>JAWHQI010000025.1:12897500-15297500 GCA_033032865.1 Dactylorhiza incarnata | reverse complement strand
ATTCAATAAAAGTTCTATTCTTTTTCCAGCAACCTCATTTTGTTGTGGAGTTCTAGGAGATGAGAAGCTATGCTTAATCCCTTCACCCTCATACAATTCACACATCCTATGAAACGCAAACTTGGTGTCATGGTCACTTCTGATTATAACAACTGAAGTATTCAATTCATTTTGGATATGTCTAAGAAATGTTGAGAAGGTCTTGAAGGTGTCATACTTAGTTTTCAAAAAGAACATTCAAGTGAATCTAGAATAGTCATCCACAAGAACTAGAGAGTAAGACTTGACTCCTAAGCCGTTGACAGAAATAGGACAAAACAAATCCATATGAATTAGGTGTAAGATTCTTGGTGAATCATTCTTACACACATTCATGAAGGAAACTCCGGCTTGCTTTCCTAATTGACAAACTCTACATGATTATTCCTTGGTGTATTTACCTGGTGGCAGTCCTCTTACAAGGTTACCAAACTCCCCAAACACTTCACGATGGAATGGTCAATGATACCTCTCTCATAGGCCCTTATACCATTTCCTTTTTAAACAATCAATTTATACAAGCGATCCTTACGGAGATTTCGCCCACGCATTTAGAGATTTCACGTGTCTCACATGCCTTATTCTCAACGTGCGATTTCCCACAAAATTGGGCATTATAATGGCGGCATGACCGCACTAGCACGCCTACGAAAACCCATAAATGCAAATCATTCAATTCATCACCAATTCGGGCCGATTAGACGATGGATGGGCTTCACGCAACATACCTATTCCGGACTCGGTCACCAAACTTCTAATGCATCAACATTATGCCGAGGACGCTATCCTACGCCTCGGTTGTTCTTAAGGAACCACGGTACTGGCAAGCCTTCCAATTTGATAGACTGAAACCCGCATAATCGTCACATAACAAACAACAACACTCAAGCCATTAACCCACCATAGTGGGGTCGGCTATAGGGATCTTTTGTCTTCATTGCGCACTAACTCTAGTCATAATCTCACTAATACCTAAGTACATCATGTATTTCCTTATAGTTTCTTTCCAAGTCTTTTTTGGTTTACCCCTCCCCCGTTTAACAAGCCAAGTGTCTAAACTCTCAAAACGCCTAATAAGTGCCTCTAATGGTCTTCTTTGTACCTGTCCAAACCACCTTAATTGTGCTTCTCACATCTTCTCTACAATTGGTGCAACTCTCATCTTATTCCTGGTACATTTATTCCTAATTTTATTCATTCTCGCGTGTCCATACATCAACATAAGCATTTTCATCGAGCTGCGAGAGTTGGATTAGTCCCACACCGCCTGCAGTGGGTGTTCCTTGGTGTTTATGTACCCCCGTCCCCCCTTCCTACTACCTCGAGGTTTTGGGAAGGTGATGTAGGGTGGGCTGTGGAGTGAATTCCTAAAATGCACGCTACTGATGAGTGAGGTTGACTCGCAATTTTCTAATGACTCAATGCATGCAACACATGTGATTAGGCGCACCAATTAACGATGGCAACTAAATATCATAAAACAGCAAGCATCAATCCATAAACGAAAATAAACAATTTTCTTTAGGCTTAGGGCGGTGGCTTTCCTCCGGACGGAGGGCCAGAGTAAGTGCGCATCGATTCAGTCCGTCCTGCAGTTAGAGATCTTCACGAGGCAAATAATAATAAATTGTAGTTCCAAATAAGCATATGATGACCACACCACAACAATGTTTCAACACCAAAACTCATACAAAACATAACACAAATCTGTAACGTAATAGGATTGTTGTAGTTTAGAACAAATCTGAAGTTTTGGAGGGAGAATAAGGGTTTTCGGGTAGTGGTGGACTGGATCGGGTAAGGGGAGGGTCGAATGGAAGGTGGGAGGGCTGGATCAAAATATGGAGGTGCTGGATCTGGGCTGAAATGCCCAGATCTGGGAAGATCTGAGTGGAGATGGGTTGAGGGGAGGTGGATCCACGGGGGGAGGGGGTTAGGGCAGCCGGATGGGGTGGGGAAAAGGGTCGGCGGCCTGCTGAAGGGGGGCGGCTGTAGGGTTAGGCTGGCGGCAGGGGATGGAGGAGGAAGGGGGCTGCTGTGCTGGGAGTAGAGGGGTGGGCGGTTGTGCAGGAGGTTAAGGGCCGGCGGCTGTCTAGGTGGGAAACTGGCGACTACAGGAAGACAGGGGATGGGGCGGCTGTCTTGGTGGGAGGCTGGCGACTACAGGAGGACAGGAGAGGGGCGGTTGTCTTGGAGGGAGGTTGGAGGCTACAAGAAAAATAGGGGAGGGCGGCTTGGATTGGTGGAGGGGGGAGGAGATGAGATAACTTACCCAAGGAGTCGTCACCAAGGGGCTCCACGGAGTCGGCATCGCGGAGGAGATCACCAGAAATGAGGAAGAGCTTCTCCAAATTTCAGCAATGCCCTAACTACAACAGCCATATGCTCTATTTATAATAAAGGGCAACTGAAATCGACGGCTATGATTGACCAGCAGTTTCGGGCCATAAATACATGAAATAAAACCCAAAATACATAATGTCATATATGAAACCATATCAGAACGACGAGCTGGACGCATCCGCTGTGACGGATCGCCGATTCGATCAAGTCCGCATGGGGTCCTCCTTGCGCCGAGTCGCGCCAGATGGCCCCCCCCATCAACTCCCCCAGACTGAAAAGCCTTCATCTCCGATGAATGGAGATGATCATATTGTGGTCGAAGTCCAGGGGCAAGTCGATCAAGCTCTGCAACAACAATCCAGGTGTCGTCGGTGAAGGGTTGTCCGCGCCAGCGAACCAAGTAGGGGCACACGAGGCCGTCCGTGGAGGGGACGTACTCATGCGCAATGATCTCAGTGATATGCTCGTCGCTCAACACTCGAGGTGGGAGATCCGGTGGAATATATGGTGCCAAAGGTGAAGCCAGTGGAGACGAAATCCCGGGTATGTTGGGGTCAATGGTGGGCTGGGTGGGGGATAAAGACTGTGGTGGCAAGGGCTCAGACATAGGCTGGGTGGAGGGAGGTGAAAGCGGTGGTACAGGCTCTGAAGGGCCGCCAATGTAGGGATCAGGGTACTCGTGAGGTGCAAAGTATGGCGTCAGGTCCTCAACATTGAACACGGGGTGGATACCCATGCTCGCAGGAATGTCCATCTCAGAAGCATTTGGCCCGATCCGTCTCAGGACTGTGTACGGACCGATACACCTAGCGCTTAGCTTCTTAGCAGACCCCTGAGGGAACCTCTCAGTGCGGACTCTCACCATCACATGTTCACCTATCAGAAAATGTCTTTCCCGCCTATGTTTATCCGCCTGCTCCTTATAATATTCGTTGCTTAAATTAATTTTACGCCTAACTGACTCATGCAACTCATGCAAATGACGTGTGAAGGACTCAGCGGACTCACTAGGGCGTGACTCAGTCGGGACAAGGATAAGATCAATAGGCTTCCTAGGGTCGTAACCTGACACTATATGAAACAGATTCAGACCCGTAGACCTATTGATGGAACTGTTATACGCAAACTCCGCGACAGGGAGCACCGAGTCCCAACTAGATGCATGCTCTCCAACTAGACACAAAGGTCGATCTTCGAAAAGATCTTATCCTTGTGGACTCACTAGGGCGTGACTAAAGTAAGAAACTGGATGCATGCTCTCCACTACAGGGAGCACCGAGTCCCAACTAGATGCATGCTCTCCACTCGTCCCCATCTCGAACTCTGATCTTGTGGTAACTGCTACAAAGGTCGATCTTCGAAAAGATCTGGGCTCCAGACATCGTATCTAAAAGATCATCCAATTGAGGGATCGGGAAACGATATTTCACTGTAATCTTATTGATAACTCGGCTATCAATGCACATGCGCCAACTGCCGTCCTTCTTGGGGGTAAGAAGGGAGGGAACCGCGCATGGACTCAAACTCTCCCGAATGAATTGCTTCCGGAGAAGCTCGTCGACCTGTCTCTTGAGCTCAGCGTGCTCAACGAGATTCATGCGATAGTGCGGCAGATTTGGGAGCGAGACCCCCGGGACTAAATCAATAGCGTATTGGATGTCCCGTAGAGGGGGCAACTCATCAGGGAGCTCCTCTGGCATTAGGTTCGCAAAATCATCTAACAGTAGGCGAACAACGGGGTGAGGCTCTGGTGTAGGGCAATCAGGTGCCATGGTGGCTGCCACTACATACATAATACCAACATCAGTGTTGTCTCTCACAAACTCACTGTGTCTCAGGATGTGCAAGGGTCTCGAGGCGCTCGTACTAACTGAAGGCTCAACCCGACCCTTGGGTCTCTCCATGGGTTGGGCAGGCAATAGCGTGATCTTCTGTCCCTTATCATAAAAGACACACATGTTCGAGCGACCGAAACACGTGACGTCGCAATCAAAAAGCAAAGGGCGGCCTAACAGAACATGGGCAACATCCATGGGTATGACATCACACCAGACCCGATCCTCAAACGAAGCGATGCTGATCGGTACAAGACAGGGTTGGGTAACCTGGATCGCCGTCTTGTCTACCCAGATGGCATGATAGGGGTGTGGGTGAGGCTCAGCCTTCACCTGCATACGGTCTAGACCCTTCTGGGCCACGATATTCACACAACTCCCACTATCGATGACTAGCTTGCAGGGACCCGCCTGCACTAGGGAAATACGTGTAGAAAATAGTGGTGTGGCGTCAGTCCTCATCGACACGTGGGGTGTGTAAAAGACGCCTGACCACTCCCAGCTCTAAAGAACGCTCAACGTCACTCTCCCAACCATCCTCAACGGCGGCCGTAATCTTCTTAGTAATCTCTTCATATCCCACTAAACCATGTTCCTCATCCTCAACCAACAGATTCCACGTGGGGCACTGCGCCGCCACGTGTCCTCTACCGGAACATCTATAACATTGGATACCCCCAGAGCGCTGGTCATCAGTGGCAGCGGCTTTGCCCTTTGTCTCAAGTGGGACACGTGGGGGCGCAGTCGCTGTAGTCTGGGGGAGCGGGTTTCCTATACGTAGAGGTCTCAGCCCGAGAGGGGAACTACCTTGTGCTGGTGGAGCGGAGGTACTGCTCACACTCAAGGGCAAGCTGAAATATCTGGTCGACCGTCTCAAGGCGGTAGGGATTCAACTCTCTCCAAATTTGAAATCGGAGACCGGCCTTAAATCGAGAGGCGGTGGCAATGGGTTCCTCCGTAATATCACCCCTAATGACAAGCTCGTCGAAGCGAGCCATATAATCAACGGCGGAAAGTGTTCCCTGTCATAAGTTTTGTAGTTGATCAAGCCGCTGATCTCGGTAAGAGGCAGGGAGGTATTTGTCTTTCAACCTTTGCTTCATATCATCCCATCGGGTGATAGGAATAATAACCATTCCTCTCTATCGCCCTCTCTACACTAATCCAGAAGACCTTATCCTGCCCGACCAACTGCATTTTAGCGAAGCGGACACATCGCTCGTCACTCATATCATACCACTCAAAATAGTGGTTCATGTCGAGAAGCCAGTCGTTGAAGGCTTTCGGATCCAAGCGGCCATCGAATGAAGGGAAGTCGATACGAATGCGTCGGGTGACGTCATACTCCTGCGGGTGGCCCCCTCGATGTGGGCATGGATAGTCCTTGTAATATTCCTCGCGGGCGTAATCGCGTCGAGCGGGCGGGGGTCCACGCTCACTACGACCGGGGGTCAAGATAATCATCACGGTCCAAATCACGGCGGCCGATATGAGGTGCGTGACCTCTATGATCCTGAGGGACTGCTCGGGCTCTGTCGCGTTGAGGAGGGTACCTATCGTAATCAAGATCCTGTCGGTGCTCAGGGGCGAGAATCCGACGGGGAGTATCACGAGGATGTCAGACAGAAGGTGGTTGAACATCCCTCTGGCGCGGGTCCCGACGAAGAGGGGTGTGTGGTCCCTGATGAGGGTCTCGAGGTTCATCCTCGCGGGGTTCCCCTTCTTGAGAGGGCGTGTCACTCGGATTTTCTAGACACCCCAACCGGGTGTTTATTTCTGTGAGATCACGGAGGAAACCCTGAAACTGAGTGCCCATGGCATCGAAACGGTCAAGAATAAGTCGCTGAAATTCAGTGAATGAAGCACCCGAATTCGAACTATTCGCCCGATCTTTGGTGACGTTAGGATTAGACATTGGGGATCTATAAGCCGTACCACTACGGAGCATAGACGTGGCCCAAACCTTGGGCTCTGATACCAACTGATGTAGGGTGGGTTGTGGAGTGAATTCCTAAAATGCACGCTAGTGATGAGTGGGGTTGACTCGCAATTTCCTAATGACTCAATGCATGCAACGCATGTGATTAGGCGCACCAATTAACGATGACAACTAAATATCATAAAACAACAAACATCAATCCATAAATGAAAATAAACAATTTTCATTAGCCTTAGGGCGCTAGCTTTCCTCCGCACTGAGGTCCAGAGTAAGCGCGCGGCGATTCAGTCCGTCCAGCAGTTAGAGATCTTCACTAGGCAAATAATAATAAATTGTAGTTCCAAACAAGCATATAACAATCACATCACAACAATGTTTCAACACCAAAACTCATACAAAATACAACACAAATCTGTAATGTAATAGGACTGCTGTAGTTTAGGACAAATCTGAAGTTTTGGAGGAAGAATAAGGGTTTCCGGGTAGTGGTGGACTGGATCGAGTAAGAGGAGGGTTGAATGGAAGGTGGGAGGGCTGGATTGAAATATGGAGGTGCTGGATCTGGGCCGAAATGCCCAGATCTGGGCAGATCTGAGGAGAGACGGGCTGAGAGGAGATGGATCCACGTGGGGAGGGGGTTAGGGCAGCCGAACGGGGTGGGGAAAAGGGTTGGCGGCCTGCTGAAGGGGGCGGCTGTAGGGTTAGGTTGGCGGTTGTCTTGGTGAGAGCAGAGGGGCGGGCGGTTGTGCAGGAGGTTAAGGGCTGGCGGCTGTCTTGGTGGGAGGCTGGCGGCTACAGGAAGATAGGGGAGGGGGAAGCTGTCTTGGTGGGAGGTTGGCCGCTACAGGAGGACAGGAGAGGGGCGGCTGTCTTGGAGGGAGGCTGGCGGCTACGGGAAAAACAGGGGAGGGGCGGCTTGGATTGGAGGGGGGAGGAGAGCAAGGAGGAGATGAGATAACTTACCCAAGGAGTCGTCACCAAGGGGCTCCACGGAGTCGGCACCGCGGAGGAGATCACCGAAAATGAGGAAGAGCTTCTCCAAATTTCAGCAATGTCCTAACTACAGTAGCCCTATGCTCTATTTATAATAAAACTGGATTAGGGCAACCGAAATCGATGACTATGAATGACCGGCGGTTTCAGGGCCATAAATACATGAAATAAAACCCAAAATACATAATGCCATATATGAAACCATATCAGAACGACGAGTCGTACGCATCCGCGGTGGCAGATCGCCGGTTCGATCAAGTCCGCCAGCGAGAATACACGAAGGTGGGGTCCGCCTTGCGCCGAGTAGCGCAAGATGGTCCCCCATCAGAAGGACTTAGGGCGGGTGGATTTCAACATGGTATCAGATCCATCTTGCTGTGAGGGAGTGTTAGCGGATCTAGGTCCAGTGGGATTCGCGCACGTGGGACCGGATTTTTGTGGGACCCGATTTGGCTGTGTATGCCCTCGGTATTTCCTCGGCACGGATTATCCCCATAGTCCCATGGTTGGATTAGTCCCACACCGTCTAAAGTGGGTGGTCCTTGGTGTTTATGTACCCTCGTCCCTGCTTCCTACTACCTTGAGGTTTTGGGAAGGACTTGGGGCGGGTGGGTTTGAACATGGAATCAGATCCATCCCAATGCGGGGGAGTGTTAGCAGATCTAGGTCCAGTGGGCCCGTAGAGCATCGATGATCTAAATGTAGTACGATAAAATTTGACTTTATGTTTTAATGGTATTTTACGATCACATAGATCCTAGACACGCCTCTATACTACAACTAACCTGCTTGGATTGTGTCACATCTTTATCTACACCTGCGTCTTTTTGAAATATCGATCCTAGATATTTAAAGCACTCACTGCGAGAAGCAAAAGGAACCATACACGTTCCGAAAACCGAGAGGAGAAGAGTCATTACCCTTGTTGTCTTCCTCGGAGCTATGGAGAAAATCTCGCAAAGTTGGGTGGAATAGACTCGCAGCTTGATCGGCTCCCCTAAGCTCCTTCAATCACAGCTCTACTTCCCAAAGCCCTTTTCTTCCTCTTCTTTTCTAACCTAGGAGAGAAAGATTGTTTACCCAGAAACCACAGTTCAACCTCTGAACCCAGAAACCACGGTTCGAAAGAAGTTCAGACCGATGTAGCTTGCTTTTACTTCTGCTGAGTTAGAACACTAGGTCAGACACTTAGAGCAAAGAACCTCACTCACGAAAGTGGAAAACTAGAAACAGACCCCGCGAACTACAACAAGGAGGTCCCGCCACAAACACGGAAGATCAAAGAGAGTTTTCCCTCCAAACCAATGCTGAGTCGGACACCCTGAAGGGTACTGGAGAAGAAAATCAGACTGTCAGCCCAGAAATCACGGCAAATAGAGTGTTGGAGTTCTCCACAACCAGAAACAGCCTAAGGAGAGAGAAAGCCAAGAAAAGGTCTTCTCCAAAAGTGTCATTGATGGTCAATTTATAGTTTTCTGAAAAACGGTCTGTGGATAGCCGAATTCCGTCTTTTATTTTACTAAACGCAGCCCAAATTGGTCTGCCAACAACGAAATCCCGCTATTTGGAAAGGCTAAGTGCAGGAAAAAAAGGGATTTTCCTGGAAAAAATAGGTCACAGCTTAAATGGGTGAATCCGTGGAATTCGAGGCCTGCTCGCCTGAGAGAGGCGAGTCGCCTGGGGGTGGAGAGTACCTTGTGAGGCTGGAACTCGCCACTCGCCCTAAGCAGGGGGCGAGTGCAGGATGATTTGCCCCACTAGCCCCCCTGACTCGCCCGGGTCCCGTCTCGCCCCAGCTGCTTTAGGGCTTGATGAGTCCACTCGACAAATACGGGGTTGTACAGAGATGGTGGAGAAAAACTGAGGTTTCAAATCTCAATTCCCGGCCTAAAGACTTTCACCAAAGATCCCCAATCATTAGATCTTAATTCCCAAAACCGAACAGCTCAAAATGAGCCAGAAAATCAAGTCCATCTCCCGTACACGATCGTGTTCCAGCGTGTTCCAAGCCGTGTTCCGCTATTTTACCTCCAGCCCTTACACGGCAGAATCCACATATGAGTGCACGGCTTCGGACACGGGCATGTCTGAGACTGTGTTCTGCAATCATGAACAAAGACACCCACACGACATTTCTACAGAGGAGAACACGACTTCTAACATGGTTGTGTCCACAGTCGTGTTCTGCTACAGCCTCTACACGGCACTCACACGGCCTATACCCAAGTCTGAACACAACTTCCGACACGACCGAGTCAAGGGTCGTGTGGTTCTCCGGAGTTCTTCCTCCTAACCCTGCTGTTCCTGAACTGGCACACGACTATGTATACGGCCGTGTGTCAGGGCGTGTAGACCATTAAATTCATGAAAATGGGTCCTAATCACTCCTGAATTCGCCTAGCATGCATACGAGTTTATTTATACCTCAAATTATGGGGCTTCGGGAATACTGTTTTAAAAATTTGGGGTGTTACAAATGTGTTTTGGAAATTAAAGCAACTGAGGCAATCATTAAAGGAAACATAAATTTTCTCTAAACTAGTCAATTCAATACCTAATCTTGGATTAAACAATAAAACATAAGCTTATGACAGTATAAAACATAGCATACAAATGTTCTGATATGTGAGTGCATTCTCATTATGAAATTTGTTAACTTAATATGAAATAAAAATCGTACTGAAAGAAAACTTACATACTCAACTGATCTGAAGCTTTGAGGCCCAGAAATGAATTTGTTTAGCCACGCAGTCTGGACCAGTAGAACCGTACGAAGAGAACTTATTTATAGAATTTTTGACACCCAAATACTCGTAAACATCCTCTTCAAACACAGGGTTTATGCGCCTAAGATCATCAAGGGAGAGGCTAGAAAGCTGACAATTCCTTGAAATGCAAATAGCAACGGATCTTCCAACAATGTCATGTGAAGTTCTGAAAGGCACGCCCTGAGAAAAAGCAGCACTTATTAAGCCTGACAGTAAACAGTGGACAGAAAATACAATGGTTGTGTGAAAAAAAACAGAGTCATTAAGTAGTTTGGCGTGATTGTGGCGCGAGGCATGTCCATCATTCTACTGCAGAAAAGCAGCTTTTTTCGATGGAGAAGATTAACGTCCATGAAGCCAAATGGGTTAACGGAGATTTGATGATAGCATATCTTTGTTGATGTTCATTGATGTTTGCGTGTGTATAATAAGTTGGTAAATCGAAGACCAAATCGTGTGGATGCAAACACCTTGGTAATCTAGATTGAAGATGACAATTTTTGAAAACCAAATTAAAATGGATGACTCAAGCAAGACCTGAGAAGACGGACTGATAATGATCAAGCAGACGTTGATCAAGTTTAAGTTCCTAGTAAGATCTATTAGTTACTAAGATTTTTTTTAAGATTTTGTGTTAATCGTAGCCTCTTGCAAAAATGCAAGGTAAGGTTTGCCTACATTTCACCCTTGTTGTGGGACCCTTCCCCGGACCCTCGCTGCAAGGGGATGCTTTCTGCACTGGCTGCCCTTTTTTTTAATTGTGATTTCATTGGCTGTCGAATCAATTTTAAATTTTGTTGTTGCCCTTTAAAAATATTTAAAAAAAAAAGTGCAAGCATGCTTAATAATTCTCGATCAGAATTTATATTTGACTATGTATGTCGACTTTTAGAATGTAGGATGATATTTCATGAACTTCAAAATGTTTATTATGGAAAATTACTTCAGTGTTTCAGGTTTCTTTGCATTTACTATGATTGATGTTTTGATCCAAAGTCCATAGATTGCATGAATGTGGCACTCATGTAAATATTCAAGGTACGTGTAAAATGGTAATTATGACCAAAAAATTTCAGCAATGTTCACAACCTCTTAATACATTTCCGGACAAACTTTCATGAATTTAGGAGCTTTATTTAATTAAATTTGCATTTTGAATTTAACCAGAAGATGGTAAATTGCTAAAATTTGTTTCAACTAAATTTTGATCATTTTTAAAAAATGTCTGTAGTTGCCTGGTAAATCTGAAATTTCGCAAAATAGTATGACCCCAGTAAACCATAGTAGGTCATTTTAACTTGTAAGCTATCCCGATCAATTTGGAACGCACCGGTGACAACCTGATCAAGTTGTATTTGACAACTTACCCTCCACATGATATAATGAACCCATGGACACGGTTTATGGGAAGTCGTACAAAGTTTGGGGTTCTGTAACGGGTCATCATTTACTTGTTAATGAAATAATTGACGGAAATAACAAATCAACTCCGAAAATTATTAAATTTGGAAGATGGGCTTTTTTTATGTTTAGAACATTTTGGCACTTTTAAATTTCATGTGGGACCACTGATTGATCTTGATAAAAAGACAATGGTAATTTTGTTTTTGGTCAATCTTGAATCACAGCCCTTTGTAATTGGAAATTTATGGTGCGCATAGTTTCATTAGACCAAGGAGAGACTATGGTCATATTTTGAGGGCTTGATTCAAACCATTGTCACTTTGGTGTATCACCTCTTCATAGGCCTATTTTGAACCATTTGATGTGCTTTCTTATTTCTTTATCTTGGCTGTCAATTTTTATGCTTTAATTAAATTTTAATTAAGAAGGGGAGCTTGGCGCACCGGTTGAGGTGTTGCCGTGTGACCTTGAGGTCGCGGGTTCGAGTCCTGGAAGCAGACTCTTGCAAAAATGCAGGGTAAGGTTTGCCTACACTTCACCCTTGTGGTGGGACCCTTCCCCGGACCCTCGCTACGCGGGGATGCTTCGTGCACCGGGCTGCCTTTTTTTTTAAATTAAATCTTAATTAAGCTATTTAATCCTGCCACAACTCCCACTAATAGCCTTTATCACCTAGCACTATCCCCACTGAGTCCAACTAAAATTATATGACTTGGAAGCTCTACTCACTCACCATCACCCATCCTTTCGACCTCAAACTTCATGGCTGAACCATTCCCTCCTCCCTCCTCTCATGGATGCATTCTGACAACCCCATCGCCCCTTACAAGCTATGGTCGATCGCTAGGTCATATATCGTAGGATACCCCACCAACTTTACCTCATCGATAGCCAAATGGTTGTCGTATTATATTGCATTAGGTTCTGTTTTGGCCTTGCTCCGGTCAGTTCCGACACCAGACACAGGGCCCCTCACTGGTGGTGCTACCACGGGCCAACACGAACTGGCCTGCGGGGAGCGACGTGGAAAAGGCTAGCTGGAAATTACAGGTGATTTGCATGAGGGAGGTAAGCATAACTTGGTGAGTGTAACCGCTGGAATGTGTAGTTCAAGAAATATATAATAGCCATCTAATATCAATTTTTGGGGCATGAAAACTAATTTTCCTGGAGAAATTTTTTTCATACAAAATGTAATAGATATCCTCTAGTATTTTAAGAATATTTTTGGGGGGAATTTGTGGAGGTCATTTAGATTCCTAAATCGAATTTAGTGTGAGTTTGTGGAATCTTTGAACGTCTCGCCATTTTGAAAAATTGACGACCTTATAGGCCTTCTTTGGAAGTAATCTTCGTGAAATTGCCAACAACTTATCGTTCTTTTATTTTTATTTTTCAAAATTTTTTTGACCATCAATTTGATGATCTTGTCGCGGATAAATACCGAAAAAATTTCTTTTCGCATTTTTTGAGGCCTTCCCATGTCTCGCCCTTAATGAAAATTGTAGATAATTACATAATCTTGATACCTGAATTTTTAAGGAATATTTGGAAAACATTTAGGCCCTCAATTTGGCGTTAGAAATTGTGTGCATGTTTTAATTATTTTTTAGCTTTAATTAATTAATAGGCTATGATAGCATGCTTATTTATGTGTACGCGTGCTATGACAGATGTTTATCGCATAAAGATCTAGCCATAGTGAATTTTTAAAAAAATTAAAAAATTATTGCATTTAATTAGTTGAAGAAACAGTATTTTTGTACAATTCACTATCTAGACATCATTAGTAGAATCTGATCCTATCAGAGCAATAACCAAATTTATTCTACCTCATTCACATATGTGGTGCATTTCTGAGGAGGTGTGTAGTTGGTATGGGCCGCTCATTCACGGGCTTCTCCCCGCCGGTCGAGCCACATAACAGGGCCGCGGCCCACATACCCTAACCCCTCTCCGCACGTGTTCTCAGCGCGGCGGGTTGTTGAGGTCGGGGCTCGATCCCCAGACCTCCTTGATAGAAGCACTTAACGCTTGCTCCCATCACCAACTGAGCCGCGAACAGTGGGTCGCGGCCCTGTTATGTGGCTCGGCCGGCGGGGAGAAGCCCGTGAATGAGCGGCCCATAACATAAAAGTGCACTTTTATGTTATGGACCGCTCATTCACAGGCTTCTCCCCGCCGACCGAGCCACATAATAGGGCCGCGGCCCACACACCCCAACCCCTCTCCGCACGTGTTCTCAGCGCGGCGGGTTGTTGAGATCGGGGCTCGATCCCCAGACCTCCTTGATAGAAGCACTTAACGCTTGCTCCCATCACCTACTAATCCGCGGCTCAGTTGGTGATGGGAGCAAGCGTTAAGTGCTTCTATCAAGGAGGTCTGGGGATCGAGCCCCGACCTCAACAACCCGACGCACTGAGAACACATGCGGAGATGGGTTGGGGTGTGTGGGTCGCGGCCCTGTTATGTGGCTCGACCGGCAGGGAGAAGCCCGTGAATGAGTGTCCCATAACATCAAAGTGCGGCTCAGTTGGTGATGGGAGCAAGCGTTAACAGCTTCTATTAAGGAGGTCTGGGGATCGAGCCCCGACCTCAACAACCCGCCGCGTTGAGAACACGTGCGGAGAGGGGTTGGGGTGTGTGGGCCGCGACCCTGTTATGTGGCTCGACCGGCGGGGAGAAGCTCGGGAATGAGCGGCCAATAACAGTAGTTTCTGTAACTTCAATTTGAAGCTCTGAGTTTTAGTTAACCCCAACAGTAACACCAACCCAATTGGGTAAGGGTTCACCCACTTGAGGTGAACCGTGTTGTCCGTGCATTTCCTAGCTTCGATTCCAGCAATACTGATTATTGGTCCCCTCAAATTTTGGGATTAGACATTGATTCAGATAACTAGGTCGTATGGTTATTTCTGGTTTAACCGTGAGCACAGTTAAATATTAAATACTTCTCGAAACAAAACTGAACAGATAGATCGTTACAATGATTATACTAGATAGTTCAAAAAGATGGAGGTGTTGATAAAGATGTGATACATAGAATCCAAGCAGGTTGGTTGAAGTGGAGAGGCACGTCAGGGATCTTATGCGATCGTAAAGTACCATTAAAACTTAAAGGCAAGTTTTACCGTACTGCAATTAGACCAGTGATGCTCTATGGTTCTGGGTGTTGGGCAGTGAATTGTGTACATGAGCAAAAAATGGGAGTTGCGGAGATGAAAATGCATAGGTGGATGTGTGGACACACAAGACTGTATAAAATTAGGAATGAATGTATCAGGGAAAAGATAGTAGTGGCACCTGTTAGGCGATGTGAGAGTTTAGTCACTAGGCATGTTAAATGGGGGAGGGGTAGACCAATAAAGACTTGGAATGAGACTATAAGGAAAGACATGATGTACTTAGGCATTAGTGAGATTATGACTAAAGATAGGGCACAATAGAGACAAAGGATCCATATAGCCGACCCCACTATAGTGGGATAAAGGCTTGAGTGTTGTTGTTGTATGTGAATGTGCTTGTGTGGCGGAATGACAGGTTCGGCAAGATAGATGCACACTTGGCGGCGAGCTCAGTGAGTCATATCTACTTTTGGTACGAGTCAATTACTAGACTATTAGTGTCTTAAATATGGAGGCTGTTCCCTTGGTGATGGTCACTCATGAGTCCTTGGATCTAGACCTATGTGCTTATACTTATATATCTTCATTGTAATGCGTTCAGATGACTAGATCATCGAGAGTAATGCGTTCAGATGGCTAGATCATCGAGAGTAATGCGTTCAGATGGCTAGATCATCGAGAGTATTTGACGCAGGGTAGGCCGTGTGACGAAGGATGTGCCGACACTTAAGTAACTCTTGGTGATTGTGATGCAGATGGACGCAAACAAATGCAACCTAAATGAGATGCAAATGTTTAAAAAAAAACTATTAATCCGGAAGTATAATTTTGCAGGGATGATTTTATAAGCGAGGCAAATTAACCCAAGATGATTATTAATTTTCCAGCATACGAACAAATCACGTTAACAATCGCACAAAATGCTAATTACCACCAATTTCACGAATAAGTATTATAGAGTACAAGAAATAGAACAAAACACTAGCAAATACAATACCCAACAAACATGTGATGTTTTCCAATATTCAATAACGAAATAATTAAACACAGTACAATAATACTCACAAACATAAGCAATCTAGTGACGACGGCGGACGTGGCTCCACGAGATGATGGCTATGGTTGTGTCAAATTCAGAAAATGTCACGGGAAATTGAACAATGGTTGTTGAAGATGGTGAACAGTCGACTGGAGATGGAGGTATAGGGCGGGGAAGGTATAATGGCTGCGGGAAAGATTGTGATTCAGGCGAGGTAGATGAACAGGGAAGTTGCAAAGGAGATGAAGGTCGGCTGCGGTTTCAGACGAGGACGGGAATAGTGGAAATGGCGTGCGGCTCTGGTAGGGACAGGTGGAGTCGGGGAAGAGGAAAGAAGGCCTTCAGCGACTTAGGTTTTGCTGCTGTGAGGAAGGGGAAATAGCCGGAACTGGGGACGATGACGGGTGCGGGAATGTGATCGGTTGTGGCTGACGGGAACGATGCCGCTGGACGAGACTTACGATGGTGGAGGGTTTGTTGGAGGGGAGTTATCGATCTTTCAGTCGTGGAGAAGAATATGAACAACGCTGGCGAGCGGTTTTCTCGTTCGTGCGATGAAGATCGTGGATTAGAGGGGCGGAAACAGTGACAACACACGATGAAATGAACATTAACAGAAAAGGATCGAGAGAATGAATAGGAAATCGGGATGTCGCACCCCGGGCTCGCGGCGTCGCACCACGAATGATTGCCGAAATATGGAATCTCTCAAAAACTCTGCAATAATAATAAATTGCAGCATCCGCCTCTATTTATAACAAGAAGGGGCGGTTCGGCACCAGGCGTGTACGGCTATGATTGGACGTTACGTCCGCGGCCCTAAAATACTAAAAACAAACCCCAAAAAATAAAATAAAATACATAAAATTAATAGCGCGCCGAGCCGGACGCGCTCGCAGTCTCGGATCGCCGATCCGATCATCGTCTCCTGCGGGAATACACAAAAGTGGGCCCCGCCGACTGGCGACCCGTAGTCTGATGACGATCCTCATCAACTCCCCCCGACTGAAAAGCATTCATCTCCGAGGAATGGAGATGATCGTACTGACGTCGAAGATCGGGGGCAAGTCTATCAAGCTCCGCCGCGGACATCCAAGTATCATCACAAATGGGGCGTCCGTTCCAGTGTACCAGGTAGCGGCAAGAAGGGCCATCCACGGTGGGAATACACTCATGCGCCGCAATACCAGTAATGCGCTCAACTCTCACCTCTCGTGCTGGTGGATCTAGAAGAACCGGTGGCAACATAGGTGGTGCGGGCAAGTCTGTATGTGTTTGTCCAAAGTGGTCAGGGGAAGAGTCAGGCTGTGACGGGTAGGATGTAGGAAGTGGATCAAGATATGGATCCATATGCTCGAGGGGCTCAAAGTACGGTGTCAAATCTTCAATATTAAATACGGGATGAATACCCATATCTGCTGGGAGATCGACCTCATAGGCATTTGTTCCAATTTTCTTTATAATTCTATACGGGCCCATTCGCTTCGGTTGTAGCTTCTTAGCGACTCCTTTTGGGAGCCTCTCCATGCGAAGTCGGATCATGACTTGCTCGCCTACCCGAAAATGTTGTTCACGCTTGTGTTCATTTGTCTATGCTTTATATAATTCATTACTGCTAAAAATTTTTTTCCGGATTAACTCATGCAGTTCATGTATGTGATAAATGAAAGATTCGGCGGATTCGCTAGGACGTGACTCTAAGGGAACAGGGGCAAGGTCAATAGGTTTCCTAGGCTCATAACCTGATACTATATGAAATGGACTCATGCCAGTAGACCGATTGACCGAACAATTGTACGCGAACTCTGCTACGGGTAACACAGAATCCCAAACCGACGGGTGATCACCAACTAGACAATGTAACAGATTCCCTAAACTCCTATTAACGACCTCAGTCTGGCCGTCAGTCTGTGGGTGATAGGCGGTAAAGAATTTCAGAGTCGTTCCCTTCTTATGTCATAACGTTCTCCAAAAGTAGCTAAGAAATCGAACGTCACGGTCAGACACTATGGATTTGGGTAATCCGTGTAATCGAAAAATGTCTCTCATAAAAGGGCCGCTACGTGAGCCGCATCAGCGGTTTTGCGGCAGGCAATAAAATGAGCCATCTTTGAAAACCGATCTACCACTACGAAAATAGAATCGTGCTTCCTCAGAGTACGAGGAAGATCCAATACAAAATCCATACTAATGTCGACCCATGACTGATGTGGGACTGGAAGAGGACTATAAAGTCCAGTATTTTGTCTTGAACCCTTCGCAGTCTGACATGTGCCGCAGTGTCGCACAACACGTGACACATCCCTTTTCATGGCGGGCCAATAGAACCGATCCTCAACTAACGCAACGGTCTTATCTTTGCCAAAATGGCCAGCTGCGCCGCCAGCGTGCATTTCCCAAATCAATAAGTCCCTGAAGGACGTCCTGGGGATGCAGAGACGAGATCCGTGGTACAAGTATCCCTCTACAATATCAAACCCATCAGTGGGCTCGGGAGGATCCCTCAAAAATCCCAAATAGATACCGCCAAAGTCAGGGCAGCTGGGGTAGTCACTAGATAAGCGATCAAAACTAGTCGCGCTAGCGCTTAGTGTACGGAGTAGGGCAATACGTCGACTAAAAGCGTCAGCAGGTTTGTTCTCAACACCCGCGCGGTGTTTGAGAACATAGTGAAAGTCCTGCAAATATTCAACCCACTTAGCATGCCTAACGCAGGGCCTGGTGATCGGAATATAGGACAAACTCCCGTTGTAGGAGATAGTGTCTCCAATAACGAAGTGACTGTACCACTGCATAAAACTCTCGATCATAATTTGAGTACTTCTGTCGGGCCTCATTCAGCTTCTCACTAAAGTAAGAAACTGGATGACCCTCCTGACTTAGTACTCCGCCAATCCCAACGCCAGATGCGTCGCATGCGACCTCAAACACCTTAGAGAAATCGGGCAATCTCAGAACAGGTGCGGTCGTCAAATTTTCCTTGATTTCAGTAAAAGTTCGAGTGGCGGCTGTCGTCCACTGGAAATCTCCCTTTCGAAGGCAGCTCGTGACGGGGGCCATAATGGTACTAAATCCTCAGACAAATCTCCTATAAAAGGTGGCTAATCCGTGGAAACTACGGGCCTCAGTAATAGTGGAAGGGATAGGCCACTCGCGAACAGATCGGACCTTGTCCGGGTCAACAGACACGTCGGACGATGATATGATGAACCCTAGAAAGTGCACAGAATTAGTCAGGAAGGAGAACTTCTTCAAGTTCACATACAGCTTCTCCTTTCGGAGAGTATCGAACACAAGCCGCAGATTGCTCAGGTGGTCATCAGATGAGTGGCTATAGATCAAAATATCGTCAAAGTAGACGACCAAGAATTTGCCAAAGAAGGGCCAAAAGATCTGAGTCATGACTCGCATAAAGGTACTGAGGGCGTTGGACAGCCCAAATGGCATGACCAACCACTCGTATAGATCGTCTTTCGTCTTGAAAGCCGTCTTCCACTCATCTCCCTCACAAACTCTAATCTGGTGATACTCGCTGCGAAGATCGATCTTTGAAAATACATGAGCACCAGCCATCGTGTCAAGTAAGTCATCCAATCGGGGGATGGGAAAACGATACTTAATAGTAATCTTATTAATGGCCCTACTATCAATACACATTCGCCAACTCCCGTCCTTCTTCGGAGTGAGAAGGGCAGGGACTGCGCAAGGGCTCAGACTCTCTCGAATGAATTGCTTCCTCAGCAACTCGTCAACCTGCCTCTTGAGCTCAGCATGCTCATCCGGATTCATCCGGTAATGAGGTAAGTTCGGGAGTGAAGCTCCCGGTGTCAAATCTATGGCATGCTGAATGTCGCGTAACGGAGGTAACTCATCAGGTAGCTCATCTGGAATAAGATCATCATAGTCATCCAGGAGTCGCCGGACCGCAGGTGGAGGTTCAGGAATCTCCGCAGGGCTCTCAGAAGCCATAGTGGCTGCCACTACGTAAAAGATACCGGCGCTGACATTTTCTCTCATAAACTCGCTGCGACGCAGAATGTGCAGCGGCCTAGATGAGCTCGTACTAGTAGAGGGTATGATCTTCCCCGAGGGTTTCTCCTTCGGTTGGGTCGGTGTCAACGTGATCTTACGACCCTTGTCGTAGAATACATACGTGTTCGAGCGACCGAAACACGTGACATCGCGGTCGTAAAGCCAGGGCCTCCCTAAGAGAATGTGGGCGACATCCATGGGGATGACATCACACCAAACACGGTCCTCAAACGTAGCGAGAGTGATCGAAACTAGGCACCTCTGGGTAACCTGTATAGTCGTCTTATCGACCCAAATGACTCGATAAGGATGTGGATGAGGCTCAGGGGACACCTGCATCCGCTCTAATGCTCGCTGGGCTACAATGTTCACGCAACTCCCGCTATCAATGGCTATCTTGCAGGGGCCGCCTGCGCTTGGAAAGAAGGTATAAAAGATCGTCGTACGACGCCAATCCTCATCAGCATGCGGGGTATAAAGGAGACGTCGTATAACCCCTAACTCTAGGGAGCGCTCAACATCGCTCTCCCAACCGTCCTCGACGGTGGCAACAACCTCCTCATCGGCGATCTCCTCAGCATCAGCACTGGGTTTGCCCTCTTCAACTAACAGATTCCTCGTAGGGCATTGAGCCGCCACATGGCCTCTACCCGAGCAACGATAGCACTGGATGTTTCCCGACCTGGAGGTCGTGGAAGGTCCGGTGGGGACAGTCTTGCCCTTCGTGTCGGTGGAGACACGAGAGGGTCCTGCAGGGGTGGTCGAGGCCGGTGGGGGCCTCTTAAATGTGGACCCGTCTGCCCTGGTAGAAGTCTGACGGGTACTAGCGAGTCGCAAGTACTGCTCATACTGAAGGGCCATCTGATAAACTTGTTCTACCGACTCCAACCGGTGGGGAATAAGTTCCCTACATATCTCCGACCTCAACCCGGTACGGAACCGGAAAGCGGTGGCACTAGTATCCTCTCATAGATCACTCCTCACCGCTAGCTCATCGAATCGAGACATATACTCCGCTACGGATTGGGTGCCCTGGCGCAACGCAAAAAGCTGATCTAGCAACTGATCCCGATAGAAGGCGGGAAGGTATTTTTCTTGCAATCTGCGTTTCATGTCTTCCCAACGGATAATAGGACAATATCCATCTCGCTGTAGAGACCTCTCTAGGCTGACCCAAAAAATCTTGGTTGGGCACGCCAGCTTCATTTTTGCAAATCTAACACAACGCTCGTCACTCATATCATACCACTCGAAGTAGTGGTCCATCTCCTGAAGCCAATCGCTAAAAGTCTTCGGGTCGAGCTGACCATCGAAGGTGGGGGCATTAATGCGTATGCGACGGGTAATATCGTCATCAGCGTGTGCTGCCAGACGTGTCTCGGGATACTCGTCGAAATAATCTTCACGACCGTAGTCAAAATGTCCTTAAGCTCTATCACGAGGAGTTGGACGTCGTAGTGGAGCAGGTGCAGGCTGACGGTCTCGAACGTGATCGAGGGGTCGCCTACGGTGTGGGGCAGGCTCTCGAAGTGGAGCGGCCTCTCGTGGTGGTTGATCCCTAACATGCACATCTTGTGGTGGGAGGGCAGCCCGTCCTTCCCCAAAGGGAATATCAGGCGGAGTGGGTGAGGTTTCCCTACTGCGGAGAGTGGAATGCTCTCGTAGTTCCTCAATGGCGGCGACGCGGGTGCGAAGATCGTCATATTGTGCATCCAATCGATCAAATCGATCAATCAACCGTTGGAATTCCGCAGGTGTCATTTCTAAATTTAAGTTGGTGGTCTTTGCGACGGTTAGGCTCGTGTCAGACATGGACTGACGGTAAGACCTACCACTACGTAACATGCATGTGGCCCAAACCTGGGCTCTGATACCAAATCTGACGCAGGGTAGGCCGTGTGACAAAGGATGTGTCGACACTTAAGTAACTCTTGGTGATTGTGATGCAGATGGACGCAAACAAATGCAACCTAAATGAGATGCAAATGTTTAAAAAAAAACTATTAATCCGGAAGTATAATTTTGCAGGGATAATTTTATAAGCGAGACAAATTAACCCAAGATGATTATTAATTTTCCAGCATACGAACAAATCACGTTAACAATCGCACAAAATGCTAATTACCACCAATTTCACGAATAAGTATTATAGAGTACAAGAAATGGAACAAAACACTAGCAAATACAATACCCAACAAACATGTGATGTTTTCCAATATTCAATAACGAAATAATTAAACACAGTACAATAATACTCACAAACATAAGCAATCCGGTGACGACGGCGGACGTGGCTCCACGAGATGATGGCTATGGTTGTGTCGAATTCTGAAAATGTCACGGGAAATTGAACAATAGCTGTTGAAGATGGTGAACAGTCGACTGGAGATGGAGGTATAGGGCGGGGAAGGTATAATGGCTGCGGGAAAGATTGTGATTCAGGCGAGGTAGATGAACAGGGAAGTTGCGATGGAGATCGAGGTCGTCTGCGGTTTCAGACGAGGACGGGAATAGTGGAAATGGCGTGCGGCTCTGGTTGGGACAGGTGGAGCCGGGGAAGAGGAAAGAAGGCCTTCAACGACTTAGGTTTTGCTGCTGTGAGGAAGGGGAAATAGCCGGAACTGGGGACGATGACGGGTGCGGGAATGTGATCGGTGGTGGCTGACGGGAACGATGCCGCTGGACGAGACTTACGATGGTGGAGGGTTTGCTGGAGGGGAGTTATCGATCTTTCAGTCGTGGAGAAGAAGATGAACAGCGCCGGCGAGCGGTTTTCTCGTTCGTGCGATGAAGATCGTGGATTAGAGGGGCGGAAACAGTGACAACACACGATGAAATGAACATTAACAGAAAAGGACCGAGAGAATGAATAGGAAACCGGGATGTCGCACCCCGGGCTCGCGGCGTCGCACCACGAATGATTGCCGAAATATGGAATCTCTCACAAACTCTGCAATAATAATAAATTGCAGCACCCTCCCCTATTTATAACAAGAAGGGGCGGTTGGGCACCGGGCGTGTACGGCTATGATTGGCCGTTACGTCCGCGGCCCTAAAATACTAAAAACAAACCCAAAAAAATAAAATAAAATAAAATACATAAAAATAATAGTGCGACGAGCCGGACGCGCTCGCGGTCTCGGATCGCCGATCCGATCATCGTCTCCTGCGGGAATACACAAAAGTGGGCCCCGCCGACTGGCGACCCGTAGTCTGACGACGATCCCCATCAATATTGGTCTCTTGTTGTATGTAAAAGCCCAATACTGATGTGTGTCGGTATCCTAAAGGTGGATATGACTAATTCACTATCACTGTTGGCCATGATGATGAGGCATGTGTAGTTAGCTACCCACAAACTAGGGAGGTCATGTCTACGTCGACATAGAATATTTGGTTTGATATGAATAATAATTGTATGAAAATGTTCATGTATGAAATGTAGTGTAATACCAAAGGGAATGTTGTTCGGTTGCTTTAGTACAAAGTAGTGTTTCTCCTTACAATCTAGAAAAACAAGCGTCGAAAGAGTGAATGTGAGATGTAGAAACGATGGGGCCGAGACATTAGAATAATGCTTATATTATTGAATAATATTTATTCAATTTATTTTAATGTCTTGCATAACTTATTATTCATTGTTGTCCATAATTATTTATATATATTGTGTATTTGTGTTGTACTGGCACATATTGCAACTCGGATTTTTTACTTCAGTTTGTTTGAGCATTTAGAGGCTCAAGGGGAGGGAGAGAGTCCTTTAGTCTTTTTAGACTAACCCCGTTTTTCCACCACCACCAGGAGATGCTGCATGACGAGCTGTTTGATGTACCCGACGAGGACGTTGACACTACGAGCAATATTGTTAGAGATGTGGGTCTCTGGATTACTACTTTTACCTAGTGATTTATCTGGTTAGTCGTTCTGCTTATAGGCCCCTGGATGAGACATGAGTTTTCCATGTGTACTACGTATTTTATTCTTTGTGTTTGTGTACCATCTTTGGTATGCACTTTACTTCCACACAGATACTATTTGACTCGTTGGTTGGCTTATGATATTTATTGTCTGTGTCTACTAACTTCCGCTATTTATATTCTTCTGCTATGCATGAAATGTGAAATGATGGAGACTAGTCTGATAATGCCTCCAAGTTGGATACTGGTTGGAGTAGGATAGTGTTCGAGCTAGAATGAGTGTCACTTCTTCACTTGCACTACCAACGCCATCGTAGACAAGTTTGCATTGGGCATAAAACTTACAGGTTTGGTCTAACACCCCCAAAGGTTGAGTCATACAAAACTTAACTCAGGCTGATCTGTCCATCATCCGAATCTTGTATTGTTATCAACCAGATGATGACTACTTTTAGACATAAAAGGTAGTATATTACTCCAAGAATGTCAGCAACGCCTAGGAAGGTTCTTCAATGAATTAAAGGCCCCTGAAGTCTTATAAATAAGATTCTCAGCAAAAATTTACATTGTTTCAATTGGAGTACTCTGAATTTTTTAATGATTTTTCTTCCAAATTGTTCTAGTTTCCAAGTAAACCTTTTTTTTGCATATTCCTTGAGTGTTTTAAAACCATCTAAGCCTCTGTTCCGATCATTATTTAAGCTTTTTTGTACTCCACTACCGTTGAAGATTGTGAACTTTCACAACTTGTACAACACATCGTAGGAAGAACTGTGAGTGGTGTTCTTGCCAAGAATAAAGGAAATGATTCTCTTTGCTAAAGGAAAAGAGGGGGATTGAACAAGGTTTCTTCACCTGTCGGTGCGTGGAGGAAGAATTTAGTGTATTTCCTAAAAGAGATGTGCTTGTGATGCGGATGTACATAGTTCGTGTGGAATCACCTAAAAATTCTGGTTTGTAATCTCTACTTCTATACTTATACATTAAATTGCTGTACAACTATTATCAAATACTCGTGAATGATTGTATTTGTAAGTCAATATTTGTGAGCTAATGGTTGTAATTATATGTTACCATTAAGTGATTCTAAATTATTTGTGAGTAGTCATTTATCACTCATAGTTGTGACAACCTATGATGAATCACCATTATTATGAGCCTAGATTCAGTCAACTCCACACAGTGCTCAATTACTTGGGAATCCCTTCTGATGTGTTTGTGATGCAAATGTACATAGTTCGTGTGGAATCACCTTAAAAAATTGGTTTGTAGTATCTATGTCTATGTGTATATCTTAAATTGCGCTACAATTATTATCATATACTTGTTAATGATTGTACGTCAATATTTGTGAGCATAATGGTTGTAATTACTATATGTTAATACCATTAAGGGATTCTAATTTGTTTGTGATTGGTCATTTATCACTCACACTTGTGACAACCGACGATAAATCACCATTATTGTGAGCTTAGATTCATTTCAGTCAATTCCACACTGTGCTACGTGGGGATGCTTCGTGCACCGAGCTGCCCTTTTTTACCATATTGTGTTTCATAAAATCTAGCAAGCATATCAATGGAAAGGATTGTGATCCAACTTGACTATATATATGATTAAACTAGACAGAAAAAGTAGATTACACTTTCTAACCTGACAACTCTCCAAGATGGGAATGAGCGACATATACTCTCCTCTTGAGGAAGAGAATTGAATTAGATAAATTAAGTAAATTAAAGCCAATTGTAAGGGTCCAGTATAAAGACTCATATTCTTATTCATTGCTTTGGTTTCACACATCTAATCTTAGATTCGGTTCTCCTTCTTTATGTATATATAGAAGTATCAGGTAATACTTATCTGCTTGATTGTAAATAATATTTTATTCATCTTCTCAACTTTGACTCGATTTGAATCCATCACATTGATAAGCATAAACCCCACTGCTTAGTGAACTTTGGAGTGCATGCCCCACTGCTTGGTGAACTTTGGAGTGCATGCCCCACCGCTGCCCCAAATATATTCTAATATGATGGATATTTGGATCAGATCTGAATCCATCTCATTGATTTGAATACCAAACTAATAATAAAGATATTTGGATCAGATGCGTCTCAGACTCAATCTGAATCCATCACATTGATACGCATAAACCCCACCACTCAGTAAACTTCAGAGTGCATGCCCCACCACTGCCCCAAATATACTCTAATGTGAATATTTTGTATTTTACCCTAGTCACATTGCACACTGAGAATATAAGTTATAAGAAGTTTTGGAGGTTAACAGGGTTTTGAGGTAGTTTATAAATAGCATTATATCCAGTTAGGCTCAGTTTGGAGGGAAAATTGTCCAAATAAGATTACTATAGAGGCATAGATCTTATAACTGAACTAAAATTAAGGGAAAGGGACCAAATTTACCTTTTTGACAAGATAATCAGCAAGAGTTGTAGCATCCAGATGACCGGCCGGTAGAGCCTTCTCTATTTTTGCATGATTAAAAGTAATGTTCTGAGCAAACTCAGTAGAAACTTCTAACATGCCTAGAATTGTGTTGACACTGTCAAACAAAAGTTCCTTGACTTCCTGCAACAAAGGACAGAGGCCAATACACATTAGTACCAATAAGCAGCAAAACTTCAAAACTAGTTTAGAAAAAAACAAATATAAAATAGAAGCTTAATTGAGTACATACTTGTAAGTCCCGGTTGTAGGCTCGCGGGAGCCCTTTGCACAAAACCAGAAGAGATATAAGACTTGTTATAACCCTACTCGATTTTCCACGGACAAGCTCCATTGGATCTGGATTTTTCTTCTGAGGCATGATACTGCTTCCGGTGGAAACAGAGTCACTAGGAGTCAAGAATCCAAACTCTTCTGATGCCCACAAAACCCATTCTTCACCGAGCCTCGAAAGATGTATAGCAATGATGGAATTCGCCGAAAGGAATTCCAAAACAAAATCTCTGTCTGAAACGGCGTCAATGCTGTATAGTCGAACATTTAGAGGAAAATGTATCAATAAAAGAATGGCAAAGATGAGAAAGCACTGGAAATTTTATTTGTAACATACTATTATTATTTTTAAACTTAATAAAATATTTAAAGCTCATAGTTGTTGTCAAGAAGAAAAGCTCAGACACTCCATGACAACAATATGTATGGATATATTGCCTGGGCTTTTACGGCTTGGTAACAGCATTGACGTCCGGGATTTGGTGTGGGAAGCAAGATGGTGAAAAGTAGGAAGTGGTGATAACTAAAAGAAGGTTGGAGAAGTGGTATGGTTGGGAATAAACCATATGGTATTTGGTCTTAATGGTGTTATAGAGAAGAGGAATGATAGGGTTTTCGGTTCTCAGAGAGAATGACATTTTGTAAACGAACAACCTTATATTTAAAAGACTTCGTGAACATATGAAATGGACACTTGACTTCTGGGAGAACAAATTGGAAAAATAACTACAAATACACTTGAAGAAAAAAAACATATGCAGAATCTTCAAGGCCCAGCTAAACTAAAAGCATATTAAGTTTAATATAATGCAGAAAAAAACAAATGCACTTGAACTATAAACGGAGTGGCCAATGAAGAACATCAAGATACCTATTCCTCATTGATGTTGTAAATCCCAAGTTATTTGAAGTCATGAACATATCTATTGGAAGTCCAATACCAGCCAAAGCACAAGAACCAAGTGGACAGAAATTCATCCGATCCTTGCAATTGATCAATCTACCAATATCACGGTCAAGCTGAAAGAGAAAAGCTGATAGTTTATAGTACATCAAAATCCAATTACAAAAAATGATCTCATTAAAAGAACCATGATATAATGATGGTGTTGGAAAATCCCCAACCCTTTTTATATATTTCTCATGTACAAATACAAAGGAAGAATACATATATATAGGAGAGAGAGAGAGACAGAAAAAACTATACATGATGTGGGACTAAAGAAAAAAAGATCTAAATGGGCCTGTACATGGGCCTTTTACATGAATTTCGCTAACACTCCCCCGCAAGCTGGAGCGTACAAATCGTAGGCACCCAGCTTGGATAAGAACTGGAGATATGGTGGCCGGGGAAGAGCTTTTGTTAGGATGTCAGCAATTTGTCTCGCAGCAGGAACATGCTCCAATTCTACCTTCTTTGCTTGAACCTTTTCTCTGATGAAGTGACAGTCAACCTCAATATGTTTTGTTCGCTTATGGAACACTGGATTGTTGGCTATATGAATTGCAGCCTGACTGTCGCACCGAAGTGTTGTCGGATAAGGAAGGGTAACACCCAAGTCACCAAGAAGTCTCTCAAGCCATGTTAATTCTGACACAACAACAGTCATAGCCCTGTATTCAGACTCAGCCGAGGAGCGGGCGACCACAGTCTGTTTCTTGCTTCACCATGTTATGAGGTGTCCACCAAAGTAAGTGCAAAAGCCAGTCGTGGAGCGCCTATCATCAGGGGACCCGGCATAGTCAGCATCCGAGTACGCAAGAAGAGATGGTGAGTTGGATGGTTTGTAGACAAGGCCTTGTCTCGGAGCAGTCTTTAGATATCTGAGAATACGCTCAACAACTTGAAGGTGAGAAGTGCGCGGAGTATGCATGAAGCGACTCACAACACCAACAACAAACGAGATATCCGGTCGAGTAACCGTTAGGTAGATCAGTTTCCCAACCAATCGTCGGTAGTATTCTGGATTCTCAAGAAATTGGTCAGAATCAGACCCAGCAGCACACAATTTTTTATTAGCATCCATAGGAGTATCTGCAGGTTTGCACCCGGAGTATCCAGCTTCATGAAGTAAGTCTATGCAGTACTTTCGTTGGGACATAACCAACACATCGGGTCGTCGGGCGACTTCAATCACAAGGAAGTATCTAAGATTTCCAAGATCCTTGGTCTGGAAGGCCGAGTTCAGATGTTCTTTGAGCTGTTGTATCCCAGAGAGGTCATCGCCAGTAATCAGGATATCATCAATGTAGACAAGAAGGATTACAGTGTCAGTTGGTCCATGCTTGGTGAATAGAGAGAAGTCGGCGGAGCTCCGAGTGAACCCAAGTGCTAAGAGAACCATGCAGAACTTATCAAACCAAGCTCGTGGTGACTGTTTGAGACCATAACGAACCTTTAGAAGGCGGCAAACGCAAAGTGTACGAGACTCGCCCGTGGTCTCAAACCCGGGAGGTTGGCACATAAACACAGTTTCCTTCAGATCGTCGTTAAGGAATGCATTCTTAATATCGAGCTGAAGAAGGGGCCAACGCCGGTGCACAGCAACGGAGATAAGAACACGAACAGTGTTGAGTTTTGCCACTGGAGAAAAAGTTTCCTCATAATCTAAGTCTTGTTGCTGAGTGAAGCCCCGGGCCACGAGACGGGCATTTAAACGATCAAAAGTCCCATCCGCATTCTGTTTGACCGCAAAGACTCATTTGCAACTAACACAATGTTGACCTGGAGGAAGGGGAACCAGTTCCCAGGTGTGATTAGACCATAGGGCATTCATCTCCTCTTCCATAGCTGCCCGCCACCCTGGATGCTGAAGCGCCTCCTGCACAGAGTTAGGAATAGAGACGGAGGAAAGAGAAGTAGCAAACTGGTGGAGGGGTGGAGAGAGCCGGTGTAGAGACACATAGCTGGCCATTGGATGAGCCGTAGAGGGAGATGCAGGATCAGCCGCGGGCGGTGTGTCATCTGTAGCAGACGGCTCCGGTAGGGAAATATCTTTGGATTTACGGTGAGAATAGACGTAGCGAATGGGCGGACGGATCACAAGCGGGGACGGAGGTGACGGTGGAGAGGAAGGCGTGACTGAAACGATAGGACGAGGAATAGTAGAAGGGATGGATTGGGGAGAGGATAGGTGGAACGGTTGATCTTCACAAAAGGTGACATCGGCCGAGACAGTCACTTTTCCTGTTGTAGGAGAATAGCACACATAACCCTTCTGAGTTCGAGAGTAGCCAACAAACATCTGTCTGGTAGCACGAGCAGCAAGTTTGTCTGCTGGCGGACCGAGGTTGTGAACATAACAAACACAACCAAAAACTCGGGGTGTGAGGGAGAAAGGAGGAGTGGATGGAAGAAGGCTTAGTGGAGTGGCAAAGCTGAGAACGGATGAGGGCATGCGATTGATGAGGTGACAGGCAGTTCAAGAGCAAAGTGCCAAAAATCTGTTGGGACCTGCATTTGGAACATGAGGGACCGAGCGGTATCGAGAAGATGGCGATTTTTCCGTTCGGCCACGCCATTTTGTTGAGGTGTGTAGGCACAGGAGGTTTGGTGGATAATACCAAACTCAGAGCACAGAGCGGAGAAGGACCGACTTGTGTACTCGCGGGCATTATCGGTGCGGAGTATTTTAAGAGGCGTAAAGAACTGCGTACGTGTTTCAGATATAAAAGCACGAAACACAGAAGTTATCTCAGTGCGATCATGTAGAAAATAAAGCCAAGTAACACGCGAGTAGTCATCAATAAAAGTGATAAAGTAGCGATATCCAAATACACTGGAGATCCTATATGGACCCCATACATCAGAATGAACTAAAGATAACGGAGTATCACTCCGGGTATAAGAAGGAGAGAAAGAAACACGATGTTGCTTGCCGTAGATGCATGATTCACAAGTGAACTCTTGGAGTAAAACACCAGGAAGAGCTTTCTTGAGAACCGGAAGGGGAGCATGCTCAAGACGACGATGTCAGTCAGAAGTGGAGATGGAAGAAAGACTGATAGGTGGGAGATCCAAGAGATACAGCCCATTCGTCAGCCGACCGCTACCAATGGTACTCTGTGTACGGCGATCCTGCAAAACAAAAGATGAAGGAGAGAAAGTTATGCAACAGTCAAGATCCCGTGTTAACTGGCTGACAGAAATCAAGTTAAACGGGGAACCCGAAACATGGAGAATTGAGGAGAGTAGCAAGGTAGGAGTGAGGCGGAGATCAGCAGCACCAGAGACCGGGGTAATGTCGCCATTAGCAACAATAATAGATGACGGGTGAGAGGTTGCCGAATACCGAGGCGGTTTCTGAGATGTTATATGATGAGTTGCTCCAGAGTCAACAATCCAGTGAGAGCTGTAAGAGAAACAGGATATACCTTGAGTAGAGAAAGAGGCAACCGAGCCAGATGGCCTATCAATATTGCCTTTGAGCTGCTGGAACTGAGTGTGAAGGTCTTCATATTCTTGGCGAGTAGGTGCACCAAGGTTGGAAGTGTCATGGGCAGCAGAAGGAGCTGGAGTAACGGAGGCGGCCAGATGCGGAGGTAGGCCATGTTTACGGTAGCATGTAGCTTCTAGGTGACCCTCACGAGAGCAGTAAGTACACTTCAAAGAAGAGCGGCCACCACGTCCCCGTCCCCGAGACGGGTGGCGTCCTCCCCTGGTGGAAGAGCCACGAGCAGGAGGAGGAGTTGGCGGGAGAGGTTGCTGAAGAAGAAATGGAGAAAAAACTGTTGGAGTCTCAGATGGAGGAGTTACCCTGAGTAACACAGAGCAAACATCATGAAGGGAGGGGGTGGTAGTGGAGGAGAGTATCTGAGCTCGAACACTGTGCAGATGTGGAGGAACACGGGACATCATCATAGCAATACAGACGGCTTCATTCTGAGTCCGTTGAGTCGCGAGATCAGTTGTAGATGGCGGATGCTGGATCCATGCTTCAGTAAGACCCTTATCACGAGCAACAAAGGAGGTCATGTCTGCAGCCCCGCCCATATCTAGGGCCTGGAGATCAGTAATAATGTCATAGAGGTGCTGGATGTTACGCCCGGCGTCATTACCAGGTTATCCGATTACTGTGCACGTCGACCAAAGGAGAAGGCGGAGGAAGACCGGGCTGAACCATCCGGTTCAGCCCGCCAGTATTAATATAAGGAGCACCGGGGCTGAACCGCACCGGTTCAGCCCCTATGGGGGCCGGCCGGCCTTAGGGGTTGGGTGGGCATAAATACCCAACCCCTCCTCCTTGGTTGATTATCAAAGATCATTAGCAAGGTATTCTTCCTCTCTTCTCCCTCAAACCCTAACCTTATTCTCTAGGTTTTCTCTAGATTTCTCTAGTTCTTCCCCTTTCTCTAGTTAGATCATAACATTTGGTATCAGAGGATCTTCCCTCCAACCATGGTAACACGCGCCGAAGCCGAGAATGCGCGCTTGACCACCATCGAAGAAAACTACATCGCCTTGGTAGATTCGGTGGCCGGGATCGAGGAACAAGTCAAGACCACCACCAAAAATCTGGAAGAACGGATGGAAGGACGCTTGGAAGAACTAAAAGCGTTGTTAACGCAATCCCTCCGAGGAAAATCGAACGGAAACAGTGAATACACAGGAGAAACCTCAAATCCAGCGCCGACAATCACCGGAGGAGGCACGGGGGGGTAGGGCGTGATGCCCTATACCCACCCCGGCCGGGAGCCAGGACGGACGGGCGGCCACGGGGCGCCAGCAGCCATCCCGAGCCCGCTAGGGACGGCGGCCCTGTTTCCGCCCAGCGCCTGGGCGGGCGCTGCTGCCGCCAGACCGCCGGTCGGACCGGCCTCCACCCCCCACCAGCAGGTCGCCGGAGGGTGGTCCGGCCCTGGAGGGGTGGCCGCCGGTGGTGGGATCGCCGGAGGGGCTGCCGGACGTCAATTCGGAGCCCCGGAGCAGAATTTCTGGCCGCTGCCACCTATGGGAGATCCGATTGGAGTTGGAAACGGACTTTTATCCATGCCACCACCCCTTGGGGCCCCGATGTGGATGGGGCAAGGAGAACCATGGCGGGAAAACCCTCCAAGACATGTATATGAGGAGGAAGGCCCTCCAATGGGACATCAACACGATTACTATGGGCGACCAAATATTATGGCGGAACCATTCCGGCATGGAGGACACGAACCGGATCTCGGGAGGAATGGAGGGGCTAATCAGCGGGCATACATGCAACCGAAGAGGACTCGGATGAATTTTCCGAAATTCCGGGGCGGCGACGCCTTGGAGTGGGTGCAAAAGGCCGAGCTTTTCTTTACCTACCAGGAGATTCCCAAAGATCAATGAGTGCAGCTGGCCTCGTTTCACTTGGAGGACGACGCATACCAGTGGGCGCAGTGGTTTGTCCGCAACCAGGGCTACGCCCCATGGGATTATTTTGTGGAAGGGTTCACGGCCCGTTTCGGGCCCCTGGAGTATGAGGATGTGGAGGCGACCTTGCAGAAGCTCAGGAAGAAGGGAACCGTCACGGAATACAGGACAGGGTTTGAACGATTGGCCAATCGGGTCAATTGGGAGCATGGTTATCAGGATCACGATCCGGATCGTAGAATCTTACGATCCTACGACCCAGATTATGTAAATCGATCCGGATCTTACCTAAGATCTAAATCGGCACATCTACGGATGGGATCGCGATCCGGATCTTAGGATCTTTAGGATCGCGATCCCGACCCGATTCTACCGATCCGGACAAAGGGAACTAGAAACATGTCCAACACTATCCCGATCTCATTCAACTGGTCCAACGCCCATAACCCATTGCTTAACCTTATCCCAATCCCGCCCCCATACCCCATCACAGAATCATATCATGTTGTTTTACCGTATACCAAGTGTCGATTACCGACTGCAAGCGGAGGCCAAGAGCGACGTCTTCGGTTGCTTCCGGTCCAGACAATGTCTTCCTTTTCCTACATTACCAGGTTCCATTTCAAGTGGTGTCAGTGTCTTATCTTATATATTTGTGTATGAGCAATCCGGTAGTTGCTAATCCAGTGGCTTCAAGCTTACTACTTTCAGGCCGACGTCTTCTCTTCCTTTCTAGCGTACGAGTAATCTAGCGGTTAGAAATCCAGTATACGAGCAATTCAAGCTTCCTGCTTCCAACGTACGAGCAATCCATCAGTCTCAGTTCATCTTCCCGTTTCTAGGCTTCCACCAATCCATCAGTCCAAATTTGTTTTTATTGTTAGTAGACATTAAGTGTCCTACCTGAAACTGAAAGTGAACTTAGTATGATATTGTCTTTTTGATTTAGTTTTTCAAAAAAATTTAATATAATTATTCATATATTGCTCAATTTATTGATTTTTGTTAATTGAGCATGTAATTGGATGATACAAAATTCAATTTTATATTTTTAATCTTAATTTATGAATGTTGTAGGATCTTGCGATCCTCGATCCGATCCTACAATCCGATCCGATCCAATCTCGAAACGATCTCACCTAGGATCTCGATCCTGACAACCTTGATTGGGAGGAGAAGACGCTCCTCAGCTGTTTCATATCCGGCTTGCGGGATGAGTTGCGGGACGAGGTCCGCGCCTATTTGCCACGAAGTCTGAGCCATGCAATCAGTGTGGCAAGGATACAGGAGGAGAGATTCAACCGGCAGAGGACCCGTACAGTGGTGAGAGCTCCTGCGGCTGTACATCCTCCTCGGAGGTCTTCCCCGGCTGAGGGCGGGCCAACAGTGACAAGACTGACATGGCAGGAACTTCAGGCCAGGAAGGAGAAGGGGTTATGCTTCAACTGCGATGAGAAGTACACCCGAGGGCACGCTTGCCAGAAGGTCCAGGTATTCATGTTGCAGGAGGAAGCGGAAGATGTTACTCGCACTGAAGAGGAGGGAGAGTTGGTTTTCGATGACTTTGGAGTATCCATCCAGGCCCTGGAGGGGGATACCCCATCTCCGACCTTACACCTAGCTGGGAGGGTCGGCAGGGAGACGGTGGCGATCTTGCTAGACAGCGGGAGCACTCACAACTTCATCCAACCCGGTGTGGCCCTAAAGACGGGGTGTCTCATAGATCGCAGCGCAGCTTTCCCCGTCAGGGTAGCGGATGGTCGCACACTGCAGTGCAAGGGCGTGAAGAAAGGAGTGGAGCTCCAGATACAGGGGTACACGGGGCCTATTGATGTTTACTTATTGCCGATCCAGGGTTCTGACATGGTGTTGGGCGTACCGTGGCTGCAGTAATTTCAGCGGGTGACCTTCGATTGGGACCAGATGGCCATAGAGTTCAGCCAGCACGGGCAGGGGTACTGCTTGGGAGGCCTCAAGTGGTCTCAGGTAAAGGAGATCTCACCCCGCAGCATGGAACGACTAGGGGCACCGGATAGTACGATGACCGTCGTCACGGCGAGTAGAGCGGAGCCTACGGCTCCAACAGAGGTCTCGTCTCAGATGCAGGCCAGAGCCGACTTGTCCCAAGAGCCGCACGCTCCTCGCCTCCAGCTTGAGGACAAGCTGGTCCTTGATGGGGGAGGGAATGTTACGCCCGGCGTCGTTACCAGGTTATCCGATTACTGTGCACGTTGACCAAAGGAGAAGGCGGAGGAAGACCGGGCTGAACCATCCGGTTCAGCCCGCCAGTATTAATATAAGGAGCACCGGGGCTGAACCGCACCGGTTCAGCCCCTATGGGGGTCGGCCGGCCCTAGGGGTTGGGTGGGCATAAATACCCAACCCCTCCTCCTTGGTTGATTATCAAAAATCATTAGCAAGGTATTCTTCCTCTCTTCTCCCTCAAACCCTAACCCTATTCTCTAGGTTTTCTCTAGATTTCTCTAGTTCTTCCTCTTTCACTAGTTAGATCATAACACTGGAGGCTATCCTTGCCCAAGTACAAGGAATGAAGCTCATCCCACATGCCCTTGGCTGTCTCGTGATACATGGCCATTTGGTAAGGTTCTCCATCCATTGAGTTGAGAAGCCATGTCTGAACACGACCGTCATTCCGCAGCCAATCGTCGGTAGAAGGGGAAGGAGGTGCCTGCGTGAGACGAGGCAAAAGTCCTTTGGACTGAAGGACCCGGCGAACAGAGTGTACCCAAGGCACAAAGTTTTTCTTGTCGGACAGGGAAATCGTGGTGATCCGCAGCTCATCGCGGAGTTCGGGAGGAGGAGCTACACGAGTAGCAGGCAATTCAGTGGAGTCGACCGAGGAACCCATGAGGCCGACTGAAGCAGCAATGAGGAGACCGCACGGTTAGCGAGCTGGCGCAGAGAAGGGAGCCGAGATGAAAGGTCGCCCGAGATCGCAGAGAGGAAATCGCAAGCAGGGAGACCGGCGGTTTCGCAGACAGGAGACCGCAGCGGTCTGACCAGCGAGAAGAGGAGCAGCGATCTGAGCAGCGACAGATCAAACGGCGGGAGAGAAAAAAAAGAGACTGCAGCGGTCTGAGCAGCAGCTGAGCTGATGGCGACTGCCACCATGACGGCCAACTTGAAGACGAAGATGACGGACACGGCATGGTTGGTCATGGAATTGCGACGGAAGACGATGATGACGGCCCACCGGCTAAAGACATTCGGCGCCGAGGCGGCCACGGCTACAACCTTCGTCCACGCCGCAAGAATTAATTAATTATAATATTTTGCTAAGTTATGTTTTATTTTAATTTAAATATGACATTGCATTTATGTGTTTTATTTTTGAACTATTGGTGTGCGTATAGCGCTATGTTTGGAGTGCTAATAGCACTTATGTTGTAAGGCCTATATAAGGCTAAGTATTGAACTAAAAAGGTAGAATATTATTTGCTTTGAAATTTGCCTAAACCTAATTTCTTTCCTCCTCTCCTCTCCCTCTCATCTTGCCGCCGCCCCCCCTCTTGGGTCTTCCAAGATTTCGGCCTCCTCTCTCCCCCTCTCTCTCAATCTCTTTCTCTCCAACTCTCTTTCCGTTACTTCTACTCCCACCTCATATTACATCCTCCCTACGAGATCTCCTTCAACGAATCTTCTCTAACCGACCACTTTCGGAGGAGAAGGTAACAAGTGCAAGAGTCTACGGTGTGGGTGAATCTCTCCGGTGCAAAGGCGAGAAAGACGAACGAGTTTCTTCATCATTTGGAGCCCCTTCCGTGATCCCAAGGAGAGCGATTATTTTTCTAGTGGATCCAATATCTCGGATCTACGTTCCGAGAGGGGTAACGAAATTTCTACTCAAGAGATCTCTTTTCTTAGATCGTTTTTGTGGTGGACGATTTTAGCGTGATTTCTCGAAGCAAGAAAATTGCTCGCGGTGTTTTCTTTGATAGATTTGTCTTTTTTTGTTTGATCTTCCGGAAACTATCGAAAGGATTGGCGAACCTTGTTATTTTCTTGTTGGGGAAAGATCTACCGTTTGCGAATCGGTTTTATTTTGGTGGATCTTTCTTTGGTACAACAACGCTCGTTCGGACGCAAATATTCGTCCTTTTAGCTTGATCGGATCTTGGCCTCTAGCCGTGATACGATCTCTAGCGGGTTGGCTATCCGCACGTTAGCGCGAGAAATAAATAACCCAATTGTACCGCTGCGTTTAGTTATTGTGCCGAGTCGAGAGAGTGTAAGGTGTCGAGGTTATTCTAAACGTCACCCGTGTAGGCTCATAGGAACGTGCTACATCATGAGCGGCGGTCTGAGGAGCAGCGGACTGAGGAGCAGCGGAGCAGCGGACAGAGCAGCAGCAACGGTCTCGACAAACCGCACGAGAAGAAGAGCTCAGTGGTCATTGGGAGAACGCACACTCTGTGGGAGGTCGCTGCTGGAAGGTCGCAGGGAGAGGCTGGGGCTAGACAGCGCCACAGAGGAGGGAGCTCGGCAGAGAGAATAGTGCGGGCGGTCTGCGAGTTCGGCAAAGGGCGCGGAAAGAGCTGCGACGAGGAGAGCTCGGCAGAGGAGGGGCGGGGAGACCGGCAGGGAGGGGCCCACTTGCCAGGCTGAGAGGCTATAAGAGCGCAGGGGCTGCGGGAAAAGAGAGAGTTGGAGAGGAGAACTCGCAGAGTTGCGGTCTGAAAAGATAGAGACCGCAGGGTTGCGGTCTGAAAAAAAAACCGCAGGGTTGCGGTCTGGAAAAAAAAAGAGACCGCAGGGGTGCGATCTGAAAGCAAAGGGAAAAAGAACTGGGTTGCAGTCAAAAAAAACTTGAAGGTCGGGGAGGTTTCAGAATCGAGTTGAACCTGGCTCTGATACCATGTTGGAAAATCCCCAACCCTTTTTATATATTTCTCATGTACAAATACAAAGGAAGAATACATATACATAGGAGAGAGAGAGAAAAAAAAAACCTATAGATGATATGGGACTAAAGAGAAGAAGATCTAAATGGGCCTGTACATGGGCCTTTTACATGGATTTCGCTAACAGATGGAAATGTACTTTCAAAGAAGAAACTAAGAAAGCCTCCACATTAAAATTAAAACCAGTATGGATAATAAAGAAAAAACTACATAAATGTCAGCTCATCAAGAGTTACAAGGGAGCACCAGCTGTTCAAGAAATAGAAAAAACATGTGTTCTTTGTCTGGTGGATATAAATAAGGTCTGTTAATTTCACCACAATGAGCAATTAAGCACACATTGTTCTTTGATGCATGACAAACAAATGATCTGTTATAAGATTGTGAAGGTAAAGTAAGTTGTCATGGTTCAAAACCAACAAATGTCGGCCTCCACTACTGAGAGTGTAGCAACACGAGGTGGGGAAATGGAAAGAAAGAGTATTTATACATCCAAAACAACCAATAAGCAAATATGTTTAGTTTGATACCAACACCAACACATCCCTCCTAACAAATGAGCATATCCCTACAAACTACTTGGGTATCAAAGGAGGCTACTAGGCATAACACGCTTCCAATACATGATCAACACAATTGGCGGTGTCTGACATGCACCAATATGTGCATATGCTCATTAGTTTATGCTAACGAAGCTCAAATCACATTGATAAAGCTACAATTGCAAATGAATGCACCTAAGCTGCCTGAGTAATTTCTACCATCTGGATTAAGCTTTGTTTATGATTCTTAAGGTGTCATCAAGTCAGGCAAAGCTAAGATTGATCGAGCATGTTTCAAATGGAGTCGAAGTTGTGAAAGGACCAACATGGCTGGTGGTCCGCAGAAAAAAACCAAGTTGATTTCCTAGATAAGATCATTACAAAAGAAATTACAATTCTATTGCACTCGCTTACAACTAGGCAAGAATAATAATGTAAATACCACAAAGTCAATGAGCAAATCCTTGTGAAAACAAAAATCTTACGGTTGATCTACATTGATGCATAGGAACTTTTGCATGAATCTCGAAGGGATCAAAAAGGCAATGGATGATCGTCCATCAGACCCGACCTTCACAGAATATGTTGGATGATCGTCTTTTTGCACGCTATTCATAACTCCTGCTATAAGCCTAAACAATTACATCACGGTGGCCTGCACATTAAGTTGTTTGAAGGAGGATGTTGGTCAGCACAGTAAGTTGCACAGAGGATGTTGGTCAGCACAGTAAGTTGCACGGAGGATGTTGGTCAGCACAGTAAGTTGCATGAAGGAGGATGTTGGTCAGCACAGTAAGTTTCACGAAGGAGGATGTTGGTCAGCACAATAAGTTGCACGAAGGAGGATGTTGGTCAGCATAGTAAGTTGCACGAAGGAGGATGCGGGTGAAATTATTTTCTTTCAATGTGCATTTATTTTACTCATGGAAATTCAAAATCTTCAGGTCATCCTCAAATAACACAAACTATGAAACATTGCGTCACACTTTTTTATGGTTACAGAATGACCTTTTTGGAACAAGGAAGAGTATTATTTTTTTAGAAGCAATGGAGATTCAAATGTCATTCCTCAAAATTTTCCTCATCAATTGGGTGAAATTTAAATCAAAAAAGTTGTGAGCACTTACAGTCGAAATATTTTGTTATGGTCCGACATGACCAATTATTTATGTCGTTAATCAATGTTATGTGTTTATGTTAGGTGCCTTCTATTAATCGAGTCTATGTATGAGTCTCAAGTATCTTTTATTATTTTGAGTATTTCTTTATGTTAGGGTTATTTACACTCATGCCATTATAAAATGTTAATATGTTATATGTAGACCCCCTTGGGTCATGAAGGTATTATCAAAGAAATAATGAAAAGTCTTTCCTCCCGTCTAGTTCTTTTCCTCTCCCCCTTCTAGGGTTAAGGTTAGGGTTAGGGTCAAGCACCGCTCCCCCTCCTTCCTTCTCCTCGCATTCTCCATAGGTTGAGCATCGCTCCTTTGTATCTTTGTCTTCACCACCATGTCCAACAAGATATCAATGTCTTACGGGGTGGCCCGTAACAAGTATCATAGTCATTCTTTCTCGAATCCAGGCCCCGCCGCTAGATTAAAACCCCACCTTCATCCTCAACGCGTTCGGCAACAGAGATATACGATCCCATCCTTCTCACTTCTCAGGATCAAAAACATTATCGTTGTTCTCTGGTTGAAATACGTGTCACGCTTGCAAGCCTAACCCCTCACTATCTCATGAGGCCGCTTACCGCACGATAATCCAACGCCTATCTCAGTCGACTGCCCCAAGTTGACGTAATTCCAGTCGACTATTCCAATACAACATAATCTTAGTTGTTAAAGGCGCGCCTAAGGCTCCAGGCTCAACAGGCTCAGAGGCTTGCGCCTTCGTGCGCCTTTTTTGCGCCTTTGGAGTATAAAAGGCGCGTCTGAGAGCGGTTTCTGTTGCAAACCTTTTTTTCTCAATAGAAAGAAAGAAATAATGTAAGAACTCAATATTTTTTGCATGATCTAGTGTTTGTGAAACATAATCGAGTGTTAAGACTTAGATATGATGTAAACGACCATATTAATTCTATTTTTTAAGAGTTATAAATGATAGTAATGAGTAGAATAGATGAAAAATCTAATAAAGAAGATGAACTGATGTTTGATGCTTATTTTTTTAAAAGAATGTGGTTGCGCCTTGTCTTCGTCAGGCGCGCGGCTGCGTCTTGAGCCTTGCGCCAGGCTCCAAGACCCCTTTGCGCCTTGGTGCGCCTTGCGCCTTTAATAACTAAGAACATAATTCCCCACCCTCATTTTTTCCTGGCGCCGTTCAACATCTTCGAACCTCACAAAGTCTTTGTCGACCTTTTGCATCATCTCCCTTGTCAACGTGTATAGCAACGATCATCTCCTCCCTTGACATTGATCGTTGCTTCTGTCCCAACGCTTGAACAAATAGATCGTCTTTCCAAAGCTCGTAAACCTCCCAGTGGTCTGCGAACACCATATTTGACCCGCCTAAGTCGTTGCTCCTGCCAGTTTCATTCAGCGTCGTCCATGGGAAACGAACCCAAGACAATGTCTCCATTTACAAAATCGAAACCAGTGCCTTCGATCTCTGTCTCTTCATCGTCGAGCCAGACACCCCTTCCAATTTGAGCCACACGACAGTCTCCCTTCACAAGGCCAGACGCTGCAAAGGGCAAAAATTTATCAAGGAATTCTTAATCAAGTTAATTGAATTAATTATTTAATGCTTAATTGAATTAATTACTTCAACATGGAAATGATCTTCGACGAGCAAATTATCCTTCATTCGATGTTTCATCTGTTATTGGAGATGTCGGGATCGCACCAAATCGTGATTTCGTGACTCACCGCCAGCATTGACAGACTTGTAATGATCGGACAATTCGGAGGCTCGATCCCACCGGCGCAGTCATTGATCCAACTAGAGCCCGAAGAAGCCTTGTCAATCCCTGCAGTTCTCGTCGTCCCACCATCACCTTAGGTTGTTCCCTCCCAGCAACTCACACAGCAGGCACCTTCGCAGCCAACCCAATAGTGGTGCCACAACAATCTGTGTCGCCACCGACCCCTATGTTTCTCCTCCATCCAACACTCTCAGTTACCCCTCCACCATACGGTCGGACACTTCTCCAACCAGTCTCACAACAACCTTTCTTTCTAAGTCAACCTTGTACAAAGGACCCAGTCACCACTTTAATATCACACTACAGTCTCTTCATCGATCATCGCACCACACAAGCTACGCCCATGCGACAGCAACAACTAACCGCCGAGCCCATGATGCTTATGGCACAACAGCTCATGCCCACCAGGCGCTTAGTACGGGGTTTTGCGCGGTCATTGTTTAAGGGGAAGGGTTGGGCCCTTTCCATAAATTTGAGCTTATGGATCTGTTGAGCAAGCGCCTATTCACACAAGTGGTATCCCTAACGGGGTCGCGGATTCGAGGACGGGCAGCAATGCTTGAGAGGGGATTTACCAGTAAATTAATTTTAACAAGTGTGGGTTACAGTTACTTGTGTGGTTTGCATGTGTGGCACTAGGAGGGGATTGTTGGCTCCATCGCCTACCTTTGACTCTAGTAGAACTCAACTGTGACGACCCAGGATTTACCCTGACTTCGCTCAGGACTATTCCTGGCTTCCTGGGCTTTACCTGGCACCGTCACCGGGCTGCAGCCCAAGCACCCAACCCCTCGCTGGCCTACTTCCGGGCACAGCGAGTTGTTGGGGGGTCTCTGCCAACCCTTTTGATGAGTAAACTTCATAAAGTTCAGCGTGACTACGGGGACTTCCCAGAAGGTCACCCATCCCAAAATTTCTCTAGCCTGAGCACGCTTAACTATGGAGTTCTTTCACTTCCCATCACCAATTGAGTTGTCGTCGATGACAGGTATTATAATTATCTTATTTTATGTCATAAATGTGCGTATCAAACCGACGGAAACAAAAAAAATAAAGAAATAATACGTACGTGACATCCGGATATGTGTATGTGATTCGAAATTAAATGAAAGAGGGCTTAATTATGTTAAATTAAGAGAAAGAATAAAATAAAATGATTGGCTGCTAATAGCAAGAATGGGCTGCGATTAGCAAAAATGGCTTTAACCGGCTAAAATAATCGTGACTCACGCAACAGTCGTGCGTGTGTGTCACGTAGGGAGCATTTGAGTCTCGCATAAGGGGAGAAATCAAGCCCGACTCCTCATTTCCGCTCACAGCCTTTCACGAGACCGACGAGACAGGCGAGGAAGCCGACCGACGTCGCTCGCTCCCTACTCCTCATTTCTCCTCCGTGTTTCGAGATTTCTCCTTCTTTAGAGAGGTAATCCCTTCCTCTTCACTCCTTTTAGTTCTTATGTGAAACTCTTGCATTGATTGAGTGGGGCAGTAAATCTAGGGTTTGATTTCTTAGGCCTTTTTCAATTCCTTTTCATGTTAAAAGTTTCTGAAAGGGATTGTTATGCATTTATTGGCGTTAGTCCATGATTTCAAGTGATATGAGTGAAACCTTAATTGTTATTATGCGATTTCAGAAGTTCTAAGTATTTCTAATGTTGTAAAAAAAATGCTCTTATTATGCTCTACTCCTCATTTGGAGCAAAAACCCTTCCCGGTAAATTAGAGCAACAAAAGTTTAGTTGGGATTTGATGTTTTTGTCTCCAATTACAATTAGGCTTGAGGGTATTGTTTTCACGCAAATTTAGTACAAACCCTTTGCTTACCATTTAGGGCAGCCAACCTAAGCATCTTATTTAACCTAATTAGGTCAAGTGAAGCATGTCGAGAATGTAAAATAATTTAGATTACTCCTCTTATAGGTGATGGCATCCCAAGGAGGCGGGAAACGCAATGAAGATTCCGGGAGGGATCCGAGAAAAGGGAAAGCCGCGGCGAGTTCTTATTTCCCTAATTCCAGTTGCTTAGTTCTACATTATTATTGTTTTTATTACAGTTATGCAACTCGGTAAATGAACATGAATTCAAATTGTAAGTAAGTAATACGAAACCTGAAATGCACAATACATCAATGCAAAAATGTAATGGGCTATGTTAAGGATGTACCCAACTAGTGGAGGTGGGGTGAATGTCCTCCCAGCATGAAATTAAATGAAAAATAAACGTGTGAATATGCCAAGACACGTAAAGGATTTATATGTGTGCAAATATGAAAAGGCACGCAGATAAATAAAGCGCGCTATATAAATACATGAAATAAAAAAACCAATGTATCATTAACAGTGCCAAATAAAGAAAATGAAATGGGATAAAATATACGTGTTAAATGAATATGTAACAACATACGACATAAATACAATCGTATGTAGCCAAAAAGGAAAGATGAAAGTAAAGTGAACGATAAATGATATGATAAAAAGTAAAGTGCACGATAAAGTAAAAAGTCAAGACGAAATAGGAATTATTAATGCTTGAAGATTCAACGATGCACTAAGAATTTATCATAAGAATAAAATGGGGGGGCAATAAGAATTCGCGTAGTCCTTTGACTAATTAGAAAATGCAACTAAATAGGTCAAGGAAGAGGTCATCCCAGCAACCAGTAATTCCCGTCCACCATGTTCCCCTCGTCAGCAAAAGAAGTGAGTCTTGGACGCTCATCGGGAGAGATGCAGAGACCCTGAGTGCTCTCATGAGAAGTTCCAGTTTTATTTTATGTAGTCAGTAGTTTATATGTTTGTATATAGTAGTATACTCTGATGAGTTTTGGGCTGAGTCAGCCTTGTATATATACTACACTTTTGTGATAAGCCCTTCTTTTTTTATGTATAATGTTGGGCTATCTTTGTACTACATCAGTTTTTAATGAAATGACATGTTTTAATTATCCTGCAATTTCCTTTTTGTACTCTAGCATGGTATTTTAATCACTGAATATTTCTACCTGGCGTCTCTGATGATTAAATGATAAAAGATAATGAATATGTAAATTGTAGCGGTAGCCGAATAATGGGGTCGTTACATAAACGCCCACCCCACGATGGTTACAACACAGCACCTCATGTCCACAAAGTATATAGCACGGGGTTTTGCACTGTCATTTGTTTAAGGGGAATGGTTGTGCCATTTTCATAAGTCGAGCTCATAGAATAATTGGGTAAGCGCTTGATCCTACATAAACGCTATTTATGAATATTTTAATAACTATCATTAAGAAAATAATTTTCTTTTTTAAGTAAAACCTTAATCAGAATAGAAATTAGGATCCTAAAGTAATGATAGAAAGACATGTACATGTCTACCTTAGCTATAGGCCATGTAGATCTTGTCATTAAAGGAATAGAATAATTTCCGCTCAAGTCATTGACTTGATCTCATTACTTATCAACACTTCAGTTCATAAACAAGGGATATGTTTCTCACGATTTGGTCTCCAAATCATGTCCTTCAATTTACTGCCTCGTCTGAGATCATTGAAGGCAATGAAGAAAGTTCTCTGACAATCATTTACTTTTCCGTATATTCATGGTTTATATATTTGTGTTACCATAAGTACCCTATGTTTTGTTACCATGCTTCAATATCCCATGTTTCATTTGCTAAACCAATGTATTAATAGTTGGCAATAACATCATCTCAATTGACTCAACTTCAACAAAGAAAATAAAAGAATGTCATGATCCTGAGATCATCAATATTTGATGCTACAACAACTTTCATCGACTATGACATCTACATATCTAACTATAATTTTGTGACGCAACAAATTTATGCCAAACCTAAATCAACAAACCAAGCCATGAAAGAGCTGAACCGGACATATTCCATGCCTTTTTATGAGCCATTAATTATTTTAGCTGAATTCCTTTTTTTATATTAAATTAATTTGAATAATAATAAGGATATAACTTGTTTATTTTATTTAGGATTCATTTATTTTTAGTATGGATAATATAACCCTACATCTATAAATAAGGATATATGGCTTGTAACTAGAACGTTAATCATTATTAAGAATTTAATTAAAAAAATCTCTAAGAGTTCTCCCCTCCTATGGACGTTGAGCCTCATGGATAACGAGGATTCACCTTGTGATGCTTAAGGATTCACATATTTCCTGAAGATTTGGAAACAATAGCTCGAGATTCTTTAATTGTATAGTCCTTTTCTGCAATTTCATTTATCTTCTCAATCCCTTTATGTCACCTTGTTTGAATTTCCGCAAATTACTTGAAGGCGTAAGTAGCTTTTGTTGATGTATGGTCTGAAAAGGGATTTATTTACACTGGCAGAAAAGGGATTGCTCCAATGATTAGTTATACATATTCAAGATAGTTCAAAAAATAAAAGCTTTGCTTTAAGGTTGGCCAAATAATTTAATCTTTTTCCTTTAACAAAGTTTGTGTGGTTATGTCAAATGCGTGTAAACATCTATCAAGCATAAGAGTATTTTTGTTTTTATAAATATGATAAAAATAAATCAACATCCTATTGTTACTAATGTATATACAAGAAGTATCAATTTAATATTGCCGTATATACAAACGTATCTTTTTATGCTCACATATATACATTGTTAGAAATACAGGGAAATAAAATATATTTTATTTCTATATCTGAAAGTTGTGTGTACATACATGAATTTGTACACTTAAATAGGACGAGAGAGAAGAGTATAATCCTAATCTAAGATGTGAGACTAAATCTAGAAGAGGAAGAGGGCTCTAGATGGGCCTTAGCATGGGCCTTTACATGTATTTTCTTTAACACTCCCCCGCAAGCTGGAGCATACAGATCGTAAGCACCCAGCTTGAACAAGACCTGATGGAATAACGGGCGAGGTAAGGCCTTGGTGAGAATATCAGCAACTTGCCCAGCTGCAGAAACATGTTTCAATTCCAGCTTCTTCAATTGAACTTTTTCTCGAATAAAATGACAATCAACTTCAATGTGTTTGGTCCGTTCATGAAATACATGATTCTTTGCATAGTGTATAGCAGCTTGACTGTCGCAAATTAAAGTGGCAGGTGAGGGAAGGCTGACACCCAAATCACCTAGGGGGCTTTCAAGCCAAGTGAGCTCAGATACAACAGCTGCCATTGATCGATATTTGGCTTCAGAGGATGAGTGGGCTACCACAGAATGCTTCTTGCTGAGCCAGGTAATAAGGTGTCCTCTGAAGTAAGTGCAGAATCCAGTTGTGGAACGTCGATCATCCAGAGAACCAGCATAGTCAGCATCAGAATAGGCAATCAGAAATAGGGAAGCGGAAGATGGTTTGTATACAAGCCCTTGTCTAGGATCAGCCTTTAGATATCTAAGGATGCGCTCGACGGCTTGGAGGTGAGAGATTCGAGGAGAGTGCATGAATCGACTGACAACTCCAACAACAAATGAAATATTCGGTCTTGTAACTGTAAGATAAATCAATTTTCCTACAAGACGACGATAATACTATGGATTTTGAAAGTAGACAGTCAGATTCTGAGTCATGACTGCAGAGTTTGTGGTTGACATCCATAGGGGTATCAGTAGGCTTGCACCCAGAATAGCCAGCATCATGAAGAAGGTCAAGACAGTACTTTCGTTGAGATAGGACGAGACCATCAGGACGTCTTGCTATCTCAAGGTCAAGGAAGTACCGAAGATTTCCCAGATCTTTAGTTTGAAAACTAAATTAAAATGCTGCTTGACCATTTGTGTTCCTTTGGAGTCATCACCTGTAATCAGAATATCATCGACATAGACTAACAGAATCACTGTGTCAGTCGGTCGATGACGAGTAAAGAGGGAGAAGTCAGTCGAGCTTCGAGTGAATCTGATGTAGGAACGTCGAGCGGGGAGGGGGAGGCGCCTTCCGGCGATGATCTTCCTCACAGGAAGAGGGGAGCGGACGGCGGCGGGGTCCTTCCGGACGGGGTCTCTCGCACGGAGAGGGGAGGGAACGGCAAGGGCAACTGAACAATCGTTAATTCTTCAAAAACTGAGCACACCAAAATAACTCCCACCTCTTATACTATGAGGGGAAGACCACGGCTATTAGCACACCCGCTAATAGCACACCACATAATTGGTTTAACAAGCGAATACAAATAGAAAATACAAATAGAGTTCAACATTAATTAAACGGTTCGAGGCTTCCACAGCGGGTCGAACTTCTCAAGCCATGCGATTCCGGTCTCGCCGGGGGTTGCGTCTGTTGCGGGTGCGTCGGCCATGATACGTCCTTCATCAGAATCCCATATCACGGACAACCTTACTGAATTTGTCAAATCATGCGCGAGGTGACTGTTTGAGACCATAAATACATTTCTTCAGGTGACAAACAAGAGACTCCCCCATAGTCTCAAACCCGAGAGGTTTGTGCATGTAGACAGTTTCGAGAAGGTCGTCATTGAAAAGGCATTCTTAATATCCAATTGATGTAAGGGCCACTGTCGATGAACAGCTAAGGAAATCAGGACATGAACAGTATTGAGCTTGGCAACTGGCGAGAAAGTCTCATCATAATCAAGACTTTGTTGCTGAGTAAACCCCCTTGCCACAAGACGAGCTTTAAGGCGTTCAACTGTCCCGTCTGGAGCATGTTTTATCGTAAAGACCCACTTGCATCCCACACAAGTCTGTACCGGAGGAAGAGAGACAAGGTCCCTGGTCTGATTAGCCCAGAGAGCAGTCATTTCATCATCCATGGCCGCACGCCATCCCGGGTGTTGAAGAGCCTCCTGCAAAGAGTTAGGTATAGAAATGGAGGATAAAGTCGTTGCGAATTTTAGAAGTGTCGGGGATAGGCGATACAAGGATACATAATTAGCCAAGGGATGAGGCGTGGATACGGGTGCCGGATCTTCAGGCCGCGAGGTATCACTGGTAGAGATGACCGTTGTAGGGCATCAGAGTGAGGAGGACGACGGGTGTATGCACGAAGAAGAGGTGGTTTGGTTGGTACGGGAAGCGGGGTTTGAAGGAGAGGTGGAAGAGGAGATGTAACAAGGACGGTAGGGCGTGGTAATAACGGAGGTGTAAGAGGAGTTGTATGGGAAGAGTGAAAAAGTTGGTCTTCAAGGAAGGTCACATCTGCAAAAATGATAACCTTGCGAATGTCGGGAGAGTAGCAAACATACTAACGCAGGACGACCCTTTCTGAGTGCAAGAGTAACCGACGAACATATATTTTGTAGCACGTGGAGCACGTTTGTCAGTGGATGGACCAAGGTTATGGACATAACAGGTGCATCCAAAGACCTGAGGTGGGATGGAAAATGGAGGTGTGGAGGGAAATAGAAGACTAAACGGAGTTGCATAGTTAAGAATGGGGGAGGATAGGCGATTAATGAGATAGCATGCGGTAGATACCGCAAAATGCCAATAAGACTTGGGAACCTGCATTTGAAACATAAGTGAGCGAGCAACATCAAGAAGGTGACGGTTCTTACGCTCAGTCACACCATTCTGTTGAGGTGTATAAGCATATGATGTGTGATGGATGATACCAAACTAAGTACAGAGATTGTCAAATGCATGACTGGTATATTCACGCGCATTATCTGTTCGAATAGTTTTAATTGATCTGGAAAATTGTGTACGAGTTTAATTAATGAAGGCACAAAACACACGAGTTAAATCCGACCGATCATGTAGTAAGTAAAACCACATCATGCGAGAATAATCATCTATAAAAGTAAAGAAATAACGATAACCAAAAACACTAGTAATTTTATACAGACTCCAAACATTAGAGTGCACTAAATCAAAAGGAGCATCGCTCCGAGTACAATGAGGAGGAAAAGAAGAACGGGGTTGTTTGCCGAAGATACATGACTCGCAGGTAAAGTCAGGAAGATGGTGGTCAGGAAGAGCCTTCTTAAGAATTGGAAAAGGTGCATGTCCAAGACGTCGGTGTCAACCAATAGAAGTGACAGATGAGAGAACTGTGTGAGAAATGTCCATAAGGTAGAGCTCATTTGACAGTTGTCCTTTACCAATGATATTTTGCATCTGTCGATCCTGCACAACAAAAGAAGACGACGTGAAGGTTACAGAACAGTCACGGTCTTGATTAAGGCGACTAACAGAAAGAAGATTAAAAGGAGAGCCCATGACATGAAGAACCGAGCGAAGAGAAATAGAGGAATTGAGAGGCATATTAGCGAAACCGGAGACACGAGCTGTGTCACCATTGGCCACGGTGATAAACTTGGGATGCGGAGAGTCCAAGTATTGAGGTGATTTTTGCGGAGTGATATGGTGGGTGACACCCGAGTCCACAATCCAATGTGGACTATGGGAGAGACAGGAGATACCTTCATTGGAGATAGAAGCAACGGAGCCAGACGGTTGATTGAGTAACCCCTGGAGATGTTGGAGTTGGATGCGCATGCCATCAATGTCGACGCGAGTGGTAGAAGACGTATCAGCAGCAACGAAGGCATGGGGTGGAGGAGGCATACCATGCTTACGATAGCAAATTGCCTCAATATGTCAATCCCTGCCACAGTGAGTGCACTTAGGATGAGGCGGCCGCTGCGACCTCTACCTCAATGGCCAGAGCGACCTACACGGGTTGATGGAGGAGCAGGGTGAGATATGTGTTAGAGGAGAACCGAAGATGGAGGTCCGGGAGCATCGGGGGGGGGGGGGTCACCTTCAACAACATGGAGCAAACATCTGAAAGAGAAGGAATGAATGATGAGGAGAGGATCTGATCCTGGATGCTGTGGAGATGAGGCGGAACACAAGCCATCATCATGGCAAAACCAACGGCCTCTTTTTGAGCACGTTGGGCAGCAAGATCGGCAATAGGAGGCTGATGTTGAATCCAGACCTCAACTAAGATTTTAGACCTCGCCACAAAGGAGGTTAAGTCGCCATCAACCCCGGAGTTGAGAGATTCAAGATCCGTAATGATGTCAAACAAGTGCTGAAGGATGTCCTTGCCGGAATAGAGGGAATGCAGTTCATCCCACGTTGCCTTTGCAGTTTCATGATACATAGTAATTCGACAAGGTTCATTATCCTTTGAGTTGAGGATCCACGATTGGAGACAACCAACATCATAAATCCAGTCCTCAGTGGGTGCAGAAGGGGTGGCCTTATTGAGATGATGCAAAAGTCCCTTTGCCTGAAGAACACAACGGACGGAGTGCACCCACTCAACAAAATTCTTCTTTCCACTAAGAGAAATGGTGGTGATCTGAAGCTCATCACGAATATCAGGAAGAGGGGTTGTTGCACGAGCGGGGAGGGACGAAGCACCAGTCATGTCCATTGCAACACAGAAGGGGGACGACAAACAATCTTCAAAGAAACTCAGGAGATTGCACGAGCAGAGGTTGCGATCAGGAGATCGCACGAGCAGTGGTTGCAGACAATCTTCACAGAAACCCAGGAGATCGCACGAGTAAATGGTCAAGAAGTTGCGGTTAGGAGTGCTAGGAACTGGCTTGTGGTCAAAGAGCGGCGACAAGGCTTGCTGCGGCAAGGAGCAGTGGTTAATGAGTTGTGGTTAGGAGTGTTGCGGCCAGGAGATCGCACGAGTTGGCACGGAGAGAAAGCGCACACAGAACTTGGCAAGGCCGGTGAGTAGCGAGCAGAGCAGTGACACAGCGAGCAGAGCAAAGCGGCTAGGCTAGCGAGCAGCGAGCAGAGCACTTGTCTAGGCCGGCGAGCAGCGAGCAGAGCACTTGTCTAGGCCGGCGAGCAGAGGAGAAGAGGTGTGGCTAGTCAGTGTGACCGCGACAAGAGACGAGCAGAGCGGCGAGTAGAGGACTTGGCTAGGCAGGCGAGCAGAGGAGAAGAGTTGCGGCTAGACAGTGAGACCGTGGAGGTCGGCAGATAGCTGGGGCCCAGAATTGCAAAAGGGAAAAACTATAAAGACAGAAGAGGCGGAGGGGAGGAGACGGGAACTGTGTGAGCGAGAGCTGGAGACGCAGAGCTGCGGGTAAAAATTCTTTTAATCGCCCAGTGAGAGTTCGAGAAGCAGAGCTGCAGTTAGATTTCTTCTAACCGCCAAGATAGTCCGATGGTGAGCGAGAGCACGATTATGACTAGGAAGGAATTTGTTTCGTAGAATCGTTAGCTCTGATACCATGTAGAAATACATGGAAATAAAATATACTTTATTTCTATATCTGAAAGTTGTGTGTACATACATGAATTTGCACACTTAAATAGAAAGAGAGAGAAGAGTATAATCCCAATCTAAGATGTGAGACTAAATTTAGAAGAGGAAGAGGGCTCTACATGGGCCTTAGCATGGGCCTTTACATGTATTTCCTTTAACATACATAAAATCAGGATGCGGCAAATATATATAAAACTCAAGAGGCTATGTTCAGGCGCACCTTGTGTATGCCTTATATAGTTATACCCAATCTAAACTGGGATTGGAGTTGAACATAATAAAGACAGACAATTCAGATGAGCCAGCACGAAGTTTAACTTGAATAACATCAGCATATTAACCTAAAAAGAGTATCTAATAATTGTTTTCCGTATATAAGTTGAGTATGTGACGTATAAATTATGATTAAGACACCATTTGTTTGCAATCGGTATGAAGCCTGTTTTAAGTAACAATGAAAAGTAATAGAATAAACATCTAACCTGTTCCACATAGGCCAACAGATGATGTTGAAGCAAAACAGGTTGTGCCCTCTGCAGATGAGTATATCCAGGAACTATCAGCCCTTCATTTTTTATGGCCAGCTTAACTAGAGCAACCTATAATCAAATGTTTGAACTGAGGTTAAATAGATGCATGTTAATAGATTTTATGTATTACCATGCTGCAAGAAAGAGATGGTAAAATATCAGTATCTAGAAGCAACCACTCATAAACTAGAAGGGGAAAACAATAATTTAAAAATAAAAGAGTGTTTGATGTTCACTAGACTAGTCATGAAATTTTATAAGATGAGTGTCAGTCAAATAACTTACCATAATCTTCACTAGCATTCAAAAACTTTTGGGTGGCCATATGAATCCTCCTCCATTCATTGTCGAGAGCGAAGTTAAGAAAGTTGTTCGTCGTTAGCTAAGAAAAATGAAATAAAAGAGCAGATTCATCTCTCCATCTTCCCATGCTCTATCATCTCTCTTGGAAGTTATACTCAAAACTGACAAAAGGGCATAAGTTTTTTTGACCATCAACATGAAAATGTGTCAGATTATTTTAGTTGTTTATTTACAAATAATCTGACATGAATATGTGTCAGATTATTTTATTTCCTTACCAAATGGAAACTAATGCTTGGAAAATATGTTTGGGTACTTTAACACTGACGCAGTCACATTTTGTGGGGAAAATGAATAACTTAAAATACTAATAATGACCAGTTTAACTGATAAATATGCTTACCAAATATTAGTTTGACATGAAAAGTTTAGAGATGTGTTGGAGTTTAAAGCCTTGTTTCAAAACTTAGAATTAGAAGCATCATAAAGAATTTATGGACAATAAAGTGACAAATGAGACCTAACTTTATGGATCAAATTTGGATGGTTAGATGATTAATAAGGTTAAAATTTGGGATAGCAATTTCAACAGCTAGCAAGATAAATGTTAAAGAACAAAAAGGGAAATAAATGCATTTGGAAATGCTAAACATACCTGCAGGTGTACAAGCCTTGCATGGATTTTATCAATCTCTTCTCGACACAACAACCTAAGATCAGTCATGACTTGATCATTTCGATTTCTAGCAGCATGAAGCTTGTTTGCAGGTTCGCCGATCATATTAGTGAGTTCTGCTTCTATGTTCACATGAACATCCTCCATGTCCTTTCGCCAAATAAACTCTCCAGCATCAATTCTTCTTTCAATTTCATCAAGACCGGACAGTATTTGGTCTCTGTCATTTGCGGTCATCAATACCTATTTATGCAACAAAGCTTATGATTACAAGGAGCAAAGAAGAAAAGAAAGGATAATACAAAATGGATGAATTGTACTACATAAACATGGTCAACCGCTAATCCAAGAAATCATATGTTTTTGCGCTTTAATCACTATGAAAAGGCTAACAAAAACTAGAACTTTCACTACAAAATTTCCTCACCACGCATCTTGACACAAAAATTTATGTGCAGTTAAAAAATATCAATTCACATGCATCGCATCATACGAAAAGAAGAATTTCTAAAAACAAGGACAGGTAATTTCATCAAACACACTGCTTAAGACAATTAGAGGAGACAAATCTAACCCTCTGCATAATAACAATACAAACTTAGAAGTATACATTGTAGCAAGTTAAAAAGCCACATTTTTGGTAAAATAAAAAAAAAACTAATTTGCTGCAAAATCATTTAGGTAATGTCAACGAGCAATCTTTTTAAATTAAGTTTGATTAAGCATATCACAAAAAAGTGTGAATAGAAGTCAGATTTACTAGTGAAATTGTGCTAATATGTTGGGGAAAAATACCCAAAGCAAAATTTTAAAGTGGAATGAAAAAAATAAAGCAGATATCTTAATACATTTGCTGACAAACTTTCATGATTTTAGGAGCTTTATTTATATTAACTTTGCATGTTGAATTTAACCAGAAGATAGTAAATTGCTAAAAATTATTTCAAGTAAATTTTGATAAAAAATTTTAAAAGTTGTGTTAAGAACTAGAAAGGATTTGGGAGAGAAAAGAGAAAGCTAGGGTTTTAAGAGAGAGAGGGTAATACCTGAGAATACTTGCTTGTCCGCCGCCAGGAAACCCTAGGGCTATTTATACCCATCGGATTAAGGAGGCCCCCCCCCATAGGGGTTGAACCCCCAACCCCTTCTTGTTTTAATTAGGGAGGGCTGAACCGGAGGGAGGGCTGAATCGGATGGTTCAGCCCCGCTTGATGCCGCATCCTTTCGCCGTCTATGATATGTCTGTCCCGCGAACCGGGCGTTATGATGATTCATAACATTCTCTTCCCCTTCAAGAACCAGCTTGTCCAGTTGACCCCAAGGTGGAATTCTGGATATAGATCCTGGAACTCAAGCAGGTCGACCCAGGTGTTGTGTGTTGTAGATAAATTCTTCCATTTGATAAGAATCTCCTGACGATATTTTGTACCGCGTTTCTTCCACTTGGTGAGCAGCACCTCCTTAGGGAGTGGTCGTAATCCCCCCCCCCCCCCCCGTTGGTTGCTCTGGGAGGGTAGAGCACACATTAGTTGTTTCCCCGAATTTTTTTCTTTAGCAAGGAGACATGAAATGTGGGATGAATACGCGAGCCCGCGGAAAGGTCCAATGTGTAAGCAATCGGTCCCACCCGCTGAATGATTTTAAAGGGGTCATAATAGTGAGGTGTCGGCTTCTGATTTGTCCTCCGGGACACTGAGTTTTGTCTGTAGGGTTGGAGTTTTAAGAAGACTTCACCACTGATTCACTGATTGCAAATTGGAGTTTTATCTGCTTGTAATAGGAGTGAGATATCCCAGCAGCCACACCAAATTGATGAAACCGTGCTTCGCGAAACTTTAAATTTAACAGAAGAAAGACTTGGCACAAGTTAAAATTATTTTCACACTCACAGACCACCTCTTACACTGACAAACAAGTTATTCATCTCACATGCAAGCGGCGGATTATATTCGAGCAGCCGGGTCACATACCAAACAATGAAATTAATATGACAAGATAACACTGAGGAATGAAAAGAACGAGCGCGCGCAACACTTGAAGATACAATACTTGCTGAAACAATAATGATAAACCACTAGTAATGAGATTGAGAGGAGGGGAAAGGAGAGATTTCACTAGGATGCTCCACTGCGGCGATTTGACCTTCTTCACGGTGCAGCCACGGTAAGACGCGCAGCAACAAGTGACAACAACGGTGGCTGGTTTGGAGTAGAGATGCGTGAAGGAGATGTACCAGATCTGGGAGGGCTTCAGTTATCGGTCTGCAGGGGGCGCAAGGAGGTGGACTGGTTGTAGCTGGTGTCGGCCTTGCTGGATGGTGGCAGAGAGACGGAGGCGCTGGATCTGGGCGTCAACCTTGCAAGAGGGCGCAAGGAGGCAGATGGGCTGGAGTAGGCGTCGGCGTTGCAAGATAGATGCGGGGAGACAAAGGGGACTGGATTTGGGCGTCGTCCTTGCAAGAGGACGCAAGGAGGCCGACGGGCTGGAGCTGGAAACGACAACAGGGGAGGCTGGGCTGGAGTTGGCGTCGTGAACAGGAGGGGCTGGGCTGGAGTTGGCGTCGACAACAGGGGAGGATGGACTGGAGCAGGCGTCGACAACAGAAACGCAAGGACGTATCGGCTTCCGTGGAAAAGAGCGGCTGGGAATATGGGAAAGTGTATTAGCTCTTTCCTTTATTCCAACCTCCCTCCTAGGACAGCCATAAACCATATTTATAGGGTTCCCCATTTTTTTGTTTATTATTTTTTTTTAAGAAAACATTGTTAGGGTTTTATTTTCTTTCTAATAATTTCAACAAGTAGACTAACCCAAGAAACGCGCCGCTCGCTCCCTCACACTTCATATCGGACCATTTTATTCAGGGTCACGTGAAGTGATCAATTTCACGTGTCGGTCACAAAGAGGAACACCGGAAAATAGACGTATATGAAAATAAACCAACGTTCATGAAAATAAAAAAAAACACATAAAATAAATGTGCCCTGGGCAAGGTCACATCACAGGGTCACATCAACGGGCTGGCTGACGGGAGACAGGTTGTAGTGGGGGTTTGCGAGGGATGCGACTGCGGTGGAAGGATTGCGAGAGGGTTGATACAGTGGTGTGGCGGGTGTTCGATGGCAGAGGAGGGCCAACGAAGAAGAATCCTGGAGTCGCACCAGGGAACGGGTCTCGGAGCCCACCGAGAGTGACCGACGGTTTCCCAAAGCTGGAATCAACCAATGAAACCCCCACAACCGCGTGTCTGCAAGTATATATATACATAACTAAAATAGGGCACCCGAATCAGACGGATCATATAATTCTGACCCGATCGAGTGTCAAATACAACTCAAAATAAATAAAGTAATATATTAAAAAGCCTCGGAACGACCGTCCGGACGCAACCGTGACTCGGATTGCCATAACGGGTAGCGGTTCACCACATCCTGCAGGAATACACATGTGTGTTTCGGTGATCTCCATCGACTCCCCCAGCTTGAAAGTACTATGTTATGGGCCTACTTGGAGGTTGTCGGAGGAGTGGCCGGAGGATGAACGGAGACGGTGATGAAAGCGGAGTGAGGGGATACACCGGAGCCTTAACCGCGGCTGTCTAAGCGGGGCATACTCGTTATAGGAGAGAGCTACCAAGATCTCACATTCAAAGACAGAGAATTAGAACTCTTTCATTGTTTGATTCATACAACAGGGCATAAATGTAAATTAACAAAGACCAAGAAAATATTAATACTAAGATTAGATAATTGGGCACGCAGCCCATAATATCATAATTGGGCACGCAGCCCATAGCATCTCTCTCAGCTTTCAAATCGAGTTTGTCCTCAAGCTCGAACGAAGCTTACACTGCTTGATCGTCTGCCTCTTTGATTTCACGCCAGAACAATTCCCGGTATCGCGGTGTTGTAGCGGCGGCTGAGGTAGAAACGATGGCGATGAACGAGCGGGATGAGGGTGTTCGGGGTTGCGGACAGTTGAAAGCAACGGTAGCTCGAGCGGAGAGCGAGCAACATCAAGCATAAATGGCGGCGCCGACTTGGGAACGACCAATTAAAGAAATGGATCCCAAGGGGCTGGCGGGGTAGGTGGCCGCATAAGAGGTGAAGATGCCGGTAGCGAAAACTGCGAGGTGAAGCCTACCGAAGGTGGTGGCGAAAGAACAACCACCGTGGAGAGTGGTGGCGCGGCTGTGGCGGCGGAGGGACGACCGCAGGAACTGGTGGTAATGGAGGAAGTGGCAGCGGCACGCGCTGCGACAGAGAGGCAGCTGTCAAATTCTTAATTTGGTGGAGGCCATGATATCTCGTAACATGGAACAAATTGAACTGATGTCGGCCTCATCCACAACACTAAGCTTAGCAACCATCTGAATTAACTGGGCACCCATTTAATTCAAATAAGACTGAATTAAAGCCAACAGTCAGCGTATTTTGTCGTGGTTCACGTGCACCGGTGGGCCCAATGTAGTTGGCGAAAAATTGGTTAGGGGAAAAGAAGGATTGGGGGAAAAAGCAGCAGATGGCTCGATGGGACAAAATAGTGGCGTCATGGGCTCGAGGAAGAAGGTTGACGGCTTGATAAAGTAGGTCGTTGAGGCGCAGGGTTCTAGAAGTTAACGACAGAAAGCTCGAGAGGCGGTCAGGCGGCTAGAGCGGGGAGATGTCATCGTTTTCCTCGGACATGGAGGATGGTTCGCTGGAGTGCGGGATCGAAGATGGGATGTGACGTCGGCCTCGTCAAAGAAGAAATGGGTGGTTGATCACGTCGGAAGGACAGGCGGCCTGCAGAGGCAATGTCGTTGTGAGGGAGCGGTTGCTATTGTCGAATGCAGAGAAGCTTCATGGGTTGTTGTTGTTGAACGCAGAAACGATGACGGGGGAGGATCGAAAGGCGGACGTTGGTTTCCTGTGAGGGAAGCGGACTAAAGAACGTGGGGTTGCTGGAATGAAGGGGAGCGAATGATGGCGTGTAGAATAGGACCGATGTCACTGATACCAATTTGTTATGGGCCTACTCGGAGGTTGTCGGAGGCGTGGTCGGAGGATGACCGGAGGCGATGATGACGACGGAGCGAGGGGATACAACGGAGCCTTAACCACAGCTACCTAAGCGGGACTTGCTCGTTAGATGAGAGAGCTACCAAGATCTCACATTCAAAGACAGGGAATTAGAACTCTTTCATTGCTTGATTCATACAACACATCATATACCTTTATATAGGTTCACAAGAGGGCATAAATGTAAATTAACAAAGACCAAGAAAATATTGAAATACTAAGATTAGATAATTGGGCACGCACGTAGTCCATAATATTATAATTGGGATCGGGTCTCGGAGCCCACCGAGAGTGACCGACAGTTTCCCAAAACTGGAATCAACCAATGATGCCTCCACGACCGCATGTCTGCGCGTATATATACACATAACTAAAATATGGCACCCGAATCGAACATCTCATATAGTTCGACCCGATCGAGTGTCAAATATAACTCGAAATAGATAAATTAATATATCAAAAAGACTCGAAACGAACGTCCGGACGCAACCGTGATTCGGATAGCCCGAACGGGTAGAGATTCACCGCCTCCTACGGGAATACACTTGTGTGTGTCAGTGATCTCCATTAACTCTCCCGTCTTAAGAGTACTCATCTCCGATGAGGGTAGATAGTCATACTAACGGTGTAGCCTAGGGGAAAGTCTCTCAAGCTCCTCGAGAGAAACCCAAGTGTCATCAGAAATCAGGCGATTGCTCCAATGGATAAGATATCGCAATACCCCTAGCTCGCGCACTGCAGTGAGCCAGTGTCGTCATGGCCAATGAACTGAAGTGTATCTTCAGCGGTCACGGGTAACTCTGAATGAAATGTATCTCCTTCTGAATGTTGAACTGATGGAACCGTCAGTGGTGTGAGGTGGTCCTCCAGGTGAGACTCATTAGGCTTCCAGGTGAGACTCATTAGGGTGAGGCTGGGGTGAAGTGGAGGGAACAAAATGAAGTTGTGTCTCAAATGTAGGTGGGGAAAGGGATCCACATACACGAGCTCCTCGTAGTGCGAAGTCAAGTCATCTACATTGAATATTCATTTTATTACCATATTTTGAGGGACGTTAATTGCATAGACATTCGTACCAATCCATGGCATGAATGCATAGGAACTCATTCGGTGGACGCTTAATTTCTTTGTTGTTCCCAGTAGGAACCTCTCAGGTCAAATGTAAATCATCACCTTGTCTCCAACTTCAAAAATTGTTCCCTCCTGTGCTAATTTGCTTGAGTTTTATAATAATTATTACTCGTTATTTTCTTTCGGATTGACTCATGAAGTGCATGCACATGTTGAATAAAAGACTCTGCAGACTCACTGGGTCGGGCCCCTAACGGAACGTCAAAAAGATCAATGGGCTTCCTAGGTTCATAGCCTAATATGATATGAATTGGACTCAAACATGTGGTCCTATTAATTGAACTATTATATGCAAACTCGGCTACGGGTAGCACGGAATCCCAAGTAGGACTATCCCCAACTAGACACCGCAAGAGAGTTCCTAGGCTACGATTGACAACATCAGTTTGGCCATTCGTTTGTAGGTGATAGGAGGTGGAAAACATCATTGGCGTGTCAGTTCTCTTCCACAACGTTTTCCAAAAATAACTCATGAATCGAACGTCGCGGTCATAAACTATAGAACTAGGTAGCTCATGATACTTGAATACTTCTCTAATTAATAGGTCGGCCACATGAGAAGCATCAGCGACCCTACGACAAGGAATAAAGTGGGTAATCTTAGAGAAACGGTCCACCACGATAAAGATAGAATCGAGCTTCCTCAAGGTGTGAGGGAACCCGAGTACAAAGTCCATGCTAATGTCGGTCCAGGGCCTCTGTGGGATAGGGAGCGGAGGGTATAATGTAGCGGTAGCCGAATAATGAAATGAAAGTAAATTATTAATCATCGATGCAAAATGAAATGGGTCATATTAAAGATGTACCCAATAGTGGAGGTGGGGTGATTGTCCTTACACATGAAACTAAATGAAAGTAAACATGTGAATATGAAAAGGCGTGTTTCAAGCATTTATATGTGTGCGAATATGAAAAGACACGCAGATAAATAAAGTTTCAAACATATATATGTGTGCGAATATGAAAAGGCACGCAGATAAATAAAGCAATGTATCATTAACAGTGCCCAATAAAGAAGATAAAATAATAAATTACTCAATATGTAATAGGTTAACAGAAAAGAATAAGTACATACGAAATGAACATAAGGTATGCACATAGAATAAGATCTAAGGAAAGAAATGAATAGCAATTAATAAAGCAGAAAAGGTAATAAGAAAAGTGACTCAAGAACATCTAAATAACTCACCTTAAGTGATAAAAAGGAAAATAAGAAATCGTTTAGTCCTTTGACTAATTGTAAAATAAAACAAAACAAGTCACGGAAGAGGCCAACCCAGTTCCAAGTAAACCACGTACTCCATGTTCTCCGCGGCAGGAGAAAAAGTATCGTCTCTGGGTAGAAGCCGCTACAGCAATGCTCGAAGTGGTGGATGCTCAACGGGAAAGGTGCAGAGACCCTGAGTGTCCGCATGAAGAATTTCAGGTTTATTTTAAGTATAGTCAGTTTGTTAGTCGTTGTACAGAGTTGTGGTATACTGTTATAAGTCGGCCTTATGGCTTGTACTTTTTCTGCTTCAGTTCTCTGCTTCATCTTGTATCAACTTTAATGTGAAATAAATAAAAATGTTTCTGCCCATACCCCCAATGATTGGGGACTATATGGGTTTTGTTGTTTTTGTAAGTAAAAATGTTTCTGTTTTTCCTGCACTTTCCCTTTTTACTCTGTCATGAATTTTATTTTAGCTGAAATATTTCTACCAGGCGCCTCTGATGATAAATGATTATAAGGTAATGTTATTGTGGCGATAGCCAAAATTAAGGGGTCGTTACATATAATCATGTGGACTGACGTGAACCCTTCGCGGTCTGACAGTCTCGACAATGCCTAATAACCCATGTAACATCCTTCTTCAGGCTAGGTCAGAAGAAGCGATCCTAGACTAACGCAATCATCTTGTCCCGCCCAAAATGTCATGCTGCTCCGCCTGTGTGTAGCTCCCAGATAAGAAAATCTCAGAGGGATGTCTGCGGAACGCAGAGGCGAGAGGCCAAAAATAAATAACCGTCCGAGATCACATAACCCTCATGCGACTCAGGAGGATCCCTCATCAGGGCGGCATAAATGCCACCAAAATTTGAGCACTCCGGGTAATCTTGAACTATACGCTTGAAACTCTCAACTCGTGTGCTCATAGTATAGAGGATGCTGACTCGGCGACTCAGGGCGTCGAACGGCTTGTTCTCAACACCAGCTCTGTGTTTGAGAACATAGTGATAATCATGCATAAACTCCACTCATTTCGCATGGCGTGGCCCAATTTCTTTTGTGAATCGAGGTATCGCAGGGTCTAATGATCAGAGTACAAAACAAACTCCTTATGTAGGAGATAGTGACGCCAATAGCGGAGTACTTATACAACGACATAAAACTCTCGATCATAATTTGAGTACTTCTATCGAGCATCATTCAACATCTCAATGAAGTGAACAACTGGATGACCATCCTGACATACTACCCAATACCAACTCCCGACGCGTCATAAGCCACCTCAAACTCCTTGGAGAAATCTGGAAGGCGCAAAATAGAGGAAGATGACAATTTCTCCTTGATCTCTTCGAATGATCGAGTGGCCGTCTTCGTCCATACAAAATTTCTCTTACAAAGGCAGCTCGTAAGAGGGGTCATAATAGAACTGAAACCTCAAACAAACCTCCTGTAGAAGGTGGAAAGTTTATGGAAACTACGGGCCTCATGAATGCTCGTCGGGACAAGCCACTCACGAATGGACTTGACTTTGTCAGGGTCAACCGATATACCAGATGAGGAGATGATATACCCCAGAAAATGGACAGACCCAAATAAAAATGAACATTTCTTAAGGTTGATATAAAGATGCTCCTTCCGAAGGAGATCAAATACTAGGCGAATATGGTGCAAGTGCTCGACGCGGACCTGGTTGCATATCAGTTTGTCGTCAATATATACTAATAGAAAATTTTCCCATGCAGGGTCGCAGGATCTGTCATAACCCTCATAAACGTGTTGGGTGCATTCGATAACCCAAATTGGCATACTAGACACTCATGCAAGTTGTCTTTTGTCTTGAAGGTCGTCTTCCACTCCCCCCCCCCCCTACTCTAATTTGATGATACCCGCTACAAAGGTCAGTCATTGAAAACATCTAGGCACCAGTCATTACATCTAGGAGGTCGTCGAGACAAAGTTTGGAAAAATGATACTTCATCGTGATTTTATTAATGACACGGCTATCCACACACATGCGCCAGTTCCAATCCTTCTTCGGAGTAAAAAGGGAAGGTACAGCACATGGGCTCAGGCTCTCACGCATAAAACTCTTCCTAAGAAGATCATCAACTTGTCGCTTCAGCTCGGCATGCTCAGTCACGTTCATGTGATAATGGGGTAGATTGGGCAAAGATGCCCCGGGGACAAAATCGATCGCATGTTGAATGTCCCTCAATGGAGGGGGCTCAACAAGGATCTCCTCGGGCATGATATCTGAGTAATCATTTAGCAAATGACGAACGTCTAAATCAGTAATCACAGTATATGTAGAGGCCTTAAAAGCCACGGTGGTTGCCACTATAAACATATCCTCAGTGTCCAAACTCTCTCTCATAAAATCACATTTCCTCAAAATATGTGAAAGTGCACAGTGTGCCTCTGAGAATCCTCTAGAGGGGGGCGAATAGAGATTTAAATTTATTACTATCCTAACTGTGAAAACAATAAAATAAACTAAAGATTTATACACAACAAGATCACAGGCAGAATAATAATGGTGCAGGAAATAAAGTGTAGAATAAAAAGAACTTGGGACAGCACAGAAAAGCAATCCAGAAGAAACCAAGATTTTTTATAGAGGTTCCACAAAATGTGGGTACTCCGCTCTTCTACCACCTTGTAGGGATGCACCACTGTGCCTGAGTCTTTTGGTAAGGAGACTCTTAGAACCACTGATCTTTTGACAAGGAGATCATGAACCACCAGATCTTTTGATAAGGAGATCTTGAACCACCAGATCTTTTGATAAGGAGATCTTGAACCACTGAATCCTTTGGAAGAGAGATTCTCAAAACTCTGTACAAGGGAATGAGAAAGAGAAAGAAAGAAGGGGAAGAAGAATTCTGTTTTCAGAATTCTTATGTAGGCTGTATGAAGAACAGCTTCTTGAATCTTTCACTGGATCTGCTCTTAATTAACTCTTGCTTATGATAGTGTTGTATTGCAGGAGCTATTGATTTCAGATCCTTTCTGTTTCTTCTTTCTGATTGAACACTTGGCTGCTATGAGATTGTGATGATGAACAGCCTTGTTCTGTTATGTTCTGAGAGAGACAAGGAGAGCAGCAGTTCTTTCTTCTTTGTATGTGCTCTATTAGGGTTCCTGAGGAGGAAGAAGAAGAGGACCCTAATGGAACAGTGTGGCTGATTGTAATAAGTGTTCTACTCTTCTCTTTCTATTCTCCTCTTTTATTGTCCCTCAGCAGATTTGAATTTCATACCCTTTTTGGTAAGCTGAAAAGGTATTCTGCATAAAGACAAATTCTCTTTCTTTCCTTCTTTAATTCCCGACCCGTTCACCAATATTAAGCACATTTCCAAGAAAGCTTTTTGTCCTCTTTTAGTTATTCATTCCATTTGAGGCAATTAAAGAGCCATTGGGGAACGGTCTTGAGAGAGGTGGGCCATGAGAAAGGGTCCAAAATGACAGATGAAAAGGTTTCCCTTTTCAGACTGTATTCGACGTAGCGTCGAGTTCTCTTCCTCTCTTATCGACGCAGCTTCGAGTTCTTATAGGAGCAGCTTCGAATTCATCCTCGCTCTGACTGAACTCTGCTAGTCGACGTTGCGTCGATACCCAATCGACGTAAACGTCGAGTTGAAGGCTTGCCTCTGAACTTCATTATCTGCGTCGAGAAGAAGTCGACGTTGCGTTGACTTTAGATGGCTTCGACATATATTTCCTTCTGCGTTGAATTGAAGTAGAAGCTGCGTCGACTTCACAAAGTACTTCGACATGTCCATGGCCTCTACGTCGATATTTATTCGACGTGACGTCAACTTGATCTACTCCGACAGAAAGAGTATGTTGCTTGGACTTCTTGTCAGAGTAGCGTCGACATCCATTCGATGTTGCGCTGATTCCTATTCGACGCAAATATTAACTTCACCAAATTTGTGCTTCTCGTGATATGGTCTTGACACTCTAGGTTGATTGTGATATCCTAAGACATGTAATGACCAGATTACCCAAACTATACAATGGGTAACTGAAACCTAATAGTTAAAATCACTTTTAGATAATTTGTTAAGTTAAATCTAAGGAGTTTTTCCCAACAATCTCCCCCTATTTATCATAACAAATTTTACAATTTGTTTAAAGTGATTTTACACAGTTTTTGCATAACTAATACATACAGGACAACATGGAAATTAAATGAACAAGCTAGATGAGCTGATAAATAGAGAAGGTATCTGATTAAATGATTCAACAGAGGTTTATCATAGATTACCAAAAACATATCACTTCTTTTCTCTGAGAAAGAAGGACAAGTCCTCATATACTCTCCTGTATTTCCTTTCCACATATCTGAAATTTGTAGGGGTAGTTTTTTCTGGATTCTTCTGTATCCTTCCATGACCTTTGAAGAGCTTCTCCAGGTCCACTTCAGTGTTAGGATGAACATCCTTGAGTGTGAAACCCAGATCAAAGACTCTGGTTGTCATTAGATTTATGACTTCTAGATTTAGATCATCTGATTCGGGACCTTTCTCTGATTTTGATTCAGCAGCCAATGCTTGTGATTCACAAACTGTTGTTTGGTCCTTCCCAGAAGTTGAGGCTTTTGTAAACATGATCTTCTTGTTCTTTTTCTCTTCTTCAGGTGACTTTTCCCTTTTCTTTCTTTTCTGTGTAAACTGTACTGCATCCTCGGGATTACATCCAATACCTCTTTTGTGGAGTTGCCCTACTCCTTCTATCATTTTGGCTTGAGGATTCTTTATGGCATACTTTGTATGATCAAACAAAGTAGACTTAATAGGAATTGCTTTGGCCAATTCTTCATTTTCAACAACCTCTTTTCCTCTTTTTAGAATATCAATGAACCTGTTTTTCTTGTCTTGGAGCTCCTTTTGAGCTGCCTCATATTCATATATTTCTCTCTCACCAATATCCTCTAAGACTTTGTCAAGCTCTGGATTAGTGTAGGTTTTCATTGTGTTTTCTGGGAATTCAACCTTTTCAAATTTCTTGTAATAAGATTTATCCTTCATGTATTTCTTCCTCTGTTCTTTTGTGTACCTCTCCCAAATAGGTACTCTTCCCCTGCCCCTTCTTCCTCTTCCTCTACCTTGATAAGGAGGTCTTCCTCTGAAGACGGGTGTTGGCAGGATAGGTTGGTGAATTGGAGCAAGTGAAACCTGAGCTGAAGATGGGAGTTGAACTGGAGGTATTGGTTGAGCAGGTGCTGGATCAGGTGCAACGGGATCTTGACCAGCCATCTTGACTGGAGAGAGTGTTGTGGATGAATATTCAGAGGACACTCTGAAAGAAAGAGGATCAGGGATAGATGGTACAGTGTCTTCATGAAATTCTTGTAGAGACTTGAGATAGGCCTGATCATCTGAAATTAGAGGGATCTCCCCCTAAGTTGATGACTCCCCCTGAGCAAATGGCAGGATTCTTGAAGAAGATGACTCCCCCTGAATGGCTGCATCTGGAAGCTGTAGTTTAGATGAAACAGATGGCTCTCCTTCAGTGATGAATGAGAGAGGGATTGTTGTTGTGTAGACAGAATCTTGAAGAGGTTGCTGCCTGCTGGTACAATTCTCCCCCTGCTTTATATCATTGAAGAAAGATATAAAGCCTTCAGCAGGCACGGCTGCCGATCGCACTTCCTTATCAAAAGCCGAGAGTTTAGATGTAAGGTCTTGCAACCTTTGTGTTGGCAGCGTAGTTTGCGATAACAATCCTTTGAGAAGTCAAGATAAAGTGAACCGAACTTGGATAACACAGTCTCGAGGGCAAGATCGACGACATCAATAATATCTTGCTGAATTGACGAAGATGTCATTGGGATGCTACGAGAACCTGCACTGAAACAAAGAGAAGAGACGAAGAGAGGGAAGAAGGAAGAGAGCTGGAGGGAGAGAATTTGAATAGCGCAATGGAATTAAACGCAAAAGTTGCTTTGAGTAGATGAGTCGTCGCAACTTAGGATTTTATTCAAAGCAACGTCGAGAAGAGCGGAATTCAGCGCACCAAAATATGTCAATGCACGCGATCTATCAAATCGACGGAGCGTCGAGTTGATGTCGACGTGGCTTCGAAATATAGTCATCGATGATGATGTCGACGTAAGCGTCGATAGGTATTCGACGTTCCGTCGAGTGGTATTCGACGTTCCGTCGAGTGGTATTCGAAGGATCCGTCCCAGAGAGCTCTCGAAGCTGGCGTCGAGTAGAAGTCGACGGTACGTCGATTTGAATTCGACGCAGCTCTGATTAAACAGTTATGATTTTCTTTAAGATTTTTGTTGTTTTTCCCAGCAATAATTTTCTATAGAAAATAGATCTTTATACGTAATACAAGGGGACCTACAAAGCTCCATCAAGCATCCCCAGTGCATTGATGAAGAACTTGGGCTTACTTTCATCAAGAGGCTTAGTAAAGATGTCAGCCCTTTGAGTGTCAGTAGATATGTATTGAAGGTTGATCTTACCCTTCTCTACATTGTCTCTGAGAAAGTGGTGTCTTATCTCTATGTGCTTAGTTCTGCTGTGGAGAACAGGATTGGAAGCAATTGAAATTGCACTAGAGCTGTCACAATAAATTGTGGAATTGGCAAGAGAAAAGTTGTAGTCTAGCAACTGATTTTGCATCCACAAAATTTGTGAACAGCAGCTTCCTGCAGCTAAATACTCAGCTTCAGCTGTAGAAGTGGAGACTGTGGTTTGCTTCTTGCTAAACCATGATAGTTTGCTTCAGCTCTAAAACAGCATTAGTAGCCATGGGGGTTTTCATAACAGTTGTATTCTCCATCCCAAACCTTTTAATGAGTTCTCTGGTATATTTGGATTAGGATATGAAAATGCTATCTGAATTTTGTCTAACTTGGAGACCAAGGAAATAGGATAATTCTCTCATGCTACTCATCTAAAATCTTGACTGCATTAGGTAAGCAAACCTTTTTGCATAGAGATTGATCTGTGGATCCAAATATAATATCATCTACATATATTTGCACAAGTAGTAGCTGATTCTTATGTGCTCTTGTGAAAAAGGTTTTATCCACCTTTCCTCTTTCAAAGTTGTGTTCCAGGAGAAAGGTGGATAAGGTCTCATACGAAGCTCTTGGAGCTTGCTTTAGACCATATAGTGTTTTATCTAATCTATATACAGAAGAGGGAAAAGTTGGATTGGCAAAACCTGGTGGCTGCTCCACATACACCTCTTCTTGTAGTTTCCCATTAAGAAATGCACTTTTGACATCCATCTGGTATACCTTGATCTTCATGTGGGCAGCATATGTCAGGAACATTCTGATTGCCTCCAGCCTTGCTACTGGGGCAAATGTCTGGTTGAAGTCAATGTCTTCCTTTTGCCTGTACCCTTGGGCCACAAGTCTAGCCTTGTTTCTGATTATGACCCCAGTTGAGTCCATTTTATTTTTGAACACCCATTTGGTGTCAATCACTGGGTAATTCTTTGGTCTTTCAACCAAAGTCCAGACCTTGTTTCTTTCAAACTGGGACAGTTCCTCTTGCATAGCAGATATCCAGTGAGGGTCACTGTTGAAGCCAGGAAAATTCCTATGCTCCAAAATTCGGATCAATGCAGACAGAGGCTACTCGCTCAGCAATCCGACAAGAAGACTTGATTAGTAACGACGAAAGAACTAGAGGGATGACAAACACAACCCCAGGTGCTGCGGCAGGGAGGTCCCACCACGTACCCAGAAGCTCAAAGGAGTCTTCTCCTCCAAAACCATGAATGGTCGAGCTTGGTACTAGGAAGGCACTTGCTAGGGAGGATTCTCGCCTATAAGGGGGGTGAAGCTCTAAGTTTTAACAAGTATCATTCCTGGTACCCCTGGGAGTATATTTATAGACAAATCTTGAGGGAGGGGAGCAGACGACTATCTCTGATCCCCTTGGAGATGGTTTGAGCAAAGGCCCAAGCGAGCGAGTAGGCGTGGACCTCGGTCGAGGCTGGCGAGTTGGTTGATGAAAGTCGCCTATAGGCGAGAACGTTCAGGCCTATGACCTTCTCGCTCGGCCGGCTAGCTAACTTCGGGCACGCCTTCCTTCTCGTTCTGGGGGGAGAGCAAGCCCCTACTCGCACTCCCGAGTCACATGATCCTGTTGCGCTGTCTGATATCAGTGTTGACTGTTGACTTTGACTTCTGCCTACGTGGCCTACCCTCGGAGAATGAGGGTTGTACAGTCACTGTCTGCTTCTTCAAACGTCTTTACTCCTGCTGTCAAGTCACCTATTACTTGAGTTGGAGGATGATCTTTTTGAGTCATCCTGGATCTTGTTGGATGATCTAGGAGATTCTCTTCTTCCTGAGCTACCACCTGCTCAGTGACAGTGGGAGTTTCATCCTCATTTACTTGAATGATGTCTGTGGCTCAGGTACTGCAGTTTCCTCTTCATCTGCTGCAAAATCTTCACCCGAGTCAGTGTCAGTCTCCTGTTGTCCTTTTTCTTGACATACAGGTGGATGGTCTACTAAGCATATCCTTTCAACTTGTTCTGCCAGCTGGTCTTCTTCCTGTAGAATATGACTGGTGGAAGTTTCCTTCCCCTTGTTAAACATGTTAGTTTCATCAAAGACTACATGCACAGACTCCTCAATTTTGAGAGAGCTTTTATTATAGCACCTATAGGCTTTGCTTGATGATGAATATCCCAGGAATATCCCATCATCAGCCTTTTTGTCAAATTTGGCAAGATGGCTCTTCCCATTGTTGAGGATCAAACAGGTACACCCAAAGATTCTAAAGTAAGTGACTATGGGTACCTTTCCCTTCAATAACTCATAGGGAGTCTTTAATTCAGTCTTGTGAATGAGACTTCTGTTTAGAACATAGTTGGTTGTATTCACTGCCTCAGCCCAAAAGAATTTTGGCAAGTTGGATTCAGCTAATAATGTCCTACCAGATTCAATTAGAGTTCTATTTTTTCCTTTCAGCCACCCCATTTTGTTGGGGGGTTCTAGGAGCTGAAAAGCATTGTCTGATCCCTTCATCCTCACAGAATCTACACATTAACTGATTTTCAAACTCAGTATCATGAACACTTTTGATCACAGCAACATGGGTGTGAATTCAGATTGAATCTGTCTAATGAATCTTGAGAGGATCTTGAAAGTGTCTGACTTTGCTTTCAGGAAGAACACCCAGCTGAATCTAGAGAAATCATCCATAATGACTAGTATGTAAGACTTACCTGCTAAGCTTTGAGTGGAGATAGGACCAAACAGATCCAAGTGCAACAGGAAAAGGGTTCTGAGGGAATCATTCTTACCAATTGGTTTTAATGATGTTTTGATCTGATTTCCTAGCTGGCAGGATCTACAGGGATGGTCCTTATTGAATTTACCAGTTGGTAAACCCCTAATTAGGTTAAGTTTGGAGAGTTTGAAAATAGTCTTAAAGTTTAGGTGACTAAGTCTCCTATGTCACAGCTCACTATTTTCTACTTGGGAATTGAATAAGCAGATCTCAGACTTTGTGTATTCAAAATCTACAACATAGATTTTACCCTTTCTAAGACAAGTCAATACAATTTGATCAGTCTTAGAGCTGACTATATGACACTGAGATTTGGTGAACACAACTTTGTATTCACCATCACATAACTGGCTAATGCTAATTAGATTATGTTGAAGTCCTTCAACATAAGCTACTTAAGAAAAGGAGATTTCTCCAACTCTGAGCAAACCATATCCTTTGGTTTGATCAGAGTGAGAGTTCCCAAAGATTACCTTGGGTCCTTCCTTGGCCTTGAAATTTTCCAGCAAATCTTTTGCTCCAATCATATGAATGGAGCATCCACTGTCCAGATACCACTGCTGGTTTGTGGTTGAACAGTCCTCCCTCTGCACATTGAATTTAAACATTAGTAAAGACCCTCTCATGATGGGGTCTCTTTCTTCTATCATCATATGGAGATATGAAAGAGTGAGATGGTCTTCCATTGTTCTCCCTTATGTGAAGAAGTGATGCATTCTTATGTCAGCAATGTTTAGCACTATGTCCTTGTTTGGAGCAGCAAAAACATCTTGGAGTAGAAGCAAAAGAAGGTTTTGATGTTTGGTGATTTTGTGCAGAAAATATGCGTCGAGAGGAAATCGACGCAGTTTTAGAGTTGCGTCGAGTGAAATTCGACGTACCTGCATAGTCCCGTCGATAATCATTCGAAGTATGGTATTGGTTGCGTTGAGTGTAATTCAATGCACCCACATAGTTGCTTCGAGATGATGTCGACGCATATGCTGGAGTCCGTCGAGATGCATTCGACACATTCCTAAAATTGCGTCGAGTTCTATTCGACGTATGATTCATATCATTCAGTGTTTGTGAATTTGAATTTATAGTTTTCTTAAGCAAATTAATTTCTGATCTCAATTTATCATTCTTGATCATTAAATCATGTCTAGCTTTATTGAAGGCATTTGTGTTATTTTTAAGAGTGGAAATGACAGAGTCAATATGAGCTTGGTAATCATTTCTATGTTCCTCAAAGGTTTCATCCATCTCTTCTATTTCAATTTTATAACTTCTGCATGTAGCACACTCATTCTTCAAATCTAAATTTTCTAAGGGTTGTTTGCCTATGATTCTTGGTTCATCACTAGTGACTACCCTATTAAATGTAGTGAGTTTATTAGGGTTATTTTTCTCATGTTCTTCACATGATTCTGAAACATTATTAGGTTTAGACCTAAAAGATGCTACTGGTTTATCACAGGCATGTTTGTCAGTGAGTGATTGTGATTCCTGATCAAGATGATCAAATCTCTTGGAGAGATTCTGTGAGATATCTTTAATCTTTTGGCTCCTTCCATTGAGGGGTCTTCAAAGGCTTTTGCCTATGAGAGTTCTTTCTTTATGTCTGAATTTTCATTGTCTAAGGAAATTATTTCCTTTTCTTTCTTAAGCAGTTCACATTTTCGATCATAGTTAACTGAGAATAAAGGATCTTTACTAAGAGCTTCTAATTCAGATTTGATTATTTCAAGTTCCTTTTGTTTGTTAAGGTAATCTTGGCAAAATTCTTTAAAGCATTCTTTAAAATCTTTTGAAAAAAAGTCAAAGTCTTCAAAGATGCTTACCTCAGTTTCATTAGTGGAATCTTCCAAAGCCATTAAGCAAGCTTCTTCTGGTACACCATCTTCATCATCAGATGATGAGGAGGAGCTTGATTCTGAATCTAAATCACTCCAGGTCTCAGTTATGAAGCCTCTCTCTCCTTTCTTATCCTTTCTCATAAAGGATTTCTTCCAGTGCTCCTTCCTCTGCTTGTTTTTCTTGTTCTTTTCTTCCTCAGGGCATTTAGTAGAAATGTGTCCTGGCTTTCTGCATGAAAAACAAATAATCTCCTGTTTAGGAGTTTTATCATACCTTGGCTTGCTTGAGCACCTCTTTCACCTTCTGGAATCTTCTGTCCTGGGCCACTTCTTGAATCTCTTAGCCAAGAGATTAAACATCTCTTCTTCAGTGGTGAAGGACTCTACTTCTGCACTTTTTAATGCAAGAGTTCTCTCTTTAGAAGTTGGTGTCCTTTCTTGGGCATCAGACCCAGCCCTACTTTTCAGTAGAAGCTCATAGGACTTGAGCTTTCCTAGGAGAGCATCAGTTGATATCTCTCTGAGGCATCTAGAATCTCTGATAGCCCAGATTCTAGAGTCTCATGTGCTTGGGAAGCACATGAGGAGCTTGTCATTAATCTCTGTCAGAGAGATTTCCTTGTCAAGCCCTCTCAGCTCATTTATGATGAGGTTGAATCTGTCAATACATTTCTGTAATGTTTTCATCAGCATTTTTCTTGAAATTCTCATATTGAGATATGAGAAGAGCCTTTTTGTCTTTTCTCTCATCAGAGCTTCCTTCAACTAGCCTGGAGAGAGATTCCCAGATCTCTTTTGCAGAGTTGCAATCAGCAACTTTCTGAAATATGTCATCAGACATAGATGAGACCAGTATATTCATGGTCTTGGCATCACATGCCTTGACCTTCTTCTCATCATCAGTCCATTCTGCTCTAGGGACTGAGGTTTGTATGACCTTTCCAGTGGAGTCTTTCCTTATTGGGACTGGAGGACCTGTGAGGATGACATTGAAAATTTCCTCATCAATAGAATTCATATATAGTTTTATTCTGGCATTCCAGAGTGTAAACTTATTCAGATTACACACTGGATGTCTTATAGAAGCATAATCCTTAGAACTCATTTTCTTTAAAAAATATTTTTGAAATTAAGAAAGAGTTTAGGAGGCCTTTTTGATCAAGGTGTTAACCTTTTAATGATCCCTCTGATACCAATTGAAAGTGTACAGTGTGCCTCTGAGAATCCTCTAGAGAGGGGGTGAATAGAGATTTAAATTTATTTCTATCCTAACTGTGAAAACAATAAAATAAACTAAAGATTTATGCACAACAAGATCACAGGCAGAATAATAATGGTACAGGAAATAAAGTGCAGAATAAAAAGAACTTGGGACAGCACAGAAAAGCAATCCAGAAGACAACAAGATTTTTTATAGAGGTTCCCCAAAATGTGGGTACTCCCCTCTTCTACCACCTGGTAGGGATGCACCACTTTGCATGAGTCTTTTGGTAATGAGACTCTTAGAACCACTGATCTTTTGACAAGGAAATCATGAACCACTAGATCTTTTGAAAAGGAGATCTTGAACCGCCAGATCTTTTGATAAGGAGATCTTGAACCACTGAATCCTTTGGAAGAGGGATTCTCAAAACTCTGTACAAGGGAATGAGAAGGAGAAAGAAAAAGGGGAAGAAGAAGAAGAATTCTGTTTTCAGAATTCTTATGTAGGCTGTATGAAGAACAGCTTCTTGAATCTTTCACTGGATCTGCTCTTGATTAACTCTTGCTTATGATAGTGTTGTATTGCATGAGCTATTGGTGTCAGATCATTTCTGTTTCTTCTTTTTGATTGAACACTTGGCTGCTATGAGATTGTGATGATGAGCAGTCTTGTTCTGTTCTGTTCTGAGAGAGACAAGGAGAGCAGCAGTTCTTTCTTCTTTGTATGTGCTCTATTAGGGTTCCTGAGGAGGAAGAAGAAGAGGACCCTGATGGAACAGTGTGACCGATTGTAATAAGTTCTCTACTCTTCTCTTTCGATTCTCCTCTTTTATTGTCCCTCAGCAGATTTGAATTTCATTTGGTAAGCTGAAAAGGTATTCTGCATTAAGACAAATTCTTTCTTTCCTTCTTTAATTCCCGACCCGTTCACCAATATTAAGCACATTTCCAAGAAAGTTTTTTGTCCTCTTTTAGTTCTTCATTCCATTTGAGGCAATTAAGGAGCCATTGGGGAATGGTCTTGAGAGAGGTGGACCATGAGAGAGGGTCCAAAATGACAGCTGAAAAGGTTTCCTTTTTCAGATTGTATTCGACGTACCGTCGAGTTCTCTTCCTTTCTTATCGACGCAGCTTCGAGTTCTTGTAGGAGCAGCTTCGAATTCATCCTCACTCTGACTGAACTCTGCTAGTCGACGTTGCGTCGATACCCAATCGACGTAAACGTCGAGTTGATGGCTTGCCTCTGAACTTCATTATCTGCGTCGAGAAGAAGTCGACGTTGCGTTGACTTTAGATGGCTTCGACATATATTTCCTTCTGCGTTGAATTGAAGTAGAAGCTGCGTCGACTTCACAAAGTACTTCGACAGGTCCATGGTCTCTACGTCGATATCTATTCGACGTAACGTCGACTTGATCTACTCCGACAGAAAGAGTATGTTGCTTGGACTTCTTGTCAGAGTAGCGTCGACATCCATTCGATGTTGCGTTGATTCCTATTCGACGCAAATATTAACTTCACCAAATTTGTGCTTCTCTTGATATGGTCTTGACACCCTAGGTTGAGTGTGACATCCTAAGACATCTAATGACCAGATTACCCTCACTATACAATGGGTAACTGAAACCTAATAGTTAAAATCACTTTTAGATAATTTGTTAAGTTAAATCTAAGGAGTTTTTCCCATCAATATGTAAAGGTCGCGATGACCCCGCAGCAATGGATAAATCATCCTTACCCTTCGGAGGATCCCTAGGTTGGGCCGGGGTGAGAGAAATCTTTCGTCCATTATTGAAGAATACACACGTGTTAGATCAGCCATAACATGTGGCATCGCGGTCATACAACCAAGGTTGCCCAAACAATACGTGTGTTACGTCCATTGGGATAACGTCACACCAAACTTTGTCCTCAACTGACGATAAACGAATCGGTATCAGACATCGATGTGTAACTTGGATGGTAGATTTGTCGACCCAAAGGAGGCGATAAGGATGTGGGTGTGACTCGGTCGTAAGCTGCATTCTCTCCAAGCCCTTCTTGGCAACTATATTCACGCAGATGTCACTATCAATAGTGAGTTTGCAGGGGCCTCCTGAGCTCGAAAAATACGTGTAGAAAATTGTAGTACCGTGCTAATCCTCCTCGGCATAAAGGATAAGGGATGCGTCGAAGGCGTCGGATGACTCCAAGCTCCAGCAACCTCTCAGCGTCGCTCTCCCATTCATCCTCCACAACGGTCGTAATCTCCTCAGTGGTTGTGTCTGCAACATCAATGTTGGGCTCGCCCTCTTCCTCAGTCCGTAAATTCCTAGTCGGGTATTGCCCAGCCATGTGTTCTCTGCCAGAGCATCGAAAATATTGAACTCCCACTGATTTGGGAGACTGGTCACTCTCGGTGGACTACGAGACTCGTTCCCTAGTGCGACTCCAGGATTCTTCTTCGTCGGCGCTCCTCTGTCGTCGAACACCCGCCACACCACTACATCAGCCCTCTCACAAGCCTTCTACCACAGTTGCATCCTTCACAAGCCACCGCTGCAACCTTTCTCCCGTCAGCCAGCCCGTCCTACAGCAACTTCCACCGATTTCCTCCAGTCTAGGGTTGATTCCCCCTTCCAACTCCTTCCAGCATCTAATCTTCCTTTCGGCACTCGATAATCGCTTCCTCCTACCAGCAGACCTCAAGATACTCACTCTTAAAGCCGACTACACTTCAATCCTTCTAAGCCGCCACCGGTCCCATCTCCTTTCCCAAATCCTACAACCGCACCCTCTCTTGAAGCCTTCCCTGCCACCCACATCCCACATTTATCCCGATGTCACCCTCCAATCACAAACAATCCACTTCCTCTACCAAAACTTCCCTCCCACACCCATAACCGAGTCTCACCGGTCTTGAAATCACCCAATTAGTGCCTCCTGAAACTACAACAACCATGGATTCCCCCACAACCTACTTATTTTGTCTCATGCGCATATAAATCGTTACTTGAAGTTTTGCTCTTCTATTATTGCATATTTCGATCATGTTTTGTTTGATGTAATTTTGTATGTGTTAGTATTGTGAACTCTAATGATTTGTAGGAACTATTTGGTGTGTTTGAAAGTACTTGCGCCTTAGTTGTTTTGTTGAGTAAAACTTGTTCTTCCTTAATCAATAATTGTGAACGATTATGCCATATTATATTTAAATTTAATTCATCACTATTGCACTTTTAATCGGACTGACAAACACGTTTGAACTCATGATAGGAGTTGTCGATAGTTGCACCACATTTCATGTAGTCGCATGCTAAGGCATCCAACATTATAACCAACCATGCATCAAATTGATATCAGAGCCCAGGTTGGGCCATAATATATATGTTTCGTAGTGGTAGGTTATTCCGATCTTCAATGTCTGACCAGAACCTTACTGACGATCGAGTTGCCGGTTCGAATTAGGACTTGACGCTCGCCTAGTTTCAAAAACTTGTACTCGATTGGTTTGATCAAATTGGAGCTCAGTTTGACGTCATTAAGGATGACATCGATAGGGTTAACATTAGAGTCGACCAATTAGAAATCCCTAGAGGCTAAGTCCCACCTCCAAGTTACGAGGAGTTTCCGGACGATCCCTGGGATGCTCCACTACCCCCTGAGAGACAAGTTCGAGACCTGCCTAGTCGAGATCCTGCTCCCCCTGCGAGAGGGAATCCTGAGCAGGCTTATGAGTATCGACAGGGTCCAGCCCCTATGAGAAACCACCGCCCTCCCAACGAACCTCATCCGCCGGGTCGTAGAGGACATGCTCCACATGTGCGGCATGATTACGGACATGACGAGCATTATGACGATTACTTCAAGCCGCGTCGCGGGACCACCCCGGTTGAGGATGACATTACCCGGCGCATCCGCATTGATGTACCATCCTTTGACGGTCACCTGGACCCGAAGACATTTAGCGATTGGCTCCAGGACATGGACCATTACTTTTGAGTTGTACGAGATGAGTGATGAAAGACTAGTGCGGTTCGCCAAAATGAAGTTAATTGGGCAGGCCAAGATGTACTGGACGAGTCTAGAGAGATCTCTAGATCGTGGCGGGTATTACCTCATTACCCATTGGGCTGAAATGAAGCAGTGGTTGAAGGAAAAATACCTTCCCGCATCGTATAAGGATCAACTTTTAGATCAAGTTTACGTTCTTCGACAGGGGACCCTTTCCGTTGTCGAGTACATGTCGCACTTTGATGAGTTAGTAGTGAGGAGCGACATTTTCGAGGAGCTCATTGAGACTGCGTCTCGCTTTCTGGCCGGGCTCAGATCTGATATCAGGAGGGAACTGATTCCCCATAGGGTAGAGATGGTCTAACAGGTGTTTCAACTCGCACTTGAGTATGAGCAGTACATGCGCCTTACAGGCCCGAGACAGACTATCCCTCGACTTGATGTCGCTACATTTAAGAGACCCGCCCGGCCACGACCAAAACTGGAATCAACCAACGATGCCCCCACGACCACATGCCTACATGTATATATACACATAATTAAAATAGAGCACCCGAATCGGACGGCTCATATCGTTCCACCCGATCGAGTGTCAAATACAAATCAAAATAAATAAAGTAATATATCAAAATACTTGGAACGACTGTCACGCAACCGTGGACTCGGATCCCCCGAACGGGTAGTGGTTCACCACCTCCTGCGGGAATACAAATGTGTGTATCGGTGCTCTTCATCAACATAGTTCGTGTGGAATCACCTAAACAATCATGGTTTGTAATGTCTACTTCTCTACTTAAACATTAAATTGCACTGCACAGAGTGTTCAATTACTTGAGAATACCTCCCGATGTGCTTGTGTTCTATAGTTTGTGTTGAATCACCTAAAATATTGGTTTGTAGTGTCCATTTCTATGCGTATACATTAAATTGCACTACATTTATTATCATATACTTGTGAATGATTGTCAATCAATATTTGTGAGCATAATGATCGTAATTATTTTATGTTAATACCATTAAGTGATTCTAAATTATTTGTGATTAGTCATTTATCACTCAAACATGTGACAACCTACAATAAATCTTCCATTATTGTGAGCCTTAGATCCAATCAATTCCACATTGTGCTCAATTATCCGAGAATCCATCCCATCAACCCTCCCCACGACCACCCCACCCTCCCTCCTCATCCTGTTAAAAAAAACTATTGTGGTGTCATAAAACATAGCAAGCATGTCAATGGACAGGATAATGATCCAACTTGACTACAGATGTGATTGAACTAGACAGAAAAAGTAGATTACACTTTCTAACCCGACAACTCTCCAAGATGGGAGTGATCGACATATACTCATATTCTTATTCATTGTTTTTGTCTCGCACCTCTAATCTTAGTTTGGGTTCTTCTTTATGTACTATATAGAGGTATCATGTAATACTTATCTACTTGATTTGAAATAATATTTTATTCATCTTCTCAACTATGACTCGATCTGCATCCATCATATTGATAGCATAAACGTCACTGCTTACTAAAATTTGGAGTACATGCCCCAACACTGACCCAAATATACTCTAATATGACGGATATTTGGATCATATTTGAATCCATCTCATCGATACGAATACCAAACTGATCATAAAGATATTTGGATCAGATCCGGCTAAAGGTTGACTCAATCTGAATCCATCACATTGATAAGCATAAACCCCATCGCACAGTAAACTTCGGAGTACATGCCCCATCGCTGCCCCAAATATAATGTAATATGAATATTTGGTATTTTACCCTAGTCACATTGCACACTGGTAATAAAAGTTAGAAGTAGTGGAGGTAACAGGGCTTTGAGGTAGTTTATAAATAACATTATATCCAGTTAGGCTCAGTTTGGAGGGAAAACTGTCCAGATAAGATTACCATAGAAGCATAGATCTTATAACTGAACTAAAATTAAGGGAAATGGGCCAAATTTACCTTTTTGACAACATAATCGCCAAGAGTTGTAGCATCTGGTAGAGCCTTCTCTATTTTTGCATGATTAAATGTAAAGTTCTGTGCAAACTCAGCAGAAACTTCTAAAATGTCTAGAATTGTTTTGACGTTGTCAAACAAAGGTTCCTTGTCTTCCTGCAACAAAGGACAGAGGTCAATACACAATAGTACCAATAAATGACAAAACTTCAACATTTGTTTAGAAAAAACAAATATAAAATAGAAGTTTAATAGAGGACATACTTGTAGGTCTCGGTTGTAGGCTAGCGGGAGTCCTTTGCACAAAAACAAAAGAGTATTAAGACTTCTTATAACCCTACTTGATTTTTCAAGCTCCATTAGATCTGGATTTTTCTTCTGAGGCATGATACTGCTTCCGATGGAAACAGAGTCATTAGGAGTCCAGAATCCAAACTCTTTCGATGCCCACAAAACCCATTCTTCACCGAGCCTTGAAAGATGTATAGCAATGATGGAATTTACCGAAATGAATTCCAAAACAAAATCTCTGTCTGAAACGGCATCAATGCTGGATATTATAGCCGAACATTTAGGGGAAAATGTATCAATAAAAAGAATGGCAAATATGAATGAGCACTGGAAATATTCTTTGTTACATACTATTATTATTTTTAAACTTAATAAAATACTTAAAGCTCATAGTTTTTCTCAGGCAGAAAAGCTCAGACACTCCATGAAAATATGTACGAATATATTGCTTGGGTTTTTATGGCTTGGTGACAGCATGGACTTCAGGGATTTGGTATGGGAAGCAAAATGGTGAAAAGTAGGAAGTGGTGATAACTAAAAGAAGGTTGGAGAAGTGGTATGTGTTATGGGCTTCTATTGAAGAGGATCGTTGGAGGTTGGACGCAGCGAAGAAGCTCTAGAATATGGAGGTAGAGGAAGAGAAGTTTAGAAGGAGGGAAGACTAGGTTACGGGGGAGGAGAGGAGAAGGGGAAGAGAGAGCGAGGGAGAAAGAGAGGGGTTTTAGAGAGAGAAAGAAACTTTGATTTTGATTGCTTAATTTCTTTTACAAGACTTCGTGGGTTTATAAGACCCTTACAATGGCATGGGTGTAAATAACCCAAACTCATAATGACTTGACACGATAATTAAAAATGAAACGACTAGACTAATACATTTGACTCGATCTAATAACTTAACTCAACGTGACTAATAGAAACAAAACGACTCGACTAATACATTCGAGTCAATATACTAACTTGACTCCAATAATATTAAAATAAGATAACTGGCGTATATGGTCCATAACATCCCATCTGTCCTCGAAATCGAGCTTGCCCTCAAGCTCAAACTCCACGTGAAGGGTCGGAGCATCTGGCATCTTGATCTCCCGCCAAAACAATGCCTGAGAGCACGTAGCGGCGGTGTTCGTGCCGGCGAGTAGTGGCAGTGCCGTCGAAAGGATGGGTGGCTGAAACAATGGGGCTGGCTGGTCCGGCGGAGCGACAGGAGGCCGAAATGGCAGGATGGCCGAGGGAACAACTGTAGGCTGAATGAAGGGGTCCGAAGGGACCGGCGTTGCGGAGGCGAACAACGGCGGTAAGGTGGTCGGAGAAACCATGATCGGTGGAAGGAACGGGTCCGGAGGTGTGGTGTGAGGTAGCAACGGTAAGGCGGTCGAAGGGGTCGGCAGCAGAGGCGGCGATGTGGTCGGAGGCGGCAGAGCGGAAACTGGCGAAGCGGGGGTCGGCGGAGCGGAAGGAGACGTGGATGGATGGACCGGCAATGTATGGGTCGGTGGCGCAAGCTGCGGAACGGTCGGTCGCATCAGAAGCGACGACCGAATAATCACCGGTGCAAGAACGACCTCCGGTGGCGGTGGCGGAGCGTCATGGATGACGGAGAGTGGTGGCGTGCCGTGGGCGGACACTCTTTTTAGTTGGTCCAACAGAGCGAATAATTTTTCGAGGGTTTCATTGGCCTTGGCTGTCATAACTCAATTGATTTGAAAATTAATCAATTAATCATAAAATAGATTAATTAATCAAATTTTCATTTAAAAGAATTGAGAACACATGGATGAAAAGGGTGGCTCGGGGCTCGAGGATATCGAGAAAGAGAGAGTGTGCAGAAGGGGGGAATTGGAATTTAAGAAAGAAAAAAATCAAATAAAAAAAAAGCTGGAGGTGGCTGAGACTGAGAGTTACGGGACTAGAAAAATTAAAATAATAATAAAAAGATAGGAGGTGTGTTGCTCGAGGAAATGATGGGGCAGACGTGGCGTGGACAGACAGGACTCGATGAGAGCGGGAGTGGGCCTGAGACAAGAGAGAGGCAGGCGGCGTGGGTTCGATTGGACAGAGCGGTAGGCGTGCGTCGATGAAGATGGAGGAAGAGACGTGAGGGACCACCCGATGGCGATCGGAAGGGGGTGGGGGTTGCTTGTGTTGGCTGGAGCAGAGGAGACGTGCGGGTCCTGGCTCGTCAACGCTAAGGGAGGAGATGATTCGCGGGCTAGTGGTGCCGTGGGACAGAGCTGCGGTTGGGATCGGCGTGCGGTTGCTTGGTTGAGGAAGATGAGGGCACAAAAACGGCGCAAGTAGAGCTCTGGGAGGGTGCTCGTCTCGAGGATCTTGAGGAAGGCGCTACTGGGGCTGACGAGGGAAACGGAGGACGTTAGGTGTTGCAGCGGCGAGTGGAAGGAGACGGTTGTGGTTGCGTGCGGCTGTTGGAGTGTGGTTGTTACGGCTGTTGATGAAGGCTCGGGGTTGGATGGCTTTGGTTCGAGGGTTGGGCTTGTGGAACCGCGACAACAACGGCAGTTTTGGAAAGTGATTTCGGAAGCGACTCCGGGTGATGTTGACTTCGGCAGAGGAATGACGTTGGCGGAAGAGGACCAAGAACCTCTGATACCAAGTTGTTATGGGCTTCTATTGAAGAGGATTGTTGGATGTTAAACGCAGCGGAGAAGCTCTGAGAGAGAGAGAGAAAAAGAAGTTTTAGAGAGAGAAAGAAACTTTGTTTTTGATTGCTTAATTTCTCTTAAAAGACTTCGTGGGTTATAAGACCCTCACAATGGCATGGGTGTAAATAACCCAAACTCATAATGACTTGACACGACAATTAAAAATGAAACGACTCGACTAATACATTTGACTCGATCTAATAACTTGACTCAACGCGACTAATAGAAACGAAACGCTCGACTAATACATTTGAGTCGATATACTAACTTGACTCTAACAATAAAATTAAAATAAGATAACTGACGTATAGAGTCCATAACAGTATGGTTGGGAATGAACCTTAAGGTATTTGGTCTTAATGGTGTTATAGAGAAGAGGAATGGTAGGGTTTCGCTTCTCAGAGAAAATGACATTTGTAAATGATCAAACCTATATTTAAAAGACTTGAACATATGAAATGGACGGTTGACTTCAGAGAGAACAATTTAGAAAAATAACTATAGCACCAGTACTTTTATTAGTACAAAATTCATGTCGGTATTTCTATTCAGAATCAACCAATAAATCCCTTTTTCTGCACAGTTGAAAATTTTAAGGAATCCACATTAAGATCCTCTTAAAGAAATATGCACAATCTTCAAGGCCATGCTAAACTCAAAACATATTAAGTTTAATAAATCCAGAAAAAAATGAACTTGAAGTATGGAAAAGCATCAAGATACCTATTCCTCATTGGTGCTGTAAAGGCCAAGTCTTTAGAAGTCATGAACCTATCTATTGGAAGTCCAGTACCAGCCAAAGCACAAGAACCAAGTGGACAGAAATTCATCCGATCCTTGCAATTGATCAATGTACCAATATCATGGTCAAGCTGAATGAGAAAAGTTGATGGTTTATATTATATCAAAATCCAATTACAAAAAATATGATAGACCTCATTAAAAGAACCATGATATAATGATGAAAATGTACTTTCAAAGAAGAAACTAAAAAAAGCCTCCAAATTAAAATTAAAGCCAGTATGGATAATAAAGAAAAAACTACATAAGTATCAGTTCATGAAGACTTACAAGGGAGCACCATAAGTATCAGTTCATGAAGACTTACAAGGGAGCACCAGTCGTTTGAGAAATAAAGAAAAACATGTGTTGTTTGTTTGGTGGACATAAATAAGGCCTATTAATTTCACCAAAAACCTTATTTGCCCCCATCCCTAGTGCTTGCCTATCGGATTTTGGCTCACCGAGGAGCATGTTAAGGCATGAAAGGAGAAAGACAAAAAGAACAATGAGCACATATTGTTCTTTGGGGCTTGACAAAATATATATATTATAAGATTGTGAAGATAAAGTAAGCTGTCTTGGCTCACAACCAACAAATGCTGGCCTCCACTACTGAGAGTTTAGCAACATGAGGAGGGAACATGAAAAGAAAGAGTATTTATACATCCAAAACAACCAATAAGCAAATATGTTTAGCTTGATACCAACACCAACACATCCCTCCTAACAAATGAACACCTGCCTACCAACTACTCAGGTATCAAGGGAGGCTACTAGGTATAACACGCTTCTAATCCATGATCAACACACTCGGCGGTGTCTGACATACATCAAGATGTGCATGTACTCAATAGATTATGTAAATCAAGCTCAAATCACATTGATAAAGCTATGCACCTAAGCTGACTGAGTAATTTCTACCATCTGGATTAAGCTTTGTTTATGATTCTTAAGGTATCATCAAGTCAGTCAATGCTAACTTTGATCGAGCATGTTTCAAATAGAGTCGAAGTTGTGAAAGGATCAACATGGTTGGTGTTCTGCAGAAAAAACCATGTTGATTTCCAACATAAGGTAATTACAGAAGAAATTACAATTCTATTGCACTCGCTTACAATTAGACAAGAATAATAATGTAAATCCTACAAAGTCACTAAGTAAATCCTCATGGAAACAAAAATCTTAAGGTTGATCTACATTGATTCCTAAGCACTTTTGCATGATCTACAATTCTATTGCACTCGCTTACAATTAGGCAAGAATAATAATGTAAATCCTGCAAAGTCACTAAGTAAATCCTCATGGAAACAAAAATCTTAAGGTTTATCTACATTGATTCCTAGGCACTTTTGCCTGAATCTTGAAGGGATCAAAAAGGCTCAATAACACTAGCCAAACTAGATCAAGTGAGACAATGGATCCACCTTATCTGACCCGACCTTCAGGGGCTATGTTGGATGATCATCTTCTTTGCACGCTATTCTTAACTCCTGCTATAAGCCTAAATAATCTCATTGGGGTGGCCTGCACAGTAAGTTGCTTGAAAGAGGATGTTGGTCAGCACAGTAAGTTGATGCTGGTGAAATTATTTTCTTCCAATGTGCATTTACTTTACTCATGGAAATTCAAAATCTCTGGATAATCCTCAAATAACACAAACCATTGCATCACACTTTTTTATGGTTACAGAGTGACTTTTTTGAAACAAGGAAGAGTTTTATTTTTTTCTAGGAACAATGGAGATCCAAATATCATCCCTCAAAATTTTCCTCATCAATTTGGGTGAAATTTAAATCAACGATGTGAGCACTTCACCCGAATATTTTGGTATGGTCCCACACGACTAGCTACATATGTTGTTAATCAGCGTCATGTGCTAATGTTGGACGCCTTTTATTAATCGAGGTACAAGTCCTAAGTGTCTTTTATTATTTTGATCATTTCTTTATGTTGGGGTTATTTACAGTCATAACATTATATAATGTTAATATGTTATATGTAGACCTCAAATTCTTTTCCTCTCCCCCTTCTAGGGTTAAGGTTAGGGTTGAGGACCACTCCCCCTCCTTCCTTCTCAGATTCTCGGTAGGTTGAGCATCGCTCCTTTGTATCTTTGTCTTCACCACCATCTCCGACAACACATCAATGCCTTATGGGTTGGCCTGTAATAACCTGGTATTAGAATCATTTCTCGAATTCAAGCCCCGCTGCCAGATTACGATCCCACCATCATCCTCAACGTGTTCAACGACAAAGATTTACGATCTCATCCTTCTCATTTCTCAAGATCAAAAACATTATCGTTGTTCTTTGGTTGAAAGATGCTTGCAAGCCACCACCACCACAGACTAGATATCTAAGCGCTATGGGTTTGCTCATAACATATTTGTGTGTTCATCTCATTGTGAGGACAGTGAAGCCTGGCATGATTTGTGCATGCACAAGAGCAGCCATAGTTGTCAGATAAGCTCGCGCCACCAGGGTAAGAAGCTTCAAGTATATTTCAGTATTTTTTTCTTTTTCACAATTTACAATTCTCGTACCCATATCTAAGATGTGTATAGGTTTGCATCCTACTATCGAATTGGTCCTCCCAAATAAATTACTCACTTGAACGTGAGAGTTCCTTCACGAAGGAAAATTATTTGAGTTAGGCGTCGACATCTTGTTTATTGGTAGTTAGTGTGCACGATAAGATTTCAAGCTAGAAGCAACACACCTACAAAAGACTACCTTCATTTATACATACTTCCAAAGACAATTACAAAGGTTTTTTTGTTAAGGCAATTAATGAAAAACTAAAGAAATCAAAGAGAAATTTTCACAAGTATTTCATTAGTATAGAGAAAAATAACGTGTCAAAGGTAACTTAAATTATTATAGATTACAATATGAACCAGGATTGAATCCATCACTTCCGTACTTCCATAGAGATGCTTGTTGAATACATTGAAAAGGAGATGCTTATGATGAGCTATTTGGAGCTTATGATGAGCTATTTGGAGCTTATGATGAGCTATTTGGAGATGAAAATTTTCCAATAAGACTAAAAAATAAGAACAATATAGTAATTTTTAGCATATAAAGGCTTAAAATTGAAAGCATAGGCCAAGTGTATAAAAGGAAATTATAGTTGTGAATTTAATGATTACCAACCAATATTATTGAAAGATTAAATGCTTCCTAGGTATATGCTAATATCCTGGATCTATTATACTGAAGAATGTGGAAATAAATATGAATATATAACCTAGAATTAGGTTGGCATTTAAATAGAAAAGATTTGATAAAACTAAGCGATTGGAGAGTTGTCAGGGGGCTAGATGTGTGATATTTATGTGTGGCCTTCTGTGTGGGCCCACGTTAGTGTATCCTACATATGGTGGTCCACCCCTTGTTGGAGTGGTACCGGATGTGTAGTTATTTTTGTCCTACATTGGGTATCATGGGTTGACTCTTGTGATTTATAAATCATGGTGCCTCTCAACACATTGTCAATTTGTTTTGTGTTGAATGATCAAGTTTTAATATGGTACTAGAGTAAAGTTTCATGTCCACGTCTCTAGGTACATGTGTCGTCCATGTGGGGCATGTTGGAGCATTTTACCAACGGCTAGTCGGCTACACATGAATGTTGTATAAAAGGTGCCTTTCAATGGCTACGCCAACTTTTATGTATCTCCAGTGTGATCAATCCTTGTTGAAGCTCTACTGATGTGTAGTGGATTTAGTCACACATCGGGTATTCCAAATTGTCTCATGTGCTTTATAAATCCTGTGGCCTCTTCACTCATTGACAATTGATTTTTCATTGGATGCTCAAGTTCTAATATAGCAAAAGGAGAATATTACAACAACAACAACAACATAACCCATATAGTCCCCAATCATTGGGGATATGGGCGGGGGAAGATTGGAAACAGACCTAACCTTTGGCACTATGCACAAAGTGGCTTCTCTCAGAGGAGAAAGACCTAACCTTTGACAATAAATGCACAAAGTGGCTGCTCACAGAGTACCACTGAAATAGTGGCCCCCTATACCGTCGCGTTTGCTGCGGAATCATGCCCTCAAATCAAAACCAAAGACATCAGAGAGGGCAGACCCAAGAATCCATTTTGATTTATGTGCACATAACCATGCTTCCTTCATTCAGCATCCAGAGCATTGGTGAAGCACAATAAAAGGAGAATATTACATGAAAGAAAAATGAATCATAGAATTAAAATCATATTTGATATGCTATAGTGATCAAATTGTAGACAATAAAGAAGTCGCTCCTAAAAAATCTAATGTGGTTGAATTTAGAATGTTAAGAATGATGTGAAGAGTAAGAAGTATAAATGAGATGGTTTTATTAAGATAAAAGTGTCAACTTATAAGGTAAGGAAAAAATAACGTGATAATTTTGGCATGTACAACAAAGGGTAGAAGATCACCAATAATATGAATGAATTAAATTGATGTGAAAAATATTAGAAAGGGCAAAAGGAATTGATAATAAATACCATGGCTAGAAGTTGTGCATAAAACTTTGTGTGGAATCAGTTAATGCCTTATTAGCACTTACATTGATTATGATGAATGAGTATTTATGATATGAACGGGCTAGAGTAGAAGAGAAGAGAGAGATCTAGGGGAGAGCAAGAAGAAGAAAGACGGCTAGGGTTTGAGAGGAGAGAAAGAGAGAGGAGAATACCTGAATTATAATATTGCATGCCATCACAAGAGGGTCCCCGGGCCTATTAATACCCAGGGACAAGGGGGCTGGCCGCCCCCCCCCCCCCCCCCCCCCCCCCAGTAGGGGCTGAACCGGTGTGGTTCAGCCCCTATTCTTTATTTATTGCTGCGAGGGGGCTGAACCGGATGGTTCAGCCCCGTTGTCTTGTACCTCCTTGCGTCGTCTTGAATATTGTTGGCCTGTGAACTGTAACGGATGCGGCGGCATAACATTCCCTCCCCCATCAAGAGCCACCTTGTCCTCAAGGTGGAAATCCGGGAAGTGCTCGCGGAACTCCAAAAGATCGACCCAAGAGTTGTGCGTATCAGATAGGTGCTTCCACTTGACGAGGACCTCGAGGCGGTACTCCGTGCCCCGCTTCTTCCACTTGGTAAGTAAGATGGTTTCTGGTGACGGTCGCAGTTCCCCGCTGCTAGTGGCCTCCGGAAGGACGGGGTCGGCCTGGACCGAATCCCCAAGTTTCCTTTTCAGCACGGAGACGTGGAAAGTTGGGGGAATGCGCGACCCCTTTGGGAGTTCCAAGGTGTAAGCAACTGGACCCACTCGCCTGATGATTCTGAAGGGTCCATAGTACCGTGGAGCCAATTTCTGATTGGCCCGCCGAGCGACCGAGAGCTGTCTGTAGGGTTGGAGACGGAGGAAAACCTCATCCCCCACAGCAAATTCCCGTTCCCTACGATGCTTATCCGCTTGGACCTTCATGTGATCCTGCGCTGTCCGAAGATTGTCCCGCAAGAGGGTGAGCGTCTGGTCCCGCTCCTGAAGTGTCCGGCCCACTGCCGGCAGAGATGTACTATCTGGCTCATAGGAACTCAGCGTGGGAGGTGGGCGGCCGTAGACCACCTCAAAAGGGGTGAGCTTGCTCGCGGTATGGAACGATGTGTTGTAGCAATATTCCGCCCAGCGTAACCACTGGGTCCAAGTCCGCGGTTCATCCATCACAAAACATCTCAAGTAGGTCTCAACACCGCGATTGAGCACCTCTGTCTGCCCGTCGGTCTGAGGATGGTTGGCAGTGCTCATGCGCAAAGTGATGCCTTGCAGGCGAAATAACTCCTTCCAGAATTTGCTGACGAACACCGGATCTCTGTCTGATATGATGGCGCGAGGAACCCCGTGGAGACGCACTATCTCCCTGGCAAAAAGGTCCGCGACGGACTCGCCTGTGTAAGGGTGGCTCAAAGCCAAGAAGTGGTCGTATTTGGAGAGCTTGTCGACCACTACGAGAATGACCAATTTGCCCTGAGACTTTGGTAAGCCGTCGATGAAGTCCAAAGAGATGGTATCCCAAATCTGATGAGGAATTGCCAGGGGAGTGAGCAATCCGGCCGGGGACGTCGTCTCGTATTTCTGCCGATGACAGATGTCGCATTCCCTGACAAACTTTTGAACATCTCGCCGCATTCCCTTCCAGAATACATTCGCCCTTACCCGCTGTAGGGTTCGCAGGATACCGGCGTGGCCCCCGGTAGGAGAGGAATGGAACTCCCGTATCATGATGGTGCGCCAAGGTGATGTGGCGGGAATGACGAGCCGGCCCTGATAGTACAACCGTGCGCCCTGTAGGTGATAGCCGGCCTCGGTAGGGTGACCGTGCTGTAGTGCCTCGACAATGTCACGGAGAGCTGGATCCTGTTGTACTGCCACCTGAACCTCATCTAAGGAATCAATCAGCGGTCCGGAAACATGTGCTAGGGATCCCTCTGGTAACCGAGATAAGGCATCTGCCACCACATTCTCCTTCCCCTGCTTGTAGTCAATCTCGTAGTCGTAGCCTAGCAGCTTCGTCAACCATTTCTGCTGGAGGGGAGAGGCCAGGCGCTGTTCCAAAAAATGCTTCAAGCTCTGGTGGTCCGTACGGACCTGAAAGTGCCGCCCCAATAAATAAGGCCGTCACATTGCCACCGCATGAAGGATGGCTAGCATCTCCTTCTCATAAGTAGATAGCCCCAAAGTCCGGGGCGTTAAAGCCTTGCTGAAATAAGCTATCGGTCGGCCCTCTTGCATCAACACCGCGCCGATTCCGACTCCTGAAGCGTCGGTCTCCACCACAAAGTCTTTGGAAAAGTCCGGCAGCGCCAGCACCGGAGTAGTCGTCATGGCCCGTTTCAGGGCCTGGCATGCCGCATCTGCTTCTGCCGTCCAGTCAAAGGCGTCCTTCTGCAACAGCTGGGTCAAGGGTCGGGCAATCTTCCCGTAGTCCTGCACGAACCGGCGGTAGTAGCCAGTCAACCCGAGAAAGCCCCGTAGGGCCCGTATCGTCGTGGGCTGTGGCCAGGTCACCATGCTCTCGATCTTCTTTGGGTCCGCCTGAACCCCACGGGAGGACACTAGGTGGCCCAAGTACTCGACTTCCTCCTGCCCAAAAGAGCATTTGGAGCGCTTGGCGTACAGCTTGTGCTCCCTCAAAATACTCAGAACATGGTGGACGTGCTCCAGATGATCTTCTCAGTTCCTGCTATAGATCAGTATGTCATCAAAGAAAACTAGAACGTACCGACGGAGTAGTGGTCGGAAGATCTCGTTCATCACTGCCTGGAAAGTAGATGGGGCATTGGCCAGCCCAAACGGCATCACCAGGAACTCGTAGTGACCGTCGTGGGTGCGAAAGGCCGTCTTGTGGATGTCCTCCTCTTTCATCCGAATCTGATGGTACCCAGACCGGAGGTCCAGCTTGGTGAATAGGCTAGCTCCGTGCAGCTCGTCCAGCAATTCCTCAATCATCGGGATAGGAAATTTATCTTTAATAGTGGAGCCATTCAGGCCCCGGTAATCCACACAAAAGCACCACGAGCCATCCTTCTTTTTCACAAGGATGATCGGTGAGGAGAAAGCACTAGTGCTGGGACGGATGATGCCAGTGGATAACATCTCGCATACACTGCGCTCGATCTCTGCCTTCTGGATAAGCGGGTAGCGATAAGGCCGGATATTAGTCGGATCTGATCCGGCCTTCAACTGGATCTGGTGGTCCCGGAACCTAGAGGGTGGCAAAGAAGACGGCTCCTGAAAAACATCCTCGAACTGTGGCAGAAACCCCTGTATCTGCTCTGGTTCGGCTGCTGTGCCCGGTTCCAGGGCCTCGATCCCCAGAATCATGGCTATAGTACTGCCCTCCTCCTCCATCCTCTGTAAGCTCCGAATGGAAATCTCCTTTAGCGGCGGTGATCTAATGCCATGCAGGCAATGCTCTGTTCCCAGATGCGTAAACTCCAATGTCATCTTTTCCCAGTCCGTCGTGACACTCTTGAGCTGGCGGAGCCACTGCACACCCAAAACCATGTCAGACCCCCGAATCGGCAAAAGGTAAACATCCGTCTGGCATACATAACCCTGAATTCGCAGCTCCACCCCTTTTAGGACCCCCTCACACCGCAGCTTGCTGCCGTCCGCGACCATGACCTGGAAGGAAGCTCCCCGATCTACTGCACACCCTGCCTTCAGTGCTGCTGCGGGGGTGATAAAATTGTGGGTGCTCCCACTATCGATCAAGATGGTCACCCGCTCGTGTCCCAGCCTCCCTGAAACGCGTAACGTGAGCGGTGCGGGACATCCCTCCATGGCTTGCAGGCAGATTCCAAACTCTGCTGGGTCCAGTTCCTCCACCTCCTCACAACTGATGGGTTCTTCCTCGTCCTCCTCCTCTCGTAACATAAAGACTTGTATCTTCTGACATCGATGTCCGGGAGTGAACTTTTCGTCGCAATTGAAACATAACCCTTTGTCCCTCCTGGCCTGTAGCTCTGGCCAAGTCAACCGAGTCACAGTCGGTCGTACTGCAGGTGGCGGGTCTCGCCGTCCGGCTTCTGGTGCTGCAGGTACTGCTGGAGTTGGCCGTGTTGTCCCCCGATTGCGCTGGCGGTTGAACCGCTCCTCCTGTATCCGAGCTAGACTAATGGCATGGCTCAAACTGGACGGCAGGTATGCGTGGACTTCGTCCCTCAGATGGTCCTTCAGTCCCGAAATGAAACAACTGAGAAGGGTCTTTTCGCCCCAGTTGACCCGATTTGCTAACCGTTCGAACTCAGTGCGGTACTCCATGACCGTTCCCTTCTGCCTGAGCTTCTGCAGGGTGGCCTCCATATCCTCATACTCCAGGGGGCCGAAACGGGTCGTAAACCCTTCCACAAAATAGTCCCATGGGGCGTAGCCCTGGCTGCGGACAAACCACTGCGCCCACTGGTACGCGTCATCCTCCAAATGAAACGAGGCCAACTGCACCCATTGATCCTTGGGGATCTCCTGGTAGGTAAAGAACAGCTCGGCCTTTTGTACCCACTCCAAGGCGTCGTCGCCCCGGAATTTTGGAAAATTCATCCGAGTCCTCTTCGGTTGCATGTACGCCCGCTGATTTGCCCCTCCATTCCTCCCGAATTCCGGTTCGTGTCCTCCATGCCGGAATGGGTCCGCCATGAGATTTGGTCGCCCATAGTAATCGTGTTGATCCTCCTCTTCATATACGTGTCTTGGAGGGTTTTCCCGCCAAGGTTCTCCTTGCCCCATCCGCATCGGGGCCCCAAAGGGTGGTGGCATGGGCAGAATTCCGTTTCCAACTCCGGTCGGGCCTCCCATAGGTGGCGGCGGCCTGAAATTCTGCTCCGGGGCTCCAATTTGACGTCCGGCAGCCCCTCCGGCGATCCCACCACCGGCGGCCACCCCTCCAGGGCCGGACCACCTCCCGGCGACCTGCTGGTGGGGAGTGAAGGTCGGTCCGGCCGGCGGCCTGGCGGCAGCGGCGCCCGCCCAGGCGCTGGGCGGAAACGGCGCCGTCTGCCCTAGCGCGCCTGGCGCGACTACGGGCGCTCCCTGGCCGCCCGTACGTGCTGATTCCTGGCCGGGGTAGGCGTAGGGCATCACGCCAACCCCCCCCCCCCCCCCCCCCCCCCCCCCCGTGCCTCCTCCGTTGATTGGCGGCGCTGTATTTGACGTTTCTCCGGTGTAATCGTTGTTTCCGTTCGATTTTCCCCGTAGGGACTGCGTTAACAACGCCTTGAGTTCATCCAAGCGTCCTTCCATCCGTTCCTCCAGATTTTTGGTGGTTGTCTTGACTTGTTCCTCGATGCCGGCCACCGAATCCGCCAAGGTGACGTAGTTCTCCTCGATGGCGGCGAGGCGAGCGATTTCAGCTTCGATGCGTGTGGTAACCATGGTCGTAGGAGCGATGCTTTGATACCAATTGATATGAACGGGCTAGAGTAGAAGAGAAGAGAGAGATCTAGGGGAGAGCAAGAAGAAGAAAGACGGCTAGGGTTTGAGAGGAGAGAAAGAGAGAGGGGAATACCTGAATTATAATATTGCATGCCATCACAAGAGGGCCCCCGGGCCTATTAATACCCGGGGGCAAGGGGGCTGGCCGCCCCCCCCCCCCCCCCAGTAGGGGCTGAACCGGTGTGGTTCAGCCCCTATTCTTTATTTATTGCTGCGAGGGGGCTGAACCGGATGGTTGAGCCCCGTTGTCTTGTACCTCCTTGCGCCGTCTTGAATATTGTTGGCCTGTGAACTGTAACGGATGCGGCGGCATAACAATTTATAATTTCAAGACAAAAACTTAAAATAATCTTTATGATGATTAAAAGGAAGACAACATTAACATAATCAATCCAATCTAGGAGAGAAATTGTTGCGTTCATCGCCTCCCTTCGACTCGAGTAGGACTAACCAACCAACCCACGATGCTTACGGTACAGCACCTAATGTCCAGTCGGTGTTTAGTACGGAGCTTTGCGCAATCATTTGTTTAATGGGAATGGTTGGGCTCTTTCCATAAGTTCGAGGCTATGGATCAGTTGGGTAAGCACTCGATCCTACAAGTAGTATCCAAGCGGGATCGTGGGTTTGAGGACAGGCAGCATTGCCTGAGAGGGATTTTATCTGTAAATCAATCTTAACAAGTGTGGGTTCCAATTACTTGTGTGGTTTGTCGTTTGCCTACGTGGCACTAGGAGTGGGGATAGTTGGGTCCATTAGTCCATCGCGTCCCTTTCACTCCAGTTGGACTAACCTCCCAGGCCATGGCGGTTATGGCGTAGCACTTCATATCCGCCCAGTACATAGCACAGGGCTTTGCGTTGTCATTTGTTTGAGGGGAATGGTTGTGCCACTTTCATAAATTGAGCTTATGGAACAGTTGGGTAAACGTTTGATCCTACATACACGCTATTTACGAAAATTTTAATAACTATAAACTAAGATAATAATTTTCTTTAAGCAAAACCTTAATCAGGATAGCAATTAGGATCCTAAAGTAACGATAGAAAGACATGTACATGCCTACCATAGTTATAGGTCATGTTGATCTTGTTGTTAAAGGAACGGAATAATTTCCGCTTCATTGACTTGATCTCATTACTTATCAACACTTCAATTCATAAACAAGGCACATGTTTCTCATGATTTGGTCTCCAAATCATGTCCTTCAATTTACTGCCTCGTCAAAGATCATTGAAGACGATGAAGAAAGTTCTCTTACAATCATTTGCTTTTCATTATATTCATGGATTGTGGTACGTTCTCGGGAGGAATCCAGCGAGGGGAATGGCCGGCGGAGGCAACGAGAGAGAGAGAGGGGAAGATATTGAGAGGACTCTAGAGAGCAACCCTAAAACTCATTCATCCAAAGATAATAAAAAAGAGTACAGCACAACCCCTTATAGGTGTGGGGTCGGATAACGAAATAACATAACAACATAACAACATAAATAGAATACAAATAAGATAATCATGTCATAGGCGTGTCTTCGGTCTCTCCTCCTCCAGACGGACCCGTCATCGTCTTCCTCCGCGTGTAGATCCTCCATGGCGTCTCATCGACGTGCGCGTCCATAACAATACCACCGTCTGGAAAATGTGTCTTGTCCTCAAGGTAGTAGTCAGTGAACTGGCGGCGAAAGTCATCCCGAGGAAGACATGTGGCGTCGGAGTCCGGGTGATTTGCCCGGGCGACAGGGACTTCCTCCGAAGTGGGGTGTCCCGGCAGAAGGCAGCGGCGATCAAGTATCTTGGTCGGGTAGTAGGGCGCCTCGCTAGTGAGATCGACGTCGGTTGGGATGTGATATGTGGTGGCATGGTTGCCCACCACGCGGCGTAGCTGAGAGACGTGGAAGACCGGATGTATGCAGTTCTCGGCAGGGAGGCGAAGGCAGTAGGCGACCGCGCTGATACGCGCTAGTATCTCAAAGGGGCCAAAGAACCGGGGGGCTAGCTTCGAGCAGGGCCTGCGGGCCACGAACAGCTGGCGGTATGGGTGAAATTTGATGAACACCTTCTCCCCACCTGAAAGGAGAGGCCGCGCCGCTTTCTGTTCGCAGAGGACATCTTCTGTTGGGCTCATAAGAGGTGATGCTTCATATGGTCCAGGATGGTGTCACAGTCCTGCAGGGCGGTGGACAGACTCTCGACCTGGCATTCTCCAGGCAAATGGCGGAGAATGGAGGGCGGCGGCTGGCCATAGACGACCTCAAAAGGGGTGGTACCGGCCGCGTGGTGGTAGGCGGTGTTGTAGGAGTACTCTGCCCAACAGAGCCACTTGGCCCATCCACGGGGTTGACCCCCCCCCCCACAAAACAGCGGAGGTACGTCTGCAAGCAGCGGTTGAGGACCTCGGACTGGTCATCCGTCTGCGGGTGATAAGTGGTGATCATGCAGAGGCGAGTACCCTGTAGCCGGAAAAGTGTGGTCAATAAGGTGCTCAGGAAGAGCGGATCACGATCACTCACGATCGACTGAGTGAACACATGAAGGCGCACGACGGGGCTGATGAAGCTGTCCACGACTGTGGAGGCGGTGTAGGGGTGACGGAGGGGGATAAAATGGTTGTATTTGGAAAGTCTGTCCACCATGACCAAGATACAGTCCAACCCGTGGGAGCGCGGTAACCGAGTAACAAAGTCCATGGCCACATCCTCCCACACGCGGTTCGGGATGGGAAGGGACTGAAGGAGCCGGTTGGGAACGCTGACTCGTACTTGGCCTTCTGGCAGACCAGGCAGGCGGCCACGAATGCCTTGACCTGTCGGAACATGTGGGGCCAGTAAAGAGAGGTCGTTAGGCGGCGGTAGGTACGGAAGGCTCCGGCGTGCCCTCCGGAGGGCGAGGCGTGAAACTCGGCAAAGAGGCAGGGAATGCTCGGCGAAGAGAGTGCTAGAACAAGGCGACCCTTAAAAAACAGGCGGACCCCTACAAGCGAGTATGGTGGATGGGTGGTGGTGTCAGCGATGAGCGTCGTCTGAATCGCAGACAAAACGGGGTCGGCCTCAACCTCGTGCTGGATGGTCGTCGCGTCTCCCCACACCGGCCGAGAGATAGTTGTGAGCTCCGGTGACTGGCTCTGACGGGAGAGGGCGTTGGCTGCTCGGTTATCCCTCCCCGGGCGGAACTCTATGGTGAAATCATAGCCCAGGAGTTTGGCCACCCACACCTGTTGGTAGGGCGTGGCGATCTTCTGCTCAAGGAGGTAGCGGAGGTTGTGGTGGTCTGTGCAGACCACGAAGGGGCGGCCAAGAAGATAGGGGCGTCAATGCTGAACGGCGAGAACGAGGCCCATGAGCTCGTTCTCGTATGCGGAGCAACTACGGATGGTATTGGAGAAAGCGCAGCTGAAGTAGGCTATATCGGTCGTCCGGCCTGCATGAGGACGGCTCCCACCCCGGAGCCCGACGCATCACACTCCATGAGGAACGGCAAGGAGAAATCGGGCATGGTCAGCACCGACCCGTGTACCAGGGCCTGCTAAAGGGCGACAAAGGCGGCGGCCGTCCACAAAAAAGTGCCCTCCTCTGACTGCTTCAGGAGCTGCTTGAGGGGGCGAGCTAGAGCCTCGTACCCCCGGATGAAGCGGAGATAGTAGTCCGTCAAGCCGACGAAGCCCCGAACGTCCCGCAGGGACATAGGAGTCGGCCAGTAAAGGACCGCCACAATCTTCTCCTCGTCCATGGTGACCCCACGGGCGAGATGGTGTGGCTAAGGCAGCTCACCTCTGACACCTCCAAAGGAACACTTCTTCGGGTGGAGCTTGAGGTGATGGTGTCTGATGGTGGTTAGAGTGAGGTGGACGTGTCGAAGGTGGTCCTGCCAAGAAGAACTGTATACCAAAATGTCATAAAAAAAAATGAGAACGTGTCAACGAAGTACCGCCCAGAAGATGTCATTCATCGTCGCCTGGAAGGTGGCGGGCGCGTTGGTCGGGCTGAATGGCATGACCAAGAACTCGTAATGGTCGTCGTGCGTCCAGAAGGCGGTCTTGGTGATGTCCTCGGACCGCATCCGGATCTGGTGATAGCCCGCTCGGAGGTCCAGCTTGGTAAAGAATATGGCGTCGTGGAGCTCGTCCAGGAGCTCCTGAATCACTGGGATCGGGTACTTGTCTGGGATGGTGTCCTTGTTGAGCTCATGGTAGTCCACGCAGAACCGCCAGCTACCGTCCTTCTTCCGAACCAGCAGGATCGAGCTGGAGAAAGTACTCGCACTGGGGAGGATGAGACCTCCCATCAACATCTCACGGACCAGACGCTTGATCTCGTCCTTCTGCACATGTCCATAGCGGTAAGGACGTACCGACACCGACGCAGTACCGGGCTGGAGTGGAATAGCGTGATCGGTCGGGCGAGCAGGAGGGAGGCCAGTCGGGGCCTCAAAAATGTCGGCGAACTCGGCGAGTAACGCCCGAAGTTCGGCCGGGTGTGGAAGAGGCAGCGGTGCCAGAGCGGAGAGTGGCCAAAGCCACGCGGAAAATTCGACGTCGGTGGTCCGCTGAATCGCGTGAACGGAGACCGGACAGCGAAGTAGAGAGAAGTCGCCCACTAGGTGGCACGTCTAGCCCTGCTGGAGGAACTGCATAGTCATACTCGCCTAGTTGACCCGCACTTCGCCCAGTGTGTGGAGCCAAGCTACTCCCAGAATGGCGTCAATACCGTCGGGCCGAAAGCGTAGAAGTTCGCGGTCACCGGGCAGGACCCCACCGTCAGGGAGAGAGCGGTGCAACACCCTTGAGCCGGTCGGCAACGCCCATCGCCCAGACAAACTGTAAAGTCAGGGGAGGGAACCAAAGAAAGATGAAGCCTGTGAGCCAACTGTGCAGAAGGAAATTCTGGCTCGCACCACACAATGGGACGGTCACACAACGTTCCCGCCAGCTTCATGGTCTGAGGCCCTGAAATCCAGGCCACCGAGAAACAGGGCAACTCCAAGCGGTAGAAAGTAGCTGAGGCGGTGTCCAACACGTCGTCACCCTCGGAGAGTTCAAGGGCCTCGAAGTCCGCCTCGAAGTCGCTGATGATGGCATGGAACTCCTTGACGGTGCAGACAAGTGTAGGAGAGTAGGGTTGACGACACTGGAAACACAGGCCCTTGCTGCGGCAATCGTTGTAGGCATTGTTGGAGATGCGCTGGGGAACCGCCGGGCGGCCAGGTCGGTCTCCCCCAAGAGGGGCCGTTGTGGGGTTGTCGAGGGAGGTGGCCTCCAAGGTGGTTGAGGCGGGTGGTGACTGGCTGCAGGCGCAGGGCCCTGGGGGCGAGGTCGGCCTCCACCAGACGCGCCATGTCAAGGGCGTCGGAGACCATGCGGGGATAGTGTGTGCAGAGACGGGAGCGGATATGGGGCAGGAGCCCCTGCATGAAGAAGCCCGAGTAATAGCGGGCGGCAAACCGGGGACGTGGGTGACCAGGGCGACGAACTCATCAATATAATCGTCCAGGACAGCAGTTTGGCGGACGCCCAACAACCGCTCTATGGCGGAGCCCGAATAGCGGGTGTGATAACGTCGGATCATCTCCTGCTTGAGCTCAGGCCAGGACAGCCAGGAGAGGAACGGGTTGGATTGGCGGAGCCACCGAGCCCAGTGGAGGGCCAAGTCGTCCAGGCCAACCACAGTCGTAGACACCTTGTCCTGTTCCGGTGTGTTGTTGAGGTCAAAATATTGCTCCGCTTTGGCGACCCAACCCATCGACTCGACGCCGACAAAAGAGGGAATGTCGAGGAAGAAGGCGGACCGGCCCGGAATGGGCGGAGGAGTGGTCCCGGCGGGAATGGGAGGCGGCCTGACGTCAAGGAGAGAATCTCCATCCGCGGGCGAGCCGGATCCAGACGCGGCGGAAACGGCGGTGGCGGACGCCTGGATGGAGTCAATCTTGGAGTGGAGGGCGAGGAGGGAGGCGTGCATGGAGGCCACTGAGTTGTTCTTGAGCCTCCACGCGGTGGCTCATGGCGTCGGCGGCGGTATCAGGAGGGAGGTCGCTGTCGAAGCGGGTGTTGGGAGCCAAGCGGATGGCGTCCTGAAGGCGAGGATGGCTGGCAGAGCTGTGCGAAGCAGCAGGAGCGGAGACCTGGACGGGATCTGGCGCGAGGTTCGGAGTTGGAGCGGAACGAGCAGGATCTGGCGCAGCGAAAACCTGGACAGAGCGGCGTGAGTGGCTGGCGATGTACGATGCGAGCGAAAGCAAAGCGTACGCAGTCGCTGCGGGCCAACGAGCGACCGAGCCGCGTTGTGCGTGGATATGGGCGATGCGGTTGAGGAAGGAGCGCGTGGGAGTCACGTGAGGCAGGCCGACGAGGAACGCATCGTCGAGGGAGTACGCACTGACGGCTAGTTCAGCGGGCAGTGAGGCAGGTCGGACCAAATGGTACATTCTCGGAGAGGAATCCGGCGAGGGGAAGGACAGGCAGAGGCAAGGAGAGAAAGAGAGGGGAAGAGATTGAGAGGACTATAGGGAGCAACCCTAAAACTCATTCATCCAAAGATAATCAAAAAGAGCCCAGCACAACCCCTTATAGATGCGGGGTGCGGATAACAAAATAACATAACAACATAAATAGAATACAAATAAGATAATCATGCCGTAGGCGCGTTTTCGGTCTCTCCTCCTCCAGACAGACTCGTCAACGTCTTCCTCCGTGTGTAGACCCTCCATGGCGTCTCGTCGACGTGCACGCCCGTAACAGATTATATATTTATGTTAGTATAAGTGCCCTATGTCTTGTTACCATGCTTCAATCACCCCGGAAGTTGAATGCATCCCATGTTTCATTCGCTAAGCAATGTAAACCTAGTTGGCAATGACATCATCTCAATTGACTCAACTTCAACAAAGAAACAAAAGATTTTCATATCCTAAGATCATCAATATTTGATGTTACACTTTCTGAAGTCTCCCCAAAATATTCGGCTATAAGAAGCTACTAGTGTTGCACTGATTTTCAACAATAACACTACTTATTTAGTATTTGCAATATCAGCGACAACTACAATCGACTATGACATCTACTTATCTAACTATAATTTTTGTGGCACAACACGTTTAGTTAGCCCAACAAGTTCAGTTTCGGATAAGCCAAACCTAAATCATCAAACCAAGTCATGAAAGAGCTGAACCGACCTTATTCCATGACTTTTCCGAGCCATTAATTATTTTAGCTGAATTTCTTTGATTTTTTTAATATTAAATTAATTTGAATAATAATAAGGATATGACTTGTTTATTTTATTTAAGATTCATCTACTTTTAATACGGATAATATAACCCTACTTCTATAAATAAGGATATATGGCTTGTGGAGCGTTAATCAATATTAAGAATTTAATTTAAAAAAATCTCTAAGAGTTCTCCCCTCTTATGGACATTGAGCCTTATGGATATCGAGGATTCACCTTGTGATGCTTAAGGATTAACATATTTGCCGAGGATTTGGAAACAATATCTCGAGATTCTTTATCTGTGTAGTCCTTCTTTTCTGCAATTTCATTTATCTTCTCAATCCCGTTATGTCAACTTATTTGAATTTGTGCAAAGTACTTAAGGGAGGAAGTAGATTTTGCCGATGTGAGGTCTAAAAAGGGATTTATTTACACTGGCTGAAAAGGGATTGCTCCAATGATTAGTTATGCATATTCAAGATAGTTCAAAATAAAAGTTTTGCTTCTCCATTCGCCAAAGAATTTAATCTATTTCCTTTAACAGAGTTTGCATGGTTATGTCAAAGGCGTATAACCATCTATCAAGCATAAGAATATTTTTATTTTTATAAATGTGATAAAAATAAATCAAACATCCTATTGTTACTAATGTATATATAGGAAGAATATCAATTTAGTATTGTGTTTTATATAAACATATCTTATTATTCTCACATATATACATAAAATCAAGATGTGGCAGATATTTATAGAACTCAAGAGGTTGAGTTCAGGCACACCCTATGTATGCCTTATACAGTTATACCCAATCAAAATTGGAATTGGAGTTGGTCATAATAAAGACAGACAATTCAGTTGAGCCAGCGCGAAGTTTAACTTGAATAACATAAGCATATTAACCTAAAAAGAGTATCTAACAATTGCCTTTTGTATATAAGTTGAGCATGTGGCGTGTAAATTATGATTAGGAAACTATTTGTTTGCAATCAGTATGAAGCCCGTTTAAGTTGCAATGAAAAATAATAGAAAAGACATTTAACCTGTTCCACATAGGTCAACAGAAGATGTTGAAGCAAAACAGGTTGTGCCCTCTGCAGATGAGTATATCCAGGAACTATCAGCCCTTCATTTTTTATGGCCAGCTTAACTAGAGCAACCTGTAATCAAACTTTGAACTGAGGTTAAATAGATGCATGTTAATCGGATTTATGTGTTACCACGCTGCAAGAAAGTGATGTAAAATACAAGTATCTAGAAGCAACCACTCATAAACTAAAGGGGTAAACAATAATTAAAATAAAAGAGTGTTTAATGTTCACTAGACTAGTCAATGAAAATTAATTAGATGAGTGTCAGCCAAAAAAATTATCATAATCATCACTAACATTCCAAAAAATTTGGGTGGCCATATGAATCCGCCTCCATTCATTGTTGAGAGCGATGCTAAGAAGGTTGTTCGTCGTTAGCTAAGAAAAATGAAATAAAAGAACAGATTCATATCACTTCATCTTCCCATGCTCTATCATCTCTCTTGGAAGTTATACCAAAAACTGACGAAGGACATCAGTTTTTTTGAAATGAAAAGTTGGTGTCTACCTAATGGTTGTTGTGCAGCAAGTCAGCAATCATCAACATGAATGTGTCAGATTATATTAGTTATTTTTTAACAAATAATCAGATTATTTTATTTCCTTACCAAATGGAAACTAACATTTGGTAAGCATGTTTGGGTACTTTGACACTGACGCAGTCACATTTTTGGGAAAAATCAATGCCTTAAAATACTAATAATGACAAGTTTAACTGACAAATATGAATACCAAATGTTAGTTTGACATGAAAAGTTTTTTATTCAAGTTTTAAAGTCTTGTTTCATAACTTAGAATTTAGAAGCATCATAAAGAATTTATGGAAAATAAACTGACAAATAAGACCTAACTTTATGAAACAAATTTGGATGGTTAGATGATTATTAAGGTTAAAAATTGGGATATCAGTTTCAACAGCTGGCAAGATAAATTCTAAAGAACAAAAAGGAAAATAAATGCATTTGGAAATGCTAAACATACCTGCAGGTGTTCGACCCTTGCATGGATTTTATCAATGGCTTCTCGACACCACAACCTAAGATCAGTAGTGACTTGATCATTTCGACTTCTAGCAGTATGAAGCTTTTTTGCAGGTTCGCCGATCATATTAGTGAGTTCTGCTTCTATGTTCATATGAACATCCTCCCTGTCCTTTCGCCAAATAAACTCTCCAGCATCAATTCTTCTTTCAATTTCATCAAGACCGAACAGTATTTGGTCTCTGTCATTTGCGGTTATCAATCCCTATTTATGCAGTAAACCTTATGATTACAGGGAGCAAAGAAGAAAAGAAAGGATAATACAAAAACATTGAATTTCAACTATAGGCACAATCTTGTAATGCTTAATTGTACTACATAAACTGGGTCAACTGCTAAGCCAAGAGACTATGTATGTTATCGCGCTTTAATCACTATGAAAGGAAAATAAAAAATAGAACTTCCACTAAAAAAAATTCCTCTTCACCCTTCTTAAGGCACTAAAAAAATTTGTATGCAGTAAAAATATCAATTCATAAGCACCACATCCTATGAAAAGAAGAAATTTCTAAAAACACCGACCAGTAATTTCATCAAACACACTGCTTAGGACAACTAGAGGAGACAAATCTAACCCTTTGCATGATAAAAATACAAACTTAGAAGTATGCATTGTAGCAAGTAAAAGAGCCACATTTTCTAAAATAAAATAATAAATTAATTGTTGCAAAATCATTATGTAATGTCAATGGGCAATCTTTTGAAACTAAGTTCGATTAAGCATATCACAAAATTGTGTGAATAGAAGTCAGATTTACCAGTGAAATTGTGCTAATATGTTGGGAAAAAGTGTTAGAAATTGATAGGATGAAAAACAAAGAATAGAGGATAACCGGTTTTACCAAAAGTTTTTCTTCATGCCATTCATCAAGTTTTACATGATATTTATAGTGATATTTTAGAATATTCTGGATAAAGAATATTCAGGATACAATGCTTTAACAGCAATTCATTGGAAATAGTAAACAGGGGAAGGTAATACGAAGCATATTAAAACAACATTAATATATTAAAACAACATTAATACTTGAACGGTTAATTGAATGGCATTGGGATTTATGGAGGGAAGAGTGACCGGCTGGCATTTAAGGCTGGTGCAGATTTCAACCTTCAACAAAAAGGACCTAAGCAAACTTTTAAAGCGGAACGAAAAAAATAAAGCAGAAACAAATAAATCAAAAGACACATTTTGTGTGGCTTGATGAGGAGCATTACATCCATGATTGTACAAAGATCATAGGTTCCACTAATCATAGCAAATATAAGTATAATGTATAACTCTCAAATATGTAATCCAATTCTCACCGTTCTCTGTTTTTTCTCAAAAATAGGAATAAATCATATAAAGTTTCCTTCAGTGAGCTACGCCAAACCTGATAAATCTGATGTCCATGATCGGATCTTCTCAAAAACAAGATGCTCGAGTCCAAAGAATTGAATTTGGAAGTCAGTACTTGCTGCCAGAACAAAAATTTACCATTGCTTGATCATGCACCACTCAAATAGTAAATAATTGGCCTAATGTTAATCACTGTGCGCTGGTTGTTCTACCATTGATCACATATTGTTATCCATGCACTAATATCCATAACTAGTCCCAGCCTCCACTATTGCGCATTAGTTGTTTCTTGATTTAGGCATTCTATTGCAATACTCATTGAACAACACAAAAACTTCTCATCTGCTTGTTTCCTCTTGTTTCAAGCTCCTTGACAAGGGTCACCATCTTACAGCATACCCATCGTCGATATGCCATCATCGACTGGCCATCAATGTACAGACATCGCAGTAAAGCGTCACCTACTAGCAACTATCAGCCATATGTTGCACACGCTCATCGTCTTACACAAGGAAGATTCATTGTCGTGCTCAGTTATTGTGATTGATTGTGCACTCTATATTGTGAGCATTGCGTGCCCGTAGAGCTTGTGGTACTAGCATTGAGATTGATGTTATGGCTTTATTGGATAAGCTCAATGTTTGCAAAAACTAAAACATACAAAAAAATTTCATTGGTATGGATTCTAAAATTCTTGTTTAATTCATCATTTAATATACATTTAACATCTGATATTTGACGAGAGTGGGCTCTGAAATTTTAAATTTACTTTTCCGTTTTAATTACTCTATCATTCCTGCATACAGGGGAGGTCACAAGATTTTGGATGCATGTGTAATTTTGGTATTGGTATCCAAGTCAACAACTACTTTACTTAAACTTTCATGCCTGAGGACATTAGCAAAGTTAATAGTTTATCCCAATATTATATTCATCAACAATAATATATAGATGATTTAGGACTTCGTTGTTGCTCCACTTGTTTTTCTATTTAGTGATGTACCTTTTGAGGATTTGATTTTTCCCAGAGAGAAGAGTCGGAACTTAAAGCTAGTAGGTTAGCTGAGGTATAGTTAACCTCCACAAAATGTCACAAAGGATGGTCCAAATGCATTGGTGTGTGTGCAAGATCCAATTTATTGGACTTAGGTCCTCCATCATCTAGAACAAAAATGAGTCTTCTCTTATTCTCACATGTGTGTCCAAACTTTTGAAACCTATTGTTATTTTTGACTTTGAATCCACAATATCTCTTGTTCGTTCGGCGCGTAGGTATTGGCTTTCTGAAATTGACTTTGGTCAGAAAACCAATATCTGCAGGAATTGGCTTTGTGCAGAAAACAAATTTTGTTGTTCGGCTGCAGCCTGGAATTCAGTGAACGGAATTGGAATTGATACATAAAAGTTGTCTGACTGCACATTGGCATTGGCTTTCTGGAATTGAAATTTTAAAAATTCATAATTCTTAAAATTGAACAATTTGAACAAAAATACTACTGATAACATGAAGTTCATTAAACATAAACATCTTCTGATCCATAAAACACAGAACTAGCAAACCATCTATCAAATATCCATAAATAAAAACAGAAAACTAGCGATCTAACTGCATTCGCATCCACGTGTCCATCTTATCAGGTGGCCTCATGAAGATGTTATGTTTGATATTATCATGACACGATATATCCATGGCCCTAAGTAAATCACGCTCGTCCAAATCAGTCATCTGAGTAAGTGCGACATAGACACTATCAACATTGTCATCGGGCTTGGTCCCCACTGCACATTGCACGGAGTCAGCCAATTTTTCTATGGCAACCGCCACTGTTTCAGCTCCTACTGCTCGCTTTCTCCTCCTTCTATTGCTTCCCTCTCCTTCCAATATAGTTTGTTCATGTGTATTAGTAGGTTTTTCTGCCATAGACTCCGTATCTATCTTTTTTGTCGTCTTTGTTGCGGTCGCAGCATGACTACCAGTCACTCTATCAGTCCCGCATAACATAGCCAAATCAGACCAATTGACAATAGCTTTATCTTTATAATGCATCACAGAAGGATGAGCCTGTAATAATACAAATAATTTATTATTTTAATTTTTTAAAATATCAATTATACTGAGTTTGCAATTTAATTACAAATTTACCTTCACATAGTTTGCCCATACTAACTCACTATCTACTTTCACCATGTTTCTTTCCCAATCCCATCCAAACTCGCTCGTGTCTAGCATCACGTTGATTTCGACGAAGTTGTAACGACGACAAGTTTAACGGGTAATAATTTACGCATTATCAAATGTTAGATAAATTGCACGCTAAAATTATTTGTACCGGCAACAATTATGGTACGTATGTAATTTGTAAATTATAATTTCTTTACGTACTCGACGATATAAAGTTGATTTTAAAATGTTGACGACGTGACGAAATGAGATGAAAATAAGTGTAGTGCAATTAATTACAAGGAACCATCTAAATTGGGGTTCAAAAAAGAAGAAGGTTGGTTGGAATTAAGTAGAAGTAGAGGGGCAAATGAGAGAATCGACTAAGCATGGTGCAGTGACCGGCTGAATGGGTTGAACTCGCCGTATTTTACATCTCCAACCCTAACATGAATTGGTAGAGGCGGTAATTAGAGGGGGAATTTAGGAAATGGGAAGGAAGTTAAGCGGCAACCACACTTATTACCGTGAAAGCCCAAACGGAGTACTCATTCTCTTCACGCGACACGCGATAGAGCTCTCCTGTCCCGCCCAGCAGACGCACACCGCACCTCGCCGGAAGTCTGAATCAACTCTGATGGCTCTGATTTCTCTTCCTATAGCAAGGTAATCCCTTCCTCTCAACTCCTTTTCAGTTTTATGTGGATTCGAAGCCTCGATTTCTTATGGCCGAAAACCCTAATTGGGATTTTATCTTCCTTTTCATGTTAAAAGACAAATAAAGTTCCTGAAATGGATTTTGATGTTAATACTCAAGTTATTTCACGGTCTTATTCATTATTAGAAAAAAAAACCTAGATGAATCCATGATTTTTATACTTCGGTTTTTAGTTTCCAACAAGGGCTTCCTATGAAGATTATAACACTTACATGATCAAAACAAGAATTTCCCCCTTGTTTTGATAGAGGACAGTAAACCCCAGCTTATACATGACTTCTTCACCGTAGCTTCTCCACATTTTCTCCATAGTAATGATAAATGATTATTGCTACACGTTGGTTTAATCTTTATAAGAACGAATACCATGTTATTATATTAGGGCAAACAACTTTAAGGTTGTCAAGCGCTGATTTTTGTATAAAACATATATGTGAACATGGGCGGACTTAAGTGCAGTCCAGGGGGCCCGTGCCCCCCTGAAATTAAAAAAAAACAATTTTTTTAGGGGTTAAGTTTGCGTATATCATCAGCGCTCAGCGCTTTTTTCGTGGACTTGCCCTAGCCGCGCGCTTCGGGAGACGGCCGACGGGAGTGCGACTGTGCCTGTGCGACTTCGACTGTGCAAGTGTGCAACTGAGAGTTCTTCCGGCGTCGCCGCCTCGGCACAGCGGCAGCGGGGTGTTCTTCTGGTTCCTGGAGCGAGAAGTCCCGTAGCAGGCTAGCAGCGTTACAGCCTTACAGGCTTACAGCGTACCCATTCCCGGCCTTCCTAGCTTTCTTCAGCGGCAGCGGGTCTTTATTCCGGCGATTCCGCAAGCGCCATTCCCGGCCTTCTAGCTTCCGGCGACTTGTCGACGAGCCTTCTTAGCTTTCTTCAGCAAAATCTAGTAAGCGAGTGTTGCAAAAAATCATGTTTTAGCTGAATCGGTTTTTTGATTGGTTTGCATCAGAAATCGATTTTTTATAAGTCAAAAATCGATTCAAAAAATCGATGTTTTAGTTAAAATCATGTTTTAGTCAAAAAATCGTTTGCATCAGAAATCGATGTCGTTTGCAGCGGGTGTTTATTTCGCTGAATCCGATCATCTTCCTATGTAGGTATTGGCAGCGGGTGTTTATTTCTGGGTTTCCCAATTCACATTTGACCATTTCCTGCAGACTGCAGCAGGTAATCAGAATTTGAGTTTTTTGTGGTTTTTATATTTCCAGCCGCAACTAGAACTCTAGAAGTCTAGATCTCTATATTGGGGGTATTTTCCTGAATCATGAGTGAATGTTCTAATTGAATGTTTGAATGTTCTTCCCGATTAGGATTTATGAATGTGATATTTTTCAATTGAATGTATGTTTCAATTACAGATTTTCCTGTTCAGGTTATTGACTTATTGGCTTATTGCTATTGACAATCAGCAATGTATAAGTATTTTAAGTCAGTTGAAAAATCAGCAGGTGATACAAGTAATGTCTGCATCAGCATCAATGATGATGAGTTACAATTAAGTAATAAACGTAGTCGGACTGAAACTGATATGACAAATCTTCCGTCAGATCCTTATTTTCGGATTCGTATTTCAGATTATCCTGTTGAACAACGTGATGAGATTAGGCGTTATTATTTGTTAAAAGGACCATATCAACCTCAAAGTTATAGATTTCCAAAAACAAAATTTGGTCAAAAAGAAAGAAAGTTTAACGCGGCTTGGTTTGAACAATTCCCTTCATGGTTGTAGTATAGTATAGAAAAAGATGCTGCATTCTGTTTATTTTGTTATCTCTTTAAGCCAACTATGGGACAACAATCAGGAGGTGATATTTTTGTTGTTGAAGGATTTAAAAAATGGAAAGATGCATTATCAAAATTTAAAGAGCACATTGGGGGTCCGAATAGCATTCATAATGAAGCACCTATAATGATTGGTAATTTTTACACTTATTGTTTTACTTTACTATTTATGTTTTAATTTGTATTTCTTATACGAAAATCTTTTTATAATTATTACAAACTTTGTGCCCCCCTAAGAAAATTTTTTGGCTCCGTCGCTGTATGTGAATATATATATGAGCACATAGAAATTGTGGGCAACATCATACAATCATATCTTACCTACATTGTATAAGATTGGTTGAGTTTCAACTTACTTTTTTATGTAGAAAACTCCATATTACAAGATGGATAAATTATCGTTAATGAGGCCTTTACAAGGATAAGAGGACTTCTTTATGTTAGTTTAATCTAGAATAGGACCTTTTGTATGCATATAGAAAGAAAGCCTTGCATGAAACCTTCCTCTGGAGGAAATGTTAGACCAACAACACCATTGCATATAGATAGATGGAAACAATTGCTCAAATATAGAGGAGTCATATATAATATCTATTGACGCTTATGATGGGAATGGATATTCAACTACCCCTAACGACATTAGGACACTTTTCCCTCGTGAATGCATATCACACAACGTATGAAATTACAACAACACTCAAGCCTTTATCCCACCATAGTGGGGTCGGCTATATCGATCCTTTGTCGCAATTGTGCTCTATCTTTAATCATAGCCTCACTAATGCCTAAGTACATCATATCTTTCCTTATAGTTTCATTCCAAGTCTTTTTTGGTTTACCCCTCCCCCGTTTAACATGTCTAGTGACTAAACTCTCACAACGCCTAACAGGTGCCTCTAATAGTCTACTATGTACATGTCTGAACCATCTTAAACGAGCTTCTCGCATCTTCTCTACAATTGGCGCCACTCCTGTCTTATCCCGGATGCATTAATTCCTAATTTTATCCGGTCTCGTGTGACCACACATCCACCTAAGCATTCTCATCTCCTCAACTTCCATTTTTTGCTCATGTACAGCATTCACTGTCCAACACTCAAAACCGTAGAGCATTGCTGGCCTAATTGCAGTACGGTAAAACTTGCCTTAAGGTTTAATGGTACTTTACGATCGCATAACATCCCAGACGCGCCTCTCCACTTCAACCAACCTGCTTGGATTCTATGTATCACATCTTTATCTACACCTCCATCTTTTTGAATTATCGATCCCAGATATTTAAAGCACTTACTGCGGGAAATATCTTGGTCACCCAATTTAATGACGGAGTCATCCGACCTTCTTGCACTACTAAATTTAAGCTTCGTCTTTGTCCTGCTCAACCTAAAACCCTTCTTTTCTAAAGTGTCTTGCCAAGATTCAAGTTTCGCGTTTACACCCTCGCGCGTCTCATCGACCAAAACAATATCATCTGCAAATAATAAACACCAAGGTATTGCTTGTTGGATATGTCTGGTGAGCTCCTCTAAGATAAGGGTAAAGAGATAAGGGCTTAAAGCTGACCCTTGATGTAAGCCAACAACGATAGGGTGTTCTTGTGTTAATCCTCTAGATGTCCTCACCCTGGTCACTGAATTTGTATACATATCTTTGATTACGTCAATGTATGATACATTTACACCTTTAATTTCTAAGACTCCACAAGACCTCTCTTGGAACCCTATTATAAGCCTTCTCCAGATCGATAAACAACATATGCAAATCTTTTTGTCTTTCCTGATAGTTGTCAATGAGTCTCCTCAAGAGATGTATAGCTTCCATGGTTGACCTCCCTGACATGAATCCAAATTGATTCTCTGAGATGCTAGTCTCTCGTCTAACTCTTCTCTTTATTACTCGTTCACATAGTTTCATAGTATGACTCGTTAATTTAATTCACCTGTAATTACCACAATTTTGTATATTTCATTTGTTCTTATACAAAGGTACCAAAATACTTTCTCTTCATTGGTCTGGCATCCTCTTTGTCTTTAGTATCTTATTGAAGAAACTTGTAAGCCATAAAATTTCTTCCCTTCCTAAGCATTTTCATACTTCAATGGGTATATCTCTGATGCGTCATCTATCTCTGATGCTTGAATTTTACGATAAAAAATTATGTTTCTATATTTCTCCGATTTACACATAAATCAAAATGGATTCTTGGGTCTGTCCTCTCTGATGTCTTTGGCTTTGATTTGAGGGCATGATTCCGCAGCAAACGCGACGGTATATGGGGTCACTATTTCAATGGTACTTTGTGAGCAGCCACTTTGTGCATTTATTGTCAAAGGTTAGGTCTTTCTCCTCTGAGAGAAGCCGCTTTGTGCATAGTGCCAAAGGTTAGGTCTGTTTCCAATCTTCCCCTGCTCATACCCCCAATGATTGGGGACTATATGGGTTATGTTGTTGTTGTTGTTGTATTTCTCCGATTTACTTAACTCTTCCAAGTTCTGTTCATTGTCTTTTCCTTCATTGTATAGTTGATAAAAGTATATTTTTGCATCGCGCCATAATAGTCATATCATCTGTCAAAACCGTATCTGATTCATCTTTTATGCATTTAACTTGGCTTAAATCTCGTCTTACTCTCTCTATCTCGAGCAATTTTATATATATCACGCTCTCCATCTTTGGTATCTAGTCGTTTGTAAAATTCTTTATAAGCTTGACTTCTTGCTTTGCATACTGCATTTTTAGCTTCTTTTTGGTGACTTTAAACTTTGTCAAGTTTTCATCATTCCTACAAGCATATAATATTTTGTAGCAGGCCCTCTTTTGCCCTCACTTTGTCATGCACTTTCTTTTTCCACCACCAAGATTCTTTTTGTGAGGGCGCACGACCTTTTGACTCTCCAAGTACGTTCTTTCCACTTATCCTTAAATGAGAAGACGTAACTTCTCATGTGACACTAGAATCAACATAAGGATCATCAACTAGTTGTTCTAAAACCAATGCCTTGAAAGCAACTTGTTTTTCCTTCTTCAAGTTCCACCACCGAATTTTTTACAACACTTTTGTCTTTCTCTTAAAGTTACTATATTTAATTTGCACATCCAACACCACTAGTCTATGTTGCGTTGTCAAACTTTCTCCTGATATGACTTTGCAATCCTTACAAATCCTAACAACGTATGAAATTAATGTGGGAATTATATTACGAAAGCTAATGAATGATAAATTGTATAGGAGATGATACAACAAGAAATAGGCACCGACCCAAAGAAGAATAAAGAGAAGAAAGCTATGGTGAGTTCTTATATCTTTAGTTTCTATGATTTTTTTCATGCAACTTTATACAATGACGCGTACTTATAAATATAATGATGAATTGTAGAACCCCATCTGAGTTTTACCACAAATCAGCAGTCCGGTCGGGCCCGTGATAAGAAGCAAACCAAGAAACGGTAATAAAAATTGGTACATAGCTGGTAAAAATAAAAAAATGCTAAAGAGTACTTACAGCGGAAATAAACAAAGAGACTAAGGGTATAAGTGTACCTAAAATCTGATTTCACAGAGCCACTAAAAATGAAAGTGTCAAATGCTTGAAATACTGAAATCTTATATATAGTCTGATACATAGAAACATTAGATCATCCTGGCACACGACCAACATAATAACATTGTACTGAAAGGGAAACTACTGAATGAGAAACAAACTAAACAAGGTACAACGGCAATCGCGCTCATCCCAGGCGCAACACCCCACCTGTGACTCCTGTAATGAGACGCCCAAAAATGGGTCAGCCCAACTGAAGAGTAAGAAAGATCATTCTTCTTAGTGACACTAAAAATAATTTATAAAGAACATGATTTCTTGTTTTTCACTTTTGAAAATGATATTGTTATTCTACAAAAATAAAGTATTTATACAATGCTATAATATGCATACATTTCTATAAAACACTTAACATAAATGTCTGTTCTAGTTTGTAAACATCTTAAACATAATTATTCAGGCTCCAAAAGAAAAGGTTAACTATAATACCATTTCTAGATTTTGTCGTATGCTGAGTGATGTTTGTCTAGTGATTATTCTTCTTAATCTTATGCTGAGAAACTGTTTGTACGCATTCTAACGATTCGAGTCTCAACTAGCGAACGCAGAGGTTCTAATGTCTCACGGACATAAACTCGTATCTTCTGAATTTCTATTGGAGAAAGCGTCTCCCTGCATTTGAGGCTCATAAGGTCTACTACGCCCCATGAGTAAGATAGTGCGTCTCTATCTATCACGAAGGAGAAAGTCTCAATCATGCCTCCTAGTAAGATTTTCCGTTATCTATTGGATTTTATATTTGTTCAAGTGACTAGTTATATATCGCATTTCGTTAACAGGTTGAATGTTGATGTCTAGATAAACATGGTTGTATAACATTACAAATTTTTCTCCTACTATACGAGGATAAAATCTGTGCATAACTACATGGTATATCTAACCAAAAAGAATAGAATTTCTTACAGTTGCGTTGCGGCGCTCGTATACAAGGCGCGGCGGCATTGCTTCTTTTTACAAATATTATGGAGCACTAATTTGACCTCCCAGCAACAAGGGGCTTATTTCCTCAAGCAATCTAAAAGAGCATTTTCATAGTTATGAAAATATCCTCCCGCAAATAAGTGAGAAACAGTTCAATAAAAGGAAGCTACTTACCAATTCTTCGGTAGTGGGGGTTACTATTTTTAATACGACAATGTCTTCAGCTACGCTTGGTGTTGCTATACCAAACCCTAAACAACATTCCAAACGATTTAGGAGAGGGTGGAGGTCTTACAGCACAGGTGGACTGAAACTAAGAGAAAAGAATAGCACAAAACCGAGTAAAACTTGGAATTAAAGGGTCGAGAAGATCACCGGTCTCGAACGAGGAGTCCCGGAGTGAAATTCTGAACTTTCTCGGAGTTATGCTGACTGGGGAAGGGAGGGGGAACTCCAGTCGATGGATCACGACAGAAGGAAGGAACGACCCTTCCCAGGATCGTCGACGAGACTTCCTGTACGTGCTGCGCCGAGGGTGTCTGGAACAGGGGCGATTGGAGTCACGCCTTCTGATGTCGTCGGCTGGGGCGGCCAAGCCTTTTGCTCAGGCAGAGGAGATCAGAAATGGGAGAGGTCGCAAGCGCCGTCTGCGAGGGATGAGGCGAGCGGCGGTTTCCACGATTTGTTGAGAGGGAAAAACTTACGCATAAATTTATCGTCTCCAACAGGCGCGTGAGCCCTAAACATCGCTTATGAAGGGAAAGACGTGGCTTGCGGTTACTTCTAAATCGGTAAACTGATAAAGGCGAAATAAATGGCTTTAGAAATCTTAGGAAAACAATTTTAAACCCCTATATCGTATTTCAAAATTGCCCAACCTTACTAGCTGTTAAGTTTACGCGCTACGTTCCCGCCTATACCTTAAAAATGCGTCAATAAAATTCCAAGAACTTTCGTGAATACATTTATTAACGCGTAACCATTGATCGTAAATAAAATTGTACCTCGACCTGACGTTGACTTGATCAATCTTGCTCGAGATCGAACCCTGCGATAAATTTTAGTTTTGCGTATTAAATTACGGTTGTTACATGAATAATGATAAATAATTACTATAAATGCTTGTACACATGATAATCTTAAAATGCTTAACATATACTTGTAGATCATAGTTTGTTAAATGTTTATAGTTACAAATGATAGCACGAGGATGTCTAATAACAATAGAGCATTTTAAGAGAATGACTGTAATGTAAATAAGTATAAATATGAATATATGATGAAAAGAAAAATAATATGAAAAATGCATCGATGCAATGGGCTAAGTTAAGGGTTAACCCAACCCGGGAGGTGGGGAGAATAACCTCCCGACATGAACATGAAAAGAAATATGATCGTGCGAGTCAAGGGCACGAAATAAATATTGCAAAATGAACGTGCAAGTCAAGGGCACGTGATGAATATTGCAATATGAATGTTCGAGTCAAGGACACATAATGAATACATGAAATATTAATTTACCCTTAACATTGCCAATATATGAACCAGAAAGAAATGATGAAAAGAATAAGGAGAAAGAAATGATGAAAAGAATAAGGAGAAAGAAATGATGAAAAGAATAAGGAGAAATAAATTATGAAAAAGAAGGAAATGAAAGAAATTATGATATAAAAGAACAACACAAAGAAAGAAATTATGATATAAAAGAACAACACAAAGAAAGAAAAGGCTAGAAGAAAAGTACGAGGAAACATATTTTAAATGTGTAAGTATTTCCTTTTTGTTAAATGCTTTTACATATTGGCTATTTATTAACTATATGAAAATCTCTTGTTTAATTATGATAATGTTTAAATGTCTTGTTTAACACAAAGAAAGAAATTATGATATAAAAGAACAACACAAAGAAAGAAAAGGCTAGAAGAAAAGTACGAGGAAACATATTTTAAATGTGTAAGTATTTCCTTTTTGTTAAATGCTTTTACATATTGGCTATTTATTAACTATATGAAAATCTCTTGTTTAATTATGATAATGTTTCCTTCATGTACAAGGACTTCAAGAGGTAAGCAGGGTAAGTGTTAAAGAAATAAGAATTTGCTTAGTCAATTATGACTAACGTTATATATTTTAATATTTTTAGGATAAAGAAAAAAATGAGGAAGACAATTCTAAAGATTTATCTTTTAAAGAGAAGAGTTTTAAATTGAGGTGAGAACTTCCAGAAATGTTAAGTTACGATATATGGTTTATTCCTTTGTACATTTTGAAATGTTCAATCCCTTGTAAAAGAAGTAATAAAATTCCGCTATGTAATTACTAATAAATGCTTTTGTAAATACTACAAAAGAAAGTAAAAATATAATGCAAATTGTAGCGGTTGACAGTATAGACGGGCATTTACAGTAGTACTTGTTCCAAGTCTTTAGATGAACCGTTAACTTCTCCTTGCTTCTTTCAACGCCGCAAATATCTTTTAGCACGGTCATAGCAGTTGTGAAATTCACGAATTCTTCCAACCGTTTGGTATTTTATGGCCCAAACTGTGTTGTTCCAACAATACATTTGAAAGAGTGATGTCCATTTCAGATGTCCAATGCATGTAGGACCGCTCGGTCCTACTGCCAACCTTTCTTGAGCTCTTATCCATGATATATGAACAAAAGAAATATTAACATGAATAACAAAAGAAATATTAACACGAAGCAGATATTAACATGAAAAAAATGAGAATAGTATCATTAACATGAAAAAGAAGAAAAACTAATGATTGGTTGAACCGTTGAAGCATAAAATATTGTTATACGTAAAGACTAACAAAAAGTTATATGAAATGTCAACATAAAATATTGTTTAATGACGACTGTGATATTCGTTGAACATAATTATAGCTAGAGTGTCCCTAAAGTTTGTTCACTCTTGCGTCGCTTGGATTGGACTAGCAACGTCTACGTAATCATAGAACTCTTCTCCTGGGGTTTGCTCTAGTATTTCTCAGTCAACCTCGTACAGCATTTGCACATCACATTCTAGTCTTTTCTCCACTAAAAAATTGTGTAAAATGCAACATGCATTTATAACCTGGACCTGCATAAAAAATGTATTTAGATTGTCTGTCATAGAAATTAACAATCAACAAGTGAAACGCCTCATACCTAAACTTTAATGTTGAAGAATAATGGTTGTCGTAGAATAGTCCATGGTTTCTTCAACAACCCAAAGGTTCTCTCTATGACATTTCTTTCTTTAGCATCTCGTACACTCTAGAATCAAATGTTGAACCTTCCGGCAATACATATAGAAATTTCATGTCGCTTTGCGATAGCCTGTTTACGATTGCGATATCTACCATTCTACCCTGATCTTCAATCGAAACAGTCACTTCAATATGTGTTCCATCTAATGCACCAACACAGTCCACAAACCATCTCAACCTTTGTTCAACTTTGGATTCAGGCAATTTGATATAGTCCTTTGAAACTTTCAAACCCATCGAAGCACAATAGTGAAGTATCTTCTAATAGCATCAATCGAGCGCATATATGTACAACCCACATCTCGGAACTTTTTGTTATGTGCTAATATGTATAACAATAAAGCAACTGATTCTTTGGTACAAACAGACTGTGTATCACAGACATAACCTTTCGCACGTAAAATATTACAGAGCTCATTAAATGGTGCTTTACCCATACGTAGATGGTTGAAGCAATCAACCTCTTGTCCACCAAATAAGCGTTTTAATAAAATATTACGTAGGGCGTCATTGTCTGCAACATATGCAGGCTGTCTAGGTATGAAATTCAAAACAACTACAGCTGCCCCTAGAGTCGTTGCGACCGATGACGTTATAATGATATCTCTCTTGTGTTTGTTCTGCACCTCAATATTATCCATTGCAGCAAAACTACGCATGAAACGAATGAATATGAAACCACAATATGAAAACTACGTTGTGATTTAAACATAAAAGATAAACTTATGATTTTAAACATAATCATTTGCACAAACTTATACTTTTGATACTACCTCGTAGCAAATATTATAACTTATGATGTGCATCTAGTAATCAAATTAGATTATGAGCGCTATGAAAAGGACTACAGATGGTGCCTTACACTAATCAATATTCACTAAAAAAATATTAGGATTATCTAGATTGATGTCATATCTAGCAAAAACTTCATTAAAGCATCTTAAACTAAATTTATTAGGATTATCTAGATTGATGTCATATTTATGAAGGAGAACAATGCCTGTTTCGAATGGCCGAATGAACTACAACTTCCAAGACTAAACAAATATTGCTTGAAGCCTTGAAATGAACGGCAGCTATGCTGCACTTCATTGTATAGCACAACTGCAGATTTTGAACTGCAGCTGCAATTCACAGTTCAAAATGAATTGAAATGCAGCACGTTTCAGTTCAAAATGAACTGCAGCTGTGCTGCAGATTTTGTACAGACAATAAAACGTCACAGAAGTAGCCGTATAATCTGTTTCAATTGCAAAAAAAAACTATTCCATTGCATCATTATATTTATATAAGTTGAAGTAACCCATTGAACATCGCAGAAAAACCAAAAAAAAAGTAGAAAAACTGAAATACTACAACAATTGAGTGGTCATTGGAGAATGCATGGGTCAATGATATAGTTATAGCTTGCAGATGGCAGTTTGCCTCACTAATAACCTAATGGAGAGGAAGATCCAGAACTAACATACAACCATACACACAATATCATACAACCTGAAGCTAAACTGTGTAATAGCCTAATGGACGAACAACCATACACACAATATCCAACATCAAAATCCAGATCTAACATCAAAATCCAGAAAAAAATGGAGAGGAAGATCCAGATCTAACATCGGACAATATCCACGGACAATATCCAGATCTAACATTGAAATCCAACACAAAACTCAAAAAATAAATGAGGAATGAGGAAGATCGGGAAAAGGATAATCCAGAAGAAAATGGAGAGGAAGAGGAAGAAGAAGAGATGGAGGAGGAAGATGATACCTGGAGGAGGAAGATGATGCCCGGAGGAGGAAGATGAAACGGGAAGAAGCTTTCTCAGTCGGAGCAGTCGGCGTCGCGGGTTGCTTCGAGCGCGAGATCTGATACGGGAGGAGGAAACCAGGGAAAACCGAGCTCGGGATATAAGTTTTTGGTCCATGGGTTTTTAGGTTGAAATGAAAAACCTTGGTTTTGGCTCTCAAAGCAAATCCACTTCCAATTCTCGCGCGCCGAACAGCGGAATTGGCTTTCTGGAACCCAAAGCCAATTCTAGAAAGTCAATTCATACGCGTCGAACGAACCGTTAATATATTGATGGTTGAAGTAAGAATACATGTCATTGTTATATTGACTTGTTAACGTTGACACGTTGTAGCACCCTTGGTCACATTCCATGTTTATTACAACAAGTGGGGATATGCCCTTATCTATCCAAGTGCACAACAATGATAAAGTTATACCTCAAAGCCTAAAATATGCCTCACCAAATAAAGCTTCCACATTATCACATTAGAAGCTTTAATCAACAAATCGCAAACTTCTTTTAGCAAAGGCTTATCAACAACAAGACGTATAGTTGCAACATTAGAAGCTTCCACATTATCACATTAGAAGCTTTGATCAACAAATCGCAAACTTCTCTGAGCAAAGGCTCATCAACAACAAAACATATAGTCTCCTACAAAGTAATTAAATATTAGCTCTTTAATGGGGTAGAGTGGAAATGGTGCACCTAACTTCAAGATCCAATACTCCTTTAAATTATTGCACTAAAAATTATACCCTTGTAATAGTCATTTGTTGCAGCATTCACAGTATCATCCATCAGAGCAGATCTTTGTCCATCATGTTATTAACTTATTATGCACAATTTCTCTTAATGTAGCCTGCCTTGCAACATTATAAACAAATCTCTCGATTGACTCCATCGACACTTATAAATAAGTTAACATTCTTACTTTTCAGTCGTCCCCTACTTACAGGATTTAAGAAAGAAGATGTACCTTCATCAAATTCATGTCTTACAATCTCTTCGCACATGGCCAAATCATGTAGATCATTTAACTTTAGCTTTGTCAAATCACATGAACTGCTAACAACAGTAACGATTTCATCTTGGCTATTTGGTAATGATGACAATAAGATCGAAGCATAAACTGTCATCAAAATGAATGTCATTTGAAGTTTTAAACTCAATTGAATGGTGATCAAATTGAATTCATATATGTTCTACTACGCAATCCCTCCAATCATCTTGAAATTGATTTTGTACATTAAATGTATATTATGTAAGGGTGATAGTTTCTCATACATCTCAGATAGGGTTTGCATTCCTCTTCTTCTTGATGTTAATAGCTACATCCATCACCGAAGAGATATGAACAACTTCCAATTCATGTTTGCCCAACAAATCCCAATCTTCGTTAAGCCATGTTATCATGCTTTACTCCCAAAATGGGTAGATGAAATTTCTTTTAATACGGAGTAGGATTAGGGGGTTGGTCGGCTACTGTTGGGAGAGCGTGGGGCGACGGGGTGGATGTGGGGCTGCTGGAAGACGGAACGAGGGAGGGGAGAAAGGTCGTCGGACTGTGCGGGGAGAAGGAGAAGGTCGAAGGGGTGGAGAAGAGGATTTGGGCGACGGGGTCAAGCGGGGAGGTTGACGGGATGTTGTTGGGAGAGATCGGGAGGATTGGGGTTCAGCGGGAGGGCTTCCAGTGGGGCGGGATAGGGGGAGGAGGGGCTGGCTGGGCTTACCGGAGGTGGGAGGAGGAGGGGCGAGCAGCGGCGGCTGGAAGATGGCGTCGTCGGGGTGTTTCGAGCACAGTAGGTGAATCGCGGGCTCTTGGACCGGTCGGTTGCTTTAGGGCAGCTTCCAATCTCCCCTCTTAACATCAAAACCCCTCTATTTATAGGAGGACAACAGAAATTAAACTTAAGTAAAATTAGGGCTCCCGATCGGACGGCCGCAAGTGTCCGAGCCGATCGGGGCTAAACGCAGCATAAAAATAACAAAGATATATATGGATCTAGCTCGGAACGACCCTCCGGGCGCATCCGCGGACTCGGATCGCCCAACCGGGTCGTCGATCACCGCCTCCTGCGGGAATAAACATGCGCGTGCGACCGTACGCCATCAACTCCCCCCGACTTGAAAGCACTCATCTCCGGTGAGTGAAGATGATCGTACTCTCGGTGAAGGTCAGGGGCGAGTCTCTCGAGCTCCTCAGCAGAAATCCATGCGTCGTAAGAAGCTGGGCGGGCATGCCAATGAACCAAGTACCGTAGGACCATCGAGCCGCCCGTCGCTGTGAAGTCATGACCAACGATCCGTAACGCGTCTCCAGTGGGTGCAGGCGACTGTCGTACCAAAGTATCTCCATCAGAATGCTGTGCAGCTGGGCCGGCCGGTCGAGGGGGGGGATCCGCTAAACTGTGCTCTACCACCGGCGACTGCCTGGGTAGGGTGGGTGTAGTGGCACTGGGTGGGTGAGGGTCGAACTGTGGCTCAGTGGGGGGTGAGGAATAGGGGTCCTCGTACACTCGCTCCTCAAAGTATGGGGTCAGGTCTTCTACATTGAACACTCGGTGAATCCCCATTGTGGGTGGTATGTCAACCTCATATGCATTCGCGCCGACCCGTCGAGTGACTGTATAGGGGCCCATCCGACGAGCACTTAACTTCTTCGCTGCCCCCTGGGGGGGCCTCTCAGGTCGAAGGCGTATCATAACTTGCTCCCCAACATCAAATATCTGCTCCCTCCTGTGCCGATCGGCTTGAGCCTTGTAGATATCATTATTGGCTGCGATCTTTCTTCGAATTGCTTCATGTAGTGCGTGTATATGCTGAATGAATGACTCGGCGGACTCGCTAGGCCTAGCTTCCAACGGGACATCTACTAAGTCAACAGGTTTCCTAGGCTCGTAACCTAACATGACATGGAATGGACTCAATCCTGTGGTCCTGTTAACCGAGCTATTGTATGCAAACTCCGCTATGGGCAAGACCGAGTCCCAAGAGGCAGGACTATCCCCAACGAGACAACGCAACAAGGTCCCTAGACTACGGTTGACAACCTCTGTCTGTCCATCCGTCTGTGGGTGATAGGCGGTGGAAAACTTCAGTGTCGTACCGGTCTTCTTCCACAACGTTTTCCAAAAATAACTCATAAAACGAACGTCGCGGTCGGAGACGATAGACGTGGGTAACCCATGATACTTGAATACCTCCCTGAAGAACAGGGCCGCCACGTGGGGGGCGTCGTATGTCCTGTGACATGGAATAAAGTGGGTCATCTTCGAGAAGCGGTCTACAACGACAAAGATCGAATCAAACTTCCGCGACGTGCGTGGAAGTCCTAGAACGAAATCCAGGCTAATGTCCACCCAAGGTCTGTGGGGGATGGGTAGAGGGGTGTACAGGCCCGTAGACTGTCGAGAACCCTTGGCTGTCTGACAGGTGCGGCAATGACGAACGATCCGCGTAACATCCCTCTTCAGGCCAGGCCAGAAGAAACGGTCCTCCACTAACGCAATCGTCTTGTCACGCCCGAAGTGTCCCGCGGCGCCGCCCGCATGTAACTCCCAGACAAGGAAGTCCCGCAGAGACGTCTGAGGTACGCAGAGACGTGACTCAAAGAACAGATAACCCTCCGAAATGAGGAAACCCTCGCGGGGCTCGGGGGGGTCTCTCGACAACGCGGAGTAAATGTCGCCAAAATCGGGGCACTCGGGATAATCATGGCGGATCCGCTTGAATCCCTCCACTCGCGCGCTCATGGTATGAAGAATGGTGACCCGGCGACTCAACGCATCTGCCGGTTTGTTCTCAACACCAGCTCGGTGCTTGAGAACATAGTGGTACTCCTGCATGAACTGCACCCATTTTGCGTGACGATGTCCTAACTTCTTCTGCGAGTCTAAATATCGCAGGGCCTGATGATCCGAATACAGGACGAACTCCTTATGTAGGAGATAGTGACGCCAATATCGGAGCGGCTGTACAACAGCATAGAACTCCCGATCGTAATTGGAATACCTCTGTCGGGCTTCATTGAGCTTCTCACTGAAGTACGCGACTGGATGACCCTCCTGGCTCAGCACTCCACCAATACCTACTCCAGAAGCGTCACAAGCGACCTCAAATGCCTTGGAAAAATCTGGGAGGCGCAAAACCGGTGCTGACGAAAGTCTCTCCTTAATGTCCTCAAATGCTCTGGTGGCCGCGGGGGTCCAAACGAAGTCGCCCTTGCGAAGGCAACTCGTAATAGGGGCCATAATCGAGCTAAACCCACGGACAAACCTCCGGTAGAAGGTGGCCAGACCATGGAAGCTCCGCGCCTCGTGAATGTTGGCCGGAACGGGCCACTCACGAATCGATTTGACCTTATCTGGGTCAACCGAGATGCCGAACTGAGATACAATATATCCGAGAAAATGGACCGACGTGGACAGGAACGAACACTTCTTCAGGTTAACATATAGATGTTCCTGTCGAAGGAGGTCGAATACTAGACGAATGTGACCCAGGTGCTCCGTGCGTCCCTGACTATAAATCAGTATGTCATCGAAGTACACCACAAGGAACTTGCCCATGTAGGGCCGGAGAATCTGTGTCATCACCCTCATAAATGTGCTCGGCGCATTCGAGAGTCCGAACGGCATAACTAACCATTCGTACAGGCCATCTTTCGTTTTAAAAGCCGTCTTCCACTCATCACCCTCCCGGACTCTAATCTGATGGTACCCGCTCCTCAGGTCGATCTTCGTAAAGACCTGGGCGCCAGCCATCGCATCGAGGAGGTCATCGAGGCGGGGGATCGGGAAGCGATATTTCACCGTAATCTTATTGATGGCGCGACTATCGATACACATGCGCCAGCTCCCATCCTTCTTCGGGGTAAGAAGGGCAGGGACGGCACACGGGCTCAGGCTCTCTCGAATAAATTTCTTCCGCAGAAGATCGTCCACCTGTCGCTTCAGCTCAGCATGCTCAGTCGGATTCAACCGATAGTGGGGAAGGTTGGGCAAAGATGCCCCTGGGATCAGGTCAATGGCGTGCTGGATATCTCTCATAGGGGGAAGCTCGTCGGGGAGCTCCTCCGGCATAATGTCAGTGTACTCGTCCAGCAGGCGACGGATATCCGGATTTACACTCTCAGGATCAGTGGTGGGGTCAGAGGCCACGGCGGCTACCACCACGTACATCATCCCCATGTCTAAACTTTCTCGAAGAAAATCACTCTTCCTCACAATGTGAATGGGCCTGGAGGACCCGGCGCTAATAGACGACTCAACCTGGCCCTTGGGTGGGTCCCTGGGCTGGGTCGGGGTGTGGGTGATCTTCCGCCCCTTGTCAAAGAAGACGCACGTGTTGGAACGGCCATAACACGTGGCGTCGCGATCGTACAACCAGGGGCGGCCTAGCAGGACATGTGCGACGTCCATCGGGATGACGTCGCACCACATTTTGTCCTCAACGGACGCTAAACGGATCGGCACAAGACATCTCTGTGTGACCTGGATGGCGGACTTGTCCACCCAGTGGACGCGGTATGGGTGGGGATGTGGCTCAGCAGCTAGCTGCATCCTTTCTAAGCCTTTCTTCGCCACAATGTTCACGCAACTACCGCTGTCTATGGCAAGCTTGCAGGGTCCGCCTGCACTCTGAAAATATGTATAGAATATCGATGTGCGGCGCCAATCCTCCTCGGAGCGAGGGGTGTACAGGAGGCGACGTATGACGCCCAGTCCTAATGATCTCTCTGCGTCACTCTCCCAACCGTCCTCCACCTCTGCTGTGATCTCCTCGACCACAACCTCATCTAACTCAGCGCTCTCCTCGCCATCGTCCTCGATCAACAGGTTCCTCATAGGGCATTGAGCAGCAAGGTGTCCTCTGCCCAAACATCGAAAGCACTGGCCAGGCCCGGCCCTAGGGGCAGCCGGAACTAACGCCTTCCCCTTCGCATCTGTGGTGGTGCGAGGCGGGGCATCGGGGCGGTGTGTGGTTTGCCTCGAACCCGGGAGGCGCAGATAGCTCTCATACTCAAGCGCGAGCTGGAATACCTGCTCGACTGTCTCTATGCGGTGTGGGATGAGCTCTCTCCGAATCTCAGCCCTAAGCCCAGCTCTAAACTTAGATGCGGTCACAATAGGCTCCTCCCAAATGTCGCTCCTCACTATCAACTCGTCGAAATCGTGTCATGTATTCGGCAACGGATAGCGATCCCTGTCGTAACGCATGGAGTTGGTCAAGAAGCTGATCTCGATAAGAGTCGGGGAGGTACTTGTCCCTCAATCGTTGTTTCATCTCCGCTCACCTAGTGATGGGATAGTACCCACCCCTCTCCAGGGATCTCTCTACGCTGAGCCAGAACATTTTGGCCTGGCCAATCAGTTTCATCTTAGCGAACCGAACTCGTCGCTCATATTGCATCTCGTACCAGTCAAAGAAATGATCCATATCTAGGAGCCAGTCACTAAAGGCCTTTGGGTCTAGATGACCGTCGAAGGTGGGAGCGTCGATTCGAAGACGCCGAATGAGATCGTCCTCTACCGAAGTGCGCTCCCGACGGGGCTCCACATAGTCGTCATATGGCTCTTCGGGATCGTACTCGTGTCGCGGGGGTGGCCCGCGACCACGGCGGGCCGGTGGCGGACGAGGTTCGTATGGTGGCCTAGGGTGACGACGATAATCAAATGCAGGCTCGGGAGTCCGTCTCCGAGGAGCGGGGTCCCGACGATAATCATATGCTGGCTCAGGAGTCCGTCTCCGAGGTGCTGGGTCCCGGCGTGGTATCTCTCGTGCACGTCGGTCAAGAGGAGGAGAAGCATCTCGTGGGTCATCCAAGGGTTCCTCATGACATGGTGCAGGGTCCCGATGTAGTATCTCTCTCGCTCGTCGATTACGTGGGAGAGGAGCATCCCGCAGGTCCTCCAAGGGTTCCTCATAACGTGGTGCAGGTGCCGGACCTCTAGGGGACCCTATCTGGTCGACTCTAGTGTTGACCCTAGCGATGTCGTTCTTAATGGTGGTGAATTGTTCCAGGACTAAGCGCTGGAACTCGGCGGTCGTCATGTCCGAATTCGAACTGGCGGCCCGATCGTCGGTATTATTCTGAACAGACATTGGTTTTCTATAGACCCTACCACTACGGAGCATGCAAAGAAATGCGTAACCTGTCTCTGATACCAAAATGATGCAGTGATAGGCCGGCGATAAGTGTGGACGCTCCTAAATGCGACTCTTGGGGAATAAAACGAATTAGGGTGCACGTGTGTTCATGAAGCAATTGCGAATCAAGATCTACTAGCAAATAATTCCACAAAGCTTTAGGCGCAATCACACGATTAAGAGTAAATACTAATGCTCAGAAACAATCTAGATTAACCAACGAAAAGAGGTGCAAATTGGCTGAAGTGCGCCGGTAAAGGTTCCGCAAATCATTCGCAAGCAACACAATAGCATATAAAATAACATCTGCCACAATAGTTCAACACAAGAAGTCCAATAATAAACCAAACACCAATATACCTTGGGTCGCTCCTGCACGAGGCGGCTTGACTTAGGGGGGAGATCCGCGGCGAGCGTGCCTCCGCCTGGAATGGTGGCTCCACGGAATGGGTGGGGTTGTAGGCTGTGGAGGTCGGGGAACGGAGTAGGATTAGGGGGTTGGTCGGCTACTGTTGGGAGAGCGTGGGGCGACGGGGTGGATGTGGGGCTGCTGGAAGACGGAACGGGGGAGGGGAGAAAGGTCGTCGGACTGTGCGGGGAGAAAGAGAAGGTCGAAGGGGTGGAGAAGAGGATTTGGGCGACGGGGTCAAGCGGGGAGGTTGACGGGATGCTGTTGGGAGAGATCGGGAGGATTGGGGTTCAGCGGGAGGGCTTCCAGTGGGGCGGGATAGGGGGAGGAGGGGCTGGCTGGGCTTACCGGAGGTGGGAGGAGGAGGGGCGAGCAGCGGCGGCTGGAAGATGGCGTCGTCGGGGTGTTTCGAGCACAGTAGGCGAATCGCGGGCTCTTGGACCGATCGGCTGCTTTAGGGCAGCTTCCAATCTCCCTTCTTAACATCAAAACCCCTCTATTTATAGGAGGACAACAGAAATTAAACTTAAGTAAAATTAGGGCTCCCGATCGAACGGTCGCAAGTGTCCGAGCCGATCGGGGCTAAACGCAGCATAAAAATAACAAAGATATATATGGATCTAGCTCGGAACGACCCTCCGGGCGCATCCGCGGACTCGGATCGCCCAACCGGGTCGCCGATCACCGCCTCCTGCGGGAATAAACATGCGCGTGCGACCGTACGCCATCACGGATAGTCTTCAATATGCATCTTCCCATAACCAAACTTCTTCCCTATGAACCTATCAATTCTTATTTTACCATCCTTGACACCATTGATCTAACTTTTATCATGCATCGTCACAATGTGGCCCTGATGCAATTTATTGAGGGCACAAAACTGGTCGCCGCAAGAAAATAGAACAACAACACTCAAGCATTTATCCAACCATAGTGGGGTCTGCTATATGGATCCTTTGTCTCCATTGCGCCCTATCTTTAATCATAGCCTCATTAATACCTAAGTACATCATATCTTTCCTTATAGTTTCATGTCTTTTTTGGTCTACCCCTCCCCCGTTTAACATGTCTAGTGACTAAACTCTCACAATGCCTAATAGGAACGAGCTTCTCGCATCTTCTCTACAATTGGCGTCACTCCTGTTTATCCCTGATACATTCATTACTAATTTTATCCAGTCTCGTGTGGCCACACATCCACCTAAGCATTCTCATCTCCGCAACTCCCATTTTTTGCTCATGTACACCATTCACTGCCCAACAATCAGAACCGTAGAGCATTAGTGGCCTAATTGCAGTACGGTAAAACTTGCCTTTAAGTTTTAATGGTACTTTACGATCACATAAGATCCCAGACGCGCCTCTCCACTTCAACCAACCTGCTTGGATTCTATTTATCACATCTTTATCTACACCTCCATCTTTTTGAATTATCGATCCCAAATATTTAAAGCACTCACTGCGGTAAATATCTTAGTCACCCAATTAAATGACGGAGTCATCTGACCTTCTTGCACTACTAAATTTAAGCTCTATACTCCGTCTTTGTCCTGCTCAACCTAAAACCCTTCTTTTCTAAAGTGTCTCGCCAAGATTCAAGTTTCGCGTTTACACCCTCGTGCGTCTCATCGACCAAAACAATATCATCTGCAAATAATAAACACCAAGGTAGTGCTTGTGGGATATGTCCGGTGAGCTCATCTAAGATAAGGGTAAAGAGATGAGGGCTTAAAGCTGACCCTTGATGTAAGCCAACGGCGATAGGGAATTCCTGTGTTAATCCTCCAGATGTCCTCACCCAGGTCACTGAATTTGTATACATATCTTTGATTACGTCAATGTATGATACATTTACACCTTTCTTTTCTAAGACTCTCCACAAGACCTCTCTTGGAACCCTATCATAAGCCTTCTCCAGATCAATAAACAACATATATGCAAATCTTTTTGTCTTTCCCGATAAATGTCAACAAATCCCAAATGGAAGCAAGAAAATAAAAGTTGCAAGAAAATTATATCATGAGGCATGAGAGATCTGACCGCGTGTATTTCTACACAGCATATCTTTCACACTCAACATGACCAGAATACACACTTGGAAGTTGTAACGTCCCAAGACCCTGGACTTACCATCGGCACAACGTCCACCGACTGCCTCGCCTGGCGACCGTTACCGGGTTGCAGCCCAAGCACCCAACCCCTCTCCAGCCCACTGGTGGGTTGTTGGTAGCCACAACCTCCCTTTGGTGAGAAGTGATCCAGTTAAGCACCTCTACGGGGCCTTCCCAGGAGGTCACTTCTCATTACCGGGCTACAGCTCAATTGGTGATGAGAAGTGAAAGAACTATATAGATAAGTGTGCTCGGGCTGGAGTAGTACTGGGATGGGTGACCTCCTGGGAAGGCCCCGTAGAGGCGCTTAACTGGATCACTTCTCACCAAAGGGAGGCTGTGGCCACCAACAACCCGCCAGTGGGCTGGAGAGGGGTTGGGATGTTTGGGCTGCAGCCCGGTAACGGTCGCCAGGCGAGGCTGTCGGTGGACGTTGTCCCGATGGTAAGTCCAGGGCCTTGGGACGTTACAATAAAAATTGAGAAGTGAAAGAACTATATAGTTAAGCGTGCTCGGGCTGGAGTAGTACTGGGATGGGTGACCTCCTGGGAAGGCCCCGTAGAGGCGCTTAACTGGATCACTTCTCACCAAGGGGAGGCTGTGGCCACCAACAACCCGCCAGTGGGCTGGAGAGGGGTTGGGGTGCTTGGGCTGCAGCCCGGTAACGGTCGCCAGGCGAGGCTGTCGATGGACGTTGTCCCGATGGTAAGTCCAGGGCCTTGGGACGTTACAGAAGCATGTTTGATAACTAAATTCAACAAATCCCAAATGGAAGCAAAAGCAATCTCTTTTAAGCTAAATTCAATAAGGGTCCGTTCGTTTGCTCTATTTTGGTGGTTGGTTTTCGTTTTCAGTTTTGGAATAAGTAAAACAGGCGTTCGTTTCGCTCGGTTTTAGTCGGTTTTTGTTTTTGCCACAAAACGACACGTTTTGAAATCTCTTAATTTTGCCCAGGACCAAAACCGACCCTCGGAGCTCGGTTTTCTCTCGTTTTCAAACAGACGGGGTGAGCTCGCGGGGAGAGTCCGCACTCCTTCGCCTGAATTCGTTTCCTCCGGCGATGAGATGGCGAGCTCGCAAGAAGAAGTGGTGAGCTCGCAGAGAGAGCTCGCTGGAGCTCGTAGGAAGAGCGCACAGGAACTGGCTTGATCGCAGATCAATCGCAGGAAGGGCTCGTTGGAGCTAGCTTGACAGAGCGAGAAGGATTTGCGGGAGGTCTTGCGGGACAAGATGAAGGTGATGAACAAGAACAACTGCTGAAGAGCTTCGAGCGGCCGATGAACAAGATGACGATGCCTAGGGTGGACAGCGAGGAGGCGATGTTCGGGGCAATGTTCGGGGCATTCTTCAGGGTTGATTCATGTACGAAGCTCAACTCCATATCTAGGGTTGGAAGTGCGGCGAAATGGACTTCTATGGCCGATTAATCTGAGCATTTCTTCCCTCTTCCACTACTTTTAATCATGATGTTCTTTGGATAAAAAAATGGAGCTTTTCGAGAGAAAAAAACTAGTGGACTTGCTGCCAATTTCTGTACAGTTGGAAATTTTATATTTTGATGTAAAGTAATTTTATTTTGGAGAAATCTAGCCATTGGTCCGTGAAAGTCCGTTCTATCTGCTGTGTTTTTGAAATAGGTAAAGCTGCAGTCATATTTCAATTTCTTTGATCTGTTCGATATGATAAGTAGAGTTTTTGGTCAATGGAGGTGGATGATCACCAACGGCTCTGTTATTGAGTCTTCCATGAAGGTGGATGAAGCCTCAAAAGGGCGCGAGGGTGCCCTGCAAGAACAACTGTTGAAGGAGACTTCTGAGTATCAGGATTTCTGCCACTGTTAATTCGTAGATTTAAAATATCAAAACTGGATTTGAAAACCATCCTGTAACGAACATATGTATTGGTAGATTCAAAAAGTGCACCTGAAAACCATTCTGTAAACGAACAGAAGTTTTCGTTGAAAACAGGCAATGTAGTAAAACGAAACCGGAAAACGTTGCAAGCGAACGGGGCCTAAGTTGCATCACAAAATAACGTGTCATTGAAATCCAGATTCACCAGTAAGATTATACTAATCTCCATAGAGCCGATCGACGGGCTGAAATAAGCAAGAAAGCATATCGACAGAGAAAGCTACTTTTTAAAAAGCAATAACACCATCGCATTTACACCCATACATGGATGAAGGAAAGAAGAGGAGTGCGGCACCTGGTGGGCGAGCATGGTGGCATGCGCCTTGCTTCCCATGATGTCGTGCTTGTAGAGCTGTTTGTCGAAGGATACGGACTCGCTAAAGCGCTCGACAGCGTCGGTTATGCTCTCCTCGAAGCGGCCGCCCCACAGTTTTTCCTCCTTGGGCTTTAGGCTCCTGCCGGCAGATGCGGCGGAGGAGGCCATCGCCTGTATCTGCGAACGGAACCGCAAATTGGTTGCCGATTGAGGGAGGCGGGCGGCGGCGGGTAGGCGACTGAGGAGGAAGGAGGGGATGCTGGAATCGTTAGGGTGGAGAAGCGATCTCATCTCTGTTGGACCAAAACGAAAACCACGTCGCACACGAACGAACCCCAAGACTGTTTGTTAACACAAATCTGTTTCGCACTTTGATACGTATTATAAATTCTCAATTTTCTCCCCCCTACATTTTTCCGCTCCTATTTTTGCTTTTATGGTCTTGTGTTCTCCCTACCCCCAGCTGGCGTTCTCCCTACCCCCAGCTGAACTTTGCAAAGCAACCAGTAACTAGCGATCCCCCTACCTCGAAGCATGCGAAAATAGCATCGCCCTGTCGCCGGCGAACTCAAACTACAAGCTGACTAGACTTTGGTCTGTAACTCCACTCCGTCGGTAAATGCGGAAAAAGCTGAGGCCTGCCCTTACGAACTCAAACTAGAAGAACCCTTTTTTATGGTTTCATCATCGACGGCGTTGACTAAAATCATTTTTTTTCATAGTCAAGACTTACGACGTTCAAGAAGACTTCCAACTTAATCTGGTGGCGAGGGAGATCTTCTATAGCAACACAGGTTAACAACTTCCGTCTGCTTAGTATACTGGTATGTCGTCCAGCAATCTGCCATCCGAGAAGTCGAACGACGAGGACATGATTCCTTCTCCACCGAAGGAGGAGCTGAAAATCGTATGATATTACCTTATTCCCACCATATATTATACGATACAGTCGTATTGTACTGAATACGACCTCATTTCTGTAGTATACGCGTGTCTCCATAACATCATATTTGCAGGTGCACAAGGAGGAATTATTGTTTCCCACGGTTCATTCAGAGGAGGAGGCATACAAAATGTACTCATAATATGCTCTTAAATGTGAGTTCAGCGTGCGAAGGCAGCATGTTTTTTATTGGACTCATACACGTATCATCAAGGGACGTGAGTTCTCTTTCTCAAAAGCAGGGTTTAAGATTCAGAAGTCGTGTGCTGATGTGCAGAAGAAATTCCGCCAGAGCGATACTAAGACAGGTTTCTTAGCTTGCTTACACTTCACTGCCGACAAAGACGGTAAGAACTAGAAGGTGCTTAAATTTATTGAAGAGCACAATCATCCCTTGGCCTTACCCGAAGATGCACATTTGCTGAGATCGCATCGCAAGGTATCTAATGGTCAAGCAATGTTGATTAAGAATATGACAGGAGTTGGAATACGAACTATTGACACGTTCAATCTGATGGCGGGAGAAGTTGGTGGTGCTCATAATGTAGGCTTCACGAAAGGGGATGTATATAACTTTGTGCAACAGGAAAGAAAAGCGCTCATCGAAACAGATGATGCAGCTAAATTATTGGAAATATTAAGGAGAGACAGTTGTTAGATAACATGTTCTCTTTTGATATACAAACAGATGAAATGAACCGTTTGCACAATTTCTTTTGGATTGATGGGCCGGCAAAATTAGATTATGAATGCTTTGACGACGTAATTATTTTTGACACCACTTATAGGCTAAACAAATATAACTTGGCTTGCGCTCCTTTTATATCAGTAAACAACTATTGACAGAATGTTTTTGTTGGTGTGCGTTTGTAGCACATGAGACGATAGAATCTTTCTGTTGGGTAATTAAGGTCTTCTTAAAGTTTGTAGGAGGTAAGCAACCAATCACGATTTACACAGATCAAAACCAGGCAATGACAGTTGTTATTGAGATGGTCCTCCCTTCTACTCGTCATCGCTTATGTCAGTGACATATTTCGAAGAAAGCACCGTCTAAGGTACCTTCTTTTAATCAAAACAAGCACCTTAGATCTTTATTTTATACGTGCATGAGTAAATATGACAATGAATTGGAGTTTGAGCTATATTGGAGCCAAATGCTAATCCAAGGAAATTTGCAAGACAACTGATGGTTAAGTGATCTTTACAATATTAAGAAGAAGTGGTCTACTGCATTTAATCAGGACGTATTTGATCTCGGCATTTTATCTACCCAACGTAGTGAATCTGCACATCATAGTCTCCACGGGTGCTCAAAGGCTACAAGTTCACTAGTTGAATGCTTCCTTGGTGTGGAGAAATTGATTGATGATTGGCGAAGGAGGGAACACGAGGAAGACTTCAAATGCAAACACACGACTGTATCCTTATTGAATTTTAGAGAGATGGAACCTTGTTTGCATTTGAAGTCTTCCTCGTGTTCCCTCCTTCGCCAACCATCAATCAATTTCTCCACACCAAGGAAGCATTCAGCTAGTGAACTTGTAGCCTTTGAGCACCCGTGGAGACTATGATGTGCAGATTCACTCCGTTGGGTAGATAAAATGCCGAGATCAAATACGTCCTGATTAAATGCAGTAGACCACTTCTTCTTAATATTGTAAAGATCACTTAACCATCAGTTGTCTTGCAAATTTCCTTGGATTAGCATTTGGCTCCAATATAGCTCAAACTCCAATTCATTGTCACATTTACTCATGCACGTATAAAATAAAGATCTAAGGTGCTTGTTTTGATTAAAAGAAGGTACCTTAGACGGTGCTTTCTTCGAAATATGTCACTGACATAAGCGATGACGAGTAGAAGGGAGGACCATCTCAATAACAACTGTCATTGCCTGGTTTTGATCTGTGTAAATCGTGATTGGTTGCTTACCTCCTACAAACTTTAAGAAGACCTCAATTACCCAACAGAAAGATTCTATCGTCTCATGTGCTACAAACGCACACCAACAAAAACATTCTGTCAATGGTTGTTTACTGATATAAAAAGAGCGCAAGCCAAGTTATATTTGTTTAGCCTAAAAGTGGTGTCAAAAATAATTACGTCGTCAAAGCATTCATAATCCAATTTTGCCGGCCCATCAATCCAAAAGAAATTGTGCAAACGGTTCATTTCATCTGTTTGTATATCAAAAGAGAACATGTTATCTAACAACTGTCTCTCCTTAAATATTTCCAATAATTTAGCTGCATCATCTGTTTCGATGAGCGCTTTTCTTTCCTGTTGCACAAAGTTATATGCATCCCCTTTTGTGAAGCCTACATTATGAGCACCGCCAACTTCTCCCGCCATCAGATTGAACGTGCCAATAGTTCGTATTCCAACTCCTGTCATATTCTTAATCAACATTGCTTGACCATTAGATACCTTGCGATGCGATCTCAGCAAATGTGCATCTTCGGGTAAGGCCAAAAGATGATTGTGCTCTTCAATAAATTTAAGCACCTTCCAGTTCTTACCGTCTTTGTCGGCAGTGAAGTGTAAGCAAGCTAAGCAACCTGTCCTAGTATCGCTCTGGCGAAATTTCTTCTGCACATCAGCACACGACTTCTGAATCTTAAACACTGCTTTTGAGCAAGAGAACTCACGTCCCTTGATGATCTGTGTAAGGGTCCAATAACAAACATGTTGCCTTCGCACGCTGAACTCGCATTTAAGAGCATATTCTGAGTACATTTTGTATGCCTCCTCCTCTGAATGAATCGTGGGAAACAATAATTCTTCCTTGTGCACCTGCAAATATGATGTTATGGAGACAGGTGTATACTACAGTCTTGAGGTCATATTCAGTACAATACGACTGTATCGTATAATATACGGTGGGAATAAGGTAATATCATACGGTTTTCAGCTCCTCCTTCGGTGGAGAAGGAATCATGTCCTCCTCGTTCAACTTCTCGGATGGCAGATTGCTGGACGACATACCAGTATACTAAGCAGACGGAAGTTATTAACCTGTGTTGCTATAGAAGATCCCCCTCGCCACCCAATTAAGTTGGAAGTCTTCTTGAACGTCGTAAGTCTTGGCTATGAAAAAAAAAAGATTTCAGTCAACGCCGTCGATGATGAAACCATAAAAAAGAGATCTTCTAGTTTGAGTTCGTAGGGGCAGGCCTCAGCTTTTTCCGCATTTACCGACGGAGTGGAGTTACAGACCAAAGCCTAGTCAGCTTGTAGTTTGAGTTCGTCGGCGGCAGGGCGATGCTATTTTCGCAAGCTTCGAGGTAGGGGGATCATTAGTTACTGGTTGTTCTGCAAAGTTCAGCTGGGGGTGGGGAGAACGCCAGCTGGGGGTAGGGAGAACGCAAGACCATAAAAGCGAAAATAGGAGCGGGAAAACGTAAGGGCAGGAGAGGAAATTGAGAATTTATAATACGCACCAAAGGTTACGTACGTATACGTACCAAACAATTTGTGGTTTGTTAAAACTCATTTCTCTGTTCCCTGCACTCCAATACGTCATTTCTGACCTTCGACGTCAAAGTTGTACTCTCCCTCCATTCTCGCCGAAACAAATGGAGCCTATTATAAATAAAGAGCAAAATCAATAAAAGACGTGTAAAATCACAAAAACACCTGGCTTTATTTATGCACAAAACACTATCTTTTAATTAAATTCAGATGCCTAGCACGATTTACAGAGGAAGAGAGAGGAGCTCGCCGGCCGGAGAAGGGAAGGAGGTGGTCGGCCGGAGTCGCCCGAAGAGGGAGAGGAGATTAGAGAGGAAGCTCCATCTCGTCCGACGGCTGCACGGGTCGTGGGCGATGGCGGTGCGTATAAGTCTATTTCTATGGCATGCAGGTTGAAAAAGAAAAATGATACTTTTTTTTAAAAAATTGTGGTCTGCATATAGACAAAACCGGCATGCGTTTATCATCGCTCTTTTTAAAAATTTGTGGCATGCATATAGCCAAAACCGGCCTGCGTTTAACATCGCTCTAAATAAAAGATGATTGCACCGACTTTTAGAATAGTCCACATATCTCTTTTTTGCACTTTACACCCTAAATTTGTAATCGCAATTTACACCCTTAAAACACATTAAGCTTGGCACATTGCATCATACAGACATTTTTATATATTTTTTACTCCTCCAAGAAGTTATATTCAGTAATGAAATAGTATTTTAGTCTTCGTAATTGTATTTTCTAACGAAATCTTGGTCTCTTCGCCGACTATCCGAGATCGGCATTGCTGAATGCTTCCATGTAACATTTGTGGTGACTTCCATTTTGTTTCTCTAATTGTAACATTTGTTGTGCATTGATTTGAATGATACAGGATATATGATCCATTTATAAAATTGTGAGGTTATTGGAGCAAAGCAAATCTGATCCATGTTTACTATATGTTTCTAGACTGGAGTACTTAATTACATTTAGGCTCTGTTTGGGGGGACTTATTTTCACCGGTCAAGCGGTTACGACCGCATGAACCGGACCTTAATTAAGGTCCGGTTCATGCGGCCGTAACCGCTTGACCGATAAAAATAAGTCCCCTCAAACGGAGCCTTAATTTATAAGTATTCAGTATATATATATCTGATTCTTATTTAAATTTATAATATTTGCTGCAAAATTTGTCATTTATATAAATGTCTTTTTTTGTGACTATGATATATTAATACCCTCTTCATTTAATTTTTATTCATTTTTGAAGATTAAATATTGAGCAGAGTGCAATGTGTCAAGCCTAATGTGTTTTATAGGTGCAAACTAGCAAAATTAAAACTAAGGGTGCAAAGTGCAAAAGAGAGGTGTAAATTGCGCCAAAAGTCCATAATTGTACTTCATGAGTGATGTGGTTCTCGAGTAGTGACTTTAACTGTAACGCCTCACATGTAATAATCATACGTTATGAGTTCGGTCAATCCCCACAGCATAAAATGATCAACAACAACAGCACTCAAGCCTTTATCCCACCATAGTGGGGTCGGCTATAAGGATCCTTTGTCGCCATTGCGCCCTATCTTTAATCCTAGCCTCAATAATGCCTAAGTACATCATATCTTTCCTTATAGTTTCATTCCAAGTTGCATTCATGATACATTCATTCCTAATTTTTTCCAGTCTCGTGTGACCACACATCCACCACAGCAAAAAATGATCATAAGCTAAAAATTAAAACAAGGTATAGAAACTACTTCAGCTCATAACTTCATCACGGAGTATTAACAACACATCGGAAATCTACTAGTAAATGAATTTTGTCCACAAGCTATAATACTATGAATGTCCATGACCTTATGGTCTTATATCACATGTCCCAAAAAGAGTACATCATAAAATAAAACTTTATCGTGCAGGTCAGATCAACATGAATAGAGTAGTACAAGTAGAGAGGGAGAATATAACACGTCATGAGGCTCATTTTTCTTTTAGCTTTGGCAGGTTAGCGCGCACGCGCTTCTGAACCATGCCCTGCAACCAAATATGTATCAGCTATATGTTGACCACAAAACTGCGTACCAATATCAATTCTCTCGGCCGTCCTAGCGAACCCCGGGAAACTACATCACATTGCAGGTCAGCGCTTTATATAATAATAAAGTTATATGAACAATTCATATAAATAAATCAAATTAGGTGTTACAATCATCAAACATGTCTATATATTGTGAGCATTGAGAAAATGGGGTCTAGAATGCAATCATAAATGCAACTTGTCAACCCAAAATTCTGTGACCGCGAACGAGATTAGAGACTTCATCAATCAGCCCGGGCGGTTACAACTTTGGTAATCATGCGTATCGGCATTCTGGTTGTCTGTGAGTCAGGCAACCCTCCTCAAGCAGTTCGTGCAGTTACGTCTTCTGCAACTGTGCAACCTAGCATTACAGATTCTTCTTCAAGAGCTTGGGTGGACAGACCTTCAGAGTCCAACGACTTTATACAAGTCAGACAACCTCAACTTCAGCAGCTCTGGCGATCAGCATCATGGAGTTCGCCTGGCTCAACTCTTCGACAATCCACAAGCTAAACAGTTTCTTCTACGTACAACAGCTTGGGCGAACATGTTCATAGAGTTCTCCTAACTTGGTGTCTCAGCCACAAGCAGATCAGGAAGCTCTACACATAGAGCTCGCACAGACACATCTTTTGTATTCATGTGACCTACATCTTTAGGCGACTTGCACACCAATGTACTATTTTATCCATGCTTGTTTCTCCTGTACCGAGGCAATCCATTATTTTTGAGCATGCTCTTTCAAGCAGACCCCCACTAATAGGTGAACAACACCCAGAAAGGCATTTGATCTATTTTGATAGAGCCACAAGCTTTGTGCAAACTCGATCCCGATCTCTTCCTGGTGTTGCGAACTCAGTTAGTGGGAACTACTCATTCTTGTAACTGCATCTACTTCTATAAGCAATAAAAACACCCGAACCTAAAGGTTTTCGTTGCGGGAAGTCTGGTCTTACCACTTGCGGCACACTCTCACTTATTCTCGATTAGACGTTCTCCATCCTCAAAGTAAATCACCACTCATGGTGCCCTCATTACTTCCCTTCTAATAGGTGTAAAGTCATGGGAGCAATTTCTACACCAACAAAACGAACATGTGATCTTCAGATCTGAGTGGTCGAAGAAATAACAGGTTGAAATGGACAACCGCAAACACATCAGGAGTTCGCCCGAAGGTTCTCACCCCAGCTTAGAGGTAGAGGTCACAAAAGAAGAACTTGAGCAAAGGCTTGATTAGTTGATGTAGGTTGTCACCCACATCTTTTAGTAGAACTTTGTGATCCTCTCTGGAGCAATCACGGGTCCTCTAACATGTCCTATAGTACCTGAGATTGTGCCCCCCATGTGACACAATATGAGAAGTCCGCCCCTAGGCGAGATTGCTTCATAGAAGTTGTGACTTCTAGTTTGGCTAGGGTGCTCAATTTTCAAGATGACACATACCATTCGACAAAGAAGGAAGAGAATGCATCATTATTTACTAATCATATTTGATGGACACCTGTTCCAAATGGGTTCAAGGAACCCCAACTTCAAAAATTCTCAGGTAGGGAGGATCCAGTCCATCAACTCTGGGACTTTGAGGTAGCGATCTCCTTGGGGACTTTATTCGATGAGATCCTCTTCAAGCTGCTTCACACCACCTTTAACGAGAAACTGAGGGGTTGGTTCTGAATGTTACCACCCCGCTCTATCCATTCATTCAAAGAGTTTCGGGGGGGGGGGGGGGGGGGGGAGATCATGTTGAGGTTTGCAACCTACATGAAGAGTGTCCATCGGGCCCTCTTCCAAATTAAGCAAGCAGCCACGGAAACCTTGGGACAATATATTAAGATGTTCCAAAAGGAGAACCTCGGGATTCACGACGTGGAACCAGTGATGTATCAAGTTTACCTCATATGTGAACTTCAAGTGGGTCTCTTCAAGTTTGAAGTGAGCAGGATGCTACCTCACTCCTATGGGGAGCTAATCGACATGGATAATCACTTCATCGATGGAGAGACCATCAATACAGGTCTTGTCTCTTCCCTCGCTGAATTAATTTAGAAGAAGCACTTCTGCTTAGCCTCCCGTCGTCTTTTAGCGGCCCCGAGGTATCATTCAGAGTTCATCCCACCTCCATCCTAATATTGAAGGAACCTCTGTAATCATCTCCCTCATCATCCACACCACCAGTTCTAGTTAATGAGGTCTCTGAGACCTTATTCTCCTCTAAGGCGCCTGCCTGCTCCTCTTGAGCTTTCCCTCTTGGAAGCTCAGTCATCTCTACCACAAGTCTGGTCCCATCCAGTGTGTGCTCCTTAAAGGCAATAGGATGAATCACAAGAGGATTTAACTGACCTTATTGTAAGGCCCCCCACCCCTAACCGAAACTGGGTCGGGTCGGGTCGAGGATGGGCCTTACCGCCCAAAGCGGACACCCTATGCTCTCTGTGTGGCAGCAATCCACATGCTAAGTATAGAATGATCGCCTTGTCAGGCTATGGAAACTCATCATATCACATCAGATCACATCGGAAACAATTCAGAATTCAACATATATATATAGAGAAATACTAAGGCCGAAGGCCAGCTGTTTATACATCAGGCCTCATATGGCTAATTTACTACAACTTTTTCTCCCACTTATTTCTAAGTACTAAGGCTCGCGTTTCTAAAGACCGGAGGCGAGGCTGGGGTGTTGGCTCGTGCAGGCTCGATAGCGGGTATCCCTTCATATAGTGGCGGGGCCTCGTGCCGCTCCATCTCCTGAATGGTCTACGACGACACGTTAGTCAGAGACTAGTGGATTCACTCTTCCTCCCCAAGATCCCTATGACTTGGATGTAACATCCCGACTTTTATTCGGCCACTAAACCCTAGTGAGCCCAATAAAAGTAGGCCCTAAACCCTAAACCCTAAACTTCAAATGCAAACCTTGTTTGCATTTGAAGTCTTCCTCGTGTTCCCTCCTTCGCCAATCATCAATCAATTTCTCCACACCAAGGAAGCATTCAGCTAGTGAACTTGTAGCCTTTGAGCACCCGTGGAGACTATGATGTGCAGATTCACTACGTTGGGTAGATAAAATGCCGAGATCAAATACGTCCTGATTAAATGCAGTAGACCACTTCTTCTTAATATTGTAAAGATCACTTAACCATCAGTTGTCTTGCAAATTTCCTTGGATTAGCATTTGGCTCCAATATAGCTCAAACTCCAATTCATTGTCATATTTACTCATGCACGTATAAAATAAAGATCTAAGGTGCTTGTTTTGATTAAAAGAAGGTACCTTAGACGGTGCTTTCTTCGAAATATGTCACTGACATAAGCGATGACGAGTAGAAGGGAGGACCATCTCAATAACAACTGCCATTGCCTGGTTTTGATCTGTGTAAATCGTGATTGGTTGCTTACCTCCTACAAACTTTAAGAAGACCTTAATTACCCAACAGAAAGATTCTATCGTCTCATGTGCTACAAACGCACACCAACAAAAACATTCTGTCAATAGTTGTTTACTGATATAAAAGGAGCGCAAGCCAAGTTATATTTGTTTAGCCTATAAGTGGTGTCAAAAATAATTACGTCGTCAAAGCATTCATAATCTAATTTTGCCGGCCCATCAATCCAAAAGAAATTGTGCAAACGGTTCATTTCATCTGTTTGTATATCAAAAGAGAACATGTTATCTAACAACTGTCTCTCCTTAATATTTCCAATAATTTAGCTGCATCATCTGTTTCGATGAGCGCTTTTCTTTCCTGTTGCACAAAGTTATATACATCCCCTTTCGTGAAGCCTACATTATGAGCACCACCAACTTCTCCCGCCATCAGATTGAACGTGTCAATAGTTCGTATTCCAACTCCTGTCATATTCTTAATCAACATTGCTTGACCATTAGATACCTTGCGATGCGATCTCAGCAAATGTGCATCTTCGGGTAAGGCCAAGGGATGATTGTGCTCTTCAATAAATTTAAGCACCTTCTAGTTCTTACCGTCTTTGTCGGCAGTGAAGTGTAAGCAAGCTAAGAAACCTGTCTTAGTATCGCTCTGGCGGAATTTCTTCTGCACATCAGCACACGACTTCTGAATCTTAAACCCTGCTTTTGAGAAAGAGAACTCACGTCCCTTGATGATACGTGTATGAGTCCAATAAAAAACATGTTGCCTTCGCACGCTGAACTCGCATTTAAGAGCATATTCTGAGTACATTTTGTATGCCTCCTCCTCTGAATGAATCGTGGGAAACAATAATTCTTCCTTGTGCACCTGCAAATATGATGTTATGGAGACAGGTGTATACTACAGTCTTGAGGTCATATTCAGTACAATACGACTGTATCGTATAATATACGGTGGGAATAAGGTAATATCATACGGTTTCAGCTCCTCCTTCGGTGGAGAAGGAATCATGTCCTCCTCGTTCAACTTCTCGGATGGCAGATTGCTGGACGACATACCAGTATACTAAGCAGACGGAAGTTATTAACCTGTGTTGCTATAGAAGATCCCCCTCGCCACCCAATTAAGTTGGAAGTCTTCTTGAACGTCGTAAGTCTTGGCTATGAAAAAAAAAAGATTTCAGTCAACGCCGTCGATGATGAAACCATAAAAAAGAGATCTTCTAGTTTGAGTTCGTAGGGGCAGGCCTCAGCTTTTTCCGCATTTACCGACGGAGTGGAGTTACAGACCAAAGCCTAGTCAGCTTGTAGTTTGAGTTCGTCGGCGGCAGGGCGATGCTATTTTCGCAAGCTTCGAGGTAGGGGGATCATTAGTTACTGGTTGTTCTGCAAAGTTCAGCTGGGGGTGGGGAGAACGCCAGCTGGGGGTAGGGAGAACGCAAGACCATAAAAGCGAAAATAGGAGCGGGAAAACGTAAGGGCAGGAGAGGAAATTGAGAATTTATAATACGCACCAAAGGTTACGTACGTATACGTACCAAACAATTTGTGGTTTGTTAAAACTCATTTCTCTGTTCCCTGCACTCCAATACGTCATTTCTGACCTTCGACGTCAAAGTTGTACTCTCCCTCCATTCTCGCCGAAACAAATGGAGCCTATTATAAATAAAGAGCAAAATCAATAAAAGACGTGTAAAATCACAAAAACACCTGGCTTTATTTATGCACAAAACACTATCTTTTAATTAAATTCAGATGCCTAGCACGATTTACAGAGGAAGAGAGAGGAGCTCGCCGGCCGGAGAAGGGAAGGAGGTGGTCGGCCGGAGTCGCCCGAAGAGGGAGAGGAGATTAGAGAGGAAGCTCCATCTCGTCCGACGGCTGCACGGGTCGTGGGCGATGGCGGTGCGTATAAGTCTATTTCTATGGCATGCAGGTTGAAAAAGAAAAATGATACTTTTTTTTAAAAAATTGTGGTCTGCATATAGACAAAACCGGCATGCGTTTATCATCGCTCTTTTTAAAAATTTGTGGCATGCATATAGCCAAAACCGGCCTGCGTTTAACATCGCTCTAAATAAAAGATGATTGCACCGACTTTTAGAATAGTCCACATATCTCTTTTTTGCACTTTACACCCTAAATTTGTAATCGCAATTTACACCCTTAAAACACATTAAGCTTGGCACATTGCATCATACAGACATTTTTATATATTTTTTACTCCTCCAAGAAGTTATATTCAGTAATGAAATAGTATTTTAGTCTTCGTAATTGTATTTTCTAACGAAATCTTGGTCTCTTCGCCGACTATCCGAGATCGGCATTGCTGAATGCTTCCATGTAACATTTGTGGTGACTTCCATTTTGTTTCTCTAATTGTAACATTTGTTGTGCATTGATTTGAATGATACAGGATATATGATCCATTTATAAAATTGTGAGGTTATTGGAGCAAAGCAAATCTGATCCATGTTTACTATATGTTTCTAGACTGGAGTACTTAATTACATTTAGGCTCTGTTTGGGGGGACTTATTTTCACCGGTCAAGCGGTTACGACCGCATGAACCGGACCTTAATTAAGGTCCGGTTCATGCGGCCGTAACCGCTTGACCGATAAAAATAAGTCCCCTCAAACGGAGCCTTAATTTATAAGTATTCAGTATATATATATCTGATTCTTATTTAAATTTATAATATTTGCTGCAAAATTTGTCATTTATATAAATGTCTTTTTTTGTGACTATGATATATTAATACCCTCTTCATTTAATTTTTATTCATTTTTGAAGATTAAATATTGAGCAGAGTGCAATGTGTCAAGCCTAATGTGTTTTATAGGTGCAAACTAGCAAAATTAAAACTAAGGGTGCAAAGTGCAAAAGAGAGGTGTAAATTGCGCCAAAAGTCCATAATTGTACTTCATGAGTGATGTGGTTCTCGAGTAGTGACTTTAACTGTAACGCCTCACATGTAATAATCATACGTTATGAGTTCGGTCAATCCCCACAGCATAAAATGATCAACAACAACAGCACTCAAGCCTTTATCCCACCATAGTGGGGTCGGCTATAAGGATCCTTTGTCGCCATTGCGCCCTATCTTTAATCCTAGCCTCAATAATGCCTAAGTACATCATATCTTTCCTTATAGTTTCATTCCAAGTTGCATTCATGATACATTCATTCCTAATTTTTTCCAGTCTCGTGTGACCACACATCCACCACAGCAAAAAATGATCATAAGCTAAAAATTAAAACAAGGTATAGAAACTACTTCAGCTCATAACTTCATCACGGAGTATTAACAACACATCGGAAATCTACTAGTAAATGAATTTTGTCCACAAGCTATAATACTATGAATGTCCATGACCTTATGGTCTTATATCACATGTCCCAAAAAGAGTACATCATAAAATAAAACTTTATCGTGCAGGTCAGATCAACATGAATAGAGTAGTACAAGTAGAGAGGGAGAATATAACACGTCATGAGGCTCATTTTTCTTTTAGCTTTGGCAGGTTAGCGCGCACGCGCTTCTGAACCATGCCCTGCAACCAAATATGTATCAGCTATATGTTGACCACAAAACTGCGTACCAATATCAATTCTCTCGGCCGTCCTAGCGAACCCCGGGAAACTACATCACATTGCAGGTCAGCGCTTTATATAATAATAAAGTTATATGAACAATTCATATAAATAAATCAAATTAGGTGTTACAATCATCAAACATGTCTATATATTGTGAGCATTGAGAAAATGGGGTCTAGAATGCAATCATAAATGCAACTTGTCAACCCAAAATTCTGTGACCGCGAACGAGATTAGAGACTTCATCAATCAGCCCGGGCGGTTACAACTTTGGTAATCATGCGTATCGGCATTCTGGTTGTCTGTGAGTCAGGCAACCCTCCTCAAGCAGTTCGTGCAGTTACGTCTTCTGCAACTGTGCAACCTAGCATTACAGATTCTTCTTCAAGAGCTTGGGTGGACAGACCTTCAGAGTCCAACGACTTTATACAAGTCAGACAACCTCAACTTCAGCAGCTCTGGCGATCAGCATCATGGAGTTCGCCTGGCTCAACTCTTCGACAATCCACAAGCTAAACAGTTTCTTCTACGTACAACAGCTTGGGCGAACATGTTCATAGAGTTCTCCTAACTTGGTGTCTCAGCCACAAGCAGATCAGGAAGCTCTACACATAGAGCTCGCACAGACACATCTTTTGTATTCATGTGACCTACATCTTTAGGCGACTTGCACACCAATGTACTATTTTATCCATGCTTGTTTCTCCTGTACCGAGGCAATCCATTATTTTTGAGCATGCTCTTTCAAGCAGACCCCCACTAATAGGTGAACAACACCCAGAAAGGCATTTGATCTATTTTGATAGAGCCACAAGCTTTGTGCAAACTCGATCCCGATCTCTTCCTGGTGTTGCGAACTCAGTTAGTGGGAACTACTCATTCTTGTAACTGCATCTACTTCTATAAGCAATAAAAACACCCGAACCTAAAGGTTTTCGTTGCGGGAAGTCTGGTCTTACCACTTGCGGCACACTCTCACTTATTCTCGATTAGACGTTCTCCATCCTCAAAGTAAATCACCACTCATGGTGCCCTCATTACTTCCCTTCTAATAGGTGTAAAGTCATGGGAGCAATTTCTACACCAACAAAACGAACATGTGATCTTCAGATCTGAGTGGTCGAAGAAATAACAGGTTGAAATGGACAACCGCAAACACATCAGGAGTTCGCCCGAAGGTTCTCACCCCAGCTTAGAGGTAGAGGTCACAAAAGAAGAACTTGAGCAAAGGCTTGATTAGTTGATGTAGGTTGTCACCCACATCTTTTAGTAGAACTTTGTGATCCTCTCTGGAGCAATCACGGGTCCTCTAACATGTCCTATAGTACCTGAGATTGTGCCCCCCATGTGACACAATATGAGAAGTCCGCCCCTAGGCGAGATTGCTTCATAGAAGTTGTGACTTCTAGTTTGGCTAGGGTGCTCAATTTTCAAGATGACACATACCATTCGACAAAGAAGGAAGAGAATGCATCATTATTTACTAATCATATTTGATGGACACCTGTTCCAAATGGGTTCAAGGAACCCCAACTTCAAAAATTCTCAGGTAGGGAGGATCCAGTCCATCAACTCTGGGACTTTGAGGTAGCGATCTCCTTGGGGACTTTATTCGATGAGATCCTCTTCAAGCTGCTTCACACCACCTTTAACGAGAAACTGAGGGGTTGGTTCTGAATGTTACCACCCCGCTCTATCCATTCATTCAAAGAGTTTCGGGGGGGGGGGGGGAGATCATGTTGAGGTTTGCAACCTACATGAAGAGTGTCCATCGGGCCCTCTTCCAAATTAAGCAAGCAGCCACGGAAACCTTGGGACAATATATTAAGATGTTCCAAAAGGAGAACCTCGGGATTCACGACGTGGAACCAGTGATGTATCAAGTTTACCTCATATGTGAACTTCAAGTGGGTCTCTTCAAGTTTGAAGTGAGCAGGATGCTACCTCACTCCTATGGGGAGCTAATCGACATGGATAATCACTTCATCGATGGAGAGACCATCAATACAGGTCTTGTCTCTTCCCTCGCTGAATTAATTTAGAAGAAGCACTTCTGCTTAGCCTCCCGTCGTCTTTTAGCGGCCCCGAGGTATCATTCAGAGTTCATCCCACCTCCATCCTAATATTGAAGGAACCTCTGTAATCATCTCCCTCATCATCCACACCACCAGTTCTAGTTAATGAGGTCTCTGAGACCTTATTCTCCTCTAAGGCGCCTGCCTGCTCCTCTTGAGCTTTCCCTCTTGGAAGCTCAGTCATCTCTACCACAAGTCTGGTCCCATCCAGTGTGTGCTCCTTAAAGGCAATAGGATGAATCACAAGAGGATTTAACTGACCTTATTGTAAGGCCCCCCACCCCTAACCGAAACTGGGTCGGGTCGGGTCGAGGATGGGCCTTACCGCCCAAAGCGGACACCCTATGCTCTCTGTGTGGCAGCAATCCACATGCTAAGTATAGAATGATCGCCTTGTCAGGCTATGGAAACTCATCATATCACATCAGATCACATCGGAAACAATTCAGAATTCAACATATATATATAGAGAAATACTAAGGCCGAAGGCCAGCTGTTTATACATCAGGCCTCATATGGCTAATTTACTACAACTTTTTCTCCCACTTATTTCTAAGTACTAAGGCTCGCGTTTCTAAAGACCGGAGGCGAGGCTGGGGTGTTGGCTCGTGCAGGCTCGATAGCGGGTATCCCTTCATATAGTGGCGGGGCCTCGTGCCGCTCCATCTCCTGAATGGTCTACGACGACACGTTAGTCAGAGACTAGTGGATTCACTCTTCCTCCCCAAGATCCCTATGACTTGGATGTAACATCCCGACTTTTATTCGGCCACTAAACCCTAGTGAGCCCAATAAAAGTAGGCCCGAGCAATAGAAAACTACCTTTTTAAGTGGTGTTGCGCGCCGCAACTAAGTCGTTGGGGTATAGTGACCGTATGAACCCCGAATTGACTCATGTCAGTTCCGTTAGACTCGTATGAACAATACGAGCGCAACGGAATTCGTTGCACTTCAATCCGAGGTCGTTTGGAGAAAACGACTATTTCGGGTGTCGTAGCGCGCCACTACCTCATTATTATGAATAGTGACCGTACAAACCCCGAATTGACTCATGTCAGTTCCGTTAGACTCGTATGAACAATACGAGCGCAACGGAATTCGTTGCACTTCGATCCGAGGTCTTTTGGAGAAAATGACCATTTCGGGTGTCGTATCGCGGCACTACCTCATTATTATGAATAGTGACCGTACAAATCCCGAATTGACTTCGGTCAGTCCCATTAGACTCGTATGAACAATACAAGCGCAACAGAATTCATTGCGCCTCGATTCGAGGTCGTATGGAGGGTATACCATTTTAGGACTATGCAGACCACCTCAGTGCAACACACGAAATGTAAAGCACACGAACCCGGCATCGGCCCCGACAAATCTTAATGGACCCCGGGACCCTGGAGGACCCCGCTCTAAGTTGACCTTGGTCAAACTCCCCCCCCCCCCCCCAACTGGAAATTATTGGAAAATGAAAAGAAAAGGAGGGGGGGAGGAGAGAGAAGCAACTCCCCCAAAGGAGGGGGCTGCCCATGAATAGGCAGCGCCTATTGGGTCAAGGGGGCAGGTGAGAGAGAAGGGTGGGAGGGGGAGAAAATATCTTCCCCTCCCCACTCACTCTCCCTTATCCCCACGTGGGGAAAGAAGGAGAGGGGGGGGGGGGGAGGAGGTCTCCCCCTTCCCTATATAGGGGGGGGGGGGGGCTCGGCCCCTCACTGAAGCTCAAAACCCCCCCAACCCCTCCTCCTTCTCCCCTGCCAGCAAGCTCAGCCACCCCCTCCTCCTCCTCCACCCTGCCGGAGCAAGCCCAGCCAGCCCAAGCCGCTGCCACCTCCCTCCTCCCTCATGGCCGGCCGCACCTCCAACACCGGAGCCCCCCATCCCCAGGTAGAACCTCCCCCCTCCTCCTCCCTACCTCCCGGAGGAGGCCACCCCTCTCCCCGTCGCCGGAGCGCCGCCGGCCGCCGCCCCGAGCCTTGCAAGGCTCGGGGAGGAGGCTGGCCGTGGAAGCCCTCTCCCCCAGCGCCGGTGGTGGCGCTGGGGGAGGTAGGTCCCCTCTCGGGGACCTCGGCGCCGGCACAGGGGAGGCGGTCGGGCCGCCGGAGGACGCAGCCGGCGGCACCCGTGACCTCCCCCTCCTCCTCGGTTTTCCTGTAGGGGAATAATCCCCTCCCCCGACGGCGGCCGGCGGCTCCAGGCCGCCGGACCACCGCCGGAGGGTTGCCCCCTCCCCGGCGCCCCGACCAGGGGCGGCAGGGAGGGCCCTACACGGGGAGGCGGCGGCACAGCAAGCTGGCATGGCCCATGCCGGCTGCGCCGCGCCTTCCCGTCCCCTTCTGCTCCTCCTTCCGGCGGGGTCCGGCGGCGCCCGACCACCGGACCGCCACCAGAGTGGGCGCCGACCCCCGACGCACCGACCGGGGGCGGCACCGGCGCCCTCTCAGCGGAGCCGGCGACGCGGCGGGCCTGCATGGCCCATGCAGGCCGCGCCTCCGCCTCCCGCCTGCTTCCTCGCTCTCCCCCAGCGGTGGCCGGCGGCACCAGGCCGCCGGACCACCACCGGAGGAGTCGCAGGCCCCCGGCGCACCGACCGAGGGCGGCGCCAGCCCCAGCCGGCCGCTGCCCGGCGGCGGCAGCGGCCGCCTCCCGATGGTAAATCGGGAGCCGCACGATTTTCCCCCAGGAAATCGTGCGGCTCCCGCCACCTTAATTCCCGCCTCATTCTACCTCCAACTATGTGCCCCCACAACGGATCCGCTGTGGATCCGCTGTGGGGATCCAAGGAGGGCGCCCGGTGCGGCGCCCTCAGATCTTCTCCCTTCCTCTAAACGCACACCAAAAGCCCCTCCCCTACTATATTTTCTTGAGGGCAAATAGGGCCTTTTCAGAAAAAGTTTCCTAAATGAAAAGTGTGCCTCACCCTAAGGGGCACCCCCTGTATTTTTTTGGGATTTTTAGGAGATGATTTACTATTTTTAAACCGCTTTATAAAGTTCATTTTAAGGAATAAAATGCCCGAATGAGTTCGTAAAAATCCCCAAAAAAATTATGGGTTCTAATAAAAGGTATTCTTCAACTACTGCTAAAGTTGGGAGGTGTGACCTCTTATTTTGGTCCTCCAAAAGCTTTTACAAGCGAAAATAAAAGCCCGAATTCATCGGAAAAAGTCGGCGTCCGCGCGACGTATAATTCGTATACGTTTAATAAAGATTACGCATATCGATCTAAGGAATCGACTAAGTTGGGAATATCGATGCAAAACTCGGGACGAAATCGCGGTGCGACGCCGCAACCCAATAACGCCGGGATTATTATAAAAGAATGAATCCACGACAAAGGGGGGAATTACTAAAAATATATCATGAAATGTAAATAAACTCCCGAGACGGAGTAAAACCCCTATGAACGGGGAGAAAGCAGAATCTCCTCCTATGAACGGAGTCGACGTTGAAGCCTCCTCTTATGGAGTGATTGGACTACTAACCATTTACTTATTTACTGCTTTCTGTATTTCTTTAAATCCAGTTTCGTACTGGTCCCCCGCATTTACTTTCTGTACTTTTCTTTAAATCCAGTTTCGTACTGGTCCCCCGCATTTACTTTCTGTACTTTTCTTTAAATCCAGTCTCGTACTGGTCCCCTGCCTTTACTTTCGGTACTCTCAATTCTCTAGCCTCGCACTGGTCTTAATATAGCCTCTGCTTTCGGCCTACTTTTCTGCTTAATATGGCCTCTGCTTTCGGCCTACTTTTCTGCTTAATATGGCCTCTGCTTTCCGCCTACTTTTCTGCTTAACATGGCCTCTGCTTTCGGCCTACTTTTCTGCTTAAGATGGCCTCTGCTTTCAGCCTACTTTTCTGCTTAACATGGCCTCTGCTTTCGGCCTACTTTTCTGCTTAACATGGCATCTGCTTTCGGCCTACTTTTCTGCTTAACATGGCCTTTACTTTCGACCTATTTTGCTGTTGCACTTATTCGTATTGGGGTACTAACTGCAGCCCTGCGCTGGCAAGCGGTGCTTATCCTCCCTCCTGCGAGGCCTTAGTTGGGGGAAAGCTGGAGTTGAGTTTCTCCTCCTAAGTTAGCCCCAAATATGGAGCCCTCATACCGCCCAGCCTCCCGGTCAGAAGTTACGTGACCGGTCGAGTAAGAGTGCCGCGTCAAGTTTTAAAGCGCTCGCTAAGTTTTGAAGATTGTTTGAAAGTGGCGGGTCGGTCACGCCCACAGACCGTTCGTACCGGTGTGGGAGGGTTGACGACTCATGGCGACAGGGAGATGTGCGCATCAGGTTATCTTCACTCCGAACCCGCAATTTTGCCTCCGCTGGTCGGCCTAAAAATCGGTTCGCCGGATGTCGCTCACATCCAAATAGTACGCCAAGTTGTACAAGAGGGCCTGAGTGATACGGTACGACTACACTCAGAAGTGGCAAGACTGGCCACTGTCACCGACGGCCACATCGGTGAGGGCCGCGGGGTTAGCTCCCCTGCTTGAAATAAAGCGGTCTAAACTGTGTCGACACAGGGTCTTTTTGTGTGTGTACAGGTTTGAATACCTGGGGGTGTGCGTATGCGCGTGATAGTGTTGTATATTTACAATACAGCGCGATTATGGGTGTTAGGGCAGGAGCCCCGTTATATATATATATATATATGCTTACCTGTTGCTAACCCTCTCCTTGCTTCGGCTATTTATTTCTGTCTTTTAGCCGCCCCCTGGATATGGATCCGGGGAGGGGATTTATTTTCTACTTAGCTCTGTGACTAACGGTTATTTCTTATAACCAATCACAGAAGATGGGACAGCGTGAAGCCCTCGCACCACAAGATGAGATACCAGGCTTGGAGATGGCCCGTTCGATTACCCCAGCCTTGCCCCCTGTCTTCCGCGACGTGAGTCCTAGAGTATAGGACTAAGACTAGAACCTTTTGTTTCGTCGATGTAGCCCCCGGGGGAGTAGTTGTAAACATTAGGCTTCGACCCTGTTTAACTATGTAAATATAAGCTGTGTGCTTGACTTTTTGTCTTTCGATGTTGTGATTCTTGTGCCTAACAAGGAGGCCGCTCGGTGCTTATGAGGCTGGGACGTTGCCACCCGGGAAGCGCTAAGTGGTCATCCTTGGGCAGTAAGATCCCCCCTCCTTGAACCCGGTTCAGTTTTGGGGGGGGGGTCTTACAAATGGATCAGAGCTACCACGATGCGACCACATGGGGCAGTCTTTTGATCCTCCCGTTCCCGGTTCCGTTTCTTGGTTCGTGACGAACCACGCAGCGGAAGCCTGGTGGACCCTTTAGGTTCAAAGTTAAGGATTCGAGACTGCACGGTAGTACACACGCACGCTTTCCGCTTTCTTTTCGTTTCAGTTCTGCAAAATCCCCTTATTTTTGCAAGTACTGATGTTCGTTTTGTTACTTCTCCAGATACCGGAGTCGAGTAACGGCAGGTCCTCCTCTAGGGATCAGTGCCACCCTACCACTCCACCACCAGTCCCAGCCACTCCAGCCGCAGTTCCGTTTGGGGATACAGAGCTAGGACGGACCCTGATAGCATTGTTAGCCGCTTTCCAGACAGCCACCCTACGGCCACCCCAGCAGGCCACCGTACCCACCGATCTCCTGACGACATTCCGGGGGCTAAGGCCCCCCACCTTTCGAGGCACCGAGTCAGCCATTCAGGCCGAGGAGCGGGTGGAGAGGGTAGAGGAGCTCTTAGTTGGGATGATGTGCCCCTCCGTAGCCGCAGTGTCCTTGGTGGTGACCATGCTAGAGGGTTATGCCCGAGATTGGTGGAGGGCCGCCAGCCGCTCTACATTCAGAGGGCGACCGCTCAGCACGATCCTCTGGGGGGAGTTCTCAGAGGCCTTTTTAGAGTACTTCATTTCGGATGCGGACCGGATGGCACTCCAGGAGCGGTTCCTGCAGATCCGGCGGGGAGATAGGACAGTTCCAGACTACCAGAGAGAGTTTATCCACTCGGCCCGCTTCGTCGGGACCTTAGCAGGTACGGATAAAGATAGGGCGACCATATTTTACCGGGGATTACGAGATGATCTCCGTCAGGCCCTGATCATGATTTCCCAGGCATCCTTCCACACGATTGCCTCACATGCCACCGCTCTAGAGATGGATCAGCGGATGGTGGCCCAGCAGCGGAGGGGACACGTGGGTGTTCCCCGGACTCAGGGCCGAGAGAGAGGAGTAGGCCCACGCAGACAGGACCAGACCAGGAGACAGTGTCAGCGTCACCAGCCGTATAGGCAGGCACCCCCGCCTCGACCGGCACCTCCAGCCCCAGCACCACCAGCCCCAGCACCTCAGCCCGCCCCAGCCGCACGACGAGATGTTCCCTTCGCAGGGAACTGCTACCTCTGCCAGCAGCCCGGGCACATACGAGCCTTTTTCCCTCAGGAAATAGGTAGGCCCGGCCTAGGAGCAGTGCAGGGAGCCGTGGAGAGAGGACGAGGTAGACGCAGAGGACAGCTTGCAGGCAGGAGAGGCTAGGCCAGGCAGGGCAGAGCAGCACCCCTCGAGGCGTACGCCTTAGACCTCCAGCACGGTCCTACACCCGATGTAGTGATAGGTATCTACTTTCAGTAGTTACGATATCCTAAGAAGATGTGATAGATATATATATATATATGATGCGATCTTTTGTGTAGCATGCATAATCTCGACTCCTGTATATTTGTAAAAAAAAAACTCATAATCATGGTATATATATATTATCAGGTTTACTTTTGGTAGAAGGTCATCCCGCTAAAACACTATTCGATACCGGTGCCACGCATTCATTCGTCGCACAGAACTTCATCGCCGACAAGGGAAACACTGTACGATCATCCGGGATGTCAATACGAATACGACTCCCGGATGGATCAGATATGACATCCACAGAAAAGTGTTCCTTCCAAGCAATGCTAGGAGGAATGGAATTCGAAGTCAACGTGACCATTTTGGCGATAACCGGATTCGACATCATTCTAGGGATGGACTGGTTGGCCGAGCACATCGCTCAAATTAACTGTTCAACTCGGGAGATCCACCTCCAGAACCCAAATGGGCTGTCCGTCACACTGACATGTATACCTTCTGTCACCCGCATTATCTTAAAATCCGCACAGACAGTGAAAGCAGTCCGACGGAAGGACGAGGTATACCTAATTTACTTCGAGATGGAGGACAAGACACAGGTGCTCTCTAGAGTACCCATAATTCGGGATTTCCCGGACATCTTTCCAGAATCCCTTCCCGGGTTGCCCCCGCAACGGGAAGTGGACTTCCAAATTGAACTTACACATGGGGCCCGACCCGTGTCCCGAGCTCCGTACCGAATGGCCCCGAGAGAACTGGCCGAGCTAAAGATCCAACTACAAGAGCTAGTTGACGTCGGTTACGTTCGCCCAAGTACCTCGCCTTGGGGAGCCCCAATATTATTTGTTAAAAAGAAAGATGGATCCCTGCGCCTCTGTGTGGACTACATGGAACTGAATAAACTCACTGTCCGGAATACTTATCCCCTGCCCCGAATAGATGAATTGTTCAACCAATTACAAGGCGCGTTCGTCTTTTCTAAGATGGATTTAAGATCTGGCTATTATCAACTCAGAGTACGAGAAGATATCCCCAAGACCGCTTTCAGCTCCCGCTATGGACTGTACGAATTCATGGTAATGCCGTTTGGATTAACCAATACTCCATCCGTCTTCATGGCTTTAATGAATACCGTGTTTAAACCCTTCCTAGATCACTTCGTGATAGTCTTTATAGATGACATACTCATCTACTCGAAGAGCAAAGCCGACCATTCCAGGCATCTCCAAATGGTACTGCTCAAGCTAAGGGAGCACTCGCTCTTCGCAAAGTTCAGCAAATGTGAGTTCTGGATGGAAAAAGTCGGCTTCCTTGGACACACAGTTAACAAGAATGGGGTAGCAGTGGACCAAGCTAAGGTACGAGCAGTACGAGACTGGCCGCCACTTAAGTCGGCAGTAGACATCAGAAGTTTCCTTGGCCTCGTCGGCTACTACCGTAAATTTGTGGAAGGATTCTCTAAAATTGCGCTACCACTTACCGCCCTGACCAAAAAGGACGTGACGTTCCAGTGGTCTCCTGAATGCGAAGCAGCGTTCATAGAGCTAAAGAGCCGACTGATATCAGCCCCGATTCTGACACTCCCCTCAGGTACAGAGGGCTTCCAGATCTATACCGATGCCTCACTCAAGGGATTGGGAGCCGTGTTGATGCAATACGGCAAAGTAATCGCCTACGCCTCACGTCAGCTAAAGCCCCACGAACTAAACTACGCAACCCATGACCTGGAACTGGGTGCGGTAGTGTTCACATTAAAAGTTTGGAGGCACTATCTCTACGGAGTGCGATGCGAGATCTTCTCCGATCATAAAAGCCTCAAATACATCTTCACCCAGAAAGAGCTAAATCTCCGACAACGTCGGTGGCTGGAATTCCTATGCGATTACGACTTCGCTCTCCAATATCACCCCGGCAAAGCCAATAAGGTTGCAGATGCCTTAAGTCGGCAACCTCCGATGGCCGGCAATTGGCTAAAGATGATACCAAGTGAGTTAATCGAGTCCTTGGCAGACTTGGATATCATCCTCATTTCCCACAGGAACCCGATGGAATATCAGGCCCAGCTTTACTCGATGGAGATACAGTGTGACATCAGGGACATAATACGAGAGGCCCAGAAGATCGACGTTGAAGCAACCCCGATCATTCAGGCCTTGCAACACGGTGCACAAGAAGACTACAACTTGTACGATGGCATCCTGCAGTACAGACACCGCATATTCATTCTCGCTGCAGAGGGAATCCGGGAGGAGATACTCCGTGAAGCACACCAAACGAGGTATTCAATATACCCGGGGGTAGTAAAAATGTATACGGACCTACGAAGGACATTATATTGGCCAGGAATGAAGAAGGACGTCACCGATTACGTAGCACACTGCCAGACCTGTCAAATGGTCAAAGCAGAATGCCGTAGCCCAGGAGGTTTGCTACAACCCCTGCCGATACCAGAATGGAAATTCGAGGATATCTCCATGGACTTCGTCCATGGCTTATCCCGATCTCGTGCAGGGAACGACTCAATATGGGTCGTAGTAGATCGCCTCACCAAAGTGGCTCGTTTCATCCCGAACAGACAAGGAGACAGTGTCGACATATTAGCCAGGCTATTTATAGAGCAAGTGGTCCGATTTCATGGGATACCCAAGTCAATCGTGTCTGACCGCGATGGACGCTTCACGTCAAAAGAATGGAGGCGAGTGCAGGCTTATCTGGGAACCAGATTAGCTTTTAGCACCGCCTTCCACCCCCAGACCGACGGGCAAACAGAAAGGACGAACCGGACGATGGAAGACCTCCTCCAGTTATGCATAGTGGAACACAATGAGCCTTGGGAGCAGTTACTGCCCTTAGTGGAGTTCTCATACAATAACAGCTTCCAGGCGAGCATCAAAATGACACCTTACGAAGCCCTTTACGGAAGACGTTGTCGAACACCACTATCTTGGGCACAGGACGAGGACCCGAAGCTTTAGGAGTCACCTATATCGATGATACCACGGCAGCTATAAGGTTGATTCAAGAACGTATGCTGGAGGCACAGAGTCGTCAAGCCAAATATTATGATGCGCGTCATCGGATAGTAGAATTCAACGCGGGAGACATGGTGTTCTTAAAAATTAAACCAATGCACGGGGTATCTCGAATAAAAAAGCAGAAAAAGCTAGATCCACGCTATCTAGGCCCATATCAAGTCACTGAAAGGATTGGCCCCGTCGCTTATAGGTTAGCTCTGCCAGCAGAACTGGGAAACCTTCACGACGTATTTCATGTCTCCTCGCTAAGACGTGTTCTACGCCAACCGGAGCAGCATCTACCCACGCCACCAACATCAGTACAATCCGACCGATCCGTCCAACTCGAACCAGTGAAGATAGTGGACTCCAAGATCAAAGAATTGCGAAACAAAACCATCACGATGGTCAAGATCTTGTGGTCAAACTGTGGGCGCGAAGAGTTTACTTGGGAACCAGAGACGCTCGTTCGAGAAAAATACCCGACACTCTTTCCCCAGGTATATCCTTTAAAACCCCCTACTTTAGCCAATTTTCGGGGACGAAAATCTCTTTATTTTTATTGGATTGTAACATCCCAACTTTTATTGGGCCACTAAACCCTAGTGAGCCCAATAAAAGTAGGCCCGAGCAATAGAAAACTACATTTTTAAGTGGCGTTGCGCGGCGCAACTAAGTCGTTGGGGTATAGTTACCGTATGAACCCCGAATTGACTCCTGTCAGCTCCGTTAGACTCATATGAACAATACAAGCGCAACGGAATTCGTTGCACTTCGATCCGAGGTTGTTTGGAGAAAACGACCATTTCGGGTGTCGTAGCGCGCCACTACCTCATTATTATGAATAGTGACCGTACAAACCCCGAATTGACTCCTGTCAGTTCCATTAGACTCGTATGAACAATACGAGCGCAACGGAATTCGTTGCACTTCAATCCAAGGTCCTTTGGAGAAAACGACCATTTCGGGTGTCGTAGCGCGCCACTACCTCATTATTATGAATAGTGACCGTACAAACGCCGAATTGACTTCGGTCAGTCCCATTAGACTCGTATGAACAATACAAGCGCAACGGAATTCGTTGCGCCTCGATTCGAGGTCGTATGGAGGGTATGCCATTTTATTACTATGCAGACCACCTCAGTGCAACGCACGAAATGTAAAGCACACGAACCCGGCATCGGCCCCGGCAAATCTTAATGGACCCCGGGACCCTGGAGGACCCCGCTCTAAGTTGACCTTGGTCAAACTCCCCCCCCCCCCCCAGCTGGAAATTATTGGAAAATGAAAAGAAAAGGGGAGGGGGGAGGAGAGAGAAGCCCCTCCCCCAAAGGAGCGGGCTGCCCATGAATAGGCAGCCCTTATTGGGTCAAGGGGGCAGGTGAGAGAGAAGGGAGGGGAGGGGGAGAAAATATCTTCCCCCCCCCCCCCCCCCCCCCCACTCACTCTCCCTTATCCCCACGTGGGGAAAGAAGGAAGGGGGGTGGGGGGTGGGAGGTCTCCCCCTTCCCTATATAAGGGGGGGGGGGGGGGGGGGGGGGGGGGGGGGGGCTCGGCCCCTCCCTGAAGCACAAAACACCCCCAACCCCTCCTCCTTCTCCCCTGCCAGCAAGCTCAGCCACCCCCTCCTCCTCCTCCTCCTCCTCCACCCTACCGGAGCAAGCCCAGCAAGCCCAAGCCGCCGCCACCTCCCTCCTCCCTCATGGCCGGCCGCACCTCCAACACCCGAGCCCCCCATCCCCAGGTAGAACCTCCCCCTCCTCCTTCCTACCTCCCGGAGGAGGCCACCCCTCTCCCCGTCGCCAGAGCGCCGCCGACCGCCGCCCCGAGCCTTGCAAGGCTCAGGGAGGAAGCTGGCCGTGGAAGCCCTCTCCCCCAGCGCCGGTGGTGGCGCTGGGGGAGGTAGGTCCCCTCTCGGGGACCTCGGCGCCGGCACAGGGGAGACGGTCGGGCCGTCGGAGGACGCAGCCGGTGGCACCCGTGGCCTCCCCCCACCCTCCTCGGTTTTCCTGTAGGGGAATAATCCCCTCCCCGGCGGCGGCCGACGGCTCCAGGCCGCCGGACCACCGCCAGAGGGTTGCCCCCTCCCCGATGCCCCAACCAGGGGCGGCAGGGAGGGCCCTGCACGAGGAGGCGGCGGCACAGCTAGCCGGCATGGCCCATGCCGGCTGCGCCGCGCCTCCCCGTCCCCTTCTGTCCTCCTTTCGGCGGGATCCGACGGCGCCCGGCCACCGGACCGCCACCGGAGTGGGCGCCGACCCCCGGCGCACCGACCGGGGGCTGCACTGGCGCCCTCTCATCGGAGGCGGCGGCGCAGCGGGCCTGCATGGCCCATGCAGGCCGCGCCTCCGCCTCCCGCCTGCTTCCTCGCTCTCCCCCGGCGGTGGCTGGCGGCACCAGGCCGCCGGACCACCCCCGGAGGAGTCGCCGGCCCCCGGCGCACCGACCGGGGGCGGCGCCAGCCCCAGCCGGCCGCTGCCCGGCGGCGGCAGCGGCCGCCTCCCGATGGTAAATCGGGAGCCGCACGATTTTCCCCCAGGAAATCGTGCGGCTCCCGCCACCTTAATTCCCTCCTCCTTCTACCTCCAACTATGTGTCCCCACATCGGATCCGCCGTGGATCCGCTGTGGGGATCCAAGGAGGGCGCCCGGTGCGGCGCCCTCAGATCTTCTCCCTTCCTCTAAACGCACACCAAAAGCCCCTCCCCTACTATATTTTCTTGAGGGCAAATTGGGCCTATTCAGAAAAATTTTCCTAAATGAAAAGTGTGCCTCACCCTAAGGGGCACCCCCTGTATTGTTTTGGGATTTTTAGGAGATGATTTACTATTTTTAATCCGCTTTATAAAGTTCATTTTAAGGAATAAAATGCCCGAATGAGTTCGTAAAAATCCCCCAAAAAATTATGGGTTCTAATAAAAGGTATTTTTCAACTACTGCTAAAGTTGGGAGGTGTGACCTCTTATTTTGGTCCTCCAAAAGCTTTTACAAGCGAAAATAAACGCCCAAAAAGGAGCGAAATTCATCGGAAAAAATCGGCATCCGCGCGACGTATAATTCTTATACGTTTAATAAAGATTACGCATATCGATCTAAGGAATCGACTAAGTTGAGAATATCGATGCAAAACTCGGGACAAAATCGCGGTGCGACGCCGCAACCCAATAACGCCGGGATTATTATAAAAGAATGAATCCACGACAAAGGGGGGAATTACTAAAAATATATCATGAAATGCAAATAAACTCCCGAGACGGAGTAAAACCCCTATGAACGGGGAGAAAGCAGAATCTCCTCTTATGAACGGAGTCGACGTTGAAGTCTCCTCTTATGGAGTGATTGGACTACTAACCATTTACTTATTTAATGCTTTCTGTATTTCTTTAAATCCAGTTTCGTACTGGTCCCCCGCATTTACTTTCTGTACTTTTCTTTAAATCCAGTCTCGTACTGGTCCCCTGCCTTTACTTTCGATACTCTCAATTCTCCAGTCTCGCACTGGTCTTAATATGACCTCTGCTTTCGGCCTACTTTTTTGCTTAATATGGCCTCTGCTTTCGGCCTACTTTTCTGATTAACATGACCTCTGCTTTCGGCCTACTTTTCTGCTTAATATGGCCTCTACTTTTGGCCTACTTTTCTGCTTAACATGGCCTCTGCTTTCGGCCTACTTTTCTGCTTAACATGACCTCTGCTTTCGGCCTACTTTTCTGCTTAACATGGCCTCTGCTTTCGGCCTATTTTGCTGTTGCACTTATTTGTATTGGGGTACTATCTACAGCCCTGCGCTGACAAGCGGTGCTTATCCTCCCTCCTGCGATGCCTTAGTTGGGGGAAAGCCGGAGTTGAGTTTCTCCTCCTAAGTTAGCCTCAAATAAGGAGCCCTCATACCGCCCAGCCTCCCGGTCAGAAGTTACGTGACCGGTCGAGTAAGAGTGCCGCGTCAAGTTTTAAAGCGCTCGCTAAGTTTTGAAGATTGTTTGAAAGTGGCGGGTCGGTCACGCCCATAGACCGTTCGTACCAGTGTGGGAGGGTTGACGACTCATGGCGAGGGAGATGTGCGCAGCAGGTTATCTTCACTCCGAACCCGCAATTTTGCCTCCGCTGGTCGGCCTAAAAATCGGTTCGCCGGATGTCGCTCACATCCAAATAGTACGCCAAGTTGTACAAGAGGGCCTGAGTGATTCTGTACGACTACACTCAGAAGTGGCAAGACTGGCCACTGTCACCGACGGCCACATCAGTGAGGCCCGCGGGGTTAGCTCCCCTGCTTGAAATAAAATGGTCTAAACTGTGTCGACACAGGGTCTTTTTGTGTGCGTACAAGTTTGAATACCTAGGGGTGTGCGTATGCGCGTGATAGTGTTGTATATTTACAATACGGAGCGATTATGGGTGTTAGGGCAGGAGCCCCGTTATATATATATATATATGCTTACCTGCTGCTAACCCTCTCCTTGCTTCGGCTATTTATTTCTGTCCTTTAGCCGCCCCCTGGATATGGATCCGGGGAGGGGATGTATTTTCTACTTAGCTCTGTGACTAACGGTTATTTCTTATAACCAATCACAGGAGATGGGACAGCGCGAAGCCCTCGCACCACAGGATGAGATACCAGCCTTGGAGATGGCCCGTTCGATTACCCCAGCTTCGCCCCCTGTCTTCCGCGACGTGAGTCCTAGAGTATAGGACTAAGACTTGAACCTTTTGTTTCGTCGATGTAGCCCCCGGGGCAGTAGTTGTAAACATTAGGCTTCGACCCTGTTTAACTATGTAAATATAAGCTGTGTGCTTGACTTTTTGTCTTTCGATTGCTTCCGCTATGCGTTCTGATGTGATGTTGTGATTCTTGTGCCTGACAAGGAGGCCGCTCGGTGCTTATGAGGGTGGGACGTTGCCACCCGGGAAGCGCTAAGTGGTCATCCTTGGGCAGTATGATCCCCCCTCCCTGAATCCGGTTCAGTTTTGGGAGGGGGGGGGGGGGGGGTCTTACATTGGGGACGAGAGTGAGCCTCTAAAACAAACATAAATAGCCGAAACATAAAGAGTTAGCAACAATATATATAGTAATCAGAACGAGACAATGAGCATAGTAATAAGTAACTAAAAGAGGCAGTATGTATATTTAGCAGTTATATAACCCGAGCTTTTCTAGCTAGCGCGCAATCATACTGGTATTCACAACCTGCAACAATTCCCTATGTCGATATAGTTTGACCACTTTTCTTTTAGCAAGGTAGCGAACCTTGCGGGCCTTACCGATGTGGCAGATCGGTAACAGTGGTCGGTCCTGTCGCTTCTGGGTGTGGACGTACTACACCACCCAGGCCCAAATGTACAACTAGGTGTACTCCTAGATGTGAGCGACATCCGGCGAACCTGAAATTGGCCAACCAACGGAGGGACCTACCAGAGCATATATAAAACGATCGAGCTCCCGTGGGCACTTCTCCCTGTTGCCTAGAGCCGTCAACTTTCCCGTGCCGGCACGTACGGTCTACGGGCATGACCGACTCACCACTTCTTTCTACCAGCAGATTACAACATTTCAATAAGTAAACGATCGACACTCTTTGGCCTTAACTAGCTTGACCTACTTGTCACGAAATATATCAGACAAGCGATCGAGGGAGCTTTATTTAGGACTAGCCTTGGAGGGATAAAACATCTCCAAATTATCCTTAACTAATGCTCGATCCCTCAATCCGCTTATACAAGCGGGACCCCAAAAGTGCAGAAATGAGAGTGTTAGTAATTTGCAGTAATTAAATTACGGGTAAGGAAGACTGCTACAAAATTGAAGTACTGAATAAAGTATTAAAATAACTGCAGTAAGTAAATGCTGAACTGAAATGCTGGAAAGAAATGTTGAAAGGAACTGGACCAGTATTGAACTGGAATAAAGAAGTACTAAAGAAAATTGCGAAATAAGAAAATTAGTAATCCTTTAGTTCCATCTCCATTACAGGAGGCAAGTTCAGTTCTCTTATCCATTCTAAGGAGACTTCTCCGTTCCAAGGAGGCTTCTCCATTCCAAGGAGGCTTCTTCGTTTCAAGGAGGCTTCTCCGTTCCAAGGAGGTAAGTTCACAATTCTGCGGCCATTTGTTAGTAAGTTTCAGTGTGATGGTCTGCAGGTTTAATTGAATTCAATAGTCACTTTAGTTGCACCTATTAGAAATAATTTACTGGATTTGCGTTGATTTTGCAGGAGCTTCGTTGAATTTCTAAACCTCACGATAATTCCTTGATTTAATTAACGAGACTTCAAATTCTCCGCAAAAGATCTATGTGAGATCTTTTAACCTCAATTGCTCGTATCAGAGTAAATCAAATTCCGGTGCTACGACCGATAGTAATTCTTTTGATTTAAGCTTTTTTATTTAGCAAACACCAAAATACTTCTGTCATTCAGAAGATTGCCAAATTTTGCACGATGAATTATATTACGATAAGGAAAGTTTCCATATTTTATCAGACTCATTTTTCAAGGTAGGAGCTTTTTGTTATATAAAAAATAACTCGAAGATCACGGCTAAATTAGCCAAAAATAGATAATTTTGAAATAAATCTCCCAAACTTTTCAGAGTATAAATACTAGGCTTTACTGACCTCTAGTGATTTCCTCAATTTTTTCCCATCACGATTTAAGATATTTGATATTTTAAAACAATACTTTCATCATGGTTTAATTATTGAAAATATCAGGAATCAATTTAAAACTCGAATTATTTTTCCTAGGGTGAGCCATACTCAAACATGTCCTTCATAAAATTTTCAGCCAAGTGGGTTATGAAAATCTCTCCCTGGAATTTTTTACATTTAAAGGACCCAACTTGATTAAATCATTAGGATGTCATAATGACTTCTGAAAATTGTTAATTAATTACCACAGATGTATATGGGATCTGGAAACATTCCTCATTTATTTCATAATTTTTTGACATCATTTGATTCCTCTGATAATTCAAAAACCCAAAATATTGATGTATTTTAATTTCTAAAAATACCTAGACTATTCCAAAAATTATGAAATTTTTACAATAGGTAGTTCTTGCCAAGATAAGCAACTTTCATGTTTTGTGTTTTCTGATTTCAGCTTGGGATTTCTCCATGATCCTCATATGGTATCAGACTCAATTGGGCCTAATTTCTCACCTAGATAGATCTAGATGCTAACATAAAGGGGAGGAGGAGAAACAGACCTGTGTGGTGGCTTGGTGACAGATGTTGCAGCGGCGAGGCATGGTGACGGCGGCTTCCGGCGAGCTTGCTCAATCCGTAGATTCTCCACCAATTTCTTCACTCCAAGGCGACTCCTAAGGGGCTTTTAAAGGTGATGGAGGGGTGTAATGGGAGTGAGGTTGGCTGGCTGTGAAGGTTTGAGTTAAGGGGGTTCGACAAAGAGCTTTGGATGCTTCTCCTTGGCTCCAAGTGTCCACCACCCCTGGAATTCTGCTGGAAAATCCCTGGAGAGCTCAGATATGAGCTTGGGCAGAGGAATGGAGAGCCATGTGGCCTCAATTCCTCAAAATCCTCCTTGTCCTTAATGGATTAAAGGGAAAATCTCTGATTTTCCCTCATGCATGTCTTTTCTCTTTAAATCCAGAGGGCATGGGTTGGGCATGTGGGCTGCTGGTTTGGCTCTGGTTGAGGCCTTGACCCATTAGGAATTTACTTGGGCTATCATTTTTCTTCTTTAGGCCTAATGTTTATCATGGTTGAGTTTAGAGTTGACTTGGTCAAATTGATGAGTAGGCTGGCCCCAATTGAAGGTCATGAATCCCATGACATCACTCAATGCTCATTGGGCCATGGTGGGGCCCCAATTGGGGTAATTGAACCATATGGTGTGAATTTGACCCAAATTGGCCTAAGTTTGGCTTTTGTCAAATTTGATGAATTGGTTGACCACTTGATGGGCTTTTGGATCCATTGGGTCCCTAATGGGGTTAGAAGGTTATGGGTGAGGTCAATTTGACCAATTGAAGACCAATTGAACCTTCATTGGGTTGATTTGGGCTATGTTGACCACAAGTTGACTTTGGTCAATTCCTTGAAATTGGGTGGAACCAATTAGTGATTATTGACCTAATGACCTCCATTAGTGAATAGGAGGACATATGTGAGGTCCATTTGAGGCATTGAAGGTCAATTGGGCCTAATTGTGTTGAATAGGGCTTTGTTGACCTAAGTTTGACTTTTGTCAATTTGGCATATTTGGTTGATCAATTGATGGGGCTTTTGGTCAATTGAGTCTCCTTTAGGGTTAGGGGCATAGTGGTGGGGTCAATTTACACTTGTGAGTTCAATTTGGGCTGTTTTGACCTAAGTTGACTTGTATATCATAGTGGACCCTATGCGAGTTCACCCTCACTCGATGAGTCCTAAGGTCACCTCCTTGTCTCAACTCACCATTCTCACCGCATGTCATTCCCTAACAATATCATGGTGTCTAGTAGGATTAGGGATGTTACATCAAAAATCAAAATACAATTATCAAGTTCATATTCACTCCGGAGAAGTCGCCTTCTGGAGCTTCGCTTTCTTATTTTCCGTGCAGTTTTTCGAAGAACCAGTAGATGAAGAGCTAGAAAAATTGTGTCCGCCGAGCCGGGTTCAGTCTCCTAACTAGAATCCTCTTCATCATCAATGCTCAGAGAGGCATATGCATCTACGCTTTCTTAATCGGAAGTCACAACATCTCCAACGTTGGCTTCCTCCGATCCTGTATCTCCACCCTCTTTAGAGTATACATATTGCGACTTTGAGACTTAAATATCCCCAAACTCTACGTACATAGTTGGATAGTCGATGTCAGTGAATTCTTCCTTCAGCGCACCCTTCTTCCTTAAAAGGTTGATAGTGTCAATAACAGATTCCTTGCTATATTTGAACATAGCATGGCAAAATTGCTTATTGTCAAGGGCATGCGCCTCCTACAGAAAGGAAAAGGTCATGACTTAGCCACACAGATAGGTAAGTCACAACCGCAACATCTTGAACAAGTTTCTATTACCTTTAACTCTTCCCGTAACTTCTTGTTCCCGATCAACGCTTTGCGGAGCTCGCACCCCACTCGATGTTTTAAAGTTGCAGCCCATAATGATGCATTGGCCGCCATCCTAGGGAGGACTCCCATGAGGGTATACTCCAACTCGTGGAAGTTCCTCTTCCAATACAATATATTTGAGATCTCAAAGGCGTGTGATCTCACGTTTTCAATATCCTTCTAGGTGGGAAGGGAGGTGCTACCGACAATGAACTGCCCTCAGGGTCCCAGTGCATCAAAGGACCGCCCACATCATCTTTGAAGTTCTCTCGAATACTTAGGAGGGAGAAGTCATCAAATCCCTCTGCAATACCTTCTGCGGAAGAAGTGTAAGCGCTTCCATGCTTTAGAGCCCACTCCCTCTCCTGCTTATAGATGTTCTCTGCTTACATGAGGTCAAAATCAGAATGTCAGACTGATGTGATTTCTTAGGTGGAACCATCAGGACAATTGAAATAAAAGCCAAGTTAGATTCAAGCAGACAGTGCAGTCACAAAAGTCTTGACTACACAAACTTACGATTGTCTTCAACCACTTTCATAACTTCTGGTTCCCACGACACATAATAATCCACATCCAAGGATGTATTAATGAGAAACTCGAATATCCTCTTCTCAACCCCCTAACCATCAGCTCCTTGAAATCTTTATCGCTCTGAGCCTCCGGAAGGGTTGAAAGTCTGCTAAAATAGCTTTGAAAGAACACAAATCGGTCCATCCCGTTGCAAACTTTTTGGGCAAATTGAGTACACGCAGCTTGTTGGTTCTGAAGTGCATCACTCCTTCAGTCTATATCGCATGCGGAAGAGGTAGGGGAAAACATTCAGGATGAATCATATCCGCTCCTCCCTTAGATATACTACAAATGAGTATATGGAGCAATTGAATTCAGAGATAGTTGCACCGGCACAACTCCCAAAAATTCAAAATCTCCGTGATCTCTGAAAGAGAGGAAACTGCCACTGATAATCAAAGTGATCATGGTAACCATGAGCTCAACATCGTAATAGTGTTCCGCCTCTCATCCCCCTTGGGTAACCGCATGGCGTAGTGGATCTCAAGAGGCGTAGCGGATCTCAAGAGGCGTAGCGGACGGAGGGACAAGAAGTTCTTAAACTAACTCTCAAATGGAAGGAAGTACGGTCTGTGCAGACAAAAAGGTCTCATCAGCACCAACTCTATTAGAAATCATCTTTTGCGACTGCCCGAATAACTACTTTGACCTCATTCAACGGAAATGAGAAATGAGCTAAGGTTCATCAACTATTTATAAATTTCTCGATGGAACATGCATTATGCTTCTCTTGGTTTGAGAACAACAAATTCTAATTTGTATTTGATTTACCTTGCTCTTGTTCATAGTGTGCAGGTTATACAGGTTAAATGGAGACAAGTAAAAAGAATTTTGTTCGGGACAATCAAAGTAGAAGAAGGAAAATGATCACTAATGCGCAGCGATAGCCTCTACCGCGGACAGTAGGAATTGCTCCAGAAGGATAGCTGGAAGAATGTTCTTTTAATGAAACATGGCATGAGAGGAAAGATCATAAGGGAAGTAACTACCGCGCTACAATAGGCTTATCACGTGACAGTAGTTTTCAAAAAACCCATCAATCACAACATGATTGAGGAACCAAAAAGAGCATGCAATATCATTTTGAAGGCAAGGTTCTATCATATTTTTGTGGGGCGAAATTTGTTTACAAAGATGAAAGCCATTGGTATGGAATTACAGAGCAAATAAAGTAAAGAACATGATTACTGCGCGCTACCGCCGCTCTATAGTAACTACCACCTGGTTGTAGCTTCCTGCACAACAACCTCTATTTAAAACAACAAAAAATTGAGTTTATGTTGACAGATTTTCATGAAATTTGAAGAGACTGTTCACCCTAGCTGTCTAGAGGGGTGTGAGGGGTCATCCCAACTCATTGAATATGAGAGTTCTTCAGAGGAGATCAAAAGGTATTCATGCACAAGGATTTAAGGGTACCAAAATGGTGATCAAGAAGCCTTCTCCCGTATATTCATTTGGAGGATTCACGCTACTACAAACTCTCATCAAGCGGAGACTTTCAAGGCTCTGAAGGACATCAAAGAGGAAGACTCTCAAACCACAAAGATCAACTTTTGTAAGCGATATGACCTCAACATTAAGAGTTCTATTTAGAAGAGAGTTTTCTCTTTATTATATTTTCATCTATCCTATATTTGTCTTTTCTTTTGGTTACTCATTTTGTAACGGTAATGGAATTTACCATGTGTGTTGGCGACTAGGTCATGCACGACTTATGGAGGAATTAGCCATGGGTGTTAGTGACTAGATCTAGGGTTTAGGTCTAGGGGGTGGCTTGAGGCCTATCTAGGGATAGGCTAGGGTCAACTGGTCCTTAGGGAGAAGGGTCGGTATAGAAAACAAAAGGATTTTTATATTCACCGCATTGATTTCTAGCGTTATAGAAATAATCTTTTTGTAATCAATTTATTAATGAAATATAATCACGCCCCCCTCTAAGGGCGCCTGTAGATCCAACAAAAAAGACAATAAGCAAGCATCTGCGGATGCAACAAAGAAAATCGAACCAACCTAGCATTCTTGAACATTATGAAAAAGCACATAGTAAAATAAGTAATCGCGGACATCATAGAGAGCTTCTGCAGAAACATTTGCAAACACAGATCATCTCAACATTACCAAAAGAAACTACACATCTCTTAACCAAACGAAGTTCAAATATTACATCATAAATGTTCAAACATACACTACAACAAGTGTTTGTAACTGTACATGTAAAAGCTAATCTCGTGTCACCACGTGCTCTATTCCTAAATGGGCAAGCCCATCAATAAGATCACTCAGCGCTATGTGGGAAATTGTGAGGCTTATGTTCAGTTGAGCACCAACACCATAAAGCGCCTGAATGTCTCTTTTACCTGTGCCACGTAGGGTATGACTACCTCTTCAGCTCTTCTTGGGGTTTTGTAGAAATTATCTTTTCAATATTTAGAATAAAATTAATGAAAAGTAAACATAAGTTATTTTATTACTCCAAAGTAGAATACAAAAAGTAATCCCAATGACGCTTAGGATTGAAGGTGATGATTCTTACAATTTTGATATTCTATATCAACTTGACCCATGAACCGATTAGCCTTAACCAATCTTCCCTAGATCGACCTCAACCCCCCATAGATTTAGTCCCCTAGATCTAGTTGCCACACTGAAGGTGAATTACTTAGCCTTAACCCAAACCTTGTTCTAATCGCCACATCTGAGGGGAATTAACACACGAACAAACGTTTATCAAAAGATAAAGAAGAGAAAACAAAAGATAGAATATAAGAAAAACTCCAAAATGATGATTTTTGAAGACGATGATGAAGCGGCGCTTAAGAACTTCGTCGATGCGCTTAATCTTCGTTGAGTAGAAGCTTTGCAAATGAGCCTTCAAAATCTCTTTAGATTGATGAGAGGGAGTTCTAATATCCTTCAAAAAATTGGGGTCGAATAATGCTTCAAAGATATTTGTAGTTGATGTGTTTGATGCTCAGAAATGGGGAAAAACTTCCAATTTATAGTCTCAGAAAGTTATCACATGCGGTGGCACTATCACCAAGCGATAATGCATTATGTTAAATTTCCTGATACCTCTGTCTTCATTTGGAAGGCGGTGCATGCATTTATGTAGCTTTTATCACGGTGCGGTAGAGCTAATGCTATGCGGTAACATAAAATGTTTTTGCGTGCTCCAGAAGATCCTCCCACACATTTTGACCTTTTAATGACAGAGTTGCTTAAGTAGGAGTACTGCAATGTGATAACACTATCACAGTGCGGTAGTGGACTTGATTTTCCAGCTCCCGTAGAAGTCTCCACAAATGGCATAGCTCTAGAAGTTGCCATTTATGGAAATGGAGTAATCGCTGGCAACAATACAACATCTTCTTTTCATTAATGCCATCAGATGTTTTGAGAAGGCTCCAGGTGCTAACAGAAGAACAACCACGAATGGTGATGGAGCTATCACAGATGGTAAATTGTGATTTAGACTTTTTGGTATTCTTCCTACTCAATCATCGTAGATGTGATTCGTACTTGAATCCATGGTACATATAACACCTGCACACTTTAAATACAAGCACATATAGATCAACTACATATTAGAATTTGTTATTCTCAAATTAAAAGATGCGGAACCAATGTTCCAACAATCTACCCCTTTTGATAATAGCAAATCCCATGAATGAGAAAATAATAATTATGTTTATAAACTAGTGCAATAAAGGATAATCATGAAAAGGTACATGATAAGAAGTCCAAGTACATCAAATAAACCTCCCTATATATACCCCCTAGATAAATACTTACTCCAAATCCAGAAGTTGCCTTTTATGGAAATGGAGTAATCGCAGGCAACAATACAACATCTTCTTTTCATTAATGCCATCAGATGTTTTGAGAAGGCTCCGGGTGCTAACAGAAGAACAACCACGAATGGTGATAGAGCTATCACAGATGGTAACTTGTGATTTAGAATTTTTGGCATTCTTCCTGCTCAATCATCATAGATGTGATTTGTACTTGAATCCATGGTACATATAACACATGCACACTTTAAATACAAGCACAGATAGATCAAATAAATATTAGAATTTGTTATTCTCAAATCAAGAGATGCGGAACCAATGTTCCAACAATCTACCTCTTTTGATAATATCAAATCCCATGAATGAGAAAATAATAATTATGTTTATAAACTAGTGCAGTAAAGGATAATAATGAAAAGATACATGATAAGAAGTCCAAGTACATCAAATAAACCTCCCTATATATACCCCCTAGATAAATACTTCCTCCAAATCTAGTAGCTTGTCATTATAAGTGTTCTCTTATGAGTCTCCCCTTTCTCATTTCTATGTTATTTCTCCCCCTTTGCAATTAGCGGAAGATGGGTGGGTGATCAATCATGCTGAGAACCAAACTCAGACAAATAATCATGATTAAGCATAAGATTAGAGTGTAAGTAGCAGATTAGCACGAAAAATTAAGATAAAATGAGAGAAATCATGAAAGCATATAATCATTACAATCCAAAGGAGGCAAGCATACGAGCGAAATTCATAAGAGAAAATCATTATAAATCGATCGATGATTATGATAAAAAGGGTAGTCGTGAATAGCCAATATAAAGTCATAAGAGATTATCGTGATAGATCGTAAGTAAATATATACAAAACATGATCTTCCATAATTCAAAGAATTACCGGCAGTGGTAAGACTACCGCGCGCCAGTATATCACAGAGAAAAAAATCTTCAAAAGATTGCATGAAGCAAATAAAAATTATTAATGAAATTGAACAACCCATATATCGTCGAGGGTGGAGCCTATTCGTGTCATGTATGCGGAGGTCAAAGGTGGAGGTCAAAGTCAGAGGTCAAAGATCAAGTCAAAGTCAACCAGCAGGAACATCTGACGGCCATAGGCGAGTATGCGAGTATCTTCTTCCATACTCGTCAGGTATACGATGTCGGCTATATCTCGCCAAGTAGGCGAGATCCTCCATTACTCGCTAGTATGCAAGTTTCTTCCATAGTCGCCAGGTCAGCATATACAACATCGCAGGGGCTAGGTATAGTCGTCTACATACCCCCAGGTTTTGTCTATAAATATACCCCTAGAGGTACCAAGATTTGTGTAAGACCCTCTTTTTTTTGCTGTTAAACCGGGTCTTACCGCCCAGAACCGCCGTCTTACGGCGACACCATTACACCCAATGGTCGCCGCCACAAGACGCCGATCCTGCCGACTATTCATCATCATCCAGGCCAACCATAATCACAGTAATTGAAGTATTAAATGAAACAAGTCCACAAAATCACATTATATATTTATCATAATACATGATTACAATGTCCACGATGAGAAAGAACTAAACGAATAAGGGCTTATGCCCGATACATGTTCAAATATAGTGCACCAACACTCTCACTTTACATCTATGCGGAAGCTATCAAACACTGTCTTCATACATCTGTAACTGCTGCTGCGACGACATATAGTGGCTGCTCTGCTTCATCCCGTCCTCCTGTCCTGTCTCCTGAACGAGGTCCTGCTGTTCCGACACATCATCCCTAAAATGATGAGGTCCACCGACCGTCAGTCTATAAGACTCAGCATATTCCTCACCGCCTCCACCTGCGACTCCTAGGCACCGTGCGGGAGGAGGAAGCGGAGGACATCAAAGGGTAAATCAAAAGCAGGTGACAAGCGGGTATTACTAACCTAGCAGTATATATCAATAGCTAATCTAGCAATTATATCAATAGCTAATAACATGTATATATATATATACATCAAGTGCCTTTCTAATAAATCTATCATAATAAATCAAGGGGCTACACAGAAACCGAGTAGTATATAAACGAGCGTCAAAGTGAGTATACACACGCAGTTATAAAATAGTCTAAGCAGCTAGAAAAGTAAACCAGAGCAGTTATAAAGAAAACTAGAGCAAGTAAATAACAACTAGAGCAGCTGTGAAAGTAACCTTAAATTATGTGTATACACAAAAACACATAAGCTAAGGGATCTGACAAGAAGTGATCATCGTATAAAAGAGCCCATACTAATTTATACGATGAGGTCTCTGTTTTATGCAAGTATGCTATGTCATGATGTGCAATGAAATGATGCAACTCACGCACACGACTCTGCACGTACAAACCTTTAGTTCCCACTTTTCAGAGGTAGCTAACCTCTCGGGCACCTCCCGTCGTGGTCAAACGGTGGCAGAGGAGCGGGCGTCTCCTCACCTAGGTGGGTAAGTCACACTACCAGACCTAGGCCCTAACGTATGCTGTGATACCGGTACCCGGTACTCACGAGCTCCTGCGTACTAAACTGAATTGGCCAGGCAGGGTTTAGGGAATCCGTCCCGTCGGACGCGCAGTAAGACAACCTGGCCCCAATAAAACCACTAGCACTGCCGAGTCAACGAACTGCTGTCTGTGTGACGACTAAGACTGAATCGAAGACCCACCACATCTTATACACAAGCAACATGTATTAACCCTTACTACTGAGCCTCCAGCTCGCAATTCTAAATCAACATTTATAAAGTAGAGCCTACCGCTCGTCAAACTGCATCAGTCTTATATTTAAACTATGAGCCTACCGCTCGCTAGACTACACCAGTATTATATTTAAACTACGAGCCTACCGCTCGCTAGACTACACCCGTCTTATATTTAAACTACGAGCCTACCGCTCGCTAGACTACACCAGTCTTATACTTAAACTACGAGACTACCACTCGCTAGACTATACCAGTCTTATATTTAAACTATGAGCCTACCGCTCGCTGGACTATCCCAATCCTTCCTTATAACCCGAGCCTACCGCTCGCAGGACTATCCCAGTCCTTCCTTATAACCCGAGCCTACCGCTCGCGGGACTATCCCAGTCCTTCTTTATAACCCGAGCCTACCGCTCACAGGACTATCTCAGTCCTTCCATATAACCCGAGCCTACCGCTCGCAGGACTATCCCAGTCATTCCTTATAACCCGAGCCTACCGCTCGCAGGACTATCCCAGTCCTTCCTTATAACCCGAGCCTACCGCTCGCAGGACTATCCCAGTCCTTCCTTATAACCCGAGCCTACCGCTCGCAGGACTATCCCAGTCCTTCCTTATAACCCGAGCCTACCGCTCGCAGGACTATCTCAGTTCTTCCTTATAACCCGAGCCTACCACTCGCAGGACTATCCCAGTCCTTCCTTATAACCCGAGCCTACCACTCACAGGACTATCTCAGTCCTTTCTTATAACCCGTGCCTACCGCTCGCAGGACTATCTCAGTCCTTCCTTATAACCCGAGCCTACCGCTCGCAGGACTATCCCAGTCCTTCCTTATAACTCGAGTCTGCCGCTCGCAGGACTATCTCAGTCCTTCCTTATAACCCGAGCCTACCGCTCGCAGGACTATCTCAGTCCTTATTTCATTCCTTCCCAGATTTGGGAGGGAGATTATGTTTCAAGTTCTCCTACTTTACTACTCTTGTCTATTGTTAGTTGACCTTAACAGCTTGGGGTGAATCCTGGACTTCCCGTGGATTACCCGGTGAAGGGCTCGCAACGGTACTAGGGAATGTGATGGTGACTGAAGCCCAGCTCTCCCTTTTCAGGATATTTATTTTATTTAGTTGCTACACATTCTTGTATGCCCGTTTGCTCTCCAATTGCTCTAAAATCCTAGGGTGGATTACCATTTGACTCGGGCAGACATGTGTCGGTGTTCTATTGAACACCGAACCATGTCATTCCTAGTGACCGACTATTTTCTTGTGTTATCTCTCAATCACAATTTTCACTTCTTGCTAAGTCATCCTTCGTCTCCCCTAATAGGTTCATGTCAAATTCCTGAATTGATAGTTTTACTAAACACACCCCGTCTTTATTTCAGATGACTGCCCTTGGTGATTAATCCTTCAACATAGTTGGGCATCTGCAATTCTTTTAGAGTTAGTAACTCTGGGGGTGGTGACCATAAGGAAGGGGTCCGAATCAATGTTTTCAGTTTCTACTATTCGCAGACCAAGGTGGAATTGAACTAGATTTGACTCTTAAGATGCAACATTGTTCCTTTCAAGTCCTAATGAGTTCCAAGTTCTTACCGTAGGTTCACAATTTGTAATGATCTAACAACCTCAAATCCTACATTTCATACTCTTCCTGGGAATTCTTAATCATAATTTCTATTCAAATAGATGAGATGAAAGTAAAGTTTTACGCAACAAGTATCATCTACGGATCTCTATAAATTCTGATGAATTCACAATAGTATAGTATTGGTCTAAAAACCTCAAACCCCAAGTTTCACATTTTTCCAGGGATTATTTATCCATAATTACCATTTAATAAGAGTGGGATGCCAATAAGGATTTGCACTACGACTACCATCTACAAGTCACAATAAATTCTGGTAAAATCACAGAAGTATAATATTGACCTAAAAATAGGAATGCCTAAGTTTCATAATTTTCCAAGTAGTATTTGTCCATAATAATCATTTAATACCAGTGGTGTGCCAATAAGGGTTTACACTACAACCACCATCTACAGGTCACAATAAATTCTGATAAAATCACATAAGTATAATATTGACCTAAAAGCAGCAATGCATAAGTTTCATAATTTTCCAAGTAGTATTTGTCCATAATAATCATTTAATACAAGTGGTGTGCCAATAAAGGTTTACACTACAACCACCATCTACATGTCACAATAAATTCTAATAAAATCACAGAAGTATAATATTGACCTAAAACATCAATGCCTAATTTCATAATTTTCCAAGTAGTATTTGTCCATAATAATCATTTAATACAAATGGTGTAGCAATAAGGGCTTACACTACAACTACCATTTATATGAAACTATAAATCACAGGAGAATTACTAGGTAGTTATAATGATCTAAAAAGGGCCTATCCAGAATCTCATAATTTTCTCAGTGGATTTTATGCATGTTTGCAACAAGATAAGGAATTTACAAAAATGCCCTTATGCCATAAAAACCTACTTTTTCTCCTCCAAAAATTCTACCAATAATCATAGGTGTTCTAAATACTGAAATAATAAGCCACATTTAATTTCATAATTTTCCATAAAACTATTCTCATTGAATTCATAAAAACTTGAAAAGGGCAAAAATGTAATTGGTGCTAACACTAGTATGAAATAAATTTCATAAATTCCCAATAATTCACCAGAGGTCTAACTCAACATTATAGACCTACGACCAGAGATCTAGAATTTTCTAGATTCAATTACCCATTTTATTTCATTAATTTGAAAGGGGCTAAGTTTGAATTAAAACAAAAAATCCTAAAATTTTAACCCCCAAAATACTACAACTTCAAAGGATGATGTATTCCATCCACACCAACTCATAACCAGAGTTTCAAGGGCATCTAATGGGGCAAATGGGCCAAAATCACCTTTTCCCATTTTTGCTAGATGCACCCCAATTTTCCCTACACCCCTTCAATGTAAATGTTGGATTCACCAATCCTGCATGGATCCAATTGGTCCCAAATTTTTACCAGAGAATAATATAGGTTAAATAAGCATGGCATCCAAACTTGGGGTCATTTGGAGTTATATAACTCCAAATAATCCATTTATTTGATTTTCCATGTTCTGGATAAAACTTTAGAAAAATAATTTCATAAAAATCTGATTTTTGAACCTAAGCTAGGTATATGGCACATGCATGCATGGCCAAAATTTCAGCTTCATCAGACTTAAACTGTAAAAGATATACACAATTTAAATTCTGGTTTCTAGCATGATCAGTCTCATTAAATTGAGTACTGTGGTATCTACAGTTAACCAAATGACTTGATTTCACTTTCAGATGAAAGTAGACATCTAGATTTACATTAGTTGTCTCCGGTTATTTTTCAAGTTAAGGTATCTAGGTGCCTAAATTTGGCTTACAAATTCGGGGTAAAAGTGTGACATTTCATTCAAATGATATGGAATAAATAATTTTGGGCGGCGTATAAGGAATCACGCGAAATCGACGACCCTGATTTTGTCTTCCTCGATGAGCCAAGGGCTCAGATCCCCCGCGACTGGGCCGATTTGCGGGCAAGATTCCGGCCAACTGAGGTCATCTCCGGCCAATCGCCCAATCCATCTCCTTCACCTGACTAAGGGCTATTGCCTGGCGGTGAGATCACGACCGGAGGTGGCCTGCGCCACCTTTCATTTTTGCGGTTAAGAACATGGAAAAAAATCCAGTGGTGATCCCATCACACACTTGCGATTTTTGAAAACGGAGAGAAGAGAGTTCTAGCACAAGTGGAGGGGGAAAGGAAACTTGCCTTTGATCGGGCTTGATCTTGAGGAAGAACGAGAAACGCCATGGCCTAACTCGAGCTCCATCTTCCTACTTGATCTTCCTCCTCAGAGCTGGTCTCCTCCCGAAAACATGGGGGTTCTTCTCCTTTTTTTTATTCTGAAGCTAATGGTGGGGATGAATAAGGTTGAGGGGGTTTTGTTTGCTGGATGCCATTTTTCGGCGACCTCCTCTATGTTGCCACCGCCTCAGCTAGCCAACTGCAGGTCTCTAACTCATCAGGAATTCACTCCTGAGCTCGAATTGATGCCAGGAGAGAGAAGGTTTGGCTGCTTTTACATTGGGAAGGGGTGGTTGCCATTAGTGTGGTCGGCAAGGTGAAGTTAAGCTCTCTCCTCCCCCTCTCAACTGCTGCCATGTCAGCTCAAGCCTGCTGGGAAATTCCTGGGGAAGCTGAGAGCAATCCAGGAATTAGGGGGTGGTGGCCAAGTGGCCATCCCTCCATGTGTTGACGCCAGGAAAATCCTGACCTCAAGATTCGGACCAATGCAGCCCGAGGTTACTGATCCTGCGGTCCAACTCCTCGGCTCTGATAGCTAAAATAGGAGAGAGAAAGTGACTATAAGCACACCCCAGGTGCTCCAGCAGGGAGGTCCCACCACGTACCCGGAAGTTTGGGAGAAACTTCCCCTCCGCAACCAAAAGCTGGGCGAGGTACTAGACGGGCATGGATTTGGCGAGTATCCAACTTGGGGGGACCTCGACCACTTCCAAAAGTGCCATTTCTAGTACCCCTGGGGGGCTATTTATAGAGAAATCCTAGGGGGGGGGGGTCCAGGCGAGGATACTATCTCTGCTCGCGAGTTACAAGGGCTACTCGCCCATACTCATGAGATACTCGCCCATACTCGCGAGATACTCGCCCAAGCTCGCCTCTGCTCGCCCCCTGCTCGCCATACTCACCCCTTGCTCGCCATACTCGCCCCTTGCTCGCCATACAAGCCCCTTGCTCGCCATACTCACCCCTTGCTCGTGCTGGCTGAGTTGCCTTGTTTCTTGGACTGCCGGCTTCTGTGCTGACCTTTTGACCTTGACTTCAGCCTACGTGGCTTTGAATGGGCTTCTGTGCTGAGAATGAGGGTTGTACACCATGGATTCTTCTTGAATTCCTCCTTGTCTTCTTCCCCCTTTCTTACACTTGGACAAAGCCTTCATTTCCCCCAAATTTCGAATTTCCGCATGCCTATGGTCTGGTCACCATGTGGGCTGACCAATTGAGTCATGGGATTGGGCTAAGTCTACTTGATTTAAACTTTTGGCTCACTTGACTCAAATATGCCAATTTGGGGATTTTTGGGTTTGGGCTTGACTCAAGCTCACACCACTTAATATGACTGACCCGCATTATTTTCTTGGACCCTATGGACCCATTCCAAGAGGAATTAAATCATGGTGGGGTCATATGGGGCTTGATTGCACTTATTTGCCTATAGGGGCAATTTGGGTATTTGGGTGATTTTGCCATAATTCTCCAAATTTGAATGTGCACCTTGGCTTGCTTATGTCTCATTCACTCCCCTTAGTGTTTAGGTAGGGTTGTGCTAGGTTAATTTGGCCAATTTGGGGCTAATTAGAACCTAAAGGGTATAATTGGTAATTTGGGCAAATTGGTAATTTGCCCAATTTCCTCAAAATTGGCTTACACCAAGGGTCCAATGTGGGGCCATTAGACTCCCTAAGTGTCCCAAGTGTGTTAGGGGTGATCAATTTGATCACAATGGGTCAATTGAAGTTCAGTTTAAGTTTTTAGTACTAATAGGTCAATTTGGGTTTTTTAGTAATTGACCCAATTTCCCCAAATTGGTGGTCCTAGGATGGGGCTTTTGGGTCCATTAGGTCCCCCAGGGAGGTTTCCACATGATGGTGGGTCCAATTTGATCATTTGGAGTTCAATTGCCCTCATTTATGGGGGTTTGACCTAGGTGGCCTAAAGTTGACTTTTGGTCAAATTGACCAATTTGGTTGGCCTCAAGTGTCCCTAGTGGTTTACTCACCTCCTTGGATGGTCATGGGGGTCATGGTGTGGTTAGTTTGGCTCATTGGAGTCTGTTGGTCACCCCTAGGCTAGGCCATCAAGATTTGCTATATGCACCCCAAAATGCATTCCTTCCTATCTTAATGAGTTCATGGGGCCTCTTTGGCCCACTTTGTGTACTTGATCCAACCTAGGGGGGTCTCCATGGATATGTGTGATGCTCAAGGTGTGAGGCCCTATTGAGACCCCACATACATCTGTATCTAAGCTACGTTCAAACATGTGTCCCAGGTTGAAGTACTCACTACAACCGAACTTCGTGGAAACCGAACTTCGTGGAAACCTGGCTTTGATACCAAATTGTGAGGCCCCTATTGAGGCCCCACATACATCTGTATCTAAGCTACGTTCAAACATGTGTCCCAGGTTGAAGTACGACTAGTGAATACAAAATAAAAACACATAATAAGAAATTTACTTGGCATACCTTGTATTATTCGTTGAATCTTTTCTGATCTATCTTAATCAATCCTTTTGGTTTTGCGTATCCCAGGTCACGTCCATTACCTACAAAATTTGACGACGGGCTTAGTCATAAAAATATGACTAAGTGAGGATATACCTATTTCATGTCTATATACAATTAGAAAACTTACGCATTTTAAAACATAGTTCTCCATACTAACCGTTTTCTGTCTCAGTAATGAACTTATGAAGCATATAACTACATGAACATGTTAGTATCAATAAAACATTATGAGCAGTATAAGATCATAACCATATCATGTACAATGTAACATTAAAGCAGTGTGTCCATGTATCAGTAACTATGAAAGAACATAATAACTGGGGGAACATGTCAGTAATCATAAACAGTATAAGGAGTTGTAGCATTCGTATGAACTATGGAACATGTCATGTAAGTATCATAACTGTATATATATCATGAAAGCAGTGCAAATACATAATTTCATATCAGTTTTCATGTCTATAAGCATTTATCAATGTACCTTTATAACCCTTTAAATCAGTACTTCCATGAACATTTCGTTTCTTAGGATATATTAGGGGCGATTCAAATTCTTTTTTCTTTTTTCCTTGACCCCGAAGGGTCCTTGACCCCGAAGGGTCCTTTACCCTGAAGGGTCCTTTACCCCGAAGGGTCCTTTACCCCTAAGGGTCCTTTACCCCGAAGGGTCCTTTACCCCGAAGGGTCCTTTACCCCGAAGGGTCATTCATGTGCATGCATATTCAAGTCGCCCGTAATATAACCTCGTGTCGACACGTTTACATAATAATGAGTTATTCATATTTATTAATCCCCTCAGAAGTAATTCGCCTGTTTGCCTTTATCAAGGCCATACAATATAGCGAGAATTAGTATCATTGATATCAACTATACATTTAACATTAGTATGATAAGTGCGTATGTAAAGAGAACATAAAGCAATAAAGCTTAAATAAAACTGGTAGCTCTCACCATCAGTATTAATGTTCATAATGTGTATGATCTCCTTTTCCTCTTGCGGAAAGGTGTATGTCGCTATGTTTATATTGTATATAAATGTATTTATATATGAACATATTTATTAGCATGTATATGGTTTACAAAGTTACCTCCTAGCTGAAGTGGGGTACTAATAGAGAAAAGTGGAGTGGTGTGCTTATATGAATAATTGGTGTGCTAATAGAGATCAAAATTGGCTGTTTTGGGTTGAACCGGCTGGATAATCTTTCATTGGGCTGCTAATAATAATAAGTGGCTGATTATTATGTAAGGCGGTGGAGAATCTGGGGGTGTTTACATGTGGCGTGTTTTTTCCCTTACTTTACGACCTTTACTCCTCCCAGTTAGGATTATCCCGCAGTTAGGGCACGATGCCGATCTCCTTCTAAACCTTCTCCTCTTTCTCTCTGAAATTCACTCGCATATGACGGGAATCAATGGGTATTACTAAGATCGGAGGTTGTGCAGCTTTGGTTGAATTGGGGCTTCATTGGGGCTTGCGATGTGATACAGAAGCATTGCCCGACCTCTTTTAGTTCACTGTTTGCTTGACCTGGGCATTGTGAATTGCTTTTACTCTTATAGTCCCACTGTGAGCTCCTCCTCCCTCCTTCCTTTTTCTCCCTTTTTATTGTTACTTACTGAATTTAGTAGCTGATCATGGTTTTACTCGATTCCTGCTTTGAGAGATTTTCATGAAAAGGGAACTAATGAATCTTTACCTCTCTTGATTTTGCCCTATTTCCTAAGTTGGGGTTTTTTCTGAAGTGAAGGCCTATGTTGTCCGGCTGTTATGTCTTGTTTAATTGATTAATGGGAGATCTGCTTAGGGCCGGCTGTTTGGAGTTTCTGGAGGTTGTTAATGTTGGTATAGGTTATATTCCCACCTGCAGTTATCTGCTATTCCATTTATATATGGGGGAGTTTTGTTTATCATCGTACTTTAGGAGTAGGATTCCTATGTGCCTGTTATCGTGTTATAATGGTTTTCACAGGGGGAATGTTGGATAGTGCTTAGGTTGGTTGAAAGAGACTGCCCCTCTTTCTTGTGACAGGTATTGGAGGAAGTTTGGGCTTTGACTTACCTCCTGACGAGCTGCTGTTTTATATTTATGAATTGGATTGCATGAAAATAGTGAGTATAGGTATATACATGGTTTGCTTTGATTTTTAAATGGGGAAATTTGGGCTTAATGTTGAAGGCTGCATCAGTTATTGAAAAGAGAAAAGCTATATTGTTTTCATTATGTTGAGCATTAGTTGGGCCAGTCAGTTCTATATTGGACTTGCTTTGCTCTCTAGCCAGAACTTGTTATTTAAACACTATATTGGGTTTTGTTGGCTGTGAGGTATGATGAGTTAAATATGAAAGTTGTCTTTAATTTACACTTGTCTCCCTCCTATGATTATGCTAAATAAATGGTATAGTGAGTAGCCTCCAAGTGATGTATGTTATAAAATTTTAACAAGGTGCAACCCCGATAAATGATATACAGATATCGCGAAGGATGGCACCTCAAAACACATTCTTAGCGACACCGAGTCGACACTGATTTATTTTTTCATCATAGGGGATAATTTATCTATAATATTTAAATTGAGTTTTCTTATCTAATTGTATCAATTCACATTTTGGGCCGTTACACAAGGTGCTTTAGCCTCTTTCAGTCCACTTTACACTAGGGTGGCCCATGGTGCCTGAGTGCACACCATGAGTTCTTCACTCCTTTCAACCGGTCATATCGGAGCACCACAGTCCGGAGATCATATTGTAGACTTCTATAGCATAATCAGCTAAAAGCATACTTTTTGGGGAGTGTTTTTCTAATATGGACATGGACTGTTTATGGACTTTTATTGAACTGTTTATGCCTTATAGATTGCTTATTTTGTAGTTTTGTTATATTTTTAGTTAAATGACTCAAATGCTTGAGATTTGGGAAGTAGTTTAATTTTCAAACATCCTTTTTATTGGATTTTAGTACTTATGTTGACAAAATTTTTAGTGTTCTTAGCCATCATTTTTTATTTCCCCGTAAATGTTGGTGGGTTAGAGACTATTTGGCACGACTCTCATCTATGTATTGGCAGCAACTACGGTTGATTATTATGATTAAATTGATTATTTTAGCGGGCGGCTAGACTCGATAATCATTGCCAGTGAATGTATAATTTAAAAAAATATTTTTTTAGTAATAAAAAATAATTAATTTTGAGTCGGCTTGAAATTGATTCTAGTAGGCTCGAAATCGAGTTGATTTTGATTTGAGCCGGCTCGACTCGAAATCAATTTCGATTTCGAGTCGACTCCTAGTCGGAAATTTCGATTTCGAGGTGAGCCTAACTCGATCGAAATTGACTCGATATCACCCTTACCTGCTCCAGTGTCTGCTCTAATGTCTGCTCCAGTGCCTGCTCTAGAAGCCGCTCCCGCGAGCGCCAATGAAGATTTTCTTTCATTTTCACCTTTAAGTACTTGTAATCGGAGCGGTGACTGTCACCATCTCGGAGATTCTAACACCTGTAACCTGTAACAAATTAGTGAATTTGGTCATCACTGAACCGAACCAGTGTTTTTTCCCTTTCCGAGTTTTTCCACGTAAAAAGTCTTGTCGTCTCTGTTGTTGGTTCACTCTTAACTGTTTGCGCTCTTGATTCAGTCTCGAACTAAGACGGTTCGATCTTCCAGACCGGTAAAGCGCTAAGCAACCTACAACAATACAATTATATTCTTAATCATTTTCACGTATCAAATCATGCGACTATAACCGTTGTCTTGAATTTTTTTCTTGAGCATTAATTTTCGGTTCTCAGGTCGGTTCTTGATACCCGACTTGTGAAAACGGGAACCGAACCGAATTGTCGATTCTGACATTATGGGAACTAGACCCGAGCCGAATCTATCATGAAACGGTTCGGTTCAGGTCCAGTTATTGCTTCTTCTCATATTTTTGCACCCCCCCTAATCACTAATTATACAAACACAAGATAAAGTGGTGAAATGGTAAATATTAGTATATATAATGATAAATGTGTTACATTGTTCTTCAACATATATATAAATAAATCATAATTGTGTTACACTGCCCTATATAATCAGACATCAATCTGCATCCAAACTGCAATTAGCAGCTAATTAATACGATTACAGCTTTTATATATTAATTAAAAAATTCTAATGACCGGTCTTACCAACCCTGGTCAACGCCACGTAAGCAACGAGCCGGTAAAAAACAAGCATGAAAACCAGCACGGCGATGGCCACGCCCTCGCCGTCGAGCCCCACGAGCCTGACCGACGGCAGGTCCACCACCTCGCACCTCCGGCCGTCGTCTCCGCACCGGTAAGTCTCGCCGACGGCGTACTGCGATGACGCCAACAGTTTGAAGGTGTAGAAACTGAGGGATACGTACTTGATCCAGGCAATGAAGACCGGCACTTGCTGCACGAAATAGCCGCCGGCGAGCATGAACGTCAGCATGACGACGGAGGCCAGGGTGGTCGCCGACTTGAGGTCCATGATGAGGGCGCCGATGGCGAGGCCGAGGCCCTGCGCCGACAGCACGCTGAGGAGGACGACCAAGAGGGTGGCGAAGAAGTGGCCGGCGGTGGGCTTAAGCCCACCCATCCAGTAGACGATGGCTGTGAAAATGGCCGGCAGGAGAAGCTCCATCGGGAGGTCTCCGGCGATCCTGGCCATGAAGTAGGACGAGAGCCTGTACATTCCCGAAGACCTCTCTTTGGTCAACATCATGCGTTCCTGTGGGAAGGTGAATATAGCCTGAAACACGGGGAAGAAGCCCCAGAATCCTGATATGAAGAACAGGAGCCCAACCTGCAGCGCAAAACCACGTTCTATCATCACCATGCACATTAGAGATGAATTCTAACTGTAATATAGGATTATAGGTAGTACTTGATCGGCGACATGGCCGGAGGATTGCCACCAGAGACAGCCGCAGACGACGGCGACGATGAGGACCTGCGCAATCTTCAGGGAGGAGAAGGACTCGTGTCTTCTTTCTTTGAGACCTCGACGGAGGAGAACGTTGAACTGTTCCCACCACGACGTCACCCATTTTCCGGCATTCTTCACCGCCGCCGCCTGATCGCCGGAATCATTGCCAAGGAACAGTTTGCTAGTCTCCTTGATCTCTTCCTTCACCTTGCCGTCCAAGTGCGCGAGATAGCCCGATAGTAGTGTTTCTTTCACGCTCCTTCCTTCTCCATCACCCCCGCCTTCGTCGTGATAAGATATGCCTGCATATACATTGTACATTGCATGAATGGTATGTTAGATCTCATATTTGCAGTTTATTAAGGGCAATGTTATAAGCAGTCCTATAACCGTTAAATGTAGTCCATTGATAATCGAAGTCCAAAGAATTTAAGTGTTTTTAGGACTGCGAATAGCCGTCTTATGACTGCTAATAACATCGCCCTTTATTAATTCAACAGGAAGACTGAACTCAATCTCATGGAAAGTTATATACTGCTTACAAAAGTATCATTTTATATTACATTGAACTTGCTTTTATAGCTTTAGTTCATGATAAATGGCTTCAGTGGGCGTCGCATGTGCAATTGCGACATACTGTGATTCGGCGGACGATATGGCTACCATTTTTTGTTGCTCAGAATTTCAGACTACTCTTCTTGATCCACAAAAGAATATAAATTTGTTGGTGTTGGTTTGATCAACTAATTAATGATCCTCCCCAGTCACTATCCCAATACCCAAATATGAGAATTTCTTTTTCTTTGTTATATAGTAATCTAACCTTCATTGCACCTTTCAAGTATCTCAAGATTCGTTTCACTACCATCATATGAATTTGAGATGGATTACTTACAAATCGATATACAATACTTACAACATTGTCTGTATCTGGACGGGTAGTTGATACATATATCAGTGATCCCATCATTTGCAATAATATGTTTCGTCAACTGGCTGCGATGTATTTCTCTTGCACAATTTTTCATAGGTGACCATTTGAGTGCTGACTTGTTTTGCTTCAATCATCTTGAGCTTTTTCAGTAGGTCAATAATATATTTCTCTTGATTGATGAAGATAAAGTCAGTTTGTTGCACAATTTGGAGGCCTAGGAAGTATCTCATTATTAATTATATTCCTAGATCAATCATATCATATTTTTGCACCATTCTTTCTTTAAATTGTTGGATGTCAGTATTATTCGAACCTGCATATATCATATCATCAACATACATAGCTAAAAGCAAGAAATGTCCACTGTCATACTTCTTTATATAGAAAGCTGGTTCTGACGGGGGAATTTTAGAATCCCTCTTGTTGGAGATGACTGTCTATATGTGTGCATTCCAAGCAGGGGGTGGTGGTGGGGTGGGGGTGGGGGTTTAAAATCCCTCTTTTTGTTTATAGTTTCTTGCATACCACCTCTTCCTTCTCTGCCTCTACCTCTACTTCAACCTCTTGGACTTCCTCGAAAGATTTTTTGGGAAGTAGAATTGGCAGTAAGTCATTTATCACATTTTTCTAAAGGATCAATTTCCTAGGTAACTCTCCCTACTACTTACGATGATTTATATATTGAGAATTTACAAGCATGCAAATTTTTTGATAATAGTTTAAATGATATTGAGATTCTAAATTCTTAAAATAAACTTTTGTTAAAAGAAAACAAAAAATTATCTAAACTATTAGAGAAACAGAAGGTTTTTTGCCAAGAAAGTAATCACTCCTTGGCAATAGTGAAAGAACTTGAAGAAACTCTTTCTAAGTCCCACTCCAATATTGAAATTCTTACTAAGGAGAAAGAGAATTTAGAAAGAACTTTAAAAACCTCTCTTTCTCAAATAGAAGAAGGAAATAAGAGTTTTGCGAAACGGTGCATTATGTTATTAATGAAAAACACCATTCTCAAAGCTCATATTCATGATTTAAAAATGGCTATTAAAAATTCAGAGTTTGACAAAGATCTCTAGACATGATCTTGACCAACCAATGTCATGGTAGTGCCAAATATGGTCGTGAATACGTTACTGGGAGCAATAAATCCAGAAATTTTATTTCTGTTAATAAAAATTCAGTTTAGAATTCAAATGTTATGTCATCTTCCTACAAGAGTTTATCCAAACCTCCAAAAAGGGCTTCATCCCTTTTATATTGATCGTGTGCCAAATGTCATATTTTTGGACACACCTCAGACTCATGTAGGAAGAAGGGTCGTAGTGCTATAAAGCAAACTTGGGTGCCTAAGGTTTCCACCTATTCTATGGGAGGAACCTCTTGGGTATCCGGATCTTTACTCTCATCTTCTTTGTAGGTATGTTGGCAGGCTAAGGAAAAAAAGGACGTGTGGTATTTGGACTCAGGATGCTCCAAACACATGACGAGCAACAAAGCAAAGTTCCTTAGTCTTGAGTTGAAGAAAGGAGGGTTGGTAACATGTAGAGATAATGGAAAAGGAAGGATCATGGACATCGGCACAGTGGGTAACGAATTGTTTTCAATTTCTAATGTTTTATTTGTAGATGGTTTGAAACATAATTGAATATCCATTAGTTAATTATGTGATAAAGGTGTAAATGTTTTATTTGAATCATCTACAAATCTTTGCAAAATCATAAATCCTAAAACAAATGATGTCGTACTCACCGCACCTAGGATGCATAATATTTATATGATTGTCTTTAATGATTTTTTAAATTCTTCTTTAAAATGCTTTATTTCTAAAAATGAAGAATTAGAACTTTGGCATATGCGCCTTGGTCACTCTAGCACCAAACTTATTTTGAAATTACCAAAAGATAAATTAATTAATGGATTACCTATGCTTGATGAAAATTTATCTTCTTTTTGTACGTCTTGCCAAAAAGGAAAGTTTTCAAAAAATTCTTTTAAAAACAAAAATGTAATTTCTACTACTAAACCACTTCAATTAATTCATATGGATTTATTTGGACTGGTTAGCACTTCAAGTCTAGGTGGTAGAAAATATACTTTTGTAATAATTGATGCTTATTCTAGATTTTGTTGGACTTTATTTCTATCTTCCAAATCCGATGCTTTTCTTGAATTTACTAAAATATGCATTCGTATTCAAAATGCACTTGATTTAAAAATTAAATTCATACGCTCGAATCATGGAGGAGAATTTGAAAATGATATGTTTTCCACTTTTTGCAATGATTTAGGAATTAAACATGAGTTTTCCGCTCCACGCACACCACAACAAAATGATGTAGTGGAGAGGAAAAATAGAACCCTTCAAGTGCTAGCACGCACTATGCTTTGTGAATATTGGTTACCTAAATCATTTTGGGCTGAAACAATTAATACTTCATGTTATATTATTAATCGTGCCATGCTTCGACCTATTTTAAAATTAATATCTTATGATCTTTATTTTAAAAGAAAACCTAATGTATCTTATTTTCATGTTTTTGGTTGTAAATTTTTTATTTGAAATACTAGAGATGCATTAGGAAAATTTGATAAAAAATGTGATGAGGGAATTTTCATTGTTACTCTTCAACTAGTACGGCTTATAAAATTTTTAATAAAAGAACTAAAATAGTTGAAGAGTCTATTATTCATGTAAGATTTGATGAGTTTGTTTATTGTATAGAAACTAATCGTACAGGAAATGAAGACGAACCGCTTTCCCCTTTAGAGCATGAGGATGTTAAACCGCTTGGAGAAAAAGGAGAGGAGAAAGAAGAAGAACAAGTGGAACATGTTCCTCCAAGTGTGCTACAATTTTCAAAGGATCATCCAAGGGAGCTTATCATAGGAGAACCATCAAAAAGGGTAAGTTCTCGTTCTTCTTTACATGAGTCTTTTTCAAACTTTGTTTTGTATCAGAAATAGAACCAAAAAACGTTTCAACCGCTTTAAATGATGAATCTTGGTTTTTAGCTATGAATGATGAATTAAATCAATTTGAGCGTAACAAGATTTGGAATTTAGTAGAGAAGCCATCTAATCATCCGGTTATAGGTGTCAAATGGATTTTTAAAAATAAACTAGATGGTGACTCTAGAATTACAAGGAATAAAGTTAGATTAGTTGCACAAGAGTATCCACAAATCGAGGGAATATATTTTGATGAAACTTTTGCACCTTTGCTCGCCTTGAATCAATTAGAATATTTCTTGCATTTGTGAGTTTTAAAAGATTTAAATTATTTAAATGGATGTTAAAAGTGCATTTTTGAACGGGATTATAAAAGAAGAAGTTTATGTAGAACCCCCCGGTTATATGAGTGAAAAATTTCCTAATCATGTGTATAAGTTAGAAAAAGTGTTTTATGGATTAAAGCAAGTGCCACGTGCTTAGTATGATAGATTAACTTTATTTTTAATAAATCACGGTTATAAAATGGGAAGTGCGGATAATACACTCTTCATTAAGCATGTAAGTAATGATTTGATTATATTATAAATTTATGTGGATGATATTATTTTTGGAGGCACTAATGAAGAGTTATATAATGAAGTAATTTTAGTGATAAAAAATGAATTTGAAATGAGCTTGGTAGGAGAACTCACTTATTTTCTAGAATTTCAAATCTCACAAAGACAAGATGGTATTTTTATTTGTCAAACTAAATATGTTCATGATATTCTTAAAAGATTTCGACTTGAAAACCTAAAATAAGCTAATACATCAATGAGTGCATAACTAAAGTTAGGAAAAGATGAAGTCGATATTTCTATTGATCAAACATTATATAGAGGAATGATAAGCTCATTGCTATATTTAAGTGCATCTAGACCCGATATTATGCTTTCTGTTTGTTTATGTGCTAGATTTCAAGTCAACCCAAAAGAATCACATTTAAAAGCGATTAAACGTATTTTTAGATATTTAATTGGAACATATAGACTAGGCTTATGGTATCCTCATAATGATTGTTTTATTTTACACGGTTTTTCTGATTCAGACTATGCGGGATGTTCATTAGATCGTAAGAGCACTAGTGGCACGTGTAATTTTATAGGCCTTTCACTCATATCATGGTCGAGTAGGAAACAAAATTATGTTGCCCTCTCCACCACTGAGGCCGAATATATCGCACTGGGTAGTTATTGTGCGCAAGTCTTATGGATGACCCAAACTTTAGAAGACTTTGGTGTTTATCTAAATAACATAGAATTAAAATGTGACAACAAGAGCGCTATCGATCTTACAAACAATCTCGTACATCATTCTAGATCTAAACATATAGATGTCCGACATCATTTTATTAGGGATCATATTAAGAGGGAACATGTTAAAATTAGTTTTATAGGGACTAACTCACAACTTGCAGATATTTTTACCAAACCTCTACCCGATGCACGTTTTAACATGCTTAGGTTAAAATTAGGTATCTTAGAAATATCTCATTAAACCATATACAATGATCTTAAAATTTTATATGTCCTTTTCTTTAATTAAAAAAATTATTTCAAAAAACTACTAAAAATGTAAAAACACTTTTATAAAAACCACCAAAACATGTTAAATGGGCCTTCAAATCATCTTTATAATCTCTGAAATTTCAACAGTAAGAAGGTCTCTTTATAATACAAGTGAATTATGAAAAACATTTTTCAAAAAATCAATATTTGTAGTTCTGTTTTGGCGTTATGAAGCTAACACCTGGCGTTAGCCCCCTTTTGCTCCAAAATTTTTTTTGTCTTTATGAAAAATTTCTGGTATTATTTTAATGTAGTGTTTTATTTTTATTTCTCTATTTTTAAAAACTTTTCTATTTTTAAATATTTTTTAAAATAAAATTGATTACAAAATTATGCTTAGATGATTAATTCAAGGATGATTATATTTATTACTTAAAACAATGTTTAATTTTATCTCTCAGGTTTCTTAAAAAATATTGTTTTGTATTTGTCATGCCTTGAAAATTATCTTGTTATGTACAATGAAATTGATTATAGATAAATATGTGTAGAAATACTTAGCATGACTCTAAGTATGAGTAATGAATTATGTTTGATAATGATTCACTCACTCACTTATTTTTTGATAACCTACATGTGTTTACAATCTTATTTTTGCATAATTGTGTAGTGTAATAACATAAATAATTAAAATGCATAAATAGATTACTTACACAATATTGAATTGGTTATTTCAATTCTTAGTTTTCAAGCACTTGTGATTAGAGAAATGTGGTGTATAAAATAAAATTTTTATGTTTGCAAAAAACAAGTAATTTGGAGTCCTTGGTCATAAAAATCAAAATCAAATATAAACATTTGGCAAGGAAAACTCCACCAAAAATTGTAAAGTATCTCGTGCAAACAAATTTTCACCACTTCTCTTTAAAAAATATATCTTTATGTGCATTGAAATATTGTGAAAGTAATATTATTTGTGTTTTTAATATTGTGTTATTTCATCATATATGTCATGTATTTTTGATTGATTCACTTGCATGCTTTATCAAAACACTATTTTGTACACATCATTATCTTTCATAAAATTTCTACTAATAAGAATTGGATCTTATTGCTCATCTACACTATTCTCTACAAACATAAGTAAATGCACTAGATAGCAAAACATGATCTTTACAATGTTTATGTTTACTTAAATGCAAATTAATTTATATTGTAAAGCATATCTTTTCTTAATATTTGTAATCTTGCTTGCTAATTTTCTATTACCAATATCAAAAATACTTGCAACTTGTGTAACTAAATTCAAAACATCAACTTAATTGATTTAAACGCTTATTATATTTTGTACTTACAAATTTTTAAAGATGTTCAATATTGTTTTCGCTGTGTTCACTATTTTTCAAAAAGTTGTTATTATATATCTACATAGTGCATAATATTTCATATTGCGACTACTCTAAACCACCTTTTTTGATTATAACAAAATGGGGAGAATAAATTGAGGAAATAAATTGAAAATATCTATTATTTATGGGGAGTAAAATAGAAAATGCATTCATGTAGATGGAGTATCCATATAGGAGGAGTATGCATGTTTATCACGCTTATCATACACTATAAACACTACTCTAATTAAAATTTATTTCTTATTAGTGGATTTGTTATTATCAAAAGGAGGAGATTGTTGGAGCTTGTGTTCCACATCTCTTTGTTTGAGAATAACAAATCACACTATGTATTTGATCTTGCTTGTGTTTATAGTGTGTAGGTACGATATATACATATTTCTATGAATTGGATTGTCATTAATGACGATTCTCTGAAAAGAGATCTAACGCTCGACATTAGACATTAACGCCCTGCGTTAACTTTCGTCGAGAAAGAAGCCGTCGAGATGAAATGACGTCGAGAAGGAATTCGTCGAGAAGCCAGAGACAACACCAACGTTAGAGTTAACGGCTTAACGCTCGCATTGAGTCCACGATCTGCCATGATCCCGACGGTTGCACGATCTCAGCCACGGCCGTACACGATCCTTAACGCTGGCGTTAACTCTTAACGTCAGGCGTTAGCACCCGTATTTATTTAAAGAGCTGATTTCATTGCTCAAATGCTAATCTTCCAAGCCTTCACTCCAATCTTTTGTGAGAGCATTTCATCCCCAAATTCAGAGAGCACTCCCTACACCACCATTAAGAAGGAGATTTCCAATGGTCAAATTTGAAGAAGGACGCTTGCTTCAACTCCAACGATGGTTATTGCGTGTCTTCAACATCTCCTTCAGAGCTTTTCATTATAGGGAGTTTTTATTCTGAATTTACTTTTATTTTTTCATTATTTTCTTGTAAACGGTAGTGAATTCGCCGTCTTGTGTGTGACAAAGGCCGGGTTCAGTTTAGGGGGTAATTCGTCGTCTTGTGCGTAGCGACTAGGTCAAAGGTAGATCTAGGGGGTGGCTAGAGGTCTTATCTGGGGAAAGATAGGCTATAGCCAACCGGTCCTTGGGAGAAGGACCGGTGAAGGAACAAAATTTGATTTTACATTGTCGCCTTTAATTTTAAGCGTTATTGAAATATTACCTTTGTAATTATCTTTGTAATACAATATTCATTTTTATTATCTCTGATTTTCTTGAATTGTATTTCATTAAAGTTTTCATAAACAAAATCACCTTGACATAATTCACAGAAGCTTAATTTTCTGGAGTACTAACGCCCATCGTTAACTCTTAACGCCAGACATTAGCAACAGTAAAGAAAAAGTTTTGTTTTTCCTATAAATCTCTCATTTTACAAAAAAATTTATAAACTCCTTATTCACCCCCCCCCCCACCCTCTGAGGGCGTCATAAGATCCAACACATTTGCGCATCTCGCCCACGTACTCGTGGATCCCTTGCTCATTCGCGTATCTCGTCGACCCTTAATCCTAGGTCATGACTAAGACGCTCTCGCCCTATAGGTGCGCCACACGATCGCAACCCATTCGCGCGTGTTCATGCCCTTTTAGGACTTATGCGGTCGCGTTAATTTCTGTCGTAAGCGTAACCACGCCGAGAGCTCACCTCGTCTCTAATGATTCTTACATCTTTTAGGGTAGGTTGACTCCCTGGGTGCGTTCGCCCGGCAAGTGCCCTTTTTCGATTGACCCCACCCGCCGGCGAGTGTCCTTCTTGATGGACACCATTCGTCGATGAGTGTCCTTCTTAATGAACACCATTCACCTGCCTTATACTGAGAGACTTGCCTCGTGCCGATCTTTCCTTTCTTGGATTTTCCTTCCCTACCTTGCCTTTATCGCGAGTCGCCACTGGGTGAGCCTACGACTCTGCCAGCTAGGTAACAGTCTGGTCAACGGGTCTGCTAGAGGCTATTCATTCACAACCTACCACCGAGTGAGCCTACGACCCTGCCAGCTAGATAAGAGTCTGGTCACTGGGTCTGCTCGGGGCTAACCTTTGAAACTTTCAATCCTGCCCACCGGGTGAGCCTACGACCCTGCCAGCTAGGTGAGAGCCTGGTCAGTGGGTCTGCTCGGGGTCATTCTTTCACAACTTGCCACCGAGTGAGCCTACGGCTCTATTAGCTAGGTGGGAGTCTGGTCAACGGGTCTGCTCGGGGCCAACCTGTGAAACTTTCTATCTCACCACCGAGTGAGCCTACGACCCTGCCAGCTAGGTGAGAGCCTGGTCTGCGAGTCTGCTCGGGCCCATTCTTTCACAACTTGCCACAGAGTGAGCCAACGACCCTGCCAGCTAGGTGGGAGCCTGTTCAGCGGGTCTGCTCGGGGCTAACCTTTGAAACCCTTCATCCCGCCACCGAGTGAGCATACGGACCTGCCAACTAGGTGAAAGTCTGGTCATCGGGTCTACTCGGGGGCAACCTTTTAATACTTTCCATCCTGTCATTGAGTGAGCCTACAACGCTGCCAGCTAAGTGAGAGCCTGGTCAGCGGGTTGCTCGGGGCCATTCTTTCACAACCTGCCACCAAGTGAGCCTACGACCCTGCCAACTAGGTGGGATCCTAGTCAGCGGGTCTGCTCGGGGCTAACCTTCGAAACTTTCAATCCTGCCACTGAGTGAGCCTACGACCCTGCCAGCTAGGTGAGAGCCTGGTCAGCGGGTCTGCTCGGGGCCATTCTTTCATAACCTGCCACCGAGTGAGCCTACGACCCTGCCGGCTAGGTGGGAGCCTAGTCAGTGGGTCTGCTCGGGGCTAACCTTTGAAACTTTCCATCCTACCACCAAGTGAGCATACGACCCTGCCAGCTGGGTGAGAGCCTGGTCAGCGGGTCTGCTCGGGGTAATTCTTTCACAACCTATCACCGAGCGAGCCTACGGCCCTGCCAGCTAGATGGGAGACTGGTCAGCGGGTCTGTTCGGGGCTAACCTTTGAAACATTCAATCTTGCCACCGAGTGAGCCTACGACCATGCCAGCTAGGTGAGAGCCTGGTCAGCGGGTCTGCTCGGGGCCATTCTTTCACAACCTGCCACCCAGTGAGCCTACAGCCCTGCCAGCTATGTGGGAGCCTGGTCAGCAGGTCTGCTCGGGGCCAACCTTTGAAACTTTCCATCCTATCACCGAGTGAGCCTACGAACTTGCCAGCTAGGTGAGAGTCTGATTAGCGGGTCTGCTCGGGGCCATTCTTTCATAACCTGCCACCGAGCGAGCCTACGACCCTGCCCGCTATATGGGAGTCTGGTCAGCGGGTCTGCTCGGGGCTAACCTGTTGAAACTTTTCATTCTACCACCGAGTGAGCCTATGACCTTGCCAGCTAGGTGAGAGTCTGGTCAGCGGGTCTGCTCGGGGCTATTCTTTTTCACATTCTAAGCATCATCATCTTATAAGTTGACACCAACCATTCATAAAAGAAAAACAAAGTTCAAAAACAAACCTGAGCAAAGAAGCCTTCCATCTCACCAAAAGGAATTCCGTCTCCCATTCGGCGAGTGGTATGATCTCGGAGTCCACTCGCACACTCAGCACTCGCTGGGATGGGGAATCTGTCGTCAGGGCAAATCTCACCCATTTTCTTTCCCCACCGCCTCCTTCCCGGGTCACTGGCCTGGTGTTCCCGCCTATCAGCTGGGACACCACCACTGGGACTGCAGGTGTCTAGAACTCACTTTTGGCAGCAAATGCGAGAAGCAAGGTCTGCAGGACCTCTCGCTTGAAGTCTTCAAAAAATCCTATCGTCACCCCACTCGCGAGTGATTGCGAGTGGCCTGGGTAGAATATTTCTTCCTCACCTTCAGCCATGGAGTTCAGCTAGGGATTTTCTTGTATAGGCTATGGTCCACGCTCACCGCACTATAAATGTTGAAACCGTCAACCGGTCTCTTGAGTTCGGACCCACAGGGGGGTGTAGCCCACACATACTTCTCCCTTACTTGCACTCTTGACTATGGATGAAGAAAAATGAATAGACTCGAGGAGGTCCCGTCACACATCTGGAAGATCTTAGAGAGGTTCCCCTCCCAAACCAATGCTCAACCGGGCACCTTGGAGGGCAATATAAGTCAACCAAAACTAGCTAGGAGGAGAGAGCGAAAAAGATCTGATCTCCTCCATGGTGCCCTTAAGGGTCTATTTATAGATTTTCTAGTTTGGTCTGCAGATAGCGTGATTCCTCCTTTTAGTTTTACTAATTGCACCCCAAATTGGTCTGCTAACAGCCTAACTCCGCTGTTCTGAAGGGCTATTGGCAGCCCACAAAGGGTATTTATGTCATTTCCTCACTAAAGCCTTCTGGGCGAGTGGTCCGTGAAGGCACCACTCCCCAGGTGTGAGGACCCTGACCACATCCTGGCGCACCAGCGCTGCCATTCATCCCAGGCCCTCACATGGGTCGTAGCCCATGCCACCCCAACCCCTCTCCGCGCCGATTCTGCCACGACGGGTTGTTGGAGACCGCAGCCTCCCTTTGACGAGAAGTGATCCAGTTAAGCGCCTCTACGGGGACTTCCCAGGAGGTCACCCATCCCAGAATTGCTCTCATCCGAGCACGCTTAACTATAGAGTTCTTTCACTTCTCATCACCAATTGAGTTGCAGCTCAATTGGTGATGAGAAGTAAAGAACTCTATAGTTAAGCGTGCTCGGATGGGAGCAATTCTGGGATGGGTGACCTCCTGGGAAGTCCCTGTAGAGTCGCTTAACTGGATCACTTCTCATCAAAGGGAGGCTGCGGTCTCCAACAACCCGCTGTGGCCGAATAGGCGCAGAGAGGGGTTGGGGTGGCATGGGTTGCAACCCATGTAAGGGCCTGAGATGAAAGGCAGTGCTGGTGCGCCAGGCTGTGGTCAGGGTCCTCACACCAGGCCTCTCGCGCACTAGGCTCCACGGGGCGGGTGGTCCGTAGGGACACCACTCGCCCGATACTTAATTGGCTCGTTTGGCGAGTGGGATTACGCCCTCACCGCCTTGGCCTCCCGCGCATTAAACGAGCGAGTGCCTTGCGGATGAGGCTCACACTCGCTCAGAGGCTCCCCTGCCTCTCCTAGCCTGGGCGAGTGCTCTTCTTGACCTACCTTGCATGCCTTTTGACCCTTGGGACCCGGGGACCCACTCGACGAATACGGGGAATAATTAACTTAGTTGTAAAAAAGCAAGCACATCTATCTGTAAGGCACTACAAAGACAATGTCATAGTTAATTGTGTTGACCTTGCAACACTCTGTGGTACGAACAGGGCTACGGGTGTAAATGCAGCAACTGGAGTGGATGCATCAACATATATTGATGTGGAGGAGATTCATGATGATGATATTGTGGTAGGTTCAAGCGATCGAAAGAAGAAGACAAATATAACGTCAGCTATTGATATAATTGCAGAGACAGACACCCATATTGCAAAGAACATGGATGGCCCGACCGAAACTATACTGGTAGTTCAACCGACAAAGGAGAAAACGAGGCTCGAAAGAATGTATGAGGCACTTGCAGTTATGTCAGATATTCCAGATTATGATCTTATAAGGGCTATGGACATGCTCAGCACTGACGAGATAAAGTGCGAGCTCTTCTTGATTATGCTAGAGTTCCTGCTTAGGAGTTGGTTACGCGTGCAATTAGATCGTTAGGTGTATGTTTTGACTGTTTATTTTGTTGATGTTGGGCATATGATATTGTCAATTTTGTTTGATTAAACGTCATCATATTTTAGTTACACGTTGTATGTTTATTTTTGATTTTTTGTGAATTTTTGTTACTTACATATCAATTCATGCGTTTGAATTCTATCCTGTTACAGAACAACAGAATTGACAGATTTAATTCTTGTCACTGAAAATCATCCAGCAAACGAACTTCAGAATTGAGTTTGAACCAAAACCAAAACCTATGAGATTTTGGTATTAGACCAAACCAAATCATTTCAAACAAAACCTACCAAACGAACGCAGCCTAAGTAATATTGCTTTCATGCACACAACTTATTCTCCATGTTCGCTAACTTCGGTACGAGGACAACTCCTATAGTACATGGTCCCATCATCCAACCCACGCTAAAAAAATAAACTCCAAATAAGTGCATGCTAGACACAATAAAAATTAGAACGTATGCCACTAAGATCGAAATGTTGTTTGAGGTTATCTGAGTTGGGACCGCGCAATAACAAAAATGACCTTCAATCCCCTCCAAAAGATAAAGACGCATCTCAAGGTGGAACGGGTCTATATAAAATAGCAAACTATCATCTCATATTGAGTTGTTCCTCTTGCTCTTCGCGGGTAGCGTCGTATCACGCTCATATAGGATACATATAACTCTTTCAACTAGTTTTAAGCCTTCGTGGATAGCTTTCATTCTAAATTCTCTACATTGTAATAATATTTTTGGGACAATCTTCTTCCTTTTTCATAGGATTAGACATAAGACAACGGAGAAACACAAGTAATTTGGAAGTCAAAGCGCCATGGGAACCCAAAAGAGTAAATTTCTCAAAAGATATAGGCTTTGAGTTAGGTCAAAAACACTGTTATCCAGGGGCGAATCCAGAGGTGGGTGGGGGGGGGGGGGGGGGGGGGGGGCGAGGGACACTGACACCCCCATTATTTTTCAAAATTGTTAGTGGATTTGGATTCCTCTAGTCGAGGCAATGGATTTTGACTACTTATATATCAAAAACGGTAGTCAGATGAGGGAGAAACATCTCCGATAAGATGAAACGTTCTCACGTCACGTAACTAGTTTGTTTTGGGACAAATTTTGGCTATTCGCTGACCGGACCAAAGTTGGCTATTCGCAGACCAAATTTGGCTATTCGCAGACCAAGTTTAGCTATGTGCACCCCCAAAATTAATTTTCAACATGTGACCCACGACCCTCCTACTCACCCCGCTAGCATTTGTGCTTAGAAATTTTTTGTGCACCATCATTTATAATTTTCAGGATCCGCCGCTGTCGTTATCATATATTGTTTTGGCAAGACTAAAGTTATGACGCTACCAAGAAAATAAACTAGTTTTGAGCATAAAATGCATGAATTTTTTAGGTGAGGTCAGGCGTTCACGAACGACAGTCCATAACCACCACGTTCACGACTGTCACCACCCCGCCAAACGAAGCCATACTGGTCGAACTTCATCATCTATGGTGTAACTTTCATCCTATTCGATAGTTCATTATATTTTCTATAACTCTAATGGTTCATTGTAGAACAAAACGGGACCATTTAAAATATGTATTTTTAAAAATAAAAAATTAAGATTTCTTTTTAATTTAAAATCATATATCTATGCAAGAAATAGTGCGGTAAATATGGAAAAACTAATGTGGTTCATTCTAGAGCAATCCAAATCATTTTGACTTATTTATGATTATTATTTTAATAAAGAAAAAGTTATCTTAAATGAATAATAAAAAATTAAGATTTATTTTTAATTTAAAATCATGAATCTACGCAAAAAATAGTGCGGTAAATATATAATAATAAGGAAACAGAGTAAATACAAACGCACCGTTTGCAAGATCGAGCAAAAAATCAGCCGGGTTCATGGGAACAGAGGTGGCGAAGCCAATTGAACCGAAATAACCCATGGCGTCGCCGGGCCGGCCGAAGTAAACCGGGTTTCCTTCCGACAGCAACAGAACTTTATCAAACATGTAAAAAAGCCGGCTCGACGGCTGATGAATGGTCATCAGAACCGCCCGCCCGCCGCCGCTCAGCTCCGACAGCGTCGACACAATTCTCTGCGCCGTCGTCGAGTCCAGCCCCGACGTCGGCTCGTCCAATAGCAGCAAACTCGGGTTTATCAGCATCTCCTGCCCGATACTGACCCGCTTTCTCTCCCCGCCGGAGACGCCGCGAACAAACGGGCCGCCGATGACGCTGTTCCGGCAGGCGGTGAGGCCGAGCTGCGCCATCACAGCCTCCGCCTGCGCCACCTTCTCCTTCCGGCTCAGCTTATTTGAAAGCCGGAGGAGGGCGGTATACACCAGCGTTTCCGTTACGGTGAGGTGCGGGTACAGAACGTCGTCCTGCGTTACGAAACCCATGTTTCGCCTGACGGCGTTGGAGAACGCGCGGCCGTTGTACGTGATGCTGCCGCGGACGCGGCCCAAACGACCGCCCAGTGCGGTGAGAAGCGTAGTTTTTCCGCTGCCGGATGGGCCCATCAATGCGAGCATTTCTCCGGGAAGAACAGTCCCCGATATTCCTTTCAGGATGCTTTTCTGATGATTACCGTCGTGATCTCGCCGGCGGCGGCGCCACCGTCCAATAAATTTACTATTTTTCTTCTCCTCATGAGTATTTCCACCGCCGTGATCGGCGCTCCAATCGCCGCCGTCTTCCTCTGTCTTCGTCTTGATCCTGTACACCACATTCTCAAACTGCGCTTGATAACAAATATTATAAAAAATTAATTAGAATTATGCATGATTGCATGAATGCATGCAGAAGATTTATATATATATGATTATAATTTTGATAATTAAAGCAGGCACCTTTATGGTAACCGGGCGCTGAGAATTGGTGAAAATCGAGCAAGATGAACGGCCGGCGGCATCTCCCTCCGCCACCTGCTTCTCCATGACGTCGCCGGCCAGTCGATTGATCGATGCCCGTCCCTTAAACACGCACTGTGCTTCTTCTTCTTATTATAGGGCGTTTTCTAGAAAGTTAATTTAAAACGTGAGGAATCAAGCAGCTGAACCGGAGATTTTTAATGGCGACAGAAAAAAGAATGGATGGAGTTGGACCGTTGATTGCTCCAATTTTCTCTTTTTTTTTGAAAATTAATTATTCCAGATAGGATGATGTTAGACGAAAATTAATTAATTTCTTTTTGAATGAATTTGGTCTCAAGCTTTCTAAAACTGATGAAATTGTTAGGAACCGGCGCCTAACAATTATCTCAAAACCTCATAGTGTTATGAAATGCGCTTACAACTTCTTTATTATTATCAAGCAGGACCGATCAAATTGTTCACATAGCTCCCTCGCACTAACCCGTGCCCGGAACTTCCCTGTACTCGTGCCCGGAGCCAACCCGGCTCCCTTGCACTAAACCGTACCCTTGGAGTTCCCCTGCACCCATGCCAGCAGCCAACCATGGTGCGCCCGGGATGCCCCATCCAACAACCTGGATTGCGGGCCACACCCAACAAACTCTTCCTGGAACGCCATCCGGGGGGATCGAACACATGACCGGTCAAATTGTTCTCATTGCTCTCCCGCACTAAATCGTGCCCGGACTCCCTTGTACTTGTGCCCGGAGCCAACCTGACTCCCTTGCAATAAATCGTACCCTTGGAGTTCTGATGCACCCATGCCAGGAGCCAACTATGGTGCGCCCGGGCTGCCCTATTCTGTTACCTGGGTGGCGGGCCACACCCAACATAAATCAGTCTCATGCTAACTTTCCGTCAAATGCTTTAATGGAAACCACCATCGATCCACAACGACATTCTACTCCATTTGCTAGACAATAATCCTCACCACGATGCAGTTCAATGAAGTCGTCTGGCCATTGGGTCAAGGTCAATCCATGCCAGATTGATGATCATCTTGTTGGAAAACAATTTGGAGATCAGAGATCTTGCAGAACTCGTGCTCTCTCTTAAGTTTCCACATCAATGATAAAAATGGAACCATTAGGCTTCGACCTTTAAAGAGCCTTTGGTATTAGTTGCTCGTTACAGTAAGCTAGGTTTCAGAGAGCGAACGAGATGTTGGTGGTGTCGGCGAACGAGATGTTGGTGGTGCCAGCGGCCGAAAGGTAGGGGGACTCGGCGCGGAAGGTGAGGAATGAGGAGCAAGAGGGTTGAACATCGTTGCAGGAGTAGATGAGGGTGTCGAAGGCGTTCATGGCGTAGCAGTTAAGACCGTCGTTGTTGATATTAGGCTACTGAGAATGGTAGGACAAAAAGAGGAAGAGAAGAGGATGAGGGGAGCGCTATAGCTCCAAGATCTAGTTTTGTTGTGGGAGTGATTTCGGCATTCATGGCGTGGCAGTTAAGATCAGTGTTGTTGACCTAGCAGTCCGGCGATCGAACGTGGAGCATTTTTCGTTAAAGCATTTGACCGAAAGCTAATATGGCACTGATTTTAAAAAAGTTGTATATTATAATCTATTTTCAAAAAATATAATTTTCGTTAAAATAATTAAATCATATTTTCATGTTAAAAGTAACCCGTTAAAAATTATAAAATTGAAAAACTTTTTAGTAGAATACATATAACTATTATGATAGGTTATAAGTTGATTTGAAAAAGAAACGTTGAAAAACTCATCAATAAAAATTAATAATATATGAATGATGATTAAGATTTTTTTAGAGCCATGTTAAACGCAGGCCGGTTTTGGCTATACACAGACCACAATTATTTAAAAAGAGCGATGTTAATCGCAGACCAGTTTTGGCTATATGCAGACCACATTTAAAAAAAAGGTATCATTTTCCTTTCAACCTGCAAGAAAAATGATTCGAGTAATTTAATACTTCATGTATTAATGTGGTTTTTTCTTCCATGCAACCGTGTCCCTAAGGAGTTTACTCGTTTGTCCGAGCCCGACGTGTTTTTAAATTACAACAGTTCTAAAGCTATTCATGGGTATTTCCTTGAAGGTTTAGCAACTGTAGCCAAGAAAAAAAAAAGATCATCAGAGGCGATGGGATACTTGAATGACTGCTCACACTGCACATCCTGCTTGTGACTGCTTCTCTTTTTTTCATTTTGGTTACCAAAAATCTTTATAATGCGATAAGGTAAACGTAATAGCTTTCTAAAGTAATCAGTTATTTTACTTACTTGTTTTCTCCCGATGAGCCTTCAACCTTGCGTTGGACACTCCTTTATAACAAATAAACATTTTTTGGACACTCCTTTACAACAAAAATGGCCGAGAAAGTGCAGATTTATATATTTGTATCTCAGATTTTATAAAAAATTTCCAAGTTATTGTAACAGTGCATCTGATATTTCATAATAATAGCTGAGAAATTCTAGTGTTCCTTCAACGTAATTTCTCAGATATTAGCCGACAATAGCTCTCCCAGATTTTACTGATGAAACAGGGACATTCAACGTAACCTCGCACGCATGATATTTTACTTGTTTTATGAATGCTATATTTTGCTTGGTGATTTATTTAAGAAAATATTAATTTGATTTTTGAATATGATCTGTAAATATGAAATTTGGCCTGCATATATCCGCAGTCTGCATAAAGCTAGAAGCAGACTGTATATAACATTGCTATTTTTTTTAACAAAATGAAAATAAAAATGATGTATATATAGCATTTATATTCAATATTAATTTATATCAACGGCTTTCCTTTTCATTTATATTCAATATTAATTTCTATTTACGGCTTCCCTTTCCTTTTGAGCAATAATTAAATGATAGAATTAAATCATGGAACAGAAATGAAACAAACTTTTGTGGGTTTTTCAAGAAAATTCACCTTTTATATATATATATATATATATATTATAAAGAAAAATATTTTGGATCAAATTGAGGCCAAATTAGTGTCGCAAAATAAATCACAGTCCTCCATTTTCATCAAAAAAGGTCTGCAAATAGCTCCCGCTGGATTGCAAATAGCCATTTAGTGTTGCCTCATTCTCCAAGCCGCTGAAAACTGATTCCCTTTTTTTCTTCATTTGCCGCCGGTGGCTTTGCCGGATAACATTGGCGGGTTCGCCGGGCACAGCGAACCATCCTGTGGTATCCCGGCGGCTCTCCGGCAGGGTCACTGCCGACGGTGGCCCTGCCCGTGAGATCCAGTTTATGGATCACACGGGCAGGGCCACCGCTGGCCGGTCGCCCGCCGGTCGGGTGTGTGCGAAGCCTGCCGGTGGGGGGGGGGGGGGGGGGGGGGGGGTACTGCCGTGCGAGGCACGGGGAGCTCCCCCATGCACTGTCACTAATATATATATATATTGATATTCATCTCTCGGCATGTATTACTATAGAGATTGGAGGGGGTCAGCATCTATGAATAAAAATTCTAATCTTAGCATTCATGCTTTATCTGCAAAAGTTAACTGATTAGCTCAATTTATGCATGAGTAAAATATGATCACTAATTTTCTGCAAATTTTTTTTATTTTCTGACTTTGTAGTCTTAAGAGCCTTCTCTTATGCTATATTACTTTTTGAAAAATTTGAAAGATACGAATATAATTATACACATCTTAATGCATTTAATTTGTCGATTAACATTTATTGTGCATGCAGATACTGCATACACAAATTATTGTAGAATGCGAGAAGTATGTTTGGTCGAGCGCGACGGGGAATTCGGGCAGGTTTTCGGCGTTGGTGTGCGGCTTATGGTTTGCTCGTAGAAAAATTCGAAACTAGGTTTAGATGAGAATTTTAAGTTACGTTGGTGTGCAAATATCCGTTTTTGGTAATTTTAGATGAACATTTTAAGTTATGTTGATGTGCGAATAGCTGTTTTTGATTTGCCTTTAACAACTCGCTAAAATTATGCTATTATAAAAATATATTGTATAAACAAAGAAAGGTAAGAATAGCACGTTAATATATGACTCTTTCCTGATTAAGTAAAAATTCCACCTAATTTATACAAAAAAAATACTATTTTTAATAGCATCCAATAAAACGATAATAATAAGAAAACAAGTAATAAGAATTTATTCTAATTTTTATATGCCTTGAAATTGCACCAAACCATATTTTCATGGCGCTGTTACGTGCACATCACAACTGGTTATGCGCACACCCAAATCAAAAATTAAACACCATTAAATGGGGGTATTGTTATGTGCACACTATAACCAAAGCGTATATGGTGTAGCTTTGGATCGATATGCCGGTGCTCTGGTTTGGGTCGGATCTGTTCTGGGCAGTGACGGTGTTCTTCTCTCCAGGTAATGGTCGTGCCACTCATCACCGAGTATACTGTCCGGCCTCCACACCCGGACTGCAGTCCGTACATCCCAACCAACTCTCTACACCAAGGGACGCGCCACTCATCAAGAGTATACCGGCTACCCTGCCCCATATCGGTGTGTTAGGTTGTTGAGGTCCTCCCGGGATCAATCAAACACGTACCTGACCTCCTTTATAAGAGGGGAGTTGCTCCACCTCTTATACCCAACCGCGTTGCAACCGGTGCGCTTAAAGGAGAAGAGTGGAGAGCTGGTTGGAGTGTATATACGAACTGCAGTCCGGGTGTGGGGGTCGGCCGGTATACTCGGGGATGAGCTAGTGGCGCGGCCCCCATTCAACACCGTCGACTCTGTTTCGTCTTCCGACAATTATGATTCTGTTCATGCCATCTCCGACCATTACGATATTCCACTTTTTCGTCGCCACCACCACATACTCCTCATAAACACCTTCCTTGACATAAATCATGAGCAGGATCGTGCTCTTCTCCGGCACGTAACAGCCGCCGACAAATTTGGTTGCTTCGGCGAGACTATTGATCGTGTACTTGGTGGTGTTCACCGTCGCTTTCTCCATCGCCGCCCCCATCGATGTCTCCCATGGACCTTTTGCACACTTTTGTCAATTTTTCATTTTTGGTGTTTATTTATAAATTTTCATTTGGGACGAAATAGTGCCCTACCTTTATCCTCATTTTCGTTCTTTTTATTTTGATTTTTTTTTAAAGTTTTTTTTAGGAATTCAACTATTTGGTTTTTTTTAACAGCCGAATTCAACTATTCAAGTATACATTGCAAATGTGGGCCCCAATAAATAAAAACAGACGGGACCCACAAATTACAAACAAAATCATTGTAAAAACCGGTAATATTTGCAAGCCCCAAATAAATATTTGTAATCTTAAATATAATTAATAGGCAAATACCTAAATCAGTCCCTAAACTTTGGGACTGAGTTAAAATAGGTCCTAAAAATTACAAATAGTTGAAATCAGTCCCAAAAATTTACAAATTTTTCTAAATCAGTCCCTCATTACTTTTCCATCCATATTATAAACAGAATTTAGTTGTGGCAATGTCATGATTACTTTTCCATCCATATTATAAAACAAATTAATTAAAATTTTTTTAGTTGCATGACAATGACATAAATAAAATCACTTAATGCATGTTTAGATAAAACCAAAAGTCCGTCCAAAATAAAATCAAAATAAAATCTTTGAATGCATGCAATCAGCTTTTTGCTACATCAGTACTCAAAATAAAACCAAGAGTCTGCCCAAAATAAAATAAAATCAAGTTTTTCTTGAAGCTACATCAGCAATCCAAAACAAAATAAAATCAAGTTTTCTACACCAACAGTAAAACTTATGCCTGTGAAATTCTCTTGAATGAAGCAGATCAACACAAATGAATGAAGCAGATCAACAATATTACTTTACATTTTAAATCAATAGCAACCTATGATTATTACCTCAAGATTTGGCTAGGTGGTTGGTCCTCTGAATAAGAGCAGTGAAAGCCTTAAACGGTCGTCGGCGAAAGCCCTAACCTGAACCTCTGTCAGCGAAATCCCTAACCAACCGCCGGCGAAAGCCCTACCCGGTGGTCCTCGGAACAAGAGCGGTGACGTGGAGGGCGGTGGCGAAAACCCCTACCCAGTCACCGGAGACGTGGAGGGCGGCGACGAAAAGGGGAAGCAGCGGGTTTCAAGTTTCAGGAAACGGAAGAATTAAAAGGGAATAATTTTTTTAGGAAATAGGAGATTTAAAAGGAATGGATTTTTTAGGAAATAGGAGATTTAATTTAAATGTTAAAACTCAGCTAATCAAAACATAACTAAATTCCGTTTGTAATATTGATGGAAAAGTAATGGAGGACTGATTTAGAAAAGTTTGTAAATTTTTGGGACTGATTTCAACTATTTATAACTTTTAAGGCTTATTTCAACTCAGCCCCAAAGTTTAGGGACTGATTTAGATATTTTGCCTAATTAATACCTAATAATCTAAAAAAAACAATATCTATTTGCAGTCCCTTTTCTCCTTCCCGAATGACCGAATTCCTCCAAATCTAGCCTCCGCACATCCCCTTCTCCCGACGCCGACGTCTTCCTCCGCCCACAGCATGATTCTTGCTCCGATTTTCTACATTTTCCTATAAATCTCTCTCCATCTCCACCGCCCCTTGTCAGCAAAAAATATTCTCCACAGCCACTAGACCCCATCTCCTTGAGCTTTTCGGCCGGCCATGGTGTTGTCGCCATAGATCTTGCACGCGACCAGAAGAGTCTGATACAAAACTGCGTTCGGCGTGAACGACATGGTGGCGACCATGTAGTATGCTTCACTTAGCCACCCGGGTCGGCAACCGAGGTGAACATGTTAGAATATTTTTCTATATATTCCTATATTAATATATAATTTTTGATTTTTATAAAAAGTCTTACAAAAGAATAACAAGAAGATGATAATAAACTTGCATAAATAGAGTGACGAGAAATAAAGGAATTCAGAATAAGACGTGTGATCACTGCTCTAAAGAAGTTGCACCACCCTCCGGCAGGGCTTTCGACCGATGCTCACTCCTCCAGGGTACAACTCCCACTTGATGAAGCAAATGTTACGAAAATGAATCTTGATAGAACTCGTAAGGACAAGAGAGAGAGAGAAGCAGCAGTTTCTGAAAACAACCACTGTAAAACGATTCAGAAATCTCCTATATAGGAGTCTCGTAAAACGGTAAGAATTAACACGTAATAAATTACAGCGGTTATAATTGATGAGTGTTTATCGTGCAGAGAGACGATTGAGATTTCCAACGTAAAGGAGTGATGGCGAGGAAAACGCGTAAATAAAACGGTTAAAAAATTACGCGTAATAATTGCGAAAATAAAACGCGAAAAGACAGAAGTCGCGTCGAATTCAATACGTCGTTGCGTCGAAATCATATCGACGCAACTCGACGCTACGCCGAGTTCTTATCGACGCAGGTTAAGACGACAGACTGTTTGTCGACGCAAGCGTCGAGAACTTATCGACGCAAGGTGGTTGCTTCGAGTTCTTATCGACGCAAGTCTGGTGCGTCGAGTTCTAGCCGACGCAACTCCAACTTCAGCGAGCTTGTCGACGCCACTTCGAGTTCTTCTCAACGCAACTTCGACTTCTTATTCGACGCAGCTCCGAATAAAATTAGTAAAACTATTTTGTACAAAAAATACAATTCAATTATTCCCAAATCCCAAATCCGGATCCAGTGCGGTGTGGTGTGTGCGCGTGTGTGGTTCATAGATCTTCCTTATGTTCCTTTGAAGAAATAAGAAAGAGTGAAAACATTTATATACTCACTAACAAGAAAAGAAATTGACATGGTGGGACTAATGAGTTCATCATTTCCTTCATGAAAGGTTCCCTTCAAATATTTGGATTCCCTCCATTTGATTTTGGAGTTTTTCATCAATTATGAAGAGCCAAACACCAAAAACCATGCTAGGCTTCTATAAAACATTATAAATTAAATGTTTTAAATTAAAAAATTCTAACAGAACGGTGGGCGGCAAAGGACGTCGGCGCGGGGAGAAGAGGATGGGAGGAGGCTAGATCAGGAAAGATTCATGTAGAAGAAAGGGTCTGCAAATAGTTATTGTTTTTTAAGTTATTAGATATTAATTAATTATATTTAGGATTGCAAATATCTATTTGGGGCCAACAATTATAACCACCCTTAAAAAAGTGTTCATGTTTATATTAGCATGATGCATCTCATTGTTAGAAAATCTATGATTACTTAAAGGCGATTGTTAACAACAAATCAGATTTGGCTATGCGCACCCCAACACTATTAAAAAACACTATTTTTTCTCTCCGTCTTTCTTTTATCGCAACCCGAAAGCTTGCTGCCCAATTTTCTGTGGGGAAGCACGAGAAGGCGTGTGTGGACTCCTTTGTCATTGAGGACTTGCTGGATCTCTCTAATGAAGAGCAGGGAGTCGTTGGAATGGTTGCTAGAGAGTATGTCGCACAATCATCTTTTAATATATTGTAGGAGCAGACGTGCAACCAGGGACCTCTTTGAGAAATTGAGATCCTCAGCACCGCCAACAACTCCTTTATCGTCAGCTGCCACAATCTGTGCGTCCAGGCCGACGAGATCAAGATCCTCCTCGAATAAATGGACGACGGCTCACTCGACGACCAACGGATCACGTCGGATTTACACATGGTAGCTCCACAAAAATTAGTTAAACCAGTTAGCTGTCATCTCATCTTCCACATCTTCCAACGAAAAAGAAATTTGAACGTCTCCATCTTTTCTGAGCATTGTGCGTACATTTTTATGAAAAGTGTTCAACACGAAAGTTGTAGATCTCGACGTGATCTAAAATTTTCATGTTGAACAATTTTCCCTAAAAAAGCATGTACAGAGCGTATTTTCAAAAAGCGCGTAATAATTCATAGAAATTGGACTGCGAATAGCGAGAATAGGACTGCGTATAACATTACCCACTAAATAAGGGCTCAGTGAACGCCGGCGACGTCAAAGACGTGCAAGAACGACAACGGATGTGCGAGAACAACAAAAGCCGTTCTAATAGAATGTTAGGGAGTGGCTTCAACTATAAAATTATATATTCACGAAGAAACATATATAGTTCGATATACAAGAGATGTGGTGTGCTAATATAAGCACGCATTGTCCCTATCTCTCTCCCAAAATTTTGTATATATATATATCTTAGTGCTGATGCAATAATAATAACTATAATAAGTTAATAAATTCATTATTATCATAAACCTCCAAATATATTAAAAAATAATAATCTAATGCATATGAATTTTTCGGGATGATTCAAGTAATTGTGCGAAAATGACAGGGCTAAATGCGGAAAGAAAAGAATAGTTGAACGTGTTGGCTTTTTTAATAGATATGTGCATTTAGGGCATGGGGAAGTTGGACACCCTAACCCCGAATTTGGCGAGGGCCGGCTCGGCTACCATTCAGAGTAATTCGCGCAGAAATGTGGCAACTCACCTAACAGAAACGGAAAAATAATGGGTGCGTTTAACACACCATCTTCTGCGTGCGCTGTACTTATTTTTTTGCTCTAAGACTTCGTTTGGCTCGGCTTATTTGCTCCGGTGAGTTTGGACAAAATCGTCATTGTCATAGAATGTATGTTTATGACAAATGTTACTACCATTATCAAGAAAAGAAACTAGTTATAAGCATAAAATATTTGGTATGACAATAACGTTTTTGTCCAAACTCACCGGAGCAAATAAGCCGAACCAAACGAAGCCTAAAATACCGAATATTAATTATTGCATTTTTACGATCCTTTTAAGTACATATTTGTTCACATTTTTGATCTGATTAGAAAAAATGTATTATTTCGGATTAAAATAATATGATGGGATTTTTTTTAGATATGAGAAGGATGTGAACGAATTAGTACTAAATGATTGTAAAAAAATATCACAATTCATATTCCGTAAATTTTAATCTACGTTGCTATAACGATCATAATACCATCTCAAGGATTTCAATCAGGGTCCGTTCGTTTGAACGGAATTGGCTTTCTGGAATTGGCATTGAAGATTAGAAATCCAATTCTAGTGTTCGCCGCAACGAAATTTAAGCGGATATTAACTTTCATGTGAAAACCCATGGTTTTTACTATGAACTAAAAAATCAAATAACAATTCTTAACTCCGCCAATAGGTTTTCCGCATAATCAAATGTTTACACTAGAGTTTTTCAACCTATGCGCGAGTTTTTCGCCCGAGCATGCGTTTTCCTGCAGGGTGTTTTTCGTCCAAGCGCGTTTATTTCACCCGGGCGCATATTTTCGCCCGGGCGCGATTTTTTCGCCCGGGCTGATTTTTTTCGCCCGGGCTTTCGCCCGGGCGCGTTTTATTTCGGTCGGGCACGTTTATTTCGGCCCGGCGCGATTTTTTCTCCCGGGCGTGATTTTTTCGCCAGGGCGCGATTTTTTTGCCTATGGAGCGATTTTTTCGCCCGGGCGCGATTTTTTTCGCCCGGGCATGAGTTTTTTGCCCGGGCGCGAGTTTTTCGCCCGAGCGCGATTTTTTCGCCCGGGCGCAATTTTTCGCCCGGGCACGTTTATTTCTCCCGGGCGCATATTTTTGCCAGGGCGCGATTTTTTCGCCCGGGCGCGTTTATTTCGCCCGGTCGCGTTTTATTTCTCCCGGGGGCGATTTTTTCGCCCGGGCGTGATTTTTTTGCCCGGGCGCGATTTTTTCGCCCGGGCGCGATTTTTTCGCCTAGGACGCGATTTTTTCCCCCGGGCGCGATTTTTTCCCCCAGGCGCGTTTTTTTTCGCCCGGGCGCGATTTTTTTTTCGCCCGGGCGCGAGTTTTTCGCACCGGCGCGATTTTTCCGCCCGGGCGTGATTTTTCCGCCCGGGCGCGATTTTTTCGTCCGGGGCGTGATTTTTTCGCCCGGGCGATTTTTTCGTCCGGGAACGTTTATTTCGCCCGGGCGCATATTTTTGCCCGGGCGCGTTTATTTTGCCCGGTTGTGTTTTATTTCTCCCGGGCGCGATTTTTTTTGCCCGGGCACGATTTTTTCGCCCGGGCGCGATTTTTTCGCCCGGGCGCGATTTTTTCGCCCGGGCGCGATTTTTTCGCCCGGGCGCGATTTTTTCGCCTAGGGCGCGATTTTTTCCACCGGGCGCGATTTTTTCGCCCGGGCGCAATTTTTTCGTTCAGGCCGTGATTTTTTCGCACGGGCACGTTTATTTCGCCCGGGCGCATATTTTCTCCCGGGCGCGTTTATTTCGCCCGGTCGCGTTTTATTTCTCCCGGGCGTGATTTTTTCGCCCGGGCACGATTTTTTTGCCTAGGCGCGATTTTTTCTCCCCGACACGATTTTTTCTCCTAGGGCGTGATTTTTTCCCCTGGGCGCGATTTATTCGCTTGGGCGTGATTTTTTCGCCCGGCCGCGATTTTTTCGCCGGCCGCGATTTTTTCGCCCTGGCGCGATATTTTAGCCCGGGGGCTCATTTTTTGCCCGGGGGCTCATTTTTTGCCCGGGCGCGCGCTTTTCTCCCGGGCGCGCACTTTTCGCCCGGGCATGCGCTTTTAAAAATTTGAATTTTAAAAATTTTAATTCCAGAAAGCCAATTCCATCGTGCAGCCGAACAACTTACAGATATCAATTCCAATTCTGTTCACTGAATTCCATCATGCAACCGAACAGCAGAATTGGTTTTATGCACAAAACCAATTCCTACAGATATTGATTTTCTGGCCAAAGTCAATTCCAAAAAGCCATTACCTGCGCGCCGAACGGACCAAATTAATTTGTAGCCGAACAACAATTTGGGATTCAGACCAATTTCATTTTCTGCAGAAATTGAATGAATTCTAATTATGCAATTCCAATTCCTATGATCCAAACAGGCTTGAATTGGACCATGAAATGGCAATTGAATGTCAAATTCCAATAGCGTTGTTCGTTTGCGCTTGAAGAGAAGAACCAAAATTCAAAATGAATGATTGAATTCTAAGGAATCTGTTTTGAACTAAAGTGAATATTTTCTCATCTATATAAGAATTGGGTGATTCTTATCACGATTCTCATGCATGGATATATCTTCACAAATAAATAATACTTTCTGAATTTTAATCATAGATATATTTTTTTGTGGCCGGGTTAATATTCCTACGATGGTAGCTGTCGCCTGGTTAATATTCAGTTCGACAAAAATATTGACTAGAGGTAAGTGATGGTAGTGATGACCTCGCTGAACAAATGACGGTTGTCAAATTGGGTTGTCCTAAAATTTTTTGGGAAGCTTCGTCTTTTATTTAAAGATTGCTCGTGATGACAGTTCAATGTACTGATTCCCGAATTTCTAGAAATGATGCAAATTGCAGTCACCAAGAAAAAAAATTCATCGAATCATCTTAAAATTGATGGAAGCTTATTATCGTCATCCCAATACAATTGGCGGTGCTAATTCATCAATCTTATACTATTATTGTACAAAAATTAAAGTCATTGAGTTGTTACCGAAATTTTGGGGAAACTTTTTTTCAACGTTTTGAGACCATATGTGATGACAGTTCATGAATCTGATTGTCGAATCTCCTGCAATTTCCGTTGAACTACTGTTGTTGGAAACATGAAAATTATCGAATTATCCTCAATTTTTTGAGAGATCACATTCAATTCTCATCATCCTGAGGCTGCTCATGGTGGTGATTCTTTTATCCAATTAATGAATCTCCATTAATTATTGTCAAAATTATTGAATTAATCAATTTTATTTATGCATGCTCAATTTCATTGTATAGTTGAACAATAGAATTAGAATTCAAACTAATTCTATATTAAGGTATTGAAATTGATCACAATTCTTGACATAAGTTTCAATTCAGTCTTAATGAATTGGCCCCACGTGCCACACGCGACAGTATCTTGTCCGCCCCTGGCATGCACCCAGTTATTTTTTTTCTTTTTTTTTATAAATTTTAAAAAATATAATATTATGTATTTTATTTTTTAAAATATTTAGATTTTATTAAATATTTTGTATTTTTTTCCATTTCTCTCTCTTTCTCTCTCCAATGTCGCCACCCTTTTTCTCCTCCCTCTCTCTCTCTCTCTTAATTGTGGGCCCCACTCCCTCTCTCCCCTCTCTCACTCTCTCCTTATTTATTTCTCTCTCCAATTTAAAGATGCCGCCCACTTTCTCCTCCCTCTCTCTTAATTGCGGGCCCCACTCTCTCTCTTCTCTCTCTCCCTTTCTCTTTCTCTCTCCTTATCGAACGATCGATATTAATTGGCTGACATTACACCGATAAGGAGATTTCTTTATATATAGTATATATATTACTTGATAAATGTCTGTATGTCTGTTTGAGTTCCTCAATATGCATCCTAAAATCATTGAAAATTAGTGTTAGGAAATGCAAATAATGTAGTAGACCAAGTGTACTTAATTATGTATTTGACTAAACTCACTGTAAGTAAGGTTCAACTTCACTATTGAACAACACATAGCGATGTGCGGCTTGCAACACTTGATCATCCAAAATCTTCTCTTTACCTTGAGAAATTGGACGTCCTTCTTGCACTAATTCATTCTCTAAATCCTCATTCCGACTACACCGAACCCCAATATTTGCAGCCTTTTAAATATAAGCACTACAAAATCGCATTCTTTCTTCCGCGAGATAACACTCTGCTATGCAACCCTCTGGTCTTGCTTGGTTCCTTACATACCCTTTAAGCACTTTCATAAATCTAAATCATATTGAAATGAAGTTCATATCAAAGAAAGTGTTGAAAAGAAAATATAATTAGTATCATATCATAAAGTTGGTCAAAAAGTTAAATTAGTATATATTACCTTTCAAATGGACACATCCAACGAAAATGAACTGGCCCACACAAACGAGCCTCTCTTACTAAATGGATTGTCAAATGAACCGAGATAGTAAAGAAAGCAGGTAGAAAGTATCTTTCGAACATGCATAGCGTTATAGAAATCTCCTCCTCGAGTTGTTCCAAGTGATTCATGTCTATCACTATTTGACACAATTCATTATAAAAAGCACCTAACAAAAATAAAGCATTACGTGGGCCTTTCAGTAAAAGATCTCACAATGCTACTGAAAGCAATTGTTGCATTAAAACATAACAATCATGAGATTTCAGCCCAATCAGCTTGCGCTCCTCTAAAGAAACACAATTACCAATATTTGAGCTATAGCCATCGGGTAACTTTATCTTCTCCAGCCTTGCGCAAAATAACTTCATTTCTCTCTTAGACAAGGTGTAAGGAGCCGCGGACAAGTGATACATATTTTCTCTTTTTTCTTGAAGATGTAATTCTTTTCAAAATTTCAAATCTATCAAATCCTTGCGAGCATTAACACCATCTTTGGATTTGTTCTTCAAGTTCAACAATGTCAATTTTTTCAACATGCATCGTGTCCAAGTTATAGCGCAGTAGAAGCCCCTAGAAGTAACCATGAACACATATGTAATGATATTAGTTCAAGATTGTCGAACAATTGATGACCAAAAAAACATCCATAAAAGCTAAACAAAAAGTGGGAAATAACTTACACTCCAATATTGTAAGTAAAAAAAAAAACTTCTTCCACGTTTGAACAAGTTTTTGTGCCTTATTAGAACCACTTCTCTGATTCTTCCTCTTCCTCTTCTTGGTATTCATAATCTCACTATTTGGCTTTTTACCCCAAACATTTTTGTTATCTTTCACTTCATTGAGAACTTCTGACCCATTTAAAGGTTTGGGTTTTCCCAATGTCTCTTTCCATCAAACCAGCTCTTTTTGTCGAAATGCATGGCCGGGAGCAAGAAATCTTCTATGGCCCTAGTATGCAAACTTTCTACTATATTTAAGTCACACAGAGCATAAGACTACACCACACATATGACATGCAACTTTTCCTTTGGTGGCACATCCGGCTAGGTTTCCATAAGCTAAAAATCATTGATTGTCCATATCAAAATAACCTTCAAATTGAACAGTGACTTGCTAAACGCATCATACGCCTCCACACCTTTGTCCCACAACTCCTTCAAATCCTCAATAATGGGTTCCAAATAAATATCTATATCATTTCCCGGTTGCTTTGGCCCTGGAATTAGTAATGTAAGCATAAGATTTTCCTTTGCCATGCACATCCATGGAGGGAGGTTGTAATCGACCAAGATTACCGGCCAACAACTGTATCTAGAACTAAGGTCACCAAAAGGGTTGAAGCCATCTGTTGCAAGGCCAAGCCGGAGATTTCTAGGATCATATGTAAAAGCTGGCCATTTTTGGCTTATTGTATCCCAAACAACTGAATCAACTGGATGATGCATATTATGATCTTGACTTTTGTGATTGGAGTGTCAAATCAAGTTTTCAACCCTTTCTTTTGATCGAAACATTCTTTTCGATCTTGGTATGGCAAGAAAATATCGTAGAACCTTTATAGGAATTCCTTTCTTAATATTGTTGTAGACTTTGTCCACCTTCCACCTTGAGGAACCACACTTTGGACACGAGTCCAAATCTTTAAGCTCCTTTCTGACTAGACAACAATCGTGGTGGCACGCATGGATCTTCTGATATCCTAAATCAAATGGTTTCAGCAGATTTCTCATTGAGTAGATAGATTTTGGGAGCGTGTTCTTTTCTAGAAGCATACCACCTAATATCCCAAGGAGCTCATTGAAACTACTATCAGTGTGACCATTAGTAGACTTGTAATTATACAATGTGATGGATGCTGACAACTTTGTGTAAGTTGTGCATCCAGGAAAGAGAGGAATATCTGCATCTTCTAGTAAATCAGCAAACTCGTGATCTCTTATCTCATCCATAGTGTGACTAACCTCTTCATGTGGCACAAAGACATCCCTATACAAGTGATATGCCTCTCTACCTTCATCCTCCTCCTCTTGAACTCCTGAACTACCTTCAGCTTGAAATTTCAAAGTAAAAGTTTCACATGAAAGATCCAAATAGTGTAAGAAAGGATCCTCCCCTTTTATAATTAGGTGTTCAGAGACTTGGTTGAAGTTCAAATACTTCTTATTTTTACAATGCATATAAGAACATAAGATCGTTTCATGCGCTTTGGCATACGACTTAACTTGTTCAATAAATTTTCGAACCTCATCTTCATACTCGGGTAGAAGCCTATCAAGTGATTGTTTTCTTGAGTTAATAACATTTACGCAAGCAAACTACGAAGTTAGCAAATAAATAAAAAAAGAAAAATAAAACCTTGAAGTCAAATGCATCAATCCTTTATCCATTTGACGAATGTCTTAGAACCGAACATACAAATAGCCCTGACTCCAACTTCATATTCATTCTTGAAAATCCTAAAAATACTTCTTTAGTAACTCAAAAGCTATTAACTATAAGCAAAAAAGATGAACTTTTATACACCACAAAAGACTGATCCTCTATAAAGATTGTAATTAATCTAATTATAAGTCCGGGCATTTGTATGTTCAACACATACAAACCACACAAAATACTCATACATACAACACATGCAACACACATTGAACACACTCATACAACACACATTCAAACACACTCGTACGTGTAATTTTTTAACTGTTTCTTTTACGCGTTTTTCTCGTCAATACTTTCTTACGTTGAAAATCTCCAACTTCTCTCTGCACGATTAACACTTACCAATTATAATCGTTGAAATTAATTACGTGTTAATTTTGCGAGACTCCTATATAAGAGATTTTTCTGAATTATTTCATCACGTTTTTACGCTTTCGGAAATCTGCTCTCTCTCTCGCTTGTTCTTGCAACCATTTTCCGTGATTCTGCTTTCTTTACATTTGCTTCATCAAGTGGGAGTTCGCGTGCTCTGTGCTTCTTCGGTGTCCGCGCACATCAGAGTTTTCGAAATCTAGCCGGGTGTTGTACCTTGGAGGAGTGAGCATCGGTGGAAAACCCTGCCGAAGGGTGGTGCAACTACTTTAGGGCAGTGACTACATTCCTTACCCAGACTCGATTTTAAACTATACATATATATTGTGTTATGATTTCAATTTTCCTCACCTCTCTTTTTTAAAACATTTGTAAAAAAATTGTTTCTACAAATATGAAGTTTTCATTAGAATTATGTTATTCGAGATCTATTGTTATTATTTTATTATCTACCGTTCTTTCAGAAACGATTTTTTTTTATATTTATATAGGAAATAATCCAACAAAGGTTGCCAAGAATCCGCGTACCAGTAGTGGGCCGAGGATCAGTAACATTTTGTGATTCTGCCATGGAAGGAAGAAAGCAGAGGACACAGAAATCTCATGCCACGAAGGTGTTCGTCGTCGTCGTCATTTCGGATTCTTGATCTTATGATAACATGAGCGGAAAAAAAACGAAAAAAAGAGAGTAATTCTTTATTCAAAAACTTACATATATACAAACTTCTCTACAAGCTAAAAGACCAAAAAAAAAACATTTGTAAAACAAACAAGAATCTAATACAATAACGGCTCAACATCATGAAAATAAATTCTAAAGCTATAACTTTCTACAATGGGAGCCTCTTGCAAAAATTCAGGGTATGATTTTGCCTACATTTCAATGAGTACATATGCAAAAGAATCCATAGTATTGTGATAAATTATAACAAGAAGATTTCTGGCAAAAAATCTATCTTTTCCCTCTCTTCGTTGCCAAATCAGTCATCTCTCCACAGTCCAATATATTCTCTCCGGTGAGTTTGTGAATGGAGAATAATATCTCAGCCTAATTAAACGCCGCTTCTCTCTGCGGAATATTTCTATCCCATCCAGGCATCGAGTTCTTCGAGGCGGCAAAATTTCAGCATTGCGGCCACCTGTCGAAGGAATCTTCGTTTAGGGCCGGTGGAGTTAACTTGTTGGGCATGGCTTGTCTGAGAAAGAATTTATGGGCACATGTAGTCTCCCCGCGAGCTGGGATGCTCGAGCGCGATCAAAATCTGTCCGCGCGCTGTTGTGATGTACATTCAGAAGTGTGTACACAGATTACTGCGATGTTGGGGCCTTTTTTTTTTTCTATTTTTGTAATCGTGGTCTCATGGTAATAAATTTGTTTGCGTGTAACGGCCTTTTTTGATCGCATGTATGGTACTCCGTTTGGCACGGCGGCGGGGTGTGAACATGATGGTTATCAGGTGGTTATGATCAGCTAATATCGTTCGTGAACGCCTGACGTACGGCACCTTAAGAACTCCGTCCACTTTTATGTTCAAAATTAGGTTTTATTTCATGGAGGTGCATGGTTATAAATTTGTTTGTGTATTGGCCTTTTTCGATTGCAGGTAGGGTCCGCTGCGGGGGCGTGAACATGGTGATTATGAATTAATATCATTTGTGAACCGAACTCCGTTCGCTTTTATGTACAAAATTAGGTTTTTTTTTTCTCGGCGGTGGTTATAACCATTGCCATATGTCAAACCCATATTTTATCACGGTGGTGTTTTTGTCCAAACTCACCGGAGCGAAAACTTCGTACCAAATCGACTCATAATCAAGTTTTGTAATAGTAGTTTCGGGGTCTTAAATTTGTTGCTTGTATTGCCCCTTTTTGATCACATATATGGTTCTTTTGGCACGGCGGCAGAGGTTGTGAACATGAACCTAAAGAACTTTGTTCACTTTTATGTTCAAAATTAGTTTTTTTTTTCTTGGTGGTGGTTATAACCGCTGTCATATCAAACACAAATTTTATGACGGTGATATTTTTGTTCAAATTCAGTGGAGCGAAAACGGCGCATCAAACAGACCAATAATCACTTTTTGTAATAGTGGTCTCGGGCTCATAAATTTGTTTGCGTGTGTTGTTCTTTTTCGACCGCATGTAGGGTCCTTTTAGCACGGCGGCAGGGGTTGTGAACACGATGGTTATGAACTAATATCATCGACGACACTTAAAGAACTCCGTCAAATTTTATGTTCAAAGTTAATTTTTTTTTTCTTGATGGTGGTTATAACCATGTCATATCAAACATATATTTTATGACGGTTATGTTTTTGCTCAAACTCACCCGAGAGCAAAAACAAACGGACCCATAATCACTTTTTGATTACGAACCGTAACTCTTGGTTGATCTCACACAATCATTTTTTTGATCTTATACAACCAATTTTCGATCGCTTATATACAATAATAACTGTATATATAAGATTAAAAAGTGTATGGATATATGATTTGTACGCGAATCAATGAGTTCGTATATGTAATCTATGATCGTATGTGATAAAGAAATGATCTTATGCTAGAACAAACAAAATTATGGGCCAAGCTAAGTGGGACCTGTGACGTCGCAAAAATTATTACAGGTATTATTTATATTTGTACAAAGACTTTCATGAATGTGGTGTATTTAATTTAATTTAATTTAAGTTATATCATGAGAGTGTAAAGATATTGAAGAGCTTAATTAAGTGGCTATTGGCAAACCAAAGCCTTAACCGGTTTAGGGAAAAACAAAAGAAATGCAATTAGCTGGCCTAAGGGGGGCGTAAGAGTCATGGGTTACGTGGGGGGCTTATAATAGGCGGTGCAGTTTACTCTTAAAAAGCCGTTGAACTTGTTCTCCCTCCCAGCACTCGTGAGAACCCGACGCCAGGCGGAACCAAGCGCTCGACGCCGCACCCTCCAGCCGCCCCAGTTCTCCTCCGTTCTTCTTGATTTCTCTTCCTATAGAAAGGTAAGGTCTTCCTCTCAACTCCTCTTGAGTTTTACTTGGATTGGTTGCCCCGTTTTTGCTTAGCTGAAAACCCTAAAAGGTCCTTAAGAGTTCTAATTTTGATATCTCAACTCCTCTTGAGTTTCAGAAGAGATTGTAAGTTTATTTCATGCCTTTCTTTTACTTTCAGATAGGAAATCCATAAACTCTAGTTTGGAAATTGGATATTATGCTCCTAATTTCACTTACCTAGTTCCTATTAAGGGTAAATTAAGTCAAGTGGATGCTGGCCTCTGAAATTAGTTTGTCTCCATGTTAGGGTTTATTATGAAAATCCCCTACCTTAAAAGTGTAGATATCATATGTTTGAAGTTAGGGCAGCAAACCCTAACGTCATTAGCCTTCCATTTACCTTGTAGGGAAGGGAATTAGTGTAATATGACCTATTAAGAAAAGATTTTATTAGTAAGTTATGCTCATCTAATAATGCGAATGTTTAGGACATGGCGTCTCAAGGTAGAGGAAGAGGAAATGAACCCAGCAAGGATAAAGGCAAAGGCAAAGTTGATGTGAGTTCTTAGTTTATTTCTTTTCATGTCATTACTTTTCATATTAATTGTATAATCTGGTTTAGTAATAATGATGTTAGAATGAAAAATAATAAGAAAAGAAAAGTAAAACAAAAGAAATGAAAATGCGCATTGGGTATAATTAAGGGTTAACCCGAACGAAAAGGCGGGGAGAATAACCTTTTCACATATATATTAAAGATTCGTACGAGTCAAGGGTACGAAATAATAATTGGCAAATACGTGTACGAGTTAAGGGCACGCGTTGCCAGTTTAACGTGCGAGACAAGGGCACGTAAAATATATATGAATTTGAATTTACCCTTCATAATATCCATAAGAGAAAATCAAGATAAAGAGATTCTATAATGAAAGAGTTCTAAGCAAAAGAAATAAACCCAATATATGGCGAAAATTAAGAATTCACGTAGTCTTTTTACTAATGAAATATAATACTAAACAGATCAAGGAAGAGGTCCCTCCTCCCATTAGAGTTAGTACTTCTCATCAAGCTAAGAGGTATAGCCTTTGGGTGGAGGTGTCTACAGCTGTATTTGAAGTTCTGGATGCGCTCAGGGAGAGGTGCAAGGATTTGGAGTGTCCCCGCGATGATTTTCAGTTTTATTTCAAATAGAGTCTGTAGTACAGTTCTAATGTAATTATGTAAAATTGTTTGCTAGCTTGTAACACTTTTGGTAGACCCCCTTTTGATGTGTATAGGGCTACCAGTTGTACTCTTGTATCTGTTATCAAACACTAATGAAATGAAATGGTTTTAGTTTGTACTACATTCTTCTTTTTGTACTCTTTCATATATTGCTTCGCTCTGGATATTTGGCCTTGCTCTCTGATGTAGGTAAGTTAGTATAATTGTAGCGGTAGCCGTTAAAGGGGCCATTACAGGACCCGTGTTGGTAAATAAATGATTCGTGCTCTTGGCCCAAATATTTTCTCGCACTTATGTCTGACAACACGAAGCATGAATGGAACCACCATAACCGACCATGGTGTGTGTGTGTGTGTGTGTGATTAACTACACGAAGAATGAAAATTGGTTGAAATAGCATACACAATTGTTTGATCAAATAAGAAACGATGGCACGAAGTTTTTCTATCACGAGAATCATTAGATATTTCTCCTTCTAAATGCCTTTGAAACGATGCGAATAGAATGAGTCTGTGTTGGATAACATCACATATTTTTGTCTTAGAATCTCAAAGATTATGCAGTAGTTCCATTGATAGATCTCCTCGAAACGGCGACGTGAAGTTTTTCTATCACAAAAATATTTAGCAACATACATTGATCTTTAAATTTATGACTGAAAACATCTAGATGCTACCGTATTATAGTTTCAACGCGTCTTTAATTGTCTTCAAAATGATAAATGTAAGATATTCTCTATTTGATATCAATGATGTTTGTTTTTTGTGAAGTGAGCTAACGCGGGGCGTTATCGCTAACGCGAGCGTTAGCTCCGCCTTCTCGAAAGCTTCTCCCTTTTTCTATAAATAGGAGGGGTACCTCCCCTCTAAGAGCATGCATTCAGATAGTGACGAGTATCATCAACTTTGAGCGAATTTGAGATACCAGAGCACCACCTAGCGAGCAGCGAACCCGGAGTCAGTTCGGCAAGCGACTTAGGGAGAGTTTATTGATCGCGAGCTAACGCGGGGCGTTAGGAGCTAACACGGGCGTTAGCGTGGCGAGTAGTGAGCTTCGTCTAGTTGCGAATAGCGAGCTGAGAGTGCGAGCAACGAGCTTGCGAGTAGCGACTTGAGAGCTAACGCTGGGCGTTAGGAGTTAACGCCGACGCCGGTAGCGAGTATTTCATTTTCTTCTATTGGCTGTCGTGAATCAAGTTGGATGCAACTTGTTTTCAGCCCTGTTCTTCTGTAACTAGCTACCAAGCATTTATTATTGTGAAAAGTTGTGTTCATCTCTTGGTGTCCTTATTCCCTTGTTGGTTGACGTGCTCTTCCGACCACGAGTAAAATATCTCACATGGTATCAGAGCGATAGTGGGAACAAGGGCTGAGAAACCAATATGGACGGCGGAGGAGGGTATGCTAGAGGACTTGACATTAAGCTGCTAACTCAGACCAACTACAAGAAGTGGAAGTCTTGTATGGAGAGCTACCTTCTTGGGGAGGACCTCTGGGAGGTTATTGGTTGAGATGAACAGAAGGAGGTTCTAGCAACCGAAGGAAATGGTCCAGCGGTGAGGACTTGGAGGAAGACTAACGCCAAGGCGGAGTTCACTCTGAAGAGAGCTATTTCACCTGACTTGTTCGACTACATCATAGGTTGCAAGTCAGCGTCTGGAATTTGGAAAGCCCTCGATGAGTTATTCAACAAGAAGAATGTAGCGCGACTACAATTCCTGAAGAATGGGTTGGCGAGGTCCACTCAAGAAGAGATGACGATATCCACCTTCTTCCTGAAGGTGATGAACTTGTGTGGGGAGATCTCGACCTTAGACCCTGAAGAGGCGATCTCAGAGGCGAAGTTGAAGCGGCACATACTCCGAGGCTTGAGGAAGGAGTATGTCCCCTTCGTTACTTCTGTGCAAGTATGGGCTACTCAGCCCTCCTTATTTGAGCTAGCGAACCTGCTGTCGTCACATGAGAGCTTGGCGAAGCAGATGGAGGGAGTATCCATCTCAGGGGGAGATGACGAGGCTTTGTTCTCAAAAAAGAGGAGGTCCTGGGACAAGAGAAAAAAGAAATCTGGAGATGGACCTTCAACGTCCTCTCAGGGAGATGGGAGGAAGTTCCTCCCTGCGTGCGATGAGATGGGTAGATAACTTTGCTATGCCTGTAAGGAGTACGAGCACATGACAAAGGATTGCCGATCCAATCTGAAGGTCGGTCATGTTGCTAACAAGGAGGGAGACCATCAGAGAGGTGGAGGTAACTAGGGCGGTGAAAGGGGAGACAATTGTTTCCTGGCACAAGTGGCGACAACGTCAGTCGATGTCTTAGCCTCCATCAACTTTGAGAACGACTGGATAGTGGATTCCGGTTGCGGGCATCATCTCACTGGAGATATGTCGAAGTTCGACTCCTTGGAAGCATATGAAGGAATGAATGTTATCATCACTGTGGATGATATGGTACATCCAGTGGAGCGAGAAGGGAAGGTATCCCTTGGAAGTGAAGAGAAGCCCGTGACACTGAAGAGTGTGTATCATGTTCCGGGCATGAAGAAGAATCTCTTCTCGGTTGCCAACGCAGTGGATGCTGAATACCACGCGCTGTTTGGACCGAAGGAGGTGAAGTTCCTGAAGAACCTATCGTTTGTCGATGCTGATGTCACGCTCACTGGGAGAAGGGTGAAGGATTTGTATGTTCTGTCTGCAAATGCCTACGTAGACGAGCTGAAGACTAACGACAGCACATCAATATGGCATGAGAGGCTTGGTCATGTGGGGATGGATAAGCTGAAGATAATGGCAGTGAAGGGCCTAGTGTGTGGCCTACCTCATCTCTCGTCCTACGACGACGGCCATGTGTGTGATAGATGCCAATATGGAAAGTCACATCGACTTCCATTTGACAAGTCAGAGACCAAGTATAAGGCACCTCTTGAGTGCGTACATGCTGATGTTATGGGGCCGTACGCCACCCTTACTTATGGAAGCAATAAGTATGCTCTGGTTCTGGTGGACGACTACACCTGCTATACGTGGGTATACTTTCTGAGAGAGAAGTCAGATGTATTCGAGAAGTTCCAAGAGTGGAAGGAACTTGTGGAAGAGAGGTTGAACTGCAGAGTGAAGAAGCTGAGAAGCGACAATGGAGGGGAGTTTACATCCAATGAGTTTTCTTCTTTCTGCAGGAGGTTTGACATTCGGCGGGAGCTCTCTTGTGCTCACACCCCTCGGTAGAATGGGGTGGCAGAGAGGAAGATCCGCCATCTGGTGGAGACTACCAGGAGTTGGCTACATGCCAAGGTCATTCCCAAGGCCTTATGGGTGGAGGGAATGGCGTGTGCTACCCATGTGTTCAACCGGCTACCACTGAGTCCCAACAGGATGGTGTCTCCACACCAGCTCATGTTTGGAGAGAAGCCAAATGTGGGTCACATGAGAGTATTTGGTTCTACCTGCTTCGTGCACGTCCCAGATGCTCAGAGAACCAAGTTGTAGCTGAAAGCACGCAAGTGTGTCTTCATCGGCTACGATGAGCGAAAAATGGGGTGGAAGTGCATGGATCCGCAGACCCACAAGTTCATCGTTTCGCACGACGTAGTGTCTCTTCTGTAGTGCTACCGGAGAGTGGAGATTCTAGCAGGGGAGAAGAGAGAGTCACTGAGGACTCTACTATGGAGTTGGAGGTATCTCCAAGTGCTCCATTGCCATCTGGCTCAGGGGGAGCTTCTGGCTCAGGGGAGCTTCGAGCTCTAGAAGCAGGGGGAGCGCTGCTTCAAGAGAAGTTGAGAGAGGAGCTCAAACGGAGGTGTCTACCGGTGTGGTAGATAGTGTCCAAGCCTTGAGGAGGTCGAATCGGACCATCGTCCCGCCTGCTCGGTACAAGGAGGGGAGCTTCGTGAGTTTGGTCTCTTGCTTCTTTGCAGGACCACTCGACGAAAGAGAACCGACCTACTTTGATGATGCAGCTGACATCAAGGAATGAGACGCGGACATGATTGAGGAGATGGAGGCCCTAGAGAAGAATGAAACATGGGACCTGGTTCCCATGGTTGAGGGAATCAAACCTATCACCTGCAAATGGGTGTACAAGGTTAAGAAGAGAGCGGATGGAGAAGTAGAGCGGAACAATGCGAGGCTTGTCGCTCGAGGATTCGCAAACCTATGGAGTGGACTACGAGGAGACATTTAGTCATGTTGTGAAGATGACGTCGGTGAGGATGGTCATCGCTCTGGCGGCGTGCCGAGGTTGGAAGTTGTGGCAGTTTGATGTGAAGAACGTGTTCCTGTACAGAGAGATTGACAAAGACATATTCATGGTGCAACCACCTGGATACGTGTCCAAGTCACAGCCACATAATGTGTGCAAGCTTAAGAAGACCCTCTACGGGTTGAAACAAGCGCCGAGAGCCTGATATGGGAAGATTGCGGAGTACTTGCAATTCTGTGGCTATAATACCTCAGACTCAGACTCTAGCATGTTCGTGAAGAAGAGTGGTGGTCTTCACGTGCTGGTGCTGTTGTACGTCGACGACATGATCATGATAGGGAACAACCCTGAGGAGGTCGCGACGCTGAGACAACAGCTCTCCATACGTTTCGAGATGAAGGATCTTGGTGAACTGCACCATTTCCTTGGCCTCATAGTTGAGAAGAGAATAGGCGGGTTGTGCGTTTCCCAGAGGGCTTATGCTTAGAGGATCGTCAAGAGATTCGATATGAAGGAGGGGAAGAGCAGTTCCGTTTCACTGGAGGCTGGGCTGAAGCTTCAGAAGGAAGAAGAGAGGATTCTTCCTGATCCGAAGATCTTTCGGGCACTGATGGGGAGTCTAATCTACCTGACTATCATGAGGTTGGACATCGCCTTTGCTGTCAGCCGAGATAGTCCGTACATGTAGGATCCGCAGGAGCCGCAGAAGCCTCATCTGGAGGCAGCTAAAGGGATACTGAAGTATGTGAAGGGAACCCTTGAGATGGGGTTGTCCTATGGAGAGAAGTCTGACTTCAAGCTGCATGGGTACACGGATGCAGACTACGGAGGTGGCGCTGATGATCGTAAGTCGACATCAGGTTACGTGTTTTTGTGTGGAGCTGATGCTATCTCGTGGTGTATCAAGAAGCATGAATCTATTTCCCTTTCCACCACGGAGGCCGAATACAAGGCGTCGTCCTTAGCAGCTCAGGAGTGTGTCTGGCTAAGGAGGCTAGTGGAGGATGTGGACGAAGAGGTCATCGGTCGTACTGTGCTTCGTAGGGACAATGAGAGTGCCTTGAAACTAGTAACTAATCCAGTGTGTCATACAAGGACCAAGCACATCGAGATCGAGCATCACTTCATCAGATAGAAGGTGTTGGGTGGCTTGATCGCAGTGGAGCATGTGCAGAGCGAAGATAACCTTGCATATATATATTCATGATGCAGGCTACGGTCTCCGACACGTTCGCTACGAACAAACACACGTCCCTCTCAACGCTCCCAAATTTTAAGTTCGCACAAAAATACTCGCAGCGTACACGCAACGTAATAATTATCAATTAGATGCTAACGTACGAGTAGTCACACCGTTAGAGGTTGAATGGATGGCTATAGGCCAATATTCTTCCCGACTAAAAGGACCCACCCGGTCTGAACGAGCTTGAGTTGTACCAAAAGAGATCTACCAAAAATTACGATTCAAAAAAGGTAGATCTCTCCCAACAAAAAGTCGAGGTTCGCCAATCCTCTTCGAAAATTAAAAGAAATAAGAAGATCGCACAAATCAATCGAAGAAAACCACGATTATCCAAGTGATTCGAAGATCACGCCAAAATTTACCACCACAAGAAATTAACAAGAGGGAAAATCTCACGAGTAGAAATTTCGTTACCCCGCTTGAGATGGGATTATCATCAAGCAAGCACTCGCCCTAATCGTTCTTCTACGGATCTACCGGAACCGCGTCGAATGGAGAGAAACTAATTCGCCTTGATTGCTTCACGCCGGATCTTGATTTCCCGGAACAACGGGGCGTTCTTCTTCTTTCTTCACCTTTGGCTGAAACTTCCAAGAGGAGGAAGTATGAAAGGGGCGGATATGTGAGAGGGCTGAAGTTTAAGGGAGGAAGAGAATGGGGGGACGGAGAGGTGATGGCCGTCAGCCAAGAGGAAGAAGACAAGAGAGAGGTGGGCGGCCAAGAGGGGGGCTGAAATTCCTAGAAGGAAATAGAGAGAGGGAAAACCAAGAGAAGTTTAGGGTTGAAATTTTCTTATCATTCAAAATTAATAAAATCTAATACAAGAAGGCCTTTTATAGGCTAGCCAACAAACATGGCTAAACGCAGTCCGAAATTAAAATAACAAGGGCATGGCTAAAAGCGGTCCAAAATTAAAAATAAAACAAGGACATAAACAAAGTCCCAAAATAAAAGATAAAGCTTAATAAAATTTTAATTAATAATTATAATAAAATAATTATAATTATTAATTATTAATCTTGCGCCACAGACGAAGGTTGTACGGCGATGGCGTTCGTCATGACGTGGGTCTTTGGTTGGAGAGGCGCCATCATCCGTAAGCGCGCCGATACCGACATCTTCATGTTGAGGGCCGTCGTCGCCATCAATCCTCCCCGCTCAGAAGTACTCATCACCGATGAGTTGTTCTGAAGGTAGTGGCAGAGAAGAGCATCATCCAAAAGAGCCACCTCCGATTCTGGAATCCACGAGTCATCGGAGGCCAGACGATCACCCCAACGAATCAAGTAGCGGCGACTGTCACCACTAGGAGAGGGGAGCACTTCATCTCTGAGGATCCTGTCAGGCACAAAAGTGGTTCGGGGGAACCTTGGAAAAGCATTAGGCAAATAAGGAGAACAAGTTTCGCAATCAACATTCAACGTACCTCCAGTAGGAACCGAAGAAGAGAGCGAACCGGGCACAAGCTCACCCCCCAACCCATTAGAAAATGTAGTGGAACCAAACGGACAGTCGGTTAATTCAAGTGGTCGTGAAATATATGGCGTTAAATCCGAAACATTGAAAATAAGGGAGATTCACCAATCAATGGGTAACTCCAAAAAAAAGCGTTTTCCACTAATTTTTTTTAAAATTTGAAATAGACCCGCTCGCCGATTTGCCAAATTTTTTATGGTATCCGAAGGCAACCGTTCAGGGATGAGACGCACAATAACCAAATCGCCAACTTTCAAGTGAGATGCTCTCTTATGTACGTTAACATGCGATTGATAAGATACACATTGAGTAGCTAGCGTGTCTTTGATGTGCTTGTGTAAATTATGAACGTGAGAGGCAAAATCTTGTGCAAATTGACTTGACTTATAAGATGGAGATAACGAAACCAAGTCAAGTGGCACTGGTGCCTTGTATCCGTGCACGATTTCATTCGACAATAAATCAGTTGATCTATTATTAGAATTATTATTCGCTAACTGAGCATGCGAAAAAAGTAAATCCCATGTACCCATGCGGTCAGTTAAAATCATAGACACGTGTAGGTGAATGTGGTAAGCAACTGGAGGAAAAATATGCGCAACTGGACCATAGGAGTAAGTACGTCATGAAGAAACTAAGTCGCCACAGAATCATAATCGCTCGCGACCGCCAACAAATCCGTAGACGGGCACTCAAAAAAATTGTCAATCAAAGGTGACGCGTAGTCAGATCTACGAAAGGTGGTGAAAAGACTGAGCACAAAATCTAACAACTCAACAAAACATGTCTGACAGGACATGGCCAACGGAGGGGCTAGTAACATAGGCAACACCAACTGGCTAGGACGAGGCATAATAAATTCATGTCCTAAAAATTCTGCAGGTCGAGTCCACGGGTCAGGAGGGAGGACCGGCAAAATCAAACTTGACACAATTTCTAATTCACCATGAGTTTTAGACAAAGGTGATAACATTAAAGAAATATCATCCGGGTTCTCAACGTCGAAGTTACCCAAAGTTAACCTTTCCTCGCAAGGTAAAATTTCCAATGCACTAGGTACGTACTCCAAATCAGAATCATCAGACAAATCTAAAACCGGATCAGAGGGGAGGTCCTCTTCCATATCGCTGGGGTAGCCAATCTCCTCATCTTTGCCAAGTTCTTCCTTAATAACGACATCGCCCTCAGCGGTAGGCTCAGTCAATGGCACATACTCAGTATTGTCAGAAGGTTCAAAAACTATATCAGGAAGTTCGGGAGGAGACATTCCCGACGCATTGTGTGTAGAAATTATAGGAGGAACATCACTAACCGGAATACTCTCACCGCACGGGCTCATGGTATCCCTAGTCGTAATGACAACCAAGTTTAAGTCAGTGGACCGGAACTTACCCTTATCTTTCAGGGATAACAGAGGGGGAGGTCCTAAGATGGACTTGCCCTTCTGAAAATAACGAGACTTGGACTTGTGAGCAAGATGCTTCTCAATATCCAACACGGCATTATAGGCGGTGCTTAAATCTGTGTGTTCATAACGAAGGAGTTTACCTTGAATGTCGGGGTTAAGCCCCCTACGAAACCGTGAAAGGGTGACCTCAGACATCTCCCTAACATCGCACCTAGCCATCATGTCCTTCAGGAGGCCCATGTACTCCGCAACCGATCGATTCCCTTGTCTAAGGGAAGATAACTCATCAAACATTTGCGTTCGATGGTATGAAGACAGAGGAGGGGTTCAGTTGGCCGAAAGTTGGGCCACCATTTCCAGAATCTCCCCAAGTTGTTGATTCATCTCACGTTGAAAATCATTAACTGGCGAGTGATTTCGATTTGGTTGTCGCACGTCACGAGGCAAAGTTGGGTGCGAATAGCCATAACTTTGGCATACAAGTAATCTAAACGGCAAACATAAACGTCATGAGCCATACCCGAAGAGTAGGTGTGTACTCGGGACCAGAACTAGTGAACATGTAATGATAGAAATTTTTTGAATCTGAACAAGACAGATTTATAAAAGAGAATTTTATAAGGAGAAAATTTTTGAAATTCTAGAAAAATTTTAATTTCCAAAAAAATTTGAATTTTAAATCTCAAAAATTTGAATTTTAAATTTCAAAAATTTGAATTTGAAATTCAAAATTTTGAATTTTGAATGTGAAAATTAAAAATTTGAATTTCAAAAATTTGAATTTCAAAAATTTGAATTTGAATATCAAAATTTAAATTTTTTTTGTTATTTTCCAGAAATTTTATGAAAGATAATTGTGTCCCACTTAATAACTAGGGTGATTAAAATATTTTTTGATTTTCTTACTCAGAAAAATATGGAGAATTATCAGAATTTAATTTTTGATTTTCGCAGAAAAATAAAAATTTTATGCCGCTATTCGCAGACTCCAATTAAAAGTTTTGATATTTTGAACACGAAATCGTATGAAGATTGTGTGTGCTGGCGTTCTAAGATAATTTTAAGAATGCGTCAATTAAGAAATTGACACAAACCTAACTCTGATACCAAATTGATGCAGACTATGGTCTCCGGCACGTTCGCTACGAACAAACACGCGTCCCTCTCAACGCTCCCAAATTTTAAGTTCGCACAAAAATACTCGCAACGTACACGCAACGCAATAATTATCAATTAGATGTTAACGTACGGATAGTCACGCCGTTAGAGGTTGAATGGATGGCTATAGGCCAATATTCTTCCCGACTAAAAGAACCCACCCGGTCCGAACGAGCTTGAGTTGTACAAAAAGAGATCTACCAAAAATTACGATTCCAAAAAGGTAGATCTCTCCAAACAAAAAGTCGAGGTTCGTCAATCCTCTTCGAAAATTAAAAGAAATAAGAAGATCGCACAAATCAATCGAAGAAAGCCACGATTATCCAAGTGATTCTAAGATAACGCCAAAATTTACCACCACAAGAAATTAACAAGAGGAAAAATTTCACGAGTAGAAATTTCGTTACCCCGCTTAATATTTGATTATCCTCAAGCATGCACTCGCCCAAATCGTTCTTCTACGGATCCACCGGAACCGCGTCGAATGGAGAGAAACTAATTCGCCTTGATTGCTTCACGACGGATCTTGATTTCCATGAACAACAAGCCGTTCTTCTTCTTTCTTCACCTTTGGCCGAAACTTCCAAGAGGAGGAAGTATGAAGGGGGCGGCTATGTGAGAGGGCTGAAGTTTAAGGGAGGAAGAGAATAGGGGGACGGAGAGGTGGTGGCCGACAGCCAAGAGGAAGGAGACAAGAGAGAGGGGGGCGGCAAAGAGGGGGTCCGAAATTCCTAGAAGGAAATAGAGAGAGGGAAAACCAAGATGAGTTTAGGGTTGAAATTTTCTTATCATTCAAAATTAATAAAATCTAATACAAGAAGGCCTTTTATAGGCTAGCCAACAAAATGTCTAAACGCAGTCCAAAATTAAAATAACAACGGCATGACTAAACGCAGTCCAAAATTAAAAATAAAACAAGGACATAAACAAAGTTCCAAAATAAAAGATAAAGCTTAATAAAATTTTAATTAATAATTATAATAAAATAATTATAATTATTAATTATTAATCTTGCGCCATAGACGAAGGTTGTAACGGCGATGTCGTTCGTCATGACGTGGGTCTTTGGTTGGAGAGGCGTCATCATCCGTAAGCGCGCCGATACCATCTTCATGTTGAGGGCCGTCGTCGCCATCAATTCACAAAGCCCTTATCTGCGGGGCCATTCCGGAGACTTCGCTCGTTGCTTGGAGTTGTTTCCTTTTTCAATAAATAGGAGGGGTACCCCCCCCCCCCTAAGGGCATGCATTCAGATAGTGGCGAGTATCATCAACTTTGAGCGAGTTTGAGATACCAGAGCGCCACCTAGCGAGCAGCAAACCCGGAGTCAGTTCGACAAGCAACCTAGGGAGAATTTATTGATCGCGAGCTAACACGGGGCGTTAAGAGCTAACGCGGGCATTAGTGTGGCGAGTAGCGAGCTTCGTCTAGTTGCGACTAGCGAGCTGAAAGTGTGAGCAGCGACTAGGCGTGCAAAAGCCCAGCTCAATGTTCTCAACCGGGCACGAGGCAAAGCCTGGTGCCCGGGCTTGCCTGGGCCGGGCCCGGGCCGGGCACCAGGCCAGGCCCTGCTCAAATAAGGGGGCCTGTTGAGCCCCCTTAGGCCTGGCCTGGGCCTGGCCTGGGCCTGGCCCAGGCCTAACCGGGCCCAGGCCTAATCGGGCTCAGACCCGGGCAGACCCGGGCCGGGCAACCGGACCCGGGCCAAATTTGCACGCCTAGCAGCGACTTGAGAGCTAACGCTGGGCGTTAGGAGTTAACGTCGGCGGTAGCGAGTACAGAGTATCTCTTTTTCTTTTATTGGCTGTCGTGAATCAAGTTGGATGCAACTTGTTTTCAGCCTTGTTCTTCTATACCTACCTGCCAAGCATTTATTATTGTGAAAAGTTGTGTTCATCTCTTGGTGTCCTTATTCTCTTGTTGGTGGACTTGTTCTCCGACCACGAGTAAAATATTTCACAAATGAAAGTGCTAAAATAATGATTAAAGGAGATCGTGGGTAAGAAGTTCACTTCGTTGTGAATGGCTCGACATTCCGCGCCTACGGTCCCTGAGTTAAGTGTTTGAAAGCCTTTTGTGGCCGACCTATGAAAAAAGTTAAAAAAACTACACGCAGCCGCACCCTTGCCATTACTCGCTCGCTTGAAGAGATAGAAGAAGTACCAGAAGAGAATTGAGAAAGGAAAGACGAGCAAAGCATGATGCTTCAATAAGGTCGATCTTTTATCATGCTAATAACTCTCATTTACATCTTAATTAAAAATGATCTATTAATTTGGGGTCTCTTTGGGGCGGCGGTACAAGTGCGGTGGCGTTAATTTAAAAACGCCACTGCACGGCGCAGGCTGTTTGGGTCGCAAACGCGAGATAGCAGAACGCTAATTTTAGTGTTTTAATGTGTTTTTGGACCGCATGACCCCCTCTGCTTTGGGGGCAACTTGTAGGTACGCGTATCGTTCTCATCTCTAGGTGCGGACACTGTATTTTTCTCTAAGAATACAGTTGTATAAGAAAGTTGTAAAAATACAGTATTTTTATAAAAATATATTGAAATTGATTTGGAATTTATAAAAGTTGTATATTCTGATACAACTGTATTCTTGGAGAAAAATGCAGTCCCGCGCCGAGAGATGGAAACGACACGCGTATAGAAAAATTGTCCCTGCTTTGGGGACTTTTTTAATACGTATAGCATTTCTACAAGAAGGTGCGAAATTGATTTTGTATGCTAAGATGTATATTTTTTTATAAAATAAAAATCGCAATAATATAGATGCAATACCTTGGCATTGTTTGAGAACCTGTCCCGGTGGCCGGCCGGGGAGGAGAGAGAATACGACCGTTCGTAACGGTCCGCTGGTGCTCCGCAGGCCAGCGGCAAAACGCCCGGTTTGCGCGCTCCCTTTCACGCCGGCCATCCTCAAACGGAGCTCACCAGAAGCTACCAAACGCTTTCACGCCGGTTCAGCCCCGCCGGGTTCTCAAACACAGCCCTTGTAGGAGATCGATAAGTAGTACAACAGTTGTTTTAGATTGTGTTTTGCAACTCATATTTAGCTTGTCACATCCTAATGTTAACCGCAACTCAAAATTTTATCCACAACCCGATATTTGACTTACCGCACTCCAGTGGCGCCCCCATTCACTGCAGTGACGGTAGGGGCTGGAGACCTGAGCGAAGGAAGCTCCTTGGACCGCGCCATAATTTGTTTGGCTTGTCCGCTTATAGAATTTTCCTTCATTTTTTTTGTTATTCTCGCGTAGAATTTTCATTCATTTATTTTTTGTTATTCCGCTTACAAAATTTTCTTTCATTGGAGAAGGAAGCTCGGTGGAGACGAATAACAAGTTTCATTCAATTTAGAAGATCGAACAAGCGTGGCCATCGATATTGCCGATGAGGAAGACGATGGTGAACAATAGGTTTTTCTCCGGCGTGTGTCAGACACCAAGCGCCAGGCTTTGAGACTATATGGGGGCCCTGTTAGGCCCCCAGAGCCCAGCCTGGGCCCGAGGCGGGCTAGCCCGGGACCGGGTCTACCTAGGCTTTTTCTGGGCCGGCCCCCGAGCCTAGCTTTTATGAACACGACTAATGTTCAGCGAATTATTACCACCACTAACAAGTATAGAATGCCAACAATCAATTGGAGCTTCATATGCCACATTGTCAAAATTCTCCACAATTATTACAAAATTAGCACATAGTTAAGCCTTTGTTTGACTCAACTGCAACTTTGGAGGAAGCAGTGTCGTGGAACAGTGGTGATAAAATGAGCTGATTTGCAGAGTAATAGCAAAATTATTGAAACTGTTTGAAAGAATTACGTTTGTATTGTTGTTTGAAAGGATAAATGTATATCGAAAATTTTATTTATGTTCATATGATAATAAATTAATAATGACTTTATTTTATAAATATTATATTAATAAAATTGTATTTATTCAAAACTATACTAAATTTTAGGGGTTCTCCCTAAAATACTCCGAGTCAAATCAGACCAAAGCACTCAAGTAAGTCGCAATTACCAGGACATCTCCCCGTGTGTAAGTCCCCACGCGCGCGGCCTCTCCCCGTGCACGCACAAGGCAAGGCCGCGCACGCCGCCTCCCCGCACACGCGCACCTGGCCATGCGTGTGCGGCCTCTCCCCACGCGTGCAAACGCTGACAACACCTCGCCGCCATCTCCTGCCGCTATCGTCGTTGGGCGACTTGCCCGGGTTGCCCGGTGGGCATGCTCATCTTTTTTAGAAAATTGGTGATCCAGGTGACCTGAACCGAGTAGCGTCATTCGTCAACTCAAAATTCAACCAGACGAAATTACCAACACATCCCTCCAGAAAAGCTATAAAAAGGCCCCATGCCTTCATTTGAAGACAAGCAATCTAAGAGACAAGAGACAACTCTGAGGTTTCTGGTGAGGACTTAACACTCCGCTCGCTCCGAATCCGCTCCGCTCACTCTCAAGTATGCTCGCGCTTAAAGATCTAGTGGACGCTCTCGCAATCACCGACAAAGGAACTGAAGAATGCTCTTGTGGACGCTTTGAGACTTAGTCATTTTTTCCTCCTTTCTTTGTCTTCAAGGCTTGTAAACAGAGAGGTGACATGTCACCCTCCTAAAAGCTCAAACTCTTGTAACCTCAAAAGAACTAGTGGAATTTGGATGACACAAATCCGACCACGTAGTTTTTCACCATTTTCGGGTTTTTCATGCTAAAATATCTCGCTGTCAGCGATGTTGCTTCACTTTTGACTGTTTGCGCGCTCGGCTCACTCCCGAGCTAAGGCAGTCGATTCTTCAGACTGGGGGAAAACCGAGTGACCCGCAACAGTTTGAAGTCGTCTGTGGGAAGGTATTCCCAATTCTTCAACACATCTCCAAGGACCGTGCTTCCCTTGTGCAAGCATCCCCAACTAATAGCAATGATCAAATTAAGGTGGCACACACACCGCAGATTGGGCGACTTGCGAGGAAACTGACAACAAAGCCTCCAGCGACTCGCCTGCCAGTGTCATGTCGTGCCTTGAAGAAGTAATCGCCGTGTTAGTGTCCTCGGTGGAGCAATCGATGCGCCAGTTGGAGGAGAGTCAGGCTCAGGCACTTGCCTTGCTAAAGCACTTAGGAACTTCTCAAGCCTCCGAAGTAGTTCTTGCAACTGCTAATCGAACATCATTCTCTTCGATCCACAACTCGCTTAGAGAAGTCGTTCATGCTGAATGCTTCGCCGGGTACCAGCTAGCTAAAGGGAACGAACCAATGAAAGAGCAAAGAGGCACATCTCCAGCAGGAGACGGGTAACCAAAAAAGAATGAAGGAGCAGGATCTTAGCCCAACACCTAAGAAAGGAGGCAGGTGTCGCGGTGATGCCCTGCAGGCCGGGGGGCAGTAGTAGGAGAAACACTTCATGTTGGGTATTGTATCCACAATAGCCCTGATTTGAAGAAGTCCCCTTCAAACTAAGACGAATTGTAATTTTATTTGATTATGCACTTTAGCTGTGATGTGACAGGTTATTCCACTCTAAGTACAAACCAATGTCAGGTTTCAATGAGTCGTCAAACACAGGCCTGTGCAATGTAATCCCTCATTGTATAGACCAAAGTGTTGGCTCATGTGAAATCTCTCTATTGGGATGTACTTCATTTACAAAGTGCTAGAGAAGAAGGACTGGAGCTGATGATGGAATCATTTGAGAAAGGAAAATAACTTAAGTAAAATTCGATTATATCATTTAGAACATATAGTCGAACTCGACTATATGGTTTGAATGGATATAACCGAATTCGGCTAATCCTTGTCCGAAAGGTTTATTTTTCTAAGTAAAAGAATAGTCGAATTCGATTAATGTAATTCAGTGAATCTGTTCAGTCGAATCCTTAGAATTGCCGAATTCGACTATATGGTTTAACCGAATAAATTCGGTTAATGCCATTCGGTTAATCCATTTCGCCGAATCGGTCTGTAGGTATTTTCCGGTTCAATTCGACGGCGTACATTCCACGTGGAGCTAGATCCCTATTTTGCGCTTATGACCGTTGGAAGAAGACTCTATAAATACCCAAGGATCATTTCTAAATAACCCTAATCGCGAATTGTGAAAAATCTCTCACAAACTACGACTGACGGCCGACTATTCTTGCGCAAACATTTCGCCTCCGTCAAAGCCAGCGATTCGTGATTCGTCTTCAAAAGTTCAATCGTCAAGATCAAGATCTACTGATTAGCTCTCATCTTCTATTGATCAAGTCGATTCAAGTTCTCAGATCTAGCTTCAAATCGTCTTCAAGATTTCTTCATTCTTCATTTTCAAAGAACTGAAGTTTATTGCTAAGAAGAAGAAATCTATCTCTCAAGATCTGAAGAAGAACTTCATCAGAAGTTTAAGAAGATTGTTTTTCAATTTACTGTGTTGTTGTAAGAACCATATCTTAAATCTTGTAGGAAGCTTGCTTCCGAGTTATTGTGTAGATCCTTGTTTGAGGATCGAGTTGTAGGAGTTGTTTTACTCCGAGTTGTAGGAGTGGTGTACTCCGAGTTGTAAGAGTCTTGACTCCGAGGTGTAAGATTATTTTTAATCTGAGATTGGTGAAGTAGTCGAGTCTAGCCTCGAAGTGCTAGATAGGTGAGGCGGGAAAGAGGACTACCCACATCGGGGAACCTCTATAAAATCCTTGTGCCTGTGATGTGCTTTATCATGTGCATTTCTGTGTTATATTTTAATTCCGCGTAAAGACATAGAATCCACCTATTCACCCCCCTCTAGGTGATTTAGGCTGCAACTAGATACTTTCAATTGGTATCAGAGCTAGGTTGTTCGCTATAAGGCTAACACCTTGAACAAGACCTCCTCATCTAGTTGCTGAAGCAAGTATGTTTGGAATGGATAAAGCCAAGGATTCCGTCAAGCTGCCGGTCTGCACCAAAGAAAACTTTCCAATGTGGAAAGAAAGAGTTAGATTCTACATGGAAGCTGCTGACCCAAGAATCTTTCAGATTGTGGAAGAAGGTCCCCATGTTCCAATGAAACCATCTTCAATAAACTCCGCCATCATGATTCCCAAGAAGATGTTGGAACTAACCAAACATGAGATCGCTCTAGTCGCCCTAGATAAGAAGGCAAAGAACATCATAGCAGGTGCAGTTGATGATTCCATGTTGCAAAATCTGCTTCACTGCAAGTCTGCTAATGAAATGTGGGATTCTCTAGTCGTTCTGATGGAAGGGACAGAAGAGGTAAGGGATGATCGAAGATCGTTGCTGAATCAAGAATACGAAGCATTCAAGCAAAATCCCAGTGACTCCATTTCTGACACCTACGAGAAGTTCTTCAAGATCGTAAATGGTCTTAGGAACTATGATCGAGAATTCACAACTGGCGAACTTAATGACAAATTCTTGAGATCCCTGACGAAAGAATGGGATACCAAGGTTATAGCCATTAGAGAATTCGGAAAGCTAGGAACCACGGAGCCACAAATGCTGTTTGGTAAGCTCTTATCCCATGAGTTAAAGTTGAACTCCCGCAAAGCTGAAGAAGAGGGGATCAGGGCCTCTGGAAGGGAGAAGACCTCTGCTCTAAAAGCTGTAAGTTCAAGAAAGAGCAAGGCTCTCCCACCTGTCAGGAGATCATCTTCTGATGAGGATGAATCTGATGCCAGCCCCTCAGGTTAAGAGATGTCTGATGGAGAATTTTCTCTGCTCTCCAAGCAATTCAAAAAGCTTCTAAATAAAAGAAGGCAGACGAGAGGTCAATCCTCGATTTCTCATCATAGAAGATCGAACCGTGATGGAGATCATCACAAGAAGAACCATGAAGGTGACAGGTATAAATCTAAACCTAATAAACATCTTTCTAATGACATTATTTGTTATTGCTGTAATAAGCCAAGACACGTGATTGCGGAATGTCCTTACAAGAAAAAGGAAGGTTCCAAGAAAGAAGATAAGAAATCTTTCAAAGGTAAAAGGAAGGAAAAGAGCTTCATTGCAAAGAAGCCAAAGGCTCTGAGCGACAGCGACTCAGAGGAATCAAGCACTGATGAAGAAGCCTACTTTGGGCTAATGGCACAATCGAATGAGGAAGCGAGCGACTCCTCATACAAGAGGAAGGTAAACCCTCACACTTCTCTTTCCGCTTCTGGGTATGAAACTGAATCCATAGCAAATGAAGGCTATTCTTCAGAGGAAGAGTCAAAATTAATGATTCAGTATAAAGCCGTTTTGGAAGGATTTGACAAATGTCGCAGGGTAGTCAAATCTCAAGCAAAAGAGATTGGATCACTCAAGAATTTGGAATCGGATCTGAGAGAGGAAATCGAAAGATTAACTCTACTCAGAAATGAAGTCCAATTCTTGAAGGATAAATTAAAAGGCTCTACTGAATTATTAATTCTGAAAGAGAAACTTATAAATGATTTGGAAGAAAAGCTAATGAGGGAAAAGAAGATAGTTGAAATCTTCAACAAGCCAAGAACTGTTCTTCCTCTCATCGATAAATTTTCTGCTCCTGCGAAGGGTAGTGGCCTTGGCCATGTGGCTGAAAGTAGTAAAGCTGCTGAGAAAAGAGCCATGAAAGGAAAAGGAATTGGAAATTAAAGTCAACCTTCATTCAGGAAGGTAGTTTTTCCGACAAATCCATTCGACTTTGACTCATCCTATGGTCACTTTGCTAGACCAACACATGTTGAATCTAGTAACAGATATCAAGGATGGACCAGACCCCGGAACTTTGATGTGTCTCCATTCAAAGCTCCTCGTGAAGAAGTAATCCTCAAGGATCATGGTCCATTTGTCCATGGATCAGCTGCAAAGAAAGCACCAAAAGTTAAATTTGTTGGTGCCAAGACTGATGAGAAGACGGAGCCTTGTGTTTGCTGCAATAACGAGGCCTCTACTTCTAAGAAGGTTGCTCCTACTAGACCTCCCATTCAAAAGGTAAAGAAGGAGAACAAGAGAAGGTACAACAGATTTGACTGTTGGTGCTGTGGCAAAGTTGGTCACTTCGCCATTGATTGCTGGTTTAATTATAGTTATGTTAAGACCCCACGAGGTAACAATGCAAGAGTGACTCCTCGCAGTGTTAACACTCCAAATGGCGGTCATCTGACAAGAAGCCAAGGACCCAAATCTGTTTGGGTTCCTAAGGGCAATTGATTATTGATTGCAGGTATGTCCAAAGGCCAATTCAAATCCAATATGATACTTGGACAGTGGATGTTCTCGGCACATGACCGGAACAAGAAGTTTATTACAAGAGTATACCCCTGTGAAAGATGGACCAAAAGTTATTTTTGGCGGGTCTGATCGGGGAATCACGAAAGGCTACGGTATGATTACCAACGGTATAGTCTCTTTCACAGATGTAGCTTATGTTAAAGGATTACAACATAATCTCATTAGCATAAGTCAACTATGTGACAAAGGCTATATGGTTGAGTTCTACAAGGACAAGTGCTTGATAAAGTCGTCTGATACGTCAGAAACTATTTTAACAGGCACTCGGAGTAGAAATATTTTCTGCTTAAATTTCCTTTGTTTAGACTCTTCTACACCAGTGTGTCTTTTAGCAAAAGATAGTGCATCTCTTTGTGACCAGTGGCACAAGAGACTAGCACATATTAATTTCAAGACAATAAGTATGTTATTTTCTCACAATTTAGTTCGTGATGCTCCAGATGTTAAGTGCATTAAAGAAAGACCGTGTCATGCATGCCAAATGGGTAAGCAGACTCGGGCTACCTTTAAAAGCATTATTGGCAAAGATTCTACCAGATGCTTATATCTGCTCCATATGGACTTGTTTGGTCCCATGCCAATCCGAAGTTTAGGAGGTAAGTCTTATACATTGGTTATTGTTGATGACTACTCACGTTTTGCTTGGGTATTCTTTCTGAAACACAAGTTAGACACCTTTGCTTCTTTCACCACATTCGTCAAGCAAATCCAGAATGAGTTGGAATGTTCTGTGGTCAAAATTAGAAGTGATCATGTTACAGAATTCAAGTCTGGAGCTATGACTGAATTTTGTGAAAGCCTAGGTATCTTTCATGAGTTTTCCTCTCCCCGTACTCCACAACAAAATGGAGTAGCTGAGAGAAAGAATAGAACACTCATAGAGGCTTGCAGAACAATGTTGAGTGACTCTTCACTACCAGAATACTTCTGGGCTGAAGGCATCAACACTGCTTGCCACGTGCAAAACAGAGCACTGATCAACAAGAATCATCATAAGACTCATTGTGAACTTCTGAAGGGCAAGAAACCAACTCTGTCTTATTTTAGAATTTTTGGTAGTAAATGCTTCGTACTTAATAACGAGAAATATTACAAAACTAAATTTAGTGAAAAATGTTTTGAAGGTATTTTTGTAGGTTATAGTAGCCATAGTAAGGCATATAGGATTTTCAACAAGAAAACCCGGGTTGTAGAAGAAACTTATAATGTTATATTTGATGAGACGAGTATGCTTCAAAGCAGCTCTTCTAGTGTCTTTGTTGAAGATGCAGATGCAAGGTTCAAGGAACTAAACTTAGAAGAAGTTGTAAAGGAAGACGTTCCAAAGTCTATTGAAGTAAATATTCCGTCTACATGTGAGGAAGATGAACCTCAAGAAGATGAAGATGTACCTGAAGTGCAGGAACCTCATGGTCATCTAAATGCTGGAATGATCAGACATTTAAGGGACCATCCTGCTGAGCAAATTATTGGAGATACCCATGTCGGTGTAAGAACAAGAAGAGGTACAGCTAATGAAGTTTTGCATTTAAGCTTTCTATCACAGGTTGTGCCAAAGAAATTCGATGAAGCAAAGAACGATGCTTCATGGATCATCGCAATGCAAGAGGAACTCAATCAGTTTAAGAGATGCAAAGTGTGGAAGCTTGTACCCAGACCCAAAGGACAGAATGTCATCAGAACAAAATGGGTATTCAGAAACAAGTTGGACGAAGATGGTGTGATCATCAAGAACAAGGCCAGACTTGTTGCTCAAGGGTACAGACAAGAAGAAGGGATCGACTTCGATCAAACATTTGCTCCCGTGGCAAGGCTCGAAGCGATTCGGTTGTTTCTAGCGTATGCTGCTCACAAAGGATTTAAGGTCTATCAAATGGATGTGAAGTCAACCTTCCTTAATGGTGATATAAAGGAAGAAGTATATGTAGAACAACCCCCAGGTTTCGTCGACTCCTCTTTTCCTGATTATGTCTATTTCTTACGAAAAGCTTTATATGATCTCAAGCAAGCTTCCCGTGCTTGGTATGAGACGCTATCTAGCTTCCTTCTTGAAAACAAATTCACAAGAGGAAAGATAGACAAGACATTATTTCTTAGGGAAGTAAAAGGCAAGATTTTGCTAGTGCAAATCTATGTCGACGACATCATCTTTGGATCTACCGATGATAACCTCTGCAAAAAGTTCTCTAACTTGATGCAAGGGAAATTTGAAATGAGCAGTATGGGAGAGCTGAAGTATTTCTCAGGACTTCAGGCAAAGGAATCAGAGGATGGAATTTTCATCTCTCAGACGAAGTTTACCAAAGAGTTAATTAAGAAATTCGGAATGGAGAATGCAACCTCTATGATGACTCCAATGGGTTCAGCTATGTCTCTAGACAAGGATGAGAAAGGGAAACCTTTTGATGAAACCAAGTTTAGAAGCATAATTGGATCCTTGCTCTACCTTACTGCGAGTAGACCGGATATAATGTTCTCAACATGTGTTTGTGCTAGATTTCAGGTGAACACTAAGGAATCTCACTACTCCGCTGCAAAGAGGATTTTGAGATACCTTAAAGGCACACCAAATCTTGGCTTATGGTACCCAAGAAGTAATGATTTTGAGCTAACAGGTTTTTCAGATGCTGATTTTGCAGGAAGCAAAGACGACAGGAAAAGTACTTCAGGAACGTGCCAATTCTTAGAGAAACGGCTTATCTCCTGGAGTAGCAAGAAACAGAATTGTGTTGCTATTTCAACCGCTGAATCAGAGTATATCTCCGCAGGCAGTTGTTGTGCACAATTGCTGTGGATAAGAAACCAACTTGAAGACTACAACTTGAAGCTTAAGGAAATTCCTATGTACTGTGATTCATCAAGCGCTATTGCAATTGCCAATAATCCGGTGTCTCACAGCAGGACGAAGCACATTGAGATCCGTTACCACTTCATCCGGGAGCATGTGGAGCACAAGGACATTGATCTTAGCTATGTCCCGACGGATCGGCAAATTGCAGACATTTTCACAAAGCCGCTCGACGAATCAAAGTTTAACTATTTCAAAATGTAGCTTGGCATGTTAAGCAAAGAATCTTAGAAACAAGCTCAGAAAATCAGAAAATTCCTTCTCCCAGAAGACAGAAATTTGAATAGTCGAATTTTTCAGAAGATATCATCGAATTGCAATCGACTATACCATTTAGTCGAATTCGGCGATTTCAATTAATCGAATTCGGCTAATCGAAACCCTTTAACCGAATTCGGCGAATCCTATTAATCGAATTCGACTAATCCCAATAGCCGAATGACGAATCTTCCGGAATTCAAATTTCCTTCTTATCATTTACTGGAATTCGAAGAGACACGATTCAAAATATCAGGTACGTGCTCTCTCTCCTAATTTCCAACTCTATATAAATGATTCTTAAAAGAGAAATCTGAACGCATCGCACTCCCGAATTCGTCCGTCGCTTCACTTCCGACTCCGACCTTCATTCGTGCGATTCCTCTGCCGATTCGTCTCCCTCAATCGATTCTTCTCCAAAATTCCGTTCGCAATGTCTAAGAAGCAGTCGAGCAAGTTGCTCTCTGGCAGTGAGCACGTAAGAACTGGGTTTGACAGTTCGATGGATGAATTCCGCAATATAGTTTTGGCGCTTGAAGTTGCAGGATTAGGTTTTATTCTAGAGCATCCTTGCAAGGTTCTTGAGAAGGAAGTGTTGAAGTTCTTCAAGCATGCAGAGCTCAGGAAGCAAGGGTCAGTAATCAAGAGCAAAATCGGTGATCTCTCAGTCAAGGTTTCTCCCTCCAGATTGACTAAGCTTCTCAAACTTCCAGTGGTAACCGAATCAGACGTTTTCTCTTCCAAGGACTTCAAGAAGGCATTGTCGTTTTGTGGATTGACTAAAGGAACTAAATCCATCTATAGGAAGCACATGAATGAGGAAGGGAAACTGCTCTCAGATATTATGGGGAAAGTTCTTTTGTGTAAAGTTGGCTCTCATGACTACATTTCAAATGATATGTTCAAATTGCTCGGTTCAGTAATCTGCAGGACAAGGGTTGATTGGGGCAGCGTGTTGTTTGACAGAATTTCAGCTAGTCTGAACACTCCTAACTTTGGAAGAATCCTCTCTTTATATCTCAATCGCTTAGACAAAGTCAGATTCAGCATGAAGACAGGAATCCCTCTCCACCATTTCAAAAGAATAGATTCCTCCATGATTGAAAGATGGTCCAGGAAAGTTGGTGAGACCAAGGTGCTGACTCCCGTTGTTTCAAAAGCTAAAAAGATCCTTCATGATGAGTCTGAAAGGAACTTCGACAGTAACTCTCCAGTCTCCTCTCCTGAAAAAGAAAGTGAAAAAGAACGTGAACCCTCCAAGGGGGAGTGTTCTAAGCTACCAGAATCAGGCAAACGAGATTCTCCTGTAGTTTCTCCAGCTCCATCTCCAAAGATTCCTACTCCTCACAGCTCTCCTTCCAAGGCAGATGACAATGTTGGTAGCAATGATGATAGTGATGGTAATGATGAAGGGGGAGATGACCCTGATGCTGATACAGTGAAGATAGATAAGTCAGCTAAGGGCAAAGATTCTCTTCCATAAGATGAAATCACTGCTCAGATTGAGGGGGAGAATGTCCATTCTGATCATTCTCATTCTGCAGCAGACAAGCAAGATAAGACAGAGCCAACTCCGCCTCCTGAAAATATTACAATCATTATTGAAGATGAACATGAAGAAGGGCCTTCTGCCTCTACATCCAGGATGAAAGAGAAATCAGTGCAACACCCCAAAATTCACAAAATTTAGATCACTGTTGAAGTTAAGAGAAATGAAGGCTCCACCCCTCCTCCAGTTAAAAATGATGACACCCTCGATGCTCTTCAATTTTATCACTATATGAATGATGTAGATTCAAGTGATTTTCTGGTCGCTGAGGATGATTTTAGAATATCTTCTCGATTCCAAGCTCAACCTCCCTCTACTGAAGATTCCATGATGATCAATTTGGAAGAACTGCTTGTAAAGCAGAAAAGATTCTTTGAATTTGCTCTCAGTCAGGTTTTTGAGAAGACCAGAGACATAGAGAAGGGAATGGGCAATCATTTACACTCAGTAGCCCACAGTTTAGACAAGATCAAAGAAAAGCAAGATGAATATTTCTCGATGGGTGCCTCCACCCTAAAGCATGTAGTGGATGGATTACATAATATCAGTGATAATACTACAAAACTTTCTGAAAATCAGAACTATATTTTTGAGGATGCAGTGAAGGGAAGATCGGCCATTCAGAACTCTCTCCAAAGTGTAAAGCATGAAATTATCCAAACCCTGACTGAAGAAGTCAGAAAGGGGGAGGAAAGATTGCATGAAAGGATTCAAACGCAAATTTTTGATTTGAATAGAGAGATAGAAGGAAGGATTCAAGAGTCATATATGAATGTTCAATCCCAGCTTTCAGAAATTTCAAGAGGCATTGATGTCAAGTTTCAAGATTTATATGGTTATCTGCATCAAAATCAAATGTGGTTGCACAATGAATTGTCAAGAGGCTATGCCCATGGTTTCCAAGGGCCAGGCCAATATTCTGCGCAGCCAGCACTTCCGTCTGAAGAATTCTATCCGGACATTCAATTTGCTGCTCCTCAGGGTGACTATGAACCTCCTGAAGGATACATTTGGTCTGATGATGAGAATGAGACATCCAGAAAAAGGGTAAGATCTGAAAATACTGAAGCAGGTGGAACTGGTTTCATGAGAGATGCCTTTAGAGCTGCAAATCCAAGGCAGGATGTTCAGAGGGCTGAAGGTCCGAGAAATGTTAGTTCTGGAGCCTCTCAACCTAGAAGATTTGATGGTGAAGTATGGAGCCCTGAATCTAGAAATATCATTCTTGATCATTTCAGGTTAATTAGCTGTTCAAATGAACTGCCAGAAAAGTATTATGACAGAGAAGAAATTAACAAGTGGCAGGCCTCCATGCTAAAAAGAAGAATTCATTCCAGAAATCATAAAGAAGACTCAAATCCTCCTCCACGTCCTCCGAAGTATTTTCCGAAGCCAAAAGCTTACTTTGACAGACAATTGAAGAAGATTCAAAAGGAAAAGACGCAAGAGAAATGATGGATGCTTGATCGCTAGACTCTATTTCTCTTTTAAGAACATTTATATATTGTTGTCAAATTAATTTTTGGTGGACTTAAGTTTTTGATGCTTTTATATATCTACATAGTTCAGTTCTTTACTTGCTTACATTTATTATTCCCTGTGCAATTCACCATAGTAGATAGGGTTCTGACTTCTTCAAATAGGGGGAGATTGTTGGGTATTCTATCCACAATAGCCCTGATTTGAAGAAGTCCCCTTCAAACTAAGACGAATTGTAATTGTATTTGATTATGCACTTTAGCTGTGATGTGACAGGTTATTCCACTCTAAGTACAAACCAATGTCAGGTTTCAATGAGTTGTCAAACACAGGCCTGTGCAATATAATCCCTCATTGTATAGACCAAAGTGTTGGCTCATGTGAAATCTCTCTATTGGGATGTACTTCATTTACAAAGTGCTAGAGAAGAAGGACTGGAGCTGATGATGGAATCATTTGAGAAAGGAAAATAACTTAAGTAAAATTCGATTATATCATTTAGAACATATAGTCGAACTCGACTATATGGTTTGAATGGATATAACCGAATTCGGCTAATCCTTGTCTGAAAGGTTTATTTTTCTAAGTAAAAGAATAGTCTGTTGGAACATAGTTCAACCCTATTACTGATTTGGGCTAAGATGTCTATTTCTAGGTATAGGATTTGTTTTGACCTATCATGTATAGTATAAGGGTCATAGGCTAAGTCTAGAAGATATTTGAAGATCAGCTAAGTAAGGTGTTCGACGAACTTTGAACACGTTCGACGAATTCAGAATCCGTTCGACGAACTTGGTTCGACGAACTCCAAAGATCGCTTCGACGAAAGTTTCTTCTTGTTCGACGAACTTCCCAGATTAAGTTCGACGAACTTTCCCTCAGGTCGACGAACTTCTTCAGAGTTTCTATATTCAGTGACCTCTTCTATTTCAGAGTATTATTTTGGAGTTATCATCAGGATTTCTTATGAAGGCTGAACAGTTGTTCTCATTATAATATCAGTCAGTTATTGCAGTATTTTCTATCAAGATTTTATGACCGTTGCTGCATTAATTAAGGGCTGCGTGCATATTATTCTATAAGGCAGATTGCAAGTTTCAAGGAATTTAATATATTGGTATTCCTTTTCTGTCAGAGGCAAATCCTTCCTTTTTGTCTCATTCCTTTCCAGCCCTGTTGCAAATTTGAAAGAGGATCAACTCTCTCCCGTCCAGAGATTATCTTTGCTATTTATTCTAGAGAAAGACACAGATACAGATATATACATAGATAATCTTTTGCTACTGAGTTTTCATTCCTCTCAAGAACTCTCTCTGATTTTCTCTGAAGTCTTCATCTTCTCCAGACGCCTACTCTTAATCTCTAGGAATCATCTGCATCAATTCCTTCTAGAGAACTTTTGCTGGAGATACTCTGAAGATCAAGAAGACCTACACCCTGAGCAGATTTTCTCTCCTGTTTTTCTTACTCTTATTCACAGGGGGAGATCTGACAATCATTCAACAATCCACTAGTCTTCTCTGTTGTTAGAGAAAAGAGAAGACATCATCATCTTTATATACTTTTATTTTATAACTGTGTACAGGGTTATAACTCCCTTCAAAAGTTGATTTTTGGTTTTGAGCACCTGATCAAAAGCTCTGTGGTGAAGGCTCACCTGATCAAAAAAGGGCCTTAGTGGATTTCCTACCAGGGTGGTAGAGGAGTAGATGTACCCAAGTTGATTGGGGAACTACTATAGATCCTTGTGTCCTCTGTGTTTGCCTTTATTATTTATGATGTGTTGTGTGTGCTGTGTTTTAGTTTGTGTTTATATTTGTGCTGCACTCACTTACACATATACTTAGATAACTCAAATTGTTCTCTACAGATTTGTTTAAGCTAAGTGAAATTATTTTAAAATACTCTATTCACCCCCCCCCCCCTCTAGAGTAATCTTGATCTATCCCCACTTTCAATTGGTATCAAATCTTGGGTTGGTTGTTACAGGTTAACACCCGGACCAACAGATCTGATAGATCTAGACTACTTTAAAGTTTTTTTTAGTCATGGCACAGAACAAAGAATATTCAAGCACAAGACCTCCTATGTGCAATCTGAACAAGTTTGCACTATGGCAAGCAAGGATCAAACTTTACATGAATTCTATTGATGAGGAAATTTTAATTCTATTTTGACAGGACCTCCAACTGCATCAACCTCAACAACAACAGACACAACTGCTGTCCCTCCTCCAGAATGGACAGAAACACAAAAGAAACAGAAAACTGCTGATGCAAAGGCCATGAATATCTTGGCACAAACCATGTCTGATGACATATTTCAGAAGGTGGTTGACTGCACCTCTGCCAAAGAAATTTGGGACTCCCTCACAAGAATGGTGGCAGGATCAGCAGATGAGAGAAAGGACAGAAGATCACATTTGATCTCCCAGTACGAGAATTTCAAAAAGGGAGAATCAGAGACTGTTGCAGAGATGTACAACAGACTCAGCCTCATTATCAATGAGCTGAGAACCCTGGAGAAAGTGATCACAGTCACTGAAATTAATGACAAGATCCTGATGTGCTTCCCCAGCACATGGGACACAAGAATCTGGCCAATTAAAGATGCCAGAGGACTAAGTGAGATTACAACTGAGAATCTCCTTGGGAAGCTCAAATCTTATGAGCAGCTGATAAAGAGCAGAGAAGCAGAAGCCTCTCCATCTTCATCCTCAAAGAAAGAGAAGAGCATTGCCTTTCAGGCAACAGAGGAAGAAGACAAGATTGGTGATCAGGAGATGCTGAGTCTCTTAGCAAAGAGATTTTACAAGATGGCAAGGAAGGACTTTAGAAGAAAGTCCAACAGTCACAATGAAAAGCCAAGGTATGATAAAACTCCATCTAAAGAAATAATATGCTTTGGTTGCAGGAAACCTGGACACATCCTCACTGAGTGTCCAGAAGCTCACAAGAAAAGTAGGAGAAAAGAGCAGGAACACTCCATCAAACACTCATCAAAAGGCCACAAGAAAAGAGAAAAAGGCTTTGTTGCTGAAACCTGGAGTGACACTGAATCTGAGTCATCCTCCAGTTCCAGTGATGAGGAGAAGGAAGCAGAAGACAAGGAATTCTGCATGATGGCAATCAATGCCTCCTCATCAAATGACAACTCAGATGATGAATCTGAAGCTAATGGGGATGAGGTAATTTCCAGTTTTGATTTTCATTCAGAACAGTTTAAAGATGACTTTAAACAGTTGTGTAAAGATATGATTAGATCAGAGAAAGAAATTATTTCTCTGAGAGACAAGTTAGCTAAGATGGATGGAATATCCACTGAAAACACTAAGCTCAAAAATGAGCTAAGTATTTCCAGGGAACAAGTGAGTTCTCTAGAAACACAGCTAACTGAGGCCAAGCAGCTAGAAAATTCTCTAAATGGGAGAAGTCTCAAGCTGATGGATATCACAAGCATAGTGAATGCCAGGCTGAATGACAAACTGGGCTTGGGGGCATCATCTAATCAACCTCTTCTTTTGAAGAAGAATATGTTATCTACTCCAGTAAAATTTGTATCTGAAAAAGGGAAAGAAGCAATACAAGACACAGGAAAAATTCCTGAAACAAATATTGCTCAAGCAAGTTCGTCGAACGGCGATCGACGAAACCAACAGGTTTTGTCGAACACAGATCGACGAAAACCAAGGCCTGAATCTAAGCAAAAAACTTGTTGCAGACAGGGCTCGACGAATGCCACATATTTTGTCGAACCAGATCGACGAACACAACAAAGTTCGTCGAACGCCAATTTTACTAAGGACAGACAACATACATCCTCTTCTAAATTGAAGAATTCCTTTAGTGATTGGATTATCCCTCCTAGAAGATATCACCCTCTAGGTTATCATAGTCAACCTGTTGTCTCATATATTTCTACATTTCAAGGTTACAAGAAGCAACTCAAGGTAACCTGGGTTAAGAACACCTAACCCTCCTTATATTGTAGAAAAAGAACTATCCTACCACAGAGGAACACTGGTACTTGGACAGTGGATGCTCAAGACATATGACAGGAACAAGAGCCAAATTAATCAACTATAAGGCAAAGGTTGGACCAAGAGTGATTTTTGGAGATTCCAATTGGGGACAAACAGAAGGCTATGGATCAGTCCAGATTGGGACAATCACATTTAAAAAGGTAGCCTATGTAAGTGGACTCAAACATAACCTCATCAGCATAGGTCAACTATGTGATGAAGGATATCAAGTATGCTTCAACCAATCTAGATGCATTATCTTTTCTGAAAATAATATTGTTATTTTAGGAAATAGACAAGGTAATGTTTATTTAGTAAATTTTGATTCAGCCAAACCTGAGATCTGCTTGTTTAACCAAGTCAGTAAAAATACTGATTTGTGGTATAGGAGACTAGGTCATGTAAACCATAGGACCCTAGCCAAGTTATCAAAGGGCAACCTTGTCAGGGGACTACCTTTTGGATCATACAAGAAGGAAATCCTTTGCAGGGCATGTCAATTGGGAAAGCAGACTAAGAGCAGCTTTAAGTCACTATCTAAGAGTGATTCTCCTAGGATCTTGTACTTGCTGCACTTAGATCTTTTTGGACCCCTTCCCATACACAGTTTGGGAGGTAAGTCTTACACTTTAGTTATTGTTGATGACTTCTCTAGATTCAGTTGGGTATTCTTTCTGAGAAGCAAGTCAGATAACTTCAAGGTTCTTACAGACTTTCTCAGGAGCATCAAGATTGAGTATTCTACTCAGATTGCATTGATCAGAAGTGATCATGGCACTTAGTTTGAATCTCTTCTAATGAGAGAATTCTGTGAGAAGGAAGGTATCAGGCAATGCTTTTCAGCTCCTAGAACTCCTCGACAAAATGAGGTAGCTGAAAGGAAAAATAGAACACTGGTTGAATCTGGAAGAACATTGCTTGCAGATGCTGTTTTCCCCAATCCTTTTGGGCTGAGGCTGTCAGCACAGCAAACTATGTTTTAAACAGAAGTTTAATTCATAAACAAAAGGGCAAGACACCTTATGAACTGCTTAAAGGGAAGAAGCCTAGAGTAAATTACTTTAGGGCTTTTGGCTGTAAGTGCTTTATTCATAATAATGACAAGAAGCACCTAGGAAAATTTGAAGCAAAAGCTTCAGATGGCATTTTTGTTGGTTATTCAATTAGCAGTAAGGTGTACAGAGTATTTAACAAATCCTCTTTTAAAATAGAAGAATCTATTCATGTATCTTTTGATGAAACTAACTTGAGTTGCAAGGAGAGAAATATCTCTACCTCACAAGATGCACAGGTACCAATTCTCTGTGAGAAGTTAGATAATCTAACTCTACAGAAAGAGGATTTAATAAATCCTTCTCTATTACCTAATGAGGACAGTGAAGAAGAATGTCCTATTGCACCAACATTGGGTACAACAAATATTCCTACAAATCTTGAGGCTGTTAATGCTGAAGTTCAGGAGGACATAGAAATTCCTCATAGAGAAAATAAACAAGCTCAAGGAGAAGCTATTTTCCCTACTGATTATGTCAACATAAGAGATCACCCTAGATCTCAAGTAATTGGTGACATCTCAGTGGGTGTGCAAACAAGAAATCAACTAAATCAAAATAATTTGCACACCTGTTTCCTCTCTCAAATTGAACCTCAATCCATCAAAGATGCAGAGCAAGATCCCAACTGGATTACTGCTATGCAAGAGGAATTAAATCAATTTGAAAGGAACAAAGTATGGGAACTTGTTCCAAGACCCAAGAATCATCCAGTGATTGGCACTAAATGGGTATTCAGAAATAAATTGGATGCTCAAGGAGTCATAGTCAGAAATAAGGCAAGACTAGTGGCTCAAGGATACTGCCAAGAGGAAGGCATAGACTATGATCAGACTTTTGCACCTGTATCAAGGCTGGAAGCAATTAGAATATTCCTAGCATTTGCTGCATACAAAAGATTCAAGGTATTTCAAATGGATGTTAAGAGTGCCTTTCTAAATGGAGATATCAAAGAAGAAGTATATGTGGAACAACCACCAGGTTTTATTTCTCCAACTCAACCCTCTTATATTTTTAGATTACATAAAGCTTTGTATGGTCTCAAACAAGCTCCTAGAGCATGGTATGAGACCCTTTCAAACTTTCTTTTGGAAAATAAGTTTTCTAGAGGCAAAGTAGACCAGACACTATTTTTTAGAAATCATAAATCTGAAACCCTATTGGTACAAATATATGTAGATGATATAATATTTGGTTCTACTGACTCTGAGTTATGCAAAAGATTTTCAAATATAATGCATTCAAAATTTGAAATGAGCAGTATGGGAGAACTGTCTTACTTTCTTGATTTGCAAGTTAAGCAAACAACAGAAGGCATCTTCATATCCCAATCTAAATATGCTAAAGAGCTTGTTAAAAGATTTGGGATGTCAGATGCCTCCCCCATGAAAACTCCCATGCCTTCAAATGCAGCTGTTGGCACTGATGAATCAGGAAAACCTGTTGATCAGAAAGTATATAGAGCCATTGTGGGATCTCTTTTACACTTAACAGCCAGCAGACCAGATATCATGTTTGCCACATGTATTAGTGCTAGATTTCAGGTAAATCCTAAAGAATCTCACTATATTTTATTAAAAAGGATTTTAAGATATATAAAGGGTTGTCTAGATCTAGGACTCTGGTATCCTACAGAATCAGGATTTGAGTTAACTGGATACTCAGATGCTGATTATGCTGGATGCAGAATAGACAGGAAAAGCACCTCAGGGACTTGTCAGTTCCTTGGAGATAAGCTTGTGTCCTGGTTTTGTAAGAAACAAACCTCTGTGTCTACATCAACTGCAGAAGCTGAATACATAGCAGCTGACAGTTGCTGTTCACAAATTTTGTGGATACAGAACCAGCTCCTAGACTATGGTTACAATCTAAATAATTCCAAGATCTTTTGTGATAACACCAGTGCAATATCAATAGCACAAAATCCAGTACTCCACAGTAGAACTAAACATATTGAGATCAGACACCACTTTATCAGAGATAATGTGGAGAAGGGAAAAATATGTTTAGACTTCATACCAACTGATTTGCAGAGAGCTGACATCTTCACCAAGCCTTTGGATGAAAAGAAACATCAATTCTTTCTAAATCAGCTTGGAATGATAAATGGGGAGTCAATCTAATTGGCAAAGTTTTCTACCCAACAAAATTTTTCAAAATATTAAGGTTCAGAAAATTCGTCGAATGCGTTCGACGAACGACATCTTTCTCGTCGAACGAGGCCGACAAACTGGTCAGGATTTCTTTATAAAGGTCTGAAGAATTTTCGTCGAACTCGATCGACGAAGTCTCGATTTCGTCGAACCCGATCGACGAAATCTCTGACGCTCCATCTTCCTTACGAAAGAAATTTTGAAAAGTAATTAGTCGAACGAGATCGACGAAATATTTGATTCGTCGAACGGGATTGACGAAAGACAGCTTTTTATTTTCCGCTAACACGTGTCTTCTCGTCAAATCCGTTCCGCGCAAACCCTCGTCTTCGCCGAACCCTAATATTTAATCTTTATTCTGTCTGGATTCTGTCTTTTGCGCTCTCAAACTCTTCGTCTCCCTCCAGTTCCCTTTGCACTTGATCGTTTTTCTTTCTTTGCAGGAACAATGTCGATCACTACTGGAGTCCTCGCCTCAATAAAGTTCGATACGGGATTCGATATTGATCTGGAATCGTTTGCCCAGTCAGGAGAAGGCTTCACAAACATTCTGAATCTCTTTGAAGACCCAAAGTTGCGCAAGTTTATGACCTGCCGGCCCAAGATTCATATCAATGAGATAAAGGAATGGACATTCACTTCTGAGATTCGAAATGGCACAGAAATTGCAGGAAAGGTTTCAGGGAATGAAGTTGTTCTGAGTGCTGCTGTTTTGTCTGAGATATTTGAATTTGAAAATGGAGATGATGTTTTGGAACTCACTGAGGAAGAGTTCAATCTGATGCTTGACAGGATGGGGTACTCTGGGAGTAACCCTAAACATCATCTTAAATGTGATTTTGCAGTAGAATACACCTTCCTTGCAGATGTTGTGGGAAAGGTTCTGATGGGGAAGAGCTCAGCACATGACTACATAAACAGGCAGCAATTTCTAGTCATGAGTACTTTGATTGAGAAGAGGCACATCAACTGGGGTCTGACTCTGTTTGATTCCATCAAAAAGAAAGTGACCTCAAGGAATGTAGGCTATGGAAGGATTCTGGGAATCTTCCTTCAGGCCAAGTGTCCAGCCCTCTCAGTTTCTACTGCTGTTGGCATTAATGCCTCAAAGAAACTGACTCCCCTTCTCTTCAAGAAGTGGGATAGGACATTCCAGAAGAAATCAGCTCCAATGGCTCCAACAGTTCAAGCTTCTGAGGACACCAGGGCTGTAATAGCCACTCCCCCACCCCAGATTCCTCCTCCTCTCTCACAGACTCTTCAACATTCTGAAGAGCCTGCCTCCTCTTCTCTTTCTTCTCCTCCTCCAGAAAACCTCTCCACTCCTCCTCCACAAGACACTTCCATTCCAGACTTTTCTCAGGATGAAATCCCATCAGATTTCACTCCTCCTCCTCCTCCATCCACTTCTTGTGCTCATACCACATCTTCCATCCCTTCTTCTTCTTCTTCTCACCCAACTCCAGATGTACTGGCTGTGGATGTCTCACAAATAGCCACCCAGGTGTTTGGTCATATAGCTTCTAAATTACAGGAGCTTATTGATCATAGTCTGGCCCCAGTGCATTCTAAGCTTGATCTTATTCTCTCTCAACTTGCTCCTCTCTCCTCTTCCTCTTTCCCTTCATCTGGGGGCCCAGGCTCTAGTTTCCCAGAGTCTAGGCAGGGGGAGATGTTCCAGGATGAAGCTCCAGAGGCAGTTGTTCCTGAAGTGCAAGGGTCAGACCTAGCTGATGTCAACACAGTCTTGGTCTCCCTGGCTCAAAGCACAGAAGGTGCTCCTCCTCCTCCTCCAGAAGTTCCTCCCAGCAGTTATTTCAAATCCACCCCTCTAGTGGATCAGATTCTGCAGCTTACCATTCAGTCCCTCTGCTCAGACCCATCTTCCAAAGAATCAGCTGAAGACCTCTCCAAGGCCATTGTCTGCTATTCCCCAGACTTGGAAGCCAGGCATGGAGATTTGCTAGTGTCTCCAGTTCCAGAGCCAGTTATTTCTAAGGCAGATCAGGAACCTGCTGTTCCTGAACAGGCAGTTCTTGATGAACAGATGCCTGATGCCTCTGCCTCCGCCCCTTCCTCTTCTGAGCCTGCTGCTGCAGCTGCTGCTGCTGTCAAGAATGTTGATGATGATTTAGAGAAAAGAAGGATTGAAGCATACAAGGAAATTGATGAAATGTATGAGAATGTGCCTTCATCTTCAAATTCTGATGATGATGACGACAGTGATGATAGTGATGCCAAAGTCAAATCCAAGAAAAGAAAAGCTCCATGCAAGAAGCTGCCAGCCCCTTCCAAAAAGCCTGATAAAAATGACATTCCTTATTATGTGCAGAAAAATCACAAGCCTCATGAAATAACTCAACCTTGGATGCAATTCTCTAAGAATGAGTCGAAGAGAAGGAAGCTTGAAAGAAGATACCAGAAGGATCACCCTGCTATGTTCAAGAAACCCCCTCCTACTCCACCTCCTCCAGGTGCAGGCTCTGCAGGAAGACTTTCTTCCACATCCAGGACATCTCAGTCTGCTGGCTCCAAGCCATCTGGTTAATCCTCTTCTTACAGGGAAGGAAGATCTTCAGGCTATCAGGTTTATGAAAGAAAGCACAGCCAATTATCTGAACAAGAAATCGAAGATAAGGAAGCTGAAGATAAAGCTGAAGCAGATAGATTGTACAATATGGCAAGGTTTAGAGAGCATGTTGCTTTATCTTAGATGAAAGAGGCCAGAGAAAAAGGTATGGATACCTCTCATATTTCTACCATATCTCCCTATAGAGAACAGGAATTTCAACAGTACCAGGTGAAGAATATGTTCAACACTTCTGCCTACATGAGTCTCCACCCAGAGGCTGTTCTGCCAACTATTTCCAAGAAGGTAACACTGGGTGATAAAGACTGCAAGCTAAGCAGAAGGCAATCTGAAGATACTAGCAGGAAAATAATCTTCAAGAAGTCATCTTCAGAGGACAGGAATCCTTAAAATTCTCTCTCTGGTTAATTAAGTCTTAATTATTCTGTGATGATATCTGCTTGTGACAATTGATTTATATCTGCTGAATTTTCTTTCTGTCAGATATTTCTCCTATAATTCTGTTATCCATATTTTGATAAATGTCGTACATAGGATCCTAACCCAAATAGGGGAGATTGTTGGAACATAGTTCAACCCTATTACTGATTTGGGCTAGGATGTCTATTTCTAGGTATAGGATTTGTTTTGACCTATCATGTATAGTATAAGGGTCATAGGCTAAGTCTAGAAGATATTTGAAGATCAGCTAAGTCAAGGTGTTCGACGAACTTTGAACACGTTCGACGAATTCAGAATCCGTTCGACGAACTTGGTTCGACGAACTCCAAAGATCGCTTCGACGAAAGTTTCTTCTTATTCGACGAACTTCCCAGTTTAAGTTCGACGAACTTTTCCTCAGGTCGACGAGCTTCTTCAGAGTTTCTATATTCAGTGACCTCTTTTATTTCAGAGTATTATTTTGGAGTTATCCTCAGGATTTCTTATGAAGGCTGAACAGCTGTTCTCATTATAATATCAGTCAGTTATTGCAGTATTTTCTATCAAGATTTTATGACCGTTGCTGCATTAATTAAGGGCTGCGTGCATATTATTCTATAAGGCAGATTGCAAGTTTCAAGGAATTTAATATATTGGTATTCCTTTTCTGTCAGAGGCAAATCCTTCCTTTTTGTCTCATTCTTTTCCAGCCCTGTTGCAAATTTGAAAGAGGATCAACTCTCTCCCGTCCAGAGATTATCTTTGCTATTTATTCTAGAGAAAGACACAGATACAAATATATACATAGATAATCTTTTGCTACTGAGTTTTCATTCCTCTCAAGAACTCTCTCTGATTTTCTCTGAAGTCTTCATCTTCTCCAGACGCCTACTCTTAATCTCTAGGAATCATCTGCATCAATTCCTTCTAGAGAACTTTTGCTGGAGATACTCTGAAGATCAAGAAGACCTACACCCTGAGCAGATTTTCTCTCCTGTTTTTCTTACTCTTATTCACAGGGGGAGATCTGACAATCATTCAACAATCCACTAGTCTTCTCTGTTGTTAGATAAAAGAGAAGACACCATCATCTTTATATACTTTTATTTTATAACTGTGTACAGGGTTATAACTCCCTTCAAAAGTTGATTTTTGGTTTTGAGCACCTGATTCAAAAGCTCTGTGGTGGTTTTGAGCACCTGAACAAAAGCTCTGTGGTGAAGGCTCACCTGATCAAAAAAGGGCCTTAGTGGATTTCCTACCAGGGTGGTAGAAGAGTAGATGTACCCAAGTTGATTGGGGAACTACTATAGATCCTTGTGTCCTCTGTGTTTGCCTTTATTATTTGTGCTGTGTTGTGTGTGCTGTGTTTTAGTTTGTGTTTATATTTGTGCCGCACTCACTTACACATATACTTAGATAACTCAAATTGTTATCTACAGATTTGTTTAAGCTAAGTGAAATTATTTTAAAATACTCTATTCACCCCCCTCTAGAGTAATCTTGATCTATCCCCACTTTCATAGTCGAATTCGATTAATGTAATTCGGTGAATCTGTTCAGTCGAATCCTTAGAATTGTCGAATTCGACTATATGGTTTAACCGAATAAATTCAGTTAATGCCATTCGGTTAATCCATTTCGTCGAATCGGTCTGCAGGTATTTTCCGGTTCAATTCGACGGCGTACATTACACGTGGAGCTAGATCCCTATTTTGCGCTTATGACCGTTGGAAGAAGACTCTATAAATACCTAAGGATCATTTCTAAATAACCCTAATCGCGAATTGTGAAAAATCTCTCGCAAACTACGACTGACGGCCGACTTGTACAACCCCGATATTCGCCAGGCAAGGAAATCGAGCGAGACGGGAGTGACGAGATCTGGGCCTCGCCGAGATCGACTCCCAGCCAATGAGACCCAGGCAGATCACCAGTGGGCCAACGCGGTCCTCGCGGGAACCTCGTCAGCAGACCCTCGTCCTCGCGAGAGCTCCTTCAGCAGGGTTCTCGCAAAACGACCCTCCGAAGGAAATGCCGCGGGCAGTATTCGCGAGAGCTCCTTCCGCGGGCGAGATCCGCGAGAAGGCCGGCGAGAACTCCAAGAGTAGGGCTCTCGCAACCCCGTACCCATAAATCATTAGGGTCAACTTACCATTTTACCCTTGGTGGTCTGCCCTTAGCCTCTCCAAACAGCGGAGCTTGGCTGTTAGCAGACCCATTTGGGGTGCAGATAGTAAAATCTAGAGGCGGAATCCTGCTATTTGCAGGCCAGATCAGAAAATCTATAAATAGGACCTCAAGGGCACCTTTGGAGAGAGGACTGCAGCTTCCCTCTCCTTAGGCTTTCTTTGGTTAGCATTTCCAGAGCTCTCCAAGGTGCCCAAGTCACAGCTTTGGCTCGGGAGGAGAAGCGCTCAACGATCTTCCGGGTTAGTGGAGGGACCTCCTTGTTGTGACTAAGGTCCTAGTCGAATTCCTAATCTTCCGTCCACCCTCCTTGAGGGATCAGTAAGGACTAGCCGCCCCTCATTTCGGTGAGGGCCCCGAGCTCCACAGGAAATCGAGAAATCGGTTTCAACATTTTGGTGCGGTGAGCGTGGAGTGTGGCTGGTTCAAGAAAGTTCCAGAGAAGGGTTATGGCGGGAGATGAGGAGCATGGCGAGGAGTACAGCGAGACCGCTCAGGAAGCGATGGCTAGGATGCTCGCGGATTTCAGAAAGGAGGTGCTCGACACCTTGGGGTTCACGGTCATAGCTCTGCGAAGTGAGTTCGCGACCCCGGCACCTCAGGCGACCACTCCCCCAACAGCATTCGGCGAGAGGGCACCAGGAGGAAGGGCTGGAAAAGAAGTGGCCGTCGGCTTAGGCCAGAGCCAAGAAGGGCGGGTGCTGTTCGCCTGTCCGGCGAGCTCCGTACCAGCGAGCTCAGCGCTGGCGAGCTCTATCCCGGCGAGCGCGTCACTGGCGAGTGCACGCCAAGAGGAAGCGGCGACTGTCGGGGTGGTTCAGGCGAGCACCGCCCTCGCGAGCACAGTCCCGGCGAGCTCGAGTTTGGCGAGCGAGCTTGGGGGACGAGTGGAGGCGGGAAGAGCGACAGGTGGGGGGAGCCCCTTTTGCGAGCTGGTGCTTTCCGCACCCGTCCCTGGGGGATTTGGAGAATGGGACCGTGTATACTACAACGGTAGAGATGACCCTGTCCAGCACCTGCAGAGTTTCGAAGACTCGGTCTCCATCAGGCCGATGTCAGATGCCTTCAAGTGTCGGCTCTTTGCCGTCACCCTCAAGGAAAAGGCCAGGGACTGGTTCCATCGTCTCCCTGCAGGGTCAATCTACTCGTTCGAAGATTTGCGCCGGAGTTTCTTGCTGAGGTTCTCGACCTCAAAGAAGAGGAAGAAGGATGCTGATTCCCTCTTCACAGTAAAACAGGGACCCAGGGAGTCGCTGGCTCAGTATGCCGATCGGTTCCAGGAGGAAGTACAGCTCACTCAGGAGATGCCTGGGTTTGCACTCCAACTCGCCTTCACGGTCGGGTTGAGAGAGAGTTTCTTTAAGATGGCGTTGAAAAGAAAAGCCCCCGTCTCCTTTGAAGAGCTGATGGAGAGGGTGTCGGAGGAAGTCGCAAGTGAGGAAGCCAATCCGGAGCTCACCAGGAGGCTAGCAAAGCTCAGTGAGCTGGAGGTGAGGCAGCAGGAGGTCAGGAGAAGGGAAGAACCCCGGGCCCCGGAGGGGGAATGGAGGCCACAAGGGGGAGGAGTGCAAGGGCAGGGAAGAGGTTACGGCCCAGGAAGGGGTAACCATGTCGGAGGTCAATGGAGGCCCCCCCAGTTAGGGTGGAGGCAAGGTCCGATGCAAATGCCTCCCCCTCCCCAGCAGGCCATGGCGATTGGACGAGGAAGAGGAAGAGGAAGGGGAAGGGGAGGAGAAGCGGAAACGGCGGCCGCTAGGAGAAGAAGGAATAGGGTGGCAGAGGCCGAGGCAAGGGAAGTGGCGGTGCCATATTGCATTTTCCATGATGTGGAAGGCCACTCCACGGACACCTGTCCGGAGTTCCTAGAGGTGAAGAGGGGCAGAGCGCCCGTGCCACCACAACAGCAGCCATTAGGGATCGTGGAGGTGGAACCTCGAGAGGAGGAGGAGGAAAGGTGTGAGGATAGAGCAGATCTGGGGAATAGAGGAGGGATCGGAGTGATCCACGGGGGGGGGGGGGGGGGGGGGGGGGGGGGGGGGGGGGTAGGGGTGGAGGCAACCCGCAAGGCTAGTCTCCATACCATCTACCGCCGGAGCGTAGCGTCAACATCCACCGCTCCACCCCCGGCCGAAAAAATTATTTTCACCCAGAAGGACATGTCGAGCTACGAGGACCCGTTCTGTGACGCGCTGGTCATCCAGACGGCGATCGAGAACTTCACCGTCTCCCGAATCCTAGTGGACAACGGGATTTCGGTCAATGCCATCTTCAAGAAGGCGTTCGACAAGATGGAGGTGGAACCCAGAAGGGTGTTGGCCTCAGATGGCCCTCTGTTCGGATTTTCGGGGGAGAGGAAGGAAGTAGAAGGAGGAGTAGGGCTTCATGTGACCCTGGGTGGGCAGTCCCGGAACTGTCGTTTTGTCATAGTGGACGCCCCGAGCAGTTACAGCGCCATCTTCGGACGGCCACTCATCAGCGCGTTCCGCTGTGTCCCTTCCACTTTTCATCAGTGCCTCAAGTTCAACGACGGAGGGGTCCAGGTGCGGATCAGGGGGGATCCCAAGGTGGCGAGACAGTGCTACGTAACGGCTGTCAACACCATCTCCTGGATGGGAGAAGCTGAGGAGTGGGATAGGATGATGGAGAAGGCGGCCGAAGCCGGAAGCATGGAGGTAGCCGAGAAGAAGAGGGAGGGAGATGAAGTCCATGCCCAGGAAGGGGTAGCTGAGGTACCCCGGGCGGAAGGAAAGGAAGAAGAAGAGAAGGCCCAGGAGGGAAGGGCGGAAGAGCTGATGGTGGTAGAGAAGGAAGTCGAGGAAGAAACCCAGGCTCCCACTTGTGCCGAAGAGGAAAGGGCTTGGGGAGAGCAGTCCCGGTTGGAGGCTGTGGACGAGGTAGTAGAGCTCGAGGTCACCACCCGGCTGGGGGTGGTAGAAAAAGTCCGGGTCAGCAGAGAACTCGGCCCAGAAGATCAGGTGGAGATTCTGGCTTGTGTACAAAAGAACGTGGACGTCTTCGCTTGGAGCGCCGCGGAAATGCCCGAGATCGACGCGAATGTGGCGTGCCATCGCCTCAACCTCGACCCCGGCGCCCGCCCCATCCGTCAGAAGAGGAGGGCCGTCGCGGACAAGCTAGAAGGGCCCATCCGCGAGGAGGTGGGCAAACTCTTGCAGGCCGGGTTTGTATCGGAGATCCAGTATCCAGGCTGGGTCTCCAACGTCGTTATGGTAAAGAAGGGAGGAGGTAAGTGGCGTATGTGTATCGACTTTTCGCTTCTTAATAAATCATGCCCGAAAGATTGCTACCCCCTGCCCAGAATCGACGCGCTGGTTGACTCAGCCGTTGGTTTTTCTGTAATGTCTTTCTTAGATGCTTTTTCAGGTTACCATCAAATCCGCATGCATCCCCCGGACATCAAGGATGTTTCCTTCATCACGGGGGATGGATGTTATTGCTATAAGATGATGCCCTTCGGACTCAAGAACGCAGGGGCTACGTACCAAAGGATGATGGATAGGGTCTTCCGCGAGCAGAAAGGAAGAAATTTAGAAGTCTATGTTGACGACCTCATGGTGAAGAGCCGAGATATTGGGACTCACCTCCGAGACCTCGAAGAGACATTCGGGACCCTGCGGCGGTACAAGATGAAACTCAATCACCTGAAATGTGTCTTCGGGGCGAGCCGAGGGAAGTTCCTGGGCCATTTGCTCACCCCCGCAGGAGTGGAACCCAACCCTGACAAAGTTAAAGCGGTGATGGAGTTGGGGTCGCCAAGAAATCCGAAGGAGGTTCAGAGCCTCACAGGGAAATTGGCTGGGCTCAGCAGATTCCTCTCCAAGGCGGGGGAAAAGTGTGCACCTTTTTTCAAAGTACTGCGGGGAAACAAGAAGTTTGAATGGACCCCGGAGTGCGAGAAGGCCTTCCAGGCTCTGAAAGAACAGCTCACCCAAACCCCTCTGCTCCAGGGACTGAGGCCAGGAGAAGACCTCTCCCTGTACCTGGGGGTAGGGTCCGAAGCAGTAAGCTCCGTGTTAATCCGGGAGGAAGGGAAGAAACAGTTCCCTATCTACTACGTCAGTCGAGTGCTGAAGAAGGCAGAGCTCCGGTACCCGATTTTGGAAAAGTTGGCCTTCGCATTAGTGGTGTCAGCCCGGAGGCTCCGGCCTTACTTTCAAGCCCATTCAATTAAAGTAGTGACGGACCACCCGCTCCGCAAAATCATGGAAGGGGTGGAGCACTCAGGAAGGTTGGCAAAGTGGTCCGTAGAGTTAAGCGAATTCAATATCGCGTTTGTACCCAGGACATCCATCAGGGCTCAAGCGGTGGCAGACTTCATGGCCGACTATGCGGTCGAAGTGGGGGAGCACGAGCCACCTCCCCCAGAAGCATGGAAGATGTTGGTGGACGGAGCGTCGGGAAAATACTCCTATGGAGGAGGAATAGTCCTGGTGAGTCCTCAGGGGACTCGGATTGAGCAAGCCTTAAGCATCCATTTCCCAATCACCAACAACCAGGCTGAGTACGAAGCAGTGATAGCGGGCCTTCGGCTGGCCCGAGAACTGGGTGTGCAGGACGTGGAGGTCTCCACGGACTCCATGGTGGTAGTATGCCAGATCAAAGGAGAGTTTGAAGCAAAGGACCCAACCCTCCTACTATACCTGGAAAAGGTTAAGGGGGTCATCGGGAAGTTCCGCACGTTCTCAATCAAGCACGTGCCGAGGGAGGAGAGCACCCAGGCGGACCTCCTAGCCAAGTTCGGTCCCCGAGCGGGGGGGACGACTTCGGAACTCTTCCGGCCCTCCATCGAGGAAGGAGAATTGATGGAAGTGGATCAACGAGCCTCGTGGATGGATCCGTTCATCACCTTCCTATCCTCCGGGCAGTTCCCTGGAGAGGATGTGGACAAGAGACGCTTCAGGTATAAGTCCGCCTATTACTCTTTGCATGCAGGGGGGCTATATAGAAAGACCCTCTCGGGACTCCTGGCCCGTTGTGTCTCCGAGGAGGAGGTCCCGAGAGTGCTGGAAGAAATCCACTCCGGGGAGTGCGGCAGTCACTCCGGGAGTCGGACCCTGGAAGGGAGGGTGTTGAGGCAAGGCTACTTCTGGCCCACTCTCAGCAAGGATGCGGCAGAGTTCGCAAGAAAGTGTCCGAAGTGCCAGCTCTACGCTCCGCTCCAACTCCTCCCCGCTCAAAGGCTCCGGACCATTACGGCCCCCTGGCCCTTCGTCATATGGGGGTTGGACCTGGTCGGCCCCTTTCCCCAAGCCAGCGGCCAGAGGAAGTTCTTGCTGGTCATGATCGACTATTTCTCCAAGTGGGTAGAGGTGAAAGCACTTGCTAAGGTAACCTCTCAGGTTGTAAGGAATTTTGTGTGGGGAGAAATAATTTGCAGGCATGGACTCCCTCTAGCTATAGTGACGGACAATGGGCCGCAGTTTGCGAGTGAAGAGTTTGTCGGCTTTTGCACTCAGCTCGGCATTGATCTCAGGTTCGCATCGGTCCATCACCCGAGGAGCAATGGGCAGGTGGAGGCGGCGAACAAAATAATCGTCAACCTTCTAAAAAAGAAAGTGGTGAACCTTCGAGGAAACTGGGTGGAACAGCTACCCTCCGTCCTCTGGGCAATGAGGACTACTCCGAATACCGCCACCGGGGAGACTCCATTCAAGCTCTCTCACGGGTCCGAGGCCGTTCTCCCCATAGAGTTCGAGGTAAAGACCCCCCGGGTGATCGCTGCGAGCGAGGGGAATGAAGAGTGGCTAGAAGGTAACAATGCAGAGCAGAGGCTATCTTTGGACCTGGTGGAAGAACTCCGGGACTTGGCCACCATCAGACAGGAAGAGGTCAAACGGCGGATGGCTCGATATTTTGACAAACACATCCGGATCAAGCACTTCCAGAAAGGGGACCTAGTCCTGAAGAAGGTCGATGCGGCTGGCAGAGGGGCCGCGGTGGGTAAGCTTAACCCCAACTGGGAGGGCCCATATATTTTAAGCGAGGTGCTCAAGTCGGGGGATATCACCTCCAGGATGTGGAAGGGGTACCTCTCGACCGAGCTCGGAGTGGGGATGATTTGAAACGATTCTACCCTTGAAAGCTTTATTATGTTGTTTAAATCAATGTCTTACTTTCATTTGTTATGCTTTTAATTGCTGCTGTGTCGAGGTAACAAATGTTGGTGCTGGAATGCCCCAGATCGATTCCGCTCCCGGGCTCTCACTAGACGGGGGGTTCAGGTTGATCTCTGGAGAGGCTGGCAAGGTTGGATATGTTGGTGCTTGAATGCCCCAGATCGATTCCGCTCCCGGGCTCTCACTAGACGGGGGGTTCAGGTTGATCTCTGGAGAGGCTGGCAAGGTTGGATATGTTGGTGCTGGAATGCCCCAGATCGATTCCGCTCCCGGGCTCTCACTAGACGGGGTGTTCAGGTTGATCTCTGGAGAGGCTGGCAAGGTTTGATATGTTGGTGTTGGAATGCCCAGATCGATTCCGCTCCCGGGCTCTCACTAGACGGGGGGTTCAGGTTGATCTCTGGAGAGGCTGGCAAGGTTGGATATGTTGGTGCTGGAATGCCCCAGATCGATTCCGCTCCCGGGCTCTCACTAGACGGGGGGTTCAGGTTGATCTCTGGAGAGGCTGGCAAGGTTGGATATGTTGGTGCTGGAATGCCCCAGATCGATTCCGCTCCCGGGCTCTCACTAGACGGGGGGTTCAGGTTGATCTCTGGAGAGGCTGGCAAGGTTGGATATGTTGGTGCTGGAATGCCCCAGATCGATTCCGCTCCCGGGATCTCACTAGACGGGGGGTTCAGGTTGATCTCTGGAGAGGCTGGCAAGGTTGGATATGTTGGTGCTGGAATGCCCCAGATTGATTCCGCTCCTGGGCTCTCACTAGACGGGGGGTTCAGGTTGATCTCTGGAGAGGCTGGCAAGGTTAGATATGTTGGTGCTGGAATGCCCCAGATCGATTCCGCTCCCGGGCTCTCACTAGACGGGGGGTTCAGGTTGATCTCTGGAGAGGCTGGCAATGTTGGATATGTTGGTGCTGGAATGCCCCAGATCGATTCCGCTCCCGGGCTCTCACTAGACGGGGAGTTCAGGTTGATCTCTGGAGAGGCTGGCAAGGTTAGATATGTTGGTACTGGAATGCCCCAGGTCGATTCCGCTCCCGAGCTCTCACTAGACGGGGGGTTCAGGTTGATCTCTGGAGAGGCCGGAAGGATAACAGGTCTTTATGCTGGCAAACTCCTTCTCGCTCGGCGGGTCTGCTCGCTCGGCAAGGAGAATTTTCACAACACGCGAGTGGCGAGGATCAACCCTATACGGTCCCAAACACTCGGTCCTCGGCAGAAAGTTTGCCGGCACCGGGTAAGAGCCGAGCTCTCGCCAAAAGGAAAATGCCCCGCGAAACCTAAGAAAATACGCATATCAAAAGGCGTGATAAGCCTAGGGCAAACGACGAAAGGCCCGAGCAGCCAAAGCGTCCTACGTGCACCTACCCAATAACATACGGCGCGAGAAGAACCACCGCGAGAATAACCTCCGCGAAAGCGGATAACGAGATAAGCAAGGGCGAGACGTTCGACAAGTGAAAATAACAAAACGAGAAAGGGAAAGCGCAGTGAACAAAACAAAATCTGCATTCTACATTTCATTAGTTGTTACAATCTCCGGCGATCTCGCCGATCAAAAATTACAACACAAAAGGGGGAATAACGGCGAGATTCAGGAACCGCCCGCAGATCCTTCTTCGTCGTCACTGTCCTTCACTGGCGGAAGAGGGAGGAAGAGCTCCGGGACGATGTCTTCTAGAGTCATGTCGGCCGCATTATCCGCCAAAAGGCCGATCGCCTTCGCCACCGAAAAAATGTAGCGAGCCGACTCTATAGATCCCACGCGGATCTCTTCATCTTGCGCTCACCGGTCTTCTTTTAAACGGTGAGGCGAGGGGGGAACAGCGGCGCGAGTGAGGTCGCTATTTAGGGCCTTCAGCCCTGCCACCTCACCCTCCAAATTCTTGATGCGAGCGTTGGCCCTCCCGGCAGCCTCGACATCCTGCGAATAAGTTCCGTTAGAAAGGAGAAAAGACCAAGGGAAAGGAGGAAGTAGGTCTAGATGACTCACCACCCTGCCCTCCGCGGCAAGCAGCTTCTCCTTCAGCTGTGCGTTCTCGGCAAGAACTCCCTGGTAGGACCTCGCGAGCTCCACATTCTGAAGCTCGAGCTGTAAGCAACGCCTCCCCGTCATATGGGCGAGCTCGGCAGAACGCAGCTGGGACCTCGCGCTCTCGTAAGCGAGGGTCCTCGCGGTCTCATCCTTATAAGACCCCGCATCTTCCCGACCATAAAGTGCGAACGAGAAGTCGAAGGCGTGACCACTGACGGTCTCCTTCTCCACCCAGGAGGGGAGGATAGAAGAGATGTCCACCCTGTTGGTCTCCGGCTTCCAGGTGACGAGGGGCTCGCCAGTCTCGTCCCGACGCCTCTGGCCGAGCCCGAAGTTATAATGATTCACCGGGATGGGGAGGACCGAGGCCCTGACCCCATCCTGGCAAGGCTCTTCGTCCTCGCCCGCCGAGAGGCCGGTGAGGTCAAACTCGTCGAAGGCAGTCTCGCGAGGATCCTTACCTTTTGACGGAGCGAGCGAGGCTGCGCTTTTCTTGCTTTTCTTTTTGGGCGGAGATTTCGGAGGGGCAGCATGACTGCCGGAATCTCCCGATCTCTTGTGAGAGGAGGGCTCGGCCGGGGTGACATCGCCTCGGCAAGCTTCCGCCCCCATAGTAGCGAGGGCCATTGTGGCGTCGGTCTTCCGGTTGCTCGCGTAAGGGGGATGGAGGGGAACGTCCCGCTCGCCTAAAAACAAAAAGTCATATGGATAAGAATGATAGGCATGCGAATTGAGACATATATATTAGGCAGAGATCTTTACCTTCTCCGGCGAGGACCGGAGGCAGCTTGTCTAGGTTGCGGCGGAGGTAGACGACTTCGAAGTTCTTCTTACCGAAGAACTGATGGAGGAGGGCGTCATGACCGCCGAGGGCGGTGGGTCGGTAGGTGGTCTCGCTATGTTGAATCGGCGAGAAGGGAATGTTGCCGAAATTCCCCTTGACGACGACAAACTTTTGGGCCCAGAAGTGGGCCTTGTTGACAGTCTCAACCACTTTCGGGCCTATGCCCACGAAATAGGCTGTCCCATCTTTGTAGGCGCGGAAGGAGAACAGCTTCCGGAAGACAGGAAGGCTGAACTCTATTCGCTCCTCGCGGAGGTAGCAGGCGAAGACGATAACCACCGCCACGGCATTGGGTGTGAGCTGGCCGGGAACCACGCCATAATGCTTGAGCACCTAACAGGCAGCGAGAACAGGATCAATCCGCGTGGCGAGCGAGACTCGAGCGGCAAAATAAACAGAAAGTAAGCGAGAACGATTGTTACCTGGCGAACTTCTGGCGGCCTTCGCGACCCTTCGCCGACCCTCCGACTCCGCGTCGCCACCCATCAAGAAAACCTGTGAGAAAAGGGAGAAGCACGAGAACGAGAAAGAGCGAGAGCTCTGCAGCAAAAGGGGAAGAAGGTCGAGAATAAATGCGGTGGTTGGCCCAGTCAAGACCACCTATTTATAGCCAAAGCAAAAGGGCGGGAGGAAGTCCAAACGTCGGCGAGCACGAGTATCAACAAAAACATCACATCACGTACGCTGGCGAGGAAAACCCGCGAGGTTAGCACAAACGACATCCCTGCAGAATACGTTTAGCGAGGACAGAGGGTCCTTGCGAGCACGATGCAACAAAATAAACAAATTTATTGATAACAAGCGAGAAACCATAAAAGATGATACTAATTGTCGGAAGAAATAACAGCCAGCAGGAGTGGCGAATATGCGAGTCACAGAACGTGGCGAGACCGTTCAAAGATAACGATTATTACTCATAATACAACGTCTAACGAGAATCGTGGGGGAGCCATTTCCACCGGCCACCACCCCGCGACCCTGACCTCGGCGGTGCCCTAGAATTATAATATTCCTCCGCCAAGCGACCCTCCCGATCCGTGAGGTAGGCGTAGTCCCTCATCCTCGCTATGTGCACCTCCGGCGTCGTGGCGACCTCATCCTGATCGTGGTGTCTCACTTGCCGGAGCCTCGCGCACTCCCCCATCAGGATCGCGTGCCTATCCTCCGTGGCTTCCCTATCCCGCCTCGCCTGCATATTGAGATCCATCAGCATTCGCCCATGCTTCCTCAAGAGTTCCGCGGCTCGCTGCTTCAGCGTTTCCGGATCGCGCGGATCCCCTAAGAATTCCTCCACCTGGTCAGGAAGGGGAGACATCTCGTCATCACCCAGCTCGGAATCGGTAGGTGGATTCTCGGCATTATCTGCAAGATTTTAGAATGATTAGATGACGAGCGCGAGATCACGCGGGGTTTCGGCGAGGCCATAACGCTTACCGAGAGGGCGGCGAGAAGTCGAAGGACGGCCCTGGAACACATTGTCGTAGTGGGGGTAGAGGGATTTGCCCAGGCCGGCAGGATAAGCTGTACTGTTGGTCGGGGGAATCTTTGGCGGTGCGGAGCCACCCGTCTCCTCGCTCGTCAGGAGCTGGAACCCGGGCTTATCTATGATTTTATCTGGAGGCGGAGACGGCGGCCGCGACGACGGGCGGGCCGGGGACTTCAAGGGAGAGACTGTAAGAAAATAGTAACGAAGGTCACATACGGGTTAAAGTACTACGGTATGCGAGATTAAGATCATACCGGTGATATCCTTCCGCGCAAGGTTCAGGTCCGCCTGTGGACTCTTGCGAGACCCCTCAGCGGATTCTCCAATGTTCTCGTTCGGCAAAGTATCCTGCGTGTGAAAATTAGTGAAGAACAACTTATTGACGTGAATTCGAATAACTCATACCTTCTCGGGGCGGCGATCGTCCGGGGAGGAGTCCAGCGTCACGGAGTCATCTCCAGAGAGGCGAACCGCCTTCGCCTTCTTGACTTTTGGCGACTGGGCGGGGGGCGGCCGGTTCATCCAGGCGGGTACCTTGGTCGTGGTAGGTAGCCCGCCGGCTCTCATCGCCCTCAAGCGAGCCTCCGCTTCTTCGGAAATCGGCATCTCCCGGCAGCTAGAACAAGAAAGGAAGGAAAAGAAGCGACGCGCACCAATGGGGGGTCCGGGACGATATTTATAGCCTGCATGGTGGGTCCCACCAAAGATTCCTGACAGGTCATCTGGGGGCGGTCGAATATCAGGGGTTGGACGATTCTTCGCGAGGACATTAGTCTTCGCGAAGAGCGGGGATTGTGTACAACCCCGATATTCGCCAGGCAAGGAAATTGAGCGAGACGGGAGTGACGAGATCTGGGCCTCGCCGAGATCGACTCCCAGCCAATGAGACCCCGGCAGATCACCAGTGGGCCAACGCGGTCCTCGCGGGAACCTCGTCAGCAGATCCTCGTCCTCGCGAGAGCTCCTTCAGCAGGGTTCTCGCAAAACGACCCTCCGAAGGAAATGCCGCGGGCAGTATTCGCGAGAGCTCCTTCCGCGGGCGAGATCCGCGAGAAGGCCGGCGAGAACTCCAAGAGTAGCGCTCTCGCAACCCCGTACCCATAAATCATTAGGGTAAACTTACCATTTTACCCTTGGTGGTCTGCCCTTAGCCTCTCCAAACAGCGGAGCTTGGCTGTTAGCAGACCCATTTGGGGTGCAGATAGTAAAATCTAGAGGCGGAATCCTGGTATTTGCAGGCCAGATTAGAAAATCTATAAATAGGACCTCAAGGGCACCTTTGGAGAGAGGACTGCAGCTTCCCTCTCCTTAGGCTTTCTTTGGTTAGCATTTCCAGAGCTCTCCAAGGTGCCCAAGTCACAGCTTTGGCTCGGGAGGGGAAGCGCTCAACGATCTTCCGGGTTAGTGGAGGGACCTCCTTGCTGTGACTAAGGTCCTAGTCGAATTCCTAATCTTCCGTCCACCCTCCTCGAGGGATCAGTAAGGACTAGCCGCCCCTCATTTCGGTGAGGGCCCCGAGCTCCACAGGAAATCGAGAAATCGATTTCAACACGACTATTCTTGCGCAAACATTTCGTCTCCGTCAAAGCCAGCGATTCGTGATTCGTCCTCAAAAGTTCAATCGTCAAGATCAAGATCTACTGATTAGCTCTCATCTTCTATTGATCAAGTCGATTCAAGTTCTCAGATCTAGCTTCAAATCGTCTTCAAGATTTCTTCATTCTTCATTTTCAAAGAACTGAAGTTTATTGCTAAGAAGAAGAAATCTATCTCTCAAGATCTGAAGAAGAACTTCATCAGAAGTTTAAGAAGATTGTTTTTCAATTTACTGTGTTGTTGTAAGAACCATATCTTAAATCTTGTAGGAAGCTTGCTTCTGAGTTATTGTGTAGATCTTTGTTTGAGGATCGAGTTGTAGGAGTTGTTTTACTCCGAGTTGTAGGAGTGGTGTACTCCGAGTTGTAGGAGTCTTGACTCCGAGGTGTAAGATTATTTTTAATCTGAGATTGGTGAAGTAGCCGAGTCTAGCCTCAAAGTGCTAGATAGGCGAGGCGGGAAAGAGGACAACCCACATCGGGGAACCTCTATAAAATCCTTGTGTCTGTGCTGTGCTTTATTGTGTGCATTTCTGTGTTATATTTTAATTCCGCGTAAAGACATAGAATCCACCTATTCACCCCCTCTAGGTTATTTAGGCCGCAATTAGATACTTTCACTTCACGCCTCTCAACGCTTCCCAGACGGAAGTTCTGTAAGATCCCCAGAATACCTAGACCCCTAAGGTGCATTTTTTCATGACAAGGTCATGACATTTCTCTAAGAGGCCAAAATGGCTTTAAGAACCAAGGTGAATAGGTAAAAATAACCTTGGTGTGCAAATAGCCAAATTGAGCCCAAAGCTTAGGGCTTGATAATTGAGCTTCAAAATGACAAGCGGGCCCCACCAACTCTCCCTACACCCATTAGGGAGTCTCTTGGGTCATTTAGGACCCATTGGGGTCAAACTCAATTGATCAAATTGGCCAAAGTCAACTTTAGCTTGAAATAAGTCAACCATCCCTATTAAGGGTCAATTAGGATTCAAATGATCAAATTGATCATCCCTAACACTCTTAGACCACTTAGGGAGTCTAATTGTTCCACATTGGACCCTTGGGATAAGCCAATTTTGGGGAAATTGCGCAAAAATTACCAATTTGCCCAAATTACAACTTGTGCCCTTTAAGGTTCAATTGGCCCCCAATTGGCCAAATTGACCTAACACAACCCTCCCTAGACACTAAGGAGAGTAAATGAGACCTAAGTAAACCAAAGTGCACCAACAATTTTGTGGGATTGGGACAAAATCGCCCAAATGCACAAATTGCCCCTATAGGTAATTTGGTGCAATTATGCCTCATATGACCCCACCATGACTCAATTCCTCTTGGAGTGAGTCCATAGGGTCCAAGACAATAATGTGGGTCAGCCACATTTAGTGGTGTGAGCTTGAGTCAATCCCAAACCCAATGATCCCCAATTTGGCCTATTTGGGTCAAGTGAGCCCAAAAACTCAAATCAAGTGGTCTTAGCCCAATCCCATGGCTCAAGTGGTCAACCCACATGGTGACCAGACCATAAGCATGCTGGAATTCGAAATTGGGGAAAAGGAGGCCTTGTCCAAGTGTCAAAAGTGGGGGAAGAAGACAAGGATGGGAAAGAGGAGGAAAAGAAGGAATGGATGCCACATGGCACCCAATTCCCTCCTCATTCTGCAGCCCTGAGCTGGGGAATTGATTTCCCCAGCTTTGGGCAGTCAGCCCAGCCATGCACTGGATGAATTGAGCGGCCATGGGAGGTGTCCGACCTAGGCATTAATGGCAACCTTGGAATAAGCCACCCCGGACCCCATCTAAGCTCACTAACATCTTCAGGACCTCCCAAGGAGTAAAACCCCTCAGTCGATTGGAGGATTCGAGCTCAGAGGAGGAGGATCGGCGTGGAATCGGGGAAGAGCATGACAAACATTTTTCCGACGAGTTACATGACCCCAAGCATCCAATAAGGCAAGTTTCCTCCTCCCCTCCATCTCTGCTAACTTCTCCATCTCTTCCTTTGTCGATTTAGCTGAGCAATGGCGAAATCGGGTTCTGTTTTTCCATGTTCCAAACCGCAAAAACGGAAGGTGCTGGAGACCTCCTCCGGCCAAACGGCCACTGCCAAACGGAAGCCCTAGGATGGGCGATGGTGGTGGCGGGAGGGATTCGCCGGAAACCGCTGGGAGCCGCCGGAAAATCGCCCGCAAATCAGCCCAGGCACGGCGAATTTGAGCCATTGGCTCATCGGGGAAGACGACCCCGTGACCGTTGGATCTGGGAAATTGTTTTAATCGCAGACCATATATGATATAATTCCATGATATTAAATAATTGTCACACTTTTTACCCGATTTTGAAAGATAAATTTGAGGCCCTTAGAGGCTAAAAATCGAAAATTGTCATGAGACAAAACTTGTAGATCTTCGAGTCTAATTTACATAGAAATTAAAATTAGGTCAAATGAAGACCTGTAGACTCATGTAGGTCAAGTTTAGTGAGACAGGTTCAAACGGTGAACCAGCCACATATTTGTTAATTCCCATTGATCAGGACTTCACCATGGCCTGAAATTTTGAACATGCAAGGGTCATACCCAAATACACCCTCTGCCAAAATTTGAGGATTTTAGGCAAAGGTTTTTCCTAAGTTCTTGTGGGAATTAAATAAAGCATGAAACATTTAATTAGGTAGTCACATGGACCCCAAGACCTCCAAAATTTTGGTGAGGTATAACTTAGGTCATGAGTGGGCCCTGGTTAAAATTTCATCTCATGTGCATGAGAGGATTTCTCTGAACTTCAAAATGAAGTTTGGGTCTTAAGAGGGAAATTGGGGTGCTAATAGCCATTTTGGGCTTGTTGAAGTTTTAGATGGGATTGAGGGTGAAAATCACCTTGCATGTCACTAAAACCTTGGTCATGCAAGTGGGATGACATGGCAATCTAGACCCTTGAGTTTGGAGGCCCTTGGAGCAAGATACCTTAGGTTTATCAGTTTAATTTATCTTGTCACACTTGTAAATTAATGAAATTTATGAGGATTAGGGGTTTCTAAAATTAACCCTTAAGTATTTATAGGAATTCCTCTCCTAACGGCTAGAACGAAACTTAAGGACGGAGCTCCACATGTACTGTACATGGTCGGTGCCCTAAAAGAAAGCCGTTAACAAATTCAAAATTAAAATTTGTTAAGTCCATTCATTGAGTGTTCATGTAACATCTCTAGATTACTCGACGAATCACCCTTAACTACTTGACGAATTATACTTGGATGGGATTTGAAATAGAATAAAACTTCAGGCCAGTGATCACGAGACCTCTCAAGAGTACTCGATGAATTCATCAAGTATTCACAAAAAATCAGCAGATCACTCAACGGATATTACTTGGCCAAAACTGGAAACAAGATCTGATACTTTCAGAAATTTCTCGAGTAGATTCGACGAATTGATCAAGTGCTCACGTAAGATCTCGACGAATGAAATGAGCCTTCACGTGAGTACTCGACGAATTTTATGTAGAACAAATCTTATCAATCCAGAATCCAGCAACAAGTTTCTACTTGATTATCCCCTTGCACTTAGAAATGATGTACTCCCCAATAGAAAGATTACACGTGAATCAACACTATGTCCTACACAATGAAGAATTACATTACATACTCCTGTGTTTTATGACCCATTGTAATATGATATTGGTTTGTACTTAGCAATTAAAGTCCTGCAACAACACAACTAAAATGCAACTTCAAATAGAAATTCAATACATCTTAGTTCAAGGGTGACTTCTTCAAATCAAGGCTATTATGGATACAATACCCAACATGTACAAACTTTATTTACATACATGGAGTCCATTTTAGATTTCATGGCCTCAAGCCACTTCTCAGAGCCTAGTCCATCCATAGCTTCTTGATAGATTGCAGGCTCATCATCGTGATTCATTAACAACATATTACCAATTTGAGTCATAAGAAATTCATATCTCTCAGGCTCAAATCATTGTTTATCAAATCTATTTATGACTTATGTTTCTCGAACAGGATCTCTAATTACAACAATCTGTAGTGCTTGCTCAGGTTCCATCTCAAGTTCAATTATCATTTGTGGTTCTTGAACTTCTTTGAGTTCTATCCAAGTAGTTTTTCTAGATATGAACTCCTCTAGAAAAACACCAGTCCTAGCGACAAACCCTTTATTCTCTGAGTGTTTATATAAATAGTACCTAGTTTCCTTAGGATTCCCTAAAAGATGACATTAATCAAATTTGGCTTCAAGTTTGTCAAACATTTAACGTCGTATATATGTCACACAACATCAAATTTGCATGAAATACATACTAGGATGCTTCCCAGTTCATATCTCATATGGTGTCTTTTAAAAAAATTTAGTAGGAATGCGATTTAGTATAAAAGTGGCTGTCTCCAGAGCATATCCTCAAAAATAAACTGATAGATCTGAATGACTCATCATAGAACGCACCATGTCCAATTGATGGTTTGCAATTCTCACTTAATAATAAATTTCCAAGGTAAGCGAACCTATCAATTGTAATAAATAAGATATCCTTATCTTATGTCGTATTCTAAAGGATCTCTTCAATTACTCGTACTCACTTCTCATCAATTATCTACCAAGCGAATCAAGAGTGGTTTTCTTATTTAGAAACAAAATTTAAACTGTGTTTCCTATTTAATAAAAATGGTAAATTGCAAAAGAAAGAACTGATGATTGAAGGATAGCGTTCAGATGTAGAGAATACCTAGATGAAGCACTAGATCCTTGAGGCCCCTACTTCAAACTCTCAAATCCTAGTCACCCGAGAAGATTTAATTATAATTAACCTCTCTCTCGAGCAAGTTAATACTAAGGTAAGGTTGATTGATTAGGATTTCTCCTAAATCAAAACCCCTTCACTTGTTTTAAACACGAATAGACTTTTATCCCAAAACACGGAATAATATCGCAAGCTATCTCTAAAATTGGGATTGATTCCCTTCATTCATGCAAGATCTTAACATTCTAAGGATTTCTCAATCTCAAAGGATGAAATCACACAAGAATTACAATTCCAGAAAAGTTAAACTCGACACAGTTGAATTGCATGAATAAATTAACAAAATGATTGAGAGATTAAAAAGAGAGCATTGAAATCATTTAAAACATAAAACTATGGTTCTTACATCCCAACGCTAAAAAGAGATAGTTCCACATCATCATTTCTAAACAAAAATAAAGTGCAAACACAAAATCAAAATAAAAGAACATACTAAGAATCCCCTCTGCTCTTCTTCCTTCATGGTCTTCAAACTCCAGAAAACTCCACCCAAAAAATTCTACTTTCTCCAGGAACTTCCATCCCTTTTATAGTTGGTGCTGGAAAAGGAAAGAAAATAGTCAGCCACGACAGTGCACACGGTCGTGTCAGTGGCCGTGTATAATGAGTGGGAACGGTTGGTCGAAGATGTGTGATGTACGGTAGTCGTGTTGCTGGACAAGGCCATTCACACGGTCGTATATGAAGTCGTGTTCGTAGATGAGCCCTCCGACAGCGACAAGCTTCAGAGCAACGACACGGACGGTACACGCTTGTGTCCCTTCCAGTGTATGAAAACATGGTCGTGTCTTGAGCCGTGTGTCTGGCCGTGACTTTCTATGTTGTTTTTGTTAACTAAATTCCCTGAGCACGGTATATCATCCAGCTGTGTAGAAGGCCGTATATATTGACACGACCGTGTCTTGAGCCGTGTGTATGGTAGTGTAGAGTCCACTTTCCTTAAATTCTGCATTTCTCAACTTGAATACACCTGGAGGCATATGTTTAAGTTAAAACTTCATTGATTGTGAGCAAATAACTATTATGATGAGAATGAGTGTGAAAACAATGAGTTTAGACTTTAAATTGAGGCCAATTCAAATAGGAATCTCAACTATAATTTGATAAATATGACCTTATCAAACACCCCTACACTTAGAGTTTTGTTATTCCAGAGCAAAATACATGAACAAAGGACGAGCATATACAACCCCAAAACTAGATTTCTAATAAGTAAGTTACCCAATTTAACATTATTTTCAATGATTCAATTAGTGGAAGGAAATTTTCAAAACTTAAAATGGAAAATTTACCTTCAAATGTGATAAAAACAAATTATGAAATTATCAATATTCTTGCACTTATCTCCAATCAATCCAGAAAAAACACTTATTGAATCTACCATCAATTTCTTAAATAAGATTCTATTAGTTTTCTCAATATTATACTCCATAGTTTTGAAATCTATTTTGAATGACATGGGCTTGATAATGTAAGCTTCAACTTCAACTCATCTAAAGAAATGATAAGATTAATGGATCACTAGAACTTTTGAGGTGCTAACTTTGGCCTGGGCTGGGCTATGATAAACAATGTTATCAACCGCAATTTCTCATCATATAAGAATATATTTAAACTAGTGAATAAACTCATGATTATGAAACAAATCATGACATTATCCAATTAAAAAAATGGCTAATCTTTTTTCTATGTTCTTTCTCCCTTTTTTCCTTTTTTAGATACAAACTTTTGTCTGCTCATTTTTTTCTTTTTTTCAGAGCAAAGAGGGAAGATCAGACTGAGCCAATAAATATAATAGATCTCTCCCACATATAAGAGATCAATCAAAGGATATACTCAAATGATGTAATGCATCATATATTAATCACATTCCATTTATTCAAAAAGTTTAACTGTAAACTATGATGATGTGTAATGAGGTTGTAGAGTTGTAAATAATATCAAAGAGGCTCAGTGTGTCGAGGGTGCAATGGTAATTGATAGGAGTAGAATAAGGGTTGAAAAGGTCCAAACTAATCAAACTTGGCCTAGATCATTTCAAATAACCTTATATTTATGATATATTTAGTTGCATATGGAGTGTATAAGAGCAAGATCCATAATTTAATAGAGTGAAATAATTGATAGTCTGATATAATTTTTGCTTTAAAGAATAAGTGAATTGTTACGTGAATTAAATTTTAGATTAAAGTAAAGTATAAAATATAGAAATTTCAAAATGATTTTTATCATAATTTTTCGTAAAACAACGGAGTTATGCAAATTGCAACATCCACAATCGAATAACATAAATTGTAATGCGTTAATTGGGTATCTGATTAAGAGAGATCTAAATTAAAGTATTACTTGTTTTTTATATAGTGAATGCGCATGGACGGATTGAAAAGTATTTGCTCTAAATTGTATGGGTATTTAAAAAGAGCATACGGTTTGAAATTTTGTAATTTGAGAATAAAAATTCTAACATTGATCCCCCCCCAACTGAAATCATGCAATGTCCTCATTTCCCTAAGCATGAATAGAAAACAAGTGAAGAGGTGCAATTGAAAAATCTCCAAGCGACATAGGTATACTTCTGTGGAGTGGCGGTCATTACAGAGTAATAAAATAGAGCAGTACCATAACAGATCAGTGTTAATAAAATCAATACGAGATATAGTTTATGTAAATACTAAAACTGAAACAAGTAGATGTCCATAGACTCATCCCCAAGACACAGTCAGAAGGTAGGTGGTGGTGGGTCACGACGACGTCGACCAGAGGAATGTGGTGGTGGTGGCATGGCTACCTCAAAGTTTCGCAAAGCTGGTAAATAGCGTCATGAGTCCATTGATTGGACTCCTCATAATGCTCCCGCATATCGCGCTAATTGCACAATATTTCTTCCTGATTATAATCTTTGTGGGCGAAAATATCTGTCATAGCTTCCTGATTCTGCTCGACTCTATCTAACCTTCGAGTCATATCCATACGAAAGAAGGCGTATGATTCATAGAGATCGTCAAATGAGTGATGCTCCTGGGGTGCGAGAGAAGAGGACGCATCGGGATGCGAATAACATGTATGTTGTGGAACATCATGTGGCTCCTCCTCTTCCTCTCTATTCCTCTCCTCCTCAACCTCATCTCCCACCTCATCCTGAAGTCTAGCAACATGGTAGACTGGTCTGCCAACTCCAGGACGGGCTCAAACTATTCTAAGCGATTGAAGTGAAACCATGGAAATGGGTACAGTGCGAGCGGCCACCTCCATAGGAGTAAGGACATCAAAGAGATTCATGCTTTTCAGAAGGAGTGTGGTGTATGGTGCGATACAGATAATCCCGACTCGGTCGTGTTCGGCCTGTTGGCGAATGAAGGTGGCAACAAAATATCCCAAGTTAAGAGAAAAATGCTCTGTCATGCTATAAAGATATAGAATATCTTTGGTATTAATGACTCCGGAGCACTCTCCTCGCCCAGTCAGAGTATAGATCAAAAGGTGATGGAGGTAGTGGACAGCGGGGTTGTTCAAATAAGAGGCCTTGGAGCTCTTGGCTTCATAAGGTGGACCGTTTGCAATGCTACGCCATACAGACTCGGAGTTCACACTTGGGGTAGGTGGTAGTGAAGGTCATGGTATTGAAGACTATTGAGTAAATTCTCATCGTAGAGTCGAAGGAATGACGTGAACTCCCGAAGACTGAGCGAGTAAATGTGACGTTGAACTCGAAATGTAATGGTGGCAGTGGTGATAGAAGAGCGATTCGTTCTCCCCGCTACTGTATAGTAACTCGGCTCCATGTTGAATGTGGAAAGGAATTCCAATGTAACCTCGTGATAACCGATCTCATTGATGGAGAAAAATGTGTCCCAACTGCTATGTTCGATGAGGAGGCCGACTTCCTCGTTCAAATGGATTTCCTCCAACACGTCCCAATCTATGCATCGACAATCTTGAAATTTCACTTGCAGAGTCGCTCGAATAGGGTGAGATGAGTGGGGTCTTCAAATTGAAGCATGCCGACTTCGGCGTGAACGGTGGCAGAACGGGTGGCGGAATGATCAGAGCGGCGTCGATTCGAGCGTTGACGAGAAGTCGACATGCCGAATGGCTGATATTTCCTGTAGGTGGCAATGAAAAGCCATGGATGGAGAGAAAAGATGGAGAAAATATATATATAGGAAGTATGAAAATCTTCTCGTCAAAGTTCATGGAAGAAATCTGCAAAAACAAAAAATTTGGAGCACACGGAAGTGAGCAATGGTCGGAAAAGAGGCTGGAAAATATGGCGGTGGCGGCCGGTTTCGTACACTGCTGTGAGGGGAGGAAGATGATGTAACATCCCCCAAACTGCTAGGCCCCTAAGTTGGTTTTGTCATGACTAGGTCATGACAAAACCATAGGAAGAGCCCAAGACCTTGTGAGCTTAGGAAAGAAGAAGAAAACCACCTTGGTCTGCAAATAGCAATTTCCAGTTACCAAGCTTAGGGTTGGACTTTAGGGCCTCAACTTGACCATTTGACCCAACCATAGCATACCTAACCCTTTAGGGGTCCCCTTAGAGCACCAAGGACCCATTTGGGTCAACCAAAGAGGCCAAAATGACCAAAGTCAACCCTAACCCCAAATCGGTCAAAGTAGCCTAATTAGAGTCAATTGACCTCCACCATGCCAAAATTGACCACACATTTAGGTCTAAAATATCATACGGGACCCAGTGGAACAAAAGCCCCATGACTGGGTCAACCCTAGGGCTCAATTTGACCAAAGTCAACTTAGCCTGTTTTGGTCAAATCAACTCATATTGGGTCAACTGAGGCTCATGTGACGAAATTGACCCCTCCAGTAGTTTCTAAATTTAATTTGGAGTCCAATGGACCCAAAAGCCCCATCCTAGGGTCACCCAGTTGGTCAATTTGACCAAAAGTCAAACTTGCCCAGATTAGGTCAAATCTCTTAAACCTAGCCCAATCCCTTTGGGTTAGCTCAATTGAGTGGTCAACCAGCCTAGTATGCTGACATTAAACACAGGAGAGAGTGGAAAATCGGCCATGGTGATTAGGAGAGAGAAAATGGGGGTTTTCCCCAATTTTGAGGAGAGAGAAAGAGGCCATTCATGGCCATTAAGGTGACACACCCCTTGGCATCCCTCCATTACACTCCATTCATCTTCTCTGATGAATTTGAGAAGATTCCAGCCGTTTCTAGGGGCAATTAAGGCAGGGGGGATGCATAGGGTCGGCCATGGGGAGGGAGGTGAAGAGGCCAATAATGGCACCTGGGGTTAAAACCACCATCACCCTCAATTAAGCTCTCCATCACCTTCAGAAGTCGGAGAGGAGTGAAACCCCCAAGTATCCAGAAGAGATCGTGCACTCTAGGTTCGGATTGGCATGGCTCCACAAGCTCCCCGAGCTCCCATGGTGTATTCGAGAACGACAAGGAGTCAAGCCCCAATTCAGGTCTGGTTCTCCTCCCTAACCCTAGGGGATAGATCTGACTGCTTCCTATTTCAAAACCAATGAAGATTGGAGGTTTTTCCAATCATTTTTCCTTCTTGATCAAGCCGAAAAACGGAAACTACGGGGGGCCAATCCCGGCCACCTCCGGCCGTCCCGTCACCGGCAAACGGAAGCCCTGACTCCTACGATGGTGGTGGCTTGGGGGTTTGGCCGGAGATGGCCTCCGGTGGCCAGAAACGGGGCCGCAAGTCCGCCCTGTAAGATCCCCCTCCCGGAACACACAACACGGCCGAGGGGAGTCTTATGCCCAGGACAGCCGCCTTGCGAAAGCGCCAGCACACGAGCTAGCCTCCCCCACAAGACGCCTATCCTGCCGGCCAAACCAACTACACAGCGCCAACCCATCAATAATAGAAAGCATTAAAAGCCAAAAATTCACAATAAGTAATAATGTTCAAATCAGAGTATAAGAAAGACAGAAAGCTACACAAGCTCCTACAAATCATCAGAGTATCCAGCTAAATGCCCCAAGGGCTACATCTCAAATCACTCACCCGCCTCTATCACTGACGGCAGCTAAGGTACCATAAACCCCAGCCCTGCACACCTGGCCTGGCTGGCCTCCGGTGTTGAACGTTGCTACCCCACTGAATGTACTCCTAAAAAGAGGTACGTAGCAACCGTTAGTCATAAAGACTAAGTGGCTTCCCATCCGCTCCCCCGGCGACTCCAAGGCACCGGGCGGAAGGAAAGGAAGAAAAGCTGCAATATAGCAGTAATATATACAAAGCAAGTGACGGGGAAAGTAAACTAGTATCTACACAAATTCTAAGCTACACAAGTGTAAAGGGGGCTAATCTAATCATGTATAAGCAGGAGTATAATAAAGGTGTGCAACAGTAAATAAACAGTAAGTAAAGCAGGTAAAGCAAGGCAGTAAGAACAGTAGCGACAAGTAATCAATCTCGTACCCTAACTTATATGAATGCCCATACAAACTTATAAGTTAGGATTTCCAGGAATTATAACTCATCATATAAAGAGCCCATACTAATTTATATGATGAGGATCTGCAAGTGTGTATGCTATGCAATTCCATGAATGATTATGCAATGAACTCACTCACACGACTCTGTGCACACAGACCTTTGTAGTTCCCTCTGTTTGAGAGAAAGCCAACCTCTCGGGTACCAACCGCTGTGACACACGGTGGTAGCGGACCGGGCTGTCCACTCCTAGGCGGGTATGCACACTACCACGCCTAGACCGCACGTACGCCTCAACGCTAAACAACCGCGGAGCTCTGCGTACTCTTTGTTGGAGTCCACCAGGCTTTGAGCTAAGTGGAAGGTGTCTTCGAGGAATTGTCATCCCGACACGCAGACAAGCTGGCCCCTCAGACCCCAACACACCCGCTAAGTCCACGTACCGCGGTCGGTGTGACGACCTGCCTAGTACATAAGACCTGCCACAATTATCCAAGAACTAACGGGGCTATCCTCCCCTCGAGCCTCCAGCTCGTCCAACCCAGTATACCACACACCTGTCACTCCCACACTGGGAGGAGATACATAAATCCAATCTTACCCAACTATGGCTACTCTTGTCTACTTTAAATGTTATTACAATTTAGGGTTAATCTTGGACTTCCCGAGGGTTAACCTGTAAGGGGCTCGCTACGGTACTAGGAACTACAATGGGATGACACCCCAAAGTTCCTTTTCTCAAGGCACTTAGTATTATTGGTATCTACCCATAAGATTACCAAGCACTCTCATCATCTAAACTCCTTTTTGGTGACCTCAACCTCTTCATCCAAATCAGGTACACCAACTACCTCCCCATTCCCACCTAATGGTCTACACGTTATCTTCATTCTACCGTTCTACTATTCGCAGACCAAATGAGTTATATGAACCACATAAGGGGAGGTACTACATATATTCATCCAATTGACTCTAGATTATTACCAGAAGACTATCATGATATTATAAGACTAAGCTCGGCTTTTACTCAATGGTTGTTTCTCATCCAACCCTGGGATTTCACTACTTACCTTGCATGTTTATCAATCATATTACTTGTTATATCACATTTGAGTACGATGCCTACTCGTTTAGGGAACTCATAACCTCAACTCCGCACATGACTGCTTGTGCATTCATCCTAATCTCACACATGATTCCGAGGATTTTGCACGTGATCCCTTCGATATACTACAATCATTACCGACGTCTTCTTATTCAATTACGGATGATAAATCACCTTAAATCCGTACGAGAATACCCACTAAATTTGTTGTAATCATAAACAATCATCATTAGTGACAAATACCTACAATGATTATCACAGCATCGGTTCAACTATATTTCTTGCGATCCTAAGGATTAAGCATTTATAACAATACTTTAATTTGTTATCGCATCATCGAGGTGCACATTCGATCATCGTCCGCGAAGTGTTAAATCTATGATCTGTCCGCTAACATTTTATTAATAAATCACAATTTCAGAATGATGTACCCAAACAGGACAGCCCTCGAGAATTGGATTTCGGGGAGCTACACTCCTCCGAAAATATCGTGTCGCCCCATTTTGGAAAGGTCTCTCCGATAGCAACAACTTTCATGTTCGCTCCAAGAACTGAGAAACCGGCCACTAGTAATCCCACCGTATGCAACCATGATCATCAACTCACCCAAGCAATACCATGTAATTACCTTGTGCTATCAAGAACCCTTGGACATCAACTTAGTCCCTTCTTATCATGCTTCGCAAAACATCTCAAGGCATCCCTGGCCTTAGCATAAACATTTCAAAGCACCACCGGCCTGCGCATAAACAATTCAAGGCACCACCGGCCTGCACATAAACAATTCAAGGCACCACCGGCCTGCACATAACGTTCAGCAACGTTCCAACAAAAGTAGGGCGATAGCGTGTTCATACATGGTAATTCTCTATCATGATTCTACGGGACTACTAGTGCGCATTTCCAATCATACACATTTCCTTAAGAATTTATCCCAACATCAATATCTCTAAAATCACTGTCACCGTGCCTCATCATCTATAACATGATTCGTATATGACTTTAATTTATCCGAGCTTCCGACTTAGCATTTACACCACAGTTAAGACATTCAACGGAAGATTAATAACTTTAAAAATGACGCACCCAAAAATTACAAAACTTCACAAGGATGATTATAATCTTGATAATAATCACTCCACCAATTTTCATGAGCGTCGAAGCAATATTTTGGGAGATATTCATAAATTACCGTAATCGAGTGTGATACGACACTGTTCAGTAAAACAGACATTCAGAAAGCTCTACTCAACCAAAAATTATGATTAACCCCAATCTGGAAAGCTAAGAAGAAGAGCTACAACTTTTATGTTTACCTCAAAACCCAGAACTTAGTGTTTCATACCCAAAATCCTCATTGAAGTCAACAGTCCAAATCTGGACAGAAAATAGAGCACAAAATCCTGATTTAATTCCCTGGACAGTCCACTCGACTGGACATCTAGAGATCTACATGTCACCCTAGAAAACGTGTAACCTATCGTTGGAAAGCTCTCTTCAAGGGCTACAACTTTCATGTTGAGCCCGAGACTCAATTTCAGTGGGATCATGCCCATAAATGGGTTTGAAGCCGACTGTAACTAGTTTTACCTTAACAAGGGTGCACCTAGCACTTATACAAAATCATTATGACCCTTCATGAAGTAACATAACTCCACCCTCCTCCAGAAAAAATTAGGGTTCACAAGGCCCTAAATATTTCTCATCCAGAATCAAACCCTAACACAATTTCTTCCAAAAAAAAATACCAAATCAAAATTGTCTTTTGCCATAGGAGCAAACCTTAGCACCTTCCTCATCGATCTCACTCCATGGACCACGGTCATGCGCAAAATCAGATCCTATCTCCACCTTTTGGTGAGAAGAAATGATTCCAAGGAACTTCGCGGCAAGCGGTGCCCTAAATCGGAAGTTCCATGTGGTGACCTAAGAGAAAACTCCATTAATCTCTCATGAGAAGCTCGTTTGAGCCCTCATCTCACCTAGCGTGATCTAGAAAACTAGCACCAAGGGAGAGGGGAGGAAGTCACCTGAGTGTCCATGCATGCAACCCAATAGCCGCGTATGCGGCGTTTGCGCGTCGCTCCTGGCCGTGGTTGGATCTCGCCGATCCGGATCTCGTCGGACGTCGTCGAAGAGGAGTCGGCCCCTTGAGTGGGCTGTTTTGGCTTGGAGAGCGAGGTCACTGTTTTGCTGAAATGTAGCGAACACGTCCAGATCTGGAGTTGTTTCAACCTTTGCTGCAGGGGATGGAGAATCATAGGCTGCTCTATTTTGAAGAGATGAAGAGGAGGGGAGCTCAAATAGAGAGGTCGTTGGCTGTAAAGCGTCGGCCGACCTTGGAGAAGACATCCACCCGATAGCTCGCCGGAGACGAAGAGGGAAGAGGAGGACCTTCATATCAAAAATGGAGAGCAACTCGCAGATTTTGGTGGAGATCGCCGGAGTTGAGAGCTTGGTGGTGAGATCTCGCAGAAGGAGGGATGACGACCGGAGAAGAGACCGGAGCGGAGATGCTCTCGATTTGGGAGTCGCCGGAGAGGAGAGATGGGTGGCTCGTTTCCGTCGTCGAGAGGGAGACATCAGTGGGAGGGGAGCGCCGTCAGAGAGAGAGGGAGCAGGGATCGAGATTCTTTATTTCTAACCTAGACTCCGTTTGGGGGGACTTATTTTCTTCGGTCAAGTGTTTATGACCGCATGAATCGGGCCTTAAATTAAGGTCCGGTTCATGCGGTCGTAACAGCTTGACCGATGAAAATAAGTCCCCCCAAACGGAGCCCTAATCTTTCTCACGTATATACATATATGTATATAAATTGATAAATTTACTTGTATAATATATATATATATATATATTATTGTTATTATTATTAAAGCTCCTTTAAACGCACGTAGGTTTCTCTAGGTATCTCGTAATTTGTCCCGAACTGGCTCGTTATGACCGTCTCGCTGACACGCACCCACTGAAACAATCCGAGATCAATTTCGAGTTCGTTTGCTCATTTTACACTCGTCGAAGCGTTTACGGCCTAATTTTACCTAAACGCCAAAACTCCTTCAAACAACGTCGGAATCGCAAACGGATAAATCTGTCGAACTCGTACTACTGTGACGAGTCTAACAAGACTGATTGTGGTCGATTGCGAGGTCGTTTGGTCAATTTCACCATTTTGGATAAATATGTTATTCGCAGACCACATTATTTGAGCTAACGTACGTACTATAATTCCTTCGAGGCGGTACGCCTCCTTCGAGTTTTATCGCTCAAGTTATGCTCTCCGGATGGCTCGGATCCCGATACAGCAAACATCGGGACAAAGAATAGAATTGGTACTTGCCGCATTCGACGAGTGCACTTCCCCAACTCAGGTGCAAGTCTGACCCTCACTACACCCCGAGCCCGAGTCAACTCGCTTGACTCAAAAACGCGCACAAAGGGTCTAGCTCGAATCGGGATGTTACACGCCCAGCGCGGGCTGTCGCTGACCGTCGGCTCAGGGAAGAAGACGATCCCTGAGCCGTCGGATCAGCCTTTTTTAGATTTAATGGATATATTCTTTTATATATATTCATATTAATAATGGTAATTATATGGTGTTATTGGTTTTAATTTTAGAAATTAGTTAGAGGTAATTTCAGAGAAAATGTTCTAAATGAAAATTGTAGGTATTGGCCTAAAGCTTATTTCAAAATTGTTTTCATAACATTAGGAGGTCAGGTTTGACCTCAACACCCATTTTAGTGCAAAGTCTGACTGAACTTTGAATGGGTGCCCACACCAAACCACTAGTCCAAATGGCCTGAAATTTGGACTAGGAGTGAGTCATGTTTATGACTACAACATATCCAAAAATGGGAATTTTTGGAGAACTTTTTCCTAAAGTTTGTGTAAAAATTTAATAATCCTTGTATAAATTATTCGAAGGGTCAAATGACCTCCAAACTCCACCAAATTTTGGTGGGGAGTTCTTAGGGTCATGATAAGCCCCTGGTTAAAATTTCAACCCATTTGAGGTTGATTTGATCAGGTAATTAATTGGCTCAAGTTTTGATCTTTAAGGAAACTATTAGGCTAAAGGGGCTAAGTTGAAATTGAGGGCCAAACCACCTCCAACTGGAGTGGAATTTTGGTCACTGCCCTAACACCACCCAATTCACCTCCATGTGAGTTTTGGGGTCACGAGGAGTTGGATTGCCCTAGGACATAGAGTAGGAGCCCCTTGGTAGTGCATATACCAACCTAGAGGTGGGCGAGGCCCAACCCACCGCTTCCGTTTGCCACTACGGGAGTATCCTGGGAGTCTTGCACGCTCCAAAAAGGGGGAACTAAAGGTCTGTGCGCATAGAGTCGAAGTGGGTGAGTTGCACTTGTATGAACATAGCATAACTGCATACCTTGCCTGTGATAGCATAAACATTGCATTTCAACCCCTACCCCTATCGTATAAGTCGGTTATGGGACTTCTTATACGATAGGCCTTGCTAAACGACCCCTTGGTCTATAGGTTTGTGTGGATATTCCTATAAATCAATGATTACTTTTCTATTACTACTGTCTTTACCTTCTGCACTTAACTTACTCTTTTACCTGCTCTTACTATACTGTATTACCTGTTTTGTTTATGCACATATATACTTGAGTAGTGGTAGAACTCTTCCTGTAAATTATACCCTGTCACCTGCTTTTGTTTTTACCCCTTGAATGTCCTCCGCTTCCTCCTCCCCACACGGTGCCTAGGAGCCTTTGGGGGAGGGGTGGGGAACATAAGGCTTAGTCTTTTTGACTAACGGTCGGTGGACCTTATCATTTTAGGAGACCGCGGCGACGGAGCAGCACCAGAGGCCGGTGCAGATGGAGGCGGGGCAGTCTAGCACTTGAGCACCGATGGCAGGATCTGTGAGTGTTAGTTATAGTTGATTTTCTTCCGCGAGTGAACTTTGTAGTGAGGCTTTGATGTATCGGGCAGGAGGTCTTGTTATCTCTTTTATTTCAGTTATGATTGTGGACATCTCTTTTGATAGTTTATTTATATGTGATGTGGACTTGGCTTATTTTAGTCGTCTAAGCTTTACTTTTCTTTGTGATCAATTTGGCCGGCAGGATCGACGTTTTGTAGTGGCGACCTTCCCGTGCGAGGGTGTCACCGCAAAATGGTGGTTCTGGGCCTAAGACCCGGATGGTTGAAAGGAAAAAAATGGGGTCTTACAAGTGGTATCAAAGCAAACCTCGATCCAAAGAAAAGAAGTCCACAAACCCTGGGCCACCCCGCGCGAGCTTAGTTTGAGGACAAACTAGCAGCGGAAGCAATGTGTGCCCATAAGGGAAATCACATGAAAAGGTCCACTTATAACTGAACTTACTTTAGCTAAGTCCCTTACGAGTGTAATTTTTCTTGTGTAGCCCGCGACGAACCCTACTCCGCAGCATAGAGTCCCACCGACTCCAGACGTCGTCCCACCACCACCGGCTCCTACCCCGTTCCAGCAGACAGAGTTGGGACAGACACTGACTGCCATTCTAGAGACTTTCAGGGCACAACAGGCACCGGCTCCCCAGCAAAACCCTGGGGCCAATTGGCTGAGCATCTTTCGGGGTCTCTCCCCGCCATCATACATCGGGACGGAGACCGTTTTGAAGACTAAAGAATGGGTAGACATCATGGAGGAGATGTTGACAGGAATCCAGTGCCCGGCAGATATGGAGGTGCCACTGGTGGTTTCGTGCTTAGAGTCCCATGCCAAGAGATGGTGGAAGAGGTTCCTGGCCACAGCTTATCCGGGACTGGAGGCGGCAGACGTTTTGTGGGATGATTTCAAGGCGGCACTGCTGGAGCATTTTGTGCCGCAGTCTGCAAGAGATGAACTGGAGGACAGGTTTTTGCAGTTCCGACAGGGGAGTAGGGCAGTTCTGGAGTATCATCGGGAGCTTACCCACCTATCCTAGTTTGCGGTATCGTATCAGCTGGATGACGCGGGATATGCAAAGAGGTTCTATAAGGGCCTTCGTGATGAGCTGAGGCAGGCCCTCCTCTTCGTCTCCGACGGCAGTATGACGAAGATCCTGGAGATGGCCAAGAATCTAGAGGGAGACCAGCAAGCAGTTCGTGGGAGAAAGAGACTGATGGAGGAACAAGGACGAAGTGGCAGAAGGGACCAGCCGAGAGGCCGAGACGCGGGGGAAGGAAAGACGGAGGTCCGACCCCGCCAGGAGGAAAGACAGGTGCAAAGGGAGCCGGTAGTGTTGGCTCCTCAGCCTCTGCAGATGCGGAAGATGCCGAGGATTGGAGGAGGTGGGCCATCTCCGGAGTGCTATCACTGCCACCAGACCGGCCACATCAAGAGAAACTGCCCTCAGAGGAATGCACTACCAGTACTACGGGCAGCACCACAGGGCCAGCAATTCGGGGGCCGAGGACGTGGACGGGGTCGTGGATTTCAGGGCGACGACCGGAGACAGTACAGGGAGCAGGCATACGCCCTAGACTTGGCAAGGCCCCGGGACCCAGCAAGGGTCATCGCAGGTACTTTAATGCATTTCTTTTAATTATTTGTACCTTATAAATTTCAGTTCTACCTTAGCATTGAACCAAACAACAAAACCCTCAGGTTTAGTACGCGTTTACGGCAAACCCGCGTTTACCTTGTTCAATACGGGTGCCTCGCACTCGTTCGTCTCCGCTAAGTTTATCAAGGACCTAGACCAAGTCCAACACTTCAGGAGCGATTACAGGAGGGTGCGATTCCCGGACGGATCAGAGGTTCTAACAAATGCCACGTGCAGCATGAGGGTGGAGATTGGAGGAAGATTGTTCGAGGTCCTAGCAACTGTGCTGAAGATGAAAGACTACGACCTGATCCTGGGCATGAGTTGGTTGTTCGGGAACCAGGCAAGGATTGACTGCCCGACAAGGAGGATCGTTCTAAAGCACGAAGACGGTGAAGTAGTTTTCGAAGGTACTCAACCCACCTCTTGTCTCTTCTTATCATCTATTCAGGCCGTCAAGGCCCACCTGCAGGGAGACGAGGTATATCAGGTTCTCTTCGAGGCGACTGAAGTCAAGGACTCAGTGTCAAGTATCCGGGTCGTACGGGATTTTGCTGATGTTTTTCCGGAGAAGCTTCCCGGACTGCCACCGCATCACGAGAAGGATTTCCAGATCCAGCTAGTGCCGGCGGCTAAGCCGGTATCTAGGGCCCCTTATCGGATGGCCCCGAAGGAGTTGGTAGAGTTTCGGAGCCAGCTGCAAGAGCTGGTGGAAGCTGGGTTCGTTAGGCCGAGTTCCTCACCCTGGGGAGCTCCGGTGTTGTTCGTGAAGAAGAAGGATGGCACGCTCAGATTGTGCATCGACTACAGAGCTCTGAATAGGCTGACGGTGCGGAACACGTACCCTCTGCCAAGGATCGACGAGTTGTTTGACCAGCTGGAGGGAGCGCACTGCTTCTCGAAGCTGGATCTGAGGTCAGGGTATTATCAGCTGAGGATCCAGGAGGAGGATATCCCGAAGACGGCTTTCAGCAGCCGATATGGATAGTATGAGTTCACTGTGATGTCGTTCGGGCTCAGAAATGCACCATCAGCATTTATGAGCCTGATGAACCGGGTGTTCGAGCCTTACCTCGACATCTTTGTCATTGTGTTCATCGACGACATCCTCATCTACTCGAGGACGGAGGAGGAGCATGCACGACATTTGGCACTAACCCTGGAGAAGCTTCGGGAGCATCGTTTGTATGCGAAGTTCAGCAAGTGTCAGTTTTGGTTGAAAGAGATGGCCTTCCTAGGCCATATCATCAGTGGAGCTGGCCTAGTGGTGGATCCGGCAAAGATTCAGGCAGTACGGGATTGGCCGTCGCTGAAGACGGCCACCAACGTGAGGAGTTTCTTGGGACTTGCCGGCTACTACCGGAAGTTTGTTCAGGAGTTTTCTCAGATAGCCCTCCCGTTTACTTCCCTGACGAAGAAAGATGATGTTTTTACTTGGACGCCACAGTGTGAGGTAGCCTTCCAGGAGCTGAAGGGTCGGCTTACTTCGGCCCTCATCCTTGCCCTTCCATCGGGGAAGGAAGGATTTCAGGTGTATACGGATGCGTCATATCAGGGGATGGGTGCCGTTCTGATGCAGAACGGGCATGTGATAGCTTATGCATCCCGCCAGTTGAAGAATCATGAGCGGAATTACCCGGTGCATGACTTGGAGATGGGGGCAGTCGTATTCGCTCTCAAGACCTGGCGACACTACCTCTATGGTGTCCACTGCGACATATTCTCAGATCACAAGAATATGAAGTATGTAGATACGCAGAAGGAGCTGAATATCCGGCAGAGGCGATGGGTGGAGTTCTTATCGGACTACCAGTACACGATGCATTACCACCCAGGGAAGGCGAATGTAGTAGCAGACGCGTTGAGCAGGAGAGCTACTACGTCAGGAGCAGAGCCTAAGTTGATGGCCATGGAGTTAGTGCGGATGTTCGAGGACATGCAGATCTCCCTAGTATCTGAGGATGATCCGGAGTTGTACGAGGAGTACTTAGCAGCGACGGATACCACTTACGACATTCGAGACCGCATCCGGGAAGGGCAGAGGCAGGATGCCAAGCTGGAGCCGATATTCAGAGCCTTTGAGGTAGGCTCAGCCGGAGATTTTTCGCTGAAGGACGGCCTTTTGAGTTTTAGAGGTCGAGTGTATGTACCGGCAGGGGATCAGATTCGGGAGGATATTATGGCAGAAGCTCATTGCAGTAGATATTCTGTGCACCCGGGTATTACCAAGATGACTGCAGATTTGAAGAAGTCCATGTACTGGCCGGGTATGAAGAGAGACATCATCTATTTTGTGACCCACTGCGAGACTTGCCAACTCGTGAAGGCGGAGTGCCGGAACCCAGCAGGATTGTTGCAGCCACTTCCGGTGCTGGAATGGAAGTTCGACGACATTGCGATGGACTTTATACACGGTCTTCCCCGATCTCGTGCGGGAAATGACTCGATTTGGGTGATCGTCGACAGATTGACGAAGGTGGCCAGGTTTATTCCGATCAGGAAGGATGACTCGGTTAGAGTTTTGGTACGGAAGTTCGTGGAGCAGTTTGTCTGATATCATGGTGTGCCGAGGACGATCGTGTCAGATCGAGATGGACGTTTTACGTCAAGGGAGTGGAGAGCGGTGCAGGCCTACCTAGGCACCCGGTTGACCTTTAGTACAGCATTTCACCCCCAGACAGACGGGCAAACAGAGCGCACCAACCGGACCCTGGAGGATCTTTTATGCCTTTGCATTCTGGACCGCGGGGAGCCATGGGAGAGACTGTTACCGTTAGTCGAGTTCTCATACAACAACAGTCACCAGGCTAGTACAAGCAGAGCGCCTTACGAGGCATTATATGGATGGAGGTGCGGGACACCATTGTCTTGGATTCAGGATGAGGATCCCAAGGCTCTTGGCTCAGAGTTCGTGGAGGACACGGAGGCCCAGGTGAGGTTGATTCGAGATAGGATGCTGGAGGCCCAGAGCAGGCAGGCCAAGTATTACGATGCGCGTCATCGTATGGTAGAGTTCCAGGTAGGAGATCGGGTTTTCTTGAAGATACGTCTGATGCGTGGTGTCTCGCGGGTTCGCGGGCGGAAGAAGCTCAGTCCGAGGTATATGGGGCCTTATAGGATCCTGGAGCGGATCGGTCCCTTGGCTTACACACTGGAGCTACCGCCGGAGTTGGAGGGATTGCACGACGTATTCCACGTCTCCTCACTTAGGAAGGCTCTACTTCGGCCAGAGCAGTAGGTACCTACTTCAGAGGGGCCGGTAGCTACTGATCGGTCGATTCACCTGGAGCCGGTTCGGATAGACGACACGGAGCTACGAGTCTTGCGACGCAAGAAGGTTCTGGTGGTCAAGGTCCTGTGGAGGAATCATGGACAGGAAGAGCATACTTGGGAGCCACTGTACTTGATGCAGCAAAAGTACCCGCAACTTTTTATGACAGGTACAATTTAATTTTCCTGGGATGTTACATTCTTTTCTGTTAGTAGAAACCCCACAGGCTTGCCTGAATTTCGAGGATGGAATTTTTATTTTTATGTATTGGGATTTGTAACATCCCCCAAACTGCTAGACCCCTAAGTTGGTTTTGTCATGACTAGGTCATGAAAAAACCATAGGAAGAGCCCAAGACCTTGTGAGCTTAGGAAAGAAGAAGAAAACCACCTTGGTCTGCAAATAGCAATTTCTAGTTACCAAGCTTAGGGTTGGACTTTAGGGCCTCAACTTGACCATTTGACCCCACCATAGCATACCTAACCCTTTAGGGGTCCCCTTAGAGCACCAAGGACCCATTTGGGTCAACCAAAGAGGCCAAAGTGACCAAAGTCAACCCTAACCCCAAATCCGTCAAAGTAGCCTAATTAGAGTCAATTGACCTCCACCATGCCAAAATTGACCACACATTTAGGTCTAAAATATCATACGGGACCCAGTGGAACAAAAGCCCCATGACTGGGTCAACCCTAGGGCTCAATTTGACCAAAGTCAACTTAGCCTATTTTGGTCAAATCATCTCATATTGGGTCAACTAAGGCTCATGTGACCAAATTGACCCCTCCAGTAGTTTCTAAATTTAATTTGGAGTCCAATGGACCCAAAAAGCCCCATCCTAGGGTCACCCAGTTGGTCAATTTGACCAAAAGTCAAACTTTCCCAGATTAGGTCAAATCTCTTAAACCTAGCCCAATCCCTTTGGGCTAGCTCAATTGAGTGGTCAACCAGCCTAGTAGGCTGACATTAAACACAGGAGAGAGTGGAAAATCGGCCATGGTATTTAGGAGAGAGAAAATGGGGGTTTTCCCCAATTTTGAGGAGAGAGAAAGAGGCCATTCATGGCCATTAAGGTTACACACCCCTTGGCATCCCTCCATTACACTCCCATTCATCTTCTCTGATGAATTTGAGAAGATTCCAGCCATTTCTAGGGGCAATTAAGGCAGGGGGGATGCATAGGGTCGGCCATGGGGAGGGAGGTGAAGAGGCCAATAATGGCACCTGGGTTAAAACCACCATCACCCTCAATTAAGCTCTCCATCACCTTCAGAAGTCGGAGAGGAGTGAAACCCCCAAGTATCCAGAAGAGATCGTGCACTCTAGGTTCGGATTGGCATGGCTCCACAATCTCCCCGAGCTCCCATGGTGTATTCGAGAACGACAAGGAGTCAATCCCCAATTCAGGTCTGGTTCTCCTCCCTAACCCTAGGGGATAGATCTTACTTCTTCCTATTTCAAAACCAATGAAGATTGGAAGTTTTTCCAATCATTTTTCCTTCTTGATCAAGCCGAAAAACGGAAACTATGGGGTGCCAATCCCGGCCACCTCCGGCCACCCCGTCACCGGCAAACGGAAGCCCCGACTCCTACGATGGTGGTGGCTTGGGGGTTTGGCCGGAGATGGCCTCCGGTGGCCGGAAACGGGGCCGCAAGTCCGCCCAGCGCGGGCTGTCGCTGACCGTCGGCTCAGGGAAGAAGACGATCCCTGAGCCGTCGGATCAGCCTGTTTTAAATTTAATGGATATATTCTTTTATATATATTCATATTAATAATGGTAATTATATGCTGTTATTGGTTTTAATTTTAGAAATTAGTTAGATGTAATTTCAGAGAAATTGTTCTAAATGAAAATTGTAGGTATTGGCCTAAAGCTTATTTCAAAATTGATTTCATCACATTAGGAGGTCAGGTTTGACCTCAGCACCCATTTTAGTGCAAAGTCTGACTGAACTTTGAATGTGTGCCCACACCAAACCACTAGTCCAAATGGCCTGAAATTTAGACTAGGAGTGAGTCATGTTTATGACTACAACATATCCAAAAATGGGAATTTTTGGAGAACTTTTTCTTAAAGTTTGTGTAAAAATTTAATAATCCTTGTATAAATTATTTGGAGGGTCAAATGACCTCCAAACTCCACCAAATTTTGATGGGGAGTTCTTAGGGTCATGATAAGCCCCTGGTTAAAATTTCAACCCATTTGAGGTTGATTTGATAAGGTAATTAATTGGCTCAAGTTTTGATCTTTAAGGAAACTATTAGGCTAAAGGGGCTAAGTTGAAATTGAGGGCCAAACCACCTCCAACTGGAGTGGAATTTTGGCCACTGCCCTAACACCACCCAATTCACCTCCATGTGAGTTTTGGGGTCATGGGGAGTTGGATTGCCCTAGGACATAGAGTATGAGCCCCTTGGTAGTGCATATACCAACCTAGAGGTGGGCGGGGCCCAACCCACCGCTTCCGTTTGCCACTACGGGAGTATCCTGGGAGTCTTGCACGCTCCAAAAAGGGGGAACTAAAGGTCTGTGCGCATAGAGTCGAAGTGGGTGAGTTGCACTTGTATGAACATAGCATAACTGCATACCTTGCCTGTCATAGCATAAACATTGCATTTCAACCCCTACCCCTATCGTATAAGTCGGTTATGGGACTTCTTATACGATAGGCCTTGCTAAACGACCCCTTGGTCTATAGGTTTGTGTGGATATTCCTATAAATCAATGATTACTTTTCTATTACTACTGTCTTTACCTTCTGCACTTAACTTACTCTTTTACCTGCTCTTACTATACTGTATTACCTGTTTTGTTTATGCACATATATACTTGAGTAGTGGTAGAACTCTTCCTGTAAATTATACCATGTCACCTGCTTTTGTTTTTACCCCTTGAATGTCCTCCGCTTCCTCCTCCCCACACGGTGCCTAGGAGCCTTTGGGGGAGGGGGGGGGGGGGGACATAAGGCTTAATCTTTTTGACTAACGGTCGGTGGACCTTATCATTTTAGGAGACCGCAGCGACGGAGCAGCACCAGAGGCCGGTGCAGATGGAGGCGGGGCAGTCTAGCACTGGAGCACCGATGACAGGATCCGTGAGTGTTAGTTATAGTTGATTTGCTTCCGCGAGTGAACTTTGTAGTGAGGCTTTGATGTATCAGGCAGGAGCCCTTGTTATCTCTTTTTATTTCAGTTATGATTGTGGACATCTCTTTTGATAGTTTATTTATATGTGATGTGGACTTGGCTTATTTTAGTCGTATAAGCTTTACTTTTCTTTGTGATCGATTTGGCCGGCAGGATCGGCGTTTTGTAGTGGCGACCTTCCCGTGCGAGGGTGTCACCGGAAAATGGCGGTTCTGGGCCTAAGACCCGGATGGTTGAAAGGAAAAAAAATGGGGTCTTACAGATGAAGTGGGGGATTTGAATAGGGAACATATTTTTGGAGTTTAAATTACGGCACATGGCCATGTACACGGTCGTGTACCAGGCCGTGTTCTGCTTTTTTTAACAGTAACAAAAAGAAAACTGACAGAAAGTTGAACACGGCCGTGCACACGGTGTGTACTAGCCTTGTTCGAGGCCGTGTGATCTGATATATATATATATATACATAAATATTTTTAAACAAGAACAAAGATGTGTATGTAAAAAAATACGAAAGTATAGATGCCACAAAAATTCAGGTAGTGTCAAGCTGGAGACTTAACTCCTCCTTGCCTTGACGCTCAAATTCTTCCCCAAAATATTGCTTTAGTCTATGTCCATTGACTTTGAAAATCCCTTTTTCTAGGTGAGAGAGGTTAACCGCTCCGTGTGGAAATACTTGATCAACTCTAAAAGGGCCCAGCCATCTTGATTTCAATTTCCCGGGAATGAGTTTTAGACGAGAATTGTATAGCAAAATATTATCCCCAATTTTGAATGATTTAGGATTCCGAAGTTGTCTATCATGGAAAGCTTTTGCTTTCTCTTTGTATACATGAGAATTCTCATTTGTGATTGCTCTCCACTCATCTAATTCATTGAGTTGAAATTTTCGCTTCTCTCCTGATAGATCTAAGTTCATGTTTAGAGTATGAATAGTCCAATATGCTTTATGTTTAAGTTCAACTAGTAGGTGACATGCCTTACCATATACTAGTCTATATGGTGTAGTGTTATTAGTGTCTTAAATGCAATGCGGTAGGCCCATAAAGCGTTGTCCAATTTTTAGCCCATTGTTTCCTATTCCCCTCTATTGATTTTTCTAGGATGTGTTTCAACTCTCGGTTGGATACCTCGACTTGCCCACTGGTTTGTGGATGATAAGGAGTGGCTACCCTATGTGTTATCTCATATTTAGTTAAAACTTTATTAAACTGAGAATTACAAAACTGAGTCCCCCGATTACTAATGATGGCACGAGCCGGCGTTCCAAACCGCGAAAACAATTTTCTAAGGAATTTGATAACAAATTTAGCGTCGTTCGTTGGTAAGGCTTGCGCTTCTACCCATTTTGAAACATAGTCTACGGCAACTAGAATGTATTTATTACCATACGAATTAGGAAATGGTCCCATAAAGTCATTTCCCCAAACATCGAATATTTCACATTCCAAGATAAACTTTTGTTGCATTTCATTTTCTTTTGAAATATTACCTGATCTTTGACAAAAATTACATAAACGAACATACCTCTGGGCATACCTGAATAGAAGGGGCCAATAAAAACCTGGATCGAGTACTTTCTTTGATGTACGAATTGGCCCAAAGTGTCCTCCCGTAGGTCCTGAGTGACAATGCTCCAAGATATTCCACACTTCTTCCTCTTATACACATCCTCGGATGATTAAACCTGCGCAAATGCGAAACAAAAAAGGGTCCTCCCATAAATAGTATTTTAGATCAGAAAAGAATCTCTTCTTTTGTTGATGTGAAAGATCTGATGGAAAGACCTTAGCAACAATATAATTTGCAAAATCTACAAACCATGGAGTGTTTGTATGAGATTGAATTTCAAGCATATATAATCGTTCTTCAAGAAAACTATCATTTATAGCAGATTCATTTAATACTTCTAAATATGGATTCTCAAGACGAGAGAGGTGGTCTGCCGCCAAATTCTCGGCTCCCCTCTTATCTTGTATTTCTAAGTCGAATTCTTACAAAAGCAAGATCCAATGGAGCAAACGGGGTCTTGCATCAGCTTTCGTAAGTAAATAACGTAAAGCAGAATGATCAGTGTAAACAATCACTTTGGACAAAGTTAAGTACGAACGGAATTTATCAAATGCAAAAATAACTGCTAATAATTCTTTTTCAGTTGTTGTATGATTCTCATGTGAAGCATTCTGTAACATCCCCCAAAATACTAGGCCCCTAGATGATTTTTGTCATGACAAGTCATGACAAAAATAGGATAAGTGACTTAGAACCCTAGGATGAAAATGGAAGAGGTGAAAAACACATGGTGTGCACTTAGCCCTCATGATCCACCCTAATGAGAAGTGAACCAAAAGGGAGGATAAAATATCTTATAAACCCCACATAACCATGAATAGTTCATATGGTGAGTTAAGTACACAAAGTAGGCCAAGAAGGCCCCATGAACTCATTAAAATGGGAAGGAATGCACTTTGGGGTGCAAATAGCAAATTTGGATGTCCTAGCCTAGAGGTGGCCAAAAGACTTCAAAAAGCCCACATAACCTCACCATGATCCCTATGACCAACTAGGAGGGCAAGTAGGCCACTAGGGACCCTTGGGGTCAACCAATTTGGTCAAATTGACCAAAAGTCAACTGTGAGCAATCTTAGGTCAAATCACCATACATAAGGGCAATTGAACCCCAATTGATCAAATTGAAGCCACTTTCATATGGCAACCTCCCTAAGGGACCTGATGGACCCAAAAGCCCCATCATAGGGGCATCATTTTGGAGAAATTAGGTCAATCACTAAAAAGCCCCAAATTGACCTAAATGTGCTAAAAACCTAAATTAACCTTCAATTGACCTAGTGTAATCAAATTGATCTCACATAAACCCTAAGGGGAGTATATGAGACCTAATTGGACCATGGTGTGCATTCAACCATGGGGAATTAGGGCAAAATCGACAAAATACCCAAATTGCCCCTATAGGCAATAAAGTGCAATCAAGCCCCATTTGACCCCAACATGACTCAACTCCTCTTGGAGTAGGTTCATAGGGTCTTAAGAAACAATATGAGTCAGTCATTTGGATAAAGTGAGCTAGGGGCAAGCCCAAACTCAAAAACCCCCCATTTTAGCCTAAATGGGTCAAGTGAGCCAAATTCAAACTGGGTGGATTTAACCCAAACCCCAACTTTAGAGCCTTGGGCTCAACCCCACCCAATTAAGCCCACTAGTGGGCTGAATAACCTAGAATCCAAATTGGGTCCAAGGAGTAGGTCCACCAAGGGGTGGCCGGCCACCTCCAAGCTTGAATTCAAGAGGAATTCATGGAGAAGTGGCCACTTGGCCACCACCCCCTAAAAACCTGGTGTGCCCTCAGCAATTCCCAAGAAATTCCTGCAGGAATCAGCTGAGGTGGCTGCTGTGGAGAGGGTGGGGAGGAGAGGGCTGCCGGCCACTTTAATGGCAAAACTCCAAGGGAGTTCAAATGAGCTCGGTTTTCCCCCTCCCCTGACCGACAATTGATGAGAGGGAACGATCCCTGCTGAGCTGGAGCCATGGCAGTGGCTGCTGAGGGAGGTGCCGACCTTGGTGAGGTCGCCATTTTTGACAGCCGGCCATATACACCTCCCCCCTCTCTTTTCTCCCTCTCACTACGTTCAGAACTCCCAGAGCAGTCGAGCCCCCTCTTCAGAAGAAGTTTTCGAGCTCAGCCGCACAGAAAACGCCATGGACGCCGGAAACACCAACCAGCTTTTCCTCCGCCGCAACACCCGCCGCCGAGGCCACACTCAGGCAAGTTCCTTCCCCCCTCCATCTGTGCTAGTATCTGTTGGAACACGGTCTTCCGCATCTCCTAGGTTTGAGAATAACAAATCCTATGTGTGTATTTAATCTTGTGTGATCTAAGTGTGCAGGATAACAGGTCAAAATGACTCAAGGTTTACATATGGTTGTTGCCCCCGAAATTGAGCCATCAACTCCAATCTGATCACTAGCGCAGGCGGTAGTGGATAGCGCCGGCGCTAGCGCGATGCACAGAAGGCTTGCTGGAATTGTTGCCTCGGATTGAAGATCTTGCCGCGCAAAGAGTTTCTTAATCAGGGATAGCGCCGGCGGTAGTGGATAGCGCCGGCGGTAGCATAACTCACTTAAGGCATAGAGCAAGAGGTTGCCTCGGATGGGAGATTCTGCCGCGCAAAACGTTGCCTAATCCGGGCTAGCGCCGGCGGTAGCGTGAAGGCTATAAATTGGACTCCTTGCCTTCGTATTCTTCATTCTCTTTAGATCCCAAACTCCAGAGCCTCGTGCCACAGCAGAGAGAGGAAGTTGTAGAGAGATACTCCCACAAATCTGAAAAGCTGAAGGAGATCCGTGGAGAAGATTTCAACACGCGTCATCATCTTGACGAAATACCGCATCGACTACGATCATACTCTGCGGGCCTTCGTCCACTTCTCCAGGAGATCCACATAGGGAGTTTTTATATTATTATTTATCTTTTTATTTCATTTCTAATTCTTGTAAACGGTTCGTTAATTCGCCTCGTGTTGGCGACTAGGTCTGGGTTAGACTTAGGGGGTAATTCGCCTTGTGTTGGCGACTAGGTCTAGGGAGTAGATCTAGGGGGTGCTCGAGGCCTTTCTGGGGATAGATTGGCTAGAGCGGCTTGAGGCCGTATCTGGGGAGAGATCGGCTAAAGCCAACCGGTTCGTGGGGATACGAGTCGGTATAGAAAACGAAAAAGAGTTTTACTAGTCGCCTTAGATTTCTAGCGTCATAGAAGTCAAGTTTTGTAAAACATTATTTGATATTAATAAAGCATGTCTCTTCCTTTGTTTTTACAAAACTTCTTATTGTTTTAATATTGCATTATTTCAAAGTTTTCTAAATATAATCTTAAGTTTTTTGAAAACCCTTATTCACCCCCCCCCCCTCTAAGGGCGTCTACCGATCCAACAAGTGGTATCAGAGCGGTTTTATTCCAATCGGCTTAACAACCGGGAATAATGGCATCTCATGATCTCGCTTCTATTAGTGGGGGAAATTTTTGTGAAGAAGAAAAATCACCTAAACCACCTTTATTCGAAGGGAAAAATTATAAAGGGTGGAAATTATTAATGGAAAAATTTATTAAAAGCTTAGATATCAATGCGTGGGATTTAGCAATAGTTAGACCAGCGGACGAATCAAATAAACAAGAGCGTCACCTAAATGCAAAAGTTATGCATTATATTTTTTGTGCTTTATCTCAAGATATTTTCAAATTAATATATTGTTTTTCTAGTGCTTACAAAGTATGGAATTTTCTTGAAGAAATGTATGATTCTCCTCCTGCAGGTATGGAACAATCACAAGAACCGGAGAATATGCAAGCGTGCACTAGTCTTCAAGAAAGCTTCTCTCATGACGAATCAATGGAGCACACATCGAATGAAAAAGAAGAAGAAGTACTGTCTTCGGAAGAGGAGTTGCAAAAAGATGTAATATGTTCAAATCGTGCCTCTCCCGATAGCAATGTAAAGAAATCTAATCTCATCTTTTGTACTTCTATCTCTTCATTACAATTGCTACAAAATACTAAGCACAAAATAAAGAAATTAAAAAGGGCTAATAAACTCTTGCGCTTAGAAAATAAAAATTTAAAAGCAAAATTTAATTCTAATGAAAACATAACACCTTGCAAAGATCTTAATAATTTAAATGAAAAATACAAGGAACTTGAAAAGAATCTTATTTTTATAAAAGAACAAAATGAAAAATTATGTTTAGAAAATTCTTCTTTGAAAAATAATTGTGCTAAGTGTAAATACTATAAAATTGAAATTAAAGAGATGGACGAAACATTTGATGAATATAGGGATGAATACGAAAAACATATTGAATCAATTGCTACCACTCTTAAAAATAGCACAATCGCTTATAATAAAGCTAGACATAATTTAAAAACTAAGAATGATGAATTAGAAACTAAAATTATCTTGCTTAAGAAAATCTTAAAGAAAAATTCTCAAACAAATTCCAAAAGCAAGTTAAATATGAATTTTCATAATATGTCTAAACCCAACAAAGGAAATAAAAATTATCAAATGCTTAAAAATGAAATTCCAAATCATCATCATTCACAAAATAACCACTCTCCCAACATAAACTTAAAAATAAACAAATTTCCTATAAAAAATGTTTTGCAAAATTATCATGGAAATTTGACAAATAAGAATAATATTAAACCAATATTTGAATGGAGACCAAAAATAAAAAATGAAACCTTAAATGCAAGGATTCATTCATCTCTATTTAAACCAAACAATAAACAACAAAAGATGGTAAATGAACTTTCAAAACATTATCATCATCTTCATTTACAATATCAACCAATTCCCAACTTAAGTTTAAATGCAAATAAATTTCCAATAAATAATGTTTTGCAAAATCACAATGGAAATTTAATGAACAAAAACAATAGTAAACCAAGGTATGAATGGAGATCCATACTTAAGAATGACGCATTAATGTCAAACGAAAGGGTTCATTCATCCTTGTCTCCTCAAAAGAAAACACGATGTATTTGGGTACCCAAAGGAACTGTCACTGCCGGTCCTCTTTGGATACCTAAAACTCTTATTCATTAGTATCCCAACATTTGCATGAAGTAGAAATCAATTAAAAATGAAATATCATTTTTCTACTTCATGATGTGCTCTAATGTCTTTTCTTTTTCTTTTTGTTTTTTCTGTTTTTAAACTATCATGACATGGTCATCATATATGTTATTAGAAATATGATCTTATCTCTTAAAAGCTTAATAAGCTTATAAAATCAATTTGCTCAAAATTCAAAAGTCATATTTTATTTTGATGACCTATCTATTTCTCTTATATTAAATGCCTATAAATATCTTATATTATCTATATAAATAAAATTCTGAACTTGTTATGAGATATTTATCTAAATTAAAAAGAAAAACACATAAGACATAATTAATTGTCTTAAATTTTGATGCCACACGCAACACCATGATCTATTGATATCTTTTTGCTAAAACTCTCTAAAATCATAATTCAGATCAAGAATCATCTATAAACAACTATCATATTTTATATAATGACAATTGGTATTATAATTGCTTACTATGGTTGGTATATTGTGTGTAGTATGATTTATTTCAAGGTTAGACCTTAGAATCATCTAGATATCAAAAAGATCAAATCAAATAGAATCTTCACTTCATTTTAGGTCTATAAATTGAAACATTATCAAACTTTGGCATAACATTAATCTCAAACTTATCATACTAACATTGTCACCTAAAGAATATTTGTGTCTATGTTAGGTTTTATAAGTTTTGACAAGACATATTGTCTGGATATTGGTTTCTAGGGCATACCTACTTTATTCTTCGCATGTACATTAGTTCATAATTAAAAATCATGCTTATTTGGCGGATTCAAACATGATGTCTTGTGTTTACATTCTCTATCTATTTTCAGTTTACATTATTTTGGTAAACACAAGCCTTTGAAAAATCATAATAAAGATATAAGAAAATATTTCTCATGCGATGGTTAGGTAGTCTAGTCATATAAGAAAATTGCTAATGTTTCATGCAATTTACACTATCAAAACATTTCCAAAAATTCTGCAAATCCTGCATGAAACTACTAATGGGACACCTAATCAAGTTCAAGCATCAAAATTTTCAAAACCCTAAAAAATCACTTACTGTTTCCCGCGCTAGCGCTAGCGCCGGCGCTAGCGTCGAGGTTCATTTTTCTGTATTTTTTAAATTTCTAAAAATCCCTAAAAATATATAAATCTATATTTTCTACTTAGTTTTGCACTTCTGTGTTTCTTTATTTTTTGAAAAATCAAATACAAAACTACAAAAACCAAATTACAAAAAATATGTTTTGTTTTTCGCTTGTGTTGTTTCCTTTGTTTAAAGTTCATCTTTATGCAAAAATCAAATATAAAAATTACTAAAGCAAAAATTACAAAAATATGTTTTTATTTGTAAAAATCAACTACAAAAATATAAAACAACACAAAAACAAGTATCAAAATTATTCTTCTGAACTTAACTTTTCTATATATCTTGCGAAAGGGTGATTTGGGCTATCATCCCATCATATCACCTAGTACCGGGCGAACCTCTCACAAGGTAGCCCTCGGGAAGTCCAAGATCAATTTTTATGAGTTCAAGCTTTAGATAAAAACTATTCCTCAAAAATATCATATCAAAAATATTGTATGGACTTCATTGAAAATCAAGCATGATTTAATCTATTATTTAGAACTTCTATAATGTTACAATTTATCTTTTCAAACTACTTTGAACATTGTTTTCATCATGCTTTGATACATATATTAATATGTGCATCAATTAAATTGAAAAAGTTGTGTAGAACTATGCGTAGCATGCCTCTAAGTATGAGTAAATATTTTATGTTTGATAATGATCTTTATTCACTCACTTATTTTGGCATTGTCTACATAGGGTTTAATTTAAGAATGCTTGTGTATGTTTATGTATTAGTACAATGAATTAAAATTGCACAAGTATCTTACCTACACTCCTTTATTTGCACTTTTACAAATTAAGAAAAGTGGTTATCTTTCTTATAAATTATATTGGTTTGCAAAACAAGTGTATTCGGAGAACTTTGCACAAAACAAATAATCATGAAATAATTTAACAAAGTTATCTCCACCAAGCACTACTTGAACCTCCTGATAAGTCTTAATAAGCGTTGTGAGGTTGAGCACCTTGGAAAGAATAGTAAAGTATCTTGTGCAAACCATTACTTTCTTTCAAAATAAAAACCACTTATTCTTAAGTACACCGGATCACAATAAAAAAAAACCAAGAATAAAATTATGTGATCCCCCAAGCACTACTTTGCACCCTGATAAGTCTTAATGAGCATTGTGTGTGCAAAGCACCTTGGTAGTTGTACATTTTTTTGTGCATTGAAGTGAGTGGAAGTAAAATTATTTGTGTTTTATTGTGCTTTTACTTTACATATTACTTGTATTTTTGATTAAAACATGTGTTTACTCTACTCAAAAATACACTTATGCGCACATCATTATCTTCCATAACACTTCTTCTCATGAGTATTGGATCCTAATGCAAACTCTATACTACTCTTTACTTATGAAATGCACTGGATAACCTAGCATGCTTTCTACAATGTTTGGTATGACTTGAAATTGTGAATTGAAATAACATTGTAGTAATCTCTTTGTGATAGTATTATTTCATGCTTGGTTATTTTTGTCAACCATAAAAGATTTTCATTGAAACATGCTTTACATAAACATCTTCTTTTTGAAATTGACTCATATATCTTTTTATGGATTATCCTTGATTAAAATAAGATGTTTCTTGTATTTTACAAGTCTTCCGCATCATCATTACCATATAACTTTTACCTTGCACTTTCATGCTTATATCAAGTCTTAAATCTCAACTTTTTCTTACAAAACAATTGGTAGACTTGCTTGGTAAAATTTATATTGGCTGTTCTTACATGCATATCATTTATATTGTAACAACTCTGATTTATAAACTTTTATGTTAAACACTCCTCCAACAAATGAAATACTGCTTATAAGAACATCTTCTTATTATTACTACAAATCATATTTTACTTTTGAGGATGTTGAAAAATGCCTTAACTCTTATCTTTATAAAGTTTTTTTTTTAAACTCAAACTCTTAGGATGTTTCTTTTTCGAAATCTTCCGCAATGCTCAAACTCTGATTCATTCATTTCAATATAGCTAAGAGTATTTTATTGTCTAATAAAAATCCATATGCTATGAAAATTCCCATTAGATTTAAATGCTTAATGTTTCCAATAATTGTTATCCATGACTTCATTTCTCACCATAGCGGGGGCGTAGGGTTGTAGACATTAGATAACCTTATCTCTAGTCATGTCTTGTCCTTAACCGGGGAGGGTTCCAGTGGGGCCTTGCGAGGCACTAGGGGGAAAGAGTGCTAGGTTGAGTTTTGTCTAGTGTTTGCATAAGGGACTAACACCCCAACCTACGGCTTGTTTGCAGCTCCTCATGCCCATCCGTCACTTAGTACGGGGCTAGGGTGTTGACATATTGTCTGGGTAGACTGGTTACTTGGAAATCATTATTTTTTATGCTTAAAACTCTTACCTAAAGGGAAAATTATTGTTTTTTTTTTCTTAAACTCTGATATATAAAAGGGGGATAACTACAAACAAAAGGGATAAAATAAGTCATAACTCTGATCCTTTTCAATGAAAAACAATTCTAAAACTCCTTATCATTTACTTTAAAAGCTCGATCATGCCTTATCTTTTATTTACAAATTCTTTGGTGCTTTGTTTCCCTACCCGCTTTTGCTAATAACAAAGGGGGAGAACTAACATGATAAAATGCAAAAGGGGGAGAACTAACATGATAACATATCTAACATACTTAATTCAGTTAAGAACATATTAGGAGAGCATTCACTTAGGGGGAGCATGTATTTAGGTATTTAGGGGGAGCAATACTAAAATGCTATAATCATTATTTATCCTAAGTCATCCTTTTCACACACACACAAATATGTTTCTTCATGCTTATTTAGATTAATGCTCTGATTTATCATTAATGGATTTGTTATTATCAAAAGGGGGAGTTTGTTGGAACACGGTCTTCCGCATCTCCTAGGTTTGAGAATAACAAATCCTATGTGTGTATTTAATCTTGTGTGATCTAAGTGTGCAGGATAACAGGTCAAAATGACTCAAGGTTTACATATGGTTGTTGCCCCCGAAATTGAGCCATCAACTCCAATCTGATCACTAGCGCAGGCGGTAGTGGATAGCGCCGGCGCTAGCGCGATGCACAGAAGGCTTGCTGGAATTGTTGCCTCGAATTGAAGATCTTGCCGCGCAAAGAGTTTCTTAATCAGGGATAGCGCCGGCGGTAGTGGATAGCGCCGGCGGTAGCATAACTCACTTAAGGCATAGAGCAAGAGGTTGCCTCGGATGGGAGATTCTGCCGCGCAAAACGTTGCCTAATCCGGGCTAGCGCCGGCGGTAGCGCTAGCGCCGGCGGTAGCGCTAGCGCCGGCGGTAGCGTGAAGGCTATAAATTGGACCCCTTGCCTTCGTATTCTTCATTCTCTTTAGATCCCAAACTCCAGAGCCTCGTGCTACAGCAGAGAGAGGAAGTTGTAGAGAGATACTCCCACAAATCTGAAAAGCTGAAGGAGATCCGTGGAGAAGATTTCAACACGCGTCATCATCTTGACGAAATACCGCATCGACTACGATCATACTCTGCGGGCCTTCGTCCACTTCTCCAGGAGATCCACATAGGGAGTTTTTATATTATTATTTGTCTTTTTATTTCATTTCTAATTCTTGTAAACGGTTCATTAATTCGCCTCGTGTTGGCGACTAGGTCTGGGTTAGACTTAGGGGGTAATTCTCCTTGTGTTGGCGACTAGGTCTAGGGAGTAGATCTAGGGGGTGCTCGAGGCCTTTCTGGGGATAGATTGGCTAGAGCGGCTTGAGGCCGTATCTGGGGAGAGATCGGCTAAAGCCAACCGGTTCGTGGGGATACGAGTCGGTATAGAAAATGAAAAAGAGTTTTACTAGTCGCCTTAGATTTCTAGCGTCATAGAAGTCAAGTTTTGTAAAACATTATTTGATATTAATAAAGCATGTCTCTTCCTTTGTTTTTACAAAACTTCTTATTGTTTTAATATTGCATTATTTCAAAGTTTTCTAAATATAATCTTAAGTTTTTTTAAAACCCTTATTCACCCCCCCCCCCCTCTAAGGGCGTCTACCGATCCAACAGTATCTAGATCCATCTAGGAGAGAAATCGGGCTCAATTGAGCCCGATCCCATGTGAGATCGAGGGAGATTTACCGAGTTCTTTTCCTTGCTCGGGATCGCCGGAGACGGGCTCTCAGGCGGCCGTGCCGCCGTCAATCGATGGCCACCACCTCAACGGAGGTGGTGGAGGCGGTGGCCGGCGGTGGTGGGCCGTGGATGTCCGGGGAATGAAGGAGGGAAGTCGCCCAGGCGGGATCGATCACAGCCCTTGGCTCATCGGGGAAGATGAAGCAGAACCGTCCGATCAGGATGGATTGATAGCCGCAGCCCATTTTAATTAAATTGAACCTATTAAATGATTTTGTCACACTTTATACAGATTTTGTAAGCAGAAATTGAAGGCCTTAGAGGCCGAAAATGGAAAATTTCCCAAGAGACAACTTTTGTAGCTCTTGATGTCTACTTTCTATAGGATTTAAGATCAAGTGATTTGGAGCACTACAGCTCCTTGTAGAGCCATTTTTCTAGGACTGCTCTTTATGTCTATTAGCAAACCACAATAATTCTTTCCAGGATTTTTAAGTAGTGTGCATGCAATTTTTGAAGGCCTTAGAGGCCATATACTGAAAAGTTGGAAGAGACAACTTTTGTAGCTCTTGATGTCTACTTTCTGTAGGATTTGAGATCAAGTCATTTGGAGCACTACAGCTCCTTGTAGAGCCATTTTTCTAGGACTGCTCTTTATGTCTATTAGCAAACCACAATAATTCTGTCTAGGATTTTTAAGTAGTTTGCATGCAATTTTTGAAGGCCTTAAAGGTCATATCATGAAAGGTTGGCTGAGACAAATTTTGTAGCTCTTGATGTCTACTTTCTGTAGGATTTGAGATCAAGTGATTTGGAGCACTACAGCTCCTTGTAGAGCCATTTTTCTAGGACTGCTCTTTATGTCTATTAGCAAACCACAATAATTCTGTCCAGGATTTTTAAGTGGTTTGCATGCAATTTTTGAAGGCCTTAGAGGCCATATTTGTAAAACGGGTCAGAGACAACATTTGTAGCCCTATGGGCCTACTTTCATTTGCCACCTTAATAATTTGATTTGGTGCACTGTGGACATCAGGGCACCCTCTTTCCTAGGACTGCTCCTTGTGTAGGGCAGAAATTAAAAAGGCTATATCTTTCAATTGGCTTAACCAAATCCCCTGATTTTTCTACCATGCATGCAGGGTATGAAGACACGCCTAGGGTTTTAATTTGAGAATTTTTGAATGTATATCCATTGAGGTATTCCATTTATTAGGAAAGGTAAATATTTGGTAGTTAGGGAGTTGTATAACTCCAAACACCCCCAAATTTGGGTGGTAAGTTCTTTATATATATCTATATCACTGGTAAAAATTTGAGACCATTTGCTCTTGTGCATGTGGAGTTATGAGCCATTCAAGTGCTAGGCTAAGGACCTTAAATGTGTGCCCTTAGCAATTTTGGGGTGGAGTGAGCCCCAAGCCTTGGGGTTTAACCCAATGGTTTGAAATGTTGGACATGGGTCCTTGGCAGCAATATGCCTTCCCAAAAGTTATTTGGGGATTTTTGGGTACAAAAATCCCAAGATATGGAATTTACTCAATTACCCCTAATTTAGGTTATAAAATGAAAAGGGGGTCATATGAACTTGGAATGATGTGAAACTTAGTATTTAGCCTTTGATTTCATTATTTTGGTAGCAGGAATTTTCTGAGAATTTTTGGGAAATGTTTCATGATATAAATAGATGAATTTACAAATATACCCTTTATGAATTTTGTGCAAATATTGAGTTTTTACATGTCTGATAAATTTGAGATAAATCACAGTAGGTCATAATGCTAGTATAAGCCTATGGTAATTTTTTCAGAATTTATTGAAGTCTTAACATAGCACTTGTAGGGTAAACCCTTATACGCACACCAAAAGTAATAAATGATAATTAAGGGTAAATATTCCTTGGAATAATATGAGACTTAGGATCTGGTGTTTTTAGACTAATTTGGTGCTATGGTAATTTTCCCAGAATTTATTGAGGTCATAACCTAATACTTGTAGTGCAAACCCCTATTTGCACCCCATTTAAGTTAAATAGAAATTATGGTCAAATATTCCTGCTAAAAATGTGAAACTCAGGTTTTGGTGTTTTTAGACCAGTGTTATGTCATGGTAATTTTTTCTGAGTTTATTGAGATCATAATCTAATACTTGATGTGTAAATCTCTATTTGCACACCTCCTTTTTTTAATAGAAACTATGATTTAAGATTCCCTAGAGAATTTATGAAATTAGGATTTGAGGTTGTTAGATCACCACTCATTGCGAACCTATGGTAATAATTGGAACTCGTTTGGATATGATGTGATCAAGATCGCACCATAGGAGTCAAATCTAGATCAACCTTATTTCGGTCTGCGAATAGTAAAACTGATTTACATGAATTAGACCACCACTGATCTTCACGCATAGAACTGTGAACTCTTTATTAATTATGAAGGCTCAGATTATTTGGAAGAGCATCTCTAAGGACATCTTGGGAAATAAGGATTGTGGTGCGTTTAGCAAAGCAATAGGTGTATGAGTTTACAGTGGTATGAAAAGGAGGTTAGACCTCATCAAGGGCCACACACACACACAACTTGTCGTAGTGAGTGATTATATGAAAGTAGAATTGACCTTAGCCGGGTGAGCCATCTAGGGTAATACTCAAGGGTGAAGTCGGAAAACATCAAGGGCAAACCCCAGGGTTAAGGATGTCGAAGAATAGGAGTGTGGGTCCGAGTATGGTTAAGAATGCCAAGTATATGTGTGTAGTTCCTCGGTGAAGAAGGGAACTCGAGCTAGAATGTGATGACGGGAGAGTCAGCACCCGGTCACAGCTGGTGGTGTTGGAGTTCAGAGGAACTCCCCCACCCTAGGTGCCAAGCTTAACTCATCTTAGGAATTTGAGTAATTGGAAAGGAAATTGGGGATCAAGTAAATAGGGGTAGATACCAACAAGATTAAGTGCCTTGGGAATAGGAAGTTCGGGGTGTCAGTCCGCCACACTTCCTAGTACCGCTGCGAGCCCCTCACCGGGTAACCCTCCGGAAGTCCAAGGCTAACCCTAAGGCTTCTAAGATCGACTAAATTATAGACAAGACTAGTTAAGTAGGAGAACTTGACAAGTTAACATCCGTCCCAAACCGGAACGGTTATAAGGAAGGACTGGGATAGTCCGCCGAGCGGTAGGCTCGGGTTATAAGAATGGACTGGGAGAGTCCGGCGAGCGGTAGGCTTGGGTTATAAGGATGGACTGGGAGAGTCCGGCGAGCGGTAGGCTCGGGTCATAAGGAAGGACTGAGATAGTCTAGCGAGTGGTAAGCTCGTATTTTATATATAAGACTTGTATAGTATAGCGAGCGGTAAGCTCGTATTTTATATATAAGACTAGTGTCGTCTAGCGAGCGGTAAGCTCGTATTTTATACATAAGACCGGTATAGTCTAGCGAGTGGTATACTCGTAGTTTAAATATAAGGCTGGGATAGTCCGGCGAGTGGTAGGCTCGGGTTATAAGAATGGACTGGGAGAGTCCGGCGAGCGGTAGGCTCTGGTTATAAGGATGGACTGGGAGAGTCCGGCGAGCGGTAGGCTCGGGTTATAAGGAAGGACTGGGATTGTCTAGCGAGCGGTAAGCTCGTATTTTATATATAAGACTTGTATAGTATAGCGAGCGGTAAGCTCGTATTTTATATATAAGACTAGTGTCGTCTAGCGAGCGGTAAGCTCGTATTTTATACATAAGACCGGTATAGTCTAGCGAGTGGTATACTCGTAGTTTAAATATAAGGCTGGGATAGTCCGGCGAGCGGTAGGCTCGGGTTATAAGAATGGACTGGGAGAGTCCGGCGAGCGGTAGGCTCGGGTTATAAGGATGGACTGGGAGAGTCCGGCGAGCGGTAGGCTCGGGTTATAAGGAAGGACTGGGATAGTCTAGCGAGCGGTAAGCTCGTATTTTATATATAAGACTTGTATAGTATAGCGAGCGGTAAGCTCGTATTTTATATATAAGACTAGTGTCGTCTAGCGAGCGGTAAGCTCGTATTTTATACATCAGACCGGTATAGTCTAGCGAGTGGTATACTCGTAGTTTAAATATAAGGCTGGTATAGCCTGGCGAGCGGTAGGCTCTTCTTTATAAATGTTGATGTAAATATGTGAGCCGGAGGCTCAGTAGTAATTAACTAATACATGTTACTTGTGTGTAAGATGTGGTGGGTCTTCGGTTCTGCCTTAGTCGTCACACCGACAGCAGTTCATTGACTCGGCGGTGCTAGTGGTTTTATTGGGCCCAGGTTGTTTTACTGCGCGTCTGACGGGACGAATCCCCTAAACCCTGCCTGGCCAATTCAGTTTAGTACGCAGGAGCTCGTGAGTACCGAGTACCGGTATCACAGCGTACATTTGGGCCTAGGTCAGGTAGTGTGACTTACCCACCTAGGTGAGGAGACGCCCGCTCCTCTACCACCGTTTGACCACGACGGGAGGTGCCCGAGAGGTTAGCTACCTCCGAAAAGTGGGAACTAAAGGTCTGTACGTACAGAGTCGTGTGAGTGAGTTGCATGTTTATGAAATAATAATACAAACATTGCATCATTGCATTGCATAACATAACATAGCATTTCTGCATAAACAGAGACTTCATCGTATAAATCAGTGTGGGCTCTTTTATACGATGAGTTTATACCTTCCAGATCCCTTAGCTTATGTGCCCTCGTGTGCGCATATAAGTTAAGGTTACTTTCGTAGATGCTCGTATTTATTTGCTTCTTATACTACATTGCCTTTGACACATTGCATAAACAGAGACCTCATCGTATAAATCAGTGTGGGCTCTTTTATACGATAAGATTATTGCTTGCCAGATCCCTTAGCTTATGTGCCTTTGTGTACGCATATAAGTTCAGGTTAATTTTCCTAGCTTCTCTTCGTACTACTTTACTTGCTCATATTACTGCTATTGTAGCTTTCTCCTATGGTTTGCTCTTATTACAAGCCAAATTGTAGAACTGCTAGAGTAATCTTAATTAGTGTACTCCTGCTAGCTAGAAGCTATGTATCTTTTGCTTGATATACATTGCTAGTTTTACCACCTGTCACCTGCTTCCTTGATTTACCCATTGATGTCCTCCGCTTCCTCCTCCCGCACGGTGCCTAGGAGTCGCGGGTGGAGGCGGTGAGGAATATGCTGAGTCTTTTAGACTGACGGTCAGTGGACCCTATTTTTACAGGAGAACCAGGAAGAGCAGGTCAACCCTCAGAGGGTGGTGCCTGAGACGGTGAACAGGCCCGGAGTTGGACTCTCAGCAGCCGCCGGGAGAGCTCCGGTAAGCAAGACCCCTCATATACCTACACTACACATCTACCCAGGTCAGAAGCCGGAGTTATATGTCATTGAGGGAGTCGAGCCTTGTGGATGCTTAGATTGTTATATCTTCGCCAGGAGAGAGGCGAAGAAAGCATCCGAGGAACGGGCTTAGACCCATGTTGTGCTTTTATTCTAATTTCCGCACTCTCATGAACTCTTATATTGTATGAATATCTCTTGTTGGACATGTTTCTCTATTTGAGGTGATTATTGTGGACTTGTACTTTTAATTCACTCTTCTTTATAAGATTTTGGTTGGCCTGGATATAGTCGAATAGCCGGCAGGATCGGCGTGTTGTGGTGGGGACCATGTTTGAGAGGGTACCACCGCAAGACGGCGGTTCTGGGCGGTAAGACCCGGTGTTTGCAAAAAAAAAGGGGAGAGGGTCTTACACATTCAATGTCTTACTAGCATAGTAAATGGGGTGAAAATGTTTATTTCTTCTTTGTCCTAGTACTGCACCAACCGCAAAGCTACTAGCATCACACATTAATTCAAAAGGTTGAGAAAAATCTGGTGCAATTATGATGGGAGAATTAATTAATTTTTCTTTTAGTATCTCAAAAGATTTTAGACATTCACCATCAAAAATAGAAAGAGTATCTTTTTCTAATAATTTTGTTAACTGTTTTACAAATTTTGAAAAGTCTTTGATAAATCGTCGGTAAAAACCTGCATGTCCTAAAAAGCTACGGACTGCCTTAACCGTGGCCCGTGGTAAATGTTCAATAGTTTCTATTTTTGCTTTATCCACCTCAATTCCACGACATGTAATCTTATGGCCCAAGACCAAACCTTCTTGTACCATGAAATGACATTTCTCCCAATTAAGTACAAGATTAGTTTCTTCACATCGAGCAAGAACCTTTTTAAGATTTTCTAAACATAAGTCAAATGAATCCCCAAGAACTGAAAAATTATCCATAAACACTTCCATAATATCTTCAACTAATTCATTAAATATGGCTAGCATGCATCTTTGAAAAGTAGCGGGCGCGTTACATAATCCGAAGGGCATACGTCTGTATGCAAAAGTACTGAAAGGACAAGTAAATGTGGTTTTTTCTTGATCCTCCGAGGCGATAGGAATTTATAAGTAGCCTAAAAATCCATCAAGAAAATAATAGTAAGGGTGTCCCGATAAACGCTCTAAAATTTGATCGATGAAAGGAAGTTGAAAGTGATCTTTTCATGTAGCATCATTTAGTTTCCTATAATCTATACAAACTCGCCATCATGTGACAGTTTGTGTAGGAATAAGTTCATTTTGTTCGTCGGCTACCACTGTAAGACCTCCCTTTTTAGGGACTACTTGAATAGCTCACCCATGAACTGTTAGAAATAGGATAAATCATCCCAGAATCTAGTAATTTCAAAACTTCAGTTTTCACAACCTCTTTCATATTTGGATTGAGTCAACATTGAGGTTGGATAGATGGTTTATAATCATGTTCCATAAAAATTTTATGAAAACAAAATGAGGGATTAATTCCTTTAATATCATAAATTGGCCATGCTATTGCTCTCTTATGCTCTTTTAAAACATCGACCAATTTTGTTTTTTCAGGTTCAGATAAATTAGTAGAGACAATAATGGAGAAAAGTAGAATTAACTCCCAAAAATACATATTCAAGATGACCAGGTAATTTCTTTAATTCCACAATTTGAGGATCGGTTGTGATTTCTTTTAAATGATCTTTATCATTTTTTTATAACATCAAAATTCACTTTTCTAGTTAAAGACCGAGATAAGCTAAGTGATCACAAACATCAATACGAGTAAAATCTTTTAAATGACAATGAGCAATATAAAGTTCTAAAGGATCAACGCAAAGCAATTCAGAAGGTATTGTTGAAACAACATGATCAATACTATTAATAAAATAACATGTATCATCAGCCTCTATTGGTTGTTTCATAGCATTGTTAATTTGAAAGGTAACCTCCTCCTCTCCAATTCGTAAAACTAATTTTCCATCAAAAACATCAATCAAAGCTCTAGAAGTTGCTAAAAATGGACGACTAAGAATGAGCGGTATTCAGTATCTTCATCCATATCTAATATAACAAAATCCGCAGGGAAAATAAATTTATCAACTTTTATTAAAATATCCTCTATAACTCCCCTAGGATATTACCGTTTGATCATCAAGTTGAATACTTATTCTAGTTGGGTGTAGTTCGCCTATTCCTAATCTTAAAAAGAGTTTATAAGACATGAGATTAATACTTGCTTCTAAATCAACTAGAGCTCTTTTAATTTGCATGTCACCGATTAAACATGGAATAGAAAAACTACCTGGATCCTTTAGCATTTTGGGGAATTTGGTTTGTAAGATTGCTGAACATTCTTCACTCAACGTGACTGTGGAAATTTCCTATAGTTTCTTTTTGTTAGAAAGTAAGTCTTTCAGGAACTTCGCATACTTAGGCATTTGAGACATTGCTTCTGCAAAAGGCAAATTAATGTGTAATTGTTTAAATAAGGTGACCTATTTAGAATGTACACTGCAGTGTTCACAGCTTCACCCCAGTATTGCTTGGGTAGTTTTGAACTATAAAGCATGCACCTAGCCATTTCAACAATTGCCTTGTTCCTCCTTTCCGTAGTCCCATTCTGCTCAAGGGTGCCTGTGACTGTGAATTCATGCTTTATCCCCGGGTCTTGACAGAATGAGGTAAACTCATTGCTAGAGAATTCTCCCCCCTTATCCATTCTTAGAATTTTCAATCTACAGTTGACTTCATTTTCAGCTTGAGCTTTGAAAACTTTGAACTTAGAGTAGACATTGGACTTGCTTTCAATAATATAGACCCGCATCATCCTAGTAAAATCATCTACAATTAAAAGATAGTAGTGTTTACCAGAGATGGATGGAGTTCTAGTTGGCACCCAAGTGTCAGCATACACTAGTTCAAGAGGTTTAGAAGTTCTTCTGGAAGTAACATTGGGATGAGGTAAATTGTGAATTTTGCTCATGGCACACTCATGACAGACCCTGCCTTGATCTTGAAGGTTTGACAGCCCTCTTACTAGGTTCTTGTGTTGTAGTTTTTGTAGGTCACTCATATTGAGATGGCCAAACCTGTTGTGCCAAGTGGTTGTTACTGACTGAGTTTTGGACATCATATTCCTTTCTTCATAGGGTAAGGTGAGAGGAAAGACTTTGTTTGAATACATGGCTAATTTAGCTATTATTTGGGAAGTAGACTTGTCTATGATGACACAAATGGAATCATCAAATATAAGCTTATACCCCTTTTTTGTAACTGCCCTACACTCATCAGATTTTGTGCTAGGTCAGGAACATACTGCACATCTGATATATGTTTGTAGTGTCCAGATTTTGATCTAACTGCTATGGTACCTTTGCCACTAATACTCTTAGTAGATCCATCTCCTAGGGCCACTTGGGACTTGATAGACTCATCTAGGTGAATGAAAGAATGTTTGTTGTTAGTCATGTGATTGGAGCATCCGCTATCAAGATACCACACATTGTCCAAGGTAGATTCATTAGTGTTACAAGTGTAAAATACAAAGTCTTCATCACCATCCTGTTCACTGTATTTTGCTTCCTATGGTTGTTGGATGTTGCCTTTTTGTTTGAATGGACAGTCCTTAGCAAAATGGGTTGGCTTAGGGCATCTTTTGCATTTATAGATGCAATCAAATGCTTCATGATTATTGTGCCTACATAGAGTGCAATGCAGTGAGGGCCTTTGGAGAGCTTTGGGGTTTTCAACTTTCTTATTACTCTCATAAGATGTTTTTCCTGGTTGAATTAACAGTTTTCTTTGAAATGCTTGCTCTAGATTTTGGTGCTCAAACCTCTTCATCCTTTCTTCATGGGGTTGAAGAGATCCCAAGAGATAACTGATGGTAAGAGTGTTAACATCCTTAGCTTCTTCTATGTCAGTTACAACAAAGGCATATTTGTGAGTTAGAGTTTTGAGTATTTTCAAAATAATCTTCTTTTCTTCTACATTATCACCATAGCTCTTTATCTGGTTAATGAGGGATGTGATTCTGGTGAAGTAAGACTGAGTGTTGTCGTCTTCTTTCATACTTATAGTATCAAATTCTTGCCATAGATTTTGCAATTTAAATGAAATAACCTTTGTAGAATCTTGATAATCATTCTTGAGGATGTCCCATGCTTCCTTGGTTGTGGTAGCACCCATGATCCGTGGGAAGATGCTTCTTCCTATCCCTTGTTGGATGTAGAGAAGAGCATTTGCATCCCTTTTCAGATTTTCTGAGTGCTCCTTGCGCTGAGCATCATCCCAAGTGGTTACTGGGTTCTCATCAGTAGGCTTTGTGTATCCAATTTGAATCAGGTTCCAAAGATCTTGAGATAGAAAAAGAGTGCACATTTGAACATGCCAAAAATCATAAGCTTCCCCCTCAAAGATAGGCACACCACTTGGTGAATACAAGAAATTTTGACTAGAGTTGCTAGAGGAAGCCATGGGATGAGGACGAGGAGAAAAAACTTAAACCCGGGAAGGGAAACAAATGATCCCAGGATGGGAGAACACAAAGTGCAGACACCAAACTCCTCAAACTTTTGAAAGTGGATGGCAAGCTAGCACGAACCTCGCTTTGATACCATGTTGGATTTTAAGAAACAAGTAGGGGAAGATAGACGGTACAATCGAGCTTTATTTCACTAACAGCAAAATACACAAGCCCACAAGCTTCTCAGCACACTAGAACTTACTGAGATAGCTCACATAACAACTTCTTCTTTGATACATAATACGGCAACGACATGGGTTTATATAAATACCCCTAAAACACACCACTTGAACTAATAAAAAAAAGACAGAGGGGGAGGCCCACCACAGTTATGGAAGGAAACACAAGATAAAGAAGATTGTCAGCCCTGTTTATGTTACCAAGGTAGGGTTGGACCCAATTAATATGGGTAGCGGCGCTTGTCTGTTCTTCAGTTCTTGGATTCAGATTTCTTCTTGATTCTTCAGCTGGATCTTCTTTGTCTGGAGTTGTGCTGACTGGAATGTGCTCCAACATTTTATGCTCAAAACTAGTTTATTTTCTTGACAGCGGTCATAACCTTTGTCTTGCCAAACATACAATCTATGTTAATGACATTTTTGACCCAACTCACCGGAGCAAATAAGCCACGCCAAACGAAGCCTAGTTCAGGCGTGACTATAAATCTATGGGTTTATGGACCCTATAACTTTTAACATCCTTTTTTTACAGCCATTAGAGAAGAAAAGAGGATTTCATGTAAAAATATTAATCTGATCATGTTAATCCTCTCTCGCTGCTCTCTCACTATCGATAGAGGCGGCGGCAGCGGGGCTCGATGACAGAGGCATCAGGATCGGAGGCAGCAGCGTCAGGAAAAGAAAAACAGAGGAGTGGGTGTCTTCTCGATCGCGGGAGCGGCAATGGGCGACGGCGAGCGGACAAGATCGATCTTCTGTGAGGGATCGATCTGGTGGCTCTACCCTAATACGTCGACGACAGCGGTCTCGTCGGGGAGAAACACCGCAGGAATTGGGATCGGGAGGGGACTGCGCACAGGAGAAGAACTGGCGGCGGCGTACGGGAGTTGGCCGGGGGCTAGGGCAACCGAAAGAAAAAAAAACTTCGAGAATGAAACGGTGCTCGAAGCATCCCGTGTGACCGTCAAGTTTGGAACGATCTCCACGTTGCCCCCAGCAGAGATATTAATAGGGCGAAACCCTAAATCCCCGACGACCCATTATGGACCCGTTACCTAATATAAAATATACCTTAACAATTTGGATCTTCTCCTGCATTTAATTTCATGACTCTTTGGATAATACAATGATTCAATAATGCTCATTGGTTTCAAGATTATTTCATCTTTCAATATCGCTAAGTCCCAACACAAAGGCCTAGTTATATATAAAAAGCTTGGAGTTTGCAAACAAAAGAACCATATGAATTCACAAGAATTGAAAGAGATAGAGAGTTTAAATAAGGGAGGAGAAAAACACAATTTGCTGAAAAAATCAGAAATCACTACAAATTGCACTTAGCATCCATAGCCTTTTCTACCCTCCCGTTTATTGAAAGAATAAGGCTTCGTTTGGCGCGGTGGTGGCGGTCGTGAACGCGGTGGTCATGAACCGTGGTTCATAACCACCGCGTTCACCTAAGAAAATTCATGCATTTTATGCTCAAAACTAATTTATTTTCTTGACAGTGGTCGTAACTTTTGTCTTGCCAAACATACAATCTATGATAATGACATTTTTGACCCAACGAAGCCTAAGTTCAGGCGTGACTATAAGGCTTCATTTGGGAGAGCTTTTAGAGCCGCGCGTTTCATCAAAACGCAACCGCCGGGCATTCTTGGCATTTGTTTTTCCGCCATTGTTTCCATCAGCGGCGTTTACTTCCAAGCATACAAACGCGCCTCCCAAAACTCTGCCCCCCACCTCGGTTTTGTTGCGTTTAGGGATACGAAAAGGCTGCCACTCCCTCTTCTATGCTTCGTGCGTCGTCTCATGGACCGCCCTTTCCAGTAAAAAACAGTAAGCTTTTACAAAGGGGGAGATAAACAGTAAACTTTTACAGTAAAAAAACATATATATTAAATAATAAAGTTTAAACAGTTATATATAAATGTTTAGATAAAAAACATTGATATTAATAAAATTTAAACAGTAAAAAACAAAGTTCTGAACATATATATTAATAAAAATAATTAAAAATATATATAAATATTATTATCAATAATTTATATTTATATATATATGTTAGAAAAAAATATTTAAAAATTTATATAATAGAAAATATTTATAAAACGTCGCCGCTGTTTTGCCAAACGGTTCTTCGTTCTGAACAGCTCTGCAAACACAGAATAATCAAACAGAACTACATTTCCAGCAACAAGTTTCCAACAGCTCCATTTACAAACTTGCATTTCCAACAGCTCCTTTTACAACCGCAACCGCTCAACCAAATGAAGCCTAAATCTATGAGTTTATGGACCCGATAACTTTTAACATCCTTTTTTTTACAGCCATTAGAGAAAAAAAAAACAAGATTTCATGTAAAATTGTTAATTTGACCATGCAATTTCATATGATTTAACTGAATGTGATTTAAATTAATCTTATTTGCAAAGATATGGCTTCGTTTGGCTCGGCTTATTTACTCCGGTGAGTTTGGACAAAATCGTCATTGTCAGAATGTATGTTTGATATGACAAATGTTACTACCGTTATCAAGAAAAGAAACTAGTTTTAAGCATAAAATGTTTGGTATGACAATGACATTTTTATCCAAACTCACCGGAGCAAATAAGCCGCGCCAAACGAATGACTCCGTCGTTAATATTTTCCCCATTCTTTTTAAACAATTTGATGTATATTCATGACCAAGTAGAAAAATGATGAGGTTGGCAATGAAATCTAAAACATCTTTTAATTTTGAAAATTTTATTTAGATTTATTTCGATATAACATTTCGGATTGGAACAGAATGAGTTCCATCGCACTCATATTGACTATACGAGTTTAATGCAACTGACCGAAGTTAATTCAGAGCTCGTTTACATAAAATGACATTTCAGAGTGGTTGCGTAGCACAAAACTACTCAAAATGGTCATTTCCTTTAAATGACCTAAGATTCGAACGAAACGAGTTTCATTGCAATAATCGTATTGACTATACGGGTCTAATCCAACCGCAGAAGTCAATTCAGAGCTCGTTTGCTCAATATGACATTTCAAAGTGGTTGTGCAACACAACACAACTCAAAATGGTCATTTCCTTTAAATGATCTCAGATTTGAACGAAACGAGTTCTATTGCATGCATATTGAATATACGAGTTTAATGCAACTGACAGAAGTCAATTCTGAGCTCGTTTGCGCAAAATGACAGTTTGAGTCATATCCTAGCTTCTAGGGTACCTTGTGGGCGGTTGGGTAATCTTAATTGGGTCAGCTAGGGTTCTAGTGACCCAAATAAAAGTTGGGATGTTACATGGGGTACATGCAATGTAGAGAAGAACTGCACAGAGATGAGTGAACCAGGAGATCAAGCATACTTCGTAAATGCAGCAAAAACAATAGATTGTAAAATTTTAGGTGCACACATCCTTGACACACAGGCATGTGCCTCGGTCGTGTGTCCCAAAAGTCACATCGGTTCATGCAGATGCATCTCCCCGTGTCTCTGGAATAATTAACAACACACGCCCTTGACATACGGGTGTGTGCCTCGAGTACGTGCCCTCAAAAGTTGCGTCTTTTGCTCCTGAACCGATGTCAATCGGTATCCCGCCATTTTGGGCCCACACGCCCTTGGCACACAGGCGTGTACCACTGGCCGTGTGTCCTAAATATCGTACAACGTATATCATATATATGTACATATTTAGAACATGGTTTCTTAAACCGACACGATCAAACACTCCAACTTTCACACATCCTAATGTGTTACTCTATAGGTTCGTATTACATTGGCAGTAAGATTGATCATTTGACTAATAATATGTCACAAGAGTCCAATAGATTTAACGGTTGCAGCAGACATGATTCGAAGGAATATGCTCTTGTTAACTCCTTGTTGGATGTATAACTGAGCTTTGGCATCCTACTTTTTGTTTTCTCGATATGTTCTATCTGCCGCACCCCATTTTCTATGGGTGAGATGAACAATGTTCTCATTTGAATGCTCCAATAATCAAAAGGCCTCTGCGTCGAATATTGGGACGACATTTGTTGAATAAGTGAAGGTTTGAATCGCTCTCGAGTACGCCATATGATGATACTTGAATCGAGAATGGCATGAGTGTTGTGGAGAATCCATGAAACTATGGCGGAGACAGATTTCCTTCTAGTCGAAACATCGAGACGAATACATGAGCGGAAGTATATTTGAATCCATGTGGTTGGATTATTGCGGTCACAGATCTTCCAAGTCTTCAAGAGCGTGATGAAGAAGACGACTCCTCTTCCTCCTTAGTCTCTCTCTAACGATAGGGTGCTAGGACTGAATGAGAGTAAAAATGTCTTGTGACTCGGGGACCATAACCTATTTATACTAAAATTCGTATGCGACAATTTTATGATTAAACCCATCATATAAACATAAAATGATGTATGGTATCCACACATATATAATTTGAACCGTCCATACAATATAAAAAATTATTGACCTGATTAATTAGATCACCCAAATTGGGTCGATGTTAATGCCAGCCTAGTAACACGCATAATTAACATATTTGGTCCATACCATCATTATTTCTAACAATGAGCACATATATTAACTTCAGAATGGAGATAATTATTCAAGTGATTCAAGTCTGATGACAGGGAGTTGAACATCATTGATTCCTCTTCTTTGGTTCAGAACACCCGTGGCTCTTATACAATGTTACAGGCGATATATCGAATGTGTGGAAGAGGAAAAAACTAAGGAAAAAAGATAAGTGGAGATATCATTTAGTTAGATATACAGTCAATTACATGTCATTTCATCTTCTCATACATTTAATTTCACGTACGATTCTTTGGTTTCAAGATTATTTCAGCTTTCAATGATGCTAAGTCCCAGCACAAAGGCCTAGTTATATATATAGAAAGCTTGGAGTTTGCAAACAAAAGAACCATATGAATTCACAAGAATTGAAAGAGCTAGAGAGTTTAAATAAGGGAGCAAATAAGCCGCGCCAAACGAAGCCTAAGTTCAGGCGTGACTATAAATCTATGGGTTTATGGACCCGATAACTTTTAAATTCCTTTTTTTTACAGCCATTAGAGAAAAAAAACAAGATTTCATGTAAAAATGTTAATGTGATCATGCAATTCCATATGATTTAACTGAACGTGATTTAAATTAATCTTATTTGCAAAGATATAGATGCATTTGACTTCGCCGTTAATATTTTCCCCATTCTTTTTAAATAATTTGATGTATATTCATGACCAATGAGTTGAGAAAGAGGAGAACAATGAGTTGAGAAAGTTGGAGAGAAGGTGGGTGAAGGCGCATATAAATAGTTGGGAAGGAGCTGGGTTTTGGTTTCTCTAGCAATTAATTACTGAAGAGAAATACTCAAGTGTGTTCACTCACCTAGTTCTAGGTGGGGGATAAATACAGCCGTATGATCTTAGATCCGACGGTAGGGAAAATATGACATTATTTATTATTCATAAATACAGCAATATTTAGAGCTATCAATGGCTGAGATGCGCTCCTCTCACCATGATCTTAGGTAATTTGCAAAAGTTTTTCAGTAATGAAAAATTTGTAGGCGAGTTAATCTCACCTAAGATCATGGTGAGAGGAGCGCATCTCAGCCATTGATAGCTTTAAATATTGCTGTATTTATGAATAATAAATAATGCCAGTATTTTCCCTACCGTCGGATCTAAGATCACACAGCTGTATTTATCCCCCACCTAGAACCAGGTAAGAGAACGCACCTAAGTATTTCTCTTTTTCTTTAGGAATTTATTTGCATAAAACTCATACAATTTTGATTTCTTCTTTATTAAAAAAATATTTTAATTAAACAATTTAGGTAATAAGAGCAATAGTGAAACTGATGAGGTTGGCAATGAAATCTAAAACATCTTTTAATTTTGAAAATTTTATTTAGATTTATATGCCACCCCAAGATAATCTTTTAGGGTCCGTTCGGCGCGCAGGTAATGGCTTTCTGGAATTGGCTTTGGCCAGAAAACCAATATCTGCAGGAATTGGTTTTGTGCATAAAACCAATTCTGCTGTTCGGTTGCAAGATGGAATTTAGTGAACAAAATTGGAATTAATATCTGTAAGTTGTTCGGCTGCACGATGGAATTAGCTTTCTGGAATTGAAATTTTTAAAATTCAAATTTTTAAAAGCGCGCGCCCGGGCAAAAAATGTGCGCCCGGGCTAAAACATCGTGTCAGGGCGAAAAAATCGCGCCAGGCGAAAAAATCGCGCCCGGGCGAAAAAAATCGCGCCTGGGCAAAAAAATCGAGCGGGCGCAATAAATGCGCCCGGGCGAAATAAACGCGCCCGGGCGAAATAAAACGCGCCCGGGAGAAATAAAACGCGCCCGGGCGAAATAAACGCGCCCGGGCGAAAAAATCGCGCCGGTGCGAAAAAATCGCGCCCGGGCGAAAATATGCGCCCGGGCGAAAAAATCGTGCCTGGGCGAAAAAATCGCGCCCCGGCGAAAAAATCACGCCCGGGCGAAAAAATCGCGCCCGGGCGAAAAAATCGCGCCCGGGCGAAAAAATCGAGCCCGGCCGAAAAATCGAGCCCGGCCGAAAAAATCGAGCCCGGGCGAAAAATTGTTCCCGGGGGAAAAAATCGCGCCCGGGCGAAAAATCGAGCCCGGGGGAAATAATTGCGCCCGAGCGAAATAATCGAGCCCGGGCGAAAAAATCGCGCCCTAGGCGAAAAAATCGCGCCCGGTCGAAAAAATCGCGCCTGGGCAAAAAAATGGCGCCCTGAGAAATAAAACGCGCCCGGGCGAAATAAAACGCGCCCGGGAGAAAAAAAATCGCGCCCGGGCAAAAATATACGCCAGGGCGAAATAAACGCGCCCGGACGAAAAAATCACGCCCGGGCGAAAAAATCGCTCCCGGGCGAAAAAATCGCGCCCGGGCGAAAAAATCGCGCCCCGTGCGAAATAAACGCGCCCGGACGAAAAAATCACGCCCGGGCGAAAAAATCGCGCCCCGGGCGAAAAAATCGCGCCCGGGCGAAAAAATAGCGCCCGGGCGAAAAAATCGCGTCCGTGCGAAAAAATCGTGCCTTAGGCGAAAAAATCGCGTCGGGCCGAAATAAACGTGCCCGGCCGAAATAAAACGCGCCCGAGCGAAATAAATGCGCCCGCGCAAAAAAATCGCGCCCGGGTGAAATAAACGCGGCCAGACGAAAAACACCCTGCAGGAAAACGCACGCTCGGGCGAAAAACTCACGCGTAGGTTGAAAAACTATAGTGTAAACATTTGATTATGCGGAAAACCTATGGGCGGAGGTAAGAATTGCTATTTGATTTTTTTAGTTCATAGTAAAAGTCATGGGTTTTCACATGAAAGCCAATATCCGCTTAAATTTCATTGCGCCGAACACTAGAATTGAATTTCTAATCTCTAATGCCAATTCCAGAAAGCCAATTCCATCCTAACGAACGTACCCTTATATTTTCCTTACTTTTGGAATATCACTTTGATGTATTTTCTCTTAAACTTTCTATTAATTCACTCAAATCTTAAAACATAAGATAATATTTATAAACATAATGACATCCAAAAATTTGAAAGAAGCTGACCATAAATTTAACCCGGATAGTATAAATGAGGAAATTTATTGGTGTTATGGGTACATTTGGAGCAAGTTAAATGAAAATTTATATATTATTAAGTGCATGACTATTTCAAAATAGTGAGGTAAGATAAGAGAAAAGCTTTCAGCATGTTGATAGTTAGTATAAATGAGGTCAGGAGTCACCCTTCCTTCAATGTGCTTCAAGCAATATATAGATATAAATGGAGTTCTACCGGAAAATAATGGTTCTGGCGCTCCTCTTAATCCTTCTCCCAAATGATGCTGGTGTGTATTCCTCTCTCTCTCTCTCTCTCTCTCTCGCTCGCTCGCTCCCTCTCTCTCTTTCCATAATAATAGTAATGATAATAATAATCTCTTTTCTTTTGAAGTGATGTCGTGGCAACATACCAGGATGCTTACTAGAGAACTGTTTTATGTGAGTTGTAATCGGGGTGCATGCCACAATTTATGTATGAATCAAATAATTGGCCATGGTTGCAGGTTGACAAAGTACTATTGCAAGGAAGAGTATATGGCATGTGTATGTGAATTCAAGAGTAGTGATTCTTTTATGTTTCACATCAACAGCTGCCTTATCCCAGTTACCTATTTTGGAGAGGATATAGTGCTTGGTGGATTGTAAGAGGCTAGAAAAACATGTCGTTGGAGCATGAGAAGTTTCTCTAGCTATGTGTAGCAATTCATACAATATGCATGTCTCGTCTCTCTCCATCAATCCATCAAAGTGTTTTTCTTTTAAATTAAGCGTGTCAACTAGTTTTAAATTCATGTAAGAATAATACCCACGTATTTGGTGTCTTGAACTAAATTTTGTTAACTCCGCGACATTAACTTGTGCTTCTCTTTGTGATATGTGATTATTGCTATATGAGATTAGCTCTCCGTTATTTTTCTGATATCTTATGTAATTTGATTTAATAGTCAAGATTTTCAAATACTCCATTTATTCAAATGCTTGCCCGTGAGTAAATCTTCGAAGAATGGAGATCCAAATCCTCCTACTATTTTACTTTGTTCATTTGAGGATTTAACTCAATGAGTCAATAATTCAAGATTAGATGCAGAGAAAAGCATTAGACTATGCTGACTTTCTATGATTTGATTATGTTAATGGAATTAATTGATGTTGAATTAAAATTCTGTATTTTCAAAACTTGTGCACTCTGAGTTAATATTTTGATTTTTCAAATTTCATTTACTTTTATAAATGATTTACGGGAAGAAGCCTCTTGCAAAAATGCAAGGTAAGGTTTGCCTATATTTCACCATTGTAGGGGGGGCCTTCCCTGGACCCTCGTTGCGTGGGGATGCCGGAAAAACTCCGGGGCACCCACGTGCGTGCCGATCGGCCACCCGCGGCACCACGCCCCCACGCAATCGCGCCGCGGCGCACCCTTCGCGGCACCATGAGCGCTCTGCGCGGCCACCCACGCGCGCTGAGCTTCCCGCACGCCGCGCAACAATCCCCGCGCGCGCGACGGTCGGCACGCCCCTTACTCCTTTCTCTCACTTTATCCCTCCTCAACCTTGCATAAAATTTAAAAAACAAATCTCACCTTCGAGGACAGAGGCATGACGATGGAAAATCTCCTCGTACTCCGAGCGAGAACTCTCTTCAAAGGCTCCGCCACAAAATAATGAAAAAGAGTTGGGGAGACTTCAAATTTATAAGTACTGTGCAGAACTTATAATGGAAGGCGCAATTAAATTAAGAAAATATGTTGTCATATCTCACTCCCTTAAAAGAGGAAACAAAATAATCTCAATTCAATCACCTATCTCGCAAAAAGGGAAAAGAATATCCAAGTATTTGTTCGACCAATGATATCTTACAATTCTTCCGGTTCTATTACAGATCATCATCTCAGGGTTGAGGAGGTGAATTTATGACATCATCCTTTGCATTGGGTTATTTATATATTGTTTGTTCTTAAGGTCACGAGGACCTATATCCACCCAAGCTCTACTCCTATCCAATCCATATTCTAAAGCTTTATTTACTTGTCTACCCATACAAGACATCATCTTCACCCAAGTAAGCATTTTGAAAATACCAAACTTCAAGATCTATATAATTGGGATACATCTTCTAAATAAGGTCTAGGGGAGTCCAAGTCCGTACCAGGTTAGCCCAATAAACAAAAGGATAAGCCCCCATATATTTTGGTCTACATTTCTTTGATATCACTATAGTGCATTCATCCTATATATGTACACGATTCTTAGGGCATACAATCTTAGACTTGGAGTTCCACCATGAGACTTATTGATATGGTACACACTCTAGGCCCTTAAAGTTACCATTTACGAATCCTTCTTAAGGTCAATATGTTACAAAATCAAGAATGGGCCTTCCTTGGATTTGGATTCTTATTCGACCTCTAATAATTGGCTTGGTGACTGCTTCACCGTAAAATATAACGGGAAGTATAATTGGCAGGATAATTTATACTTAAGAGTCTCTTATTACTCCAATAGTAGATCACAGGCACCAAATCCTTTTGAGACGGTCCTATTAGTTTGGTTAAGGAGATAATAACATTTGATAAGTGAGCGGTAAACACCGGAGTGTAGGCCTCAAACACCTACACTCATATTAAACTCTTTCCTTTAATCACTATGGGTATCCCCATATCCTAACCAAATCTATACCTGAGGTCGATTTAAGACTAGGATACGCCACGAAATCATCTTGGTAAGCTAAACAAAAGTGGTGTCCTAGTTGGGTTGGCCTAACTCATGCTTAAATGGACTATATTCTGTGATTTTACACATGGGCACACCACTGCTTCCGCTGCTTAGTTTGTCTGCAAACTAAAGCTCGAGCGGGGTGGCCTAGTGTTGTGGACTTCTATCTCTTATGATCGTTCGTTCAATTGATACCAGTTTGTAAGACCACCCTCCCCCTTCCGGGAGGGTTACCGGGGTCTTATGCCCAGAACCACCGCCTTACGGATGACACCAACTCACGGGTTAGTCGACACCGCAAGACGCCGATTCTGCCGGCTAGTACGATCATTCAACCATTAGGACAACAGAGTATAGAATAATAAAAACTTAAAAGACAGTCCACATCACAAATATTATTTAAACAAATAGAGTCCAAACATGAGTACAAAAGATAGAAGGGCTTAAGCCCGAGTACATAGCCAAATGAAAAGTACAAACTCTCTCTCTCTCACACTACATCTCTATGCGGAAGCTAATACTCTCAACATCAAACACCTGTCTTGTAGTAAAAGTAATGCGCGGCATCTGCTCCCAGGTCCTGCCATCATGTCCTGACTGGTCGTACATGTGCTCAGCTCCTCAAACACCTACGGTCACAACCGACCGTTAGTCATAAAGACTAAGCCGATTTTGTCCCCGCCTCCCCCGCGTCTCCTAGGCACCGAGCGGGAGGAAGAAGTGGAGGACAACAAAGTGGAGTAAACAAAAACAGGTGATAGGGAAATCTAAGCTAGCAAGTATATATATATATATATAGGCAAGCACTACTCTAGCAGTATAAACAAGTAAGAGAGCAGTTAAGAGTAGTAAAGGGAGTAAATGGTAAAGTAGTGCGCGCAAGTACAACAAGTAAATAAATAATTCTACACACCATCACATGAGTACCTTAACTTATATGAATGCTCATACAAACTTATAAGTTAAGGTTTTCGGAAATATAACTTATCAAATAAAAGAGTCCATACTAATTTATATGATAAGGGTCTGCAATTATGTTCTGGATTTACGTATGATATGATATGCATGCAATGATATGATTCATACAAGTGCAACTCACCCACACTACTCTGTGATCACAGACCTTTAGTTCCCACTTTTCGGAGTTAGCTAAACTCTCTGGTACCGCTATTGTGGCTACGACAGCGGTGGAGCGGGCGTCTCCACCCCTAGACGGGTATACACACTACCAGGCATAACCCTCTCATACGCCTGTGTACACGTCCTAGGTGCACTCTAGAGTCTTGCATACTCTTTGCTGGAACCTACCAGTCTTAAAGGCCGGGTGTGCGTCCTGTTGGGGATCGTCCTCCAGACCGCAGTATAAACAACCTACTGGCCCCTCAACCTCACACCCGCCTAAGTCAACGTACTGCCGTTGGTGTGACGACCGGACCATACCGAAGACCCGCCACTAATTTGTTCTTATGCACATGCAATTTATCACCACCCGAGCCTCCAGCTCGCAGGACTAACCCGTCCTGATATACAACCTCCCGAGCCTCCAGCTCGCAGGACCATCTCGTCCTGATATACTATATCCCGAGGATCCAGCTCGCAGGACTAACCCGTCCTAATATACTATATCCCGAGCATCCAGCTCGCAGGACTAACCCGTCCTGAATAAACTATCACCCGAGCCTCCAACTCGCAGGACTAACCCATCCTGAATAAACTATCACCCGAGCCTCCAGCTCGCAGTACTAACCCGTCCTGAATAAACTATCACCCGAGCCTCCAGCTCGCAGGACTAACCCGTCCTGAATAAACTATCACCCGAGCCTCCAGCTGGCAGGACTAACCCGTCCTGAATAAACTATCACCCGAGCCTCCAGCTCGCAGGACTATCTCATCCTGGTATACCCTTTCCCATCCCCAACTCGGGATGAAGTCTACCATGTTTCTTAATTCACCTAATTATACTACTCTTGTCTAATTATTGTTATATTTAGAAGCTTACGGTGAATCCTGGACTTCCCGAGGGCTACCCGATGAAGGGTTCGCAAGGTACTAGGGTATGTGATGGGATGATGCCCAACCCCTTTCCAGGACAATTACTATTATTGGTGACTACCCTGACCTAAATCTCCACCCTCTTATTACTCTTTATAACTTAGGTGATTTCGTGCCTTATGTTTCACCTCACTCCTAAGCAACCGTTCTCTTGAATGGTGCTCAACTCTTGAGATTCCTCGTCCTCTAAGTGATATAAGATCATATACTACTATAATCCAAATCTCACTGATTTCCTATGTGATCTTGACGTCCTAATCATCATATTGAGTTTTCACTATCCGCAGACCATGGCGTATAACAAACTTTGATTCCTATGTTGGGACCTAGGTCAAATCACTTCCAAATGACTTCTAATTTTTATCATAAGTTCATAGTGGGTATAATAAGGGATGATCAGAATCTAAGCATGTTTCATATAATTTTGACCTCTTTAAAAAAATTCATTAATTAATAATCTCAATCTAAAATGTGAAGGATGTAACATGCTAGTGAATTCAAACTTGCTAAATATTCTTCCAAAGGTGATATTTGACATAATAAAAAGATTCCCAAAGTTTCCTAATTTTCCAGCTGTTATATAATCATGATTTCCAATTTTCAATAAATGAATGAAAATATAACTTTGCACATCAAGTACAAGATTGTGACATCTAAAAATTCTGGAAAAATTGCAGTGGCACTATAATGACCTAAAAGCATTAATTCCAGAAGATCATAATTTTCCAGCAAATTTAAACCCATAATTCATATTTATCATTAAATGGGTAACAAAATGACTTTGTACATCATGTGCTAGATCTTTTCTTCCTAAAATTTTGAAAAAATTACAGTAGCATTATAATAGCATAAAAACACTAATTCCAGAAGATCATAATATTCCAGCAATTTAAACCCATAATTTCTATTTATCATTAAAGGGGTGATAAAATGACTTTGTACAACAAGTACCAAATCTTGACTTCTTAAAATTCTGAGAAAATTACAGTGGCACTAGAACAGAATAAAAACACTAATTCCAGAAGATTATAATTTTCCCGCAAATTTAAACCCATAATTTTTATTTATCATTAAAGGGGTGATAAATTGACTTTGTACAACAAGTACCAAATCTTGACTTCCTAAAATTCTGAGAAAACTACAGTGGCACTATAATAGCCTAAGAACACTAATTCCAGAAGATCATAATTTTCCAACAAATTTAAACTCATAATTTATATTTATCATTAAAGGGGTAATGACTTTGTACTACAAGTACCAAATCTTGACTTCCTAAAATTCTGAGAACATTACAGTGGCACTATAACAGCATAAAAGCACTAATTCCAGAAGATCATAATTTATCTCCAAGTTCTAGTCATAAAAATTTCATAAATGCATAAGTGTGACAAATGACAAAATAATCAAAAGCATGAGATTCTTAATGCTAAAAGTCCTAAGATTTTCTAGTGTGATGCATTAAACTATAATTTGGGTGGGTGCAAAGTTTCAGAAGTCAAAACCAAGCCATTAGGGCTAATTTCTCAAAATACCAATTTTTGCTATTGGCACACCTATCCCCTTATAGGTAGAGACATGCAAGAAGAATTTACCCTACATGCAGAGGTCCAAATGTTCTCAAAATTTAAACCTAGACTAATGTTGTCTAATTAGACATGACCCCCAAATTTGGGGTCATTTGGAGTCATATATCTCCAATTATTTCATTTATTTGATTTTCCAAGTTCTGAACAAAACTATAGAAAAATTGTCTCCATAAATTCTGATATTTAAATCTAAGCTAGGTATAAGGCACATGCATGCGTGGTCAAAATCCCAAGTCCATCAGACTTATATTTTAGGGTGTGCACACTAATTAATTTATGATTTATGTTTTGACCAGTCTCACTAAAATGAGTACTGTGGGTCCTACAGTGATCCAAATGGCCTGATTTAAATTTCAAATGAAATTAGACATCCAGGTCTACATTAGTTGTCTCTGGGCATTTTTCAAAATAATTCCTCTAAAGGCCTTAAAATAATTAAACAAAATCTCTACATAAGTGTGACAGATTTATACAATTAATAAGGATATTAATATATATTTATATGAAATGATTTGCACGAATCCTGGCACAAAATCGACGGTATCTGGTCATCTTCCCCAGCCAGCCGACGGTCCAGATCGATCCCGCCTGGGCCATCTTCTCTGGCCATTTCTCGGCAACCTGCAGCACCCCACGGCCGGCCACCGCCTCCACCACCTCCGTTGAGGTGGTGGCTAGCATTTGAGGGCGACACGGCCACCGGAGATGGCCTCTCCGGCGATCCCGAGCAAGAAGAAAAGGCTCGTATTTATCCCTCAATCTCGCATGGAATCGAGCTCGTTTGAGCCCGATATCACTCCTAAATAGATCTAGATTCTAGCACAGAGGGAGGGGGGAGAAACCGTGCCTGAAGGAGGGCTTGACGGCGAGTGTGTTGAAATTATTGAAGTGAAAGTGGAGGAGGCTTTTGGACCTGGGCGGTCTGGGAAGAGATCGGGCGGTCTGGCGTGACCGCACGGTCTGGCGGTCTGACAATGGTGGTCTGTTCTATTGGTCAGCTGCAGCTTCCGGGGTTGACCGCTGGTCTGGTCCAAGGGCTGCTGGAGGAGGTCGTGCGGTCTGGCTGTGACCGCATGATGGCTGATCATCCTTAGGGTCGCGCGGTCTGTCTCTGACCGCGTGACAAGTTGTTCTCTTCAAGGACGTGCCGGTCTGGCGTGACCGCACGGGTTGGCTCTTGAATCCAGTCTGGTGACTTTCCAGAGGGTTCTGAAGGAGTTCGCGGACTAAGTCATTCTTAGTCGCGCGGTCTCAGTTCGCGGTCTCAGGAGGAGACCAGGAGGGCGAGCTGGCTGTGTTTGCGGTCTCAGGTGAACACAGGTGGTGGGTGACTTCTAGGCGGTCTGGCGATCTCCGTGTGGAGTCGTGTTCAGACCAAGGGAGTAGCGATCTCCCGCGGTCTGGAGTGAAGTCGGCGCTCACCAAAATGAAGCAGGAGGGTTGCAGTGATCGCGCGGGTTGACCGGTAAGGTCGCGCGGTCTGATGGGTGGTGACTCTATCTCATAGGGTGGTGACTGGATCAGGTCTCACGCCTATAAATAGGGAGCCACTGTTGCAACAATAAGAACACACCAAGTGTAAGCTGAGTTCGCGTCTTTCTTGCGGTCTGTGTTTTCCGACCGGGCGGTCTCTGATCAAATTCTTCTTGTGCAGCTTCTGCGGATAGTGCGGGCAGCAGCGATCACCTCTTCCTCTGAAAGTGTTCGGGCGGTCTGCGGCTTGGAGTTGTGTTGCTGGAGTTTGGGAAGATCAGGAGGTCGAAAGAAGGGAGCGGTCTGTGCAGCGGTTTGGTGGTGGTCTGAGGTCGGCAGGGTGTTGCGGTCTAGCAACAGGTGGAGATCGCAAGGGAGTTCGCGCGGTCTGTGCAAGAGAGGTCGTGCGGGTTGTGCGGTCTGAAGTCTTTCAGTATTCTTCTCTGTATTGGTTCTGGAGTGTTGTGCTGACGAAATCATGTCTCGTCAAGCATGTCTTGCCCTGTAACTGAAGTTAGAAAATCAATAAAGATCAATTGTTTGCCCCAAATTGTTTCTGGTTGTTTTGGCTTGTAACTCTAGTTGTTATTCCTGCTTGCTCTCACAAGGTCCGGAAAAATTTCACATGGTATCAGAGCGAGGTTGGAGTTGAAAGAGCAGTGAATAACTTAGAGTAGCCATCGCCTTTGTGAAGAAGGAACCAGAGGGAAAACAATGGAAGGCGGATTTGCAAGAGGTCTTGGGATTGATATGCTTACTTCGACCAACTTTAAGAAGTGGAGGTCATGTATGCAGAGCTATCTTCTAGGGGAGGACCTCTGGGAGGTTGTTGGAGGAGATGCAACTGAAGAGGTGAAGGCAACGGAAGCAGGTGATAATGGTCCGGCTGTGAGGGCGTGGAGAAAGACCAATGCTAAAGCCGAGTTCACCTTGAAGCGTGCCATTTCACCGGAACTATTTGATCACATCTTAGGGTGTGGATCAGCTGCCGAAATCTGGAGAGCCCTGGATGGGCTGTTTAACAAGAAGAATGTGGCGAGGCTGCAGTTCTTGGAGAATGAGCTGGCAAGGTCAGCTCAGGGTGATCTTTCTATCTCAAACTTCTTTCTGAAGATGAAGAACCTCTGCGCTGAGATATCAGCACTGGATCCTGATGAGCCTATCTCTGAGGCGAAGCTGAAGAGGCACATCATCCGCGGCCTGCGGAAGGAATATGTTGCCTTTGTGACGTCAGTGCAGGGATGGGCAAATCAGCCGTCTCTGCTAGAGCTGGAGAATCTGCTAGCTTCGCAGGAAAGTCTGGCAAGGCAGATGGCGGGAGTGTCAGTGACTGGGGGAGACGGCGAGGTGCTCTTCTCAGGGAAAAAGAAGAAGTGGGAGAAGAAGAAAAAGATCGCGGGAGGCTATGGGCCTTCAACTTCTGGACAGCAGGAAAGGGGGTATGCTCCCAAGGCTGACGGGAAGAAGAAGGGGGAAGGTCCGAGATGCTTCAAGTGCGGGAAGGTTGGGCACTTCAAGAAGGAATGCCCAGTTGTTACTCAATCGGGGCATGTTGTTGGAAAGGTGGAAGTGGAGGCCAGGCACATTGATGGAGGATGGGGAGGAGCCTTCTCGGCTTCGGTTGAAGCCTCGGCTACTATCAACTATCAAGAGGACTGGATCGTGGACTCGGGGTGTGGTCATCACCTCACCGGAGATGAGTCGAAGCTTTCATCAGCACAACCCTATACAGGTAACAATGCTATCATCACCGCTGATAATACTGTGCATCCAGTCGAGAAGGTGGGGGTTGTTTCTTTGGGCAGTGATAGAGGGCCACTTACCTTGAAGAGTGTCTATCATGTGCCCGGGATGAAGAAAAACCTCTTCTCCGTGACCAACGCTGTTGACGCTGGGTATCACGTTCTGTTCGGCCCAACAGAAGTGAAATTTCTACGAAATGTAGAGGCCGTGAAGGCGAAGGTTGTTCATGTTGGGAGACGGGCAAAGGACTTGTTCGTTTTGTCGACAAGTTCCTACGTCGACAAGATGAAGACGAATGATGGTGCCGTGATATGGCATGAGAGGTTGGGACATGTAGGGATGGACAAGCTGAAAGCTATGGCGGTGAGAGGTCTGGTCAAGGGCCTGCCAAGTCTATCTTCCTACGGAGAAGGTCATGTTTGCGCAGGATGTCAGTTCGGCAAGTCTCATCGACTACCGTTTGACAAGTCGCAGACAAGGAGTAGTGTGCCGTTGGAGTGCATCCACGGTGACTTGATGGGACCTACTGCTACCCCAAGCCTCAGAGGCAGCAGGTATATGCTGGTGTTGATCGATGATTACACCAGATATGTCTGGGTATATTTCCTGAAGGAGAAGGCGGAAGCGTTTGCCAAGTTTGTGGAGTTCAAGGAGCTCGTGGAAGGTCGGCTGAATCTGCGGATCAAGAAGCTGAGGACGGACAACGGAGGAGAGTTCACCTCTGCTGAGTTCTCCAGTTTTTGCAGGAAGGCAGGCATCCGGAGGGAGCTCACTTGTGCTCATACTCCACAACAGAACGGAGTTGCAGAGCGGAAGATCCGTCATCTGACGGAGACCTGCAAGTGTTGGCTGCATGCCAAGAGTATCCCAAAGTCCTTCTGGGCGGAGGGAATGTCTTGTGCTGCTTACGTCATCAACAGGATGCCTCTGAGCCCCATCAACATGTTGACCCCGCATGAGATGATGTTCAAGGAGAAGCCAAGCGTGGCACACCTTAGGGTGTTTGGTTCCACCTGTTACGTGCACATCCCTGATGCTCTTCGGACAAAGCTAGAAGCGAAGGCTAGGAAGCTAGTCTTTGTGGGATACGATGAGCGGAAGAAAGGGTGGAAGTGCATGGACCCGGAGACGCGGAGATTTGTTGTATCTCGCGACGTCGTGTTCGATGAGGTGACATCGTACAAGGGGTCTTCTGATGTGGAGTTACCAGAGAGCAGGGTAGAGTTGCCAGAGAAAGCTGTGGAGAATCTTCAGGTGGAGCTACCTGTGTCACCAGGTGGTCCATCTCCTTCTAGTTCCGAGACGGGGGCTTCTGGTTCAGGGAGCAGGGGGAGCAATGCTCCTAGCACGTCTGGAAGGGGAGCTAGGGAAGAAGCAGCTGGAGATAATGCGGTTCAGGGGAAGGAGCTGAGGAGGTCGAAGCGAGCGATCATCGCCCCTGATCGCTATACAGGAGGAAACGCAGTGAGCTTTGTCTCATGTTTCTTTGCTGGTCCCTTGGATGAGAGGGAGCCGTCTAGCTTTGAGATGGCCCAAGGCATGAAGGAGTGGGATGTTGCGATGCAAGAAGAGATGGCAGCTCTCGAGAAGAATGAGACCTGGTCTCTTGTGCCCAAGCCGAAGGGCATCGCTCCTGTGACATGCAAGTGGGTCTACAAGCTGAAGAAGAAAGCTGACGGCAGTATCGAGCGTTACAAGGCTCGTCTTGTAGCTCGGGGGTTCTCGCAGCAATACGGTGAAGACTATGATGAGACATTCAGTCCGGTGGCAAAAATGACTTCAGTTCGGTTCATCATTGCCTTGGCGGCGTTCAGTGGATGGGAGATTTGGCAGCTCGACGTCAAGAACGCTTTCTTGTACGGCGAGATTGACAAGGACATCTTCATGGTCCAGCCACCAGGTTTTGTGTCTGAAGATTTTCCGGAGCATGTCTGCAAGCTGAAGAAGGCCCTGTATGGGTTGAAGCAAGCGCCGAGGGCGTGGTACGGGAAGATCGCAGAATATCTCCTATTCTGTGGATTTGTTGCTTCAGACTCAGACTCGAGCTTGTTCGTCAAGAAGAGCGGGGAGCTTCAGGTCATCGTGCTGCTATACGTTGACGATATGATCGTAACGGGGAACTCGAAGGAGGATGTAGCACAGCTTCGGGCCGAGCTGGCTATCAGGTTCGAGATGAAGGATCTTGGTGAGCTTCACCATTTTCTTGGACTTGAGGTGCAGAGGAAGGAAGGTGGAGTGCTGGTGACCCAAGCCGGATATGCGGAGCGGATCGTGGAGCGGTTCGGCATGAAGGAAGGGAAGTGCACTTCCACACCTCTGGAGAAGGCTATGAAGCTTCGGAAGGATGAGGGAAGGATCATGCAAGATCCGTTGGTGTTCCGAGCTCTAGTTGGGAGCTTGATTTATCTGACGATCACGAGGCCGGATATTGCATATGCAGTTGGCAGAGTGAGTCGATATATGGCGGAGCCACGGGTACCTCATCTGCTAGCGGCCAAGAACATTCTGAAGTATGTCAAGGCGACCTCGGACATGGGTCTCTTATACAGGAGAGATGCGGGCTTCGAAGTGCATGGATACATGGATGCTGATTACGGGGGAGATTCGGATGATCGGAAGTCGACATCTGGATTCGTCTTCATGGCGGGCCCTACGGCTATATCATGGTGCAGCAAGAAGCAGGATTCCGTATCGGTCTCTACCACGGAAGCGGAATACAAGGCTTCGGCCTTGGCAGCTCAGGAAGCCATCTGGCTTAGGAGGTTGGTTGGAGACGTCCACAAGGAGGTTCGGGAGCCGACTCTGCTACGCGGTGACAACGAGAGTGCTCTCAAACTGGTAACCAATCCAGTTTGTCACGCGAGGACCAAGCATATTGAGATCGAGCATCACTTCATACGGGAGAAGGTGCTGGAGGGATCTCTTTCGGTCGAGCATGTGCGGAGTGCGGACAATGTCGCAGACATCTTCACAAAGGCGCTGGCAAAGGGGCCGTTCACACGGCTAAGGGAGCTACTTGGGCTAGTTTCCACTTCCCACTTCAAGGGGGAGTGTTGAAATTATTGAAGTGAAAGTGGAGGAGGCTTTTGGACCTGGGCGGTCTGGGAAGAGATCGGGCGGTCTGGCGTGACCGCACGGTCTGGCGGTCTGACAATGGCGGTCTGTTCTATTGGTCAGCTGCAGCTTCCGGGGTTGACCGCTGGTCTGGTCCAAGGGCTGCTGGAGGAGGTCGTGCGGTCTGGTTGTGACCGCATGATGGCTGATCATCCTTAGGGTCGCGCGGTCTGTCTCTGACCGCGTGACAAGTTGTTCTCTTCAAGGACGTGTCGGTCTGGCGTGACCGCACGGGTTGGCTCTTGAATCCAGTCTGGTGACTTTCCAGAGGGTTCTGAAGGAGTTCGCGGACTAAGTCATTCTTAGTCGCGCGGTCTCAGTTCGCAGTCTCAGGAGGAGACCAGGAGGGCGAGCTGGCTGTGTTTGCGGTCTCAGGTGAACACAGGTGGTGGGTGACTTCTAGGCGGTCTGGCGATCTCCGTGTGGAGTCGTGTTCAGACCAAGGGAGTAGCGATCTCCCGCGGTCTGGAGTGAAGTCGGCGCTCACCAAAATGAAGCAGGAGGGTTGCAGTGATCGCGCGGGTTGACCGGTAAGGTCGCGCGGTCTGATGGGTGGTGACTCTATCTCATAGGGTGGTGACTGGATCAGGTCTCACGCCTATAAATAGGGAGCCACTGTTGCAACAATAAGAACACACCAAGTGTAAGCTGAGTTCGCGTCTTTCTTGCGGTCTGTGTTTTCCGACCGGGCGGTCTCTGATCAAATTCTTCTTGTGCAGCTTCTGCGGATAGTGCGGGCAGCAGCGATCACCTCTTCCTCTGAAAGTGTTCGGGCGGTCTGCGGCTTGGAGTTGTGTTGCTGGAGTTTGGGAAGATCAGGAGGTCGAAAGAAGGGAGCGGTCTGTGCAGCGGTTTGGTGGTGGTCTGAGGTCGGCAGGGTGTTGCGGTCTAGCAACAGGTGGAGATCGCAAGGGAGTTCGCGCGGTCTGTGCAAGAGAGGTCGCGCGGGTTGTGCGGTCTGAAGTCTTTCAGTATTCTTCTCTGTATTGGTTCTGGAGTGTTGTGCTGACGAAATCATGTCTCGTCAAGCATGTCTTGCCCTGTAACTGAAGTTAGAAAATCAATAAAGATCAATTGTTTGCCCCAAATTGTTTCTGGTTGTTTTGGCTTGTAACTCTAGTTGTTATTCCTGCTTGCTCTCACAAGGTCCGGAAAAATTTCACAGAGTGTTGTGGCGGTGCGGCATGGTGGCGGCGAGCTCCGGCGATCCTCCTTGAATTCCAGTTTCTGCACCATTTGCTTCACTCCAAATCACTAGCTCGACCACTCTCAACATTCTAAAGCTGATGGAAGGGTCAAAACCGGCTGAGGAGGCTTGGATATAGGAGTTTGAACTTTGAGAATTTCGGCCCAGCTTTGGAAGCTCCTCCCAGCCACCACATGGCATTGTCCCAGCAGGAATTCGGCTGGCATTAATGTGGGGAGCTCAGAGAAGGCTTTGGGCAGAGTAATAGAGGGCCACATGGCCTCCATTCCCCAAATTCCTCTTCTTCTTAATGGTGGAAGGGGAAAATAACCATGCTACCCCTTTGCATGTCATTTCATGTTGGATTCAGTGGTCAAGGGTGGTCATTGTGCATATGGGCTCCAGAATGGACTAACTTTGAGGGCTTTAGCCCATATGGCTTGGCTTGATTCATTCAAATACCCATTTTAGCCCAATTTTGACCTAGAATTGAATTTAGGGTTTGACTTGGTCAATTGATGAGTTGACTAGTCTAATGTGATGGTCTTGAGTCCATTGACACTATCCAAGGTTGGTTGAGTCATGGTGAAGGCCTAAGTGAGTTAATTTGACCAATATGTGTGATTTTGACCAAAATTGGGGGAATGTTGACTTTTGTCAATTTGGTCAAATTGATGATCCCATGATGGGGCTTTTGAGTCAATTAGGTCCCCCATGATGTTCTAAGACTGGGGTGAAGTCAATTTCATGTTTTGGCGGTGAATTGAGTCTATTGGGGAAGGATTGGCTTATGTTGACCTAAGTTGACTTGCCTCCTATAGTGGATCACATGTGAGTTCACTCAACTCAGTGCATCACAAGGTCACCACCAAGCTCAAACTCACCTCAATCACCACATGTCCTACCCTAATTGAAGTTAAGGGGTCTAGTAGGAAATGGGATGTTACAAATCCCAATAAACAAAAAATAATAATTTCGTCCTTGAAATTTAAGTTCAGGTCTACGGGGTTCCAGGCTTATTGAAGATGAAAAGTCTCAAGAAGGCATATATGATATCACAAGACTACCTGGTAATTATTATTTTATCCCATCATCAATATTTCAACATATCCATCTTTCAAATTATATTCCAAGGTTCCACTTGTGAAAGGAGTACGATTTCTTCTCAGTAATTAATTCTAACAAGATTTCCAGATCTTTCTACTGGTATATATATATATAAAATCTATATACAAATTCTATAATAATCCAACAACAATAGTTCATTGTATGAATTCCTCAAATTATACGCTCAAATTCTACTTGAGAAGGAAGTTTCAAAAATGTGTAACATAAATTTCATCAACTTTTCCGGATGTTCATATTTTTATCAAAATTCCATGCAAAGGTTTCTATGGTCATTCTATATCAGTAATTCAAGTTATGAGTTCCTAAATTATAACCCCAAACACTACATTGTGAGGGAAGTATGAAGTTTACTCAGAGATTGAATCTAGTAAAATTCCCAGAGCTTGCCACTGATATAAAAGTTCGTACATAAAAGTTCATGACATTTCAACGTCAATAATTTAGGAAAAAAATTTCATGTTGTAATCTCACATTGTACTTTGTGAAGAAGGTATGTCATTCACTCAATGATTAATTCCAATAAAACTTCCATAGCTTTATACTGACACACGAGATCATATATCAAAAACTCATGACATTTCAACGTCAATAATTCAGTGAATTAATTTCCCAAGTTGTAGTCTCAAGTTGTACTTGTGAAGGAAGCCTGTTATTTATTCAAGGATTAATTCTAGCAAAATTCTCCGAGCTTCCTACGGATATGAGAAGTCCATGTGCAAATTTCTATGACAATCCAGTAACTATATTTCATGGTATAAATTTCTACGTTTAAGTCGACACATACCTCAATAATCTAGCTATAAGCATGAACTTATTTATGGTGAAAATTCAACTTATGTGCACATATAGTAATCTTTCCTGAATCCTTTCATACAGTTCAGCATCGACCAATACGTATGAGTCAATAAATCACCAAGTTCACATATTACTTATTTATGTCATTCACATATTACTCTCAATCCCTAAAGTGAAATTATCACTACTATGTTAAAAAATCATAATCCAACTTCTAAAGTTATGATTTATGAGAGGTCGTATTTCCCAATATCACTTATTACTCTCCAAACCATACAACACTCTTGGGGATTATAATGACATTTGTCCTTCAATTCCCAGGCTCGTCAAGACATGACTCTAAAAATCATAAGTACTCTCTTATTTACTTAATCCATAGGTATAATTTCAACGATCTAATATGATGGCATTGCTTATTTATGTCATTCAAAAGTTCCTAGTTGATAATTATGATTCGTGACTTGGTTATACCCAAATATCGTTGGTAGCAATGATAATCAATTCCCGTGTTTATCACTCCCAATCCCCAACCTCTTGATATGTGGCAATCATGGTTACCCTTTTATTTAGGATCAAAGTAGGTAGGGTTAAGTCATATCATCTTAACAGTTAAGCGCAAAATTCATCTTTTCAAGATCTCCGGTAATGCGTCAACTATCTCCCAAGGCATATGGATATCAGTCACGATATAATTTTTTTGAAAATGAAAAGGGCTTGATTTTTCAATAATTGTATGTACCTTATTTTCGAACGCCCTGAAATTCAAGAAATTCCAATTATAGTTCTATCACGCAGGAATCTAATTCCAGTCCACAAGTTTCATGAAACGATGAATTGTCCCAAGCAACTAAACTCGGCAACCCTATATTTCTAATAATTTGACTAAAGTCAAGTATTTGTTCGACCAATGATATCTTACAATTCTTCCGGTTCTATTACAGATCATCATCTCAAGGTTGAGGAGGTGAATTTATGACATCATCCTTTGCATTGGGTTATTTATATATTGTTTGTTCTTAAGGTCACGAGGACCTATATCCACCCAAGCTCTACTCCTATCCAATCCATATTCTAAAGCTTTATTTACTTGTCTACCCATACAAGACATCATCTTCACCCAAGTAAGCATTTTGAAAATACCAAACTTCAAGATCTATATAATTGAGATACATCTTCTAAATAAGGTCTAGGGGAGTCCAAGTCCGTACCAGGTTAGCCCAATAAACAAAAGGATAAGCCCCCATATATTTTGGGCTACAATTCTTCGATATCACTATAGTGCATTCATCCTATATATGTACACGATTCTTAGGGCATACAATCTTAGACTTGGAGTTCCACCATGAAACTTATTGATATGGTACACACTCTAGGCCCTTAAAGTTACCATTTACGAATCCTTCTTAAGGTCAATATGTTACAAAATCAAGAATGGGCCTTCCTTGGATTTGGATTCTTATTCGACCTCTAATAATTGGCTTGGTGACTGCTTCACCGTAAAATATAATGGGAAGTATAATTGGCAAGATAATTTATACTTAAGAGTCTCTTATTACTCCAATAGTAGATCACAGGCACCAAATCCTTTTGAGACGGTCCTATTAGTTTGGTTAAGGAGATAATAACATTTGATAAGTGAGCGGTAAACACCGGAGTGTAGGCCTCAAACACCTACACTCATATTAAACTCTTTCCTTTAATCACTATGGGTATCCCCATATCCTAACCAAATCTATACCTGAGGTCGATTTAAGACTAGGATACGCCACGAAATCATCTTGGTAAGCTAAACCAAAGTGGTGTCCTAGTTGAGTTGGCCTAACTCATGCTTAAATGGACTATATTCCGTGATTTTACACATGGGCACACCACTGCTTCCGCTGCTTAGTTTGTCCGCAAACTAAAGCTCGAGCGGGGTGGCCTAGTGTTGTGGACTTCTATCTCTTATGATCGTTCGTTCAATTGATACCAGTTTGTAAGACCCCCCCTCCCCCTTCCGGGAGGGTTACCCGGGTCTTATGCCCAGAACCGCCGCCTTATGGATGACACCAACTCACGGGTTAGTCGCCACCGCAAGACGCGGATTCTGCCGGCTAGTACGATCATTCAACCATTAGGCCAACAGAGTATAAAATAATAAAAACTGAAAAGACAGTCCACATCACAAATATTATTTAAACAAATAGAGTCCAAACATGAGTACAGAAGAGAGAAGGTCTTAAGCCCGAGTACATAGCCAAATGAAAAGAACAAACTCTCTCTCTCACACTACATCTCTATGCGGAAGCTAATACTCTCAACATCAAACACCTGTCTTGTAGTAAAAGTAATGCGCGGCATCTGCTCCCAGGTCCTGCCATCATGTCCTGACTGGTCGTACATGTGCTCAGCTCCTCGAACACCTACGGTCACAGCCGATCGTTAGTCAAAAAGACTAAGCCGATTTTGTCCCCGCCTCCCCCCGCGACTCCTAGGCACCGAGCAGGAGGAAGAAGCGGAGGACAACAAAGTGGAGTAAACAAAAGCAGGTGACAGGGAAATCTAAGCTAGCAAGTATATATATATATATATGCAAGCACTACTCTAGCAGTATAAACAAGTAAGAGAGCAGTAAAGAGTAGTAAAGGGAGTAAATGGTAAAGTAGTGCGCGCAAGTACAACAAGTAAATAAATAATTCTACACTACCATCACATGAGTACCTTTACTTATATAAATTCCCATACAAACTTATAAGTTAAGGTTTCCGGAAATATAACTTATCAAATAAAAGAGCCCATACTAATTTATATGATAAGGGTCTGCAATTATATTCTAGGTTTACGTATGATATGATATGCGTGCTATGATATGATTCATACAAGTGCAACTCACCCACATGACTCTGTGATCACAGACCTTTAGTTCCCACTTTTCAGAGTTAGCTAAACTCTCTGGTACCGCCGTTGTTGCTACGACAGTGGTGGAGCGGGCGTCTTCACCCCTAGGCGGGTATACACACTACCAGGCCTAGACCTCCCATACGCCTTTGTACACGTCCTAGGTGCACTCTAGAGTCTTGCGTACTCTTTGCTGGAACCTACCAGTCTTAAAGGTCGGGTGTGCGTCCTGTTGGGGATCGTCCTCCAGACCGCAGTATAAACAACCTACTTGTAAGGCCCCCCCCCCCTCCCTAATCCTGAACCGGATTCAGGGAGGGGGGATCTTACTGCCCAAAGAAGACCACCCAGCGCTTTCCGGGTGGCGACGTCCCACCCGCTTAAGCACTGAGCGGTCTCTTTGTCAGGCACAAGAATCACAACTTCACATCAGAACGCATAGCGGAAGCAATCAACAAAAAAAATAGGAAACCAAAACACACTGCTTATATTTACATACTTAACGGGGCCGAAGCCTAACGTTTACAAAAGTTCCTTGAAGGCTACATCGACTGAACAAAAGGGCCTAAGCCGGTCCTATACTCTAGGACTCACGTCTCGGAAGACAGGGGGCGGGGCTGGGAAAGTCGTACGGATCATCTCCAAGGCTTCGAGATCAACCTGTGATGTGGGGGCTTCACGCTGTCCCGTCTCCTGTGATTGGTTATAAGAAATAACCGTTAGTCACAGAGCTAAGTAGAAAATACATCCCCCTCCCCGGATCCGTATCCAGGGGGCGGCTAAAGACAGAATTTGAAATAGCCGAAGCAAGGAAAGGGTTAGCAGCAGGCAAATATATATATTTATATATATATATATATAGCGGGGCTCCTGCCCTAGTATCCATAACCGCGCCGTATAGTAAATATCTAACACTATCGCGCGCATACACACACCCAGGTACTCAAGACCTGTAACCACACAAAGGACCCTGTGTCGACACAGTTTTAGACCGCTTTAGTTCAAGCAGGGGAGCTAATCCCGCGGGCCTCACCGATGTGGCCGTCGGCGACAGTGGCCAGTCCTGCCACTTCTGAATGTAGTCGTACCGTATCACTCAGGCCCTCCTGTACAACTTAGTGTACTTAGTGGATGTGAGCGACATCCGGCGAACTGATTTTTAGGCCGACCAGCGGAGGCGAAACTACAGGCTCAGAGGGTAATAACCCGTTGTGCCCATCTCCCTGTCGCCATGAGTCGTCAACCCACCCGCACCGGTACGAACGGTCTGCGAGCGTGACCGACCCGCCACTTCCAATCAATCTTCACCCGCTTTATATAAAACAAACCCTTAGGCCACGGGGCAATTTCTACTCGACCGGTCGCACGATCTTGGACCGGGAGGCTTAGCGGTAGGAGGGCTCCTTGCTTGGGACTAACCTGGGAGGAGAGACTCGACTCCGGGTTTTTCCCAACTAAGGCCTCGCCGAAGGGAGGATAAGCACCGCATTCGTTGCCACGGCAGCTCTGCGCTAGTAAATAAATTAGGCCGAAGAATGGGCCATGTGATAAACAGAAAAGTAGGCCGAAAGCAAAGGCCATGTATTAAACAGGAAAGTAGGCCGAAAGCAAAGGCCATGTATTAAACAGGAAAGTAGGCCGAAAGCAAAGGCCATGTATTAAACAGAAAAGTAGGCCGAAAGCAAAGGCCATGTATTAAACAGGAAAGTAGGCCGAAAGCAAAGGCCATGTATTAAACAGGAAAGTAGGCCGAAAGCAAAGGCCATGTATTAAACAGGAAAGTAGGCCGAAAGCAAAGGCCATGTAAATAGGACCAGTACGAGACTGGATTTAAATGAAAGTGCTGAATGTAAATGCGGGGGACCAGTACGAGACTGGATCTAAATGAAAGTACAGAATGTAAATGCGGGGGACCAGTACGAGACTGGATTTAAATGAAAGTACAGAATGTAAATGCGGGGGGGACCAGTACGAGACTGGATTTAAATGAAAGTACAGACTGTAATTGCATAAGATGAAATGGTTAGTAGTTCAATCACTCTTATCAGAGGAGGCTTCGATCGACGACTCCGTACTTTTATCATTGTCGCGACGAGGTTACGTTTTGGCGCCGCGTCGCGATGTCGTTCCGATTTTTGCGTTGCCTTTCCGAGCTTAGTTGGTCTCTTAGCTTACCATGCATAATTTTGGGATAAGTATTTAAAATATGCGTCGAGGGGACGCCGATTTATTTTAATGAATTTCGCTCTTTTCCGGGCGTCTATTTTTGTTTGAAAAGGCTTTCGAGGGGTCAAATCACAAGTCCACACCTTTGATAGTATTTGTAAACTACCTATATTTAGTGCCCCTAATATTTGGGAAATTTTAGAGACCCATTTGGGTATTTTAATACCTAAAATAAACTTTAAATTGGATTTTAAAAATAGTAAATCTTGTCCTAAAATTCCCCAAAAATTACGGGGGGTGCCCCTTAGGGTGAGACACACTTTTCGTTTAGAAAAGATTTTCTGAAAAGGCCCCATTTTTCCTCAAAAAAATGGGGAAGGTTAAGGGGGTTTGGGGTGCAAATAGAGAAGGGAAGAAAGCTGAGGGCGCCACACCGGGCGCCGTCCTTGGCTCCCACAGCGGATCCCCAGCGGATCCGCTGTGGGGGCACTCAAATTCATGCAGGGGGGGGGGGGGGGGGGGGGGGGGGGGGGGCGGGAATTAAGGTTGCGGGAGCTGCTTGATCTCCCGGGGGAGATCGAGCGGCTCCCGTCAATCCTGACGAGAGGCGGCTGCTGCCGCCGCCGGCAGCGGCCGGATGTGGCCGGCGCCGCCCCCGGTCGGTGCGCCGGGGGCAGGCGACCACTCCGGTGGAGGTCCGGCGGCCTGGCGCCGCCGGCCACCGCCGGGGTTCGTGCTGTAAGGGCACGGGGGCGGTGGCGGCCTGTACGCCTCATGCAGGCTTGCCGCCACCGCCCCCACCGGAGGGAAGGGATGGGGGAAGCCCCCGGCCGGTACGCCGGGGGCCGGCGACTCCTCCGGGGGTGGTCCGGCGGCCTGGCACCGCCGGCCACCGCCGGGGAAGGGAGTAATAGGGGCGGGCGGCTGCGGCGTGGCCTGCATGGGCCATGCAGGCCGATGTGCCGCCGCCCCTCCCGTCGGAGGGTCACCGGCGCCGCCCCCGGTCGGTGCGCCGGGGGCCGGCGCCAACTCCGGTGGTGGCCCGGCGGCCGGGCGCCGCCGGACCCCACCGGACAACGGGGCAGAAGGGGCGGGGAGGCGCGGTGCAGCCAGCCCGAGCCGTGCCGGCTTGCTGCACCGCCGCCCCCTCGCGCGTAGCCCTCCCTGCCGCCCCTGGTCGGGGCGCCGGGGAGGGGGCAGCCGTCCGGCGGTGGCCCGGCAGCCTGGCGCCGCCGGCCGCCGCCGGGGAAGGGAGTAACTCCCTTACAGGGAGCGCGAGGAGGAGGGGGAAGACGCGGCCGCCGCCGGCCGTGACTGCCGGCGGCCTGAACGCCTCCTCCGGGAGGTAGGAAAGGGGAGGGGGAGATCTCTACCTGGGGTGGAGGGGGTGCTCGGGAGGAGGAAGGGTGGTGGTGGTGGCCGGCCATGGAGGAGGAAGAGGAGGGTGGTGGCGGCTTGGCTCCGGCTAGCTCCGGCGAGGGGGTGGCCGGCTGGGTTGGGGTGCTGGCAGAGGGGAGCTGAGGGAGAGAGAGAGAGAGAGAGAGAGAGAGGGAGGGGTGGTGTGTGGGGGAGGAATGGAGGGGCTGCCCCTCCTTTTATAGGAAGGAGGGGAGCCATCCCCCCCCCCCCCCCCCTCTCCCTCCCTTCCACGTGTATGAAGGGAGGGTGAGTGGGGGGGGGGGAGATATTTCTCCCCCCCCCCCTCTTTTCCTCACGTGCATGAAAGGGTGGGGGGGGGGTGAGTGGGGGGAGATATTTTCTCCCCCCCCCCCTTTCCTTTCTTACCCTAATAGGGGGGTCGTGGTTTGACCGGGGTCTATCTAGGTTCTTCGAGGCCGATAAGAGTTGCCGGGGCCGTTGCCGGGCTCGTGTGCTTTATACCTCGTGCGTTTCACCGAGGCGATCTGCATAGTGCTAAAGTGGCATACTCTCCATATGACCTTGTATCGAGGTGCAACGAGTTCCGTGGTGCCTGTATTGTCCACACAAGTTCAACGAGTCTGACGGAAGTCGATTTGGGGTACGTACGATCACTATAATAATGAGGTAGCGGCGCGCTACGACACCCGAAATGGTCGTTTTCTCCAAACGACTTCGGATCGAGGCGCAACGAATTCCGTTGCACTCGTATGGTTCCTACGAGTCCAACGGATCCGACGGAAGTCGAATCGGGGTTCGTTTGGTCACTGTACCCCAATGACTTAGTTGCGGCGCGCAACGCTACTAAAAACGGTCATTTTCTTCAAACGACTTCGGATTGAGGCGCAACGAATTCCGTTGCACTCGTATGGTTCATACGAGTTCAGCGGATCTGACGGAAGTCAAATCGGGGTTCGTTTGGTCACTGTACCCCAATGACTTAGTTGCGGCGCGCAACGCTACTAAAAATGGTCGTTTTCTTCAAACGACTTCGGACTGAGGCGCAACGAATTCCGTTGCACTCGTATGGTTCATACGAGTTCAACGGATCTGACGGAAGTCAAATCGGGGTTCGTCTGGTCACTGTACCCCAATGACTTAGTTGCGGCGCGCAACGCTACTTAAAATGGTCGTTTTCTATCGTTCGGGTCTACTTTTATTGGGCTTACTAGGGTCTAGTGGCCCAATAAAAGTCGGGATGTTACACTACTGGCCCCTCAACCTCACACCCGCCTAAGTCAACGTACTGCCGTCGGTGTGACGACCGGCCCGTACCGAAGACCCGCCACTAATTTGTTCTTATGCACATGCAATTTATCACCACCCGAGCCTCCAGCTCGCAGGACTAACCCGTCCTGATATACAACCTCCCGAGCCTCCAGCTCGCAGGACCATCTCATCCTGATATACTATATCCCGATCATCCATCTCGCAGGACTAACCCGTCCTGATATACTATATCCCGAGCATCCAGCTCGCAGGACTAACCCATCCTGAATAAACTATCACCCGAGCCTCCAGCTCGCAGGACTAACCCGTCCTGAATAAACTATCACCAGAGCCTCTAGCTCGCAGGACTAACCCGTCCTGAATAAACTATCACCCGAGCCTCCAGCTCGCAGGACTAACCCGTCCTGAATAAACTATCACCCGAGCCTCCAGCTCGCGGGACTAACCCGTTCTGAATAAACTATCACCCGAGCCTCCAGCTCGCAGGACTATCTCGTCCTGGTATACTCTTTCCCATCCCCAACTCGGGATGAAGTCTACCATGTTTCTTAATTCACCTAATTAGACTACTCTTGTCTAATTATTGTTATATTTAGAAGCTTACGGTGAATCCTGGACTTCCCGAGGGGTACCCGATGAAGGGTTCGCAAGGTACTAGGGTATGTGATGGTATGATGCCCAACCCCTTTCCATGACAATTACTATTATTGGTGACTACCCTGACCTAAATCTCCACCCTCTTATTACTCTTTATAACTTAGGTGATTTCGTGCTTTATGTTTCACCTCACTCCTAAGCAACCGTTCTCTTGAATGATGCTCAACTCTTGAGATTCCTCGTCCTCTAAGTGATATAAGATCATATACTACTATAATCCAAATCTCACTGATTTCCTATGTGATCTTGATGTCCTAAGCATCAATATTGAGTTTTCACTATCCGCAGACCATGGCGTATAACTAACTTTGATTCCTATGTTGGGACCTAGGTCAAATCACTTCCAAATGACTTCTAATTTTTATCATAAGTTCATAGTGGTTATAATAAGGGATGATCAGAATCTAAGCATGTTTCATATAATTTTGACCTCTTTAAAAAAATTCATTAATTAATAATCTCAATCTAAAATGTGAAGGAGGTAACATGCTAGTGAATTCAAACTTGCTAAATATTCTTCCAGAGGTGATATTTGACATAATAACAAGATTCCCAAAGTTTCCTAATTTTCTAGCAGTTATATAATCATGATTTCCAATTTTCAATAAATGAATGAAAATATAACTTTACACATCAAGTACAAGATTGTGACATTTAAAAATTCTAGAAAAATTACAGTGGCACTATAATGACCTAAAAGCATTAATTCCAGAAGATCATAATTTTCCAGCAAATTTAAACCCATAATTCATATTTATCATTAAATGGGTAACAAAAGGACTTTGTACATAAAGTAATAGATCTTATATTCCTAAATATCTGAGAAAATTACAGGGGCACTATAATAGCATAAAAACACTAATTCTAGAAGATCATAATTTTCCAACAAATTTAAACTCATAATTTCTATTTATAATTAAAGGGGTGATAAAATGACTTTGTACTACAAGTACCAAATCTTGACTTCCTAAAATTCTGAGAAAATTACAGTGGCACTATAACAGCATAAAAGCACTAATTCCAGAAGATCATAATTTATCTCCAAGTTCTAGTCATAAAAATTTCATAAATGCATAAGTGTGACATATGGCAAAATAATCAAAAACATGAGATTCTTAATGCTAGAAGTCCTAAGATTTTCTATTGTGATGCATTAAACCATAATTTATGTGGGTGAAAAGTTTCAGAAGTCAAAACCAAGCCATTAGGGCTAATTTCTCAAAATACCAATTTTTGTTATTGGCACACCTATCCCCTTATAGGTAGAGACATGCAAGAAGAAATTACCCTACATGCAGAGGTACAAATATTCTCAAAATTTAACCCTAGACTAATGTTGTCTAATTAGACATGACCCCCAAATTTGGGGTCATTTGGAGTCATATATCTCTAATTATTTCATTTATTTGATTTTCCAAGTTCTGAACAAAACTATAGAAAAATTGTCTCTATAAATTCTGATATTTAAACCTAAGCTAGGTAGAAGGCACATGCATGCTTGGTAAAAATCCCAAGTCCATCAGACTTATATTTTAGGGTGTGCACACTAATTAATTTCTGGTTTATGTTTTGACCAGTCTCACTAAAATGAGTACTGTGGGTCCTACAGTGATCCAAATGGCCTGATTTAAATTTCAGATGAAAGTAGACATCCAGATCTACATTAGTTGTCTCTGGGCATTTTTCAAAATAAGGCATCTAAAGGCCTTAAAATAATTAAACAAAATCTCTACATAAGTGTGACAGATTTATTCAATTAATAAGGATATTAATATATATTTATTTGAAATGATTTGCACGAATCCTGGCGCAAAATCGATGGTATCCGGTCATCTTCCCCAGCCAGCCGACGGTCCAGATTGATCCCGCCTAGGCCATCTTCTCCGGCCATTTCTCGGCAACCTGCAACACCCCACGGCCGGCCACCGCCTCCACCACCTCCGTTGAGGTGGTGGCTAGCGTTTGACGGCGACACGGCCACCGGAGATGGCCTCTCCGGCGATCCCGAGCAAGAAGAAAAGTCTCGGATTTCTCCCTCAATCTCGCATGGAATCGAGCTCGTTTGAGCCCGATATCACTCCTAAATAGATCTAGATTCTAGCACAGAGGGAGGGGGAGAAATCGTGCCTGAAGGAGGGCTTGACGGCGAGTGTTGTGGCGGTGCGGCATGGTGGCGGCGAGCTCCGGCGATCCTCCTTGAATTCCCATTTCTGCACCATTTGCTTCACTCCAAGGCACTAGCTCGACCACTCTCAACATTCTAAAGCTGATGGAAGGGTCAAAACCGGCTGAGGAGGCTTGGATATAGGAGTTTGAACTTTGAGAATTTCGGCCCAGCTTTGGAAGCTCCTCCCAGCCACCACATGGCATTGTCCCAGCAGGAATTCGGTTGGCATTCATGTGGGGAGCTCAGAGAAGGCTTTGGGCAGAGGAATGGAGGGCCACATGGCCTCCATTCCCCAAATTCCTCTTCTTCTTAATGGTGGAAGGGGAAAATGACCATGCTACCCCTTTGCATGTCATTGCATGTTGGATTCAGTGGCAAGGGTGGTCATTGTGCATATGGGCTCCAGAATGGGCTAACTTTGAGGGCTTTAGCCCATATGTCTTGGCTTGATTCATTCAAATACCCATTTTAGCCCAATTTTGACCTAGAGTTCACTTTAGGATTTGACTTGGTCAATTGATGAGTTGACTGGTCTAATGTGATGGTCTTGAGTCCATTGACACTATCCAAGGTTGGTTGAGTCATGGTGAAGGCCTAAGTGAGTTAATTTGACCAATATGTGTGATTTTGACCAAAATTGGGGGAATGTTGACTTTGGTCAATTTGGTCAAATTGATGATCCCATGATGGGGCTTTTGAGTCAATTAGGTCCCCCATGATGTTCTAAGACTGGGGTGAAGTCAATTTCATGTTTTGAGGGTGAATTGAGTCTATTGGGGAAGGATTGGCTTATGTTGACCTAAGTTGACTTGCCTCATATAGTGGATCACATGTGAGTTCACTCAACTCAGTGCATCCCAAGGTCACCACCAAGCTCAAACTCACCTCACTCACCACATGTCCTACCCTAATTGAAGTTAAGGGGTCTAGTAGGAAATGGGATGTTACAGCCTCCCCGCGCGCACAAGGAAATGTGAAAGTCTAATTTGTAGTCTAATCACCTATAGGGGGGGGTGAATAGGTGCTTCAAAGTTATTTTAGTCTTTTTAAATTGTTGACTGTTTTAGCTCAGAAATACAAAGACAAAAAATACAACACAGAAAGCACACGAAGATTTATGGTGATTCCCTAGATGATGGGTACTCAACTGTCCGCCTTCACCTATCTAGCAGTGTGCTAGACTACGCCAACTCCTCCAAAATCTTAGATCTCTTTCACAAATCCTACACCTCAGGCACATAATGCCCTACAGCTCAGGCACTACCGACCAGATAACTCAGATCCACTTAGGATCCTACCTCGGGTTCCCAGAACCATACAATTCAGGCAAAACAGGCCCTACAGCTCAGATCTTCAGCAGATCCTACCTCAGAGTGCTAGCACTCCTACAGCTCAGATCCCAGCAGGGATCCTACCTCAGATTTTCTAAGAAATACGACAGCTTAGGTCTTCACAGACCCTATACTCAGGCTGTCAACACAGTCCTACAACTCAGATCTTAAAGAGATCCTACAGAACATGTTTAGAAGAGGATTTTACAGACTTTGACTCTTAAAGATTGAGCTTAGAATAGCTTGAGTCTTCTTAGGCCTTTCTGAGTAGAAAGCCTTCTTTAGCAGCAGCACAGAATCTTCAATAAGTGAACTTTGTGATCTGGATCAGTGCTGAGCTTTCTTGAACGAAGAAGTCTTCTTTTTCTCAAGAGTGGTAACTTTCTTGTTGAAGCTTGGCTTCTTTTTGGTTCTTCTTCTTCTTCTTCTTTCTTTTTGAAAAGTTCAGTTTTTACTGTTGTATTGCTTTTTAGCGGCGGCAAAAACTTTTCTTTCATTTGATTTCTCAACAATATCTTACCAATAGTAAGGGTTAGCTGACCCTCACTTATCTTTTTATATCATTAATTTTTTCTAACGGTCTGGGTCTGAAAAGGTTTTATCTCAGAATGCTTTTCAGACATGATTGATTTGACATTTGCTTTTGTCAATTTCATCGATTTGAAATCCCGCCTTCTGAGCTTGTTAAGACGATATCGTCGTGTGAATAATCTGACGTCTTCTAGTCTTGCCACTGGTGCAAATGTTTGATCAAAATCAATGTCGTTTTCTTGTCTATATCCTTTTACTACCAGTCTTGCCTTGTTCTTCACGATTACTCCATTCTCATTCATCTTGTTCCTGTAGACCCATTTTGTCCCAATAATGTTCTGTCCTTTGGGTCTTCGAACCAACTTCCACACTTTGCATCTTTTGAACTGATTCAGTTCTTCCTACATAGCCATTGTCCAGAATGGATCTCCACTTGCCTCTTCAAATTTCTTTGGCTCTACCTGAGAAAGGAAACTCAAAAACATTGCCTCATTGTGAGTTTTGCTCTTGGTTATGTCTCCTTGACTTGCATCCCCAATGATCATATTCCTGGGATGGTCTCTCAGGTGTCTAGTAGCAATTGGCAGCCTTTCTGCATTTTCCTGTACACCACCTCCAGCTTCCTATTCAGCATGTTGAATTTCATGTTGCTCTTCTTCACCAGCTTCTTGTGTTTCTCCTGAAGATTGTCCTTCTTCTCTGACGATTGCATCTGGTGAGGTGATCTCATTGGCAGCTAGCTAGTCCACTATAGAAAGCTCTTTCACCTTCAGTTTAGTACCTGCAACATTAGAAGAACTAAACCAGCCCTTGCAGATCAGGTTGGTCTCATCGAATACAACATGTATAGATTCTTCTACAACTTCAGTATTTTTGTTGAACACCATATAAACTATGCTATGGGAGCTGAAACCAACAAAAATACCCTCACTGCTTTTCTCTACAAACTTAGTTAAATAAGATTTGTCATTATTCAAAATGAAGCATTTGCTCCCAAAGATTCTAAAGTAGGATATGATGGGTTTTTTGCTCTTCAACAGTTCATAGAGAGTTTTCTTGTGATATTTGGTGATTGATGCTTGATGCGATTACGGCAAGTGCACCGGTCGTTCAAGTAATAAAATTGGGAGAGACTCCCCGAATATCGTTCTCAGAGGATTGCAAGTTGGGTCGTATGAATTCTTGTTAGGAAATTACTCATATAGATTCTTAAGTAAGTAATAAAAGGATGGGGGGTTTGATTTTTGATTTTCTATACTAGCAACAATGAAAGAAAATGCGGGCCTAAAGCTCTGCTTCGCTTGTCGGGATGGAGTGCAGGCCACGATGTCGTGCTTTAGTGAGCGGGTGGATGAGAAGGCTAGCGGATTGAGGGTCGTAGGCACCTCGTCACGGAACACGCTACTAGCAATTGCTAGTACGGCGCAATACAGAGCGGTGGAGCGGATGGGAGACTAGGGCTCTCCTCGAATCGCAAAAGCCACAACACAATTCCAGAGAAGAAATCACAATAACTTAAATGCAGTTATGAACATCATCATTCACAAAGTACATCAAACAAGAAGAAATCCTAAACCATACACAAAAGGGAAAGAAATAACCAAAGCTCGAACACTATGCTGAAGAGTTGCGGCCGGAATCGCAGGGTTGTCAAGCCTCGTCCGTGCTCGGTCTTCAGTTGCGTTCGGGGTACAGAGGAGTTGTCACCTTCCTCTACTTGACCCATCTTCTTCGTTGTCTAGCTCAAGCTACTCTTTTCAGAGATCCCTAGAATGTAGCAGAAGTCTTCTGTCGATGGCGTTCTTGGACTCGTGAATGATGGAGGAGGCCAAGGAGAGAGCATTGGCGGGAGATTTGCAGGCCAAAGGTTGCCGGAGCTCCTCCTAGGTCATGCGGTGGTGGAGAGGCGAACTGGGCGAAAAATGTCGAGCTTGCAGAGATTTTCCTGCGGATCCCCGATAGCAGCAGAATTTCTGCTTTAAATACTAAAACGGCACAAATTTAGTCACGCACGGTCGAACACACGATCGTGCGTTGTCCGTGCGTTATTTAATGAAAAGTTATGTCTTGAGGAAGAAGCAGCAGCGACCGTGCGTTTTACTCACGCACGGGCGAAGCCGCCCGTGCGTAAAAATGTACGATCAAATCCAGATTGGCTAAAAACCAGGCAAAACAGGCGATCGTGCGTTTCCTTTGCGCACGGGCAACTGCCCGTGCGTAAAAATGCACGAACAAAGTCAGATCACCGGTTTTCTACCCAGAAGATGGCGCACGACCGCAGCCGTCCGTGCCTCAAGGAAAACGCACGACCGTGCGTGCGGTATAAGCATTCATGATTTCTGGGCAGAATGGGATGATTCAACCACCTGCAAGAATAGCAATCCAGCTGGGAATACACTTCCAGCACCAATCAATCATGGAAAAAGGGTTTGGGGAGCACCATGTGCTTACCCCCAACAACATGGAATGCAACTGCAAACCAAAACGGGCTTAAATAGAGCACAAAGCACATAAGTGCGCGAACAAATGCATAAGTGAAATACAAGCAATAATCGCTTCAAACAGATGTGCAAAAGAGTGAAAACTAGCCCGGATGAGTCCATAAAAGCGTATATAAATGGGACTCATCACACCCCCAGACTTAACCATTTGCTCGTCCCGAGGAAATCATTCCTTATGCGGACGGAAAAATTGATTAGCTGGCTAAACAATTGTAGAAGCGGAGTACCATGCGAAGTCACATGCTCGAGGGCGTAGAAATGCAGTAGAAGAACTTTGTAATTATACAAATAGTTTGTAATAATCTAAGAGCGTACATATATATTATTTCTACTCAAAAGTTGAATCACGGTGAATCGTCTGGTCTCGCGTAGGAAGAAAATAAACAGATCGCTGAGGCTAGTATTACTTAAGATCAGTGCTAGGAACAACCACCATTGAAATCCGTCAATGTCGGTGACCATAAGCTCACCCGGTCACACTCTCTCCACGATACTAATTCGATTCACTGTGTGAGTCAATAGGACTTTTAGGATAAATACGGGGCTTGGGATTCAGTATGGATTACAATGATAAACATGAAGGTTTCTGCACCTACTACCAGAAAATGGACTTTTAGCAAGGGCAAATTGCCGTGGCTAAAATTCCATTTTCGTGGCAAAAGGGTTTTAGCCACGGTTTGCCCGTGGCAAATGGGTGTGGCTAATGCGAGCGTGGCAAAAAGTATTTGCCACGCTCAGCCCGTGGCAAATAGTCTTTTGCCGCGACTTTTTGCCACGGATTTACATCGTGGCTAAAGATCATGATTTCAGAACTTATTTGCCATGGTTCCTTCGCCGTGGCTAAAAGTCCCACATTTGCCACGATTTTTTGCCGTTGCTAAAAGTCCTTCATTTGCCACGGTTTTAAACCGTGGCAAATACTCATCAGCTTTATTTTGAAAAAAGTATTTGCCACGGTTTAAAACCGTGGCAAATACTTTATTGCCTTATTTTAAAAAATATTAGCCACGGTTTCAAGCCGTGGCCAATACTTGGCTGATTAATTTTTAAAAAAGTATTTGTAAATTTCTTCATATCAAGAAACATGCATTCATCCAAAAGTTTAATTACATGTTAGAATAAAATAAGTAGTATTCATACGATGAAATCAAAACAATGGATGACACTTTTATAATGCAGGAAAAAATCACAAATTTCTTTCAAGACTCCACATTTAATGCTTTTCAATGCCTACCACTTGCACAAAGTTATAAATGTACTTGGAAAAATTAAAAAACCCATATTTCATCACAATTAATTAGAACAATTTATAATTATGTGAATGCAAATAGATTCAGTTCTTCATTGCTGTTCTATTTCTCTTGCAGGAGCTTCTTCTTCAATTGCCGGAACATCTCCTTCAGACGAAGACAGGAATTTGGTGTGACAATTTTTATAATCATCTTTTGATATTTTGGGCTTTTTAGCCAAATAATCCCAAAAGATACTTGCACATGGCATGCCAATGGTTTGGATGGAACATTCTCCACTTGATATTTCAACTAAAGCTGCATCAAAACATTAAAAAGTATACCTTTATTACAAAAACATATTCATATAAAAGAGCGTGCTTGAAGTTGGGCACTCGTTGGCATCTATAATTGGCGGGCTTGCATTTGTAGTAAACATATTTAAAATTCTTTAAAAAAAACTTTTTGACTAAAAGCACCTTGCAGAAATTCTCATGAAGGTTTCAAAACGCAAATGTCGCTCTTTCTCGTATGAATATTTTATATCATAAGTGTTGTAAACAAACTGGTCTAACTATACGGAACATAGCTTACCTCGCCAAGGTTTTGGATACTTCAGATTTGGAGACTGCATGGTAAATGAAAGATCAAGTTTCTAAATATATAAACTGCATGGTAATTTTAAGTGTAAGATAACTGAAAAAACTGAAGATCAGGAACAAACCTAATTGGTCAATAAATGCAGTGTCAACCAAAGAAGCAAGTGGACCAGCTGCTAGAGCTGGTGCTGCAGGAATTGCAATCCTTGCGATCTCTCTCCCTAGATCATCCAACTTGGAGACACAGCTGATCATTCAAATTGAAAAGGATAATTAATTAAAATCATCGTGGCATTCACAGTATTTGAAATGTAATCTGAACATCCAAACTTAGAACAATCAGTGGTACAACTCGTCAAAAGTTGATTGTGGCTGGAGAAACAAAGTGTATATATCTTGAATCAAAATGGGAAAGACATACACACATAAATAATGTACTTCAAGCCATCAGTAGATTGCAGTCAGATTGATCATCGACGCATAAATATTATAAATTTAAAGTGAAAAAAAAAGAATGGCAGAGTAAAATGATTTAATAGTAGCAATTTTACCGAGGTGAAATGCATTTCTTCTAATTCCAAACAAGCAAGTTAACAAGACGCTTGTTTGACGACCTCTTTTGGGGCGGTGCTTCCGAGCGGAGGTGAGGCTGCTGCAGCTTCCAGACGAAATCAGCATTAGAAAGTCGAAGGTTAATTTCCCACTTTTCTGCACTTCGTGTCCAGTGGACAGGCAATTGGGATGCTCCACTTGGAGACTACTGAATAATATCAATTTCATATTGATAAATATTTTATATTTTTAACACACACATAAAAATATATATATATATAGATCTTGTCGGTGAAATGGTCCCTTTTATTTAATTCCAAATTAAATGCATCTCCAATTGCAGGATGGGCTCTCCATCCTGAACGGACTGGCAACCTCTCTAATAGAATCGTCTTGCCGTTTAAATATAAAGCTTCTACATCGAATTTCTCAATAATCACGCGGAAAAAATTAGGAATAAGAACAACCTCCATCAGTCCCCCCCCCCCCATCGGGGAGAATCTGACTGGTGGCGTACCACCGGTCGTCGGCAAGGAGAGTGGGAGACTCAGTCCAGTCGCAGCTGAGATCAAGATATATAATAAAATCTCTCTTGAGTTGTAGTGCACCTACGACAAATTGGTTTTATGGTGTACACGTAGGTTCTAAGATCTTAGGACACTCCAATAATCTTAAACCCTCATAAACCAAAGACCCCAACATATGAGGGGACATATTGAGAATATAAATCCCGAGCCCCTCCACATATAACCAATCTTGAATTCTAACAGTTAGATATCATGTCCCTAACATATGAGGGAACATACTGAGAATATAAATACCGAGCCTCTCCACATAAAACCAATTGCTTTTATATTGAATGCTTATATTCTAACAGTTAGATATCATGAAATCACATGCTTGTTTGACTAATGCACGAAAAAAACAAAGTACTACATCCATCTAAATTCAAATTTAATATAGCAAAACTTCAATGGTTTGGCCAAAACATTTAGGAACAAGGACTCAACAATCACCACATACTAACTAAATGTGATTGTAATTTGAGCATCGATTTTCTGAAAAACATATGAGCAGGATACAATCAGGAAGAGTCATAAAAATTGATCGAGCATGCTTACCCGAGGAATTTTTCCCCTTCATCCGAAACTTCTTTGTGTGTAGCTGCTTGATTAGCCTTCTAGCCTTTGTTATTGTGAGCTGTCTAGCGAAAGGAGATATCTCAGCATCACCATCACTCCAGTCGCCTAGCAAATCACCCTCTGCATCACCTCTCATAGTTCGAAGCACAAAGGCCTTGGCTTTACGACGTTGAGAGCTGAACAGTCCTCTAATGGAGGTGACAAAACCATCACCGGCACCATCATCTGGGTGCTTCAGAAATTGTACATGAAACTGATAAGACTCTCTAGGCTTTACTTCCATAAACACGTGCAAAGTGTGTATGTCTTTCATGTATCTTGAATCAAAAGATTGCAGTCAGATCATGGCTAGATGCTACATTATTTGATGCATCATGGGTGTTTTACATAATTAAAAGACCCTCCAACTAACTTGGAACCAAAGTTGAGAGTACACTTTTCTTTATCAGCACAAACTGGCTGTCAAGTTATAATAAGGCCACCTGCTGTCCAAGGCATGTGGCTATCAAACGAAAAATGCATAGAAAAAGCAAAATGATGATTTCAGCTCAAATGCATGATAAAATCTACAGAAAACAACAAGAAGATAAAAACATACTTTGGCTAGAAATATATGTAAATATGAATCCTGAAGTTAATAAGCTGCAAGTGAAGTGATGGCTCTGTAAAACCATAGGTTGTAAGTGAAACCCACCCAGGTTCTATGAATCCCCTGAAGGTGACAAAAGAGTAGTTAATATATTTATGCTAAAAAAGAGCAACAAAAAATACATTTAATAAAAAATTAGGGTAGTATCAAAGTATTCAGATTAAATAATATGTGAGAAGAAAAAACAATTATAAGAAGGCCGACCAAAATACGACTCGCGGGAATTTATAAACAAGAAACGATGAAGTAAAGTTATATTTGTAGTATTTCAATCTAGCGAGGCATGTTTGGTGTAAATGGGGGTTGACTTCAGGGGTTAGCACACTTTGAAATGTGTTCCCTGGAGTTCCTTGTAAGTAAAGTCCCCTCCATCAATGTAGGTATAACTCATAACATCGCCAATTTCACATACACATACACACATCAACACATATAAATTCACACACACACATTCACACACATCAACACATATAAATTCACATACACATACACACATTCACACACATCAACATCGCCCGTGGCAAATGGGATTCAGTATGGATTACAATGATAAACATGAAGGTTTCTGCACCTACTACCAGAAAATGGACTTTTAGCCAGGGCAAATTGCCGTGGCTAAAAGTCCATTTTCGAAGCCACACAAAAGCCTCACATTGCAAATAAAAAAAGGGTTTAAGTTGACCTTACCAAAATATGATGAAATCTCAGTTTTAGAAGCTTGGATGGAATAAGCACACATACAAATACAAAGACATACACATACACACTTATAAATACAAAGGCATACACACACACATACACACATATATATATAAACAAACATAAACACACACAAACACAAACATTCACACACAACACACACACACATGCAAACACACATAACAACCACACACATGCACAACCATACACACACACACTTATACATACACACACACACTTATACATACACACACACACATACACACATATATATAAACAAACATAAACACACACAAACACAAACATTCACACATAACACACACACATGCAAATACACATAACAACCACACACATGCACAACCATACCCACACAGACAAACACACACCACACACACACACACACATCTACATATATAAATTCAAAAAAAAAAACTCTAAACCATCTATTGCACAAAGCAAAACAAAAATCTTTTTAAAACTTCAAGAGCTTCACAATACCACACGAATACACACAAATAATGTGGAGGATTAGAGGTATATTGCCTGGATAGGAGGGATTGGGCGAGATGGTCAGATATCCTAGTGAAAAATGTAGATCATACATATTCGTGGTCATTGAAATGATATAAGATCATACTTTACATAATATCATACATATTCGTGGTCATTGAAACCATGAAAATAGATTGTAGAGTGTTGACAGTGTTACCTGGAGGAGGCATTGGCGGAGGATCTGATTGGAATCAAGAATACTCTTCAGATCTACTATTTTGCAACTTGTAGATCATGACCATCCAGAGATCTCAGTGTAGCAACTTGTAAACACTATTCAGAATCACAAAATTAAATTAGTAACTTCATACTAACATCTAAGAGCAAATGACACTCAAAAAGATGAGTTTCCTTTCATAAAATCCTTAGAATGATATAAAAATAAGAACAATGAGAATGAAAAATTGAAGAAGATATGAAAACAGAGCGAGGGAGAGGGAAAGAGGGAGAGAGCTTACCGTGTTTGCCAGTGGAAATGTGGAAGCCCTAGCGCCTCCTAGAATGCAGTATCGATGGAAACATCGGTCCCTAAAGTCAAGATAAGCGGAGAACGCAATGGTTTTCGTGATATACTTGTTGCGTGTTGGCTATCTGAGAAGATGATTGCGAGCGGTTTAATTGCCCTAAAATATAAGATGAGACGGAGGGATCGGGGTTTGGATGATAAACCAATACCTGTAGCTTCGTGTGGTGGAGAGTGGAGACGGTATGAGGAGTTGCGACCTTCATTGGCGGAGAGAGGAGAGGTTGCGGACGGCGGATCGCGGTTGGGATGAAGGCGCCAGGAGTTGTGGAGGGAGCGGGCGAGGGATTGAGGCATGACCAAGATTGTTTAGATGCATGCAGTGCTGAGATGAAGATGCGAGAAGGATCTTGACGCAAGCGGGTGCTTGGCGGCCCACCGAAGGATGCAGAATAACGAAGATGTGATGCCCTAGAGATGAAATGTCGTGGGTGGGGGGGATGAGGTGGGATGAAATGTCTCGAGGGACGGTATATTTTTGGTTTTATTTGGGAGAGGGAAATAGAAAGTTTTTTTATTTAGGAGGGAAATATCAAAGTATTTTCAATTGAGAAATTTGTAGGTGAGTTACTCTCACCTAAGATCATGGTGAGAGGAGTCTATCTAAGCCGTTGATCACAGATCATACAGTTGTATTTTTTCTAAATACTACTGTATTTATAAATAATAATAATGTCAGTATTTTATATACCGTCCGATCTGAGATCATACAGCTATATTTCTGTCTCACCTAGTTCTAGGTGAGAGTTGCGCACGTAAGTTTCTCTCTTTTCAATTTGGAGAGAAGATATAATTTTTAATGATTAAAAGAGGGATGTTTTAATTTTTGATGATTACTGACTAATTATTTTGATCACTAATTAAATTATTTAGTGACAAAAGTATTATTTAGTCACTAATAATTAGTTAAGTGTGACGAAATGTAGTTTGGTCACTAATTATAGTATTTTTAGTGACTACATTTTACATGTGGTCACAAATTAATCGAGCATAGTTATTTAGTGACCAAATAATAAATTCGTCACAATAAGCAAATTATTACTGACCAAATTTTTTTGTCACAAATATTTGGTCACTAAATGACAGTTTCTTGTAGTGACTAATTTTCTGATAGTGGATCCCGTGATCCGGAGCATAGACACTTCTAATGGAGGGATTGCTATCCGGGTCATAGGATCGATAGAATCACGATCCCGACCTGATCCTACTAATCCAAATCCAGTTATAGAAAATGTGCGCGTATCTATTTTTGTGATGCCATCAATCCCCTTAAAAAACCTAGTGATGCCATCTATTTTTGTGTGTCGTGCCACCAAGTCATCATTGGGTGCATCGAAGATCCAATTCCACAACGCTTGATCACTTTCCGGTCCTTTCTCGATCTCGATCATTACTCCTTTGAAGATTTGGGAAAAGAGTCGCACTGAACGTTTGCCGACAATGACTAATTCCATTATTTATCATTGGTAACTTATATAGTAACTATTACACAATGAAGAAGGCACTCAAGACAGAGTTCAAGAAAATCGTCAAAGTATAGGCTATTAGAAGCCAATGCTGATATATGTCTATATATATATATATATTGTATCTCTCTCTCTCTATATATATATATTCTCTATATATAATGGCTTCACTTTGGATCATTCGGTAGATCGATATCGATTGTGGTGGTTCAGCAATAGTTTTGGTCTTAGATCAACATATTTACGCATATGTTATGAATAAAAAAATTAAATTAATGTTTTAATTAACACATTTATATATTTACTCATGTGTTATAAATAAAGAAAACTAAATTTTAGTCAATTTTCCCATACTAATTTTTTGCCACGGCAAAAAACCGTGGCTAATACTTCTGTATTTGCTAATAGCATCTTTTTAGCCACGAATTCGATAAACCGTGGCTAATGATTTGTTAATACCTTGGTCGCGCCAGTGGCGCGCGGCCGCCGGCCGCCTCGCTACCCGGCTGATCACCCGATCGGCCAGCCGCAAGGCCACAAGGGCCTTGCGGCTGGCCGTCGGGGCCGACCGCCTTCCCGGCCGGCCTCCCCGGGCCGACATCCCTCCTGGTCGGCCGCCCTCCCTTGCCGGTCGGTCTCCCTCCCTTGCCGACCGGTGTTTGTCGCCGGCCAGGCTTTCCGTCGTGGTCGCACGATCGCTCCACGGTGTCTCCACCCTCCGATCAGAGTTTAACCACACACGTAACCGCCCTATTAACCACCTATCATGGGTGGGTGCGATTATCCAAAGTCGAGCCGGGTTGCGTATAAAATAATGCAAAATTAATACGCACCTTAACCCTTATAAGCCTGGTGTGCGTATAGCAATTATGGTGGTTACGCGGTTTCCTGAAATATTAACGTTATTGAAAGGACTAACATTTTATCATAGTTCTTCTACGATTGCACGACTTTATTTTTAAACAGATCGTCAAATTGATCAAGTCAAAACATACTTCATATTTGCAATCGTTTAGAGCAATTCTCCATATACATGCAAAATTTCATTTAATTAGCTTACCTTAAATGAAATTTTGAAAACGATAATTTTAATCCCAATAAAACAAAGAGGCTTAAACCTGGGATTAGAAATTAGTAATGAAATCCTTACATCGTACACAAAATTCCATTTGATTAGTTTACCTCGAATGGAATTTTGAAAACGAGCATTTAATCCCAATAAAACAAAGAGGCTTAAACCCAGAGTTCAAAATTTGAAATGATCATTTGTAGGGTTTAAAGAGAGTGTTTTATGGGAATAAGATAGATGATCGTTCGAGATCAGATGTAGTAAAGGACATTTAAGTGTCGATCTGAGTCATAAAAATTGAATTTGATAAGTTCGAGTGAAAATCTTCATATATATGCCAAGTTTGTTGTCAACTTTTACCTTTTAGGTCCACCACCGCTTCCGCTGCAGTGGTTCATCCCGAACCACGCTACAGCGATTAGCGGAGCAAGAGATGTTTCTGTGATCACGAATAGGTCGACAAGATCGGTTGCGCTCTGATCCATTTGTAAGACCCCCCTCCCAAATCGGTGGTCCGACCGGGGGATCTTATCGCACACCAACCTTTTTCACCACGCCGAAGCGATCACGAAGGGTGAAGGTACTAACTTCTTCAACCCCCTTCCTTGAACACTCCAAGGTCATGCATTGGGGTGGTGTTAAGCGAAAATCACTACACACCAACAGAGTAAGAAAGCGACATTCTAGCGGAAGACTTCATTAAAGAGTGCACATTATAGTATTTAGCGGAAGACGTCGTATTATAGCGGAAGATTAACTATCACAGAAACCTTAAACTCAAGACCTGTATGAATAACTTCCATACCTCCGTCGCATTAAAATCCTAACCATCAAGGATTTATTGCCATTATATATATATACCCTGGGATAGGGCACCACAAAAGGAGATGCGGCTTAACAAACTTATACCTGACGTAGCCTGCTCCGTGGCTTCATCCACACACAGATGTTGTCACTCATCCGCACCTATCACCTGACGTAGCCTGCTCTGTGACTTCATCCACACACAGATGTTGTCACTCATCCGCACCTGTCACCTGTGCCAAAGACAAGTTATTAGAACCACGAAGCAGAATCCAACCCCTACTAACAAACAGACATAATATAACATTTATAAGGGAGGGGACATCTGGACTCTTATTGGGCCGAGGCAGTCTTCCCACGACCACCGCCTACGTACTCCGTATCGTCCTGCATACGGTCTCAGACCCACGTAGTTCTATTAGTTTCGCACGGGTTGCCCTCCCAGACCATCCGTCGTGCGGGTTGCCTTAGAGTAAAACTCATCGGTCATCCTATATTCTCCGAAGGCACATTTTCCGAAGGGACATTTCATTCCAGTAGGAATTATTCCTCGAAGGCAACATTTCATTCCCGTAGGAATTATTTCTCGAAGGCAACATTTCATTCCCGTAGGAATTATTTCTCGAAGGCAACATTTCATTCCCGTAGGAATTATTTCTCGAAGGCAACATTTCATTCCCGTATGAATTATTTCTCGAAGGCAACATTTCATTCTCGTAGGAATTATTTCTCGAAGGCAACATTTCATTCCCGTAGGAATTATTTCTCGAAAGGTGTATTTCATCATAAGAGGAGAAAAGAAAACTCTTTTGAAGCTTAACAATATATCCACCCGTAGTTTGTAGAAGAAGAGAAGACGAGCTCTTTATAAGCTTAGCATATATCCATCCGAGAAGGTACCACTAATTTAACTCGGCTGGCAATCAACCCAACCTGCCCACATAAGGCACAATTGTATTCATGTAGACTTTCGTTGATCATTTCGGTGCTTGGCGATCAAGCCCAAGTCATCCACATAAGACACGCTTGTATTTATGTAAACTTCCGTCAATCACTTGGATGCTTGGTAATCAAGCCCAAGACACCCATAAGCTTTATGTTCATTCATAGGCACAAGAAGTAGCACAGTAGTGCGAAAGAGAGAAATAAGATGAAGAGAGATGAGTTGTATATCATTGTAAACCATGGGTGATCAACTCCCATAGTTATTACACCCTATCACAAGTTCATTACCTCATAATGTTCACGTCGAGCTTATGAAACCAAGTGGTTCTATGCAAATATTAATGCTAAGCAGTTCCCTGAACCAAAGTAAGCTCGCATTTGGCATGAAAGCAAGAGTGTCATCATACCGTAAACCGACACAAATTTCAGCTATGGCGGAGTAGACGGAAAAAGGGAAATTTCAGAATCAAGGCCGTACGGGTCGCAGAAGGTTAACCTTCATCCATCTTCAGTGCCCATCCGGTCACTAGTCCATAACAACTTTCAGATGTGAACTCCGATATCTCTCCATCCAATTACCAGCAAACGAGCCCCCAACCAACATGAACTAACCATTATGAATCGAGCAGTGAAATAGTAGAGGATGGAGTTCATTATTAGAGGCTTTAACAAATTTCCTTTCCAAAAACCAAGAGGGAGAGAGAGAGAGAGAGAGAGAGAGAGAGAGAGAGAGAGAGAGAGAGAGAGAAAGAAGTGTGTGTATAGCATCTTGAAATGAATACATCCACCAAAATCATTTACAGCTCTTATATACTCAGTTTATTCACCAACATCAGAGGAGAGCAAAAATTCTAATAGATAACGCTTGATATCACCCATACAGAAAACATCACTTATTAAGCACACCAACTTTCTCAAGTGAAGCCCCATGATAGTGTCTCTTATGTGCATGCATGTGTAAGAACACATGTAAATATATATATATTAAATCTTGCACAGATAGAGAAAGAGAGTGAGGGATGGAGATGGGGTTAGAGCAAACCATTGATCCCCTTTTTTATTGTAGAAAGAAGATTCCCAAATCCTAAAACTATAAGCCTTCAAAGAGGCTCAAGTTAAATAGAGATTGGCAATTCATCATATTCGTGTCAACTGAAACCCTCCACATGCTTTAAACCATTAATTAGAGAGTTGTGGTTAGTGTTTCAGGAATCCAGGGAGGAGGAAGAGTAGGGAGGAGAGGAGATGAGTTATAGAATTTCTAAAGGGGCCCGTTGAGAAACTCTTAGCCTTGGGTTTGCTCTCCTCCCTTTCATTCCCTCTCACTTTCCTGTGAAGAAGAGAAGAAGAGAAAGAGTAAGAGGTAGAGAGAGATTCGCACATATTGCCCAAATTATCTGAGCCATTCCTGATGTGCAACACCACTACCACTTCAAGTTCAGACATGATTCCCTTATCCTCAAGGTCATCCTAAACTGAGAAAGAGAAGAAGACCAGCCCCCATTTTGATAAAGCTTACCATGAGGACGAGGAGGGAGAGATGAGGAAGATGGACCTTGCCGTGAGGAAGAGATGATGCTCCGATTAGGCCCAGATTTTTAAATTCTACCTTTATAAATATATGTATATAAACGGGAAGAGGTGGAGATCACAACCATTGCAGGCTGCTTGCTCGATCAAGCTATTCATGGCGCGCCCGATCTCACGACTCCATCTAACCTGGTTAATCACTCCCTGAATTAATCCTCCCTGCGTTGGCTAATTAGAGAGAGAGAGACGAAAAAGAATGCCGCAAATCTTGCCATCAACCCTTATTTGACTGAGATTCGAAGTGATGTTCATAAAAAGCACCCTTTTTGGCCCTTCAAAAATATGCTGATAAAGGGACTTAATCTTTGTAAGAAATGTGAAAATTCCAACTGGGATCAGTCACTATAACTTCTATATGGAAATAGAAGGCCAGACTTGTTTGACAATAAAACCAAAACCAAGAGAGGAGGAGAATATGGTTACCACCCATCAGAGGCGGGGAGGGAGCTCATGAAACATCCACAGGCTGCAAGAGAGCCTTTGCTCATCCACCTTCTCATGTGAAGCCCCCTTCTTATGTGCATATATATATATATATATAATTAGATGTGTGTATATATATAAAAACTTGCACAGACAAAGAAAGAGGGAAAGAGGGAGAGAGAGAGAGAAAGATATTAGCACAACAATCATATGTAAAGCTCTTAAAGGGAGATTAGGAGCACATGAAACATCCAAAGGCTGCAACAGAGCCTTTACTCATCCACCTTCTCAGGTGAAGCCCCTTCCTATGTGCATATATATATAAAAATATGTGTGAATATATATATAAACAAAAAAAACTTGCACAGACAAAGAAAGAGGGAAAGAGGGAGGGAGAGAGAGAGACGTTGGCACCACAAATCGACAACATCCTCCCTTAATAAAATCGAAATATTTTCATATTCCGTACTCCCCCATCATCAACTAAAATAGTTATTCGAAATGAATTCATTTGCCGAAGAACTTGAGGAGGGGGAGACGCAGATGGGGGAGGGAAAACCATTATTGTGTTCTTAAAAAAAATTATCGTATTAAAGTTCTTTTAAGCCATTCTATTTCATCACCAAACAAGAGGAAGCAGAAGATTAAGGAATATTAATGGGTTGTTTTAGCTAGAAGGTTATGCAAACTGGTTCCTCTTGGGTGACGCTTATGGTGTGAAGAGTCCTCCATAAATTTCAGGCCTAGGCATATAATCACATTCTTAATCTCCTACCAGTTCGGAGTGGCACGACTCCATTCCTTCCCAAATCGAAAAGGCGAGGAAAAAGAAACAAAATAAGTGGCAGCTTCCTGCCATGGGAGGGAGAATTGAGGTAGGAGGAGGAGAGGAGATGGAGAAGAGGGGACCTTGCCGTGAAGCCTGCCTGAAACGAAGGTGAAGCCGCCCATTTATAGCCGGCATTGGCCAATCGGAAGCTCTCAGCGAAGCTCCTTTTCCCGAATCCAAAAGCACAGGTGGCCTTCGTCCCATGGTTACTCGTCCAGGGAGGAAGATCGAGCCTGGGTTCGCAACTCATGCTTGGCTCGCGATCCTGCCACCGGAGTTCGCCCTCTGATTTGCCGCCCTCTTCTTTCCGTCCCTAGGTTTCGTTATATATATGTATTATATATATATGAATATATATAATCTTATGTATATATATATATAATCTTATGAATTCCAAGAAAACCTAGATCAACCCTTAGGGTTGCATATTTGGGTTAAAGAAAGGAATGGAGTCATATCCTCATGGATGGGCTTGAAACTTTGTACATAGATTCATAGGGTGAATGAACACACTGAATAATCTTTGTTGCGAGACGCTTAGGGCTCGTGGTAGACCGGTTCACTTGAACCACCTTAGCTCGTGAGCGAACTAAGCGCGCAAACAGTCAATTAGAGATTTGCTGAGTACACAGGGACTTTTTAACGTGGAAAACCCGGAAAGGGTAAAAAACCACGCGGCCGGAGCTGTGCCGACCAAACTTCACTATCTTCTGGGGGTTACAACTTGGAAACTAGAACTTGAGCGCGACAGGCCGCTGCTCGTTACAATATTTGGAGAGAGAGAGAACGAGCTCCGAGGGTGACAGGCCACCTCTCGGAAAAACTAAGTCTTTTTCCCTTCTGAGAATGCTAGTCGCCTTTCGGAAGTGAGAAGGCTAGTCGCATTTTTCTTCTGAGAATGCTAGTCGCCTTTCGGAAGTGAGAAGGATAGTCGCCTTTTCCTTCTGAGAATGTTAGTCGCCTTTCGGAAGTGAGAAGGCTAGTCGCCTTTTTCTTCTGAGAATGCTAGTCGTCTTTCGGAAGTGAGAAGGCTAGTCGCTTTTTCCTTCTGAGAATGCTAGTCGCCTTTCGGAAGTGAGAAGGCTAGTCGCCTTTCGGGATGATGAAGATCTTCAAGTCCACGAAGGAGATCTTCAAGCGCCGAAGGAGAATTCCGCAAAAGTCTGCAAGGAGCTCTCCCGGGTCCAGAAGTCAAGGTCCTTTCAAATGAAGCCTTGGGGCTCCTTTTATAGCTTTGGCCGGGGGCGACCCGGTAATTTTGTCATTGGTAGTTTCCATAAATGCTCGGTGGACGAATCATATTCTCCGGTTCGGGGCCCTCGGATCGCCATATTTCGTAAATGACCACCTTGCCCCTCGGGCAGCTTGGGCAGCTCGGGCAGTTCGGGCAGTTCCGTTGGAGGCGAAAAAGACGACTGGCCGTTCCTGAAAAGTGAGAAGCCTGAAAGATAAAAAGTGAGAAGCCGGAAAGACAAAAAGTGAGAAGCCGAAAAGACAAAAAGTGAGAAGCCGAAAAGACAAAGCGAGAAAGCTTCCTGACTGCGCTTAGAAACGTTCTGAGCGCGCGCTAGCGCTGAAGTGCTCCAAGTGCGCAACGAACCACGGAGATGCCTCGGGCGGACGGCGGACGGGGAGTTGCCCCCCAAAGGGGGGACCGGGATCCTTTGGCGAGGAGAGGGCGCCGGACCGCACCCCCCAAGGGGTGCGGCTTGGCCGCACCCCCCAATGGGTGCGGCTTGGCCGCACCCCCTTGGTGGTGCGGCCGGGCCGCACCCCCTTGGGGGGGGGGGGGGGGTGCGGCTGAGCCGCACCCCCAAGGGCGGTGCGGTCGGGGGGTGCTGCCTGCGTGCTACCGCGCTCTTTGACCGTCGACCCCTCCTCTCTTTTCCGGGGCTTTCTTCAGGTGCGTCCTAAGGCCTTTACGAGTGTACAACATAAGCCCCCCAAACCTTCGGAGTCCGAGTTCCGGAGCGAGGAGTTCAAAAGTTTTGATTTTTTTCTGCGGCGGCTTTACCCATTGTCCTCTGTGCGGCGCTTTTCTGGTAGGAGCTGATGTCGGAGGGTGTTGGTTTTCCGAGGTCGTTGTGGGCTTGCTGCCCGGCTCTGATATCCGTATGGGCTGAGGGGTTTCTGCAAAATGACAGATTAGCTTGCGCGGTTCTGAGCCTGCGGCTTTTACACAATAGAAAATTAGTTTGCGCAAGTCTGTGCTTGCGGCTTTTTTGCACGAGTCTGTGCTCGCGGCTTTTTTGCACGAGTCTGTGCTCGCGGCTTGGCCGGTGAATAGCGGGTGTATTCAAACCGTGGGTGAACGTAAGGGGGGCAGGCCCCTACGTCACCGGGACTCGACGACGGAGGAGAAGGGCGAACCTTCAATCGACGGCGGTGCAAAGTCCCCGGGGCAGGGCCCTGAAGTGGTGGGTGAATAGCCGGTGTATTCAAACCGGGGGCGAACGTAAGGGGGGCAGGCCCCTACGACGTTGGGACTCGACGGCGGAGGAGAAGGGCGAACCTTCAATCGACGGCGGTGCAAAGCCCCCGAGGCAGGGCCTCGAAGTGGCCGGTGAATAGCTGGTGTATTCAAACCGGGGGCGAACGTAAGGGGGGCAGGCCCCTACGACGCTGGGACTCGACGGCGGAGGAGAAGGGCGAACCTTCAATCGACGGCGGTGCAAAGCCCCCGAGGCAGGGCCTCTTTATAAAGTTTTTTCTTAAGTGAGTGTAAGTGTCAAAATATGGTTTTACAGTATGAAATCATTTGGTGCATAGCTTTATGTAAGATAAGATAGGTGCACGAGTCTGGGCTCGCGGCTTTTACATAACATGTAATATAAGATAGGTGCACGAGTCTGAGCTCGCGGCTTGTACATAAATTGAAGATAAGTTTGCACGAGCTTGAGCTCGTGGCTTAGTACGTGGTAGGGGTCCCTGGATCACTAGTAAAAGCGGCGCAGGTTTTGAGTGTTCCAGATGCGTGGCAAAGTCTTCCCTTCCGCCATCATGAGCCTGTATGTTCCGGGTTTCACGACTGTGGTGACTACGTACGGGCCCTCCCAGGCCGGTGAGAGCTTATCTCCTTGGGGGCCTTTACCGGCGGCCTCGATGCTATGTAAGACGAGATCTCCTACGTTGATTGGTCTGGGCTTCACCCTCCTGTCGTAGGTCCGGGCGACACGCATTTGGTAGAGTGCAGCACGGTGAGCAGCGCTGTCTCGAACTTCTGGGATTAGATCGAGGTTTTCTCAGAGCAGTCCATCATTCTTGCTGGGGTCGAAGGTTAGTACTCGAGCACTCGGAACGCCGATGTCGACGGGGATGATAGCTTCGGTTCCGTAACAGAGGTTATAAGATGTCTCCCCAGTAGGAGTCCTCTCTATTGTGCGATACGCCCACAACACATTCGGGAGCACGTCTACCCACTGTCCCCCGGCTTCTTCCAAGCGTGTTTTCAGTCCTTTGAGGATGGTGTGGTTTGTGACTTCTACTTGTCCGTTGGTTTGCGGATGTGCCACGGCCGTGTGACGCAGGTTGATCTTCAGATCCTCACACATCTTGGTGAAGGACTTCCCAGAGAATTGAGTGCCGTTGTCGGCAATGATCGCAGCCGGGATGCCGAAGCGGCAGACGATGTTCTTCCAGACGAATTGTTTGGCGTTTTCTTCCGTAATTTTGGCCAGGGGCTCCGCCTCCACCCATTTGGTGAAGTAGTCGATGGCTAGGATGATGAACTTCCTCTGCCCGGATGCTAGAGGTAGGGGACCGAGGAGGTCGATCCCCCACTGCGCGAATGGCCACGCACTCTGCAGCGTGGAAAGTGAGACCGGGGGTTGATGAGGCATGTTGGCGTGCAGCTGACAGCTTTTGCACCTCTGGACAAAGTCGGTCGCGTCCTTCCTCATTGTTGGCCAATAGAAGCCTTGACGCAGTATTTTCCGCGCTAATGCCTTCCCGCCTAGGTGCTCTCCGCAGACTCCTCCGTGTACTTCCCTGAGGGCGTAGTCCGCCTCGCCCGATGGCAAGCATTTTAGATATGGTCTTGAGAATGCCCGTTTGTAAAGCTCCCCGTCTATAATGGTGAACGATGTTGCCCGCATTCGTAGCCTTCGCGCCTCTAGGCGATCTTCGGGAAGGTGCCCTTGCTCGAGGTAAGCTCGCAATGGGGTCATCCAGGATGACTCTTCCTGGTGGATGGCTGCGATTTCCCATGGCCCTTGAATGCTTGGGATCATGACTTCTTCGATTCGGCGTCTTCGAGACTGGTAGCTGGAGGGTGAGGTGGCGAGCTTGGATAGAGCATCCGCCCTGGAATTTTGCTCTCGGGGGATGTGTAGAATCTGGTACGATGAGATCTTCTGGAGAAGTGATTTCGCGAATGCGAGGTACTTTGCCATCTGTTCGCTCTTAGCCTCGTAATCTCCTTCAACCTGTGAGACCACGAGTTGGGAGTCTGTATAGATCGTTAGGTTCTCGGCTTTACAGTCGATGGCGAGTCGGAGACCGGCGATCAGTGCTTCGTATTCCGCGATGTTATTTGTTGCGGGGAACTTTAGCCGGAGTCCGTAATCCAGGGTGATCTCTTCGGGGCTTATGAGGAGCAATCCTGCTCCGGCCCCTTCAGCTCCAGAGGCGCCGTCGACATAGAGGGTCCAACGGGGGCTGGTGGTGTCTTTGATGAGGGTTGTTTATTCCACCACGAAGTCGCGAGAACCTGTGACTTGATGTGGGGCCGAGGCAGGAATTGGATGTCGAACTCGCCGAGTTCTACGGCCCACTTTACAAGTCTCCCCTGTAACGTCCCAAGGCCCTGGACTTACCATCGGGACAACGTCCACCGACTGCCTCGCCTGGCGACCGTTACCGGGCTGCAGCCCAAGCACCCCAAAGCCTCTCCGCGCCACTATTTCTCAGCAACGGCGCATTGTTGAGGCCGGGTCTCGAACCCGCAACCTCCTTGATAAGGAGTTTTCAAACCACTCCTCATCACCAATTGAGCTGCACTTTTTTTGTAACGTCCCAAGGCCCTGGACTTACCATCGGGACAACGTCCACCGACTGCCTCGCCTGACGACCGTTACCGGGCTGCAGCCCAAGCACCCCAACCCCTCTCCATCCCACTGGCGGGTTGTTGATGGCCACAGCCTCCCTTCGGTGAGAAGTGATCCAGTTAAGCGCCTCTACGGGGCCTTCCCAGGAGGTCACCCATCCCAGTACTACTCCAGCCCGAGCACGCTTAACTACATAGTTCTTTCACTTCTCATCACCAATTGAGCTGCTCGGGCTGGAGTAGTACTGGGATGGGTGACCTCCTGGGAAGGCCCCGTAGAGGCGCTTAACTGGATCACTTCTCACCGAAGGGAGGCTGTGGCCATCAACAACCCGCCAGTGGGATGGAGAGGGGTTGGGGTGCTTGGGCTGCAGCTCGGTAACGGTCGCCAGGCGAGGCAGTCGGTGGACGTTGTCCCGATGGTAAGTCCAGGGCCTTGGGACGTTACATCCCCGAGACTTCCGGCTTCTGGAGGATTGCCCGCAATGGGAGTTGCGTCAATACCTTGACTGCATGAGCCTGGAAGTAGGGTCTAAGTTTTCTAGCTGAGAAAACAAGAGCCAAGGTTGTCTTGTCTGCTGCCGGATATCTGGTTTCGGTGTCGGTGAGGACTTTGCTGAGGTAGTAGATCGGTCGCTGCACCCCTCCTTCGTCTTTCACGAGCACTGAGCTAAGAGCCGTAGGCGACACAGCCAGGTACAAGAACAGAGTTTCCCCAGGGGTGGGCTTTGATAGAAGCGGTGACGAAGCCAGGTACTGTTTGAGAAGCTCGAAGGCCACTTGGCACTCGTCCGTCCACTGGAAACCTGAATGGCGCGCTCCCCGGAGGATTTTGAAGAAGGGGAGGTACTTGTCTCCCGTTCGTGATAGGAAACGGGACAAAGCAGCGATCCTCCCGTTTAGGCGTTGTACTTCCTTAATTGAGCGAGGTGACGACATATCCTCCAACGCCTTGATCTTCTCGGGGTTGGCCTCAATTCCCCGATGGGTTACCATGAAACCTAGAAACTTACCCGCCGTCACACCAAACGCACACTTGCTGGGATTGAGCCACATCTGGAAGCGACGGAGAAGCCGGAAGCACTTTTCCAAGTCTTCCAAGTGGTCGCGCCGGTGGACGCTCTTTACTAGCATATCGTCCACGTAAACCTCCATCGTTTCTCCGATGAGGTCCTTGAAGACCTTGTTCATCAGCCTTTGGTAGGTGGCTCTGGCATTTTTAAGGCCGAAAGGCATCACCTTGTAGCAGTAGACTCCCCGGTCGGTGCGGAAGGCAGTATGTTCTTTGTCTGCGGGGTTCATCCTTATCTGGTTGTAATCTGAATAAGCATCCATGAAGCTGAGCAGCTCATGGCCTGCCGTAGCATCGACGAGCTGGTCAATCCTTGGGAGGGGGAAGCTATCCTTCGGGCACGCTTGGTTCAGATTGCTGTAGTCGACGCACATCCGCCACTTTCCCGAGGCCTTCTTCACCATGACTACGTTGGCGAGCCATGTGGGGTATTCTGCTTCGCGTATGAATCGTGCCTCTAGGAGCTTAGCTACCTCCTCCTCGATCGCCTTTAAACGCTCGGGGGCAAAGTTCCTCTTCTTTTGAATCATGGGTCTGCAGGTGGGGTTGATGTTTAGCGAGTGATAGATAACGTTAGGATCTACCCCAGGCATGTCTTCCGGGCTCCAAGCGAAAATGTCCTCGTTCTCCTGCAGGAAGGTGGTGAACTTTTCTCGCTCTTTTTGTGTTAAGAGTGACCCGACCTGAACAGTTCGAGTCGGGTCTCGTCGGGAGAGTGGTATTTCTACCAGCCCTTCAACGGGCGCTCCTCATTGCAAAGTAGCCTCGTCTCGCAGGTCGAAGTTATTGATGTTGAGAGCGGTCGCCCTTGCTGGTTGGGCCTGCTTCAGGTAACAGGTCCTGGCTGCCTCTTGGTCTCCTCTTACGACTCCTATTCCTGCGGCAGTAGGGAACTTCATAGCTAGGTGTGGAATGGAAGGGATTGCCCCAAGGATCGACTGGAGCGGTCTCCCGAAGATGGCATTATAGGCGGAGGTGGACTCTACCACCATGAACTGGATGTTGTGCGTTGACTGTCTTGGAAATTCGCCCAAAGTGACTGGGAGAATGATCATGCCTTGCACCGGGACAGGTCTGTTGTCGAAGCCGTAGACGGGCCCGGTTGCAGGACTAAGCTGGTCTTTTGTGAGCTTCATACTTTGCAAAGTGGAGAGAAATAAGACATCGACCGAGCTTCCATTGTCGACCAGTATTCTCTTCACCTTGAAGCAGGGATCCCCGATCCCTGCGCTGATCACGAGTGGATCCTGGTGCGGAAGCCGCAACCCTTGCAAGTCTTCATCTCCGAAAGCTATCGTAATATCTTGCTTGAGTTTTTTGTCTTCGTGGTCTCTTACGGGCTGGGCAATTGAGAGGATCTGTGATGCTGAGACGGGGGGTCCGGCGATCGTCTCGATTTCTCCTACCATCGGCCTTCCTCCCCCCGTGCCTCGGGGGGCGGGGGGGCTGCTCCCATGCATCCCTAGGCTGTTGGGGCTGATTGGGAATCTGGCCTTGTAGGATCTTCCCAGGAGTCCCTAGCGGATGAGGCGCTCGATTTCGTCTTTGAGTCTGGTGCATTCCTCAGTGGTATGCCCGGTTCCCCGATGGAACTCGCAGTACCTGGACTGGTCGCCCCTTGGATTTGGCGGGGGTATCCTGGGCATGCGGAGCTCGGGGTTGTTCTGTATGGCGTAGAACACATTCGTTCTGGTGGTGTTCAACGGGGTGTAGGTCCTGGGCGGCTGTGGTCCCAGATCCCTCTGGTGGTTACGCCGACGTTCATCGCCGCGACGCTCCTCGCCGCAGCGTTCTTCTCATTCGCGAGGGGCTTGATCTGATCCCCTCTTCCTTCCCTGGCTTCCTTCGAATTGCCGACGGTGTGCTTCGATAGCCTCATCTGCAGCTATCTGTACTTCAACCCGATGAATGAGGTCGGGATAACTTGGTACGGTTTCTCTCATGAGAGCCGAGTAGAAGCCACTTGGGCGGAGTCCTCCCAGGAAAACTCCTCGCAGGAGCTCGGGGTCGACTCCTGGGATCTGTCGAGCCTCGGTAGTGAAGCGTCGGAAGAAATCTTTGAGTGTCTCTCCATCGTTCTGGCGGATTCCTGAGAGGTGGGAGGGATCCCGGACAATTCAGCGGTTGGCAATGAACTGATCCACGAACTGCAGCGCCATTTCTGTGAAGTTGTTGATGGCCCCATTCCGCAGGGAATGGAACCAAGTGCGCGCTTGTCCCTTCAAGGTTGCTGGGAACACTTGGCAGAGGAGCTGATCAGGAGCGCTGTAAATCCTCATGACGGTGGTGAAGTGATTGACGCGTTCCAGTGGATCGTCCGTCCCGTCGAACGTCTCGATGTTGGGAAGCTTGAAGCCATTAGGAATTGGATGGGCTAAGACTTGAGGTGATAGCGGGGAGCCATGATGCGCGGGACAGCGGGCGAGAGCGGCGCGTCGTCCTGCTTGGGCATACTCTTCCTCTATCATGTTGCGTATCTCTTCCCGCGTAGCTCTTTCTACTGCTTGCTCAGGGGCAGCTCTTCCGTGGTGGTGGCGGCGGTGATCAGCTTCTGGGCCTCCAGCTGGTGGGCCAAGGTGAGCGGTACTTGCCGCATTGGAGAATTCTTCTGAAGCTTCGTCTTCTTGGACAGCCTCCCCGTTCGGGGCATGATTCAGAGCCGGGGGCGGCGGTGCGTTCAAAGCTGGTGGTTGGATCGGAACTTGAGGAGCCCCAAGATTCCTCACGAGGGCCAACATCTCAGCTTGATGTTCTTCGATCTGCTGCATGCGCACCTCCAAACCTGCTGCAGGTGCAGGCAGCGCCTCCTCCGCGGGAGGTGCATTGATAAGTGAGTGGGAGGGAGCTGGGTCCACGCGTCCTTCCGGCATCGATCCTTCAGTAGTGCGAGCACTCTTTCTTGCCATAGCAGTTGGCTCTCGAAGAGTTTTTCGGGAAAGTTTCCCACAGACGGCGCCAAACTGTTGCGGAACGCTTAAGGCTCATGGTAGACCGGTTCACTTGAAACACCTTAGCTCGTGAGCGAACTAAGCGCGCAAACAGTCAATTAGAGATTTGCTGAGTACACAGAGACTTTTTAACGTGGAAAACCCGGAAAGGGTAAAAAACCACGCGGTCGGAGCTGTGCCGACCAAACTTCACTATCTTCTGGGGGTTACAACTTGGAAACTAGAACTTGAGCGCGACAGGCCGCTGCTCGTTACAATATTTGGAGAGAGAGAGAACGAGCTCCGAGGGTGACATGCCACCTCTTGGAAAAACTAAGTCTTTTTCCCTTCTGAGAATGCTAGTCGCCTTTCGGAAGTGAGAAGGCTAGTCGCTTTTTCCTTCTGAGAATGTTAGTCGCCTTTCGGAAGTGAGAAGGCTAGTCGCCTTTTCCTTCTGAGAATGCTAGTCGCCTTTCGGAAGTGAGAATGCTAGTTGCCTTTTTCTTCTGAGAATGCTAGTCGCCTTTCGGAAGTGAGAAGGCTAGTCGCCTTTTCCTTCTGAGAATGCTAGTCGCCTTTCGGAAGTGAGAAGGCTAGTCGCCTTTCGGGATGATGAAGATCTTCAAGTCCACGAAGGAGATCTTCAAGCGCCGAAGGAGAATTCCGCAAAAGTCTGCAAGGAGCTCTCCCGGGTCCAGAAGTCAAGATCCTTTCAAATGAAGCCTTGGGGCTCCTTTTATAGCTTTGGCCGGGGGCGACCCGGTAATTTTGTCGTTGGTAGTTTCCATAAATGCTCGGTGGACGAATCATATTCTCCGGTTCGGGGCCCTCGGATCGCCATTTTTCGTAAATGACCACCTTGCCCCTCGGGCAGCTTGGGCAGCTCGGGCAGTTCCGTTGGAGGCGAAAAAGGCGACTGGCCGTTCCTGAAAAGTGAGAAGCCTGAAAGACAAAAAATGAGAAGCCGGAAAGACAAAAAGTGAGAAGCCGAAAAAAAAAGTGAGAAGCTGGAAAGACAAAAAGCGAGAAAGCTTCCTGACTGCGCTTAGAAACGTTCTGAGCGCGCGCTAGCGCTGAAGTGCTCCAAGTGCGCAACGAACCACGGAGATGCCTCGGGCGGACGGGGAGTTGCCCCCCAAAGGGGGGACCGGGATCCTTTGGCGAGGAGAGGGCGCCGGACCGCACCCCGAGGAGGGGTGGGCGCGGCCGCGCACCCCAAAGAAAAAGGGGGGTGCGGATTGGCCGCACCCCCAAGGGGGGGTGCGCATTGGCCGCACCCCCCAAGGGGGGATGCGGCTTGGCCGCACCCCAAGGGGGGTGCGTCTTGGCCGCACCCCCCAAGGGGTGCGGCTTGGCCGCACCCCCCAATGGGTGCGGCTTGGCCGCACCCCCCAATGGGTGCGGCTTGGCCGCACCCCCCAATGGGTGCGGCCGGGCCGCACCCCCTTGGGGGGGGGGGGGGGGGGGGGGGGGGGGGGGGGGGGGGGCTGAGCCGCACCCCCCTGGGGGGTGCGACTTGGCCGGCCGCACCCCCAAGGGCGGTGCGGTCGGGGGGTGCAGCCTGCGTGCTACCGCGCTCTTTGACCGTCGACCCCTCCTCTCTTTTTCGGGGCTTTCTTCAGGTGCGTCCTAAGGCCTTTACGGGTGTACAACAATCTTGTTGGAATTTTTAGAGTTATTATCACCCACTGACTATTTAATATTTAATCTGGTAACTTTTATTTCAAGTGCAAAATATATAGTCATGTGTTTTAGAAAAGTTATGAAACTTGGACAGTGAACTTTTCATGATGTTATAAGTCTCTGAAAATTTTATTATAATTTTTGGATAAGGTAATTTGACAGTTCCTTCATAATGAGCCTAAAGTTAATTTCCATGATTTAGTATAATTATGTGGTCATGTGATTTTAGAAAAATGTGAAATTTGTTCAGAAAATCTCTATGGTTATTATAATGCTCTGCAATTTTATCACAATTATTGAATGAGAATTTATAGTGCTACCTTCACAATTTCACGATAATCTATTCTCTTGAATTGATTAATTATATGACGAAATGATTTAAGAAAAATATGGACCTTGGCCAACGGTCCTTTTAGGTCATCATGATGCTCCACAAATTTTGTATTAATTATTGGATGAGTCCATGTAGTGGTTTCTTCACAATTAGTATTTAAATCTAGTTCATTTGCAATAATAATTTAGGTGGCCAAATGAGATTCAAAAAGTATGAAAATTGGTCAGTGAGCTTCTCTGGTCAATATGGAGCTTTGGTAATTTTATCATAATTTTTGGATGGATATCTACTGTACTTTGTTCATACATTTGTTAAAAATAGCATTGGTAATGTATTTAAATTAAATGATCTTGTAAATTAGTCAATCTCTGTTGGAGGAAATTTTAGACTTATTAGAACCCCTGGAAATTAATTCATGTCATTTAGGTAGAAGTATGTTGAAGTTCTCTCACAAATTTGGATTATACCTCAATTATTCATATAATGATTTTCGAGAAAATAATCAGGGAGAAAAATGTAAAGTACTGATATTTCTCCCATATAGAGCATAATTACCAACCTCTGGACGTGTGGTTCATCTTGTGAATCTTAGGGACATGTTGGACCTTCATGTTAAAATCTTACGCATCTGATGGGGTTCCCTCTAAAATTATCTGAGTCAAACCATACCAAAGCACTCAAGCAAGTCAACCCGACCAAGCTCGACGCATGTACGAACCGCGCTCGCCCGAAGGGTCGCAAAACCGCCTGAAGGGGCGCATGGGCAAGGAGTAGGCACGACGCCGCGCGCCATGTTTGGCCTCCCCGTGCGCGCACATAAGAAAAGACCGTGCACGCGGACCTAGCCGCTCGCGGGAGGCCTCCACGCGCGTGCGGCCTCTCCCCGCACGTGCACAAGGCAAGGCCGTGGGCGCAGCCTTTTTGCGCCCGTGCAAGGCCATGCGTGTGTGGCCTCTCCCCGCGCCCCCCCCCCCCCCCCCCCCCCCCCCCCCCCCCCCCCGTCTCCAGCCGCCACCGTCGTCGGGCTCGGGCCGCTCGGGGGGCATGTTCGTCATTTTCGAAAAATTGGTTATCTAGGTGACCGGAACCGAGTAGCGTCATTCGACAACTCAAAATTCAGTCAGACGCATTTACCAGCATGTTCCTCCAGAAAAGCTATAAAAAGGCACTCATGACTTAATTTGAAGACAAGCAATCCAAGTGACAAGAGCGAGTTGTAAGGTTTTTCAACGATGACTTAGCATACCGCTCGCCCCTTCGCTCAGAATCTGCTCCGCTCCGCTCGCTCTCATGTCTGCTCGCGCTTAAGGCTCTAGTGGACGCTCTCGCAGCAAAGGAACTGAAAAACGCTCTCGTGAACACTCTGGGACTTAGTCATTTTTCCTCTTTTCTTTGCCTTCAAGACTTGTAAACGGAGAGGTGGCATGTCACCCTCTTGAAAGTTCAAACTCTTGTAACCTCAAAGGAAGTATTGAAATTTGGCAGGCACAGATCCAGCCACGTGGTTTTTCACCTTAACGGGTTTTCCACAAACGTGATGGTATATGGGGCCACTATTTCAGTGGTACTCTGTGAGCAGCCACTTTGTGCATTTATTGTCAAATGTTAGGTCTTTCTCCTCTGAGAGAAGTGTATAGTGTCAAAGGTTATGTCTATTTCCAATCTTCCGCCGCACATACCCCCAATAATTGAGGACTATATGGGTTCTATTGTCGTTGTTGTGTACGGGTTTTCCACGCTAAAATGTCTCGATGCCATCGTTGTTAGTTCATTTTTTAACTGTTTGCGCGCTCGGCTCACTCCCGAGCTAAGGCGGTCCGATTATCCGGACCGGGAGAAAACCGAGTGACCCGCAACAATTATTATTATTATTTTGATAATATTAATTTATATTATATTTTATTAATATAACATAAGTGTATGTTGTATTTTATTAATATCTTATATTAATATGATATAAGTTACTACTTTATTAATGTTTATTGAAAAAATTAATAATATGCCTTGTGGCGACATAAGTGTATGCCTTTTGTGCGGGCATCCATTAAAAAAGGGGGTCTGATTGAGCCCTTTAGACCGGGCCCAATCATACCCCAAATGCTGGCAGCCCAGCATTTCTCTTGGGTCGTCAGCATTGAGAGCCCAGCAGAAATGTTGATCGGTATGCTGGCAGTCAGCATTTAATGCTGGCAACCAGCATTAAATTGTTGGCTGTCAGCGGGCTTTAATGTTCGGGCGGGCCTGGCCTGAGCCTGGCACCAGGCCAGGCCCTGCCCAAATAAGAGGCCTGTTGAGCCACCTTAGGCCTGGGATTGGCCCGAGCCTAACCGGGCCCATGCCTAATCGGGCTTCGGGCCAGGCAACCAGGCCCGGGCCATATTTGCACTCCTAGTTCTTACTATATTATACAAGTTATATTAATATAAGCTATGTAAGTTATATTAATATTACGTTTTTAGTATAATTATATTCATATTTTATAAGTTATATTAATTATACGTTCATTTTATAAGTTATGTTATATTATAGTTTTAATTAAAAGGTTTTGTAGGAATTTTAAAATATGTTCCAGCCCTAAAAAAAGGACCATCATGATCAGAGACCGAATCAAATTGAATAGCTCTTCAATCGAATTTAATTTTCTCATTTGTTCGAATTTTTTGAGTTTGGATTCGTCCTAAAATCCTGAATTTGAGTTTAGATTTTAGCTTGGATTCGAATTTGAATGGAATTATTTAATATATAAATATTAAAATTTATAATTATACAAAGCTTATTTAAATATAATTCGCGAACTTTTTGTGAATATTGTCAATAGGAATAATATTATTCGGATTCAGATTTAAAGTCACTCGAATTTGGATACAAACAAAATGAATCTTATTCGAATCGATTCTCAAATTATTCATGAACTATTTGATTTTACGAACAACCCCAATTGTAGCTGTCCTGTGACCAGTACTAACCCGCAATAAGAAAACATCTATGTGAGTTGTTTTGCACGGTAGCAACAACGACCGTGCAGTCCTTAAAAACTTGCTTAGCTCCGCTTTTTGAAAAAGAGCGACATCCTGCGACATCCCGCACTTAAAAAAGCAGAGCCAAACGGAGCATTAGGCTTTTGGAGCTTAACAATAATTCATGCACACATAAAACCTCCCTTTTATATATAGATAAATATTATAAATAAAATGATAGAATATTTTTGACATTTTTGGAAATCATGAGAAAGACTTGCGGGCTTCTTGCATTTTTCAAATGTACATTTACAAAATTAGAGCCCTTAATTTTTCTAATTTTTTACTCAAATGCAGACAATTTTTATTGAAAAAATTAAAAATATTTCAACTTCAAGTTATTTATTTTTACCCCTCCTTAAACCGCTAAAACTCATAAAGTTTTAATATATTAAAAATATATAATTTAAAGTTATATTAAATTGAAATTTCATTGTTACCCTTATAAACTTAAAATGTAATTCGTTTGCCATTATTTAGGGTTGAGCCGGTTTAAAAAGATAAATTAATTAACTTTTATACTAATAGGTAAGAAAATAAAATTTTAGATTAAAATAATTCGAAATTGTCTTTTATTTTATTTTAAACTATTCTCATTAATTTGAGAAAGTTAAAAATTTAGAGTTCCAATTTCCAAATGGCAAATTTAAAACAAAATTTCAGATATCTTTTTTATAAATTAAAAAAAATATCACAGATACTTATATCTAAATTCATGGCGTGCCAAAAATTAATTTATTAATATTTTTGATAATTTATATTAGCAGACCCACAGTCGATATTTGTACCCCAATCGATATTCGCTCCCTTCCAAGGGCTTCTCTTCTCATGACCCATCCCCACACCGCCTCTTCCAATGTCGTCCCCGTTCTGAGCTATGTCCGTCACGAAATCCATTGTCGCCGTCTAAAAGAGACGTGCACCGTCGTCTTCGAGTTTCTCAAGACACCCATCACACTGAGTGAATGCCAGCACGACATTCTCAAGTTTCCGATGTCGCAAATCATTCAATGTAAGCCGCATTCTTAACCTCCCCTGCTAAGAATGAGTGAACGATAGCCATGTGCAAAAGGAACTGAAGAACCGAGAACCGAACCAAAATCGAACCGAATTGGTCGGTTCGGGTCGGTTCCAGTGTTGATAGGTTCGGGTCTGAATCCAGAATTAAGAGAACCGTCGGTTCGGGTCGGTTCTCGGTTCCTACAGTCGGGTACCCGAGAACCGACCCGTATAAGTAATAAAAAATTTAGATGTATAATTTAGCTGGTGATAAGAAAATAAATTATCTCCTATTCTCCTTTCTCCGGTCTCCACGATTCCAGCGCTGAACCCTAGCTCCCGATTTCTGACCTTTCCCACGCCCCACGACGCTGGGGGAAGTCGGGATCGGGCTGGGGGAAGTCGGGATCGATCGGGCTGGGGGAAGTCGGGATCGATCGAGATCGGCAAGGTCGTGCTGGAGATCGGGATCGACCTGACGAGACGAGATCGGGATCAATCTGGCGAGAGGAGCAGAAAGCGAGATCTGGAGATCGAGCTGGAGATCAGGATCAGCCGGAGGAGAGCGGCTCTGTCGTCGACGAGGCAGAAGACGCTTGGAATCGTCAATGCAGAGGATGACTGGATCGACGAGGACTGGACCGGCCTGTCGTCGACGACGAGGGAGCGGGACGATGGAGGTGGAACGAGAAAGCCCTAAAGCTCTGATACCATGTTAGGAGAAGGAATATTCTATGTATTCACAATTGAACAAGACAATACATATACAGGAATAATAGGAGGGTGATCCTAACACCCGAGGTGATTATAGGCTAATACTACTACACAATATACAACACATCTAACAACACACACATATATATATATATATTTATTTATTTATTTATGTGTACATGAGTATAAATGTATATATATATGTGTGCGCATATATTTATCTCTCTCTCTCTCTATATATATATACATGCATAAATGTATATATATATATATATATATGTGTGTGTATACTATTAATTACTCAAACTTCTCATAGGAGTTGGCATAATTAGAGGTTGCACTCTTCTATCTTTTGAAATTACAAAGGAGGCATTTGTGCATCCATGGTATGAAATATAAACTTATACGAGAGGTTTTTGTAATTTCAAAGGATAAATAGATGCAACCTCTAATTTAGTATACTTACAAGGAAGGTCCCTCCCGATTTCGGCTATTAGAGCCGTTGGCTGCCATTATATATATAATAATATATTATTATTATTATTTTTATTATTTTTTTAATTAAAAAAATCAAAAAATCCTATAAATACCCCCCCCTCCCCTCTCTCTTTTCTCACACCTCCTCTCTCTCAGCTCTCCCAATGGCGTCGTCCTCCTCAACTCCAGCGTCGTCTTCCCAAAGTACGGCTTCGGTGGTGGAGCACAATCGTAGAGCGGGTATTTGGGAGCATTTCGACATGGTCCAAGTCGGCACCGAAAGAAAAGCGCGCTGCAAGATGTGCTCGAAGTTGCTATCCATCAGCGGCAACTCGACGCTCGTTAGACACCAAAAATCTTGCGAGTCGAAACAAGCTCCTCCCGAGTCAAGTCAAGCTCAAATTTCTGGAGCAGGACAGATTTGGACGTACGATCAAATGCGACAGCGAGAGATGCAGACGAAGTTCGTCATCAAACGTGGGCTGCCATTCAGCGTCTTCGACAATGACGAAGGCACAGAGTACATACATGGGGGGCTTCAGCCCAAATACCAAAAGGTTAGTAGAATTACTTTAAGGCGCGACACGATTAGGTTATATTTAGAAGCAAAACAAGAATTAATTACGTATTTTGAAAATTTCGAAGGACGTGTGAGTCTAACGAGCGACGTTTGGACGAGTAATTTAAATTTAGGATTAGCTTATCTTTGCATCACTTGTCATTGGATTGATCCCATTTCGTGGGAGCTAAATAAATGCGTAATATGTTTTATGGGTTTTGAATTCCCGCACACGGCTATAGCTTTATATAAGGTTATTATGAAATGTGCGCGTGAATTTAAAATTAACGATAAAATACTTAGTTTTTCTCTTGATAACGCCTCCAATAATGGCGCCGCAATTGAATTGTTAAAACGAGATTTAAAACCATTTCTCAACGGCGCGTTTTTTCATACTAGATGTGTTTGTCACGTCCTAAATTTAGTGGTACAGGATAGTTTAAAGGCAATGTCAACATATATTAATAAAATTTGCGACATGTTAAAAACAATTTATTGTACTAAACAACGAGCTCAAGATTTTAGAAAATTTTGTAAAGCACAAAATCAAATATATTTGAAACCTTAATTCGATATGCCTATTAGATGGAACTCAACCTATAAAATGTTAAAAAGAGCCCTTCAACAAAAAACACTTCTAATGGAATATTATAGTTTGCTTAATATTGAACACGGTTTAGGTGAAACTGATTGGGTTATTATAGAACATTATATTGATTTACTAAAGTGTATTTATAGGACCACCGTTTTTTTATCTGGAGTCTATTATCCAACGAGCGCATTAGTAATTGAACATTTCGTACATATCACAGAAAAATTTAGTTATTATAGGAAACACCAAGGTTGGGCTCCTTTAATTAAAGTAATGAAAGAAATTTTTTTAAAATATTATAGAGAAATACCGCCTATGTTTTCGTGCGCCGCCGCTTTAAATCCGCTACTTAACGTAGAAGGCGTAGAAAATTTGATCGACGAAATCAATACTAATCTAACCTTAAATATAAATTATGATGATGCGGATGACCCCGTTAGTACTTCAAGTTTTACTTTTTTTTTTACGCAAAGTTATAATTATTACAATAACTTATACGGGTCACGACCCCGCGAAGAAATAACGCAACCCAAAACGAAGGATAGTCTTAAAAATAAAATTTTAGATTTAGCTTCTAGGAAAAAAATGCGCACATCTAGTAATTTAGATGAATTATGATTATACACAAAAACTCAATTTAGCGAATTTATGAGTTCGGAAGAGATCGAAAACTTCGATATCTTAAATTGGTGGAAAGGTAAAGCTAATACCTATCATGTTTTGGCCTATATAGCCCGTGATTTATTAACTGTCCAAGCTAGTACAGTAGCTTCGGAGTCCGCTTTTTCTCTTAGTGGCAGGGTTTTGAACGAGCGGAGGAGCCGGCTTAACGAAGATTCGCTGGAGGTTTGCATATGCTACAAGGACTACTTGGACAGTGTAAAGAGGAAGCAACACATAACAGCATTGGAGGATAGCTCGGAGGAGATAGAAGACGAAATGGATGCGTTGAATCTACAAGATAATTAAATCGAGCAATTGTATTTTCAATTTTGTATTTTGTACGACTTAAATTTTGTATTTTCAATTTTGTATTTTTAATTTTGTATTTTCAATTTTGCACGAAATGGACGCGTTTGTAACTTTGTATTTTCAATTTTGTATTTTGTTCCAAATTTTCAATATTAATAAAATTTTTTATTCCAAATTTTTCATTTGGTGCAATATTTAATAATTTATAAAAATAAAAATTAAAAAATTAAAATTAAAATTTAAAAAATAATAAAACCGGGCCGGCCCGGATCGGGCCCGAGACCGGCCCGGTCCTGCCCGGCCCGGCTTGAAGGGTCGGAGCAGGCAGCACTTATGTGCTGCCTGCCCGGCCCGGGCCGGCCTGATTCCAGGGGAGGACCGGGCCGGCCCGGCCCGATACTGGAAAAAGCCCGATCGGGCCCGGTCCAGGCCGGCCCGATCGGGCTTTATGTTCCGGGCTGCTAATAGGTAAGAAAATAAAATTTTAGATTAAAATAATTCAAAATTGTCTTTTATTTTATTTTAAACTATTCTCATTAATTTGAGAAAGTTAAAAAATTTAGAGTTCCAATTTCCAAATGGCAAATTTAAAACAAAATTTCAGATATCTTTTTTATATCTAAATTCATGGCGTGCCAACAATTAATTTATTAATATTTTTGAGAATTTATATTAGCAGACCCATAGTCGATATTTGCAGCCTGCCGTTAATCTCATCCCCACAATCGATATCCGTACCCCAATCGATATTCGCTCCCTTCCAAGGGCTTCTCTTCTCATGACCCATCCCCACACCGCCTCTTCCAATGTCGTCCCCGTTCCAAGCTATGTCCGTCACGAAATTCATTGTCTCCGTCTAAAAGAGACGTGCACCGTCGTCTTCGAGTTTCTCAAGACACCCATCACACTGAGTGAATGCCACCACGACATTCTCAAGTTTCCGATGTCGCAAATCATTCAATGTAAGCCGCATTCTTAACCTCCCCTGCTAAGAATGAGTGAACAATGGTCATGTTCTTGAAACATGAATTGATTTACATAGGATAATTGGGTGTGGATGTCGGCCAAAGAATTCGCAAGGGAAACACTAGTCGGTGTCAACCCCATCATCATCCAAAGTCTTAAGGTACCATGTTCACCTCTGCTCTGCTCTGCCCATTAAAATTACAACCAATCTTTATCAAAAGTATTAGATCTCTACTTCTAATACTAGTTGCCTCAAACGAATAATTGTCAATGTAGACTTATTCGAGCTATTTATAGCTCGGCTGCAGCGTTGAGAGAGTGAGTGGTGGGAAGCAGTAGTTGGGTAATCAATTGTTTTGTCGAGTGATGAGAAAGTTTATGAACTGTTTAAAAAATGTATTTGTAGTGTTGTTTGAAAGAGTATGCATGTTTATCTGTTTACTGGCTTTGAAAATAAAACTTCTAAACGAAAAGAAAAAACATGAAATATTAAATACTGGGATTCTGAATAATCACCAAACAAATAAAAATAAAGTCCATTTTGCTAGACATAGTAGTCTACCAGAAATAAAAAGTAAGTAGATAAATAAAAATAAAGTCCTCCGCCGGCCACCGCCGCTGACCGCCCCCTTTGTGGCCGACGGCCATGGCCGGCCCCCCTTTGGCCGGTCCCCCTCTTGGTCGGCCACCCCCGTGGTCGTCCACCCCTTGGCGGCCGGCCACCCATGGCCGGCCACCGCCGTCGCCGCCCTTGGCTCTCCACCGTCCGGTCTCTCCAGGCCTCCGTGACCCTCCGATCGTCTCACGCAATTACGGTCCTCCAATCGTCACAAACAATCTCGGCCCTCCGTTCGGTGGTTATCCACAATAACCACCGTAACCACCGTAACTTCCACTCCAAAGCCCTATAAATACCCTTCTATGCCTCCTTTCAAAGGGATCTCTCTCATTCCCTCCTAGACTCTCTCTCTCTCTTCATTTCCTCCTTTCCTCAGAGCTTCTCTCTCTACATTCCACCACTTCTCTCGCTACTACTTGACAGGTTCCTCCTGCGAGCGCCTCTCACCAGGGAAGAAGTGCAGCACCGTTCAAGGCGAGCACCCCGAACCCAAGCAGCAAAGTCAAGGCGCTCCGCGAAGTGCTCACCCAGGAAGCGCGCAACCACACCAGACGCGCAGCAAGGCGCTCAACTCCTAAGCGGTGGCCTGTCACCCACGGAGTCTTCTCTCTCTCTCCTACAATTGTAACGAGGCGCGACCTGTCGCCCTCGCATTCTCCAAGAAAGCACTGTAACAGCCCAATATAGTGGATTTCGGCCAGCACCGCCCTGGCCACGTGGTTTTTCACCCTTTGGAGGGTTTTCCACGCTAAAGATCTGTGTGTACGATTCTCAGCATTTACTCTCTGCAATATTCTGACTGTGTGCGCACTCGATCGCCCGGGCTAAGACGGACCGAATCTAAACCGGTCTACCGAGGGCGTTGAGAAGCTGCAACAGTTTGACGCCGTCTGTGGGAACAGTGTTGCCTAAACTCTGCAAAGGCTCTCTGAAGACAGTATTCGCCTCACGGCAATACTCGTGACTAATAGCGATGGCAAGACGAAGTGCTCGCACCGCTAACGGCTCCATTCCTGAAGGACGCGTTGATCCCGCTCCATCTCATTCACTCATCAACGCACCTCCTGTCGAAGAAGTCCCTCTAACGCCCGTCGCCGCGCTAGAAGGGCGCATGCGTCAGATGGAGGAACAGCAAACTGAAATGCTAACTCTTCTCAGAAACCTAGAAGCCCCGCGAGGTCCTGCTCCACCTGTCGCTCCAGTCATCCCCCCCCCCCCCCCCTTGGTCCCTAATCATGCTCCCTTAGGGGAGGCCGCCCAAGAAGAGGAAATGTACGAAGAAGAATACTCGGATGCGGCCAGCTCTGCGCATCCGGCCCGTCCTGGCAGGGGCGCTAGGGAAGAACCCCCGCGCCGTCAGCAAGGGGCAGGAATCAATCAAGCCGTAAGAGGGCCCACTCGCGAGGAGATCCGCGACGTGATTGCCGAAGAGTACGGACAAGTCGGACGCCGGGGCATCTTTGCCCGCCGTCCTCCGCATCACGGCTCCCCCTTGGCACAGCAACTCCTAGTCCATCCGGTTCCACACAGTTTCAAGCTTCCTAGCATCGAATCGTTTGACGGAACGGAGGATCCACTGGAGCACATCAACCATTTCACCACCATCATGAGGATCTACAACGCTGCCGATCAGCTCCTCTGTCAAGTGTTCCCGGCAACACTCAAGGGGCAAGCACGCACCTGGTTTCACTCTCTGCGAGAAGGATCCATCAACAACTTCACCGAGCTGGCTCGACTGTTCGCAGATCAGTTCGTCGCCAACCGAAGAATCGTTCGAGATCCCTCTCACCTTTCGGGGATCCGCCAGAACGAGGGAGAGACCCTCAAAGATTTTTTCCGTCGCTTCACCACTGAGGCGCGACAAATCCCAGGGGTCGACCCCGAGCTTCTGCGCGGCGTCTTTCTAGGAGGGCTCCGCCCAAGCGGCTTCTATTCCGCTCTGATGAGGGAAACAGTTCCAAATTATCCGGACCTCGTGCACCGAGTAGAAGCGCAGATAGCAGAGGATGAAGCCATCGAGGCACATCGCCAACAGTTCGAAGGAAGTCTGAAAAAGGAGGAAAGGGTCCGAGCAAGCTCCTAGAAAACAGGAAGAGCGGCGTACCGAAGAACGCTGGAACCATAATCATGGTCGGGATCTCCGAAGGGATCAGGGTCCCCGGCCACCGCTGAATTACACTCCCCTCAACACATTGCGAACCAACGTGCTTTACGCCATTCAAGAAAACCCGGCATTCCGTAGGCCGAGGCCGCCAGTCCAAAATGAAAGAACCGACCAATCAAAGTACTGTGAGTTCCACAGAGGAGCCGGCCACACGATCGAAGAATGCGCCAGGCTGAAAGAAGAAATCGAGCGCCTTGTCAGACAAGGGCTCCTTGGAAGGTTCCTGCAAGTACAGCAACCGAACCAGCAGCAGCAACCCAGGCAGCCCAGAGATCAGCCCCTTGCACCTCACGGCGCAGCGGCAGGAATGCCGATGGTAGGAGAAGTCGAGACTATAGCCGGGTCTCCTAATCTCGCCGCGCAAATTCTCTCCATTGCTAGGCCAGAGAGAGGCCACGAAGATAAGAAGCTAAAGCAAGACGTCGTCATCGTCTTCGGAGATGAAGACCTCGAGGGGTTACGGCTGCCGCACCAAGACCCGCTCGTGATCAGTGTCGGGATCGGGGATCCCTGTTTCAACGTTAAGAGAATACTGGTCGACAACGGGAGCTCAATCGACGTCTTGTTCCTCTCCACTCTGCGGAACATGAAGCTCACCAAGGAGCACCTCAGCCCAGCAGCAGGGCCCGTCTACGGTTTTGACAATCACCCCGTCCCGGTCCAGGGCATGATCACCCTTCCAGTGACACTTGGTGAGTTCCTGAGACAGACAACCCACAACATCCAGTTCGTGGTCGTGGAGTCAAGCTCCGCTTACAACGCGATCTTTGGGAGACCGCTCCAATCCGTCTTCAGAGCCGTCCCATCAATCCCACATTTAGCCATGAAGTTTCTGACCGCCGCCGGAGTCGGGGTCGTTCGTGGAAACCAAGAGGCAGCCAGAACCTGCTACCTGAAGCAAGCTCAACCGGCAAAGGCGACGGCCCTCAACATCGACAACTTCGACCTGCGAGACGAGGCAACTCTTCAGCGGGGGGGGGGGGGGCACCTGTTGAAGGATTGGTGGAAGTGCCGCTCTCCCAGCAGGATCAGACCCTGACTGTCCAGGTCGGGTCCCTCTTAACGCCAGAAGAACGAGAAAGATTCACAACCTTCCTGCAAGAGAACGCGGACGTTTTCGCCTGGAGCCCAGAGGACATGCCTGGGGTAGATCCTGAAGTCATTTTTCACTCATTAAATGTTAACCCTGCCTGCAGGCCCGTGATTCAAAAGAAGAGGAACTTCGCCCCCGAGCGAGTAAAGGCAATCGAGGAAGAAGTGGCTAAGCTTCTTGAGGCGCGGTTCATCCGCGAGACTGATTATCCCACGTGGCTCGCTAACGTGGTGATGGTGAAGAAGGCCTCCGGGAAGTGGCGGATGTGCGTCGACTACAGTAACCTGAACCAGGCCTGTCCAAAAGACAGCTTCCCCCTTCCAAGGATTGACCAGCTCGTCGATGCAACGGCTGGCCACGAGCTGCTCAGCTTCATGGATGCGTACTCGGGCTACAACCAGATAAGAATGAACCCCGCGGACGAGGAGCACACCGCTTTCCGCACCGATAAAGGAGTCTACTGCTATAGAGTGATGTCGTTCGGCCTTAAAAACGCCTGGGCAACATACCAAAGATTGATGAATAAAGTCTTCAGAGACCTCATCGGGGAGACGATGGAGGTATACGTGGATGACATGCTAGTAAAGAGCGTCCACCGTCGCGACCATTTGAAAGATTTGGGAAAGTGCTTTCAGCTTCTTCGTCGCTTCCAGATGCGGCTCAACCCCAGCAAATGCGCGTTTGGTGTGACGGCGGGAAAGTTTCCGGGTTTCATGGAAAGAATTGAGGCCAACCCCGAAAATATTAAGGCGTTGGAGGACATGTCGCCGCCTCATTTATTCAAGGAAGTGCAACGCCTGAATGGGAGGATCGCCGCGCTATCCCGCTTCCTGTCAAGGACAGGGGATAAGTACCTCCCTTTCTTCAAGATTCTCCGGGGAGCACGCCACACGGGGTTCCAATGGACAGACGAGTGCCAGACGGCTTTCGAACTTCTCAAACGGTACCTGGCCTCGCCGCCGCTCCTGTTAAAGCCAATCCCCGGGGAAACCCTGTTCTTGTACCTTGCAGTTTCGCCTATGGCCCTCAGTTCAGTGCTTGCGAAGGATGAAGGAGGGGTGCAACGACCAATCTACTACCTCAGCAAGGTCCTCTCTGATACCGAAACCAGGTATCAGGCAGCGGAAAAAACGGCCCTAGCGCTCGTCTTCTCAGCGAGAAAGCTCCGGCCTTACTTCCAGGCGCACACCGTAAAAGTATTAACTCAGCTCCCGCTGCGAGCGATCCTCCAAAAGCCAGAAGTATCGGGGAGACTAGTGAAGTGGGCGGTAGAGCTCGGCGAATTCGACATCCAATTCTTGCCCCGGCCGGACATCAAGTCGCAAGTGCTCGCTGACTTTGTTGTAGAATACACCATCCCACCGGAAACAACTCCTGTCAAAGATACTACCACCCCCCGTTGGACTCTCTACGTCGACGGTGCTTCAGGAGCTGAAGGAGCTGGAGCTGGGCTGCTTCTCATAAGTCCCGACGAGATTACTCTGGAATATGGCCTCATATTGAAGTTCCCAGCAACCAACAACGTCGCGGAGTACGAGGCTCTCATCGCCGGCCTCCGGCTCGCCATCGATTGTAAGGTCGAAAGCCTGACAGTTCATGCCGACTCCCAGCTTGTAGTCTCGCAAGTTGAGGGAGATTACGAGGCCAAGAGTGACCAGATGGAGCATTACCTCACATGCGTAAAGTCGCTCCTCCAGAAGATCCCGTCATACCAAATCCTGCACGTACCCCGGGAGCAGAATTCTAGAGCGGACGCGCTCTCCAAGTTGGCAACCTCACCCTCCAGCTATCAGTCGCGAAGACGTCGAGTGGAAGAGACCATGGCCCCAAGTATCCCAGGACAGTGGGAGATTGCGGCCATCAATGAAGAAGAGCCATCTTGGATGACCCCTCTGCGAGCTTACCTCGAGCAGGGGCTTCTCCCCGAGGACCGCCTGAAGGCGCGCAGGTTGCGAATGCGAGCGGAATCGTTCACCATCATAGACGGAGAGATTTACAAGCGGGAATTCTCAGGGCCCTATCTAAAATGTTTGCCGGCCGGCGAAGCAGACTACGCCCTAAGAGAGGTGCACGGAGGGGTCTGCGGAGATCACCTGGGAGGAAAGGCGCTGGCCCAGAAAATCTTGCGCCAAGGTTTATATTGGCCAACGATGAAGAAAGACGCGACTGAACTCGTCCAGAAATGCAGGAGCTGTCAGCTTCACGCAAATGTACCTCACAAGCCCCCAGTTGCGCTCACCGCGCTCCAGAGTGCGTGGCCCTTCGCACAGTGGGGGATTGATCTCCTTGGCCCCCTACCTCTGGCGTCGAGGCAGAGAAAATTCATCATCCTAGCCATTGATTACTTCACCAAGTGGGTGGAAGCTGAGCCCCTGGCCAAGATCACGGAGGAGAATGCTAAGCAATTCGTCTGGAAGAACATTATCTGCCGCTTCGGAATCCCAGCAACAATCATCGCCGACAATGGCACCCAGTTTACTGGGAAATCATTCACCAAAATGTGCGATGACCTAAAGATCAATCTCCGCCACACCGCCGTAACACACCCACAGACGAATGGGCAGGTGGAAGTCACCAACCGCACCATCCTCAAAGGGCTAAAGACGCGTCTTGAAGAAGCTGGGGGGCAATGGGTGGATGCACTCCCAAATGTATTATGGGCATACCGCACGACGGAGAGGACTCCAACAGGAGAGACACCATACAATCTCTGCTACGGGACCGAAGCCGTCATCCCCGTCGACATCGGAGTGCCAAGCATCCGGGTGCTGACTTTCGATCCCAGCAAAAATGATGAACTGCTCCGCCAAAATCTCGATTTAATCTTCGAAACTCGAGACCACGCCGCCCAGCGCATTGCTACCTACCAAAGGCGTGTGGCCCAGCTCTACGACAGAAGGGTGAAGCCCAGACCAATTAACGTCGGAGATCTCGTCTTGCGCAGCATTGAAGCAGCTGGGAAAGGCCCGCAGAAAGACAAACTCTCACCAGCATGGGAGGGACCTTATGTGGTCACCGCAACAGTAAAACCTGGAACCTTCAAGATCAGAACGGCGGAAGGAAAGACCCTCCCACGCACCTGGAACGCGCAGAATCTGGGCCGCTTTTATCAGTGATTTTATTTCATCTTGTCATGTAAAAGTCGCGAGCCTTGACTCGCGCAAACTATCCTACTACCATCTTATGTACAAGACTAGCACAAACTATCTGACTACAATTCTATGTGCAAGCAGCGAACCTCGATTCATGCAAACCACTTCTCAGCAATCATTACAACTCTAAAGGCCGTGAGCCAGACTCGTGCATATTAGGGGCCTACCCCCCTTACGTTTACCCTCGGTTTGAATACAAACGCTATTCACCGGCCAAGCCGCGAGCCAGACTCGTGCAAAAAGCCGCGAGCCAGACTCGTGCAAAAAGCCGCGAGCTCAGGTTATCAAACTATGAAAATAATCAAACTATGCAGATGCCAACAACCAGATTATCAAGATCGAGCAGATGAACAAGTACGACGAATACAATAAAAGAGATACAACCACATCCGGCAAACACGACTACAAGCAGCTAAAGAAATCACTCTTCATCGGGACTATGATCCTCCTCCTCTGACAGGTCGTCAAATTCGAGGCCACTAACATCATAGCCCCGCTTCCGGGATACCATCTGAAGAGCCTTCGACGCTCCCTGTCGAAGGGCAAGCTCTTGCGAGTCCTCCAGATGAGGCTCCACCTCCTTTGTCCAGATCATGTCTCGGACCTCCTCGAAAACCAAGCAGCGGTCTCGCAGGTAATCAACCAACTCCAGGTACTCGGCCAAGCCAGCCGCCTTCAGCTCGGTCTCCCGCTCCACGGAAGAAAGACGCGCTATCTCAGCTCGGCACTGCTCCAGCTCTGCATCCCGACGCACCAAGTCACCACGAACAACCTCCAAGGAGCGTAAGGACTCCTCCAACGCCGCCTTCTCCGCACCAAGCCTGGCCCTGGTCCTTCACAGCTCATCCTGCATCTCGGAGCCAATCCGTCTGAAGCGCGAGACTTCGCGATCCCGCCGTCTCTCCGACTCTGCAAGGGCGCTCCTCGCCTCCCGAAGCTCACCCTGGATAACCATAAACCCGTCCTTCAAGCTCACGTAATGATCGTTCCACGTGAGCGCAATCGATGCATGAGTCTCCATCTGCAAAAGAAAGTAGATAGGCCAGAGCCGCAACCTCAGAATGACGTCGTGCAAAAGGAAGAAGAAATCCTGCTTACCGCCTGGTTCATGGCCTCCAGAGAGGAAGAGACCCTCTTCCCTTCCGACACCTTGTGCCTCGCTCCAGGGAAGCCTGGGGGGCAGAAGATCCCAGGACCTCAAGCTCCTCATCAGCCGGCTCGCCATCAGCTCCAGATGCACAAGGAGCCGCCTCCTTCTGAGGAGCAGGACTTGGCTCCCCAAGACCTCTGAGCACCAACTTCCTCTTTCTGTCTCGAACAAGAGGAGCGGCAGCAGCACGACCAGCATCAACGGACAACCCACATAGAAGTAGGCGCTTCTCGTCCACGAACAGGGAAATATTATGCAGAATGTTCCCCAACTCTCGAGCATCTGAAAATCCAAGAATGGAAGAAAACTCCCGCTCACGTCCTCTAAGGCGCCGACAGCGATCTGGTAAAGAGTTCCACACCTCCGGTAGTCCCTCCGGGTTCCCGACATAGCCAAATAAAGTATTCCCGTGGCGGCGGTCCACCCGGGTCTCGAACTCTAGCCATCTCTTGTTGCTGAAGACTTTAATACGACCTCCGACATCAACCCGCACTTCACACCATTCCTTGAAAAGGCCCAAGGAGAACTTCGCACCGTGCTCTCGGAAGAAGGCAATCAGCCCCATGATCCGCACCATCCCCTGAGGCGTAAACTGTGACACTGGGACGCCGCAAAATTTCAGGATCTCGATCACCTCCTCGCAGGCCGGGAGGCGAAAGCCGCTCCGAAGCGATGACTCGCAAACGGTCATCCAACCCCGAGGCAGATTCTGTACTCGCTCCTCAGGATCCGGGATCCGAACCTCTAATCCTGGGGGCAGGTTGAAGCGCCTCCTCCATATGGCAACATGATCAAGAGTAAGACTCGAGGCCAGTCTCATTGGGCGACTTTGCCCGCCACGCCGAGAAGCCTGAAAGACAAAGAGAAAAGCGTCAGCACGAACCTCAGATAAGGATAAGGGGAGTCCATCCGCGAGGCTAACCACCACGCAAACTTCGCAGGTAAGCCCCGAGAACACGCGCGCCAGCATGCGGCAGACCCCACGGGAGCAGCTCGCGCGACTACCCGCGCGACAGCCCGCGCGAACGCACGCGCTACCGCCGCGCGGTAGTCTGCGCGGCAGCCAGCACGTGCACGCTACCGCCGCGCGGTAGTCCGCGCGGCAGCCAGCGCGCGCGCTACCGCCGCGTGGTAGCCCGCGCGGTAGTCTGCGTGGCAGCCAGCGCGCGCGCGCTATCACCGCGCGGTAGCCCGCGCGGTAGTCCGCGCGGCAACTCGCGCGCGCGCCCTGCCGCGCGAGCACGCGCGGGCGCAGCCCGCACGCGCTTCCCACCGCGCGAGCGTGCTCGGGCGCGGCCCCCGCGCGCGCGCGCCTCCGTGCGAGCACGCGGCTACCCGTTCCCTCCACGCGACTCCCCCGCGCCTCTTGTGCGCCCGTTCACCCGCCTCTGTGGAAGTTGGACCTTTCACCCTCACGCTCACCATGGCACCGCCATCGTCGCCGCCAACCTCCGCACCTGAATTCACTCCGGCCATCGATCACGAATGCAAGTCGTAAAGGTAAAATCCTATCGCTCTCCGTGCGCTCCAAACGTAGGATTTGGGGGGCAAATGATGGGTTCCCCCTCTATTTATGGGAAAAACCATAACTCCCGCGCGCCGGATCCCATTACCGCACGCCGGATCCCATTACCGCGCGCCGGATCCTGTAACCACCGCACACCGAATCCCACTCCCCCGCACCGGATCCCACTACCACGCGGCAGATCCAAACCACCACGCGAAGGATCCAAACCACCTCGCGGCGGATCCAAACCACCTCACGCGGGATCCCAACCACCGCCGACGCCGGCCACTGGCCGGCCGGCCGCCGCCTCCGCCGGCCGCCGCCGGCTACCACCACCGGCCGGCCGACCGCCGCCGCCACCGCCGCCGGCCGCCCCCACTGGCCGGTCGGCCGGCCGCCGCCGCCGGCCGCCGACCGCCGCCGACCGCCGCCTCCGCCGGCTACCGCCGCCGACCGCCCCCTTTGTGGCCGACGGCCATGGCCGGCCCCCCTTTGGCCGGTCCCCCTCTTGGCCGGCCACCCCCGTGGTCGGCCACCCCTTGGCGGCCGGCCACCCATGGTCGGCCACCGCCGTCGCCGCCCTTTGCTCTCCACCGTCCGATCTCTCCAGGCCTCCGTGGCCCTCCGATCGTCTCACACAATCACGGCCCTCCAATCGTCACAAACGATCTCGGCCCTCCGTTCGGTGGTTATCCACAATAACCACCGTAACTTTCACTCCAAAGCCCTATAAATACCCCCCTATGCCTCCTTTCAAAGGGATCTCTCTCATTCCCTCCTAGACTCTCTCTCTCTTCATTTCCTCCTTTCCTCAGAGCTTCTCTCTCTACATTCCACCACTTCTCTCGCTACTACTTGACAGGTTCCTCCTGCGAGCGCCTCTCACCAGGGAAGAAGTGCAGCACCGTTCAAGGCGAGCACCCCGAACCCAAGCAGCAAAGTCAAGGCGCTCCGCGAAGTGCTCACCCAGGAAGCGCGCAACCACACCAGACGCGCAGCAAGGCGCTCAACTCCTAAGCGGTGGCCTGTCACCCACGGAGTCTTCTCTCTCTCTCCCACAATTGTAACGAGGCGCGGCCTGTCGCCCTCGCATTCTCCAAGAAAGCACTGTAACAGGCCAATATAGTGGATTTCGGCCAGCACCGCCCTGACCACGTGGTTTTTCACCCTTTGGAGGGTTTTCCATGCTAAAGATCTGTGTGTACGATTCTCAACATTTACTCTCTGCAATATTCTGACTATGTGCGCACTCGACCGCCCGGGCTAAGACGGACTGAATCTAAACCGGTCTACCGAGGGCATTGAGAAGCCGCAACAATGACGATAGATTAGATAAGTAAAATGTAAATCAAATCGTTATTATGCTTAACTATAAATTGAATTGTACATGTGAACATTTTGTAGTTGGTTAGCATTGAATTCTCTCAAAAAAGACACAGTTGCACTCGTCCCCACATGTGTAACTGGCTCTACATTGGGATTTGTGTTTCTGTCAGTAAAATGCACAAAGTTTTCATCATTATCATATGCTCCAAACTCTGGATCTACCATCAATGGATGTCTTATGATGTAATTATGGAAGGTTATTGCAGCCACCACAATTATGCATTACTTTTAGAATATTATGGAGGTTTATTGCACTTGTTTTTCCATATGCCAAAGGTTCATTCAATAACACTACGAACGGAGGGGTGTGCTTTGTTAAAAATCTCATGTAGACCTTCAACAAGGCGTTTGCTTCGAGTAAAGTCTGGCATGTGATATCTTGTTTCAGGGAATGATTTCAAAAGCATAATTTTTTACGAATACCTGACATTAACCGGATAATATTTTCATACAATAAGTTGTTAATTATAAGAAAGATGAAAATGACATTTATCCATAATAATGGTATAACTAAAGTGCTGAATAATCGCCTTGAAGCGCATAAGGGGATTTACACCTTGTATCTCTCACAACACTGTGATAAATGCAGCTATCGTGAGCTAAACTCTCTCATTCAAATACAACATATGTAAAACACATATTGAAATTGCATAATGTCATTGCATTTTAACATATGTAAAACACATTGAAATCGCATACTGTAATTGCATTTTGAATTGGTGTTACATGCCGACCAATGTATGCTACTGGATTTTGTACAGTAACTCACACATCTACGTGTGTCCCATCAATTGCTTTAATGTAGCCCCCAAAGTACAGCTTGTATTTTCATCATTTAAAATATGTGAGGAAATATTTCGAAACTATGGATCGATAGGAGATCTGATATCCATAGAGAGATGCGTCAGTGAGCGAAACACTTTTATGAAATAACGACTTATAGTTTTAGTCGAATGTTAGAAACGCTTGGTCGTTTCTATTATCAATTCATTATGCTCAATAATGTATAATATTATTTTCAATACACTACAAGAAAAATGACTTTTAGTGACCATATAAGTTTTAGTGACCATATTAATTCCTATCACTAAAAGTTTTAGTGACCATATAAGTTCGGTCACTAAAAGAAGGGTTAGCAATACCATAATTTCGGTCACTAAAAGAAGATTTAGTGACTAAATAACTTCGATTACAAAAAACTTTTTAGTGACCAAATAACTTCGATCACTAGAGCTATTTTAGTGCCCAAATTAATTTGGTCACTAAAAATGTGTATTTTTAGTGATGAAATATCTAGACACTAAAGATATGTCAGAATAGTGATAAATTGTCATTTTAATTGTTTAATTCACAAAATATCATAGACTTATTTTATTAACTATTCATTTTAATTCAATTTTAAATATTCAAACACAAGAATAAATAAAATGTTCAATCACAAAGACAAGTTTGTTCAATATAAATTATTTTATTAATAGAAAAAAGGTGGGAGATAGCCTAAACCTCTTAATACAGACTAATAGTGTTTTCATTTATAATTAAACTGAATACATGAAAAATTATTTACAAAAAAGAAAAATCTATAAATATGCATTTTTGCACATCTTTGACAGCCAACTAATGTCTTCTCCTCTCTTATTTAGATAGCTAGTATTCACTAGCACGAAAAAAGACCCACACTCTTTTATCTTCTATAGTTTCCCTTGCAATTCATACTTTAAGTTCTATTAGTATACAACAATATAAGCAAAACCAAACAAAGAAATCGTCATTAAATAGAAAACTTAAGTTTTGGTGGTTCATTTACCTTGAAGAAGATGCTCCATATGCACTTGTTAGTAAGATGAGTTGGGCGAAGCCTTTATTCTCGATTAGTTAGTTAGAAAACCGGCAAATGAAACCTCAACGAGGTTGTTCTTTCCAAGTTAACTAAAAGCATTAGAGTTAATAATAGCTTATAGCGGTGCTTTTAATGCGCCGCCAAAGCGTTGTCGGCATTTGAACAAATGCCGAAAAGACACCACCGCTATTTGAATCGTCGCGAAAGAATCACCGCTATGTTTGTTATAAAACGCCGCCATGTCTTTTAAAAGAAACCGCGGCGCTTTGTCATCCTAAATGCTGCTAAAGCACCTGGTTTCAAATAAAGGTGCTGATTGGCGATGCTGATTTGGCGGCATTTTTTAAATAACGCCTTTGATTCGACGAAGTTTTTTTGTAAACACCGCCAAAAGCCCTGCAGTTGTTTAAAAAAATATAATATGTGCACAACTATATTGGAATGTCATATTATAGAACTGAAAAAAAGTACAAACAAGAAATATATCATAGTATTATAGAACAAAAGTACATGAGAAACCTTCTTAAGATCTGCAAGAATAAGAGGGCTTCCACTTCTGCATATAACAGTTGTACCACTAAAGTCAAATCAAGCTCCATTTCTTTTATCTCTTGCACCCATTATTATGACCACAATACCACCACCCAAATTCTTATTGGTGATTTAGCAAAAACTCCTATCAATCGATAAAAAAGGGGAAAATATAGGTTAAATAATCTCGAGCAGAGTTCACAGAAGAAAATGCAGATGCATTTGCAGCGTGGAATGAAGTTGCAATAGATACCACATCTTTTTGTAGAGAAGACAACCTCTGGAGGCACGAATTTTGCATTGAATGTCGTAGCAAGAAAATCTTTTAACTGCCATAACGGTTGCCTTGTAAAGTTATGGAACTGTTGGTGTATATTTGGACTCGTAACGGTGTTCGGAGGCTTAACGGGTCGTGTAGGATACGCGGATATTCAATACCCGTAGATACTCCTAGGGTTTGCCTATTTATACCCAGCTAGGGGCAACGGGTTCTGTGTTCCACATTTGACACTCCCCGGGATGCTTCGAGCGCCTCTCACAATCTCGAAGTAGAAGCCCTAGCCGCTCAAGCTCCCGTCCCGTGTTCTGTTGGTGCTCGTCGTCGCTCGATCGCAAGGTGAAGCCGCCCGTCGTTCGCGTGAGGAAGATCGCGTCTCGCCGGTCCCGTGTTTCGCTGCTGCCGCTGCTCGTTCTCGTCGTTGCCGATCGCATCTTCCACGATCGATCGTGTCGCTGCTGCTAGCCGCCGTCGCTCGAGAAGGAGAAGGAAGGATCGCGTCTCCTGCGGTCTGCTATCCGTCGCCGATAGAAGCTCCTCATCACGCCCTGCAACCGCCGCTTGCCGTCGGTGCCTCTCTCCTCATCGCCGTGCGTGAAGAAGGAGGTCGCCGCCTCCATCGCCGTCGTTCGCCGAAGAAAAGGCTCCAGATCTGCTGCTGCGACGTCCAGATCTGCCGCTGTTGAAGGCCGATCCGTGCCCTAGAGCCGCTGCCCGTGCGCCCAGGACACGCAGAACCTCCGCTCGTGTGCCTGTCTGAAGCAACCGTTTTGTGCAAGAAGGGAGTTCTCGCAAGACCACTGCTCGTGCGCTCGTCCCTTCGCGCATGACCGTTGATCGTGCGCTCCTCAGCAGCCAGTGCCAGTGCCCCGCACGACCACTGATCGTGCGCTCAGCAGTTCACGCACGACCACTGACCGTGCGCTCCCCAGCAGTCAGTACTCATGCGCCGCAGTTCTCCCGTGCCTTCAGCCCTCTCCCGCCGCCGCCGTCTCCAAGCACGATGTTGAAGGCGAACAACTTCTCCTCTCCAGTACCGATGACGAAGCTGGAAAAATTCACGGCGACGGAGTTCAACACTTGGAAGTTGAACACGCAATTTGGGATGAAATGTCTGAACGTGTTCTACACCGTTCAGAATGATCGTGCTGCGTTCATCGGGACTGAGCATGAACAGTGGATCAACGATGAGGACTTCTGTCGGGACTATTTACTAAATTGTCTCTCCCCAAGCTTAGCAAAGACCTACTTGAAGATGACAACTGCAAAGGAGATATGGGACGCACTGGAGGAGCATTTCAGGCAGGAGGAGGACCTGTCCAAGGCTCACTTAGTGGACAAGTTCCACTCTTTCATGTTCGACGAGGAGAAAGAGATTCTCCCTCAGGTATCGAATTTCGAACATATTGTTGATTCCTTACATAGCGAACAAATTTCTCTGCCAGATAGCTTTGTTGCTGGCACAATAATTTATAAGTTGCCTTCCACGTGGTATCATTTCAAAACTGAAATGTACCGGAAGAAGATGCAGGTTGGCCTGAATGACCTCAAGCGTTTTATACGCATAGATGACGAAAATAGGACTCGACACGCGCTAGAAGCTGTTAGCAAGCAAAAAGCTGCCGCTAACATAGTCACTAGCTCTAAGCGTGTGCCAAATCAGAAAAAGACCAAACCGCCCCCAAATAAACCACAAGTTGCGGGCCCTAAAAATAAAATAAAGAAATTTAAGGGCAAATGTTTCAACTGCAATAAGTGGGGGCACAGTGCATCTGACTGTAGGCTTCCCAAAAGAGAAAGAACCAAAGGACCACAAGAGGACAACCAAGCCAATATGGTTAGCCTTGCTGAGCCTTCCAACTTTGTCGCCATGGTTGGAAATGCGCAGGCCAGCACTGAGTGGTACCTGGATTCGGGGGCAACTTGCCATGTATGCAACAATGCTAATCTGATGACAGGGCTCGCTGAGGCAAAGGAATCTGTGACCGTTGCGAACGGTGGGGTGGCAGATGTGCTGAAGGTGGGGAACGCTACACTACTGCTGTCCTCAGGTAAGTCTTTAACTTTAAGAAATGTTAAATTTATTCCTTCATTATCTGCTAATTTAGTGTCTGTTAGTCTACTTTGTGATGTTGGTATGTCTGTTAATTTCTGTAGCGGTAGAGTAACACTGTCAGTTAACTCACACTATTTTGGATGCGCATACGTCCAAAATAGAATGTACCGACTAAGTCTAGCTAATGAAATAGTTCAACAAGTACAATCAAACTTAGTTAGCCCTAAGACTCTACATGAGAGACTAGGACACGTGAACTATAGGAAGTTATTCCAAATAGCTAGAACTCACCAGATCAACTTAGACACTAAAACCTCATGTGGAAAATGTGAAGTGTGTGCTCAGACAAAGATCATTAGGAAACCTTTTAGCGCGGTTACTAGGAGCACAACACCACTAGAGCTAATACATTCCGACATCTGTGACTTTACAAGTTTCGTCACCAGAGGAGGAAGGAAGTATATGATCACCTTTATAGATGACTGCTCTAGGTTTTGTCACATTTACCTACTTAAAACTAAAGATGAAGCGTTTGAAAAGTTGTCTTTTCAAAACCAGGGTAGAAAACCAATTAGGCATGAAAATAAAGAGGTTTAGAAGTGATCGAGGAGGAGAATACATGTCCAGTGAGTTCAATGGCTTTATTGCCTCTCAAGGCATCATAGCCGAAACCACTGCTCCTTACTCACCCCAATCCAATGGTATAGCCGAGAGAAAAAATAGAACATTAACAGAAATGTTAAATTCTATGCTCCTCACTGCAGGCATGTCTTCCGCATTTTGGGGCGAAGCAGTCTTAACTGCGAACCACATTCTAAATAAAATCCCTCATGCTAAGTTAGATGTTACACCCTACGAGCTTTGGTTTAAGAGACCCCCGTCAATTACAAAATTTAAGACCTGGGGCTGTATAGCCTATGTCAGGGTTCCTGACCCTAGACGGTCTAAGATTGGACCTAGGACCAATACATGTGTCTATTTAGGTTGTGCTGAAGATAGTGCTGCAGATCGATTCCTTGATATTTCCAACAATATCATCATCGAATCTAGGAATGCAGTGTTTTTTGAAGATAAATTTCTTAAAGATAAGAACCTGACACTCCCAGGTATGCAAGCATCTATTACTGAGGAGGATCCAGAATCAGTACTGAGCACTTCCTATTCAGTTCCTGTAGACACCAGTGGCCTAGAGTCTAGGAGGATTTCAGTAAGAGAGAAAACTCTCAGAACCTTCGGTAGTGATTTTGTTACCTACCACATTGAGGTCGATCCGTCCACCTATAAGGAAGCGATGAGGTCAAGGGATTCACTACTCTGGAAAGAAGCTATTGAGGAAGAGATGAATTCTCTCCTACAGAACAACACCTGGACGTTAGTTCCTAATCCTAAAGGGGCTAAACCGATAGGATGTAGGTGGGTTCTGAAAAAGAAACTAAATCCTGATGGTAGCGTAGCTAAGTATAAAGCACGCCTGGTGGCTAAAAGTTTCACACAAGTTATGGGGTGGATTATTTTGACGTATATTCACCAGTGTGTCACTTAGCAACCATTAGGATCCTCCTAGCTATTGCAGCTATTGAGACCTTTATTGTTCATCAATTGGATGTTAAGACTGCGTTCTTGAATGGAGATCTGACCGAAGAGATCTACATGAGCCAACCTGAAGGTTTCATTGTAGACGGTCACGAAAACATGGTCTGTAAGCTTTTAAAATCGCTATACGGATTAAAACAGTCACCTAAATTATGGCATGAGAAATTTGACTATTGTGTAAAGAACATGGGATTTTTGTCAAGTCTCTCGGATAAATGTCTTTACATACGTCATAGATCAGATAACGTCACCATAATATGTTTATATGTAGATGACATGCTAATTCTGGCATCCGATCAATCTGAAATGGATGACGTAAAGTCGGGCCTGATGAAAGCATTTGACATCAAAGATCTAGGAATAGTTGACACTATCCTAGGTATGCAGGTGAGCTTTGGGAAAAATGGTATTTCCCTAAGTCAAAGCCACTACATAAAATCCTTGTTGGATACGTGGGGATACAGTGATAGTCGAGCTTTAGAGACACCATACGATTATAACAACCGCTTAAAGCCCAATGAAGGAGCTGCAGTTAGACCGTTAGATTACTCTAAACTGATTGGTAGTCTCATGTATGCTATGGTCTGCACTAGACCTGACATAGCCTTTACGGTAGGCATGTTAAGCCGATTCACTAGCAATCCTGGCCAGGACCAGTGGAATGCCCTAGATAGGCTAATGCGATACTTAAAGCACACCTAAAAGTATGCTTTATGCTATAGTGGTCATCCTCCAGTTTTGGAAGGATATTCTGATGCATCATGGTGCTCAGAAATAAACGACAGCAAGTCCACTAGTGGTTTCATTTTCACACTAGGAGGAGCAGCTGTAGCTTGGAAGTCCAAAAGGCAGTCTTGTATTGCTCTCTCTTCTATGGAATCCGAACTGTACACTCTAGCTTCAGCTGGAGAAGAAGCAGAATGGATAAGAGATTTGGTTATGGACATTCCATTGACGAGCCTGAAACTGAGTTCTGTTGCAGTTTACTGCGACAATCAGGCTACAAAGACGATTGCCACGAACACTCTATTCAATGGCAAAAGAAGGCAACTACGGATGAAACAAGCCTGGTTGACCACTCTCACTAGTCAAGGGATTATGACCCTAATAGATGTGAGATCGAAAGATAATGTTGCAGACGCTTTAACTAAAGGCTTGCATAGAGCTCTTACAATTAAAACATCGGGGGAGATGAGATTAAAGTTCATAGATGTATGAAACTTTCCTCCTGTGTTTTTGCTTTAATAGTATGAACCTATAGTCGCAACATTCAAGCATCTAATATCAGACTGAAAACCCCAAATAACTTCTTGGTGAAAACCCAAGATGGCTAGATGCTGGTTATTCCACATTTGATAACCTAACATCTTTCTCATCGTAAGTTGATTCGAGAGTTATTCAACTGGGAATCGAAAGTCGTTGTAACGGTTAATCTAAACATTTATGGTCATAGCACATTATTCCACATTATTTGATAATGTTGCAAATGATGATGGTGTGCCAAATCATTTGTTGATGAGGTACATAGTGACCATTAATGAGTAAGATAACAATGTTTGATTTATTAAAATCAAAACTTTAACTGGTCCTAGTTAGACTGGATAGAGATGCTGACAGTGTTACTTCACTATTGCTACAAGTACTAAGCTCACTCAGGTAGAGCTAGCTTACTTTATATGTTACTGCATACGTCTATGAATTCATTGAGTCTAATCTCATGAAATTCCTTGCAGGCACTAGTGGAGATGGAGGAGAGAAAGTGGTGTTCGACATGGATGCTGATGATCTACTCTCTGAGTAGAATTCTGTATATGTTTTGATTCAGTACCTTGTTTTGTTTTTTCAGACTTATTTATGTATGAGTAGCACTGTTATTTGCTTTGGATGTTTTATGATTCTGTTATAACAATCCTGCTTATGTTTAAACTGTGCTAACTCTTATTGCAATGTGTAAAGTCGAAAACATGTTTTTAGTACCCTCCACTTTCTGCACTCCGAAACGTACACGTTACTTGTCACAAATATAGGAGGAGATTGTTGGTGTATATTTGGACTCGTAACGGTGTTTGGAGGCTTAACGGGTCGTGTAGGATACGCGGATATCCAATACCCGTAGATACTCCTAGGGTTTGCCTATTTATACCCAGCTAGGGGCAACGGGTTCTGTGTTCCACATTTGACACTCCCCGGGATGCTTCGAGCGCCTCTCACAGGAACATCATCACATCAAATCTATTTGCGGAAGCAACTCAGAAAACTGCATATATATAACAAAAGTTGTAGTTATAAGTTCGTACATATTGTTAGGAAAAAATAAAAACTGATAAACGGTAAATGGTTTATTCCAACATTCTCCTCCTAAACTTTGTCATGCTTGCTGTCAACATTGATGAGGCTGATTTTTGACCTTAGTTCATGAAACTTGGTCTTACCGAGCGACTTTGTGAGGATGTCTCCTAGTTGGCCTTCGCTTCTGATGAATTTCACATTGATCAGGCCCTCTTCTGCTGAATCCCGGACGAAATGGTACTTTACTCGAATATGCTTGGTCTGTCCGTGGAGTACAGGATTCTTGATTAAAGAAATGGCAGACTTGTTGTCCACCCGCGGCATCGGTGCCTTCGGTGTTGTTCCCTGCATTTCTGCCAACACCCGACTGAGCCATAAAGCTTGACTAGCGGCATTTGCGGCCGCTATGTACTCCGCCTCGCAGCTTGATTGAGCCACCACCTTTTGCTTCATGGATTGCCAAATGATTGGGCTGCTGTTAAGGAAAAAAATCACCCCCGTCGTACTTTTGCTTGTATCGATGTCTCCGGCAAAATCACTATCACTGAAACCAGTCAACTTGGCTTCGCCCTCCTCCTTCCTGCCGAACCAGAGCCCCCAATTTTGAGTCCCTGCTACATAGCGTAGGATATGTTTTACCGCGGCGAGGTGGTCCTCCCGCGGATCCTCCAGGAAACGGCTAACGTATCCAACCGCAAATGCTAGATCTGTGCGAGTATTAACCAGATACCTGAGGCTCCCCACAATGCTCTTGTACTCCGTTGCGTCGACCGTCGGCTGCGTACTAAGCTTGCTCAGCTTCAGGCGGACCTCCATCGGTGCTTGGCAAGGATTGCACTTGATCATGTTGCTTCTTTCCAAGATCTTGCCGGCATAGGCACCTTGACTCAGAGAGATTCCCCGGGCTCCCTGTTGTACCTCAATGCCAAGGTAATAGTGAAGCAGGCCGAGGTCGCTCATCTTGAAAACTGCCACCATCTCCCTTTTGAATGCCTTGATATTGCTGGGGCTTGAACCGGTGATCACAAGGTCATCGACATAGACCCCGACCACTAGCTGAGCGTTGCCACGACGCCTGACGTAAATGGCGTGTTCCGAGGAACTCCTCCTAAAACCGAGTGACAACAGCGTGTCGTCTAGCTTTGCATTCCAGGCGCGCGGAGCTTGATGCAGGCCGTATAACGCCTTTCGGAGTTTGAGCACTTTGTGATCCTTGCCGGTGATGAAAAAATCCACTGGTTGTTCGACGTAGACCTCCTCCTGTAGATCGTCGTTTAGGAACGCCGATTTGACGTCCATGTGGTGCACCTCCCACCCTTCGTGTGCTGCGAGCGCAATGAGCAGGCGCACCGAGTCGAGTCGGGCTACCGGCGCAAATACTTCGTCATAATAGATGCCGTGTCGCTGTGCGTATCCCTTCACCTCGAGGCGTGCCTTGTGTTTGGACACCGCCCCGTGCTCATCCCTTTTTACTTTGAACACCCATTTCACGCATATTGCTTTGCGACCGGGTGGGAGGTCAGTGAGGCTCCAAGTGCCATTCTCTTCGATTGACTCCATCTCTTCTATCATTGCCTTCCTCCAGCTAGGGATGTTCTCAGCCTCGGCGAATGAGGCAGGCTCGTCGGCGCTTACTGCGTACAGCTCTTCGACTCCCAGTGCTCGTGTAGCGAAACCAGGCGGCGAGGCCGGCCCGATGATGTCGCTGATGCCGCGGTAACGGGGAGGCATATCATTGTCGTGATCGGCGTCGAGGTTGTCGTCGCTTATGCCGTCCGGTGAGCCGGGCTCCAGTTCTCCACCGACCGCGCCGGGGAGTGGCAACTGATCTCCCTGTGCTCCACCTTCAGCATTATCAGTTGGGTATACTGCCTTCCCCATGGTCGCGTACTCCATCGTGAAAACATCTTCTCCACCACTTGGCTCGATGTCCTTGTCGTCGGCGCCCCAGTCCCACTGAGCTTCTTCTTCAAACACCACGTCGCGTGTCACATGGACGCGCTTTGTAGTAGGATCGTATATGCGGTAAGCCTTGGAGCCGCGTTCATAGCAGATGAAGATCATTTTGTGGCCGCGGTCGTCCAGCTTCTTCAGGTTTGGCGTTGTGTTCTGGACATATGCGATGCAGCCGAATGTCCTGAGGTGGTGTACCGCCGGTTTCTTCCCATGCCATGCCTCGAATGGTGCATCCCGACCACGCTCTTCGTCGGGCACCGATTCAGAAGGTACACGGCGGTGCTCACTGCCTCACCCTAGAACCACCCGGGCAGGCCCTTTGCCTTCAGCATACTCCTCGCAGTTGCCACCACGGTGTCGTTTCTGCGCTCGACGGCGCCGTTCTGCTGCGGGCTGTATGGCACAGTGTGTTGACGATACGCGCCCTTAACCGCGCAGTATTCTGCGAACTCGGCCGAGGTGAATTCGCCACCGGATCAGTCCGGAGCGCCTTCAGCTTGACGCCGGACTCGCCTTCTGCCCGCGCCTGGATCTCCTGGATGGCGGCCGCGGCATGATCTTTTGAAGGGATCGCGGCTATCCACATGTACCGGCTGAGGTTGTCCACAAGCAATAGGAAATATTTGTTTCCTCTGGGTGTCGCCGGCGTAATGGGGCCGCACAGGTCACCGTGCACCAATTCCAAACGCTGACGAGCCCGGTACTCTGTTTGTGCTGGGAAAGGAGTGCGCCTCTGCTTTCCTGCTTGGCATGCCTCGCATATTTGCTCGACCTGCCCGAGCTCTGGCAGGCCACGCACCAGCCACTCCCGGGCCAGCTTCCGCAGTGCCACTATGTTGACGTGGCCAAAACGTTCATGCCAACGCCACACCACCCCGTCCTCCCGCCCGCGCACTGCCAGGCATGACGGTGGCGCCATTTTGATGCGTAGAAGGTATAGACGATTTGCCGTCCGAGTCACTTTTGCTAGCAGCTGTCCTCCAGGCTTGCGGATTCTCATTACCCCAGCGTCGAGGTCCACTTTGTAGCCGCCTTCGTCGAGCTGGCCGATGCTAATGATGTTTGTCGTCAGCCGGGGAATGAAATACACCCCAGAGAATGAGCGTAGCTCACCATTCTTGCATATGAACGCGACAGAGCCCCGGCCCTCGATCCGTGCCACCGAGTCGTCCCCGAACCGAACGGTGCCTAGCACCTCCGTGTTCAGCCTCGCGAAGGCGTCCCTGGATCCTGACATGTGGTTCGTGGCGCCGGTGTCCAGGACCCAGGTTTCCGCCTCCCGCTCCTTCGCCTCGCCGAGATGGGCGAACACCTTCTGCTCCCGGAGCTCGATCTGGGTGGCATCTCTCATTGACTCTGGCCCAGATCTGCCATTTATGTGCTCCTGGTCTGCCTCCTGTAGCACAGGATCAACTTTTGGCGGCGGTGAGGTGTCGAAAGTTGGGGATGACTTAACTAATAGGAGAGAGGCTTCCTCTTCATCGTATGCTACGTGGCCTGCTCTTGCTTGGGTTTTGACCAGCAATCACGAACCCAATGGCCCATCTTCCCGCATCGTCTGCATTCGTCGTCGGTGGGCTGATTTGAATTAGGTGGTCCGTCCCAAGCACCGCGTCCACGGCCATCGCGCCCCCGGTAGCGCCCACGTCTTCCTCCTCCCTTGTTCGTGTTGCCGCCACCTCTAGTATTGTCGCCGGAGTGCTTCTCCGACTCGTGCTTCTTTCGTCGTGCGTCCCATTCTTCCTCCGTTAGATATAGCTTCCCTTCGTGCTGTAGTGATGTCGGTGCTTCCTCGAATGTCTCCTCCGCCTCCCGGAGCCGCCCCACCAACTCGGCGACCGTCATGGTTGACACATCCAATAGTGTCTTGATTGCAATCGAGATCTGCTTGAAGCTGGGCGGTAGGCTTCGGAGAATTTTGGCGACGATCTCGACTTCCGGCAGGTTCTCTCCGAGCATGGAGAGGTGTGCCGCCATGTTGGTTAGGCGCAGTACATAGTCCTCGACGGTCTCGCCGTCGTTGAAACTGGCGAGGTCGAACTTCCGGCGCATCTGCTGCGCCGTCGACTTCTTCACGCAGTCATCTCCAACCTTCATGGTTGCGATTGCGGCCCAGGCTTCCTTGGTCGTTTCCATCTTGGCGATTGTCGGCACCATCTCCGGTGGTACCGCCCTGCACAATGCATCGAGCGCCATCATTTCCTCTTGCGGATCGGCGCCGGCTCCGTCAATGACTTGTCAGAGAGCACGCGCTCTTAACTTCACCTTCATCAGGAGAGCCCAGTCGGAGTAATTTGTCTTGGTGAGCACAGGGTAGCTACTCCCGCTGCCTACCTCCCGAATCACCCTTTGGATTATGGTGCCGTCAGTCGAGGCGGACGAGTCGGCCATCTTCTTATAGGTCCGAGGATCGAACGGCTTTGATACCAAATGTTAGGAAAAGATAAAAACAGAGAACTCGCACGAAGACAAATGAGACTTGGGCTGCTCTAAGCACTACTTTCCTCTTGCTATTCCATTGCAATATATAGAACTTTTATAGGGCGCCAAACTAGGCACGTAAGCTAAACAAAGAAATACAAAACACAATTAAACGCTGCCTTTACAACAGCCAGCTCATCACACCTAATGTTTTCTAAACATAGCATAGACAAAATAGGAAACTAATAAAAACTGATAAACGGCAAATGGTTTATTCCAACACATATTACCCGACCGGCCTACAATATTGTTGCGGGTCGCTCGGGTGCTTTGGTAGACTGGTCGAATTGAAGCACCTTAGCTCGGAAGCGAACCGAGCGCGCAAACAGTCAATTAGAGATTCGTTGAGTACACTGAGACTTTTTAACGTGGAAAGCCCGGAAAGGGTGAAAAACCACGCGGCCGGAGCTATGTCGACCAAACTTCACTATCTTCTGAGAGCTTACAGTTAGGTACTTAGAATTCGAGCGCGACAGGCCGCTGCTCATTACAATAATAGAGAGAGAGAGAGAGAGCGTTCCGAAGGTGACAGGCCACCTCTCGGAAAACTAAGTCTTTTTTCCTTCTGAGAACTGTAGAGAATGAAAGTGAGAATGCTCCGGAGAACAAAAGTGAGAATGCTGAGTCGACTTTCGGGATGAAGGAAATCTTCAAGTCCCCGAAGGAGATCTTCAAGCGCCGAAGGAGAATTCCGAGAAAATCTTCAAGGAGCTCTCCCGGGTGCAGAAGGCAAGGTGCTCTGAAATGAAGCCCCGGGGCTCCTTTTATAGTTTTGGCCGGGGGTAGCCCGATAATTTCGCCGTTGTAACCACCGTAACCACCTGGCGGATGAATCATACTTTCCGGTTCGGAGCACACGGATCACCATTTTTCGTAAATGACCATCTTGCCCCTCTGGCAGTTTGGGCAGTTTTGTTGGAGGCGAAAAAGGCGACGGATTGTTCCTGAAATTTGAGAAGCTAGAAAGACAAAATGTGAGCATGTCAGAAATGCGAAAGTGTTCCGGGCGCGCAAACGCGCTCAGAAGCGTTCTGAGCATGCAACGAACACGGAAGTGCTCCAAACGCGCTTAGAGGCATTCTGAGCATGTTACGAGTGCGGGAGTGCTCTGAGCGGAATCCGGCGCATCCCAAGGGGGTGCGGCCGGCCGCACCCCATATGGGGTGCGGCATGGCTTCACCCCAAGGGGGAGCGGCCGGCCGCACCCCATATGGGGTGCGGCTTGGCCGGACCCCATGGAGGTGCGTCCGGCTGCCCCGCATGGGGGGTACGGCCGGCTGCCCCGCATGGGGGGTGCGGCATGGCCGCACCCCAAGGAGGTGCGGCGGCCGCACCCCATAGGGGGTGCGGCATGGCCGCACCCTCCATGGGGTGAGGTTAAGCTGCACCCCTTTATGGTGAGGGTGCGGCTATCCGCACCCCACTAGTGGGGTGCGGACTAACCGCATCCCAGTAGCGGGGTGCGGTTATGGCGACGCGCGATGTTCGGCGGGGCGTGGATCTGGCGGGTTCGGTTTCTTCAACTCGAGCGATTATGCGTTGACCGTTGACCCCACCCCTCTTTTGTGGAGTTTTCTCTAGACGCACCCTAAAGCCTTTATGGATGTATAACATAAGCCCCCCTTACCTCCTGAGTCCGAATTTCGGCGCGGAGAAGTTCGGAGGTTTCGATTTTTCTGTGGCGGCTTTGATCATTGCTCTCTTCGTGGTGCCTTGGGCAGGAATTGCTGTCGAAGGATGAGTGTGTGGTTGCTTTTGTTTTCTTGTTCTGTTTAGGCGTTTCTCGCTCTGCACTACGTTGTGATAGCACTCTCATGGCCCCGCTGCCCTGGTTGTTGTCGAAGTGTCAATTGAGGGAAGACTCTTCAAGATGGCCGGCGAAAGATGTTCGCACTTTGAGATCGTTGTTGGCTTGCTATTTAGCGTTGATATCCGAACAGTTTGATGGCCTTTTACAAAATAACGGATGAGTTTGCGCGGGTCCGAGCCTGCGGATTTTTCATAATAAGAAATTAGTTTGCGCGAGTCTGAGCTCGCGGATTTTACATAATATAGGTTTGGCCGGTGAATAGCAGGGGTATTCAAACCCTGGACGAACGTAAGAGGGGTAGGCCCTTACGACGTCGGGACTCGACGGCGGAGGAGAAGGGCGAACCTTCAATCGACGGTGGTGCAAAGTCCCCGGGGCAGGGCCCCGAAGTGGCCGGTGAATAGCGGGGGTATTCAAACCGTGGACAAACGTAAGAGGGGCAGGCCCTTACGACGCCGGGACTCGACGCCGGAGGAGAAAGGCGAACCTTCAATCGACGGCGGTGCAAAGTCCCCGGGGCAGGGCCCCAAAGTGGCCGGTGAATAGCGAGTGTATTCAAACCGGGGGCGAACGTAAGGGGGGCAGGCCCCTATGACGTCGTGACTCGACGGTAGAGGAGAAGGGCGAACCTTCAATCGACGGCGGCGCAAAGTCCCCGGGGCAGGGCCCCGAAGTGGCCGGTGAATAGCAGGTGTATTCAAACCGGGGGCGAACGTAAGGGGGGCAGTCCCCTACTATGTCGGGACTCGACGGCGGAGGAGAAGGGAGAGCCTTCAATCGACGGCGGTGCAAAGTCCCCGGGGCAGGGCCCCAAAATGGGTGATAAAAAGCCTTTTTTAAAGAAGATAATAATGATTTTTCTTAATCGAATGTAGGTGTCAAAACATACTTTTCATAGTACAAAACCATTTTGTGTGTGGATTTCGTAATACAAGATAAGTTTGCACGAGTCTGAGCTCGCGGCTTTGCATTCAGTACATAATATAAGATTAGTTTGCACGAGTCTGAGCTCACGGCTTTGTATACAATACATAATATAAGATAAGTTTGCACGATTCTGAGCTCGCGGCTTTGCATACAATACATAATATAAGATAAGTTTGCACGAGTCTGAGCTCGCGGCTTTGCATACAATACATAATATAAGATAAGTTTGCACGAGTCTGAGCTTGCGGCTTTGCATACAATACATAACATAGGATAAGTTTGCACGAGTCTGAGCTTGTGGCTTTCTACATGATAGAAGACTTGATATTACTGATAAAAACGGCGCAGGTTCTGGGCGTTCCAGGTGCGTGGTAGAGTCTTTCCTTCTGCTGTTCTGAGCATGTACGTTTCTGGTTTTACGACCGTAGTGACAACGTACGGACCTTCCCAAGTTGGTGAGAGTTTATCTCATTGGGGGCCTTTCCCGGCCGCCTCGATGCTGCGTAGGACGAGATCTCCTATGTTGATTGGTCTGGGCTTCACCCTTCTATCATAGAGATGGGATACGCGCCTTTGGTAGGATGCGACACGCTGGGAGGCGTCGTCTCGGACTTCGTGGTTAGGTCAAGATTCTCTCGAAGCAGTTCGCCATTCTTGGTGGGATCAAAAGTTAGCACCCGGATGCTTGGAATGCCGATGTCGACGGGGATGACAGCTTCAGTACCGCAACAGAGGTTGTAAGGCATCTCTCCTGTAGGAGTCCATTCCTTTGTGCGGTACGCCCATAGTACACTTGGGAGTGCGTCTACCCATTGCCCCCCAGCTTCTTCCAAGCGCGTCTTCAACCCTTTGAGGATGGTGCGATTCGTGACTTCTACTTGCCCGTTAGTTTGCGGATGTGCTACGGCCGTGTGACGGAGATTGATCTTTAGGTCCTCGCACATCTTGGTGAAGGACTTCCGGGTGAATTGAGTGTCGTTGTCGGCAATGATCGTTGCTGGGATACCGAAGTGACAGACGATGTTCTTCCAGACAAATTGTTTGGCGTTCTCTTCTGTGATTTTGGCTAGGGGCTCTGCTTCTACCCACTTGGTGAAGTAATCGATGGCTAGGATGATGAATTTCCTCTGCCCGGATGCTAGAGGTATGGGTCCGAGGAGGTCGATTCCCCATTGCGCGAATGGCCACGCACTTTGGAGTGTGGAGAGTGCGACCGGGAGCTGATGAGGTATGTTGGCATGTAGTTGACAGCTCCTGCACTTTTGGACTAGCTCGGTCGCATCCTTCTTCATTGTTGGCCAATAGAAACCTTGACGCAGTATCTTTTGTGCCAACGCCTTCCCGCCTAGGTGATCTCCGCAGACTCCCCCATGCACATCTCTGAGGGCGTAGTCCGCCTCGCCTGCCGGTAGGTACTTTAGATATGGTCCCGAGAATGCCCGCTTGTAAAGCTCCCCGTCTATAATGGTGAATGACGCCGCCCGCATCCGTAATCTTAGCGCTTCTAAGCGATCTTCAGGGAGGTGTCCGTGCTCGAGGTAAGTCCGTAATGGGGTCATCCAGGATGACTCTTCCTGGTGGATGGTTGCGATCTCCCATGACCCTTGAATACTTGGAACAGCGATTTCTTCGATTCGGCGTCTTCGAGACTGGTAGCTGGAGGGTGAAGTGGCGAGCTTGGATAGAGCATTTGCCCTGGAATTCTGCTCTCGGGGGATGTGTAGAATTTGATATGATGAGATCTTCTGAAGGAGTAATTTCGCGAACGCGAGGTATTTCGCCATCTGGTCGCTCTTAGCCTCGTAGTCTCCTTCGACTTGCGAGACTACGAGTTGAGAGTCTATGAAAATCGTCAGGTTCTCTGCTTTGCAATCGATGGCGAGCCGGAGACCGGCGATCAGCGCCTCGCACTCTACAATGTTATTTGTTGCGGGGAATTTTAACCGGAGACCGTAATCCAAGGTGATCTCATCGGGACTTATGAGGAGCAATCCTGCTCCGGACCCTTCAGCTCCTGAGGTGCCGTCGACATAGAGAGTCCAACGGGGGCTAGTGGCGTCTTCGACAAGAGTTGTTTCTGGTGGGATGGTGTACTCTACAACAAAGTCAGCGAGTACTTGCGACTTGATGTCAGGTCGAGGCAGGAATTGGATGTCAAACTCGTCGAGTTCTACGGCCCACTTTACTAGTCTCCCTGAGACTTCCAGTTTCTGGAGGATTGCTCGTAGCGGGAGTTGTGTCAACACTTTCACTGTATGATCCTAGAAGTAGGGCCGAAGCTTTCTTGCTGAGAAAACAAGAGCCAAGGTTTTCTTGTCTGTTGTCGGATATCTGGTTTCGTTGTCGGTGAGGACTTTGCTGAGGTAGTAGATTGGTCGTTGCACCCCTCCTTCATCTTTCACGAGCACCGAGCTAAGAGCCGTAGGCGACACTGCCAGGTATAAGAACAGAGTTTCTCCGGGGGTGGGCTTTGACAGAAGCGGTGGCGAAGCCAGGTATTGTTTGAGAAGTTCGAAGGCCACCTGGCACTCGTCAGTCCACTAGAAACCGGAGTGGCGTGCTCCCCGGAGGATTTTGAAGAAAGGGAGGTATTTGTCTCCTATCTGTGACAGGAAACAGGATAACACAGTGATCCTCCCGTTCAGGCGTTGCACTTCCTTAATTGAGCGAGGTGGTGACATATCCTCCAACGCCTTGATCTTTTTGGGGTTGGCCTCAATTCCCCAATGGGTTGCAATGAAACCTAAGAACTTTCCCGCCGTCACACCAAACGCGCATTTGTTGGGGTTGAGCCGCATCTGGAAGCGACGAAGAAGCTGAAAGCACTTTCCCAAGTCTTTCAAGTAGTCGCAACGGTGGACACTCTTTACCAGCATGTCGTCCACGTAAACCTCCATCGTTTCCCCGATGAGATTCTTGAAGACCTTGTTCATCAGCCTTTGATAGGTGGCTCCGACATTTTTAAGGCCGAAAGGGATCACCTTGTAGCAGTAGACTCCTCTGTCGGTGCGGAAGGCGGTATGATCCTCGTCTGCGGGGTTCATACTTATCTGGTTGTAACCTGAATAAGCATCCATGAAGCTGAGTAGCTCGTGGTCGGTCGTCGCGTCGATGAGCTGGTCAATCCTCGGGAGGGGGAAGCTGTCTTTTGGGCATGCCTGGTTCAGATTGTTGTAGTCGACGCACATTCGCCATTTCCCTGAGGCCTTTTTTACCATGACCACGTTAGCAAGCCACGTGGGGTATTCCGCTTCACGTATGAATCGTGCCTCTAGGAGTTTAGCTACTTCCTCCTCGATCACCTTCAACCGTTCGGGGGCAAAGTTCCTCTTCTTTTGAATTACAGGCCTGCAGGCAGGGTTGATGTTTAAAGAGTGATAAATGACTTTAGGATCTACCCCGGGCATGTCTTCCGGGCTCCAAGCGAAGATGTCTTCATTCTCATGTAGGAAGGTTGTGAACTGTTGGAATATTTTTTACTATATTCCTAAATTAATATACAAATAATGTATTTTTTTTTTGGTTTTATAACTTTGCAGAAAAAATAGCAGATCTATATAAATATATATATATGATCAACAGTAATAATAAAATTGCATGAAGGGATGAGAAATAAAAGAGAGGAAATATATAGTTTAGAATCGAGCCTGGGTAAGGCGTGTGATCATTGCCCTAAAGAAGTTGCACCACCCTCCGACAGGGCTTTCAACCGATGCTCACTCCTCCAAGGTACAACACCCGGCTAGATCCCGAAACTCCGATGTGCGCGGACAACGAAGAAGCACAGAGCACCCGAACCACCACTTTATGAAGCAAATGTAAAGAAAATGAAATCACGTAGAAGATCGTCAGAACAGAGAGAACATAAGAGCATATGAGAGCGTGTATTGTTTCTGAGAAGAACGTCAATATATAAAGACAGTGAATCGCCGGAAACGGAATCTTGAAAACGATAACATTAAAACCATAATAAGTATTGACGGTTATAGTTGGAAGGATCATAATCGGGAAGATAAACGTTGAATATTTCCAACGTAAATAATGGCGAGAAATATGCGTGAAAAGAGCGGTTAAGAAAACGCGTAAAAAATGGCAGAACGCGTGAAAGCAATTCGACGTTGCATCGACATCATATCGACGCTACGTCGAGTTCTATCGACGCAAGCCTTATCGACGTAGGCCTTATCGACGCAAGCCTTATCGACGCAGGCCTTATCGACGCAAGCGTCGAGTTCTATCGACGCATGCGTCGAATTCCATTTGACGCCACGCCAACTCCAGCGGCTTGACGACGCTACGTCGAAATCTATTCGACGCAACTCCGAATTCTAATCGACGCAACTCCGAGTACAAATACCAAATCCGGATCCGGTCCGGTGCGGTGCGTGCGCGCGCGCGCGCGTGTGGTTCATAATTTCTCCTTATGTTCTTTTGAACAAATAAGAAGGTGTGACAACATATATAAACTCTTTAGCTAGAGAGCTAATAAGCAAGGTGGGACTAAAGGTTCATCCTTTCATTCATGAAAGGTTTCCCTCCAAATATTTGGATTCCCTCCAATTTGGTTTTGGAGCTTTTCATCTATAATGAGGAGCCAAACACCAAACACCATACAAGGCTCCAATAAACATTTATGAAAAGAATGTTTATAAATAAAATTTCTAACAATCGCCCACAAAAGCGAAAAACCAAAAGGCGAACTTCATAAATATGATATTACTAATAATAAATAAAATCAAATACAAATTTGCTTCATCAAGTTGTATCTAATGCAATGGGTATAGATGGAATGGTTACCTTGAATCTATACTTAGTACTTACTTTCTCTACCGAAGAGTATAATGTGTCAGAGGCTTTGAATTATAAACTTTTGACCGATAAATTAGATAAGCACACAAAAGATTGGTTGTTCTTGGGTTATGGCGGTGGGCGCGTTAATGACCATGCGCATTCCTTGATTTTTCATGAGAGTTATTTTGGGTTCAGCCCGGATCCCAAAGTTGCGGCCTCACAACAACCCCCACATAGGTGGTGCCTCAAGAGATATTCGTAACCAATATCTCGCAAAGAAACATGCCTTTGGCAACCATTAAGAACTTAATTAAGTTCATCCTAACTTGTTACGTAGAGCACAACATCATAGGAATGGGGAGAAGGTTTTCTCAACCTTATATTTTGTGCTCCCAACTACGCTACATCAACGGCTTCGTTTCTACCACATTGAACCCACTTCATGGGATCTCCAATCACATGGGTTGGGTATCCACCGTTGGCAGCAAATCATGTGGACTTAAGCCCCATTCCCCTCAATGACAACAATATCTCCCTTCGGGACAATCCCTTGGTAAGATTATCAGCCAGATTCAATTCTGACTTTACATAGTTGAGTGATATCACTTCTTTTCTTCTTTGCTTCACGGACTTGTACCTGATTCTCATGAACTTATTCATTTTGGAATTAGTACTATTAGAAGCAGTTAAATCAATAACACTTTTATTATCACAATGTAAAGAGATAGCAGGCATGGGGTTTTCAATTAAAGGAATTTCACTAAGTAAATTTTTAATCCATTCTGCTTCGGCACATGTAGTGTCTAAAGCTATAAGCTCTGATTCCATGGTGCTTCTAGAAATAACTGTTTGTTTTGTAGAAGCCCATGAAATGGCAGCACCTCCAAGGAGGAATACAAAGCCCGTCGTTGACTTAACGTCTAACGAATCAGTTACCCAATTGGCATCTGAATATCCTTCTAGTACTCCGGGAAATCACGTGTACACTAAACTATAATCCATAGTTCCACGAAGATATTTAATATTCTATTTAGTGCTATCTAATGTTCATCACTTGGATTACTAGTATATCTACTAAGGCAGCCTACGGCATAGGAAATGTCGGGCCTAGTGTGGTTAGCTATGTATAGGAGTGATCCTATCATTTGTACATACCTATGTTGATCAACAGGTTCATTAATATTTTTACAAAGTTTTACACTAGCGTCATATGGAGTAGAAGCGGGAATGAAATCATATAAGTTGAATTTAATCAACATTTTCTCAATCGAGTGTGAAAGAGATAATGATACGCTAGAATCATTTTTAACTAGTTTCATTCCTAATATAATGTTTGCTTCCCCCAAATCTTTCATATCAAAATTGGATGATAAATTATTTTTGGTTTCATTAATAATTTTAATTGAGTTTCCAAAAATTAAAATGTCATCTACATAGAGACATAACAAGACAATTTCATTTCCGTTTTGTTTGGCATAAATACATTTATCAAATTCATTAGATTTGAAACCAAAAGTTAAGACTACAGAGTCAAACTTTTGATGTCATTGTTTAGGTGCTTATTTTAAACCGTAAAGAGATTTAATTAATTTACAAACTTTGGTTTCTTGGCCTTTGACCACAAAACCTTCGGGTTGAGACATGTAGACTTCTTCATCTAAGTCTCCATGCAAGAAAGCGGTTTTGACATCCATTTGATGAATGATCATCCTATGGATCGAAGCCAAGGCGACTAGAATACGAAGAGAGGTTATTCTAGCTACGGGAGCATAAGTGTCTAGATAATCTATTCCTTGTTTTTGGGCATAGCCTTTAGCTACAAGGCGAGCCTTATATTTATCTATGGATCCATCCGGATTTAATTTCTTTCTAAAAATCCATTTACATCCTATGGCTTTGGCACCGGGAGGTAAGTCGGTTAGGATCCAAGTTTTATTTTCTAAGATAGAATTAATTTCTAGATTAATTGCTTCTTTCTAAAAGGGATAATTAGATGAGGTCATTGCTTCCTCATATGTATTAGGATCTCCTTCAACTAGATAAGTGAAGTAGTCCTCGCCATAGGATCTTTCGGTTCTAACTCTTTTGCTTCTTCTAGGTTCATCATTTTCTAATGGCTCTATAGAAGAAGTGGAAGGTTGGTTTGAGCTAGTTGAAGGTTGAGATGAGTTATTTAGTTTATATGGAAATTTATCTTCAAAATAGGCTGCATCTCTAGCTTCTATAATGGTGTTGTTAGATATTTCACTAATTAGGGAATTAGTGATGAGAAATCTATTAGCACTACTATCGAATGCATATCCTATGAAAATAGAGTCTAATGTTTTTGGTCCTATTTTCTTTCTCTTAGGTTCAGGAATTGCTACCTTAGCTAAACACCACCACACTCGAAGAATTTGGAGGTTAGGTTTTCTTAATTTGAATAATTCAAAAGATGTCTTATCGTTTTGTTTAGATGGAATCCTATTAAGGATGAAGGAGGAAGTGAGCAACGCTTCTCCCCAGAGATTTTCCGGGGCACCGGACTCGGCTAACATGGCATTTACCATGTTCATCAAGGTCCGATTTTTACGTTCATCTACACCATTCGATTGGGGAGAATATGGAGCAGTCACTTGATGAATAATCCCATGTTCTTGGCAAAATTGGGTTAGTTCATTCGAAGTGTATTCTCCACCTCGATCTGATCTAAGAATTTTGATTGACGATTCTAATTGTTTTTCTACTTCGGCTTTGAAAATCTTAAAATATGAAAAGACTTCATCTTTAGTTTTTAATAAATATATGTAACAATATTTAGTGAAATCGTCAATAAAAGTTACAAAATATTTATTTCCACCTCTAGTGGGTTGTCGGTTCGAGTCACACACATCCGAGTGAATTAACTCTAAAGGTTTTGAAGTTCTATCAACTGATTTAAAAGGCTTTCTAGAAAATTTAGCTTGCACACAGATTTCACATTTAGCACTTGGTGCAATATTAAATTTCGGAATTAAATTTAAAGACATCATTCTTTTCATAGAATCTGAATTCACATGTCCTAATCTAGCATGCCAAAAATCTGAATTTGAGTATGAAACAGAAGAAGATGAAATCTGATTTATTTCTAAATCAGCAACATTTAATTTAAATAAATCATCGCAGATATATCCTTTACCAATAAAAACATCATTAAATGTTATTACAACTTTATTTGACTCTAAGACAATCTTGTAGCCTTTCTTCACTAGCAAAGATCCGCTTACAAGATTCTTCCTAACTCTCGGCACATAAAACACATCATGTAAGGCTAGTGTCTTCCCGGATGTCAACCTAAGATCCACTCGCCAACGTCCAAGTATTTGTGCCGATGAAGCATCTCCTAAGATCATGCTTCCTCCACTGATGTCCTGAAAGGTGGCAAAGCAAGAACGATCAAAACAAGTATGAACATTTGCTCCAGAATCAAGCCACCAATCTGATGAACAAGTGAGATGAATACTTGGAGAATAATCTAACCTGAAGGTAGGTTGATCCGATGCTTGGATCATGTTGGCCTGAGGCTTGTCTCCACGAGACTTACCAACCACGGGTTCTGTCTTCTTGTAGAAGCAGTTGGTAGACAGATGGTTTGTGCGGCCGCAGATGAAGCACCATTTCCCTTTACCTAGATTTTGGTTTGAAGGACCAGACTTGGGATGATTTGGTTTCTGATGGCGGGAACCTGGATGGAAAGGTTTCTTATGGTTCTTGCCTTTGCCTTTGAAGTGATGGTTGGAGGAAGGATTGCCATGAGATTCGGTTAGATTCACCTTAGGAGCAAGGTCTTTGGGAGCTTTAGAATTCTTAGACTTATGTTCCTCCTCTATGCGGATAGCATTTTGGATCTGAACATAAGTAAGGTTTGATTGGTCATGCCTTAGTCTAGTGCTAAAGCTGGACCATGAATCAGGAAGAGAATCAATAAGACATGCCACAAGATAATTTTCGGAAAGGATTGAGCCATCGACTCGGATCTTGGACAACATCTCATCTAGTTGATGAAGTTGAGGATTGATGGGCTTAGAAGCATCAATCTTGAATTTATGGAGGTTTGAAACATTGTAGCGTTCTATACCTGCATTGTCCAGGTTATAGCGCGCTTCAAGAGCATACCATAAATCCTTAGCCGTACGATATTGGAGGAATACATCGTAAAGGCTGTCGGACAAGTCACTAAGGATGCGGTTGCGACAATGATATTCAATGTCCACCGGATCTCTATAAGGAATACGTCTAACGTACGTTCTAGTGGTGTTTGCAGTTGAGGATGAGGACGATGGTAGAGTCGAAGCAACTGCATTTGCAGTGCTAGGGATTTCAGATTCTACAGCGGGGGCATCGAAGATGGCAGACAAAAGGCCTAACGTATTAAGCCAATATTCTATCTGAGCTTGCCAACGACGAAAACCATTTCCATTGAATTTCTCGGGTTTGATCCCGGCGGAGTCCTTAGATCTAGATGACATTAGTGATTTCTGAAATTTAAAATATAAACAATAAATTGCTATACATATGAAAATGAAAGCAGACAGAAACATTTTGATTATTTTGATTTTATTTATTCTGTTGATGTGGAATTACAACTTCTTTAGATTGTTGGAATATTTTTTACTATATTCCTAAATTAATATACAAATAATGTAAATTTTTTTTGGTTTTATAACTTTGCAGAAAAAACAACAGATCTATATAAATATATATATATATATATGATCAGCAGTAATAATAAAATTGCATGAAGGGATGAGAAATAAAAGAGAGGAAATATATAGTTTAGAATCGAGCCTGGGTAAGGCGTGTGATCACTGCCCTAAAGAAGTTGCACCACCCTCTGGCAGGGCTTTCAACCGATGCTCACTCCTCCAAGGTACAACACCCGGCTAGATCCCGAAACTCCGATGTGCGCGGACAACGAAGAAGCACAGAGCACCCGAACCACCACTTGATGAAGCAAATATAAAGAAAATGAAATCACGTAGAAGATCGTCAGAACAGAGAGAGCAGAAGAGCATATGAGAGCGTGTATTCTTTCTGAGAAGAACGTCAACATATAAAGACAGTGAATCGCCGGAAACGGAATCTTGAAAATGGCAATATTAAAACCATAATAAGTATTGACGGTTATAGTTGGAAGGATCATAATCGGGAAGATAAACGTTGAATATTTCCAACGTAAATAATGGCGAGAAATATGCGTGAAAAGAGCGGTTAAGAAAACGCGTAAAAACGGCAGAACGCGTGAAAGCAATTCGACGTTGCGTCGACATCATATTGACGCTACGTCGAGTTCTATCGACGCAAGCCTTATCGACGCAGGACTTATCGACGCAGGCCTTATCGACGCAAGCGTCGAGTTCTATCGACGCATGCGTCGAATTCCATTCGACGCCACGCCAACTCCAGCGGCTTGCGGTGCGTGCGCGCGCGCGCGTGTGGCTTATAGTTTCTCCTTATGTTCTTTTGATCAAATAAGAAGGTGCGAAAACATATATAAACTCTTTAGCTAGAGAGCTAATAAGCAAGGTGGGACTAAAGGTTCATCCTTTCATTCATGAAAGGTTTCCCTCCAATTTGGTTTTGGAGCTTTTCATCTATAATGAGGAGTCAAACACCAAACACCATACAAGGCTCCAATAAACATTTATGAAAAGAATGTTTATAAATAAAATTTCTAACATGAACTCCTTCTCGTTCTTCTTGCGACAAGAGCGACCCGACCTGAACAGTCCGAGTTGGGTCTTGCTGGGAGAGCGGTACTTCTACTAGTCCTTCAACGGGTGCTCCTCGCTGCAAAGTAGTTTCGTCTCGCAGATCGAAGTTATTGATGTTGAGAGCGGTTGCCTTCGCTGGTTAAGCCTGCTTCAGATAGCAGGTTCTGGCTGCCTCTTGGTTTTCTCTTACGACCCCTATGCATGCGGCAGTTGGGAACTTCATAGCCAGATGCGGAATGGATGGGACTGCTCCGAAGATAGACTGGAGCGGTCTCCCGAAGATGGCATTATAGGCGGAGGTGGATTCCACCACCACGAACTGGATGTTGTATGTTGACTGTCTTGGAAACTCGCCCAATGTGACCGGGAGAGTGATCATGCCTTGAACTGGGACAGGTCTGTTGTCGAAGCCGTAGACGGGCCTGGCTGCACGGCTGAGCTGATCTTTCGTGAGCTTTATACTTTGCAAAGTGGAAAGGAACAAAACATCAACTGAGCTTCTGTTATCGACCAGTATTCTCTTCACCTTGAAGCAAGGGTCCCCAATCCCTGCGCTAATAACGAGTGGATCCTGGTGCGGAAGTCGCAACCCTTGCAAGTCTTCTTCTCCGAAAGCAATCGTAACATACTGCTTGAGCTTCTTGTCTTCGTGGTCTCTTATGGGTTGGGCAATCGAGAGGATTTGCGATGCTAAGATGGGAGGTCCGACGATCGTTTCGATTTCTCCCACCATCAGCCTTCCTCCGCCTGCGCCTCGGGGAGCGAGAGGCTGCTCCCTTGCCTCCCTAGGTTGCTGGGGCTAATTGGGAATCTGGCCTTGTAGGAATCTTCCTAGGAGTCCCTGGCGAATGAGGCGCTCGATCTCATCTTTAAGTCTGGTGCATTCCTCAGTGGTATGCCCGGTTCCTCGATGGAACTCGCAATACCTGGACTGGTCTCCCCTCGGATTTGGGGGTGGCACCCGAGGCATGCGGAGCTCTGGGTTGTTCTGAATGGCGTAAAGTACATTCGTTCTAGTAGTGTTCAACGGGGTGTAGATCCTGGGCGGCTGCGGTCCCAGGTCTCTTCGGGGATCACAACGATGTTCATCACCGCGGCGCTCCTCGCCGCGTCGTTCCTCTCGTCCGCGAGGGGCTTGATCTGACCTCCTCTTCCTTCTTTGGCTACCTTCGAACTGCCGGCGGTGTGCTTCGATGGCCTCGTCGGCAGCTATCAGAGCTTCAACTCAGTGAACGAGGTCGGGGTAACTTGGTACGGTTTCTCTCATGAGAGCTGAGTAGAAGCCACTTGGGCAGAGTCCTCCAAGGAAAACTCCCCGCAGGAGCTCAGGGTCAACTCCTGGGAATTGGTCCACGAACTGCTGCGCCATTTCTGTGAAGTTGTTGATGGCCCCATTCCGCAGGGAGTGGAACCAAGTGCACGCTTGTCCCTTCAAGGTTGTCGGGAACACCTGACAGAGGAGCTGATCAGGGGCTCTGTAAATCCTCATGACGGTGGTGAAGTGATTGACATATTCCAACGGATCGTTCGTCCCATCGAATGTCTCGATGTTGGGAAGCTTGAAACCATTCGGAATTGGATGGGCCAGGACTTGAGGCGACAGTGGGGAGCCGTGGTGTGGGGGACGGCGGGCGAGAGCTGCGCGTCGCCCTGCTTGGACGTACTCTTCTTCTATCATATCGCGTATTTCTTCTCGCGTGGTTCTTTCTATTGCTCGATCAGGGCAGCTCTTCCTGGGTGATGGTGACGGTGGTCAGCTTCTAAGCCTCTAGCTGGCGGGGAAGGGTGAGCGGAGCTTGCTGCGTTGGAGAATCCTTCTGAAGCTTCTTCCTCCCGAATGGCCTCTTCGTTCGGGGCATGACTCGGAGCTGGGGGCGGCGGCACGTTCAATACTGGCGGTTGAACCAGAACTCAAGGATCCCTGAGATTTCTTACGAGAGCCAACATCTCGGCTTGTTGCTCTTCAATCTGCTGCATGCGCCCTTCCAGCCCTGTTGCGGGCGCAGGCACTGCCTCTTCTGTGCGAGGCGCATTGATAAGCGAGTGGGAGGTAGCTGGGTCGATGCGTCCCTCCAGCATTGATCCTTCAGTAGTGCGAGCACTCTTTCTTGCCATTGCAGTTGGCCTTTAAAGAGTTTTGGGAATCGTTTCCCACAGACGGTGCCAAACTGTTGCGGGTCGCTTGGGTGCTTTGGTAGATCGGTCGAATTGGACCACCTTAGCTCGAAAGCGAACCGAACGCGCAAACAGTCAATTAGAGATTCGTTGAGTACACTGAGACTTTTTAACGTGGAAAACCCGGAAAGGGTGAAAAACCATGCGGCCGGAGATATGCCGACCAAACTTCACTATCTTCTGAGAGCTTACAGTTAGGTACTTAGAATTCGAGCGCGACAGGCCGCTGCTCGTTACAATAATACAGAGAGAGAGAGAGAGCGTTCCGAAGTAGACAGGTCACCTCTCGGAAAACTAAATCTTTTTCCTTCTGAGAACTGTAGAGAATGAAAGTGAGAATGCTCCAGAGAACAAAAGTGAGAATGTTGAGTCGTCTTTCGGGATGAAGGAAATCTTCAAGTCCACGAAGGAGATCTTCAAGCGTCGAAGGAGAATTCCGAGAAAATCTTCAAGGAGCTCTCCCTGGTGCAGAAGGCAAGGTGTTCTGAAATGAAGCCATGGGGCTCCTTTTATAGCTTTGGTCAGGGGTAGCGCGGTAATTTCGCCGTTGTAACCACCGTAACCACCTGACGGACGAATCATACTTTCCAGTTCGGAGCACACAGATCGCCATTTTTCGTAAATGACCATCTTGCCCCTCGGGCAGTTCGGGCAGTTCGGGCAGTTCAGGCAGTTTGGGCAGTATTGTTGGAGGCAAAAAAGGCGACGGATTGTTCCTGAAATCTGAGAAGCTAGAAAGACAAAATGTGAGCATGTCAGAAATGCGAAAGTGTTCCGGGCTCGCAAGCGCGCTCAGAAGCATTTTGAGCGTGCAACGAACACGGAAGTGCTCCAAACGCGCTTAGAGGCGTTCTGAGCATGTTACGAGCGCGGGAGTGCTCTGAGCGGAATCCGGAGCCCAAAGGGCGCGCAACGAGCTTGGGGAAGGGGGACACGCCTGAATCCCTCCACGGGGAGGTGACTTGACCGCACCCAAAGGGGTGCGGTTTGGCCGCACCCCGGGGTGCGCCCGGGCCGTACCCTAAGGCCTTTATGGATGTATAACATAAGCCCTCCAAACCTTCGGAGTCCGAATTGAAAGACCCGCAACAAAGGGGGTACGACCTCCGAAAGTGATTGAGAGAGAGATTCGATGGTGAGGCCGTACCAAAGTACATTCCTCATGAGGATTCGACAGGGGACCCGCAACAGTTTGGCGTCGTCTGAGGCGCTCGATCTCGTCTTTAAGTCTGGTGCATTCCTCAGTGGTATGCCTGGTTCCTCGATGGAACTCGCAATACCTGGACTGGTCGCCCCTCGAATTTGGGGGTGGCACCCGGGACATGCGGAGCTCTAGGTTGTTCTGAATGGTGTAAAGTACATTCGTTCTAGTAGTGTTCAACGGGGTGTAGATCCTGGGCGGCTGCGGTCCCAGGTCTCTTCGGGGATCGCGACGACGTTCGTCACCGCGGCGCTCCTCGCCGCATTCAACTCAGGTGCCCAACTGAGGCGAACTGGGCAGTGGACCGGGCTGTCCACTTTTAGTCTTGTGTAACACCACCCAACCTAGACCTTACGTAAGCCCCTAAGAACACGCAGGGTATCCGCGTACTATCTGGTAAGCACCACCTCTATCCCATTTTTCGAGTATCCTCTCAGGTACACCTCGTTGAGGCAAACAGGGGCAGTGGATCGGGTCCTCCACTCCTAGGCTAGTATGACACCTCCCGGCCTAGAACTTTTGTGCGCCCTTGAAGAACACACCAGGGTATCCGCGCACTACTTGATACAACGATGCCTCTAATAAAAAATGCCTAGCCTACTACTCGCAGGACCTAACCCAAAGCAATATGTAGTGAGCATAACGCTCGTAGGACTAACCCAGTCCCTTTCTTATATCCCGAGCCTACCGCTCGCAGGACTAACCCAGTCCTTTCTTATATCCCGAGTCTACCGCTCGCAGGACTAACCTAGTCCTTTCTTATATCCCGAGTTTACCACTCGCAGGACTAACTCAATCCTTTCTTATATCCCGAGCCTACCGCTCGCAGGACTAACCTAGTCCTTTTTTATGTCCCGAGCCTACCGCTCGCAGGACTAACTCAGTCCTTTATTATATCCCGAGCCTACCGCTCGCAGGACTATCCTAGTCCTTCCTTATATCTCAAGTCTACCGCTCGCAGGACTATCCTAGTCCTTATTTCATCCCATCCCAAATTTGGGAGGAGAATTATATTTCAAGTTCTCCTATTTTACTACTCTTGTCTATTGTTAATTGAACTTAGAAGCTTGGGGTGAATCTTGGACTTCCCGTGGATTACCCGGTGAAGGGATCGCAACGGTACTAGGGAATGTGATGGGTTGAAATCCAAATCCCCCTTTCCAAGACATTTACTTTTATTGGTGGCTACCCCATTCTAAATTCCCCACTCTCCTTATTACTCTTTATAACTTAGATATTTTATGACTTATCATTCACCCTATCTTTAAGCAAACACTCTCTTGAACGATGCTCCACACTTAAGATCTTTCATCCTCTAAATTGTGGGGGCCTTTTGTAACTCACAATATCCATAATCACACTCTAAAGATATGTCATGAATACCTCAACCTGCTGTGTGATTACTATGCTCTCAATGTGATCCATGCCCCTTCATGCATATTGCGACACGAGTCTAAATTATTCTCTAACCCTTAGCGCTAACGTTCTCCAAAAATTCCACAACTTCTAGGGGCTAATATAAATGATATGTAACTGCCATAATTCAAATTTCACTAATTTTCTAAGTGATTCTGCCGGTCAATTCATCACACTAAGTTTTTACTATTCGCAGACCAACAATGAGGTTGAACTAAATTTGAGTCCTATGACGCAATCTTGACCATCTCAGGTCCAAATGAGTTCTAATTTTTACCACAGGCTCATAATGGATAACTTAGGGTTTGACCACAATTTCCATGTACTTCATATTGATTTGACCTTTATTTAAATTCATAAATCAATTGTCATCTTCTAAAATGTGAAGGAGGTATCATGTCTATAAGTTCAATCTTGCTAGATAAATTTCCAGATGTGACTTATGACATGAAAATATGGATTCCAAAATCCCATAATTTTCTAGTAGATTTATACTCATAATATTTATTTATCATAAAAAGGGTGACAAGATGGCTTTACACATCAAGTACTAGATTTTTACTTCCGAAAATTTTGAGAAAATTACAGTGACACTATAATGACATAAAAACACTAATTCCAGAATTTCATAATTTTCCAGTAGATTTCTGTCCATAATTTCTATTTATCAAAAAAGGGTGACAAGCTATCTTTACACATCAAGTACTAGATTTGGACTTCCCAAAATTCTGAGAAAATTACAGTGGTACTATAATGACATAAAAATACTAATTCCAGAATTTCATAATTTTCCAACAATATTTCGCCATAAATATTTTACAAAATATAAAGAGTGACAAACTGAATAAATGAAAATTTTCCATAAACACTATCTCCAAAATTCTAACAAAAATCACAGAGTTTCATAATTGGATTCCTAACTATATTCCAAAGTTTTAAAAATTTCTCAAACATTTTACCTAATACGTTTTCCATTATTCAGATTTGAGACATAAGGTAATCTTGATAATTCTTTGAGAAATAATCCCTGGAATTTTCTACCAAACTTTACAGAGATTTTAAATGGCATAACAAGTGATTTTCCAGAGTCTCAGAATTTATCTCCAAATTCTAATCATGAAAATTTCATAAATACACAAGTGTGACATATGGCAAATTAATCAAAATCGTGAGATTCTTGATGCTCGAAGTCCTAAGATTTTCTAGGGTGATGCATTATATCATAATTTGGGTGTGTGGAAAATTTCAGAAGTTAACTCCAAACCCTTGGGGCTAAATACACAAAATACAAGTTTTTGCTATTGGCACACATATTCCCTTTTAGGAAGAGACATGCAATTGGAATTTACCTTACATGCAGAGATCCATTTGGTCTCAAATTTTAACCATAGTCTACTATTGGCTAAATAAAGGTGACACCCAAATTTGGGGTCAGTTGGAGCAATATTCTTCCACAAATATCACTTATTTGAATTTACATATTGTGAATAAAACCTTAGAAAAATAATTTCCTAAAAATCTGATTTTGGGGTACAAGATAGATGCAAGTCTCATGCATGCATGGCCAAAATTTCAAGTCCATCAGACATACCATTTAGAATATATACACAAAATGTTTTTTGGCCTCTAGATGGACCAGTCTCACCAAATTGGATGTTGTGGGTCCTACTGTGCCCCAAATGGGATGATTTCAGTTTCTAATAAAAATAGACATCCTGATCTACAACAGCTATCTCAGTCAACCTTTCCTAAAATGGCCTCTAAGTGCCTCAAAATCTAGCATGAACATGCATAAGAAAGTATGACAGATTATTTTCATTACATTAAATTGGTCTGCAATTATTTGATCAACCAGATCAGACGGCTGCCAGTCGTCTTCCTCCTCTAGCCAATGGCTAGGATATCCCCGACCTGGAGCAACTTAGATCTCCATTTCCCATCCATCCATCCACCTCCCTGGCCGGCCACTGCCACCACCACCACCATCGTTGAGGTGGTGGCTATCGATCGGCGGTGGCTTGGCCGCCGGAGGTGGTGTTTTCCGGCGAACCCAACACCATGGATATTCCGAAATTCTCCATTTTTCTCACCATGGATCGGGCTCAATTGAACCTGATGTCTCTCCTAATGGATCTAGGATGCTAGCACAAGGGGAGATGAGGAGAAACCGGACCTTAGTGGGGCTTGGCGGCGGCGGCGGTTGGCCATGGATCTTCTCTCCTCCGACGAGCTTGCTCCCAACCTCAATTCTCCACCTTTTTCTCCTCTGTAAAGCTCCAGCCCGACTCCTTTACCCCTTCTAAAGCTAATGGTAGCATCAATTGGATATGGGGAGGGCTGTATAGGGAGTATTTGAAAAGTGGTGGTCGGCCTCCCCTTGGTTGATCCTCCCTGCTGCCAAATGGAACCCCTCCAGCACCAATTCGAATGGGAATTAACTAGGGAGGTCAGTTATGGCCTTGGGCAGAAGTGTGGAGTGCCACTTGGCCTTCATTCCCAAAATTCCTCTTGTTCTTTAATGGAAATTGGGGAAAAGTCCCTTCTACCCCCTTGCATGTCACTCCTTTCCAATTTCAGGGGGAAAGCAAGGTAATTGTGCACTTGGGCTGCTGAGTGGGCTTTAGTTAAGGCCTTAGCCCAATTGGATTTGGTTTTGGGCTCTTAATTTCTTCATATTGGCCTAAGGTTGACCAAGGTTGACCTTGATGTTGACTTGGTCAATTGGGTGGGTTTGCTGGTCCAAAATGTTTACCTTGGGTCCCTTAACACACCCCAATGTTAATTGGGTCATGGTGATGTCCCAATTGAGCCAATTTAACTAATCGGTTTGATTTTGACCAAAATTGGGGGAAAGTTGACTTTGTCTAATTTGGTCAAATTGATTATCCCATGATGGGGATTTTGAGTCAATTAGGTCCCCCATGATGTTCTAAGACTAGGGGTGAAGTCAATTTCATGCTTTGGGGGTCAATTGAACCAATTGGGGAAGGATTGGCTTATGTTGACCTAAGTTTGACTTTGGTCAAATTGGACCAATTGGTGACCCCATGATGGGGCTTTTGGGTCCATAGCACTCCTTAAATGGTTTACCATCTTGTGGTAGGGTCAATTTGGTCATATGAGTATGAATTGAACCCTATTGAGTTGAATTGGGCTATATTGACATAGATTTGACTTTGGTTCACTTGGCTAAATTGGTTGACCAATTGATGAGACTTTTTGTCAATTATGCCTCCTTTAGGGCTAGGGACATGTTGGTGGTGTTAATTCACATTTATAAGTTCAATTTGAGCTAATTTGGTCTAAAATGACTTGCCCCTATAGTGGCTCACACTTGAGTTCTCTCAATTCAAGGTGACCTAAGGTCACTACCTAGCTCAAACTCACTTTTCTCACCACATGACCTACCCTAGTTGAAGTCAAGGGGTCTAGTAGGAAATGGGATGTTACAGAAAAACTATTCAATTTCTATAAAACCGTACGTAATATCAATGTTGATATACACAGGAATACCTCGCTAATTTGTTTTGGGTGGAGGGAAGTGAAAATTTTGGCTCTCAAATTAATCAGGCATATTTATTTATTGACTGAATATCGGGCATATTTTTTTATGATGGAGGGAAGTGAAAATTTGGCTCTCAAATTAATCGGGCATTTTTTATTATGTCAAATGCTTTAGTTGAAAGAGTAGATGTCACATCCTGGCCCGGTAAGCTCGAGTTAACGAGGCGGGAACAGTAATGCGATTTAGGATCTTTTTCCATTACACAAAATAAGAGCAAGAAATAAACATATTTTATTCATATTTATAATTTACAGATACAACTTGCCACACATACATATTTTTGCTTTTACATTTTTACATGATACATAATATGTAGTAGTCTTCCTTGTACAACCCTCATTCTCCGAGGGTGGACCCCCCCCCCCCCCCCCCCCCCCCCCCCCCCTTCCCCCCCCCCCCCCCCCCCCCCCCAAGGCCACGTAGACGGAAGTCAAGGTCAAAGGGTCAACACAGAGACCAGCAGTCCAAGATAGAAGCAGAAGAGACCCTGGCGAGTATGCAGGCAATACTCGCCAGGTAGGCGAGTATCAACCAGAAGAGCTCGCCGCGCACAGAAGACAGCAGAAGCCCTGGGCGAGTATTGGCCCGGCGTGTGCGAGCAGCACCCAATACTCGCCAGATGGGCGACTATGGCATGGTACTCGCCGAGTAACCCATAGTCGCCGGGTTGGGGGCTGGGCTATAAAAAGCCCCCCTACCTTTTGGTTTTCATATAAATAGGATCCCAGGGGTACTTGGATTGGCACCTGGACTTGAGATTTTGGACCTCGATTCCCGAACTCTCGAGCCCGTCACCCTTGCTTTTCGCCAAGCCGGTGTCTTCCCTGTACCAAGCTCGACCACTTTGGTTTCGGAGGGGAAGACTCTCTTGAGCTTCTGGGAACGTGGTGGGACCTCCCTGCCGCGGCATCTGGGGTCCGGTTCGTTGCTCTTCTAGCTTCGTCGTAGTCGCCAGCCAAGTCATCTCGTTGGACTGCTGGGCGAGTAGCCTCCGGCTGCATCGGTCCGAATTTTGAGGTCAGGATTTTCCTGGCGTCAACACTTTGGTGCGGTGAGCGTGGACCGTAGTCGTTGGAAGAAAGTTCAGTAAGAAGGCGAGATGGTCGCAATTGGCAACCATGAGGAGGTAGTCGGCAACCCGTCCGCAAGTGGCGAGTTCGTTACGCTAGCAGTTTTTGAAGCCTTCGCGCAGCGTATGGAGGGGACCATGCGAGCAGTGCTTCAGCCGCGCGCCGAGGTCACGGCGACCTCGCCGCATCGCCCAGTTCCGTCCGAGGGAGGGAGTCCACCTCGGCGAGTAGGAAAGGAGCACGTGGAGGATGAGACCGAGCGACCAAGGAGGTCGCAGTTCTACCAGCCAACCTCGCAAAGGATTCGCTTCCGCGAGCCGGGCGAGCAGGCGAGGTACCAGGATGCTCGCCCATATGGCGAGTATGGAGGTGATACTCGCCAGGTGGAGGATCGTCACCGGGCAGGAGGGAGGAGCCCCTTCTGCGAGGAGATCCTTGTCGAGCCAGTGCCACAAGGGTTCAGGGACCCCGCCTTGAATTATTATTCGGGGAAGGAGGACCCCGTCCGGCACATCCAATGGTTCGAGGATATAGTCTCTATCCGAACCATGTCGGACGCCTTCAAGTGCAGGTTGTTTGCCATCACCTTCCGTGCAAAGGCCTGGGACTGGTTCCACCAGTTGCCCGCCGGCTCGATCTACTGCTTTGAAGACCTGTGCCGTGGGCTGACGACCCGGTTCGAAATGGCCCGGAAGCTGAAGAAGGAGGCAACGACCCTGTTCTATCTGGTGCAAAGGCCGGACGAGGCATTGGGACCCTATATCGAGCGCTTTCAGGAGGAGGTTCTGCAGATCCAGGAGGTGGATAGCAAAATCCTGTTGCTGGCCTTGACGTTCGGTATAAGTCAAGGTCTTTTCAAGTTGGAGCTCAGCGAGAATCCTCCCTACTCCTACGACAACCTCATTCAGAGGGCCAACAAGTTTGTCCGAGGAGAGGCTTCCAACCCTGACTTCTTTGCGAGGCTGGCACAGGTGACCAGAGGCGAGGAAGGAGAGAGGGATGGGATCCCTGAGAAAAGGAAGAGAGGAGAGCCCCGGAGGGAGGAAAAGAAGAGGCCGGAGCGGCGAGAAGAAAGGAGGAGAGAAGAGAAGAAGAGGGATGAGCCCAGGAGGAAGGAAGCCAGGAGGAACGTCGAGAGGAGGCCCGTCGAGTCCCCGGAGCGTCAGGAGGAGGAAAGGCGCTATCAGGTCCCCGTCAACCGGCCACCATGGAGGCCGGCTGGACAGCACCATCGTCGGGATCAAAGGGGGAGATCCCGGGAGAGAAGGCCTTTTCGCCAGTCGGAGAGGCGTCAGGAGAGGAGGAGAGACGAAGCGATGGCGGTAGCCGGGCGTGGCCGCCGTCAAGGAAGGAAGAAGCAGAAGCAGAGGAGGCGTCAAGCAGAAGAGGTTCTCCTCTACTGTGACTTCCACCAGGCGGAGGGACATGCCATGGCTGCCTGCCCAGACTTTTGGGAAGCCCGGAGGAGGCTAGCAGCAGGGGAAGGTGGAGGGGAGCAGCGGAGGATAGAGGCCCCCGCCGAGCCGCAGGCAGGGCAGACTGCCGTCGTTCGAAGGAGGAACGAAGACCCGGTCAACCAGGGAGGTCGGGGAGACCTGGTTCAGGGAGGCAGAGTCGGAGTATTCCATGGGGAAGCGGGGCTGGAAGCTTCCCGCAAGGGGAGCCTCCATCAGATCTACCGCAGGAGTGTCGCCTCGACCTCGCAAGCACCACCCCCGATGGAGGAGATCACCTTTTCAGGGGAGGACATGCTAGGGAATGAGAATCCCTTCCATGATGCCCTCGTGATTCAAGCCGCAGTGGAGGACTTCACCGTTGATCGTATCCTGATCGATAACGGTAGCTCTGTAAACGTTATCTTCAAGGGGACGTTTAGCGGACTGGGAGTCGGAGCAGCAAGGGTTCGAGCAGCTGATGGTCCCCTCTTCGGCTTCTCCGGAGAGAAAAAGGAAGTGGAAGGAGGAGCAGACCTCCTTGTAACGCTCGATGGCACCTCCATCAACTGTCGATTTATTATCGTCGATGCCCCGAGCTGTTACATGGCTATCTTTGGGAGGCCGCTTCTCAACGCTTTCAAGGCCGTCCCATCTTCCTACCATCAGTGCTTGAAGTACTGCAAGGGAGACGTCCAGGTGAGGATCAGGAGCGATCCAAGAGCCGCGCGGGAGTGCTATCTCAGCGCCGTCAGCACCATCAACTGGATGGCTGACGCAGAAGAGTTCGGAAGGGTGTTAGAGAGCCCGGCCAGGCTGGAGGTGGCCGAAGAAGTTGAAGAAATTGAGGTACTCTCCACAGAGGGAGTACCTGGGTTGCTGAAGATCGGCGGATCACTAAAGACGGAGGAGAAGATCGAGATGGCGCCGTGTCTGCAAAAGAACGTCGACATCTTCGCTTGGAGTGCCGCCGAGATGCAAGGAGTCGACCCTGAGGTTGCATGTCATCACCTCAACCTGGATCCCGCGGTCCAGCCCGTCCGCCAGAAGAAGAGGAGGACCGCCACCATCCTTGCCAAGCCAATCCAGGAGGAGGTGAAAAAACTGCTCGATGCAGGCTTTGTATCGGAGATCCAGTACCCAGGCTGGGTCTCCAATGTTGTAATGGTGAAGAAAACGGGGGGGGGGGGGGGGGGGGGGGGGGGGGTAGCTGGAGAATGTGTGTTGACTTTTCCTTGATGAATAAAAGCTGCCCGAAGGATTGTTATCTCCTGCCTCGAATCGACGCGTTGGTTGATTCAGCCGTCGGTTTTTCTGTGATGAGTTTTCTTGATGCGTTTTCAGGATATCACCAGATCCGGATGTATCCCCCCGATTGCCGCAATGTCTCCTTCATCACCGATGATGGCTGCTACAGCTACAAGATGATGCCCTTCGGTTTGAAGAATGCGGGAGCCATCTACCAGCGGATGATGGACCACATCTTCAAGGGACAAAAGGGGAGGAACCTGGAAGTGAACGTGGACGACCTCTTAATCAAAAGCAAGAGCGTCCAGGAACATGTGACCGATCTGGTGGAAACCTTCGCGACGCTAAGGAAATTCAAGATGAGACTCAATCCAACAAAGTGCGTCTTCGGAGCAGGAAGAGGAAAGTTTCTGGGGCATCTCCTTACCCCGGAGGGAGTAGAGCCTAACCCCGACAAGGTTAAGGCGATCCTGGAGATGCAGTCCCCAAAAACGATGAAGGAAGTCCAACGGTTGACAGAAAGGCTGGCGGGTCTTAGCCGCTTCCTCTCAAAGGCCGGTGAGAAATGCTCTCCATTCTTCAAAACACTCCGCAAAACTGAAAGCTTCCAGTGGCCCGAAGGATGTGAGACGGCGTTCGAAAGATTGAAAGAGCAGTTGACTCAGACACCTCTCCTTCAGAGCCCAAAGGAAGGGGAAGACCTGCTCATCTACCTGGGAGTAGGAGCAGAAGCAGTGAGTTCTGTATTGGTCCGAGAGGAAGGAAGGAAGCAGCTACCCATCTACTATGTCAGTCGGGTGTTGAAGAAGGCGGAGTTGAAATACCCGATCCTGGAGAAGCTCGCTTTCGCCCTGGTGGTGTCGGCGCGGAAGCTCCGACCTTACTTTCAAGCTCACTCCATTCGGGTTGTGACTGATCATCCTCTCCGAAATGTCCTAGAGGGAGTGGAACATTCTGGGAGGTTAGCGAAATGGTCGGTAGAACTCAGCGAGTTCGACATTTCCTTCTCACCCCGGGTAGAGATCAAGGCCCAGGCGGTAGCAGACTTCCTGGCTGACTTCTCGGTGGAAACGGAGCCAGGAGAAGAAGCTCTCTATCCGATCCCATGGAAGATGTTTGTGGACGGAGCTTCGGGCAAAAGTTCTGTGGGGGTGGGCATCGTGCTCGTCAGCCCACAGGGAACAAGGATCGAGCAAGCCGTCGAGATCCTCTTCCCCGTCACAAACAACCAAGCAGAGTACGAGGCCATAGTGGCAGGCTTGCGCCTTGCCAAGGAGTTGGGGATCCGCGACGTCCGGGCTTTCACAGATTCGATGGTGGTCGCATCGCAGATTCGAGGCGAGTTCGAGGTGCGCGACACCATCCTGCAGAAGTACTTGGTAAAGGTGAAAGGGCTGATTGGGGGCTTTCAGTCCTTCTTCATCGAGCATGTGCCGAGAGAAGAGAATTCGGCAGCAGATCGCTTAGCCAAGTATGGGTCGAGAGCTGGAGGAACTATTACCGAACTCTTCCATCCATCCATTGAAGAAGGGGAGATGATGGAGATCGAGCAACGCCCTTCATGGATGGATCCCTTCGTGGCCTTCCTAGTCAGCGGTCAGCTCCCAACAGGCGAAGGTGATCAAAGAAGATTCCGGTACAAGGCGGCATACTATTTACTGCAAAATGGAGAGCTGTACTGCAAAACCATCTCCGGCCCCCTGGCCAGATGTGTCTCTGAAGACGAAGTACCTCGAGTGTTGGAGGAGATTCACTCGGAAGAGTGCGGAAGCCATTCTGGGACTCGCACTTTGGAGCAAAGGATCCTAAGGCAAGGTTACTTCTGGCCTACTATCCGAAAGGATGCCGAGACCTTCTCAAAGAAGTGTCAGAAGTGCCAACTCTTCGCCCCTCTTCAGTTACAGCCGGCCCAGCAGCTCCGATCAATCACCACCCCATGGCCGTTTGCCATCTGGGGGATGGATTTGATCGGCCCTTTCCCACAATCAAGTGGCCAGAGGAAGTTCGTTCTCGTCATGATCGACTACTTCTCTAAGTGGATCGAGGCCAAAGATTTGGCCAAGACCACCTCTCAAGTTATGAAGAACTTCATTTGGGGAGATATCGTCTGCCGATTTGGAATCCCTCTCGCCATCGTCACCGACAACGGTCCCCAGTTTGCCAGCCTGGAATTGGAAGATTTCTGCAGGCAGCTGGGAACCGATCTTCGATTCGCCTCCGTACACCATCCCAGGAGCAACAGTCAGGTGGAGGCCGCCAACAAGCTGATCATCAATCTGCTGAAGAAGAAAGTCGAGAGCCTGAGAGGTAATTGGGCAGACCAGCTCCCTTCAGTCCTTTGGGCTTTGAGGATCACTCCTAGCTCAGCCACCGGGGAGACACCGTTCAAGCTCTCTCACGGGTCGGAGGCTCTCATTCCAGTAGAGTTCGAAGTCAGAAGCCCAAGGGTGGTAGCCGCGGAAGATGGAAACGAAGAATGGCGATTGGAAAATGAGGAAGCCCAGAAGCTGTCCCTCGATTACATCGAAGAGCTCCGAGACCTGGCCTCAGCTAGGCAAGAAGAGATCAAGCGCCGAATGGCTAGACATTTTGACAAAAATGTCCGCCTCAAACACTTCCAAGCAGGTGACTTGGTCCTAAAAAAAGTGGACGTGGCAGGCAGGTCAGCAGCCGTCGGGAAGCTCAACCCGAACTGGGAAGGACCCTTCATCATCCAAGAAGCTCTCCTGACTGGAGGATACTGCTTGCAGAACCAGGAAGGCGAGCTGCTAGGGAACACCTGGAGCGGCGATGACCTGAAAAGGTTTTATCCCTAAGGGGAATGTACATGCCCCCTCCTTTTGTAAATTTGTTTATAAATAAAAATTTACGTCTCCCTAAAATATGGGATGAGGCAGTCCTTCCTATCTCAGAAAAGTCTTTTAAGGAAGAAGGTCAGTATAGTCGATCTCCACGCTAGGTTGAGAAATGTGCCTCCGACTTAACCCTCGTAAAAACTCAGAACGGATGATGGGACAGTGCCTCGGGTGTGCGTTCCCTTAAGTCCAAGCCTCTGCAATGACGACCGAGATCAGCTCCCCCCTTGCATGTTGGTCGCGGCTCCCACCGACCGCATTTCTCGTCCGACTGAAGAGATTACCAGGAGAAAAGTCTGGACGCCGACCTCCCGATTCGGCGAAGAGATGATCGATTTAACTAGCTCAGGGGACCCTTGAATAAAGGTGTCGTGTACCCTCAAGTGCTGAAAGATCGCAGCGAAGCAAACCATTTTTTCTAAAATATCATGTCCGATCATGTGAGTTGGTGTGCTTAAGTATGCTTAACTCCCTTCTAATTTGTTGAGCAACAAGAAGCAGGTTTGATCCACATCCAGCATCCAAGTAGGGTGGAGGCCTCGGGATGGTATGTCCCCTTGGACCTCCCCGACTGCCACTCCCTGCTTGACGTCGTCCTGCATCAACATTCATCGCCGCAAGTTGAAACACGAGCCTCCGACTACACCCTCGTAAAAAACTCAGAACGGATGATGGGATGGTGCCTCGGGTGTGTGTTCCCTTAAGTCCAAGCCTCTGCGATGACGGCCGAGATCAGCTCCCCCCTTGCACGTTGGCCGCGGTTCCCACCGACCGCACTTCTTATCTGACTGAAGAGATTACCAGGGAAAAGCCGGGAAGCCGGCATTACAACTTTGGGAAAGGGCAAGACCGATTAGACCGACCGAAGAATGGAGACATTCCGGCATCCAAGTAGGATGGAGACCTCGGGATGGTGCGTTCCTTTGGAACCTCCCCGACCGTCATTCCCTACTTGACGTCATCCTTCGTCAACATCCGGCATCCAAGTAGGATGGAGGCCTCGGGATGGTGTGTCCCTCCCGACCTCCCCGACTGCCATTCCCTATCTCTTTCCCTTAAAAAAGTCCATTTTTATTAAAATAATTCTAATGCACTCTTCACCAGGTGCAAGGCAAGGCCTTGAGAGCATGTGTCCCTCGAGACCCTCCAAGTGCCCCTCACGACTAGACTCAAGTAGAAGGAACCATTGAAAAGGCGAGTATGAAGGTAATACTCGCCGGATAGGCGAGTATATACCTGCGAGTATACACAGGCGAGCATACAGGTGCGAGTAGGCAGGCGCGAGCATTCAATCTCGCCCCGAGCCGAAGAGCCTAGCGAGCACTCAATCTCGCCCCGATCCTAAGAGCCTAGCGAGCACTCAATCTCGCCTCGAGCCTTAGAGCTTAAGCGACAGTCAAGACAGGAAGCAGGGCAGAAGAAACATGCGAGCAAAATTTTGTCCTTTATCATTTGTATGTTTGATGTACATTACAAAAAAATCTTAAAAGGGCTTACAAAAGGTCGCCGGGCGAACAAAAAAGGGTGCCCAGGCGACTAGGCGTCATCCTCGCCATCAATGTCAACATCTGGTTCATCGCCGCCATCGTCATCATCCTCGTCCTCGGAGTCATCATCCTCGGAGTCACCAGACAGCTGGGAAGATGCTCGCAAGGGAGAGGTGGACTTCTCGGCGAGCAGCGCCGGGATGAGGTCCACCACTGTCAGCTCCATCGCCGTCGGCTTCAGAAGGTCATCCGCCTTCAGTTGGCTCAGGATGACAGTCCCCGTTGCTCGCGCGATCTCCCGACGAATGCGAGGCATATCGTCGCCAAGTATCCTGATCTGCTTGCCGACCCTGGAGGGGCCCTCCACCGCTGGCTGTTGCTCGGCAGGCCGAGTTTCCAGCTCAGCGATGCGAACTTGGGCGGCCTCCAAGGCCAGCCGGGTGTCGTCCAGTTCCTTCTCCAGCTGGGAGGTCTTCTTCGCCATCTCCACTTCAGCGTCCTGCAAAAAGAGAAGACGCAGAAGGTAAGCAAACAATTCGGCCAGGTGGCGAGTATCCCACAAGCGAGTATAGAAGCGAGGCGAGTACCTCATGCTCCTTCTCTTTGAGCCCCATGGAGATCATCTTCTTACTTTGGATCTTGATCACCCCTTCATACTCGAGCAATCGCCTTGCCGTCGAATGGGCCAGCTCGGCAGATCGCAGCAGAGATCGCGAGGTTTGGTGAGCGAGATACTTGGAGGTCTCTTCCTGCAGTCTCTCGGCATCCTCGCGACCATAGACGGCGTGGAGCACGTCGAATCCCTCGCCCTTGTCCTCCCAGTCCTCCGACCATGGCGGGAAGTTGGAGCTTAGAGACACCACGTGGGCGCTCTCCATCCAGGTCACCAAGGGGCGACCATAGAGATCCTCGCCACGTCCACCCAGGTTGAAGTTCGGATGGGTGAAAGGATCGCCAGCCTTAGAAGGGTCCGCCTTCTTGCCAAGGTCCCTATGAGCGACCTCCTTCTTCTTCCTCAAGGGCTCGGAGGGCTCGCCCCTCTCCTTTCGCTTCTTCGAAGGCCCAGATCCTTCGCCGACGATCAAGGGCTCATCGCCTCCTGGCGACAAGTCGATGGGCGAGTAGGCCCCATCCCCGCGAGCAGAGTTCCCCGCACCTCCCTGTGTGGAAGTCGTCGCCTTCACCACCACGGGAAGAAGCTCGCGTGGCAGAACATGGACTGCTGCAACAAGAAGAGAGGTAATTCCAGTTAGTCGCCAGAACGAAGATGAAGAGCGAGTAGTGCGAATACTCGCGCGATAGATTACCTTCGCCTGGGAAAACCTCAGCGAGTTCATCTACTCGCCTCCTCCAGAACACCACATCAAGGCGGCGATTCCTGAAGGACTCTAGCAGCTTCTCGCCACCCTCGCTTAGGAGAGAAGCCCCGAAGATGCTCTCCGGCGGCTGGAAGGACCTGTCAGGAATGGCTTGAAAGTCGCCAGCAATGACGACTAGTCGCTCCCCCCAGCGATGATTCTTATTTGCTGTGTCGACCAGCGTGCAGACGTGGCTGCACAGGAAGACGACGCCCTCGCCTGTCTCCATAAAGTGGAATATCCGCCTGAAGACGGAGAGGTCGGAGGCGATCCCCTGGTCGCGCAGATAGCAGAGGAACCCCACAATCATCGCCACCCCATTGGGGTTGATCTGGGCGGGGACTATCCCAAAGTAACGGAGTATCTGGGAGAACTCCGTCCATAATGGTAGTCGCAAGCCCACCTCGAAGTGGCGAGTAGGGAACATCCGCTCAGTGGTCAGGACCGTGTTTAGTCGCTCGCCCTGGCCAGGAAGCCGAGCGACAAACCCAGGCGGGATGTACTTCGCCCTGAAGATCTCCAAATCCTTCTCAGTCGTGATGGACTTCTTAAATGTGGTTGCCACAAAGTTCTTGGCGTGATTGGCACGCCGGATGGTCGCCTCGTCAGACATCTTGGAGCAGAGAAAGGAAGAGAAGCGAGTATCAAAGAAGATAAGAAGAGGGGAGGAAGACGGAAGATACTCGCGTATGAGTTGGAAGGTCGCCGAAAGCGTAATAAATACTCACCCACCCCCCTATTTATAGTAGTCGGGTAGCTTGGCTTATCAAGCACGACGGCGCGATCAGGAATAAGGGGGTGGCGAGTAATAAGTTAAGGTCGTCAACTCAACAACACGCGTCAGCAAGGAGTCGACCTCCAAGGCGAGAAGACCTGCAAGAAAAAACAAGAAAGAAGCTCGTCATGCATAGGCGACACACAGACAATACTCGCCAAAATGAAAGAAGATAGAAAAAATCAAGACAAAAAATCCATCACAGAAAAAGAAAGCAGAGCAAGTAATGGAGGTCGAGTTTCCAATACTCGCCTAAATAATATGACATCAAATCAAAAATGTTTCAGAGTTACAAGGGTACTCGCCAAGGGCGATATAACATGGAAAGAAGAAAATAAAGAAGGACAACATCTAAGGAGGTGCCTGAATATTCGCCTGAGGATCCGGAGGCTGAGGATGTCGCCCGACCCAGCCCAAGCTGCGAGCTCGCTTGAAGTGCTCGAAGGCTACGGACATCGCGTCCTCGCCCTGCCGCAGCTGATCTTCAATCCTCGCCAGCCGACCGACCGAGCCCATGCTCGCACGCATCCTCGCCATCTCGTCATGATGCAGCTGCTGGCGATGCTCGAGTCTCGCAACTCGGCGCTCTAGGTCGCTAACGGTGTGCAGGCGAGATTCTGCACCAGCCAGGCGAGTATCAAACTCTTCCAGCCGAGATACTCGCACCTCCAGCTTGGTCAAGCGACGATGAGCGTCAGTGCTCGCCAGGCGCTCAACCCGCGACTCCATGTCAGTCAGGCGGCGATGGGGCTCGCTGACCGCCAAGCGCTCTAGCTTCGCCTCCAGATCCAAGATCGCGCGAGTGGCCTTCTCTTGATACTCGCGAGAAGGAAGCCCGACGACGTCAATCAAGGCTCCTATGGGAGTGCGAGCGCGAGCTGCAAAAAAGGGTAAAAATGTCAGGGCTTTGACGACTAAAGGAACCAAGTGAAGATAATGGCGACTATCACAAATGGCGACCAAGTACCTGGCCGAGGACTGCGAGAATGACGGCGAGGAGAGCCCCTGCCTCGCTGAGGAGACGTGCTGTGATGATGATCGCCTCGCCGAGTAGGACGGGACCCAGCGGTCTGATCCCGGCTAGGAGGCGCGTTCCCACGACCGCGACTATCGGATGGTCGCCCTCCCCCCCCCCCTCGGAGGAAAGAAGCCCGAAGGGCCCTCAGTCCCACCACGGCGCGAGGATTCGCCTTGGTGAGTAGAAGGAGCGGTCGAAATCGAAGGGCGCTGCTCGCCCTGAGTCATGACGGGAGGAGGAAAAGGAGGAGGTGGCGGAAGCCCACCCACAGGCAGCTGCGAGCTGCTTGCCAACCCCGAAGAATCAAGAGGCGGTGGTGGTGGAAGCACGTTGCTCGCCAGAGGAGCCCGTTGCTCGCTCATTGGTCTCCTCTCCAGCAAAGAGCTGTGGAGAACTCGTGTCGAACGCCCACCACCCCTAGGCGAGATCATTGACGACGATCTCAGAGGAGGCACGGCCAGAGGCTCCTCTTGAGCACCGATGGTAGACGAATCTGCGAGCATAACAGAAATATTTAGCGACTACGGACCAAGTCAAGACTAATCGAGAAGGTGACGAGTAGGAAGCTCTCTCTCGCGCAGGAGCGAGATTCTCCGATTGATTTTGAGTCGAGGTCCCAGGCATGCTCGCCTCCTCGGCGACATTTTGAGCAGGAGGATCGGCGGCCGGCGAGTTGCCCTCGTTAGAAAGCCCCAAGTCGTCCATCAGCTGCTGATGTTGGTCGCCCAAAGGGGCGGCGACATCATCTTCAGCGACCTTCTTTTTCCCTTTCTTCTTCTTCTTCGCGAGCCTCTTCCTCTTCTTAGAAGCGAGGAAATCCTCAGCCTCGTGACCTGGGCGCGGAGGGAGCGAAGAACCGTCGAACAGGCCAACAAGACCAGCCATGGCCGCCTTAGCCTCTGCAGCATAGTCGCGCGTCATCTTGAGCGAGTTCAGAAAAGACGTGCCATCAGAGACCCCTGCCCCTCTATTTATAGAGCTCGAGTGTCGGCCAGCGAGATGCCGAGTATAGACCAAATACTCACCAGAAAGACAGCTCGTCGAATAAGGGTTGGATGATTCTTTCCGAGCAACTACGTTACTCGCAAAGAGCGGGGATTGTGTACAACCCTCATTCTCTGAGGGTGGACCCCCCCCCCCCCCCCCAAGGCCACGTAGACAGAAGTCAAGGTCAAAGGGTCAATACAGAGACCAGCAGTCCAAGATAGAAGCAGAAGAGACCCTGGCGAGTATGCAAGCAATACTCGCTAGGTAGGCGAGTATCAACCAGAAGAGCTTGCCGCGCACAGAAGACAGCAGAAGCCCTGGGCGAGTATTGGCCCGGCGTGTGCGAGCAGCACCCAATACTCGCTAGATGGGCGATTATGGCATGGTACTCGCCGAGTAACCCATAGTCGCCGGGTTGGGGGCTGGGCTATAAAAAGCCCCCTACCTTTTGGTTTTCCTATAAATAGGATCCCAGGGGTACTTGGATTGGCACCTGGACTTGAGCTTTTGGACCCCGATTCCCAAACTCTCGAGCCCGTCACCCTTGCTTTTCGCCAAGCCGGTGCCTTCCCTGTACCAATCTCGGCCACTTTGGTTTCGGAGGGGAAGACTCTCTTGAGCTTCTGGGTACGTGGTGAGACCTCCCTGCCGCAGCATCTGGGGTCCGGTTCGTTGCTCTTCTAGCTTCGTCGTAGTCGCCAGCCAAGTCATCTCGTTGGACTGCTGGGCGAGTAGCCTCCGGCTGCATCGGTCCGAATTTTGAGGTCAGGATTTTCCTGGCGTCAACACTCCTCACTGTACCCTTTCACCCGCATCTTCGTAGGTACCTAAAAACATTTAGTAGCCTGGTGAGCATTTTTGTTTGCTCATATTTGGAAGAATAACATAATATTTATGTATGTAATGCACAGTATATAAGCATAATTTTATAACAGAAGCATTAGACAAAATAATCACATCAGCATATTTCTAGACACCATTTATATATATATATATATATATTTCTAGAAAAATAGCTCATTATTAGTTTGCGCTTACAGTACGCCGGTTGGCCTAATTGGAGGCTCACTACCTTCACAGACTCAATTGGGACCCAATATGCCCAGTGGATTGCGAATCCACCGACAGAGGTTCAGCTCACACAATATGCATCGGGGATTAGACCACAAAATAGTCTTTAAGGAGCGCTACTCCTTTCACTTTATATATCCGCAGACAAGACCACAACACAGTCTTTAGAAAGCATTACCTCCTTATATCCCTTGAGCAAAAAACTGGGCTAACATATTCGTGCACATCACCCCATAATATTGCAATAATTATATTGCACAAACGCATCTTAAATTATCATTATTATTTTTGTCGCAAAATGGACTATTATTACCCAATAATCAGTCTAGTCGCACAGACCTCATTGGGTTGATTTTATAATAACTCAAGTCCATCATTTCATAGTTTTTATGCGCACAATTATTTTCCAAATATTATAATTATTTTCATATTATCGTGCATCAGCACGTCTAAAATTATTAGCCTTGATCGCAACCCACTAAAAATCAGTCTGATCGTAAGGACCCCGTTTGACTGAAATAATATTGGTTCGACCTCATCATAATCTTACACACGTGAATTAATCACGTAAATAATATATTTTGCACAATAATTAAAGAAATAATTTCGTATTCCAACATGCATGCAGTCTAAAACTCGGGGACTCATTATCACTTGAATACAAGCGACTCAACCGTTCGTCATGCCTAACGAGTTCTTGTAATTATTTTGGCAGCATTTAGGTATAAATTTTCCCACAATTAGTTACGAAAAATCTCAACTAGCGAGACATAAATACTGCGATATTTTCCACCTACCTCCAATTTTGAGCTTTTATTTCGACAGCACATCGTCAGAATTTTGACAGCACTCCGACAATTTGACGGCAATTATCAATGCGTCACCGAGAAAATAATATTTTGACATCACTTTCACAGCACCTGGGAAGGCTTTGTCACATAACGAGGCCGAAAACCAACCCTCGAGCTCCCTCCGGAGTTTCCTCGAAAGTTTGGCAGCGATCCGACGCTTTCTCTCTCCTCCCCAACACACTCTCTCCTGATTTCCCGTCGCCTGGAGCCGAATTGGGATGAAAGAGCACTGCCATTAGATGGGTATTTATAATAGCTTCGCAACGCCACCAAAATCGCCTTAATCGGAGTTCGGGAGCTCCCAAAATCATCAAAAACCCAAAATAAAACAAACATGTCGCTTTCAGCTCACGGATGGGCGACACGTGGTCCGTATGGGCGCCACGTGGCGCCCATCCGGGACAGCCGTGTGCCCAGCACATGCCACCGGACACTGGCGGGTTGCCACGTGACAGGGCCTGTGGCCAGCGCACGCCAATGCGGGTGGCGCGCCTCTGAGCTGCCGCGTGGCGCCAGGTGGCGCACGGGGCTTCCACATGGCGCTCTCTCCTCTCTTTGGTCAATTTGGGTCCTTTTTTTGAGTCCCGAAAACTCTGAAAATACCTATCCTAAGGTTTTTTGACATTTCAGACATGATTCCGCCCTCCGTTTACCAAATTTCGAGCGGTTACTGTACAATTTGCACTTTTTTCATATGTGCTCCGATTTTGACAAATAAAATATCGATCTAAACATATTTCGATATTTCAAGCCTATTGGCGGACTCGGTTTTTTCAAAATTCGTGCTGGTTGTACCGAAAAACGTGTTTTTTTTCTGACGAACTCAGATTTCGACAAATATGTCGTTTCTTATGTAATTCGACGTTCCGAGTCCATTGGTGGACTCCGTTTCTCGAAATTCCTGCCGGTTGCTCGAAATTCTTGTTGGTCGCACCGAAAATCGCGTTTTTTCGCACGAACTCCGATATCGATAATTAATATGTCGATTCTTATGTAATTCGATGTTCTGAGTCCATTGGCGGACTCCGTTTCTCAAAATTCATGCCGATGCTCAAAATTCGCGTCGGTCGCACCGAATATCGCGCTTTTTCGCACGAACTCCGATTTCGACAATTAATATGTCGATTCTTAAGTTTTTCGACCTTCTAAGTCTAACCGCGGGCTCCGTTTTATGAGATATGACTCTGATTGATAGTTTGGATGCTCAAACAAAATTATTAAACCATAATCAATATTATTTATGTATAGTCAAGACTACATTAGTACAGGATATTACAGTATCCCTTCCTCATAAAAATTTCGTCCTCGAAATTTGTTATATATATAAGAATATCCTCTTATCGGTGTAATGTCCAGCCAACTGATATCCACCGTTCGATAAGGAGAGAGAAAGATAGAGGGAGAGAGGGGAGAGAGGGAGTGGGGCCCACAATTAAGAGAGAGAGGGAGGAGAAAGAGTGCGGCATATTGGAATTGGAGAGAGAAAGAGAGAGAAATAGATAAGAAGAGAGAAAGAGAGAGGGAGAGAGGGAGTGAGACCCACAATTAAGAGAGAGAGAAGGAGGAGAAAGAGGGTGGCATCTTGGAATTGGAGAGAGAAATGAAAAAATGCACAATATTTTATAAAATAAAATTTTTTTAAATATTTCAAAAATAAAATACGCAATATTTTATTTTTTAAAATTTCAGAAATGAAAAAAGAAAAAAAAATTAAATATAACTAAGTACGTGTCGGGGGCGGGCGAAGCCCGCCGGGGGCGAGCAGGATACTATCACGTGAGCCACGGGGAGGCCCCCGTACACAATCACTCGTACATATATATTAATTTCGCAAAATATAATAAGGCAAACATAGAAAAATCAACAATTTCTATCATAAAAAGAGAAGAAAGCAAATGTAAGGAAATGTTGTATGTGTTGGAATATTTTCTTCTATATTCCATTTTTAATATACAATATGATATATTTTCTTTTTAAAACTTTTACTGAAAAACAGTAGATCTATACAAGTATATATGATCAGCAATAATAAAATAAATTGCATGAAAGGATGAGAAATAAAAAAGAGAAATATATAGTTTAGAATCGAGCCTGGGTAAGGCGTGTGATCACTGCCCTAAAGAAGTTGCACCACCCTCCGGCAGGGCTTTCAACCGATGCTCACTCCTCCAAGGTACAACACCCGGCCAGATCCCGAAACTCCGATGTGCGCGGACACCGAAGAAGCACAGAGCACCCGAACCCCCACTTGATGAAGCAAATGTAAAGAAAAAGAAATCACGTAGAAGATCGTCTTAGAATAGCAAGAGCAGAAGAGCGTGTCAGAGAGCGTAAGAGAATTGCAGAAAGAACGAGTATTTATAAAACTCGGATCGCAAGATCTCCTCCAAAATAGGATCTCAAAAAACGGCAAGAAAATAAATGCCATAATAAATATTAACGGTTAGAAAAGTAAAGATCTCAACTGGGAAGAAATACGTTGAATATTTCCAGCGTAAATAATGGCGAGAAACATGCAGAGCGGCAAAGAAAAGCGCGTAAAATGGCAGAACGCGTGAACGCAAATCGACGTTGCGTCGAGTGCATATCGACGCTACGTCGAGTCCTATCGACGCATGCGTCGAATTCCATTCGACGCCACGCCACTCCAGCGGGCAAAACGACGCTACGTCGAAATCTATTCGGCGCAGCTCCGAATTCTAATCGACGCAACTCCGGTTAAAATGCTATGAAACTTTTTGGAACAAAAAATACAATTCAATTATTCCCCAAATCCCAAATCCCAAATCCCAAATCCGAAATCCGAAATCCGGATCCGGTCCGGTGCGGTGCGTGCGCGCGCGCACGCGTGTGGTTCATAGTTTCTCCTTATGTTCTTTTGAACAAATAAGAATGTGTGAATTTCTTTATATACACTTAAGGGAAGAAGTAGAATGGCAAGGTGGGACTAAAGAATACCCTTTCATCATGAAAGACTTCCCTCCAAATATTTGGATTCCCTCCAAATTTGGTTTTGAGCTTTTTCATCACAATGAGGAGCCCAAACACCAAACACTATTTAACTCCAATCAAAACATTTAATTTATAATATTTTATAATTAAAATTTCTAACAGTATGTAGATCGATCTAGTATACTGAGTTCCAATTTCCTGAGAATTATCCTTTAATTAGATAGACTAACTTAAATTAGAAACAGTTAACAAAAATATAGAATACATGCATGTAGATGATGAGATAGAACATTAAAATAGTTACCAATTCATCTCACGAAACTAAACCGAAAAGTCTGTTTAAAATTTTTATGAATGGGGCTTCAAGCAGCAAAAAACTCTACAATAACATTATATCATCTATTTTGCCCACCACCAACAATAGGTTCAACCTAATGCCAAGTTAATCACAATATCCATTAACAATGGTATCTGCACCTAGAGAAAAAAAATTATGTACCAAATTTCATAACAGAAATAAACCACAGAACATTGATGAAAAAATGAGAATTTGTTGAATCAATTAATTTTAACAATACATTTGCAGTATTATTAAGTAAACAACTAAAAAAGCTTAGAGCAGGGAGCTTTCCAGGTGGTGCAAGCTTAAATGGTTAACTTGGTGAAGATGGAGCTGTCCAAATCGAGCTACTAAAGTTGTAGAGTTCATGAGTGCTATAACACCTTCAAATGGAATATATTAAATACCTGCAAAAGAATTTTTGAAGTTATTATCAAATTATGTTAAAAATTTGATGAATATTTGAAAGCATTTTGGGTTAAATCTGTTTTCTTCTGTCATTGTTAATTGTGAATGCAACCAAAAAATAAATGCTCAGTTTAGAAGCCTCACCGGGGAGTACGGTGGAGATGTGAGTAGACAGTGTTCCAAATCACGCTTAACCCAAGTCATTCATTCAGCTTCATTGCAAAATCAAAATCTATAATAAATAAATAAAAAGAATGCAATAGTTCAGTGTTAATAATGCGTTAGAATTAAGTAAAATAGTAGCAAACATTAAAAGAAATCAGTCAAATTATTGCTGGCAGCAGAACCTTCCTCGTTGGTGTGGTCAAAAAAAGAGTTCATTCATTTCTTTTGCATCATTCATCTGGATTCAGCTGAATACACAGCCACATTCATACATTCAGCTGGTTCGTTCAGCTACATTTTGCATTCAGTTGCTGCCAAATGAATGCAGCTCAATGGAACTGAATTCAACTGCACTAAAGACTAAGAGAGAAGCTTTATAACAACAAACCACCCCCAACATAGGATATCAGTGGATATCACATGTACATGAACAAATTTGTTGTATGACATAGCAACCAATAAAATACAAACAAAAAAAGAAAATACAGCTTTATAACATTCGATAATGTCCTAGATAAGCAAACATAGTTTAAAATCTAATCAAAAGTTTAAAGTGCATGGCAATTAGAGTTATGTCATTCAAAAATAAATTAAAGAGTATAAAATCTAAAATATGTTTTAAAATAATAAACACGATCCACATCTATAATACTTGCTTCCCACGTACTTACATATCGTCAGAATTCCTTGGCCCCTGATCAGAATTCCTTAACCCCTGATCAAAATTCCTTAACCCCTGATTAGACGCTTGATGCAAAAGCGAATGCAACTGATCTTGCAATGTCTTGATATTGGCCTGCATCTCGCAAGCGGTAGGGAAATTAGGGTTGAGAGTTTTGAAAATGGCTTCGGAGACCCATTTATTACGGGTTTCCATTGGATTTTCAGCATTATAGATGGAGCCCAAGACAACCTAAAAATTGAAAACTTTATTCACAATTAGAAATTGTTTTAATTGGGTGTATAGAAAAACATTGAGTAAATACATATTGGGATGCATGGTTGCTTATGGAATTTGCAATAGGAACGGGAAGGGGTAAAAATGGAGTTTTGGATAGGAGATATGAAAGATACAGTGCTACTCATATTATTGAAATGAAAACCACCAGCAATTGTCAAATCAGCAAGTGTGAGGGCCAAATCAAGGGCTTCATCCTCAAAAACAACAAAATTATCTATTCGAGGGAGTTAGGAACGTCTAGGATATTGTGTAGGCTTTGTTATAAAAGAGGGAGAAAATATAAGTTTCATACCTTGTTCAAATCTTTCTTCATCTGAAAATTCCCCTAATGAGCAAAAAGAGCAGGAGCTCCACGGTTTGGGGCATTTCGGCAAAAGATGCCACAAAATAAATATTGAAGCAAAGGATGCATTAATACATCTGCATTTCCAAGAGCTAATAAGTGAATTGTCAGTTTCTTGGCATTAATACCTATGCATTTTCAGCATAGGCTGCAACATTAATACCTCGGCATTAATGCTGCAGCTGGAAATGCTAAGTGCAACACAAAATTGCATTTAAAATAGAAACAGACAAAATAAATATTGAAGCAAATATGCCTTAATACTAGCCCTGTGCATACAAAACCGCAAACCGCAAAAACCGCCCGCACCGCACAAACCGCACCGTTTTGTAAACCGCACCGCGTATTGTGGGTGCGGTGCGGTTTTGAAAATTTATAAACCGCGCGTGGTGTGGTGCGGTGGGGTGTTCAACTTTCAAAAACCGCAAACACCGCACCGCACCGATATTTTAGGTACTTTGGATTTTTTATAAATATATAACGTATCATTTTATTTCTCAGTTCAATAGGTACTGAAAATGATATTTTATAAGTCGTAAAGGATATTTTATAAAGGGAAAGGTTATTTTATTCCTCAGTTTATAACCCAACATACATCCTCATGCTCAATAACATATAACATATCTCCCGAACATGTATTATTTATAAAGGGAAAGGTTTTTTGGCTAATCAGAGTAACGATCTCCAGCTGATTTTATTCCTCCTACGACGCTCTTCCTGCATCTCCCTACTCCAGTACTCCCTAGGGCTTCCTTGTGCGGGCCTGCGGCTGCATCTCCTCTACGATCTTCGGCCTCCCCTCGCTGATCCGGCGTGAGATTCGCCGCCGACCTCTCCCACCACCCGGCATGAGACTCGCCACCACCCCTTCCCGTCTGGCCGCGCGTAGCTGTCCCTCCCTACTAGGGTGTTCGGCCAAGATTGCCGCCGCTCCCAGCTGTGTGACGCAGCCGGCCGCCCCTCCTTGGAAGCCCTCTCTGGTGTGACTCCGTTGGGACCGCATCTTCCTCCGTTCGTGATCTACAGTGGTAAATTTGTGGAGAGTGCCTAATAATCGCAAAAGGTACTAAATAGAGTTTAGGTTTGTGACACCTCTTAATTTTGTATTTTGATTATGCAGTTTTGACATTTTTGTTTTTTAAGTGTGAATTATGATTTACAAGCATGGTGTTTCTAATGTTATTGATGATGATGGAATTTTATTTGACCTTCTAAAGATTTTTTCTATTGTAAACTGGCCAATGTGAATTGATATTTTAGACAAATGCCCAAAGCAAGTTATTGCATATTTGCTGATCCGGCTATAAGTTTGAAAATTTAAGCTGTGAAACTGCACCCTTCAGGCCTTCACAGACAATTCAGACAATTTAGCATCAATTGATGAAATTTTAGCATAGAACCTTATTGCGGTTCATCATTAATGCTTTATTCATTGCCTTCATAGCAAATAACTCGTTGGTGCCTGCCAGTTCCACTATATGCACGTTGCAACAAACAACAAGAGAACCTTATTAAATCACATGTTGACATGAAACTGCAGCAACTTTGTTGAATTTACATTTGAATATTTAATTCGAGAAAATGAAGTATGATCATATTGGAACGAAATGCAGTGTACATAAAATGCGTCCCAAAAAACCGCACCGAAACCGCAACCGCACCAAACCGCACCGTGCATAGGCCTACTTAATACCTCTGCATTTCGAGGAGCTAACAAGGGAATTGTCGATTTCTTGGCATTAATACCTCTGTAATTCCAGCATAGGCTACAACATTAATACCTCATCATTAATATTGCAGCTGGAAATATTTAATGCAGCACAAAATTGAATTTAAAAAAACTGACAAAATAAATATTGAAGAATAGGATGCATTAATACATCAACATTTACAGAAGCTAATAAGGAGTTGTCAGTTTCTTGGCATTAATACCTCTATATTTCCAGCATAGACTGCAACATTAATACCTCGGCATTAATGTTGCAGCTGAAAATGCTTACTGCAGCACAAAATTGCATTTAAAACAAAAACTTCATTAATGCCAAGAAGACTATTTTTAATCACTTGTAAAGCACTCTACTATGATACTTTTGCTGCATTAATATTTGTTCCTAGGTTCATGCATGTAAGATTAACTATATATAAGATTATTATACTTTAAACATATTAATGCAAATTTATATTTTAGAAATCTGGAAAGAGAATAAGCTTCACCCCTCAATAAATGTTAATGACATCCCTAAAAAGGAATATCAACCGATGTGCATTCTCCCATCGATTGTAAAACTGTTTAATTTCTATAAAACAGTATGGAATATTAATGTTGATATACACAGGAACAGTAAAGTGAATGATGCAAGAATTTATGAGAAAATGAAGCATAAATGGATCAGAATAGAAAAAAAAGTATGTCTGCCCCTATCAACATCCAACGACAGAGATGAACTGAAAGCAGATCAGCGTTTGAAGTGGAGGCTCTCCCAGAACTTCATCGGAAAAACAACCCCCTAAACATTAATACATCGGCATTAATGTTGTAGCTGGAATGCTTAATGCATTTAAAAAGAAACTGACAAAATAAATATTGAAGCAAAGGATGCATTAATACCTCTGCATTTCCAGGAGCTAATAAGGTAATTGTCAGTTTCTTGGCATTAATAACTCTACATTTCCAGCAGACTGCAACATTAATACCTCGGCATTAATGCTGCAGCTGAAAACGCTTAATGCAGCACAAAATTGCATTAAAACAAAAACCGAGAAGACTATTTTTATTCAAAATTACACGTGTAAAGCACTCTACTATGATACTTACGTCGCCTTAATATTTGTTCCTATGTTCATACATGCAAGATTAACTCATATATAAGATTATTATACCTTCAACATATAAATTCAAATGTATATTTTAGGAATCTGGAAAGAGAATAAGCTTCACCCATCAATAAATGTTAATATGATACCCTTGGATAGAATGTCCGTGCATTCTCCTATCGGTTGTAAAACTGTTCAATTTCTATAAAACAGTACGGATAAAACTGATCAATTTCTATAAAACAGTACGGAAGATCAATTCGATATACACAGGAAGATAGTAAAATGAATGGTGCAAGAATTTCAGAGAAAACTAAGCATAAATGGATCAGAATAGAAAAAAAAGTATGTTTGCCCCTATCAACATCCAACAACAGAGATGAACTGAAAGCAGATCAACGGTTCAAGTAGAGGCTGTTCTCCCAGAACTTCATCGGAAGAATAACCCCCTACACCTAAATACCTCGGCATTAATGCTGCAACTGGAAATGCTTAATGCAGTTGTTGGTACAAAAAATGTACCTCCAAAAACTCACATTAGAAGAGAAGAGAGAAAGGACTTCGGAGTGCAGGTTACTTTGGACGGAAGGTGTCAGAAAAGAGACTCTGAAGAAAACCTCTTTGATTGATCTCAAAAAAGAGTTACAGAAATGGGGGGGTCTAAAACTGACCAGGAGGAGAGGTAGAAAAGTGACAAAAATCGAGACCGCTTACACAGGTTGTAAGCTGGAGGTTCGAAGCAAAAGTCTCTTTTTAGGTACCCCTACCACTCTATTTATAGACGCGGAGGCTGCCCGAATGGGCAGATCCAAAAAATTACGGGCTACCCAGGGTACAGGAGAACCGGGGCAGAGATAAGAAGAAAATGAAGCAGACCGCCTGATCTCGGCGATCTCCAATTCCTGACCGATGGGACTTGGATGAAATTCAGGAGAGGGAACTGGCTATTTGGGCGGTCTCTGAAACCTGAGACCGATGGGAAGGGTCCTTTCTGACTAGAAAAGTGGTCGCAGGAATTTCGGGCAAACAACAGCACAAAATTGCAATTAAAAAGAAACTGACAAAATAAATAATGAAACAAAGTAATACATCTGCATTTCTAGGAGCTAATAAAAGAATTGTCAATTTTTTGGCATTAATATCTCTACATTTCCAGCATAAACTGCAACATTAATACATCGGCATTAACGTTGCAGCTGAAAATATTTAATGCAACACAAAATTGCATTTAAAAAATAGAAACTTCATTAATGACGAGAAGACTATTTTTAATCAAAATTACACTTGTAAAGCACTAATATGATACTTCTGCTGCCTTAATAATTGCTCATATGTTCATGCATGCAAGATTAACAAATATATAAGATCATTATATCTTCAACATATCAATGCAAATGTATATTTTAGGAATCTGGAAAGAGAATAAGCTTCAACCATCAATAGATGTTAATATAACACCCCTGGATAGGAAGTCGGTGCATTCTCCCATCGGTTGTAAAACTGTTCAATTTCTATAAAACCGTACGGAATATCAATGTTGAGATACACAGGAATACCTCGCTAATTTGTTTTGGGTGGAGGGAAGTAAAAATTTTGGCTCTCAAATTAATCAGGCATATTTATTTATTGACTGAATATCGTGCATATTTTTATGACGAAGGGAAGTGAAAATTTGGCTCTCAAATTAATCGGGCTTTTTTATTGTGTCAAATGCTTTAGTTGAAAGAGAAGATGTCACACCCTGTCCCGGTAAGCTCGGGTTAACGAGGCGGGAAAAGTAATGCGATTTAGGATCTTTTGTCATTACACAAAACAAGAGCAAGAAATAAACATATTTTATTCATATTTTATAATTTACAGATAAAACTTGCCACACATACATATTTTGTCTTTACATTTTTACATGATACATAATATGTAGTAGTCTTTCTCACTGTGCCCTTTCGCCCGGATCTTCGTAGGTACCTAAAAACATTAATAGGCTGGTGAGCATCGTCTTTGCTTGCTCACCTCTAGAAGAATAACACAATATTTATGTATGTAATGCACAGTATATAATCATGATTTTATAACAGAAACATTAGACAAAATAAGCACATCAGCATATTTCTAGTCACCATTTTTTTATATATTTTTATTCTAGAAAAACAGCTCATTTATTAGTTAGCGCTTACAGTACGTCGGTTGGCCTAACCGGAGGCTCACTGTCTTCACAGACTCAATTGGGACCCAATATATCCAGTGGATAGTGAATCCACCGACAGAGGTTCAGCTCACACAATATGCGTCGGGGATTATACCACAAAATAGTCTTTAAGTAGCGTTACTCCTTTCACTTTATATATCCGCAGACAAGACCACAACATAGTCTTTAGAAAACATTACCTCCTTATATCCCTTGAGCCAAATATTGGGCTAACATATTCGTGCACATCACCCCATAATATTGCAATAATTATATTGCACAAACGCATCTTAAATTATCATTATTATTTTTGTCGCAAAACGGACTATTATTACCCAATAATCAGTCTAGTCGCACAGACCTCATTGGGTTGATTTTATAATAACTCAAGTCCACCATTTCATAGTTTATATGCGCGCAATTATTTTCCAAAAATTATAATAATTTTCATATTATCGTGCATCAGCACGTCTAAAATTATTAGCCTTGATCGCAACCCACTAAAAATCAGTCTGATCGTAAGAACCCCGTTTGACTGAAATAATATTGGTTCGACCTCATCATAATCTTACACACGTGAATTAATCACGAAAATAATATATTTTGCACAATAATTACAGAAATAATTTCGTATTCCAACATGCATGCAATCTAAGACTCGGGGTCTCATTATCACTTGAACACAAGTGACTATCCCTTTGTCATGCCTAATGAGTTCTTGTAATTATTTTGGCAGCATTTAGGTATAAATTTTCCCACAATTAGTTACGAAAAATCTCAACTAGCAAGTTATAAAGACTGCGATATTTCCCACCTACCTCCAATTTGATCTTTTATTTCGGCAGCACCTCGTCAGAATTTTGACAGCACTTCGACAATTTGACGGCATTATCAATGCGTCGCAGAGAAAATAATATTTTGACGTCACTTTCATTGCACCTGGTAAGGCTTTGTCACAGAACGAGTCCGAAAACCAACCCTCGAGCTCCCCCCGGAGTTTCCCCAAAAGTTTGGCAGCGATCCGACGCTTTCTATCTCCTCCCCGACACACTCTCTCCTAATTTCTCATCGCCTTTAGCCGAATTGGGATGAAAGACCACTGCTATTAGATGGGTAGTTACAATAGCTTCGCAACGCCACTAAAATCGCCTTAATCGGAGTTCGGGAGCTCCCCGAATCCTCAAACAACCAAAATAAAACAAACATGTCGCTTTCAGCTCACGGATGGGCGACATGTGGCCCGTACGGGCGCCACGTGGCGCCCATCCGGGTCAGCCGTGTGTTGGGCATGGGCAGACGTGTGCCCAGCACACGCCTCCGGCCACTAGTGGGTTGCCACGTGGCAGGGCGTGTGGCCAGTGCACGCCAATGCGCGTGGCGCGCTCCTTAGCTGCCACGTGGCGCCAGGTGGCGCACTGGACTGCCATGTGGCGCACTGGACTGCCATGTGGCGCTCTCTCCTCTCTTTGGTCAATTTGGGTACATTTTTTTAGTCCCGAAAATTCTAAAAATACCTAGCCTAAGGTTTTTCGACGTTCCGGACCGATTCCGCCCTCCGTTTTAATAAATTTCGAGCGGTTACTGTCCGATTTGCACTTTTTTCATATATGCTCCGATTTTGACAAATAAAATATCGATATTAACAGATTTCGATATTTCAAGCCTATTGGCGGACTCTGTAAATTCGAAATTCATGCCAGTTACACCGAAAAATGTGTTTTTTCTGTCGAACTCAGATTTCGAGAAGTAATATTTTGTTTCTTATGTAATTCGACGTTCTGAGTCCATTGCACCGAAAATCGTGTTTTTTCGAACGAACTCCGGTATCGACAATTAATATATTAATTCTTATGTAATTCGATGTTCTGAGTCCATTGGCGGCTTCTTGGAATTGGAGAGAGAAAGAGAGAGAAATGAAAAAATGCACAATATTTTATAAAATACAGAAATTTTAAATATTTCAAAAATAAAATACGCAATATTTTATTTTTTTAAATTTCAGAAATGAAAAAAGAAAAAATAATTAAATATATCTGAGTGCGTGTCGAGGGCGGGCGAAGCCCGCCGGGGGCGGGCAGGGTACTATCGCACGGGGCACGGGGAGCACTCTGTGCACTGTCACTCGTACATGTTTATAAATTTCGCACAATATAATAAGGCAAACAGAGAAAAATCAACAATTTCTATCATAAAAAGAGAAGAAAGCAAATGTAAGGAAATGTTGTATGCAGATCGATCTAGCATACTGAGTTCCAATTTCATGAGAATTATCCTTTAATTAGACAAACTAAATTAAATTAGAAACAGTTAACAAAAATATAGAATACATGCTTGTAGATGAAGAGATGGAACATTAAAATAGTTACCAATTCATCTCACGAAACTAAACCCAAAAGTCTGTTTAAAAAATTTATGAATGGGGCTTCAAGCAGAAAAAATTTCTACAATCACAGTATATCATCTATTTTGTACATCACCAACAGTAGGTTCAACCTAATGCTAAGTTAATCACAATATCTATTAACAATGGTGTACAACCCTCATTCTCCGAAGGTAGCCCATTCAAAGCCACATAGGCAGAGGTCAAGGTCAAAAGGTCAGCACAGAAGCCGGCAGTCCAAGACACAAGGCAACTCAGCCAGCAGGAGCAATGGGCGAGCATGGGCGGGCAGGGGCGAGCAAAGGCGAGCAAGAGGCGAGCTTGTGCGAGTATCTCGCAAGTATGGGCGAGTAGCCCTTGTAACTCGCGAGCAGAGGCAGTGTACTCGCCTGGACCCCCCCCCCCCCCCCCCCCCAAGGATTTCTCTATAAATATCCCCCCAGGGGTACTAGAAATGGCACTTTTGGAAGTGGTCGAGGTCCCCCCAAGCTGGATACTCCCCCAGTCCATGCTCGTCTAGTACCTCGCCCAACTTTTGGTTGCGGAGGGGAAGTTTCTCCCAAACTTCCGGGTATGTGGTGGGACCTCCCTGCTGGAGCACTTGGGGTGTGCTTATAGTCATTTTCTCTCTCCTATTTTGGCTATCCGAGCCGTGTTGTTGGACCGCAGGATCAGTAACCTTGGGCTGCATTGATCCGAATTTGGAAGCCGGGATTTTCCTGGCTTCAACAAATGGTATCTGCACCTAGAGAAAGAAAATGATATACCAAATTTCATAACAGAAATATACAACAGAACATTGATGAAAAAAATGAGAATTTGTTGAATCAATTAATTTTAACAATACATTTGCAGTATTATTAAGTAAACAACTAAAAAAGCTTAAAGCAGGGAGCTTTCCAGGTGGTGCAAGCTTGGATGCTTAACTTGGTGAAGATGGAACTGTCCAAATCGAGCTACTAAAGTTGTAGAATTCATGAGTTGCTATAACACCTTCAAAAGGAATATATTAAATACCTACGAAAGAATTTTTGAAGTTGTTATCAAATGATGTTAAAAATTTGATGAATATTTGAAAACATTTTGGGTTAAATCTGTTTTCTTCTGTCATTGTTAATTGTGAATGCAACCAAAAAATAAATTCTCAGTTTAGAAGCCTCATCGGGGAGTACGGTGGAGAGGTGAGTAGACAGTGTCCCAAATCACGCTTAACCCAAGTCATTCATTCAGCTTCATTGCAAAATCAAAATCTATAATAAATAAATAAAAAGAATGCAATAGTTCAGTGTTAATAATGCGTTAGAATTAAGTAAAATAGTAGCAAACATTAAAAGAAATCAGTCAAATTATTGTTGGCAGCAGAACCTTCCGCGTTGGTGTGGTCGAAAAAAGAGTTCATTCATTTCTTTTGCATCATTCATCTGGATTCAGCTGAATACACAGCCGCATTCATACATTCAGCTGCTTCATTCAGCTGCATTTTGCATTCAGTTGCTGTCAAATGAATGCAGCTCAATGGAACTGAATTCAACTGCACTAAAGACTAAGAGAGAAGCTTTATAACAACAGACCACCACCAACATAGGATATCAATGGATATCACATGTACGTGAACAAATTTGTTGCATGGTATAGCAGCTAATAAAATACGAACAAAAAAAGAAAAATAGAGTTTTATAACATTCGATAATGTCCTAGATAAACAAACATAGTTTAAAATCTAATCAAGAGTTTAAAGTGCTTGACAATTAGAGGTACATCATTCAAAAATTAATTAATGAGTATCAAATCTAAAATATATTTTAAAATAATAGACATCATCCACATCCATAATACTTGCTCCCCACGAACGTACATATCGTCAGAATTCCTTGACCCCTGATCAGAATTCCTTGACCCCTGATCAGATGCTTGATGCAAAAGCGAATGCAACTGATCTTGCAATGCCCTGATATTGGTCTGCATCTCGCAAGCTGTAGTGTAATTAGGGTTGAGAGTTTTGAAAATGGCTTTGGAGATCCATTTATTATGGGTTTCCATTGGATTTTCAGCATTATAGATGGAGCCCATGACAACCTGAAAATTGAAAACTTTATTCAAAAGTAAAAATTATTTTAATTGGGTGCACAGAAAAAACATTGAGTAAATACACCCTGGGATGCATGATTGCTTATGGAATTTGCAATAAGAACAGGAATGGGTAAAAATGGAGTTTTGGATAGGAGATACGAAAGATGTAGTGCTACTCATATTATTGAAATGAAAACCACCAGCAATTGTTAAATCAGAAAGTGTGAGGGCCAAATAAAAGGCTTTATCCTCAAAAACAACAAAATTATCCATTCGAGAGAGTTGGGAACGTCTAGGAGATTGTGGAGGCTTTCTTATTAAAGAGGGAGATAATATAAGTTTCATACATGGTTCAAATCTTTCTTCATCTGAAAATTCTCCTAATGAGCAAAAAGAGTAGGAGCTCCAAGGTTTGGGGCATTTCGGCAAAAGATGCCACAAAATAAATATTGAAGCAAAGGATGCATTAATACCTCTGCATTTCCAATAGCTAATAAGTGAATTGTCAGTTTCATGGCATTAATATCTCTGCATTTCCAGCATAGACTGCAACATTAATACCTCGGCATTAATGGTGCAGGTGGAAATGCTAAATGCAGCACAAAATTGCATTTAAAATAGAAACAGACAAAATAAATATTGAAGCAAAGATGCATTAATACCTCTGCATTTCGAGGAGCTAACAAGGGAATTGTCAGTTTCTTGGCATTAATAACTCTGCATTTCCAGCATAGACTGCAATATTAATACCTCAGCATTAATATTGCAGCTGGAAATGCTTACTGCAGTAGAAAATTGAATTTTTAAAAAAAACTGACAAAATAAATATTGAAGAATTGGATGCATTAATACATTAGCATTTCCAGGAGCTAATAAGGAGTTGTCAGTTTCTTAGCATTAATACCTCTACATTTCCAGCATAGACTGCAACATTAATACCTTGGCATTAATGTTGCAGCTGAAAATGATTACTGCAACACAAAATTGCATTTAAAACAGAAACTTCATTAATGTCGAGAAGACTATTTTTAATCACTTGTAAAGTTATCTACTATGATACTTTTGCTGCATTAATATTTGTTCCTAGGTTCATGCATGCAAGATTAACTCATATATAAGATTATTATACTTTAAACATATCAATGCAAATGTATATTTTAGAAATCTGTAAAGAGAATAAGCTCCACCCATCAATAAATGTTAATGACACACCTAGAAAGGAATATCAACCGATGTGCATTCTCCCATCGGTTGTAAAACTATTCAATTTCTATAAAAAAATATGGAATATCAATGTTGATATACAAAAGAACAGTAAAGTGAATGATGCAAGAATTTTTGAGAAAACGAAGCATAAATGGATCAGAATAGAAAAAAAATTATGTCTGCCCCTATCAACATCCAACGGCATAGATGAACTGAAAGCAGATCAACGTTTGAAATGGAGGCTCTCCCAGAACTTAATCGGAAAAACAACCCCCTAAACATAAATACCTCGACATTAATGTTGCAGCTGGAAATGCTTAATGCATTTAAAAAGAAACTGACAAAATAAATATTGAAGCAAAGGATGCATTAATACCTCTGCATTTCCAGGAGCTAATTAGGGAATTGTCAGTTTCTTGGCATTAATACCTCTACATTTCCAGCAGACTGCAACATTAGTACCTCGGCATTAATGCTGCAGCTGAAAATGCTTAATGCAGCACAAAATTGCATTAAAAACAGATAATCGAGAAGACTATTTTTATTCAAAATTACACTTGTAAAGCACTTTACTATGATACTTCTGCTGCCTTAATATTTGTTCATATATTCATGCATGCAAGATTAACTCATATATAAGATTATTACACCTTCAACATATAAATGCAAATGTATATTTTAGGAATCTGGAAAGAGAATAAGCTTCACCCATCAATAAATGTTAATATGATTCCCTTGGATAGGAAGTCGGTGCATTCTCCCATCGGTTGTAAAACTGTTCAATTTCATAGAAGATAGTAAAATGAATGATGCAAGGATTTCATAGAAAACTTAGCATAAATGGATCAGAATAGAAGAAAAAAGTATGTCTGCCCCTATTAACATCCAACAACAAAGACGAACTGAAAGTAGATCAGCGGTTCAAGTAGAGGCTGCTCTCCCAGAACTTCATTGGAAGAACAACCCCCTAAACCTTAATACCCTGGCATTAATGTTGCAGCTGGAAATGCTCAATGCAGCACAAAATTGCACTTAAAAAAGAAACTGACAAAATAAATATTGATGTAAAGGATACATTCATACCTATGCATTTCCAGGAGCTAATAAGAGAATTGTCAGTTTCGTGGCATTAATACCTCTACATTTTCAGCATAAACTGCACCATTAATACATCAGCTTTAATGCTGAATGCAGCACAAAATTGTATTCAAAAAACGGAAACTTCATTAATGCCGAGAAGACTATTTTTAAGCAAAATTACACTTGTAAAGCACTAATATGATATTTCTACTGCCTTAATATTTGTTCCTATGTTCATGCATGCAAGATTAACAAATATATAAGATTATTATACATTCAACATATCAATGCAAATATATATTTTAGGAATCTGGATAGAGAATAAGCTTCACCCATCAATAAATGTTAATATGACACCCCTGGATAGGAAGTCGGTGCATTCTCCCATCGGTTGAAAAACTGTTCAATTTCTATAAAACCGTACGGAATATCAATGTTGATATACACAGGAATACCTCGCTAATTTGTTTTGGGTGGAGGGAAGTGAAAATTTTGGCTCTCAAATTAATCAGGCATATTTATTTATTGACTGAATATCGGGCATATTTTTATGATGGAGGGAAGTGAAAATTTGGCTCTCAAATTAATCGGGCGTTTTTTATTGTGTCAAATGCTTTAGTTGAAAGAGTAGATGGCACACCCTGGCCCGGTAAGCTCGAGATAATGAGGCGGGAACAGTAATGCGATTTTGGATCTTTTTCCATTACACAAAATAAGAGCAAGAAATAAACATATTTTATTCATATTTTATAATTTACAGATACAACTTGCCACATATACATATTTTTGTCTTTATATTTTTACATGATACATAATATGTAGTAGTCTTCCTCACTGTGCCCTTTCACCCGCATCTTCGTAGGTACCTAAAAACATTTAGTAGGTTGGTGAGCATCTTTGTTTGCTCATGTCTAGAAGAATAACACAATATTTATGTATGTAATGCACAATATATAAGCATGATTTTATAACAGAAGCATTAGACAAAATAAGCACATCAGTATATTTCTAGTCACCATTTTTTTATATATTTTTCTTCTAGAAAAATAGCTCATTATTAGTTAGCCCTTACAGTACGCCGGTTGGCCTAATCGGAGGCTCACTGCCTTCACAGACTCAATTGGGACCCAATATGTCCAGTGGATAGCGAATCCACCGACAGAAGTTCAGCTCACACAATCTGCGTCGGGGATTAGACCACAAAATAGTCTTTAAGGAGCCATACTCATTTCACTTTATATATCCGCAGATAAGACCACAACACAGTCTTTAGAAAGCATTGCCTCCTTATATCCCCTGAGCCAAATACTGGGCTAACATATTCGTGCACATCACCCCATAATATTGAAATAATTATATTGCACAAACGCATCTTAAATTATCATTATTATTTTTGTCGCAAAATAGACTATTATTACCATATAATCAATCTAGTCGCACAGACCTCATTGAGCTGATTTTATAATAACTCAAGTCCACAATTTCATAGTCTTATGCGCGCAATTATTTTCCAAATATTATAATTATTTTCATACTATTGTGCATCGACACATCTAAAATTATTAGCCTTGATCGCAACCCACTAAAAATCAGTCTGATCGTAAGGACCCCGTTTGACTGAAATAATATTGGTTCGGCCTCGATCATCATTGTGCAACCCCCATTCTCCGAGGGTGGGCCCGTTCAAAGCCACGTAGGCAGAGGTCAAAGTCAAAAGGTCAACATAGAAGTCAACAGCTCGAGACACCAAGACAAAGTTGGCCAGCGGGAGTAGAAGAAGGCCTAGGCGAGTAGGGGTGCACTCGTGCGAGTAGCCCGGATACTCGCCAAAGGTGGGCGACCATAGGTGATACTCGCCCATTTGCCCGGGGAGATCGCCTTAATGTCGCCAGTCGCCGGGCAGGGGCTGGGCTATAAAAACCCCCTACCCCTTGGTTTTCCTATAAATAGGACCCTAGGGGTACTTGGATTGGCACCTGAACTTGAGCTTTTGAAACCCTGCTCTTGCATTCTGGAACCCGTCACACTTGGCCGCTACTCCCAGTACTAGCCAAGTCGGTGTCTTCCTCGTACCCTGCTCGGCCATTTTTTGGTTGTGGATGGGAAGTCTCTTCTGAGCTTCTGGGTACGTGGTGGGACCTCCCTGCCGTGGCACCTGGGGTCTTGTTTGTTGATCTTCTAACTTCTTCATAGTTGCCAGTCAAGCCGTTTCTTCGAGCCGCTTGGCAAGTAGTCTCTGGCTGCATTGGTCCGAATTTTGGAGCCTAGGATTTTCCTGGCTTCAACAATCATAATTTTACACACGTGAATTAATCACGTAAATAATATATTTTGCACAATAATTACAGAAATAATTTCATATTCCAACATGCATGCAGTCTAAAACTCGGGAACTCATTATCACTTGAACACAAGCGACTCAATCACTCAACCCTTCGTCAAGCCTAACGAGTTCTTGTAATTATTTTGACAGCATTTAGGTATAAATTTTCCCACAATTAATTACGAAATATCTCAACTAGCGAGACATAAATACTATGATATTTTCCACCTACCTCCAAATTTGAGCTTTTATTTCGGCAGCACCTCGTCAGAATTTTGACAGCACTCCGACAATTTGATGGCAATTATTAGTGCGTCACCGAGAAAATAATATTTTGACGTCACTTTCACAGCACCTGGGAAGACTTTGTCACATAACGAGGCCGAAAACCAACCCTCGAGCTCCTTCCGGAGTTTCCCCGAAAGTTTAGCAGCGATCCGACGCTTTCTCTCTCCTCCCCAACACACTCTCTCCTGATTTTCCATCACATGGAGCCGAATTGGGATGAAAGACCACTGCCATTAGATGGGTATTTATAATAGCTTCGCAACGCCACCAAATCGCCTTAATCGGAGTTCGGGAGCTCCCAAAATCATCAAAATAAAACAAACATGTCACTTTCAGCTCACATATGGGCGACACGTGGCCCGTACGGGCGCCACGTAGCTCCCATCCGGGGCAGCCGTGTGCTGGGCACGCGCAGGCGTGAGCCCAGCACACGCCTCCAGCCACTGGTGGGTTGCCACATGGTAGGGCGTGTGGCCAACGCACTCCAATGCGCGTGGCACGCTCCTGAGCTGCCACGTGGCACTCTCTCCTCTCTTTGGTCAATTTGGGTCTTTTTTTGTGTCCCGAAAATTCTGAAAATACTTATGCTAAGGTTTTTCGACATTCCGGACACGATTCCGCCCTCCGTTTTACCAAATTTTGAGCGGTTACTGTCCGATTTGCACTTTTTCATATTTGCTCCGAATTTGACAAAAAAAATATCAATTTTAACAGATTTCGATATTTCAGGCCTATTGGGGGACTCTGCTTTTTCAAAATTTGTGCCGGTTGCACTGAAAAACGTGTTTTTTCTGACGAACTTAGATTTCGACAAATAATATGTCGTTTCTTATGTAATTCGACGTTCCGAGTCCATTGGCGGACTCCGTTTCTCGAGATTCCTCCCGGTTGCTCGAACTTCGTACCGGTCGCACCGAAAATCACGCTTTTTCGCACGAACTCCGATATCGACAATTAATTTGTCAATTCTTATGTAATTCGATGTTCTGAGTTCATTGGCTGACTCCGTTTCTCGAAATTCGTGTTGATTGCTCAAAATTCGTGTCGATTGCACCGAAAATCGCGCTTTTTTCGCACGAACTCTGATATCGATAATTAATATGTCGATTTCTATGTAATTCGATGTTCTGAGTCCCTTGGCGGACTCCATTTCTCGAGATTCATGTCGGTCGCACCGAAAATCGCGCTTTTTTGCACGAACTCCGATTTCGACAATTAATATGTCGATTCTTATGTTTTTTGACCTTCTGAGTCTAACTGCGGGCTCCGTTTTATGAGATAGGGCTCTGATTGATAGTTTGGATGCTCGAACAAAATTATTAAACCATAATCAATATTTTATGTATAGTCAAGACTACATTAGTACAGGATATTACAGTCTCCTATCCTTATAAAATTTTCGTTCTCGAAATTTGTTATATATATAAGAATATCTCCTTATCGGTGTAATGTCCAGCCAACTAATATCCACCGTTCGATAAGGAGAGAGAAAGATAGAGGGAGAGAGGGGAGAGAGGGAGTGGGGCCCACAATTAAGAGAGAGAGGGAGGAGAAAGAGTGCGGCATATTGGAATTGGAGAGAGAAAGAGAGAGAAATAGATAAGAAGAGAGAAACAGAGAGGGAGAGAGGGCGTGAGGCCCGCAATTAAGAGAGAGAAAGAGAGAGAGATAGGGAGGAGAAAGAGGGTGGCATCTTGGAATTGGAGAGAGAAAGTGAGAAATGAAAAAATGCACAATATTTTATAAAATACAGAAATTTTAAATATTTCAAAAATAAAATACGCAATATTTTATTTTTTAAAATTTCAAAAATGAAGAAAGAAAAAAAATTAAATATAACTGAGTGCGTGCCGGGGGAGGGCAAGGTACTTTCGCGCGGGGCGCGGGAAGCCCTCCGTGCACTGTCACTCGTACATATATATAAATTTCGCACAATATAATAAGGCAAAGAGAGAAAAATCAACAATTTCTATCATAAAAATAGAAGAAAGCAAATGTAAGGAAATGTTGTATGTAGATCGATCTAGCATACTGAGTTCCAATTTCCTGAGAATTATCCTTTAATTAGACAAACTAACTTAAATTAGAAACAGTTAACAAAAATATAGAATACATGCATGTAAATAAAGAGATAGAACATTGAAGTAGTTACCAATTCATCTCACGAAACTAAACCGAAAAGTCTGTTTAAAATTTTTATGAATGGGGCTTCAAGCAGCAAAAAACTCTACAATAACAGTATATCATCTATTTTGCACATCACAAACAATAGGTTCAACCTAATGCCAAGTTAATCACAATATCCATTAACAATGGTATCTGCACCTAGAGAAAGAAATTATGTACCAAATTTCATAACAGAAATAAACCACAGAACATTGATGAAAACAATGAGAATTTGTTGAATCAATTAATTTTAACAATACATTTGCAGTATTATTAAGTAAACAACTGAAAAAGCTTAGAGCAGGGAGCTTTCCAGGTGGTGCAAGCTTAAATGGTTAACTTGGTGAAGATGGAGTTGTCCAAATCGAGCTACTAAAGTTGTAGAGTTCATGAGTGTTATAACACCTTCAAAAGGAATATATTAAATACCTGCAAAAGAATTTTTGAAGTTATTATCAAATTATGTTAAAAAATTGATTAATATTTGAAAGCATTTTGGGTTAAATTTGTTTTCTTCTGTCATTGTTAATTGTGAATGCAACCAAAAAATAAATGCTCAGTTTAGAAGCCTCACTGGGGAGTACGGTGGAGAGGTGAGTAGACAGTGTCCCAACTCACGCTTAACCCAAGTCATTCATTCAGCTCCATTGCAAAATCAAAATCTATAATAAATAAATAAAAAGAATACAATAGTCCAGTGTTAATAATGTGTTAAAATTAAGTAAAATAGTAGCAAAATACTAAAAGAAATCAGTCAAATTACCGCTGGCAGCAGAACCTTCCGCATTGGTGTGGTTGAAAAAAGAGTTCATTTATTTCTTTTGCATCATTCAGCTGGATTCAGCTGAATACACAACCGCATTCATACATTCAGTTGCTTCATTCAGCTGCATTTTGCAATCATTTGCAGCCAAATGAATGCATCTCAATGGAACTGAATTCAACTGCACTAAAGACTAAGAGAGAAGCTTTATAACAACAAACCACCAGCAACATTGGATATTAATGGATATCACATGTACATGAACAAATTTGTTGCATGACATAACAACTAATAAAATACAAACAAAAAAAGAAAATAGAGCTTTATAACATTCGATAATGTCCTAGATAAATAAATATAGTTTAAAATCTAATCAAGAGTTTAAAGTGCATGGCAATTAGAGTTACATCATTCAAAAATTAATTAAAGAGAATAAAATCTAAAATATGTTTTAAAATAATAAACACCATCCACATTCATAATACTTGCTTCCCACGAACTTACATATCGTCAGAATTCCTTTAACCCTGATCAGAATTCCTTGAGCCCTGATCTTAATTCCTTGACCCCTGATCAGACGCTTGATGCAAAAGCGAATGCAACTGATCTTGCCATTCCCTGATATTGGCCTGCATTTCGCAAGCTGTAGGGAAATTATGGTTGAGAGTTTTGAAAATGGCTTCGGAGACCCATTTATTACGGGTTTCCATTGGATTTTAAGCATTATAGATGGAGCCAATGACAACCTGAAAATTGAAAACTTTATTCATAATTAAAAATTGTTTTAATTGGGTGTACGGGAAAAAAAACATCGAGTAAATACACCCTGGGATGCATGGTTGTTTATGGAATTTGCAATAGGAACAGGAAGGGTAAAAATGGAGTTTTGGATAGGAGATACGAAAGATGCAGTGCTACTCATATTATTGAAATGAAAACCACCAGCAATTGTCAAATCAGCAAGTGTGAGGTCCAAATCAAGGGTTTCATCCTTAAAAATAACAAAATTATCCATTCGAGGGAGTTGGGAACGTCTAGGAGATTGTGGATGCTTTGTTATAAAAGAGAGGGATAATATAAGTTTCATGTCTGGTTCAAATCTTTCTTCATCTGAAAATTCCCCTAATAAGCAAAAAGAGCAGGAGCTCCAATGTTTGGGGCATTTCGGCAAAAGATGCCACAAAATAAATATTGAAGAAAAGGATGCATTAATACATATACATTTCCAAGAGCTAATAAGGGAATTGTCGGTTTCTTGACCTTAATACCTCTGCATTTCCAGCATAGTCTGCAACATTAATACCTTGCATTAATGCTGCAACTGGAAATGTTAAATGCAGCACAAAATTGCATTTAAAATATAAACAGACAAAATAAATATTGAGGCAAAAATGCATTAATACCTCTGCATTTCGAGGAGCTAACAAGTAAATTGTCAGTTTCTTGGCATTAATAACTCTGCATTTCCAGCATAACCTACAACATTAATACCTCAGCATTAATATTGCAGCTGGAAATGCTTAATGCAGCACAAAATTGAATTTTAAAAAAACTGACAAAATAAATATTGAAGAATAGAACGCATTAATACATCAACATTTCCAGGAGCTAATAAGGAGTTGTCAGTTTCTTGGCATTAATACCTCTACATTTCTAGCATAGACTGCAACATTAATACCAAGGCATTAATGCTGCAGCTGAAAATGATTATTGCTGCACAAAATTGCATTTAAAACAGAAACTTCTTTAATGCCGAGAAGAATATTTTTAATCACTTGTAAAGCACTCTACTATGATACTTTTGCTGCATTAATATTGTTCCTAGGTTCATGCATGCAAGATTAACTCATATATAAGATTATTATACTTTAAAACATATCAATGCAAATGTATATTTTAGAAATCTAGAAAGAGAATAAGCTTTGCCCATCAATAAATGTTAATGACACCCCTATAAAGGAATGTCAACCGATATGCATTCTCCCATCGATTGTAAAACTGTTCAATTTCTATAAAACAGTATGGAATATCAATGTTGATATACACAGGAACAGTAAAGTGAATGATGCAGGAATTTCTGAGAAAATGAAGCATAAATGGATCAGAAAAGAAAAAAAAAGTATGTCTACCCCTATCAATATCCAATGACAGAGATGAACTGAAAGCAGATCAGCGTTTGAAGTGGAGGCCCTCCCAGAACTTAATCGGAAAAACAGCCCCCTAAACATTAATACCTCGGCATTAATGTTGCAGCTGGAAATGCTTAGGGTCTGTTTGGGAGAGCTCTGGCGGCTGGAGAAGCTCTTTCCCAGCCGCTAGAGCTGTTATTACTGCGTTTGGGACAGCTCTCTAAAGAAAGCGCTCTTCAAAGAGCTGCTCCCAGCGCTCTTTTCCGGAAGCACCCCTCCCCCCCCCCGCGTATCGCTCTGCAGGAATCGCGGAAGAAGCCCGCGATTCGACCTCTCCCTCCCGCGACTCGCGATCTCTCCTGATCCCGCGACCAGTGCCGACGCTCCCTCCTCCGCCGCCTCCCCCTCCATTTCCGACGCTTCTCCCTCCATTTCCGACGCCTCCCCCTCCATTTCAAAGGGCCTTGTCCAGATCCAGTCGTGCCCTAGCATTCCGACACCGACGACGTACCTCGCCGAACCCTTTCTTCCTCGTCGCCGACACTTCCACGACGCCAACCACGCCCGCACGCAACTCCGGCGAACACTACCGGGAAAACTTGCGCCAACTCCCTCGCCGAGCTCCGACCAACCCCTCTCCGTGCCCCAACGACTTCCTCGCCACCTCCAAACCTGTTGCATATCTTGGGTAACGTCTCCTTCCTCTTTTACCTACTTGGATGCAGAATTTTTTGTGTGTATACATCTATATGTTTGTGATGTGTGATGTGTGTGTGTATGTTTGTGATGTGTGTGTGTGTGTGTATGTGTGTGTTTGTGTATATGTTTGTGATGTGTGATGTGTGTGTGTATGTTTGTGATGTGTGTGTGTATGTTTGTGATGTGTGTGTGTTTGTGTGTGTGTATGTTTGTGTTTGTGTGTGTGTATGTTTGTGTGTGTGTGTGTATGTTTGTGTGTGTGTGTGTATGTTTGTGTTTGTGTGTGTTTGTATATGTTGTGTTTGTGTGTGTGTGTGTGTGTGTGTTTATTTGTGTTTGTGTGTGTTTGTATTTGTTTGTGTGTGTTTATTATGATGGATATGTGTTTGGATGAGTGTGTGTGTGTGTGTGGATGAGTGTGTGTGTGTGTGTGTGTGTGTGTGTGGATGTGTGTGTGTATATGTTTGTGTTTGTGTATGTTTGTGTGTGTGTTTGAAAATTTGTGTGTGTATATGTTTGTGTTTGTGTATGTTTGTGTGTGTGTTTGAAAATGTGTGTGTGTGTATATGTTTGTGTTTTTGTATGTTTGTGTGTGTGTGTATATGTGTGTGTGTGTATGTTTGTGATGTGTGTGTATATGTTTGTGATGTGTGATGTGTGTGTGTATGTTTGTGATGTGTGTGTGTATGTTTGTGATGTGTGTGTGTGTATGTGTGTGTGTGTGTGTATGTGTGTGTGTATATGTTTGTGATGTGTGATGTGTGTGTGTGTATATGTGTGTGTGTGTATGTGTATATGTTTGTGATGTGTGATGTGTGTGTATGTTTGTGATGTGTGTGTGTGTATATGTTTGTGTATGTTTGTGTGTGTGTGTGTGTATATGTGTGTGTGTGTGTATGTTTGTGATGTGTGTGTATATGTTTGTGATGTGTGATGTGTGTGTGTATGTGTGTGTATGTTTGTGATGTGTGTGTGTATGTGTGTGTATGTTTGTGATGTGTGTGTGTGTGTATGTTTGTGATGTGTGTGTGTGTGTGTGTATATGTGTGTGTGTGTGTATATGTGTGTGTGTATGTGTGTGTGTATGTTTGTGATGTGTGTGTGTATATGTGTGTGTGTGTGTGTGTATGTTTGTGATGTGTGATGTGTGTGTGTGTGTGTATATATGTTGTGTGTGTATGTGTATATGTTTGTGATGTGTGATGTGTGTGTGTATGTTTGTGTATGTTTGTGATGTGTGTGTGTATGTTTGTGTATATGTGTGTGTGTGTGTATGTTTGTGATGTATGTGTATATGTTTGTGATGTGTGATGTGTGTGTGTATGTTTGTGATGTGTGTGTGTATGTTTGTGTATGTTTGTGTATGTTTGTGTGTGTGTGTATATGTGTGTGTGTGTGTTTGTGTATGCGTGTGTGTGTGTCTATTTGTTTTTATTTGTGATGTGTGTGTGTGTGTGTGTTTTATTTGATTTGTGTATGTTTTAAAATTTCATTACTTATTAATAGTGTAATGGGAAAACCAAAAGAAGGAGGAATCATAGCGAGTTGGGAGTCTAGCGAGGTCATGTTATTTTGTGATCTCTGCATAAAAGAGATTGGTTTGGGGAATCGGCCTACCACCCACTTTAGCAAAGAAGGGTGGAAAAATTTGATAGCAGGGTTTAAAGAACGAACCGGGAAAAGCTACGTTCGAAAACAAATTCATTTTTCAGTTCATGGTATTAGTTCTTATTTTGACAGATTTTAATATTGATGTATTGATTATAACAGGTTGTTCCAGCAGCGAAAAAATTTCAATACGGAGGTATTTCACCTGAGTTGGAGGAGAAACTGAACACCATGTTCAGTCAGGTTGTCGCAACTGGAGATGACTCATGGGCTCCATCTGTTGGGAGTTTGCCACCGGATGTGGGGAGGATCCAGTTGGAAGATAATGATGTAGAAGATATCATGGAGAACAATCAAGGTAGCCCTGAAGAGATAGGAGGTCATTCAACAACCATTGAGAATGCGTCCACCTCGGTAAGTAAAAGAAGAAAGATCGGGAAGAACAAAGGAATGACATTTTCTTTGATGTCAGACTTACATCAATCCACCCTAGCTGTGAAGCCTCCACCAGTTATCACAGTCAAAGAGGTGGTGGAGTTGATTTCCAGTAGCACCGAGATACGGGCAAACCTGGATCTTTATTACTTTGCTCTCGACCACATCAGGGACAAGACCAGTAGGGAGATCTTCATGAGTATTCCAGAAGATATGCGGGTTTGGTGGATTACGAAGGCGTACGAGAAGAGGGCTCAGTGATCATTTATTTTTAATTATTCTCCACGTAAAAAAATTTATGTATTTTACGTTTTAAAAAAACGGCTTCCAAACTGTTATGTGGTATTTTCTATCTTTCTACTTCTGATAGGTACCTCATGTTGATTAACATTGGACCTCGAATTTATATTAGTTGTTTTGGTATTTTCTTCACATAGATTATGATAAATGTTATGTGATACTTTAAATGCAGGTACTACAATGAAAGAGCATGACTCCTCCCCTGAGGATTCCGGGGATTTAACAAGTCTTTCGCCGGAGCGGATGCAATATATAGAGTACTGTCGTGTAGTTATGTCATCGATCGAGAGGATGAATTATCATGTTCGTGACACACGACCATGCATGATATCTACCCAAACAGGTGATAAATGGATTAAAGAGTTACTAGAAGGACATCCAGATAGGATTCATGATGCATTTAGGATGTCGAAACGCATTTTCATATATTTACTTCGTAAACTAGAGGTAGATCATGAACTTCAAGGGTCACAACGGACGTCGTCAAGAGAAGTCCTAGGGATGACATTGTATATCTTAGCACAAGGAGGTTCCATTAGATTGGCGAAAGAGCGATTCCAGCACTCGACCGAAACAATTAGTAGATATTTTTCGAAATGTCTTAGATCTCTTTTGTTACTCTCAATTGATGTTATAAAGCCTATAGACCGTCAGTTCAGAGATATTCCGGCTGAGATAAGGTATGATGCTCGTTACATGCCATTCTTCAAGAATTGTGTTGGTGCAATTGACGGTACACATGTAGATGCGAGGATACCCGTAGAAGATCAAGTCAGATACATAGGACGTCACGGCACTACGACGCAAAATGTAATGACAGTCTGTGATTTTAACATGTATTTTATATTTGCCCTGGCTGGATGGGAGGGATCTGCTCATGATAGTCGCATCTTTGCACGCGCATTGGCAGACGATATATTGCATTTTCCGCATCCCCCACAAGGTATACTAATCAATATTTTTACATTCATTCAAATTCTTCAAATATCCCCTAATGTTTGCTTGTTTAACATACAAAATAAATGCAGGTAAATATTATTTAGTAGATGCTGGACACCTGTTAAAGATGGGTTATTTGAAGCCGTATCCGGATACAATTATATCACTTGGCAGACTTTGCTCGTGGGAGTCGGCCTGTTCAAGGAAGGCAAGAACATTTCAATAGGGTGCATTCATCTCTTCGCAGTGTTATTGAGCGAACGTTTGGAGTGTGGAAGAAGAAGTGGCACATTCTGAGCAAAATGCCACAGTATAGCTTCAAGAAACAGAGGTCCATAGTGTTGGCCACAATGGCCTTACATAACTTCATTCGTAGACATCCTTCTCGCTGGGACCCTGAGTTTAATGTTTGTGATGCTGATGAGTCTTCTTTCGCTCCCTCAGAGGATGAAGACCCTGCGGCGGAGGATGATATTGTAAGCGATATGGGTGATGCTGCTGGAGCTGAACAGCTGTCTACAGTACGAGATAGCATTGCCGAAGAAATATACGGGGCGCGTTGATAGCATTACCAGAGAATTATGTAAAAGACTATTGTTATCGGTTGTTTTTATTATTCTCCACGTTTAAAACTTTATGTATTTTAAGTTCTAAAAAACAGCTTCCAAAAGCTGTTTCTCCAAACAGCTAAATTAGAAAATCGCTCTTCAAAGCGCACTTCTGCACAGAACACCCAAAAACTCTGCAGCTTTTCAAAACTGCTCCCCAGAGAGCTATTTTAAAATAGCTCTACCCGGACAGCAACTTTTCAATCCGCTAGAGCTGTCCCAAACAGACCCTTAATGCATTTAAATAGAAACTGTCAAAATAAATATTGAAGCAAAGGATGCATTAATACCTCTGCATTTCCAGGAGCTAATAAGGGAATTGTCAGTTTCTTGGCATTAATACCTCTACATTTCTAGCAGACTGCAACATTAATACCTCGGCATTAATGTTGCAGCTGAAAATGCTTAATGCAACACAAAATTGCATTAAAAACAGAAAACCGAGAAGACTATTTTTATTCAAAATTACACTTGTAAAACACTCTACTATGATACTTCTGCTGCTTTAATATTTGTTCCTATGTTCATGCATGCAAGATTAACTCATATATAAGATTATTACACCTTCAACATATAAATGCAAATGTATATTTTAGGAATCTGGAAAGACAATAAGCTTCACCCATCAATAAATGTTAATATGATACCCTTGGTTAGGAAGTCGGTGCATTCTCCCATCGGTTGTAAAACTGTTCAATTTCTATAAAACAGTACGGATAAAAATGTTCAATTTTTATAAAACAGTACAGAATATCAATTTGATATACACAGGAAGATAGTAAAATGAATGATGCAAGAATTTCAGAGAAAACTAAGCATAAATGGATCAGAATAGAAAAAAAAGAGTAAGTCCGCCCCTATCAACATCCAACGACAGAGATGAACTGAAAGCATATCAGCGATTCAAGTAGAGGCTGCTCTCCCAGAACTTCATCGGAAGAACAACCCCCTAAACCTTAATACCTCGACATTAATGTTGCAGCTGGAAATGCTTAATGCAGCACAAAATTGCATTTAAAAAAGAAACTGACAGAATAAATATTGAAGCAAAGAATGCAATAATACCTCTGAATTTTCAGGAGCTAATAAAGGAATTGTCAGTTTCTTGACATTAATACCTCTACATTTCCACCATAAACTGCAACATTAATACCTCGACATTAATGCTGCAGCTGAAAATGCTTAATGCAGCATAAAATTGAGACCAAATGAATGATATCCATTTGATGGTGAAGATATTTTCTGAGGAAACATTCGGCGTGCGAAAACATTCGGTGGTCGGCAATATTTGGCGGGCAGTAACATTCAGATGACGACAAGATTCAGTGAGCGACAACATTCGTTAAGCGATAACATTCAGCGGACGATAACATTCAGATGACAACAACATTTGGCGGGAGGAAAACATTTGGCGGGAGCGGACGGTATCATTCAGCGGGCAGCATCATTCGATAGGCAACAGCATTCGTATGACGACAACATTCGGCGAGAGACATCATTCACCGTCTATCAGCGGGGGCATCATTCGACGCCTATCGGCGGGCGACATCATTCGGTGGGCGGTATTATTCGATGAGCTTCGCCCGCATCCAAGCGGGCTTCGCCCGCACCCGTGCACTATCACATTTATATAATATAATATATTTTATATTTACTTACATTAGTTATAAAAGTTTAAATATAAATTTATATTTATATAACTTATATTTAATATAAAAGCTAATTATCATTAAGGTTTTTAGAACAAGACCAAAAATTGAACCGATAAATTTTGATCTAATTTGAGTAATTTATTGTACTATTTATACAATATATAAATGATCAAATATATTTATTATAGGTATAGAGTTTATACAAGTTCGGAAACTTTAAGCAATTTGCAGTCACTCAGCGATTTGCTCTCTAGAAATTGTTATTTAGTGTTCAAGGTCTACGGTTTGAGTCTTGCCCAAACATTAACCTTGTATATATTTTACGTGGCGCCTTGTCGGTCTCAGGCCGGTGGGTTACCACGGGCTCACATAGTTATGCTCTCGAGCCTGATCGGTTGTCTTTATTATAAAGAGTATTAAAATTTAATGTAAATATGAGTACAATCGTAATTTCACGTTGTAGGGCACTCGTGATATGAGAATACATGCACATGACATCTTACCATAGTATATATAAGAGTTATAGTAAAATTAACATGAAGCTCCACCATTACACAACATAGCTAGTCATCGAAATTAATGGTTCATGTCCACAAATATTAACGTGCAAGCTGAGCTCATAAATAATGTTTTCTTTCCCGCCAAAATCCTCCGGATATATTCCACTGCGTGAAAGACGGTTAGGGCAGCAGCAGGGAAGCGATGATGGATGAGGAGAAGCAGATCCCTAATGCCGAAGAGCTCGAGTGGCTTGAAACCAACAACTTTCTTCCTGATTACGAGGAGGAAGAAGACTTTTGCGGCAACGAAGAGGAACATGACTTTCCCGTCAATGAGGAGGAGATTGGGGGAGACGACGGGGTTCTCCCAGTCTTTACTGCATTGCCTAGTGAGTTCATCAATTTCACATCTCGTTCCCGTGGATTCACGTAGTTTTCCTCTTTTGACCGTGTGAATTCACTCTGTAATCACTGCGCTGCAGATCCACAAGAATGCCAGATTCTCAGGAAACGTATCCGGCCGGAAGAGAGCAACTCCGGAAATCTCGGAGAGATGGATTTGGGAGAGAAAAATGTAAGGAAGAGAATAGCTCTGGACATATTGGACCAGGAGCAAGACGAGGACTGGCTTCGGTATTCCCCACCTCCGCCGGAAGCCGCAGATGTTCATATTGCATCGGAGAGTGACCATCTGATGTCGGAAGTTCGGGCCGAGGAGAAGATGCTGTCCAAATTTGCCGTGGATATTGAAGGGGATTGCATACCTGTGACGGGACCATGTGGTGATCGTGTGTATGCTAAGTTGCAATTGAAGACAATTGCTGGGGAAGACCGGAAAAATCTAAGAATAAAAAACCCTAAAGATGGTTAGCCCATATTCCCATATTTTTCTCTGATATGGACTCATAGCATAGCTTTATAGCTTCTACATTTTTTTCTTTCATTTTGTATACACAACCATAGCCAATTTTGTTAGCTGAGTTTATTAGGGATTTTCCAGCTTCTCGAATTTCTCAGTTGCGCATCTGGCTGGAATTAAGCCTACTAGAAAAGTGTAGATACTTTAATTATGCATATTTCAAGAATTATGGATGCCAAGATTTGGGAATTTGAGGAATAAAGTTCTTAGAAAATGAAATTCCAAGGCCTGCATATCGCTTTTGTTATTGGAAAGAGAGATCCAATTCATTTTAAAGAAGTCATCTATGATAACAGATGGAAAGCTACAATGAATGAGGAGTTCGAAGAAGATTATTAAATGGACCAATTACCCAAAGGTCATCAACCTCAGTCAAATGGGATGCAGAGGAAAAAAACGAGAAATACAAAACAAGAGTAGTAGAAAAACAAGAAAAAGGCTTACATAGACTATGATAAGATGTTTGCTCCTGTCATTTGCATAGAGACAATTTGGCTCATCATCTCCATTGGTGCTCAACTATATTGTTAAAGACGCGGCTCAGGCGCGCCTAAGGCTCAAGGCTCACCAAGCTCAGATGTTGAAGCCCGAATACCGGTTCAACTATGTTCGCGACTTGGGGAGTAACTTGAGTTACTTTTCTCTTCGTCAGATCCCTAAGTCTAAGTATTTCGAGCTGAGAACTGACCCTTTCAGAGTGGTAGGTGGTTGTCTAAGAGAAGACCCACTGGCTGCAGCGAGGAGGTCCCGCCACTAACCCGGAAATCTTATTTGACTTCCCCTCCAAAAACCAAAGGCTGAGCCTGCATCTCAGATAGCACAAGAACGTAAGGAGGAAAGCTCAGACTCTCTTGGGGGGTGGATCTGTGCTGATCTGAGACATAACGAGTCCTATTTATAGGCAAATTCTTCTAAAGGCAAAATAGTCCTAATGACATGCGGATAGCTTCCTCCGTCTTAACCAAATTACTATATGCATACCCAAATGGTCTGTGAACACCTCCTCGCGCCTTTTTGTAAATACTAACCGCATCCCTCGTTGGTCTGCGCATAGGGAGGGAGGACTGACAAGTCGGGTTGACCCGAACTCGCCTCGCTCCCTCCTTGAGCGAGTGCGGCTGAGGCGACTAGGTCATGTCCTACTCGCTGGGGGCGAGTTCCCTTGAGGCGAGTTCGCCTGAGGCCAGATCAGACTCGCCTCGCCCTGGGCGAGAAGGAGCTTTGTCGCCGGGACGGGCTGTTCACGTCGTCTAGACGAATCATACTCATATCGTCGAGGAGAGGGATCATGTCGTCAGGACAAGGCTATGCCGTCGAGATGGGAAAGGGGGGGGGGGGGGGGGGGGGGGGGGGGGGGGCGTACTCGCCTCACCTTACCCTGGGCGAGTCAGATCGATACCGGGCCTACTCGCCGAATACGGATTGTACACAATCCCCGCTCTTTGCGAGCTCGTCTGAGGTCGTAAAGAAGAGTGCAACCCCTATTCGGCGAAAACAAGCGCCGACTGGATCTTCCTCTATAAATAGAGCGGGGGTGATGTCTTCGATCCTTGATGCTGAGAGATGACTTCTGGAGGAGGTTCTTCCGTTACTGCCAACCCGGCGCTTGCTGACGATGAGCCCGAGGCGGCCGCCGTTCTCAACCTCATTGGCGAGTTCCTAACCCCCTGCCTTCCAAGCTCCGCGAGGAAGAAGAAGCACAAGAGAAAGAGGATGGTCGACCCTGGCCCCCGCGAGAAGTCCTCTACTGATCCAGAGTCCACCGCGAGATGCGGGCCCCCACCTAAGAGGCTCGCCGCCTCGCCTATTAATGAAGAGCCCAACGCTGACTTGCCTCTTCGACAAGGTGAGAGCGAGATCGAGACCACGACCGGAGGGGTCCGGGATGGGGGACAACCTCCTGATGATATGAGTGCTCCGCCACCGCCTCCTATTTGGCCCGCCGCTGTATCAGGTATGGATACTACCTCTTCGCCTGCCTAAATTGGGCTAAACTTAACTCCTTCCTTTCTGCAGTGCCCTCTGGCCGTCAGGTGTAGCCTGAACAACTTACCGAGGCGCCGTCGAGGGGCCTAACCACGACGTTTTCTTCGGCCCCATGGTGAGTAGGTTCGACTCTGGCCCCCGTCTCGCAGACGTCTCAGCATCTGTCCGGGGTCGGTCACCCTATTTGCCCCACCTTTGGAGGGAAATCTAGTGATGGGTCCCATGCCTGGGGGAACGGGCGTGGTCCTCCACCTTCCCGCCTCCACCGAAGGACTTCGGGCGGATCCGCCTCGACTTCAGGGTGAAGGTCTCGCTCCTGTAGGTACTCGCCCCGCTCATCCTATTAAGCCTCTTTATTCTTGCCAAAATTCCTCACCGCCGGACTTTTCTCTTCCAGATATCCACACGTCAACCTCCTCCGGTCACTCGCCGTCCACGAACTAGCTCCTGGGGTCAACGCCGCCTGCGGCATCTACGCCCTTGAGGGAGCTCCTCGCGAATTCGCCTGACTTCAACGAGGGGTCGTGGGCTCGCCTCATTGCCGTCCTCCAAGACCACGACTCCTTCTTGATGGCCATGCCGCCCGCCAAGGTGAATCAACGGTTGGTTGATCTTTGAGATCGCCTCGCTGAAGCAGAAGATTTTCAACAACAACAGCAGGGAATATGATTGTTGTGCTTTTAAGGGAATATGACGTCCGATGTATTGTTGAAAGGCGCCCGATGTTGTTCAAAGACGCCCGATGTTGTTCAACGAGGGGTCGTGTTGTTCCCTGTTGTTGTTGTAATATGATTGTTGTACTTTTAAGGGAATACATCGGGCGTCTTTGTAAATCTTCCGCTGTTGTTGTTCCCTGCTGTTGTTCTTGAAGGCGAGCGGCCCACGACATCACTTCGGGTCTTTGTAATGTGAAGGTGACACCTTTATACACGCTGTGCTTTTAAGAGAATATGATTTTTCAGTGCTTTTCTTTCTTCTCGCTGATTGCTTCTCTCTTGCTTCTCTCTTGCTTCTCTCTGGTCTTTTATTCTTATTCGTGCGTTATCAAGCCGGTTACTTGCCTTCTTGTACTCGCGTCCCTGGTCGGCCTACTCGCGCACGACATGGTTCAGAGCCGGGGTTTATAAATAGAGGGCCTCCTGGGGTGGGAGGGCACGCTTTCCCTACCCTTCGGCCACCTCTCTCTCTCGAATCCTCCCCGCAGACCCCCCTACTCATCGCTAGCCATGGTGAAAGAACTTTCCGAGGACGGGCGCGCCTTCTGCGTCCGCAACTTTAAAGCACACAACTTCCCCAGCTCTCAGACCCTGGGCGAGGAGCTGAGTGACATCGAGAACCGCTACCTGCCGCCTGGCTACACTGCGAGGCGGCCAGCCCCCGACGTGTTTCTCAACACGCGTTACAGCGGAGAGGTCGCCTTCCCCCTGGCTTACTTCCTGGTGGGGCTGAGATTACCCCTGTGGCTTGAGGTCCGTCAGGTCCTCCGCTACTTTGGGATGGTCCCCGTGCAGATCAACCCCAATGCGATTAGCGTCCTGGTTGCCTACGCCTGCTACCTGCGCGAGGAGAGGATCGAATTTAACCTCCCCGCCTTCCATAAGGTCCTGACCCTAAAGGCGACCAGCGACGACACCTTATTTTTCACCAGCGTGTGCGTCAAAGTCGCTGAGACGCTCAACAAGGTCCACCATTGGACAAATAAGTTTGTCCTGGTGCGAGGCGATTTCAAAAACATTCCCTTCGCTCCACTCCAGAAGACAGAAGCAGAGTACAAGCCGTCTCACCTGAAGGTGGACGCGCTGGAGCTCTACCTTTTCCTGAGGGATAAGGTCATAAACGTCGTCTACCTGCGGCGAGACATGGATCAACTCGCCTTCGTGAATCCGGGAGCAGGTAAATCCTGGGCAGTACTCGCCACGTTGGTCTTGCCTTTCTACTCTTGCTGGGAATGAACTTGAACTGTCCTTTCTTTCTTTGTAGGTGAGCGCGCTGTCCCCACTGTGACGCCTCGCGTCAAAGATCGGGCGAGCTCCCCCCTGACGATGTCCTCGCCGGGGCTGTGATCGTGGTGGACAGCGAAACTCCCCCGGTCATCGAGAAGGGCAAAGGTTAAGTTGACCCCGAAGTCGCCTCGGCAAGCGAGCCTAGGCGGAAAAAGCAAAAGACGGGGAGTTCCCTCCCTCACCTTCCGTCGAGCCCGCCTCCAGAGCCTTCGACCCATGCGAACTTTGGGTTGGGGATGAGGAGTGAAGACTCCAAAGGTAACCCCCTGCTGATATGGGACCCGATGGAGAACAGGGTCTCCATGAGCTAGCTCTTCCCCTCTTGGGAAGACTTCGAAGAGACCAACGATCGCGCGTACAACCTCCTCTTCGGGTTGTATGGCCACGAGGATGCCGAGGTTCTCGCGGAGGCTCCTATCCGCGAGCTGGCCAATCTCAGCAGCCACTCCGCCCTTCGCACTGCCGAGCTGGTTCACCAGACCGCGCGACGGGGGCTTCAATCGAATAGGCGACTCCGCGACCTGGGTCTGGCCTACGAGGAGCAGGAGGAGAGGTTGGCTCAAGTGGAAAAGGAGCTGGTTGCGCTCAAGGCTAAGGACGTTCCTCCTCCTGAGGTATGGGCTCTTACTCACCTCCATCCTGCTCGCCTGCCAACTTTGCCGGCTAACTCTTCTATTTCAGAAAACCACGGTCGCGCTGGTGACGCGAGTGTCCGAGCTAGAGGAGCAGCTGGCCGCGGCGCAACGCGAAGTCAGTTATCTGGGGACTCACCTTGCCCAAGCAAAGTCAGAGCTGGTGGAGTTTCGTCATCCATCTAGGGAGAGTTGTCGACTGCCCCCCTCTTCTTCAGTCACTCTTGCCCAAGTGGCCGAGACGCGCAGGCAGCTAGCCATCACGACAACGGTCTACACGCGGGAGCGCCTTCGGCGGCGATTCCTTCTCACCGCGGAGGGAGCCCAGATTGATCTCGCGGTCCTTCTTCCGGAGTTATACCGCGAGTCGGCGAGCTCTGTCCCGACGAGAACCCCAAGCGACGACTCTTCCGGCGAGTCGAAGGAAGACGACCAAGGCGAATAGATTGTCCTTATATTCTAAGCGAGCTGTTGTAATATTGCTCTTTTTTTCTTTCTTCCTGTTTATGAATTTACTTGGCGTACTCGCCGTTCTTATTTCATCGGACATGCGTTCTCGCCTTCCCTTGTTCATCTCTGTATGATTGTGTTTTGTTCTGTGTTTATCTGCGAGTTCCTCTTTTTTTGATGTACTCGCCCATATGATATGCTCGCTCGTAGTTATGAATCGCGTAGGAGCGCTCTTCCTGCTGGTCTAGCGCCCGCGCATCCCCTTACTCGCTGAGAGCGCGAGATTGTTAGAGAGAGCCTCGCTGCGCTAGATGATCGTATACCTGCGTTAGGATTTTTCGCGAGGCGGTAGGCGAGTAGGCGGGTGATTTTGATGGCCATAGTTCAGGGGGATATCGAGAGTATTCGCCTCCCCCCTTTCATCGTATCATGGAACTAGCATAGGGTTAGCACATCGTAGGACTTGGAACTCGCTCGAGGGGGCAAGTAGCCAACCTGCAGGGGAGGAGACCAGTGCAACGACCTGTTCTACGACAACACTCTGCTCGAGGACATAGAATTCACTCTAGGGGGCAAGTAGTCAACTTGCAGGGGAGGGGCCTAGTGCAACGACCTAGTCTACGACAACACTCTGCTAGAGGACATAGAACTCGCTCGAGGGGGCAAGTAGCCAGCCTGCAGGGGAGGAGCCTGGTGCAACGGCCTGGTCTACGACAACACTCTGCTCGAGGACATAGAACTCACTCGAGAGGGCAAGTAGCCAGCCTGCAGGGGAGGAGCCCAGTGCAACGGCCTGGTCTACGACAACACTCTGCTCGAGGACATAGAACTCGCTCGAGGGGGCAAGTAGCCAGCCTGCAGTGGAGGAGCCCAGTGCAATAGTCGGGTCTACGACAACACTCTGCTCGAGGACATATAACTCACTCGAGGGGGCAAGTAGCCGGTCTGCAGGGGAGGAGCCCAGTGCAACGACCATGCCTACGACAACACTCTGCTCGAGGACATAGAACTCACTCGAGGGGGCGAGTAACCAACTTGCAGGGGAGGAGCCTAGTGCAACGTCCTGGTCTACAATAACACTCTGCTCGTAGACATAGAACTCACTTGAGGGGGCGAGTAGCCAGCCTGCAGTGGAGGAGCCCAGTGCAACGGCCTGGTCTACGACAACACTCTGCTAGAGGACGTAGAACTCACTCGAAGATGCGAGTAACCAACCTGCAGGGGAGGAGCCAAGTGCAACGACCTGGTCTACGACAACACTCTGCTTGAGGACATATAACTCACTCGAGGGGGCGAGTAGCCAGCCTGCATGAGAGGAGCCCAGTGCAACGGCCTGGTCTACGACAACACTCTGCTCGAGGACATATAACTCACTCGAGGGGGCGAGTAGCCAGCCTACATGGGAGGAGCTCAGTGCAATGGCCTGGTCTACGACAACACTTTGCTCGAGGGGGCGAGTAGCTAGCCTGCATGGGAGGAGCCCAGTGCAACGGCCTGGTCTACGACAACACTTTGCTCGAGGACATTCAGAGGTCTTGTCTCTTGATACCTGCCGTCCAGATTGTGAAGCACTACGCATTTGCAACAAAAGGTGTTATCATTTTATTTTAGCATGAAAGATGAACAAGACATTACATTGCTACTAGGAGTAGAAACGCTTCAGGTCGTCTCCACTCCAAGTATTTCTCAGGAGTTCGCCCTTGACATTTTGCAGGCGTTACCCGCCTGTCTTTAATACCTCAGAGACTATGAAAGGGCCTTCCCAATTGGGATGGAGCTTACCCAGAGCCGCGGATCTCCCTGCAACGTCCACCTTTTTGAGAACCAAGTCTCCTTTGTCGAACTGTTTGATTCGGATGTGCTTGTCAAAGTCTCTCGTCATTCTCCACTTGATCTCCTCCCGGCGGACCGTGGCCTGATCACGAAGTTCTTCTACAAAGTCTAGCGAAAGTCGCTGCGCTTCCTCGTTCTCGAGCCTCCATCCTTCGTCTCCATCTTCTGCTGCCACCACCTAGGACTTCTGACCTCAAACTCCACCGGGATGAGGGCCTCTGAGCCGTGAGACAGCTTGAAGGGCGTTTCGCCGGTTGCCGTGGTGGGGTAGTCCTCAAAGCCCAAAGAACTGAGGGGAGCTGCTCCACCCAGTTTCCCTTCAGATTCTCCACGTTTTTCTTCAGCAGGTTGATGATGACCTTGTTGGCCACCTCGACCTGACTGTTGCTCCTTGGATGATGAACTGAGGCAAAGCGAAGGTCGATGTCGAGTTGGCTGCAGAAGCTTGTAAGCTCGAGACTGACAAACTGCGGACCGTTGTCGGTGACGATGGCGAGAGGTAGGCCGTGCCTACATATGATTTCTCCCCAAAGGAAATTTTTTACTACCAGGGAGGTTGTCTTTGCTAGATCTTTCACCTCCATTCACTTGGAAAAGTAATCGATCATTACCAGGAGGTACTTCCTTTGTGACTTGCCTGGGGGAACGACCCTACCAGGTCCATTCCCCAAATAGCGAAGGGCCAGGGGGTTGTGATTGATCAAAGACGTTGGGCTGGTTGCAGCTGGAGCGGGGCATAGAGTTGGCACTTTGAACATCTCTTTGCGAACTCATCCGTGTCCTTCCTAATGGTAGGCCAGAAATATCCTGCTCTCAGTACCGTCTTCTCCAGGGTCCGACTTTTCGAATGACTCCCGCACTCACCCGCGTGAATCTCTTTCAGGACCTGAGAGGCTTCTCCTTCAAACATGCATCTCGCCAGAGGACCGTACAGGGTATTCCGGTAAAGTACCCCCTCACTTAGTAAATAATAGTCCGATTTGTACCTGAATCGCCTCTTATCCTGGACCTCCGAGGGCAACTCGCCCGTGGTTAAGAAAGTAACCAGGGGATCCATCCATGAGGAGGGCTGATCGATGTCCATCATCTCCCCTTCCTCGATAGAAGGTCGGAACAACCCTGTGACTGTACCCCCGACCACGAGGTCTTACTTGGCCAGTCGATCCACTTGGGCGTTCTCCTCTCTTGGGACATGCTGTATGGAGAAGGATCTAAAGGTGCCCACCAAGCCTTGAACCTTCACCAGATAGCGCTGTAGTATCGGCTCCCTCGCCTCGAACTCCCCTCGAACCTGGGAGGCGACCACTATCGAGTCGGAGTAAACTCTGATGTCGTGAACTCCTAGTTCCCGGGCTAGGTGGAGCCCCGCGATTACGGCCTCATATTCCGCCTGATTGTTGGTGACCGAGAAGTGAATATTAACGGCCTGTTCTATCCTGGTGCCATGGGGGCTGATCAGGATGATGCCTCCCCACAGGAGTTCCTCCCGGACGCTCCATCCGCAAACATTTTCCAGGCCACTCGCTGAGGTCCTTCCTCTTCCTCTACTTCCACGGTCGAACTCGCTGAGCTCCACCGACCACTTGACCAATTTTCCCGAGTGCTCTACTCCTTCCAGGATACTGCGGAGAGGGTGATCAACCTTGCAACAACGGTGCCCGTGCCAGCTGGAGCTTCAAGCTCTCGAAGGCTTCTTGACACTCTGTCGACCATTCAAATTTCTTGTTATCTCGAAGTGTTCTAAAGAACGACGAACACTTTTCCCCAACCCTTGAGAGGAACCTACTCAGCCCTGCCAACCGACCTGTCAGGCGTTGTACTTTCTTGACATTCCTATGCTTCCATTTTCATAATCGCCTTGACCTTGTCTGGATTCAGTTCCACTCCCGTCGGGGTCAAGAGGTAACCCAGGAACTTCCCCTTCCCCGCATTGAAAATGCACTTTGCTGGGTTCAACCTCATTTTATATTTCCGAAGCGTGGTAAAAGTTTCTGCCAGGTCCCGGAGATGTTCTTCCACACTCCTGCTTTTCACCATGAGGTCGTCGACATACACCTCCAAGTTTCGTCCCTTCTGTTCTTTGAACACCCTATCCATCATCCGCTGATAGGTGTCTCCTGCGTTCTTAAGCCCAAAGGACATCATTTTGTAGCAATAACATCCATCGTTGGTAATGAAAGATACGTTTTTTTATATCTGGAGGGTGCATGCGAATTTGGTGATAACCAGAAAAAACGTCTAAAAAACTCATGACAGGGAATTCAACGGCCGAATCTACTAGCTCGTCGATTCTAGGCAAGGGTAGCAATCCTTTGGGCAATATTTATTAAGAAGAGAAAAGTCGATACACATGTCATTTTTCATCCCCTTTTTTCACCATTACAACATTGAAGACCCAGCCTGGATACTGGATCTCCGCACAAACCCGGCTTCCAGCAGCTTCCTGACCTCCTCTATGATGGGCTCAGCTAAGTTAGTGGCGGTAGCCCTTTTCTTCTGCTGGATGGGATGAACCCCCTTGTCTAGGTTGAGGTGGTGGCAGGCGACGTCCGCATCAATGTCCGGCATGTCCGCTGCGCTCCAAGCGAAGATGTCTGTGTTCCCCTGGATGCAAGACAAAATCTTCTCCTTATCGTCCTCCTCTAGCTGCTCACTGATCTTCACTTTCCCTGGCCTCCCGCCTTCAGATACAATCTCCTTCTCTTCCACTTCTTTGGCCGCCTCCAGCCTTGCCATCTCTTCCATCACCTGGTCCACCACCTCGACTTCGTCCTTCCAGCTGATGGTATTGACAACGTTGAGGTAGCACTGCCTCGCCACCTTGGGGTCGCTTCGAATCCTGATCTGCAATCCTCCTTGGTTATAATTCAGACACTGGTGATAGAAAGAGGGCACGCACCTGTAGGCACTGATGAGGGGCCTGCCGAAGATGACATTGTAGCTGCTGGGGGCGTCAACAATGACGAACCTGCAGCATTTGGTGGTCCCTCCTAGCGTCACGACCAATTCCACTCCTCCTTCCACCTCCTTTCTTTCTCCAGAGATACTGAAGAGCGACCCCTCCATCGCGGCGACCCTCTTCTCCTCCACTTTCATCGCGTCGAACGCCTTTTTAAACACCACATTGACGGAGCTCCCGTTGTCTACCTGGATGCGGGAGACCATGTAGTTTTCTACTGCGGCCTTGATTACCACCGCGTCATGGAAGAGATTCTCGTTACCCAACATATCCTCCTCCGAGAAGGTGATCTCCCCTATCAGTGGTGGAATCTGAGTAGTCGAGGCCACGCTTCGGCGGTACATGGCGTGAAGACTCCCCTTCCGAGTCGCCTCCAACCCTGCTCCCCCGTGGATAACGCCTATCCTTCCATGAGCTCCGAGATCTCCTCGATCCTCACACCTCCTCGGGGCGGGGGACCTCGCCCCCCATTCCTCAACACTTCTCTTCCTCGCTCTTGCTGCCCCTCCTGGGCCCCTCTTGGGCCCCTCCTAGGTCCCTCCTGCTCCTCTTCTCAACTCCAAGAATTCGGGGCACGTAGCCGTTGCATGACCCCCCACCTGATGGAAGTCGCAATAAGTCATTTTTCGACTCCCCTCGCCTCGAGGCTGCCGTGGTCTTACTGCCCGACCACGTCCTCGTCCTCGCCTGATCACGTTTGCCTCCCGGGGTGGCGCCTGGTTCTGCCTCCAATGTCCTTGCCTCCGCTCTGGGGAATAACATCGGTCCTGACGCTCGGGGGAGATCCTTCTTCCCTGCCTCCCAGGGTAGCCCCCCCTGCGGATCTCCAGGCCGGCCTGCTTGGCGGGGTCTGAAACCTCCTATCCTGATCCCGTTGATCTCTATTCTCTCAGAACCCTCTCCCTTCTCGCCTCCTCGGCTCTTCCTTCTTCTTGACCTCTTGCCGCCTGCCGCCAACTTCTTCCTTCTTACCTCCTCCCTCCAATCTGGCCAGCTTGGCCACAAACTCCAAGCTTGTTGCGTCATCTTCGATCTGCCTCGCGGCCCGATCGATCAGTTCCTCGAATGACAATGGAGGATTACGAGTGATTTCCATCTTGAAAAATCCTAGTTGCAGCCCGAGTTTGAATGCCAACATCAGAGTGTGCCCCAGGACCTCCCGAACTAGGAGAATCTCTTCTTGGAAGCGATCAACACACGCCCCCAGCATCTCCTGCGGCCCTTGCTCAATAAGGAAAAGAGCTTCTGAACCCTTCTTCCTTTTCTTCGAAGTGGAGAAACGAAGTAGAAAACCTCTACGCAGGTCCTCGAAGCAGTAGATAGTGCCTGTTGGCATCTGATGGAACCAGTCCCGAGCCTTCCCCTTGAAGGTTATGGCAAACAACCGGCACCTGAAGGCATCTGTCATTTGCCTAATGAAGACCATGTCCTCAAAACATTGTAGGTGCTGGACGGGGTCATCTTTTTCGGAATAGAAACTCATTGTAGGTTCTGTAAAACCCTCGGGAACAGGAGCAGTCGGCACCAACTCATAGAAGGGACTGGGCGGCGCAAGTTGGCGCGTCGAACTAATCCGGTCTTACTCGCCCTTGGAGTGGCGAGTTTCGGTCGGACTCGCGCGCGAAGCGACTGGTCACCATCTTCATGGAACCCTTCCTTGTCGGGGCGTCGACTCGGTCCCGCCTCGGCGGGCGAGGAGACAACTACTGGGGAGGGCTCTCCCGCCTCGGCGCGAGGCGCGAGCAGCCCCCAGATGGTATCTTCCATCGACCTCTTGAACTCCGCAAAATCGCTCTTGGTTACAAACTCGCCCATATGCAGCGAGTTCCCCTGGCCGGTCCCCTGCTCGCTATGTTCAGCCATGGGGTCGTCGGATGAGATTTTCTTCTCAAGCTACAACTCATGCTCACCGCACCAAAAATGTTGAAGCCTGGATATCGGTTCAACTATGTTCGAGACTTGTGGAGTAGCTTGAGTTACTTCTCTCTTCGTCACATCCCTAGGTGTATTTCGAGCTGAACTGGCCCTCTCAGAGTGGTAGGTAGTTGCCTAACAGAAGACCCGCTGGTTGCAACGAGGTCCCGCCACTAACCCGGAAATCTTACTTGACTTCCCCTCCAAAAACCGAAGGCTGAGCCTGTGTCTCAGATAGCACAAGAATGTAAGGAGGAAAGCTCAGACTCTCTTGGGGGGTGGATCTGTGCTGATCTGAGACATAATGACTTAATGAGTCCTATTTATAGGCAAATTTTTCTAAGGGCAAAATAGTCCTAATGGCCTGCGGATAGCTTCCTCCGCCTTAACCAAATTACTATATGCAGACCCAAATGGTCTGCGAACAGCTCCTCGCGCCTTTTTGCAAATACTAACTGCAGCCCCCGTTGGTCTGCGGATAGTGAGGGAGGACTGACGAGTCGGGTTGACCCGAACTCGCCTCGCTCCCTCCTTGAGCGAGTGCGGCTGAGGTGACTAGGTCATGTCCTACTCGCCGGGGGTGAGTTCCCCTGAGGCGAGTTCGCCTGAGGCCAGGTCAGACTCGCCTCACCCTGGGCGAGAAGGAGCTTTGTCGCCGGGACGGGCTGTTCACGTCGTCTAGACGAATCATACTCATATCGTCGAGGAGAGGGATCATGTCGTCGAGACGAGGTCATGTCGTCGGGACAAGGCTATGTCGTCGAGAAGGGAAAGGGGGTGTACTCGCCTCACCTTACCCTGGGCGAGTCAGATCGATACCGGACCTACTCGCCGAATACGGGTTGTACATCAGAGGTTTGTGCCTTCGTGCTCTTTTTTGCGCCTTTGGAGCTTATAAGTCGCGCCTGGCTGAGATTTCTGCTATAAATTTATATTTTTCAAAATAAATAAAAAATAATGTAAGACTCAGTAAATTTTACACGACTTAGTGCTTGTGAAACATAATCGAACGCTGAGACTTAGATATGATGAAAGTGAACACATTGATTCTATTTTTAAAGAGAGATAAATGCTAGTAATGAGTGATTAATGAGTAGAATAAATGAAGAATTTGACCAAGAAGATGAACTGATGTTTGATGTTGATTATTTAAAATGGATGGGGTCGCACCTTTCCCTCGTTAGGCGCACACCTGCTCCTTGAGCCTAGGCTCCAAGATCCCTTTGCGCCTTAGTGCGCTTTGAGCCTTTAATAACTGAAGTGCTCAATACAAGGGTAAGCTTTATCTAATTGACATGCGGTCCACTTTTTTCAATGGTTACCTTGATTAAGATACACACTGAATAACAATCAAACTATGTTAAGAAAAGATGGGAAGATAAAATGTTGAAGACTAATATGATGTTATATGACTCAAGGAAAGCATTAAGGGCTTTGATTGCTCAAATCGCATATTTTTAGGAGAACTACTCTGTTCAGTGCCCACATGAAGCCTTACTATACAGTAAAGTAGATAAATGAGTCATCTTGATCGATTCCATCCGCATTGATTATTTGATTTTTATGAGTAACAATCCACATGTTTGACGAGTTGAACTACGAAGTGGGGGAGTGAAATGACAGATTTTAGTCTGATGGCGTACTTCATTGTTATCGATATGAACAAGGTTGATGGCATCATTTCTCAAGAAGCATACACGTAAGATATCCTCAAATATTCAAGATGGAGGCATGCAAGCTGGTCAACACTAGGGTGGATTGCAATTTGCAATACTAAGTTTTCTAAGCGTAATGAAGGACAAATTCCCAATCTTTATTCTTTTCAAAATTCTTATCGGGTGTTTGAGATACTTGATGTGTATAAGGCCAGACATCTATGTCATTCAAATCACTAATGCTATATCGTAGAGCGATGGTATACTTACATGAAAACCACCAAAAGAAATTTCCATTACATCAAAGGTACAATCCACTGTGGCCTACTCCTTATACCATCAGTTAATTGCCACATTATCGTCCTATGGAGCCAAATATGCAGCAACTTCATCATCCATTTGTCATGTAATTTGGGTAAGAATGCTACTTAAAGACATTCATTTCTCTCGAGAAGGTCCTATAAATGTTCATTTGAACAGCAGATCACTAATAGTATTGGCGACGAATCTTGTCTACCATGAAATAATAAAGTATCGACATTCAATTTGACTTGTTAAGAGACCAAGTCGAGACAATGGAGACCAAGCTCATGCATATTAAATCTGTCAACCGAGTTATGGGAATCTTCACTAAATCGCTTAAGACTGACCCCTTCTTCAAATTTAAAAATCTATCGTCAAATTTGGCTTAAAGGTCTATGCTAGAAACTAAGCCAAATTGAAGTTATTATATAATTTAGTTATGCCTATTTCAAGTTGTTAATGTTAAAAGTTGTGAATTTGGAATGTTGTGATGTGACGAACTATGAATGTGAAAAGTTGTTTCGTTAAGGGTGTAATGTAAGGGGATTTGAAGAGTCATTGAGGTTATGTAAAGCCTTGTTAGAAATTAAGATTGAGATGGTTCACCATTTTTATATTTTCTTTGGAGATACTTTTTTTGTTGCAACGATGTTTAGTTATTTTCAAGCTAACAAATTACCTTCACCTTGTTTTCCTTAATATGCAATCTGTTTTTGTTAATGTGGGCTGTTTATACTATTAGGCACGCTATTATTTCTAGTTTTACCCTGTTAGTCACTTACATTGCAGGACTTCTTTCTGAGCCTATTAGCGTCCTAATCACGAAATTGGACTGTGAGGCTTTTGCTAAGGTACATTTAAATACACAAATTTCAATTTCATTTGGTAAAATCATAAAATGATATTTTTTGCAACTTTCCCTCATTATTGCTTTACCATTATGGTCTTGAAGTAGGGTGGAGAAGAACACGTCAAACTGAGAAGTTAAAACTAGCTGAAAAACTGATTGGTTCAGTTTGGTGCACTATGTAATGTTATCGCACACAAATTGGTTTACTTGCTCTTAGGTTTTGGGTTTCGTAGTCTTATTTGTTGTTGGCTAATTATAGCGCTAGCTCTCCTGATTAAAGTTTGGCCATCATGCTTATACTCCACAAAGAAAATTATTTAGGCATTCTTTGAAGAGCAATTTATCTTAAGGCACAAAGATATGAAACAAGTTCATTGCTTTAATTAGAGAAGTGGTTGCTAATAGTTTAATCGTTGAACACTAGTTATTTTTTATGATGATAATTTGGAATGTGTGCGATAGTCACAAATTGTGTGCGATAGTCACAAATTGACTATTTTATGACTCGCAAAATGGATAAAAAGATTTGTAAGGATTGCAAAGTCATACCAGGAGAAAGTTTGACAACGCAACATAGGCTAGTGGTGCTGGATGTGCAAATTAAATATAGTAACTTTAAGAGAAAGACAAAAGTGTTGCCAAAAATTCGGTGGTGGAACTTGATGAAGGAAAAACAGGTTGCTTTCAAGGCAGCAGTTATAGAACGACTAGTTGATGATCCTTATGTTGATCCTAGTGTCGCATGGGAAGTTATGTCTTCTCATTTAAGGATAAGTGGAAAGAACGTACTTGGAGAGTCAAAAGGTCGCGCGCCCCCACAAAAAGAATCTTGGTGGTGGAAAAAGGAAGTGCAAAACAAAGTGAGGGCAAAGAGGGTCAGCTACAAAACATTATATGCTTGTAGGAATGATGAAAACTTGACAAAGTATAAAGTCGCCAAGAAAGAAGCTAAAAATGCAGTAAGTAAAGCAAGAAGTCAAGCTTATGAAGAATTTTACAAACGACTAGATACCAAAGATGGAGAGCGCGATATATATAAAATTGCTCGAGCTAGAGAGAGGAAGACAAGAGATTTAAGCCAAATTAAATGCATAAAAGATGAAACAGATACGGTTTTGACGGATGATGTGGCTATTAAAGAGCGATGGAAAAGATACTTTTATCAACTATACAATGAAGGAAAAGATAATGAACTGAACTTGGAAGAGTTAAGTAAATCGGAGGAGTATAGAGACATAACTTTTTATCGTAAAATTCAAGCATCAGAGATAGATGACGCTCTGAAGAAGATGAAAAATGGAAAGGCGGTTGGACCAGACGATATACCCATTGAAGTATGGAAATGCTTAGGGAGGGAAGGAATTTTATGGCTTACAAGTTTCTTCAATAAAATACTGAAGACAAAAAGGATGCCAGACCAATGGAGAGAAAGTATTTTGGTACCTTTGTATAAGAACAAAGGAGATATACAAAATTGTGTCAATTACAGGGGAATTAAATTAATGAGTCATACTATGAAACTTTGGGAACGAGTAATAGAGAGACGAGTTAGACGGGAGACTAACATCTCAGAGAATCAATTTGGATTCATGCCAGGGAGGTCAACCATGGAAGCTATACATCTCTTGAGGAGACTCATTGACAACTATCGGGAAAGACAAAAAGATTTGCATATGTTGTTTATCGATCTGGAGAAGGCGTATGATAGGGTTCCAAGAGAGGTCTTGTGGAGAGTCTTAGAAAAGAAAGGTGTAAATGTATCATACATTGACGTAATCAAAGATATGTATACAAATTCAGTGACCAGGGTGAGGACATCTGGAGGATTAACACAGGAATTCCCTATCGCTGTTGGCTTACATCAAGGGTCAGCTTTAAGCCCTTACCTCTTTACCCTTATCTTAGATGAGCTCACTGGACATATCCAGCAAGCAATACCTTGGTGTTTATTATTTGCAGATGATATTGTTTTGGTCGATGAGACGCGCGAGGGTGTAAACGCGAAACTGGAATCTTGGCGAGACACTTTAGAAAAGAAGGGTTTTAGGTTGAGCAGGACAAAGACAGAGTATATAGAGCTTAAATTTAGTAGTGCAAAAAGGTCAGATGACTCCGTCATTAAATTGGGTGACCAAGATATTTCCCGCAGTGAGTGCTTTAAATATCTGGGATCGATAATTCAAAAAGATGGAGGTGTAGATAAAGATGTGATTCATAGAATCCAAGCAGGTTGGTTGAAGTGGAGAGGCGCGTCTGGGATCCTATGTGATCGTAAAGTACCACTAAAACTTAAAGGCAAGTTTTACCGTACTGCAATTAGGCCTGCAATGCTCTACGGTTCTGAGTGTTGGGCAGTGAATGGTGTACACGAGCAAAAAATGGGAGTCGCGGAGATGAGAATGCTTAGGTGGATGTGTGGTCACACGAGACTGGATAAAATTAGGAATGAATGTATCAGGGATAAGATAGGAGTGGCGCCAATTGTAGAGAAGGTGCGAGAAGCTCGTTTAAGATGGTTTGGACATGTACATAGGAGACCATTAGAGGCACCTGTTAGGCGTTGTGAGAGTTTAGTCACTAGACATGTTAAACGGGGGAGGGGTAGACCAAAAAAGACTTGGAATGAAACTATAAAGAAAGACATGATGTACTTAGGCATTAATGAGACTATGCTTAAAGATAGGGCGCAATGGCGACAGAGGATCCATATAGCCGACCCCACTATGGTGGGATAAAGGCTTGAGTGTTGTTGTATAATTTGGAATGTGTGGTGTGAAATAGTCTCAAGAATTCGACAAATAAGAACCAGTAGGACAAGTTAGAATAAATATGTGTAACAATATTAATTTGTTAATTCTGAATGATAAATTTGAGAATGAAGAGAGGAACCAATGAAGAGTTACAAACTTCGTGGTGGAGGAGAGCATGTGTGCTGATGAAGAAAATAATTGATAACATTTCGGTTTAGTTCATCCTTATTCCATTCATATTCCAAAACTTAAGTACTTTGATTGTACTAGCCTAAGAAAATGTATTTAGCAATATTTTCAAACTTAGAATGTGATGTAGCCGGGAAATTTGTTAATTTTGCTGAGACAATTGAAAGTGATGTTTATTATTCTAGAGACATTTCTTGTAATTAAATAACTTGTGTATGTAGCAACTTTTTTTATTTCGACATTTCTGTGGGGATCGGAAAACATATCGTCCTACACGATGATCAGAGCCATCCATTTTATGTGGATTGACGATCCAAGATTTTTTGTTATTTTTCTGTAATTTTTGAATTTTTATTTCATGTATTTTGAGGGGTGTCTTGATTGGAGAATCACGACCGTCCATGATGACCCTGTAGTCTATAAATAGGGATAGACGGTTCAATTTGAAGGCATTGAAAGTTTGAGTGAAGAAGAAATCCTCCTTTCAATCACCCGGTGCTGAAGCCGGAAAATCCGAGTGCCGAAGCTTGGAAGTTATCTCATCTCCCTCCACATCACCTAGCCGACCACGCCTCCTCCACCTCCACTAGCCGACCACCACCACTACCTCAAACTCCCCTCCAAAATCCCTCCACCACCTCCCCATCCACTTCCACCATCCATCTTCATTTTTCCGGTGATCACCAGAAAAATATTTCCAGCCACCTACGTCAAACCACCATCACCTCCATAAAATTCCTTACATTTTCCGTTTTCCGGTGATCATCAGAAACCACCTCCACCACCTCCGGCGACCACCTGTCTCCTTCGGCCAACCACCACCCACCACCACATAACCACTATAACTACCTCTTTACTACCCCACTACCTCACTAACTCCACCCCTCCTAAAGTTTAGGCCACTAACCTCCTAAATTTCATCCTCTCCTTCAAATTCCCCATATTCCTCCAAAAACAGCCCCATCCTCTCTCCAATCCCCTCCATTTCCAGTTTCCAGCTATCAACGAAAAACCTTCCCCGACCACCTCCGGTAAGCCTCCACCACCACCCTTCAAGTCTCATCCGTTTGCATTTTTCCGTCGACCGTCAGAAAATACCTCCGGCCACCACTACCACCACCACCTATGGCGACCACCTCCGGCCAGCCACCACCACCACCACTCCATATCTACCTTAACTACCTCTTCACTACCCCACTAACTCCACCTCTCCTAAATTTTAGGATTTCCTAAATTTCCTTCACTATCTCCACTCCCCACCTCCTTCACTACATCTGGCTTCCTCCCTCTCCCTTAACAACCCACATGGAGTCACCGTCCTACACTCCCACTCCAAAACCGAGCCCCCTCCCTCCACCCAACAACCTACCCCACTCTCCTCTCACGTGGAACCACCTCTCCCTGCCTCCCCATTCCAAAACTAAGCCTCTCTATCCCTTCCATCCCCCTCCCCCTCTCCCTCTCTCGTGGAACCACTCTCCAACAGTCTCCCTCCCTGAAAACATGATGCAAACCGAAATTGCATTGTTGTTTTATTTTTATTTATCGCATTTTTTATTTGTGTCGGACACGTCTTCGCTCAAGTTGTTTTATTTTTCGCGCACGTTATTTGTGTATGTATTTGTGTCTTTGTATTGCACATATTACCCACGCTCGTTGCTCGGCTTATTGGTGTGACCAACCAATAAGACCCTGAATAAAATGGTCCGTCAAATTAGGTAGTATGATACGTAGGGCAAACTTTGAAATGATATTTGTAAGTATGATTAATTTTTTGAAATTATAATTATCAAAAGTAATTTAATTATTAATTTCACCATTATGTGAGAATGCCAAAAGTTCACTCTTATTCTATTCCCTCATCATTTAAAAATCCTAAAGAAAACTCTCATTTGACTTCATGACCAGCAGACAACTTTGAAAACCCCCCTCCTCTTTAATATCATTTAATATTATACAATGGAACCCCTCCTCTTCTTAACCTGATTATAATATCCTCTAATATTATATATTGAAAACCCCCATGATGAAAAAATATGCCTGGAATTTGGAAACTGAACGAGACATTTTATCTCGTTCGGTTTCTCTCCAGCGTGCCTCTGCCGCCCTTCCAGCCGCACAATTTCTGGTTCGTTTGTTCCGCCGCCGCCATCAAAGGTTAGATCTAGTTCTGACGACCCTCCTTGAGCCCTTCTCCGGCGAGTTTGACGCCCCCAGGGTTTCAAGGACCACTTCTAGCCTTCCGTTCTCTTCGTCCGGCCTCCAGAGTTTCTTCGACAGGATGCATCAGGTCCGGCGACCTCTCCCCGGTTGTTCTTGCGCGTTGATGACCTCTCCTTTGTCGTCCCCGTTCAAGTCGGTCAAACCACCGTCAGTTATTTACCCTCCAGCCTCTGCCCGAAGTAATCCTGCCGTCTCCTGCTTGTATACCCCATCCTGTTTAATTGCTCAATTTCAGTTAGCTTATTATTGTGCTTATATTTATATGATCTAAAAAAATCAGAGTTTGCCCTAGTGTCAATATACCTTTTTGCCATTAATTTTCAATTTCTGTGTTTGTCCTTATTATCGCCTGTGGAATACATTTATTCATTTTAAGTCTTTGTTGGATGTTAGATATTTAAGTGAGAATGCGAATCCTCAGTCGAATATCTCATGAATTTGCTCGTGAAAGTTTACTTGCACTACAATATTGTAAAAGAGATCGCACAATTTATGTTTAAAACCTAAGCCCTAATTTTAGTATACATCAGTTTGGTGTCAGAGAGTGGTTCGTTTGCTAAAATATATCCTTAGTTAAGAAAAATTAAGTACTTTAAAATAACATTTTTTTTAAAACAACTTGCAAAGTCGCCTAGAACATATAGAAACTAGCGTAGGAGACCTAGCTAAACGAATGAGTGAGTTGGTGAAGGCGGTAGAGATACTCACCGCCAACACGGGTGTGTTAACCAAGTCGTGAATGTGTTAAGTACCTCTTTTAATAATTTAGAAGTCGCTCATCACCTAGGTCTGAATCAAGCACCTCACCAAAATCCTAGGCACTAGGGTCACATCCCTAGACCTGCAGAGCCTGCACAACTGAACCTGGACTGCGCCGCCAACCTCGTTGGGATGATGAAGTTAAGTTAGATGTATGTGATTTTAAGGGTCACGAAGAGACCGAGAAATGTCTAGATTGGTGTGAGCCCGTTCATGACATGGAAACAAATGCCTATGAATCGACAAGTCGAGTATGCTGTCCTTAGGCTTAAAGGACCAGCACTAGTTTGGTGGGTTCAGCTAGAGCGCACACGATTCACATTAGTCTTGACCCCTATAACCACGTGGGTAGAATTTAAGACGCAACTGCGGAAGCGTTATGTTCCCCCGGACTACCTACAAAATCTATATCGAAGGTTCCGCAACCTTCTTTAGGATAAGCTTTCCGTGGACGAGTACACCCACGAGTTCTTAGTGTTGAAGTCTAGGCTAGACCTTCATGAGGAAGATGACATGACAGTGTCCCGTTATCTGAATGAGCTCCGTTATGCAATTAGGGACCAGCTAGAGTTGCGCGACTTTAGAGATTTGGGTGAAGTGTCTAGTATAGTTCGTCGAGTGGAGGCCACACTACTGAAGAGGTCATCCAGGCCTAGGACTATTGATAGACCTTCCTCAAGCACCACCGCCACTACACCCAACTCTAGGGTATCAGATCCCCCTCATCCTCATGTCACTACCGGGACCCCGACTCCTCCCACTGACCCCTCCCGGGGTAAGGAGCCTTTTGGGTCCAAGCCCAACACTGGAGTATTCCGATGATTCAAGTGTATGGAGTCTGAGCACAAATCATCTGAGTGCCCGCGGCGCCACTTCGTCGTTATTATTGATTCCGCCGATGGGCATGCATTTGAATATGGAGTATTCCTTAGTGACACGACCCCGACCTCATTTCCGGTTTCCTAAAGGCCTCATTTCCGGTTTTCTAAAGGCCTCCAAATAACCATCCAACCCTCCCCCATTTCAGATTTGTGTGATTTTTTAGTTTGAAGTCAATATTTGATTGTTGAATTAAGTGTTAGTTTCCTATTTAAGGGATATGTTATTTGTATTGTTGATCCAAGCTTTTGAATCTTTGTGAGTTTTCATTTACTTAGCTATTTGGTTTTGAGTGCTCTTACATAAATACAACTCTACGTGTTACCTTGTTTGCAAGCTTTAACTATTGTGGCTATTCTATATTTTTACTTATAAAAAAATTATTGAAAGTTAAATTCGTCGGAACCGCGTCTGCATTTAAGTGATCATTCATTGTCCCCCCGTCATTGGACCTTCCTGCGTCAGATTGGTATCAGAGCCCAGGTTCAGGCTTAGTTTAGAATACGTGGAACTAGAACCTATATGTTTCACCCATGTCATATCATAGTAGCAATTGTTACTATAACCCTCTATTTGAGGAACTGGAGTCCACACATGTTCAAGCCCATATAGTTCCCTCGAGAAGATCCTCATACTATTATGATTATCCACGCCCTGACCCGTCACTCATAGAGGTCATGTTGACCCTTCGACACGACCTGATTATCGTAGGAAGAGTTACTACGAGAAACGTCGTTTTGAGGAGTCTCGAATATAGGTTCTGTAGAGTCGCTCAACCATTTGATGGTTTGTCAAGTCCCGAGGCTTTTAGCTATTGGCTCGTGGACATAGGTCATTATCTCGATCACTTTGAGTTATTCGATGTGCATCACATCAGATTTGCGAAACTTAGGTTGTTAGGTTAGGCGAGACATTATTGGGATAATATTGAGCGGATCCATGAGCGAGATCATCTTTAGTTGGGTGGAGATGAAGCGGAGGTTGTGTCTTAGGTATTTGCCAACATCATATATGAGTCGTCTCCTCGAGCAAATATTTGCCCTCCATTAAGGATCCATGTATTTTGTTGACTATAGAGCTTATTTTGATGAGTTAGCAGTGATGAGTGACATTCATGATGAGTTAGTCGCAGCCGCGGCAAGATTTTGTACTGGACTTCGGTCCACAATCTATGTGGTCATCAGTTAGATTCTGTTGAGTAGGCATTTCAACTCGCCGTCCATAATTTGGGGACTTCATCTTACTTTTATCATCGTTGATATTGATTCAAAATATTCGTTGTTATATAATTTATTCTACCTTCTCTGTTCAACAACCATAGTAGATCGCCCATACCCTACATTTCCATTAGGACAAAGTGAGTTTATACAATTTGCCTCTCCATAGCATCCGTACCCTCTAAAATTCAAGTTCAAGTGGCAACCCATAAAACAACTCAAACTCTCTTCTCTACATAAGCTCTTTCTTATAATCCTCCAATGATTGAAAATTAGAAAATTGATCATTTTGGGCCCATTTATGAGTTAAGTTGTTGTAGCATCCCTTAAAGTCTTTCAAATCAGCCATTTACATTTGCTCGGCTTGCAACTGATAAATTCTAGCAATATCTTTCAAAAAGTAGGAGCTTGTATTTTAACAAACACAGAAATCCTCAAAAGTACAAATGAAGAGATGACCTAATATATAATCTCTAGTTTTGTAATGCTCTGATCAAGTCTTGCACGGCAGATGTCAAACAGATCAAAATATAAGAAGATCGTAATTATTATGCCTTCCATAAAGAAAAGCAGACTTATTCTACAAGCCATAGTTTTGGTTCAACAAAGCCAAACCAAATTAAACATGCCAACAAAAGAATTGAATTGACTTTATAAGGCCTTGAGGCAAAATTACAATATGCAGATATAAATACAGTTCACTTGCAATACATTATGGTTTCTCGGGAAATAAACTCCTTCAATCTATCTAAGCAACCAATTTACCTCTATCAGCTTTTTATGCTGATTTAGTGGCCCAAGAGGAGCTTGTCTTCTATCTCTTTTAGCTTTCTAAGATGTTTCTAAATGTCAGAATAACACCTAAACCCTCACTTGTGTAACATCCAAAATTTAATGCAAACATAAATTTAATTTCAAGGTCCGATCGCGAGCGAAAGTGATCGAGTTAACATCTAGTTGAGGTACGGTTTTTTGTTATGTTTAACCGTTGCGTGGTAATAAACAAATTAATCGAAGTTATTAGAATTTTTCGGCGAAATTGAGACGCGCGCGGAAGCTTTAATTGCATGGAATTAGGGTATAAGTAGTATAATGGCTTAATTGAAATGAAAGATGGATTTTCATCTCACGACAGAAATCAATTGTAACACCCCAACCTAGTTTTACCACAAATCAGCAGTCCCACCGGGCCCCGTGATAAGAAGCAAACCAAGTAGCGGTAATAAAATTGGTGCATAGCAGACATAAATGAAAGTGCTAAATGAAAACTTACAACGGAAGTAGTAAGAGGAGCTAAGGGTAAAAGTGTACCTCACATTTTGAATTCACAGAGCCAACTAGAAATGAAATGAACTGAACATCTGATATACTGAAAAGTTAAATAATATCTGATACATAGAAAATCTTAAACATTAAAATTACACTGAACTTCTGAAGGAAAATAATGCATCACTGGAAGGAAAACAACTGAACAAGAAACAAACTATATATATGGAGATCCGCAAACGCTTATTCTAGACGCAACACCCCATTAGTGACCCCTGTAATATTAAGCCCAAAAATGGGTCAGCCAAACTGGAGAGTAATAAAAATCATTCTTCCTAGTGACACTAAAATATTTGAAAGACATGAGTGCATGCTTTTGAAATAATATTTTTGTACTAAGAAATATATGCTGCTATGCTATGCATGCTCTTCTAACAAAATATTGTAAACATAAATGTCGGTTCTAATTTATTCATAATATACGCTTTCGTTCAAGATTCGTAATCATCAAACTATAAAAATTTCTAGATTTCGGCATATACTTGTATTCTAAGTGTTTTATCACTATTCCCTTTTCATGTTCTAAATTAGACAGTTTCTTACGCGCATTCTAACGATCCGAGTCCCTACTAACGAACACAGGTGTTCTACTGTCTCACGGAAACTGACTCGCATCTAGATGGGGTATAGTCTCCCCAAGCTTGAGGCTCATACAGTTTGTTATGCCCTATGAGTGAGATAGTGCACCTTTATCTATCACGAGAGAACATCTCGATCGTGCCTCCTAATTATTTTTCATTAATTGTTGGATTGCAAGCTTATTCATCTACATGCCTCAGGTCAAGCCTCTTACTAATTAATTAACTTGTATACATACTCGTATATTCCTTGCATTCTAAAGGTCTACGTGACTATATTGTATATTTTACAACTTCATGACGAACTAACTGAAATGAGTATACAACATTTATGATCTATTTGTGTTAATAGCTCGCTTGAAGAGTTTATCATTTCTTACAATGATCAATTTTATAATTCGATAGGTGGCTTCTACTGTTACCTGCATTCTGATAATGATAAATGAACAACATTTTATGCAATATTATCTGGTATATCTAGCCAAAAATAATTAGAATTTTTTACGGTAGTATTACGACCCTCGTACACAAGACGCGACAGCATGATTTCATTTAGATAGATTTGAAAACTCAACACCTTCTCCGATCCAAGTCAAACTTCACAAAATCTGAAATGCGACATAATTTCTCAACCAACTAAATATAAGTCTTTTAGGGTTTACTTAAGTATTTCGCAATAATGTTTGTGCTAAAATGAATAGAAAAGACAGATCAAAGGAGGGAGGGTAATGGGGCTTTTACCTCTTTCCAATCGTGGACTCAACTACAGAATTGACATATCAACACTAAGAATTTAGTATCTTCAATTTCTGAAATAAACACTTTCGTAAACTAAATCTCATAATTATTTAAAATGGGTGGAACTAACTAGGGCAAGAGATAGTTTACTGAAAGGGATGGAGTGATTGGGCAGTCCACTGTACAGGACTCAACGCACGGTTGATAACAACACTCTTGCCTCTGAGTTTGAGATTTGATCTCGGGATGGGAAACAGGAAAAAAGGCGTTTATCTACATGAAATCCATAGCATGATCGAGGAAAGAGTCGGCTAGGGGTAATGGACGAAGTTTACCTCCTCAGAAGTGACGGAAACCTCAGGTGTGATCGATGTTATTTGTCGTCGATCCTTAGGGTTGAAGAGGAAGGATCGTCGAACCCTTCAGAAGGAAGAAGAGGGTCCGCAACCTTGATACGGGAGGAGAGAGAGGCAATAAAGAGTTTATGTGAAGGAGATAATGAGTTATAGGACACAAAGTGGGACATCGGATGTTGGGTGGAGATACAGTTACCTTGAGTCCCCAAAGAAGGATCAGATGTTGGAGCGGGTAGCCTGAGAGATGCCGATGTACCTTGACCCCTTTTTCGCCGAGTATACACTTGTAAAGGAGGAGCGGTCACAGGAGTCAGAACATGAGTAGGCAAGGATGTAGACATAGCAGGCATAGGCACAGGAGTAGGAAGATATGAGGGAGGAATAGGTAGGGGAAGAGAGCTCACTTCCGTTGGATAAGTCTCCCCCTGAAGTGAGGGCTCGTAGAAGGACTCAGACTCCCGAAACGTGACGTCCATAGTAACAAATATCTTTCGGGAAGCTGGATGGAAGCATTTATATCCTTTCTGGGTAGGCGAATACCCAATAAAAATACACTTGAGGGCACGAGGGTCAAGTTTCGACGTGGGGCGAACATGGACAAAACATACACACCCAAAAATGCGAGGAAGAAGATTTGTGGGAGAGACGGAAAGAGCTGCAAGAGGGGATTTGTAATCGAGGACACGAGTCGGCAGACGATTGATAAGATATGCCGCCGTAAGAACAACATCCCCCCAAAAATGCTTCGGGAGGTGCATCTTCAGGAGGAGGCATCGAGCAACCTCCAGAAGATGGCGATTCTTACGCTCGGCGACCCCATTCTGAGCCGGGGTGTAAACACAAGATGTCTGATGTATAATGCCCTGATCACTAAGATAACGCTCAAAGGAAGAGTCAGCATACTCACGTCCATTATCACTGCGCAGAATTTTAATGGCAGCATTAAATTGAGTGGCCACCATCTTATGAAAACGTTGAAATAAGGGAAAGACATCATTCTTGTTTTTCATTAAGTATACCCACGTACAACGAGAAAAACAATCGATAAATGTAACAAACCAGTGAAAGCCCGAGATAGAGGCAACAGGGCAAGGACCCCAAACATCAGTATGAACCACAGTAAAAGGTGAAGAACTAGGAGTGGACACATGATTAAGAGAAGTATGGTGATGTTTACCAAGAGCACACACATCACATTTAAAAGTTTTCAAAGATACATTTGAAATATTCGGAAATAAAAGATGCATAGTAGAGGGAGAAGGATGGCCCAGGCGGCAGTGCCAAGAGTCCACAGAGATCTGAGCAACAGAAAGGGCCTCCGGAGGTGGAGCAGAGCTGGAGGGGTCAAACAGGTAGAGGCCATCCCGCAGTTTACCAGAGCCAATCACCGTCCCCGTCTTCAGGTCCTGAAAGACACAGGAGGAGGGAAAGAATGTTACTGAGCAATTCATGGAATTAGTAAGGTGACTAATAGAAAGCAGGTTGCGGGTAAACTTAGGAACATGAAGCACTGAAGAGAGAGTGAGGGAGGAGCAAGGGATGGACCCTTTCCCGGCAATGGAAGACAAGGAGCCATCAACAATGCTCACTTTGTCCCTACCAGACAAAGGTATATAAGAAACAAAACCTGTAGCAGAGCCAGTCATATGGTCTGTGGCACCAGAATCAATGATCCACTGGGTGGGAGAGCAAGCGGAGGCAGAGTGAGCACCTGGAGTCCCCTGGTGGGCATAAGAAGAGCTAGCAGACTCAGACGAGTGGCCAAGCATAAAGCGACGGAAGGCTTGAATCTCCTCAGCAGAAAGAGAGGAAGGAACCGCAGGGACATCAAATCCCTCATAAGAGGCAGGATCATCAACAACATCGGAGAGATGAGCCGAGCGAGAAGGAGCCGACCAACCCAGAGTGCGCCCAAATCCACGGCCACCACGAGGGGGCAGGTCCACTGCGAGGAGGAGGAAAGCCGTGAAGCTTGAAGCAAGTGTCCCGAGTATGACGTGCCTTCCCGCAATAATCGCACGTCAAATGGTCCTTGTCCATAGGTTTAGACCTTGTGTCCCGGATAGAGCGACCACCGGGATTGAACCGAGCAGCAAGGGCAGAGCCCTCAACAACAGTATCTGGTAGACGAATCTGTCGGCGATCATATTCTTGTTGAACCAAACTATATACCTCAGGCAAGGAAGGCAGAGGAGAACGACCAAGGATCTGAACACTGATGGGATCGAGATCACGGTGGAGACCATGAAGAAATTCGAAGATCCGATTGCGTTCCTCCCGGGCACGGACCAGCACTTCATCCTCAGGGGAGACAAGAGTAAGTGCGTCAAAGTGATCATATTCCTGGTAAAGCTGGGTAAACTCCAGGTAATAAGTAGCGGGGGGCCGGTCCCCTTGGCGCAGGAGGAAAATCCGACGCCGCAATTGGAAGATCTGAGCAGCATTCCCGCGACAGGAGTAGGTAATCTCGGCACGTTTCCAAATGTCGTCTGCCGTATCCAGAAATAGATAGTTGCGGGCAATAGACTCCTGCATAGAGTTGGTCAGCCAAGACATCACCAAGGAGTTCTCGGATTCCCATTGGGGCCAATCCGGAGAGGTAGCAGTGGGAGCCATAATAGTGTCGTTGATGTAGCCAAACATACGGCGGCTCTTGAGAGCCAGAGTAACAGAGCGAGCCCATGGAAGATAATTAGTGCCATCCAACTTAATAGTAGTAATCTGAGGAGTCCCGTGATCATGGTTGGCACGAAGAGATCCAGTAGAAGGAAGAGGATCATGAGGAGCACTCCCACCGGAGGAGACATCCGGAGTCTCACTACTTCCTGGCATAGCAAGAGAGGAAAAACAACACAAATCCGGGAGCCTAGAGACAGGAAATCTCACTCATAGAAAGAGGAGATGCGTCGGTGGAACGCAAAGCACAATAAGAGAGAGATACATTCCCACAAGAAGGGAGAACGGACGCCAGTAAAGCAAGTACGGACTCAAGCCTGCATAGTTCCGGCGCCGAGAAGGGCTCAAGCAGCCATGCGGAGAGGGCTTCGCCGACGGACGAGAGAGGAAGGTGACGGGGCTGGAGGAAGCTGTCCGACTAGGGCTGGCTGGCCGGAGAAACTCGGAAGACGGCGCTGGAGAACTGTAGACGCGAAGGAAGAACGACGGGCTGGCTAGGCGCTGAAGGAAGAACGACGGACGAACTGTCGCTGGAGAACGAACGACGCTGGACAACTGTCGCGCTAGAGAACTGACGGGAGAGCGACGGGCTGGCTAGGCGCTGAAGGAAGAACGACGGACGAAGAATGCGCGCTGGAGGACGCCGACGGACGGGCGCTGGAGAATGACGGGCGACGACGACGCAGATGGGAGATGCGTTAGGTCACACCACTTTCTGATACCATGTTGGAGAGTTCAAAAATAAATTCATTCATTAGGGTAAAGAGGCACTCTCCTATATATAGAAGAGAAATACAAGGTTAAATAAATGACATAAAAAACTCATATTCTAACACTACCAAATTGTCTTCTTAAGATCTGCATACATTTTCGTACTGCCCGGATGTATGGAATATCTGAAATTATGAGCCTCAAACAATATGTCCTCTCGAAGGTGACTAGTAACTGGAATGCACACTCTACTATCGTGCAATAGTAAACTCTCCTGAATGCTGAACTTCTCTTTCTAACCTGCTTGAGTCAACTCTCAAAGTTCTGCCATCTTCGGATCTAGAGGTAGAGCCGTTCTGATCCTATCTTTAATATCACACGTGACTTCTATTTAGCCTAACCTTGCAGAACTAAAACTGACGTGCGGTATCACACTAATCTCTAGTCTCTCTAGAGCTCACACTAAGTCCTCCTGCTGAGTAATGAGGGAGTAGCTCGAATCCCTTTTGCTGAGAGCATCTGCTACCACAATTGCTTTTCTCGGGTGGTACTGGATACCCACATCATAATCTGCAAGGAATTCTACCCACCTACGCTGCCTCATATTAAGCTCTTGCTGATCAAATATATACTTAAGGCTTTTGTGATCCGTAAAAATTTCACAACGAATTTCGTAGAGGTACTGTCTCCATATCTTCGGTGCATGAATGACGACTGCTAATTCCAAGTCATGCACATTATAATTTTTCCCCTGAACTTTTAACTGTCTGGAGGCGAAAGCTATGACCTTTCCATACTGCATAAGTACACAACCCAGGACTTGACCCGAAGCGTCGCTATAAATTTGAAAACATCTGTACCTGAAGGTAAACTCAAAATCGGAGCGGTCATCAGTCTAGTTTTCAACTCCTCGAAGGCAAGCTCACATTCAACTGTCCAATTGAAAGCTTTTCCTTTCCTGGTAAGCAGTCATCGGTAAAGCTATTTTTGAGAAGTCCTTAATGAATTTCCTGTAGTATCCTGCTAAACCAAGGAAACTGTGAACTTCAGTAACTGCCTTCGGCCTTGGCCAATTCTTTATTGCTTCTATCTTCTTCGAATCCACCGCGAGACCTTTCTGACTGATAACATGACCCAAGAATGCAACCTCAGAAAGCCAGAATTCACACTTAGAAAATTTGGCGTACAACTGATTCTCCCTGAGAGTACCCAAAACTGTCCTGAGGTGAGTGACATGTTCTTCAGCACTCTTAGAATACGCCAGAATGTTGTCTATGAAGACAATAACGAATCGATCTAGGAATTCCCGAAACACTATTCATCAGATCCATAAAGGCGGACGGGGCATTAGTCAGCCCGAACGACATGACCATGAATTCATAGTGCCCGTATCTAGTGCTGAACGTTATCTTGTATATGTCCACATCCCGAATTTTCAGCTGGTGGTAACCCGACCTCAGATCTAACTTGGAGAACGTACAAGATCCCTCAAGTTGATCAAAAAAATCGTTTATCTTGGGGATAAGATACTTATTCTTAACAGTCAGCTTGTTTAACTCGCGGTAGTCTATGCACAACCTTAGACTGCCATCCTTTTTCTTAACAAATAGTACTGCTGCACTCCAATGTGAAGTGTTGGGGCGAATAAAACTCAAGTCGAGCAACTCCTGCAACTGGATCTTCAACTTCGCAAGTTCTCTGGGAGCCATGTGGTAAGGAGTCTTGGCCACTGGCGCAGCACCAGGTATAAGATCAATTTGGAAGTCAATCTCTTTAGTAGGAGGGCACCAGGTAATTTCTCTAGAAAGACATCTGGAAACTCCTGAACTACAGACACTTCTAGCATATTAACCTTAGCTTCTGCATTCATCAGTACTAAGAAGGTTACACATCCCTTGTTGATGCATCTGACAACTTTGACTGATGAGATAATTAATTTGGAGACTCCTTTCATGCCCTTGAAGGTAAAGGCGATCTGGTTGGGTCCTTCGAACTATATCACCTTGGAGTGCACCAGAACTGTTTGTTAAGAAGAAAGATGGATACTACGAGTACCATGACGATTTGTTTGAGCAGTTTGAGGGATCTTGCACATTCTCCAAGTTAGAACTGAGGTCGGGCTACCACCAACTGAAATTCGGGATGTGGACATACAAAAGACGACATTTAACACTAGATACAGACACTACGGGTTCGTGGTCGTGCCGTTCGGGCTGACTAATGCCCCGTCCGCCTTTATGGATCTGATGAATAGAGTATTTCGGGAATTCCTAGATCGATTCGTTATCATCTTCATAGACAACATTCTGGTGTATTCTAAGAGTGCTGAAGATCATGCCGCTCACCTCAGGATAGTTTTGGGTACTCTCAGGGAGAATCAATTGTATGCCAAGTTTTTTAAGTGTGAGTTCTGGCTTTCTGAGGTTGCATTCTTGGGCCATGTTATCAGTTAGAAAGGTCTCGCCATCGACCCGAAGAAAATAGAAGCAATAAAGGATTGACCAAGACCGAAAGATGTTACTGTGGTCTGCAGTTTCTTGGGTTTAGCAGGATACTACATGAGATTCATTAAAGACTTCTCAAAGATAGCCGTTCTGATGACTACGCTTACTAGGAAACGAAAAACTTTCAATTGGACATTTGAATGTGAGCTTGCCTTTGAGGAGTTGAAAACTAGACTGATCACTGATGACCACTCCGATTTTGAGTTTACCTTCAGGTACGAATGGTTTTCAGATTTATAACGACTCTTTTGGTCAAGGCCTGGGCTGTGTACTTATGCAACATGGAAAAGGTCATAACTTTCGCCTCCAGACAGTTAAAAGTTCACGAGAAAAATTATCCAGTGCACTACTTGGAATTAACAACCGTCATTCACGTACTGAAGATATGGAGACATTACCTCTATGGAGTTCGTTGTGAGATCTTCACAGATCACAAAAGTCTCAAGTATATCTTTGATCAGCAAGAGCTCAATGAGGCAGTGTAGATGGCTAGAGTTTTTGTCCGATTATGATGTGGATATCCAGTACCACCCGGGGAAAGCAAACGTGGTAGCTAATGCGCTTAGTAGAAGAGGTTTGAGTTATTCCCTCATTACTCAGCAGGAGGAGCTTGTGCGAGCTCTGGAGAGATTGGAGATCAGTGTTATACCGCGCGCCAGCTTTGGTTCTGCATGTTTAAATTGGATAGAAATCACTTGTGATATTAAAGACATGATCAGAACAACTTTATCTCTAGATCTGAAGTTGGAAGAGATTTGGGAGTTGCCTCAGGCAGGTCAGAAGAAGTTCAGCATTCAGGAGGGTTTACTGCTACACAATAGTAGAGTGTGCTTTCCAGATGTTAGTCATCTTCGCGAGGACATTCTTTTCGAGGCTCATAACTCCAGATATTCTATACATCCGGGTAGTACGAAAATGTATGCAGATCTTAAGAAGTTAGTTTGGTGACCGAGATTGAAGAATGACGTTGCAGAGTATGTTGGGAAGTGTGAAACTTGCAAATTAGTTAAAGCTGAATGCCAGAAACCAGGGGGCAAGTTGCAGCCACTTCCTATTCCAGAATGGAATTTCAAGGATATATCAATGGACTTTGTTCATGACCTTCCCCGATCGCAGAGTGAGAATGATTCTTTATGGGTTATAGTTGATCGTCTCTCCATGGTTGCCCACTTCATTCCTAATAAGAGAACGGAACAAGATCCTAGATTAGCTCAGTTATATGTTGATGAGACAGTCCGACTGCATGGTGTTCCAAAGACTATAATTTCAGAGATGACAAGTTTATCTCTAAGGAATGGAAATACGTTCAGGAGCGTTTGTGCACAAAGCTACATTTCAGTACAACCTTCCACTCCTAGATAGATATGCTTCGGATGTGTATTCTAGACTTTGGAGGTAAGTGGGAGAAGTATGTCACCTTGGTAGAGTTCTCTTACAATAATAGTTTTCAGGCAAGTATTGGGATGGCCCCTTTCGAGGCTCTTTATGGCAGACGTTGTCGTACGCCGTTATGTTGGGCTGAAAGCGAAGAGAGGATTGCAAATAAAGAATCATGGATTAACAAGACCACAACTCGAGTCAAGCTCATCCAGGAACACATGAAAATAGCTCAGGATCGTCAGGCTAAGTACTATGATCTGAGGTACAGATCAATGGATTTCAGCATTGGAGATTTTGTCTATCTTAAGGTCAGACCAGTTAAAGGCGTTTCCAGGATCAAGCAAATGAAGAAATTGAGTCCAAGGTTTGTTGGTCCATTCGAGGTACTTGAGCGCATTGGTGAGGTTGCTTACATGTTTGCCTTACCCGAGGAAATGAGTGGGTTACATGATGTATTCCACATCTCCTATCTAAGGAGAGCAGTTGGAGATCCTAGTCAGGTGATCAGTATCGATGATGCATCAATCGAATCAAATCTTTGTATCATCATCAAATCAGTCAGGGTAGTGGGCTCAAGAATTCAGAAGCTCAGAAACAGAGAGATCTGTTTTGTGAAAGTCCTTTGGATGAATTGTGGTAAACCAGAATACACATGGGAAGGAGAAGATGAACTTCAGAGAAATGAAGACTATGCCTTCCTTTTTGACCTAGACACAATTGTAATTTTCGAGAGCGAAATTTTTTTTTAGGAGAGGAGATTTGTAACATCCGAAATTTAATGCAAACATATATTTAATTTCAGGGACCGATCGCGAGCGAAAGTGATCGAGCCAGCGTCTAGTCGAGGTACGATTTTTTGTTATGTTTAACTGTTGTGTGGTAATAAACAAATTAAGCGAAGTTATTGGAAATTTTTGGCGAAATTGAGACGTTCGCGGAAGCTTTAATCGCATGGAATTACAGTATAAGTAGTATAATGGATTAATTGAAATGAAAGAGAGATTTTTCATCTCACGACAGAAATGGCGTAATAGCCAAATCCACAATTTCAGCCCCCACGATTGCCATAACTCATGAAAACGCGGTTTATCCCTCCGAGGCGCACGATGGAAGCAGTAACCGACGCTCGGTTACCATATTAACGCGAGACTATCGTTCGGTTTAAATCGAGCCCAAATTTCTTCCTCTCCCCTCTAGCGCACGCACTCGGCTCCGCCGACTCTCCCTGCTTCGTAGACGGTTCTCGCGGGCTTTCCTCTGTTTGCTTTTAGCCGCCGAGCGTAGCCCTCTCGCCAGAGACCCCCGTCAGTGCCAGAAAACAGCGTCGACCACGCTGGTGTCGTCTGGGAGTGTCGACCTTCCTCCAGGAGCCTTCTTTCGAAACGGTGAGTCTCAACAACCCATTAAACACTGTGATTTCAGCCCTAACCGCCTCCTCGCTACAGTGCAAGGAGATTGGTCATCTCTCCAGTTGGCTCCCTTGATTCTCGAAAACCTCCTCCAGACTTCGACTGAGCCAGGTTGCCACTGGGATTCTATTTTCCTATAAATTTGGGTTTCTTCTCCCTCCCTTAATCAATTTCAGATGATAGTGTTCCCGTGTTACTTTCTTTCTCAGATCCAGAAGTCAAGGATTTACTTTCTTTCCTCAACAACCTTAGTTGTGGCTGAGAATTTCTGGTCGAAATCGCCTTCCTCCAGCAAACTTATTTTTTAGGTAATGTCGATTTCCTTTGGAAATTTCAGATTGTACGTGTGTGTGGTTATCCTTCAAAATTTTTGTTTAAGTCTTACCTTAATTAGTGAATCTCCTAGGTAGTCACAACTGAAAAGGAAATTTCAAATTTAGGCGCAGCGGGTTCCGATTCAGAAATCCCAACCCTCCTCCGTTGGAGAAGGGTAAATTCTTTTCCTTCATTATGAAATACTATTCCCGAAATTTAGAAGAACTGAATATATGTTAATTGCTCATTTAGAGTTTTGAGGAGATCTGAAGAGGTAAACCCCGTTGGCAATCGAAGAGCAACTTTGAGTCTGCAGAATATTTCTTATAAAGAAGCATGCCACCGCGTCGCGTCTACGAGCGCCACACCATTGGGGTAAGAAATTTTAATTCTTTTTGGCAAGACATATCACCTAGTTTATTGCATGAAATGTTCACATATAATTAATGGATGCTCATATTTTTGGGAAATCATATTGGGTCATGATGCAACATTAGTTGAATATAAGAAACTATAGACCCATCAAGCATCTGATTATTATGAGTAGAACTATGTAAGCATAAATAAAGTACTCTATTTCCAATTAGACCCCAACGAATTTCGTGAAAATATATATTCATGAATTCACCTAATTATATTGAACGGGGGAAAATATTAAATCGTATGAATATGCCCATAAGATGTTTAACTAGTAAGAGGCACTACACAGGGCCTCCAGCTGAACAATTATGCAAGCCAACACTTAACAGAAAATGATTAGGAGGCACGATCGAGACATTCTCTCATGATAGATAGAGACGCACTATCTTACTCATAGGGCGTAGTAGACCGTATGAGCCTCAATTCTGGGGAGACGAGACTCCCCTTTTAAGATCAGTAGATGCGAGTCCGTGTCCGTGAGACACTAGAACACATGCGTTCGTTAGTAGGGACTTAGATCGTTAGAACTGTGCATCAGAAACTACTCAACCTATAATATAAAGAAAGACAAGCATAAGTCACCTAGAATTCAAAAAAATATGGCGAAGTTTAGAAATCCTCATAGTTAACCATTCTTCGGAACTTGAATAAAAATATGTAATGTGATTAAACTAGAACTGACATTTATGTTTACAGTATTTTGATAGAAAATCATGCATAGTATACCAGTATATTTTTCCTCAGTATAAAAATATTATTTCAAAAAGCATGCATTCATGCTATTTCAAATTATTTTAGTGTCACTAGGAGGAATGATTTTTCTTACTCTCCAGCTGGGCTGATCCATTTTTTTGGGCTTAATATTACAGGGGTCACAGATGGGATGTTGCGCCTAGGATAAGTGTTTGCGGATCTCCATATATATAGTTTGTTTCTTGTTCGGTTGTTTCACTTCCAGTTGTTGCATTATTTCCCTTCAGAAGCTCTGTAATTTTAATGTTTAAGATTTTTTATGTATCAGACATTATTTAACATTTCAGTCTAAGTTATCAAGCGCGGGTGAGGCACCGAGTGCACCCCGCTGCGCCCCAGCAAGGCTTAGGCGGGCGATATGCCTGAGGCGCACCAAGGCGCACCCGAGATGCGCCCAATTACTGAAATTCATTGAAAATCAGCGAATTGGGCGCCCAATTCATGGAAATTCAGCGAATTGGGCGCCCAATTCGCTGAATTTCAGCAAATTGGGTGTCCAATCGCTCACCCAATTCACTTATTTCATTTTCCCCCATTTTTGCGCCGCGTGCCTCAGGCGCACGCCTGCGCCTTGCGCCTAAGCTCCAGGGCCCCTTTGCGCCTCGGTGCGGCTTTAATAACTTAGATTTCAGTATATCAGATGTTCATTTCATTTCATTTCTAGTTGGCTCTGTGAATTCAAAATTTGAGGTACACTTTTACCCTTAGCTCCTTTTACTACTTCCGCTATAAGTTTTCATTTAGCACTTTTCATTTATGCCTGCTATGCACCAATTTTATTACCGCTACTTGGTTTGCTTCTTATCACGGGGCCCGACCGGACTGCTGATTTGTGGTAAAACTAGGTTGGGGTGTTACAACTTGGACCCTCATTTAGCATGTGCAACATTGACTTCCTTAAAGAAATGGATTCACGAGGTTCCTTGTGTTGCATGGGCACCATCAATCACCCCTTGTAGGGACCTGTCTAATCCTTATAGAACCTAGGGCAGTTATGACAATTTCCATCTACCTCTCTTGGTAGATGTGTTGTCATATATAATCTTCATAGAAAACTGCATGAAATTATCACCATCAATAACCTTATGCTAATTATTTTTAGTCTTTTTTATGAATTTTCATTTTCCATTCTTTTATGTCAAGTGTAGCCTGAGGTTTAAACAAAACAACGAAAGTCATCTTGAACAACTTTCATCCAGGTTACTATGGTTCTACCCCTTATCGTACTTGAACCTTTGTCTTTAACTCTATCTACGCCTCTAATTGGTGCATTTCTTAACCTTCATCATACATGCCCAAACCACTTAAGTTTTTTTAGTACTTATCTTTATCACCAACTATTCTTCTAACAGAGTCATTCCTTAATTTATATTTTTAGTTTTGTCATACATCCATATTAACATTCAAATTTTTTTTCCACAATCAATTTAAATTTCAACGATGTTTTTATTGCGTAACACCTACATCCATACAATATCGTGACAGGGATCATGCCACGCGACCCTTGAGGGTCTACTCGCCCCGACTATGGAACCACCAGTGACGATCAAGACCTCTCATATCGAGTGGGCCATCGATCTAGGAATTTTAATATTTTATTTATTATTTTCTGATTTTATTTATGTGTTTAGGAGATCGCAATGATTGAAGAATCATTACCACTAATTGCCCCTCCCTAGTTTATACATAAAAGTAGAAGACTTAGTTTCTTGGTATTGAAAGATAGAGATAAAAATCCCTCCTTTGATCACCGGTGCTGAAGTCGGAATCCGAGTGCGACGTTTGGAGTACCTCCCTCCCCTCATCCCCCTTGGCCGGCCACTTCTTCTCCCCCTCCTCCCTAATTTCGGCCACCACCTTACCCCCAAAACCATACCCGACCACCACCACCCGCCCCACTTCCCTCCCACCTTAGCCGTCCGGCCATCCACAACCTCAATCCCATCCATTTCAGTTTTTTGGCAATCGCCACCACCACCTCTGACCACCACTACCACCACCACCTCCAGTGACAACTATCGTCCACCCTTGGCCGGCCACCCCTCCTCACCCCACTACCATCCGCAACCTCAATCCCATCCATTTCAGTTTTTTGGCAATCGCCACCACCACCTACGACCACCACCACCACCTACGACCACCACTACCACCACCACCTCCGGTGACAACTAACGTCCACCCTTGGCCGGCTACCCCTCCTCACCCCACTACTTCATAACTCCCAACCACAACCCCACTACTCCACCACCCCCATTCCGTCCACCCTTGACTTTGTGTTGAATATAGTGTTAATTCACTATTTTGGGTAATATTTGTTTGTACTCATTGTCACAATGTCACCAAACATGCTGTGACTTTGTTTTTATCTATTCGCTTGTGTTTTGATTTTCCCTTCCTCTCACATATATACTACATTACGTGTTTCCCTATTTTGTAGTTCAACTTGAGTGTAGCTTGTCTTGGCATATTGTTTTATAAATTTTATTATTGCAAGTTTAGTTCGCCGGCATAGTGTTTTAGTTCATATATTCGTCTTAGAACCCGCTCTACATCACATCGTTGACCTAATTGTTTTATAAAGTTTATCTTATAAGTCTTGGCTTGGTTCCAATTTGGCAAAAGACGCTCCATCGCTTTTGCTGCCACCGCCTGAATGTGGGAGAGCTTCTGTGGTAGCTAAAGAGCACGAAATATTAGTGGCTCGTTGTTTTGTGTTCCAAGCAATGGACATTGTGCCCATCCCAAATGTAGCAGGATTCATGGTGGACATCCCACTGGGTCAAAAACTACGAGCCATATAGAGCCAAGTCTCTATAATATCCTCTTATGACATAGTACTTCCTCTCTAGATATTTCTCCATTTTTGAGGTTATATTCTCATCTATATTTTTCTTTTGAATAGTGGATTCATGGAACTTAAACCTATCACACCTAGGTATTTATTATCTTATAATAAGGTAGATTGATAATTGCTAAAATTGCCCTCACTAAAATTGCATATAATGTACTCATTTTTTAATTTATTAATGCAAAGTTATCTTTCTTGTAAATAATATCTTCATTGTTCTATCTCACTGGTTAGAACTATGTCATATGCAAAAAATATGCTCCAAGGCACCCACTTTGGATATCCTTTCTTTGCATGTTCATTACCAATGCGAGTTGATGTGAACTTAACGGTGGTCCTTGATGTAAGTTTACTATAATGAAAATTCTTTGGTTACTTCATAACTACTTATACTATTTAATGACTCATACATATCTTTAATAATTTTAACATATCTTTGATATACATTTTTCTATAATGCAATCAAACTTGTGGTACTCAATCATATGTTTCTTAAAGATAAATAAAAACATAGAGTATCTTATCTTTGCTATATGTATATTTTATATTAATTGGTCTAACAGAAAAAATTCTCCATAACAGATTTTTCTAACATGTAACAAATTGATTGTCTGAATTGAATGCTCCATAATTTTTTATGGCTTCATTATTCGGCTCATAAATTCGATTCCTTCGTAATTAACAAAATATTATACTTTTTCTTTGTCCTTAAATATTAGCACCAAAATACTACACGTAAGCCATGCCAAAAAAAATTTGTGGGCTATTTGACGTAGAACCTAAGTTTCCATTGGGGAAAAACTCAGAAAGAAAATGTACCGAGTGTTGTCCAAACATCAAACCCAGAAATTTATGGTTCTGGGTTCAAAATACCATGTAATTAAATATGTTTACTGTAATTTTTGAACAACTATTGGCGCTGATGGTTACCCATATTGCAATACTTGCAAGTGGTATTATGATCAATAACTCCCTCCAAAGCATTTTCCTTTCTATTTTTCAGTTGGCCGTCAGATGTCTCAAATTTTACTGAGTTTTAGTTGAGCAGGTTTGACTAAAAATCAGATCATATTTAAGTCAAGTTGAACTCAATAATTTTGAGTTTATTTAAAGAATAACACACTCAAACTCAACTTGTTATTCTTACTTGCGGTTTTCAGTTTGTTTTTACTTCTTCCTAAATATCAATTGATAGCTGTTTACTATAGCAAATACATTTTGTGGCCATAGGTCAGTAAACTATGTAACCTTGGGATTTGAGCAACTTACATGATTGATGACTGTAAGTTGATATTTTTGGACTTGTTTTAAGTCATTCCTCAGAATGTATTACCAAGAGGTAGTTGAAGAGAAGCAAAATGATGTTTAAAAAAAATTCAGTATCACGTGAACCTTATTCAATTGTATATAGAGGTATGCAGGGAGGTTACCTCCTTGGTAAAATCATAAAGTATTATCTTCATTCTTTAATTCTTTTTAAATCATAAAGTTGTAGATGTTCCTTTTTGTCATTACTGCGTTTATTTTGAAGGGCTTTGAAGAAAATGAGAACTCAACATGTCATCAAGACGATTCAGTAGTGCCAACTACCAGCGAGAAGCTCTGGGTAGAAAAATATGCCCCATACTCTTTCACAGAGCTTCTAAGCGATGAACAAACTAATAGAGAGGTATAACAAGGATATTGTGTGACTGGTTATTTATACTATTTTTATTGATTAGGCATGTTAGATTCAACTTGTAATTTAATAGTCTGTCATCTGCTACTTTTGCAGGTGCTTACGTGGCTTAAGCAATGGGATTCATGTGTATTCGGCTCTCAAGTTAGGTCGACCACTGATGATGTTTTATCTGATTTACGGCGTCATTCTTCAAATGTTCAGTATCCGAAATCTTCAGACAGAAAACCTTTCTCAGGGAATTTCAAAGGAGCTTCTTTTAGCCTTCAAAATATGAAGTCTTCGAATGAACTGAATATACAAAGTGAGAATTCAGATGTTGTTCTTAAATCATGGATCAAAAAAGATATGGTGGATCATCCTCCAGAGCACAAGGTATGTTAATTTATGCATTTCTTCTTGAGAATCCTGGCTCTAGAGCATGAAAACCTTCTCTAGTTTTCCGTTTTATTTAATCCCAGTGCATTATAATTACATGTAATATGAAGTCATATTTTCTCATGTGCTTGGTAAATTCTTCTATTAATTTAACGTAGCTTGCTTCTACATCATCCTAATAAATGGCTCAGTTGCATAACGATATCTAGTAAAGCCTAGGATTTTTGCTGATACATAATCATGCACAGTTGCAGCAACACACCTGCATGCATCCAACAGTTTCATATGCACAGCCGATCCATGCGATCTTTCACTAGCTACACACATGAACTGTGTGCAGCCTGCAAAACTGTTAAGACCCAGCATTCCCACACATGGTTGTCCAGTCCCCACTCAACCCATGCCGTACATTTCAACTCTTACAATATCACTAACCCCACATATGCCTCGCTCGAGCCAAACTACTCCTAGATTTCAGGAGACACTTAGTACTCATCATCTGCTCACAATCCCCTCAGTAAAACACACTAAAACCCTTGTATACACTCATTTTGCCCAATGGCTACATCAAGTTGGTCTTAGGCAGAGTCACCACACACCACGATCACAAGCCTTTTTCCAAGATCCCTTATGTCGGGCTTGATTCCCCTCCATGCAATTTCTACTAGAAGTCATTGCTGGCTTGGTTCCGTCTAGGTGAAATGCTCAACACGTAGACGAGCGTCGTGGTGCTTGGGGATGGGTCGATCGAACTGATCAAAATTCATATGTGAGTTTGTCTTGTTGTTCAGTTTTGTCCATTATTCTCCAATTTGGAGAGTTGAGGTTCACCATATCTCATTAATATTTATATGTAATTTATTAAACCTAATGCCATCCGTACAACATCCACATGCATAGCCCGAGACTCGTAGTTGAACTCACGTACCCCCTAATATTTTCCTATCTCATTCTGGTGAGCTAGGTGGAGGTTGTAGACTGGACTCTGGAGTGCTGTACAAGTCACCAGTAGGCTACAAGCTCCATGTATGGGTGAGGCGCTCAACAATAGGGGTTGGCAGAGGGAGGAACATGTGCTGGTAAAAATTTTGGACTGATCTACTGAGGTTGCATGCCATGGGTGGTGTTCTGTTTCGGTAGAGAAGGAGAAGCAAGTCAGATTTGACGGAGTTTGATCTGGTTGTCGACGTGTGAGGATGCAAGAAACATACTTTTTTGATGCGAACGGAGCTGTGAGCGACATTGGGTCACAACAGTGCAGGGGAAGCGAGGTACGATTAACCATAAGGAGTTCGACCAGGTTGATCAGTGGCATGGATTATATGTGCGACTGGTGGAGGTGCACACACATAGCTCTATGTGAGACAACACCATAGAGGCAACGCTGTTGTACAGCGGGGCGACAATGGTCGCAAAGGCGATCACTGCTTGGAGGCACCTTAATATTAGTTGGAGATTAATAGAGAGACATCTTAGCCCAAGATTCAAAGGGAATTTAGTAATGAGCTGCAGACAAATCAGCTTACACTGATGACGCTGTGTGCCGACATAAACTGGACAACTAAACGTAATGTTGAAGACTTTCGTAAGATCACATAATGTTCAGAGAGCTAGTTTCGAGCGAGTCACTCAGACTCGAATTTGTTGTTTTTGTCGGTACCTTTGTTCACTTCCTTTAAATCTTTACTTTTGTTTAGTGTCTTTACATACGAATGTCAGTCACTTTTGTTCTCCCCAAGCACACTTCTAATTTGATGATGAGTTCTTTTAATGCAAGTGCATTTGATTTACCACATCCATGTTGCGTACCCGAATCCGGTAAAATTTTGCTTTAGGTTTCTTGTGAGACCGAATAAGTATATCTCTGAAACCCAATCCTCACCGGAACAAGGAGAGCTGCAACTGCATTCTCCTGATTTATGTTCTGTCGGTTGAGCGCCCTGGACGTAAATGATGTAAACGACGACAGTGTTAGACAGAGCAGCGGGTGGCGACTGCGGGTGTCTGAGCATGTGGGATCGTCCACGATTGCAGGTGGTTGTAGGACATCAGCGAGCGACTCGTGCTAGGTTGCGCAAGATTGGTTTTGCATGCATGCGCAATGCATGACCGCCAAGGTTGAGTTTGGTACAACATCAGTTGGTTATAGGTGGACTGCGTAGGTGCAGAAAGGTCTAGATTCGGCTCGGTCTCATCTCCGGTGGTGGTAGAGGGTTGGTCACCTGACGACGAGGAATGCTCGTCTGAGTATCAGATTGGAGTAAATATTTTTATTCCTCAGTGGATTGGAGGTGTCTGAATCCATCTGTGGCGCTTTTCATCATATCTGTATTTTTCTCCCGATTATATTATATTCTGCATTGAATTTATAGTGATAGAAATTGTGTGGGATTGTCTCTTGATTGCCTTGTGATTTAGTTGTGTCTGTGGAAATGTTGAAACTCCTAACAAGTAGTATCAGAGATAGGTTCTCATAGATGATCATTTGGATGTTCAGGGAAACATGTGATTGTATTGGTTGGCAATTAGGTTCACTCCCCATCTTTTCAAATTCAACCTTTGAATTATTATGGTTTCCTAGTTTTGTCTGAGAACAGTTATGGCAGGGAAGAACACCATCTTAACTCAATACATGGTGGAAAAGTTTGATGGTTGCGACAATTTCAGTCTGTGGCTGCATCACATCAAGGATATGCTTGTTCAATAGGAAGTTGATGTGAGTAGTGCGGTAAACTTACCTACTCAGGTGAAAGACATTGAGTGGATGGACTTAGATGAGCTTTCCATTCGCATCAATAGTATGTCCGTTAATGATAAGGTGTTCTTCAACATCAGCGTTGAAGAGACTGCGATTACGCTTTGGGAGAAGCTGAACCAACTGTATCTGGTCAAGTTGTTAACCACATGTCTATTGTTGAAGCAGTACCTGTACGTTTTGAAGATGCAGGAGGGTGATAGCTTGCAAGAGCACTTCAATGTGTTCATCGACCTTAACCAATTGTGTGTGATTGGTGCATAAGTGGAGGAAGAAGATAAGATCATCTTGCTTCTTACCTCACTCTCGCCATCCTTAAACACATAGCGACCACACTTCTGTATGAGAATGATGCAATGATGTTTGAGGTCGCATTGTCGTTATTGGCCTGCTGGATGCTGAAGGACCCCGCTCATGGGGGTGAGCATGCATTGTTGGTAGGAGGACGGGGGACAACGTTTGACAAGGGGTCTATATATGCCCGGGACCCCACTTTGGATGGGCTATCATGCATATTATTCAGGTATTCCTCTCTTCCCCCCTCTTTCTCCTAACCATAGCCGTAATTTCTCTAGCTTTCTCCCTCCCTTTTGCTCTCCCCCTTCCTCCTTCATAACATTTGGTATCAGAGCTTCCTTCCTGCGACCATGGTAACGCACTCCGAGGCCGAGAATGCCCTCTTGGCAACCATCGAAGAGAACTACGTGGAATTGGCGGATACGGTGGCGGCGATCGAAGAGCAAGTGAAATCATCCACAAAAAATCTGGAAGAGCGTTTTGACGCTCGACTGGAGGTGATCAAAGCCCTCCTCACTCAAAATCTGAAGGGGAAATCGACGGCGAGCGACGGTTTGGAGGTTGAGGCATCAACTCAGCCGTCGGCATCTCACGGGACGGGGGAAGATTCTCGGCAAAGGGTCTTTCACACGGAAACGGGCCAACCCCCGACGGGATCGACCGCTTACGGGACGGAACTCCCGTCCGGCGCCTGGATAAGGGTCGACACCCCGCCGAATACCGGACAAGAACCAGAGGGGGCCGTCTGTCTTGGATCCACCCCCGATGGCCTGGATTGGGGCTGGCATGGGCTATACGCCTCATCCGCGGCCGCCTGAAATGCCAATGGGATATATGCAGCCCCACGGAGCGCCGGGCGCTCCAATCAGAGGAATCTCCGGAATTCTACCACTTCCAAGGGGGTACGGTCCACCTGTGGGGATCAGAAACGGAAATCAAGGATTCGAACGCCCTCCAACAACCATCCATCAAGGAGAGGGGCAACACATGGGTGACGGTCGCGGAGGCATTTACCATCCCGGACCCCAGGGGCCTCCCATTGCCCCGATGGAGCACCGACGGCCAGCTGCGCTAGGACAGGGACTCGCGGGACACGACCAGTTGAACCAAAGGGCGTACATGCAGCCAAAAAGAACCAGCATGAACTTTCCTAGGTTCAAAGAAGGCGGTGACGCTTTGGAGTGGGTGCAAAAAGCGAAATAGTTCTTCAATTACCAGGAGATTCCAGAGGAACAGCGGGTTCAGTTGGCGGCCTTCCATCTGGAAGACGACGCCTACCAGTGGACCAAATGATTTCAGCGCGGCCAAGCATACGCCCCCTGGACGGAGTTCGTGGAAGCGTTCTTTGCTTGATTCGAACCGCTGGAATATAAAGATGTCGAGGCAACGCTGCAAAAACTTCGACAGAAGGGCACAGTGACAGAGTACCGCACCGAGTTTGAACGGCTAGCCAATCGGGTTAACTGGGAAGAAAAGACACTCTTGAGCTATTTTGTATCCGGTTTGAAGGAATTCTTACGAGACGAGGTGCATGCTTATATGCCCCGCAGCCTGAGTCACACCATTAGCTTGGCCCGGATTCAGGAGGAGCGGTTCAATAGACAGAGGAACCGGGCTACTACACGGATTGCCATGGCGCCACCGATCGTCAGGCGAGACCCTCCTGTGACGGCGCGACTGACAATGACGCGGTTGACCTGGCCTGAGCTGCAGGCTAGGAAGGAAAAAGGGTTATGTTTCAATTGCGACGAGAAATATGGACCGGGCCACAAATGTCAGAAGGTTCAAGTATTCATGCTGCGGGAGGAGGGAGAGGAAGAGGACACACTGGAGGAGACCTTGGAAGAAGAGCTGGACTTGACAGAGTTTGGAGTATCCCTCCAGACGATGAAAGGATGCACGGCTCCGCTCACTCTACGCATTGTGGGGAAGGTGTGGTCAGAGAAAGTGACCATCTTGATTGATAGCGGCAGTACCCACAACTTCATTAACCCGACGATGGCTGCTCGAGTGGGGCATACAATGGATCAAGGAGCGGATTTTCAGGTAATGGTGGCCGATGGGAGCAAGCTGAAATGTGAAGGGGTCATGAAGGGCGTCGAGATGCAGATACATGGCTACACCTGCAGTACGGATATATATCTGCTTCCCATCAGAGGGTCCGACATGGTACTGGGGGTCCAGTGGCTGCGTCAGTTGAAGCGAGTCACCACCGATTGGGAGCGCATGATCATGGAGTTCACCCAGCAGGGGAGAGACTATTGCTTATGCGGCCTTCGGACATCTCCCCTAAAGGAGATCTCGCTCAGGAGTTTGGCCCGATTGGAGGAGCAGAGAGGCACATTGGCCATGGTCATGGGGCGTGCCCAGTCAGCGCAACACATGTCCGAGGTACCAGACCAGATGCATCATATACTGTCTCAATTCGAGGGCGTGTTCCAGGAGACTCAGGGCCTTCCCCCACCGAGGTTTAGAGATCACGGGATCCAGTTGAAAGAAGGAGCAGAGCCTACCAACGTCAGACCATACCACTACTCGTATATACAGAAAGCAGAGATCAAACGCAGTGTCTGAGAAATGCTAGCGACCGGGATCATCCGGCCGAGCACAAGTTCTTTCTCTTCGCCCATCATCCTGGTGAAGAAGAAGGACGGATCGTGTAAGTTCTGCGTGGACTATCTCAGCCTGAACAGTTCTACCATCAAAGATAAGTTTCCTATTCCAATGATCGAGGAGCTACTGGATGAATTGCACGGGGCGTGCCTCTTCACCAAGCTGAACCTGCGATCCGGCTATCATCAGATCAGAATGAAGGAGGAGGACATACATAAGACGGCGTTCCGGACACATGATGGGCACTATGAGTTCCTGGTGATGCTCTTCGGGTTGTCTAACGCTCCGTCCACGTTCCAAGACGTGATGAACGAGATCTTCAGATCGCTCTTACGACGTTCGGTGCTAATGTTCTTTGATGACATCTTAGTCTACAACCGCACTTGGGAGGAGCATCTCGAGCACGTGACACAGGTTTTCACCATACTACGCCAGCATCGGCTCTACGCCAAAATGTCCAAGTGTTCTTTCGTACAAGCGGAGGTGGAGTATTTAGGCCATTTGGTCTCGGCCCAGGGAGTGCGGGCAAACCCCAACAAGATAGAGAGTATGGTCTCTTGGCCTTGACCCACGACGATCCGAGCTTTACTGGGATTTCTAAGCCTCACGGACTATTACCGCAGATTTGTGAAGGATTATGGCTAGCTCGCGCGGCCGCTCACACAGTTGCTCTAGAAGGAGGCCTTTGTTTGGCACGAGGAGGCAGATGAGGCATTTCAGGCTCTTAAACGGGCTATGACGACTACTCCGGTCCTAGCCCTCCCAGATTTCAGCAAAGATTTCGTATTAGAGACTGATGCATCCAGGGTCGGCATTGGCGATGTCCTGTTACAAGAGGGGAGATCCCTGGCCTACTTTAGCAAAGCCTTAGCCCCGCGGACTCTGGGCTTGTCCACGCACGAGAAGGAGATGTTGGCCATCCTGCATGCCGTGGCTTTGTGGCGACCATACATGCTGGGACACCACTTCAAGGTCCGGACAGATCATTAGAGCTTGAAGCACTTTTTGGAGCAGCGGTTGACCTCTCCCCTCCAGCAAAAATGGTTGACCAAACTTCTGGGGTATGATTATAAGATTGTGTACAAGCAAGGGAAGGAAAATGTAGTTGCAGATGCCTTGTCCCGCCTTCCAGAGAGCACCATAGCTCACATCTCGGGGCCCCTGATAGACTCACTCGATGACATACAGGAGGAGGTCCAACGGGACCCCGAGCTCCGACCCATCCGGGAGGTGCTACTTTAGGGTCAGACGACCCTATCAGGCTACCAGCTCCAAGGCGGACACCTTTACTACCAAGGCAGGGTTGTTATTCCGACCTCCTCAGCGTGGAAGACGGTCATGCTCCACGAGTTCCATTCCTCGCCGACGAGGGGCCATGCGGGGGTGCTCCGGACTATTCAGAGACTGCGAGCTAATGTATTTTGGAAGGGATTACGTCGTGACGTGCAGCAGTTCGTGCAGCAGTGCGAAGTTTGTCAGCGGCAGAAATATGAGGCGACGTCACCGGCTGGCCTACTTACACCTTTGGAGATTCCGCAACACATCTGGGAGACGATCTCCATGGATTTTATCGACGGGTTACCCAAATCACAAGGGAAATCAGTGATTTTGGTCGTAGTGGATACGCTGTCAAAGTATGGGCATTTCATCGCCTTAAGCCACCCTTACACGGGTGAATCGGTGGCCGACCTTTTTGCTAAAGAAATTGTACGGCTGCATGACATCCCTCGGTCGATCATCTCTGATCGTGACCCGGTGTTCGTCAGCAATTTCTGGAAAGAGCTCTTTCGATTACAGGGCACACGTCTACACATGAGTATGACCAATCACCCCCAGACAGATGGACAGACGAAGGTGCTCAACCGGGGGGGGGGGGTGTGGAAAGTGGAAACGTACCTTTGGTGCTTTGTTATGGATGAGCCACGATCATGGACTCGCTGGCTACACTGGGCAGAATACTGTTATAATACGTCGTATCATACTGCCAGCATGCTCACTCCCTTTGAGGCGGTCTACGGGCGGCCACCTCCTTCTCTTGGCACCTACGAAGCGGGTAGCACTGCTCTCTCGACGGTTGATCGTACACTACGGGACAGGGATAGGACCTTGGCACTCCTTCGTGACAATCTCCGGGCAACTCAGGACAGGATGAAAGTTCAGGCAGATAAACATCGCACCGAGCGGGAGTTCTCGGTTGGCGACGAGATTTTCCTTCGCCTTCAACCTTACAGACAACTCTCCGTCTCCCGCCGGGCGAATCAGAAGTTGGCACCACGATACTATGGGCCGTTCCGCATCACCCATCGGGTGGGTCCAGTCGCATACACCCTCGCACTCCCGGAGGGCTCACGCATCCATCCTACCTTTCATGTATCTCTGCTGAAAAAGAAACTGGGTGACGCTATTCAGGTTAGCCCTCTCCTGCCAGAAGCCGCGACATCCGGGGAATTGCGTCCCATACCTGAGGAGATCTTACTGTCCAAATGGAAGAAGCATGACATCGAATACCGCCCTGAGATTCTGGTCAAGTGGAAAAATTTATCGTCCGCACAACACACCTGGGTTGACCTCCTTGAGTTCCGTGAGCTGTTTCCAGACTTCCAGCTTGAGGACAAGCTGGTTCTTGATGGTGAGGGGAATGCTACGCCTCCGGATGCGATACGCTTCAGCGGGCACCACTATGCACGAAGGCCAAAGGATATTGCGGAGAAAGACCGGGCTGAACCATCCGGTTCAGCCTGCCAACATTAATTAGAAGATTTGGGGCTGAACCACACTGGTTCAGCCCCCCCCCCGGGGGTCTATATATACCCGGGACCCCTCTTTGGATGAGATATCATGCATATTATTCAGGTATTTCTCTCTTCCCCCCTCTTTCTCCTAACCCTAGCCGTAATTTCTCTAGCTTTCTCCCTCCCTTTTGCTCTCCCCCTTCCTCCTTCATAACATAGTTGCTGCTACATGCAGACATTGCTATATGCAGACAGTGTTTCGTGCAGCTGGTGGTTCCGGATCCTGAACCGCCCGAGGACATCAAGGCAACAACAAGAAGCTTGGGCTAAGTCGGCAAATTGCGTACTGCGTGCGCGCACAATCCAAGGATGCTGGGGATGAGCTTGGTGTGAGGCCCCCTTTCCGTCCCCACATTTAATTTTGTATCTAGGCTCATTTTCAATTCATTTGTCTCAGCACATTGCAGAAACATGCACAATGAGTACAAAATAAAACACATAAAAGAACTTTTTATTACATTAAAAGATTTGATTACAAACCTCTAGATAATACATTAGCATCCAGACACAATGACAACATATTATAGCATACTACTGATCCAACTAACTCAAAACTACTACCTCACACTACAACATACTGATGACTCAACTAACTAACTACTACCGCACACTACATACTACTTACTCAACTAATTAATTATTTAATCTATTCGATTATAGAAAGGATACTGCCAATCCTCACACGTCTCCTTGTGCCTCTCCTTATCTTCTTCTATTCCAATAAATATTTTAAGTCATACCTTCGTTATTTCTTTTGCCCTCTTTCGTTTTTCTTCCTCGGTCAAGTTTGCCTTCTTAGGTGCAACTGGAGTAGCTTCTGCTTCCTAAAAAAATGAAAACTACGGGGTTAGTCATAAATATTATGACTAAGCAAGTACTTTACCTCTTATTGTTGTACAAACAAACATGGAAAGTGAGTAACAATATGCATAATCATTTTTTAAAGTGCAGTAAAGGAAAAGAAAATGCAATACTATGTAAATATAGAAGATTCTAAATTCTCGTATTTTCTATTATTTTGTTTTTTGGGTTCTTCAAGTTCTTTCTTTTAAGTGTTTAGTTCTAAGTTCTTTTCATTTGTTCTTTTGTTCATCTTATCCAATTTCATTCATTATGAGTTTCTTTTAAATTCAACTTATAAAGTCAGTGTATTGTATATATATCTTTTTCATATTTCTTTAATTTCACCAAATCAGAAATTGTTAAGGGTATCTGTCAGTTCATCTTTTCATATTCTCGGGCTCATCCCTTTTGGGGTTATCTCAAAATTCCTATGTCTACCCAGGACGATCTTCACACGCAATAGACCTTCTGGCCCCGTGGTTAGACATAAACATCCACTCTAGGACGATCTTTACACGCAATAGGCATTCTAGCCCCCATAGACTGGAATATTCTTCTTTCGTTGGCAATTCGCATCCCCTTATGTGGGTTAACCTTTAACACTTCTTATGCATCGATGCATTCTATGTATTCTTATTCGTCTTATGTCTTTTTCTTTTCTTCATAAATATATTTCTTATTCTTTTCATTTAGTCTTTTCAATCTTGAATTTCGGGTAAGATCTAGTGTATGGAAATAGGTGTTTTGTTTTTTTGAATTTTCCTTCGGAATTTCAATCGCTATCTTTTGCTATTCCATATTTAGCATTTTCGGCAATTTTCTTGTGTCAGGGATTTCCATCTTTCGAACTTCTTTAACTTTAATGAAAACTCGTGCAATTAAATATGCTCAATGTAAAACTTCTATGCAGGTAAATACTAAAACAACTTTAAAATCTAAGCATAATTAAAAAGGTAAAAACTCACTGTGACTATCTTTTTTCTTTTTTATTTCGCAGGTTCATCATCAAGACTATCATGAGACGCCATCCTCTGTAGTGTAATATCTGTAATTTAGGCATCTCTTTAATGAGTTGCGTCTTTTAAATAAATGTGATGTTGATTTCATTAAACGATTAAGGGTTTTTCAATTTAAATCGATGATAAAATCGAGAAAGCAAAATCCAATTATGAGAAATGCATAAAAATTTGACTCACAAGGAAACATCGAAATCCTTCGCTTGAGCATTATCCAAAACCATATCCAAACCCCCAAATCCCCATAAAGTCAGCCAGCTATATAACCAAAAAAAACAAAGAGCTCCCAACCCATTTCTCAGTAAAATACATCTCACTGCATAATCATTTAAAGCCATACAAATTTCCAAATTCCAAGAGGACAAACTCCAACCAGCCATAGCATCAAAATCCCCACATCATATATTAGCCAACCAACAAATGCACTCAGACAGCATAAATATTATCTTTATAGGTAAATACATAACCAGTTAACATCAATCAATTCCCCACAGTTTTAATAATAGCCGACCAACCATTATCCTCCCAACCCACAACAAATTCTGTGCAACATCATAAATATATGAAAACTTCAAACAACCGGCTATAAGAACTAAAGATTCAATAAAACCTCTAATTATAGCAGCCGGCTAGGTATGTATAGAAAATAAATTTCAGGAAATAAAGAAGAGGGAGGAAAAAGAAGTAGAGGGAGAGGGAGGAAAACCATATACTAATTACAGCCGACTATTGCTCTTAAAAATTCAAATTTCAGTGAATCCAATTTCAGAATTCAATTTCAGAGAAAGAAATGAAGATGGGGGAGGAAGAAGAAATAGGAGAGAAAACCCTAATTTTTTTTTTATAACATTCCTTGCATCCATAACAAAAAAGAGAAAAGAAAATCATATTCATGCCATCTTTACTGAAATAGATGAGAAGGAAAGCAAGGATGCAAGGAGAGAAGAGCTTACAATGGGGGGGGGGGGAGGAAGAAAAATCGCATGGTCGGCTTCTACTGAGCCACGCACGATCAGCCCAGCTCAAGAGGAAGCTCCCACGTCGATTTCGAAGAGAAAGGTGAGAAACTGCCACTGTCGCTGCCTAGAAGAGAGGTCGTCAAGCCCTAATTTCCTCCTTCCAGCGCCGTCGAATGATCCAGAGGCGGAAAATAAAATGTTCTTTAAGGCTCAGTATAAGCTCTTGAAATATCGAGGGCTTTACTCCCAAACCGCCTCTTTTAACCCTTCTCATTAAGCACTATTAATTACGCTTAATTTTTATAACTTTTACTTAGCCAGTCAACCACATATATATAACCCAACATCACCAATAATGTCTTCAGCCTAGTTAAATATAAATATCTATATATGCATATCATTTGACTCCTGAATACAGCCACAATAAACTAACCCAACCAACCTTCCAGCCACTTAATCCAACAAACAAACCAAACAAGCCGCAACATCAAAGGCCACCACCAAAAACATGAAGCCAACCATTTAGCAACCTATCCAACACAAAGCCATCTCATAACTTAAAACCGTCGTAAAATTTCATCGAAAAATTAATCTTCACCAAAAAAAAACGCCGTGAAAATCCATCGCTAAATTAATCATCGAAACAATTGCGTAAAAGTTAGCGATGGAAAATTCCCGAAAAATAACGACACTGAATTTCATGTTGATTTTCATCATCGGGTATATTATTTAATTATTTTAATTTTAATTTAACTTTAGTTCGTGTTGATTTTGGGTCGTTACACTTGGTACAACGACTGTGGGTCGTAGGTGGGCTGTCTAGGTGCACCAAAGTTTAGATCCGGCTCGGTCTCGTCTCCGATAATGGTAAAAGGTTGGTCATCCGATGATCGCCAATGATTGTTCTGGAACAAACCTTGTTGCGTCCGATCGCAAATTCAGATTGTTGTTAGTAATCCTATTCCTCAATGGATTAAAGGTATCTAATTCCATTAGTGGTGCTTTTCATCAGATTTGTATTTTTCTTTTGATTATATTGTACTGTGCATCTGTGTCTGTGGGGTCGAATAGTCGTCTCATCATGGAGTTTTGTGCAGTTATCCGTAATTTTTGGGTTACTTACATTTTAATCATTTTGGCTTGTTATGGAAGCCACCTTAATTTGTGCTTTACCCTTATGTATGGTTACATTTGAAATTATATGAAATTTTTTCCTGGGGGACGCTATCATTTTATAACTTTGTTGCAGATTCGGAAAATCTGGCTACCTTTGATTTGTAGTGACCGTTAGTTATTGTTCGATTAGCGCCCAAATCAAAGTCTTTATTCATTCCTGCTAGGTATTACATGAGGTGTTAAACATATTTAGAAATGTTGTTTTTATCTTTTTTGTTTGTTTGTTGCGCACGCCATCTTACAAAATTGTATCAATTACAGAGGAATTAAATTAATGAGTCATACTATAAAACTATAGGAACGAGTAATAGAGAGAAGAGTTAGACGAGAGACTAACATCTCAGAGAATCAATTTGGATTCATGCAGGGAGGTCAACCATGGAAGCTATGCATCTCTTGAGGAGACTCATTGACAACTATCGGGAAAGAGAAAAAGATTTGCATATGTTGTTTATCGATCTGGAGAAGGCTTATGATAGGGTTCCAAGAGAGGTCTTGTGGAGAGTCTTAGAAAAGAAAGGTGTAAATGTATCATACATTGACTTAATCAAAGATATGTATACAAATTCAGTGACCAGGGTGAGGACATCTGGAGGATTAACACAAGAATTCCCTATCGTCGTTGGCTTACATCAAGGGTCAGCTTTAAGCCCTTATCTCTTTACCCTTATCTTAGATGAGCTCACCGGACATATCCGACAAGCAATACCTTGGTGTTTATTATTTGCAGATGATATTATTTTGGTCGATGAGACGCGCGAGGGTGTAAACACGAAGCTTGAATCTTGGCGAGACACTTTAGTAAAGAAGGGTTTTAGGTTGAGCAGGATACAGACGAAGTATATAGAGATTAAATTTTGTAGTGCAAGAAGGTCGGATGACTCCATTATTAAATTGGGTGACCAAGATATTTCCCGCAGTGAGTGCTTTATATATTTGGGATCGATAATTCAAAAAGATGGAGGTGTCGATAAAGATGTGATGCATAGAATCCAAGCAGGTTGGTTGAAGTGGAGAGACGTGTCTGGGATCTTATGTGATCGTAAAGTACCATTAAAACTTAAAGGCAAGTTTTACCGTACAACAATTAGGCCAACAATGCTCTACGGTTCTGAGTGTTGGGCAATGAATGGTGTACATGGATAAAATTAGGAATGAATGTATCAGGGATAAGACAGGAGTGGCGCCAATTGTAGAGAATATGCGAGAAGCTCGTTTAAGATGGTTCAGACATGTACATAGGAGACCATTAGAGGCACCTGTTAGGCGTTGTGAGAGTTTAGTCACTAGACATGTTAAACGGGGGAGGGGTAGACCAAAAAAGACTTGGAATGAAACTATAAGGAAAGATATGATGTACTTAGGCATTAGTGAGACTATGATTAAAGATAGGGCGCAATGGCGACAAAGGATCCATATAGCCGACCCCACTATGGTGGGATAAAGGCTTGAGTGTTGTTGTTGTTGCGCACACCATCTTATTTTTGAGGTTTATTCGCAAAACTTCATATTCTTTTTTTTTAAACATAGCTCCTTATCTTTGTGATTATATGGGAGTTGTGGCCTAGGACTTGTTTTTCTTCCGTGTATTCAGAACGCCGTGGATTCAGTATGCCGTAGATTCCGTAACTTTGTGGATATGGAAAATCCAGCTACCTTCTTTACTTTGTAGCGGTCACTAATTATCATTATTGTAGATGTCACCCGACATAAAAGTTTTTGGTAGAAAACAATACAACATCGACATTTTAAGCAAAAAAATATCATTTTTGAAAATATCGCTCAATATATCGGTTTTACCCGATATATCGGGTGATAGCTCGCGGCCGATATATCGGTTTTACCCTATATATCGGGTGATATCTCGCGGCCAATATATCAGCTTGAGTATTATTATTTTTTATTTCTTTTAAGCGACCGAGTTTGTTTCGTGCTTCATTTAGTGCATATCGCTGAGCTTAGCTTCGACGACCGAGCGGTAATATTTTGTTTCGTGTTCATTACTTAATTATAATCATATTATTACATGTTTATTGTGTAATTTATAAAGGGCGTATATTTAAGCAGCACCCGTATGACTATTCGTAGCCCCTCATTTCTAAAATTAAACTTTAAATTCCTCTTTTTTCCCCTTCTAAACGCAGCCCCATGTTATTTTTGCCCGAGCCTTTCTTTTCCGCCCGATAGCAGCCGTCAGCGCCCTTCTCTTCCAAATTCTGTTCGACCGCCCCCACGCCGCTGGCCGATGAAGGAAGCCGACGAAGACTCCTTAGAGGTCAGAGAGGTCTCTAGTTACTCCGGCCGCCGCCCATTTAAGTTTTGGCCGCCCAAAACTTGCCCTAGATCTCAACATTTTGGTATGGTTTCGCCTCTTTTCCCTAACCTCTACATCCTAATGAATGTGTGTAACGTTCTCTACCATTTAGAGTTGAAATAGTTGAATTTTGTTTTTCTTTTGGTGTTTCTCCTAATTTAGGGTTTCTATTTTTTTTTCTTGGATTGTGATTTTTATCTAGCATTTGCAAGATTTACAGAAATATTGTTGGATTATTTATGGTATTAGCTAAAATTTTCATGATTTTTTCATTTGGTAGGTATTATCTATTGATATGAATGTAATTTTTTGATATAGATTAAAATGAGTTTTGATGGATGTATGAAATTATTGACGTATGAAGATTATTCCGAAGAAACTTCAGTCGATGTCGGAGCGCATTTCCTTACAATAATATTTTTTGTTGTAAAGAAGAAATTGTTGAATAGGCGCAAAATATTGGAAAAGGATTGAGTTTTGTTGTGATCATCACAAAGGCCGACCAAATTGATTCAAGAGCAAAACCTAGAGTTATTCTTGGTTGTGATCGATCCGGGTTCGTAAGAGAAAGTCAAAGTAAGTGTTTCGTTAAAATAAATTTGAGAAAATCTAGTTCTAAGCGGTGTGGTTGCAAGTTTTCTATTAGAGGCCGTAGAGAAGCTATTGATAAATTGAAAGTTGATGTTATGTGCGGTGTGCATAATCATGTGTTGGTTCATCTTGAAGTGCATGCATATGCTGGGAGGCTAGATCAGAGGGAGACAACAATAGTTGAAGATATGTATAATGTAGGGGTGAAACTGAGAAAGATATTGTCGGCATTGAAGAGTAGAAATTCTTTCATCACTACATCGATGAGAATTATTTACAATGAGAATCTATAGAAATGAATTGACGGGTAGTACTCTGATTCAATATTTGTATAAGTGAATTAGTGAAACCGGTTATATTAGTTACAATGAAGTAGATGGTATCACTAATCACTTAGAGAGTATATTTTTTGCTAAATTACCGCAGTTAAATTAAGTAACATGTTTCCAAATACTTTCTTGATTGACTGCACATACAAGACCAACCGCTACCGATTGTCGCTTCTTTGTATTGTTGATATCACTTCTACAAATCAGATGTTCTTTTCATCGTTTGCATTTTTATCGAATGAGACGGAAGCAAGTGACAAGTGGGTCTTGCAGTGTTGTAAACACATTTTTAATAAAAATATTTTGCCAAATGTTTTTGTAACGGACATGGAGATTGCTCTACTGAATGCATATAAAGAGTTTTGTTTCTTGTTGAATTAATATGTATTTACATTTGGGCAACACAAGCTCAAACCGCGTTGAGGAGGGGCATAGTCTGCCAAAGAAATTCCTTGACTATTGGTAGCCTTTCCACAATATGGAAAATATTTAACCAGATGATTTTGCTACAATATACAAAAATTAAAAAAAATATTTGGGCAGAGTAAGATTCAAGTCAGCACTGGTTATAAAAGTGTGTTGTGCTCTGAGTTAATTGGTCATGTCTCCATAGCAGCTTTGGAGATCATTAGGAAAGAGGAGCTCTCACTTAAAGATGCACGTGTGGAACAATATTTGTGTAGGCCTAAGACGCAGTATACACTTGGACCTTCATGTGCACATGAACTTGTATCATACATCAATTAATTTACTGCTTTTCCATTAGGATTGATTCATAAACATTGGATGGTCTTATGTTTGAGCGAGAATCATGCATCTACGGTGGAAACAAATGATTCAAATGATCTTGAAAATGAACTTGATAGGCTATTGGCATAACAACATTAGTGATCTACAACGAAATGAAATGAAAAATAAGTTAGGTGAGATTGTAAACCCTCCAATTAGTCAAACATTGGAACCCAAAATGCCTATAAAATCAAAGGGCCGTCCTAAAGGTAGTTGGAAGAAATTCATAGATGATTTCAAATACACAAAGAGGGATCCTTCACACTTTGAGCATGTCTTGATGCTTGAACAAAAATCAGTAAATACCAACATGAAAAATGTTGCAAGAAAGGTAGTGAGAACTCGAGGCAAATTTATAGAGAAAGTCAAAAATCAAATACCATTTTAATCTCTTCGCATATCATAGATGCCATTGATGTGATGAGCGATGACCATTGTGGATACAAGGTCATTAGTGCTGCAGTGTATAGAAATGACAATTGGAATCAAGTCTGACATGATCTTTCCCAAGAGTTATATCAACATTAGGTGCCGTATAATGAAGTCTTTGGGATGGCTAGAAAGGTTGAGTTGTTGAACTCCCTAGATTGTCAAATGGTTCTGGTGCTGGTAGAGAAGTGGATGTCGAAATCTGACATGGGGCTTGTAGTTGCATCTTGCTACAAATTTGTGCATTTCTCATTCGAGCAATCGTTCACTTTCCCACCGCTACATTCGGCTCCTCCTGAAACCCGACAGCTTATTTGCATTGGTTTTATAAATGGCAATCATTACATACAATTGCAATTGGGTGAAGAATGTCCAATGTCGCGGGTATTCCCTGTCTGTGCAAGATATCATACAGAGGTTGTCGAACAATGAGACATACCGTTCATAACGCGACTCCAAGATTAGAATGATATGTGTAATTATTTTTTCTTCATTTCAATAACTCCTAATTGTGCAAGACCAATGCTCTGGATGCTGAATGAAGGAAGCATGGTTATGTGCACATAAATCAAAATGGATTCTTGAGTCTGCCCTCTCTGATGTCTTTGGCTTTGATTTGAGGGCATGATTCCGCAGCAAACGTGACGGTATAGGGGGCCACTATTTCAGTGGTAATCTGTGAGCAGCCACTTTGTGCATCTATTGTCAAAGGTTCGGTCTTTCTCCTCTGAGAGAAGCCACTTTGGGCATAGGGCTAAAGGTTAGGTCTGTTTCCAATCTTCCCCCGCCCATACCCCCAATGATTGGGGACTATATGGGTTCTGTTGTTGTTGTTGTTGTTGTTGTTGTTCAATAACTCCTAATATTGTTTCAACATAATTTTAAATTATACTACATATAATTTGCAATTTGTGGGTCCTTTGGAGCTATATACAATGTTTTAAAGTGTGTAACTTGCAAAAATATGGTGAACCACTCAACAACATTTATATACTATTACAAATATATGAACACTATTATTTACTAAAATAATTTCTTTAATTATTTTATGCAGGGGGGCATGCCTTTTATCTTATATTTTGATGACTTTTTATGCTTATATAGTTTTGTGTTTGTAAAAAAAAATGGATCGTTATCTAAAATATTATTGGTTTTTTTATGGTTACATATTATTGTATGTTTAAAAAAAAATTTGGGCTACCAATATCTAGTGGGCTGCAAATATCGCTTTGTTGGGCTGCTGTTATCTATGGCTGTGAATAGCCATACATGGGATGCCTATATAAACGCCCTTTATAAACATACATTATGGGTATAATTGTATATATTTACAAAAATGTATATATATAAATACATTTAATTAAATATTAAAACCCGACATTGTAAAATATCCCCGATATATCCCTGCAATCCGACATCCGATATTTCAAACTCAAACCGACATGAACCCAACATCCGACATCTACAACCTTGCTAATTATTGTTTGTCTAGTGTTAGCGTCACATTTTTTATTTTTTATTTATCCATGCTAAATGTTATGAGGTGTTAAAACCTATTTTGCAAATGTTATTGCATCAACTTCTTCCATTATATCTTTGATGTACCATTTTTTCCTTCTTGATCTTGAACATTTATTTTATCTATTCATGATATCGGTACATCTTCCACTCTTCACTGTATAGTCTCAAATCTATAAATTTGTGGTCATAGCCTAATGCTGACCTTGAGGTCACAATTTTAAATCTCGGAAACAACTTCCTATAAAACCATGCGTATGGATTTGACCTAAAACTCTTAAAGCCAGTCTTCTACATTGGATAAGAACCCCTTTCTTACTACTCATTAACAATTAAACCTCAATGTTTTATTTTAATTAAACCTCTTGGACCGTGACCATTCTTGCGGAAGATAGTGTTTTCAAGAAAGAGTAGTTGTAACATGAGAAGCTTTTCTCCATTGAACTTGATTTCTTATAATAATGGATTTTTTATGTATTTAAGGTTTCCTATTCATATAAAAGATCAATGAATGTGGGCATGAAACACTTTTTTGCATCAACAGTATTATTTGTGATTTCCCTGTTCATGATTTATCAGAAAATATCTATTTAGATTTCTTAGAGTTTAAAATACTTCTTGGGAATGTTTCAGGTACTTTTACTTTGTGGCCCTCCAGGGCTTGGAAAGACAACACTTGCACACGTAGCAGCTAAACATTGTGGCTATCGAGTTGTTGAGGTTGCTTATCTACTTAATTGTTTGACTGCATACTTTTACTTTAATCAATACAAATCTAGTGGGTTAAGGTCTACTTTATGCATGTAATCACTTACATATAAACCATTTTTTATGTTGTGTACCAATCATGTAGTTGAAAGTGTTTTGTGCTATATATATATATAATTCAAACTCTCTGCTTAGAGAGTATGAAAATAAGTTGCTAAGATCAGAGTGCTTATGGACCATGTTTATACTTCTGTCTTCCTTTAGTTGTAAATTTTCTTAATCACATACTTGTTTAGGACGCTGATGAGAAATGCCCTCTGCAGATAAATGCAAGCGACGATAGGTCATCTTCAGCACTCGAGTCAAAAATTCTTGATGCTGTCCAGATGAACTCTGTCACTTCTGATTCCAAACCCAAATGTTTGGTGAGCTTCATCTTGTAAGCATCAAATCTACTTTTTACCATGCAACTCACTTTAGGGTATTTCATCTTCTAAAGGTTATTGATGAAATAGATGGCGCACTTGAAGGAAAGGGTGCGGTGGAGGTGATTTTAAAGATGGTAACACTTTTGGGAATCCTGTAATTTACTATTCTTTGAAAAGAATCATTTATTGCAGTATATTGCATTCTTTATGTATAATCTGAATCTGTTGCCAGCAACTTATATCACATTATCATTAGTTTCTGATATTATCTTAATTAGAATTTGAAGGATAAAAAAGGTTGATAGGAATAGACTTGCATCAGACAATGCTAAAATTAGCTGGATTTTAGAGAGGAAAAATGGTGATTTCAATTATTGCTCCATTTGCTCATCTAACTTCTTAATGAAAAGAATAACTAGAAAAAGAAGATGAGAAGGAAAGAAAAAATTTGAGCAAGAAGAGTCAAAAGAGCCATTCCCCAGAGGAAGGAGAATCGGAGTATGTCGGATGCTCAATTCTAGTTTTTTGGTTTCGTTTATTCTCTCGTGTCTTCCCTGTCTTGACACATCACAATCATAAAATCATCCTTGCTCATACCCTGCAAGGGGTTCATTAGTTTTGTTAATTGCTTGCGGTTCACTATACAAAATCATCAACCCATGAAAGAATCCCACTCAGGACATGAGCATTCTAAGAACCACAGTTAGACTCATGTACTAGCTTGTAATACCAAAAATTGCCTTTATCCAATTGTGAGAGATTCTTAAGAAATCCTCATCCGATTGTAGGATTCGCAAAGCACAAAAAGGTCATGTACAGCTGCGTTGAGTACAACATAAATAAATTGCTAAATAGAGTGAGAAATGATTATTTCATAGAAATGGCGAGAAATGATTATTTTACAAAATGGTGGATATCACTTGCTGTTGTAGAAGAATGGAATACAAAGCAGAATAATTTTTTTATTACTTCAAATATTCATTCGTGATACAAATAATTGTACATATATTTGTAGGATGGAGGAGTGAAATCTCAACTCCAAACCAAGACGTGGGACTAATCTATACATGAGAAAAGAGTCTTTACATGAGTTTTTTTAGTTCTTCTATACTCCCCTGCAAGCTGAAGCATACAAATTGTAAGTGCGAAGCTTGGAAACGAACTATCAGTATAGTTGGCATGGCAAAGCCTTGGTGAGGACATCAGAGATTTGCTCGGCAGCGGGTACATGTCGTAGATCAAGTTTGCGAAGTTGAACTTTTTCCCGGATGAATTGACAATTGACTTCGATATGCTTGGTACGTTCATGAAAAACAGAATTCTCGGCGATATGGATGACAACTTGATTATCGCAGTAGAGAATGATCAGAGATGGTAGTTTTGTTATTTTCTCTCGCAGACGCCGGGCCGTCAGTTCCCCCCCTCAAGAAAATCTCCTCGACGTCCCTCTCTCGTCGACTCCAGAGGATGTTTGCTCGATGTTAGAGCTTGTCGACCTTCCTTGCTCCCTCTCCGCTTGCTTCTGTGAAGGTAAGCGTCGTCGTTAACCCTAGCCGACTCCATCCTTTGTCGAGTTGTGGAACCTTGTTTGGTAAATGTTTATTTTCCTCCTACTCAGCCTGAGACCAAAGCCCGGAGTCAGAGGCTCATGCGATTGTCTTCTGCCTTGGATTTAGGTCCTTGTTTCAGAAGGCCGCCCAACACATTTTCCCTCTTCCGGTAAGATATCAAATTCCCTTAATAATTTTTCATTTTTGTTTCTTGGGATCTAGATATGTATTCAATCCTTGCAGGGATTACAAATTCTAATTGTTCCTTGTTAAACCGTCAATTTCTCTGTTGTTTCCACAAGTGGAAAGAGGTAAAAGCCCCTCACCCTCCCTCCTTCGAGCCGTCTTTTTCTTTCATTTTAGCACAAACACTATTGTAATGTATTGAAGGAAACCCTAAAAGAATTATATTTAATTAGTTAAGAAATTATGTTGTATTTCAGATTTAAGGTGCGAATTGGTATAGATCGGAGGAGGTTTTTAATTGTCAAGTATTCTATAAGGAAGTATGTTGCCGCACCGTGTGTACTGTGTACGAGCACCGAGGTAAAAAATTTGATTCCTCTTGGCTAGACATATCACCAATTATGAATTACTTGCCTAATCCCCTTAAGAATTCATATAATATTTGCCGGTACTTGTAAATCCTTTAAATGCATATTACGAGATAGTAAACGAATACGAGTTGTATACAAAATTATGATACATGTAGCCTATAAGCAAATATTAAATGTCAATTCGCTTAAGTAATTCGACATTCACTCAGAGCATGAAGAATGAACATCTTAATATACGGCAAGAGTTAATAAAAGATGTTAGGTGCAGATAGGCTAAACACAAAAGCTCAAAACACGTAATAAGCTTCAGATCAGCGACCTCATTCTTATATGGCCAGCAGTCCATATGAGCCTCAGATGTGGGGTCGTCAGTCAAATTTCCAGACTTGGAAATTTTCATATGCGAATCCGTGTTCCACTCAGGGAACACTTCAGTTTAGGGTACCTTCGGGTCGCACTTTGGGCTCCATAATCAGATTAAGTGCAATAAATCATAAAACATAAAATTTAATTACCCAATCTTTAGAAAGAGTTCAGGGTACCAAAAATCAGCACATACAAGAACTCGGTACCCTAAACTGTTGCGGGTCGCTTAGGGCTCTTGGTAGACCGGTCGAATTGAACCACCTTAGCTCGGGAGCGAACTAAGCGCGCAAACAGTCACAGAGAAATTCGTTGAGTACACCAGGACGTTTTAACGTGGAAAAACCCGGAAAGGGTAAAAAAACCACGCGGTCGGGGCTGTGCCGACCAAACTTCACTATCTTCTGAGAGGTTACAATCCGGTGTTTAGAATTCGAGCGCGACAGGCTGCCGCTCGTTACAATATTAGAGAGAGAGAGAGAACGTTCCGAGGGTGGCAGGCCACCTCTCGGAAAAAACTAAGTCTTTTCCTTCTGAGAACGGTAGAGAACGAAAGTGAGAATGCCTTGTCCGCTTTCGTGAAGACGAAAGTGAGAGCGCTGTGTCTGCTTTCGTGAGAACGAAAGTGAGACTGCCGAGTCGCCTTTCGGGACGAAGGAAAACTTCAAGTCCACGAAGGAGATCTTCAAGCGTCGAAGGAGAAATCCGTGGAAATCTTCAAGGAGCTCTCTGGTCATCCAGGCGGGGTCCTCTCAAATGAAGCCTAGGGGGTCCTTTTATAGCTTTGGCCGGGGGTAGCCCGGTAATTTTGCCGTTGTAACCACCATAACCACCTGGGAGGACGAATCATATTTTCCGGTTCAGAGCCCACGGATCACCATTTTTCGTAAATGACCATCCTGCCCTTCGAGGAAAGGCAACAAGTTGTTCCTGAAAAGTGAGAAATTGAAAAGACAAAAAGTGAGCGAGCCGAGTCGGAAATGTGAGCGAGTCGGAAATGTGAGCGAGTTGGAAAGACAAAAAGTGAGCTGAGCGCGCTCAGAAGCGTTCTGAGCGCGCAACGAACGGAGAAGTAATCTAGGCGACTGGGGAAGCGTTCTGAGAATGCTCAGAAGCATTCCAAGCATGCATGAGCGCGGAGGTGTTCTGAGCGAACGGGAGTGTTCTGAGCACGCTCAGAGGCGTTCTGAGCGCGCAATGAGCACAGAGGTGTTCTAAGTGAACAGGTGAGCGGTGCTGGAACACAGTCGTCATGCAGTCGAGTTGTGGCTCTTAGCGAACGCGTCTATTTGGAAGGCGAGAACCGAAGCCCTCCAGGGAGGAGAACAGGCTCCGCTTGCCCTAGACAGGGGGGATGCGGTTTCGACTGCATCCCCCGTGACCCCCGGGGGGGTTTGGCCGCACCCCCCATGGGTAAGGGTGCGGCTTGGCCGCACCCCATGGAGGGGTGCGGCTTGGCCGCACCCCATGGAGGGGTGCGGCTTGGCCGCTCCCCATGGAGGGGTGCGGCTTGGCAAACTGTTCCCAAAACTCTTTAAAGGCCAACTGTAATGGCAAGGAAGAGTGCTCGCACTACTGAAGGATCAATACCGGAAGGACGCATCAACCCAGCTCCCTCCCACTCGCTCATCAACGCGCCTCTCGCAGAAGAGGCAGTGCCTGTGCCCGCAACTAGGCTGGAAGGACGCATGCAGCAGATTGAAGAGCAGCAAGCCGAGATGTTGGCTCTTGTAAGAAATCTCGGGGCTCCTCAAGTTCCAGTTCAGCCGCCGGCATTGAACGTGTCGCCGTCCCCAGCTCCGAGTCATGCCCCGAACGAAGAGGCCATTCGGGAGGAAGAAGCTTCAGAAGGATCCTCCAGCGCAGCAGGCTCCGCTCACCCTGCTCCGCCAGCTAGAAACCAAGAAGCTGACCACCGTCACCATCACCGAGGAAGAGCGGCCCCTGATCGAGCAATCGAAAGAACCACGCGAGAAGAAATACGCAATATGATAGAAGAAGAGTACATCCAAGCAGGACGACGCGCAGCTCTCGCCCACCATCCCGCATACCACGGCTCCCCACTGTCGCCTCAAGTTTTGGCCCATCCAATTCTGAATGGTTTCAAGCTTCCCAACATCGAGACATTTGACGGGACGGACGATCCGTGGGAACATGTCAATCACTGCACCACCGTCATGAGGATTTACAGCGCCCCTGATCAGCTCCTCTGTCAGGTGTTCCCGGCAACCTTGAAAGGGCAAGCGCGCACTTGGTTCCACTCCCTGCGGAATGGGGCTATCAACAACTTCACAGAAATGGCGCAGCAGTTCGTTGACCAATTCATCGCCAATCGCAGGATTGCCCGAGATCCCTCCCATCTCTCAGGGATCCGCCAAAATGATGGAGAGACACTCAAAGATTTTTTTCCGACGCTTCACTACGGAGGCTCGACAGATCCCAGGAGTCGATCCCGAGCTCTTGCGGGGAGTCCTCCTTGGAGGACTCCACCCAAGTGGCTTTTACTCAGCTCTCATGAGAGAAACCGTACCAAGTTACCCCGACCTCGTTCACCGAGTTGAAGCTCAGATAGCCGCCGACAAGGCCATCGAAGCACACCGCCGGCAGTTCGAGGGAAGCTCAAAGAGGAAGAAAGAGGAGTCGCCGCTGCAGACAGTTCCCAACAAGAACAACAAGCATCACGACAACCCCAGCCGAGATCGAAGATCTTGCCAGCATCAAGACTACACTCCCCTGAACACAACCAGGACTAACGTTCTCCTTGCCATCCGCGATCATCCCTCTCTCCAGAGGCCTAGGGCTCTTGCACCAAATTCCGGAGAACAATCCAAATACTGCGACTTCCATCGAGGTCGCAGGCACAAAACAGAAGATTGTTCACGACTGAGTGCAGAAATCGAACGATTCGTACGTCGGGGACTCCTTGAAAAATTTCTCCAAACCAAGGATCCTGAATCAACAAGTCAAGAATGATCCGTCAGGGGAGCAATCCCCAGAGCGACCGTCCCGAAGAATAGCCTGTTCTACGTCTGACGTGTTTACTTGTATCTCGTGTTTTCAGCATCAATAACAGAGTGTTCAGATTGTCCGACAACAGACTCTGCCCTCTCCCAGAACAGAGTGTTCAGATTGTCCGACAACGGACTCTGCCCTCTCCCAGAACAGAGTGTTCAGATTGTCCGACAACAGACTCTGCCCTCTCCCAGAACAGAGTGTTCAGATTGTCCGACAACGGACTCTGCCCTCTCCCAGAACAGAGTGTTCAGATTGTCCGACAACGGACTCTGCCCTCTCCCAGAACAAAGTGTTCAGATTGTCCGACAAAGGACTCTGCCCTCTCCCAGAACAGAGTGTTCAGATTGTCCGACAAAGGACTCTGCCCTCTCCCAGAACAGAGTGTTCAGATTGTCCGACAATGGACTCTGCCCTCTCCCAGAACAGAGTGTTCAGATTGTCCGACAAAGGACTCTGCCCTCTCCCAGAACAGAGTGTTCAGATTGTCCGACAACGGACTCTGCCCTCTCCTAGAACAGAGTGTTCAAATTGTCCGACAAAGGACTCTGCCCTCTCCTAGAACAGAGTGTTCAGATTGTCCGACAAAGGACTCTGCCCTCTCCCAGAACAGAGTGTTCAGATTGTCCGACAACGGACTCTGCCCTCTCCCAGAACAGAGTGTTCAGATTGTCCGACAACGGACTCTGCCCTCTTCCAGAACAGTGTGTTCAGATTGTCCGACAACGGACTCTGCCCTCTCCCAGAACAGAGTGTTCAGATTGTCCGACAAAGGACTCTGCCCTCTCCCAGAATAGAGTGTTCAGATTGTCCGACAACGGATTCTGCTCTCTCCCAGAACAGAGTGTTCAGATTGTCCGACAAAGGACTCTGACCTCTCCCAGAACAGAATGTTCAGATCGTCCGACAAGAGACTCTGACCTCTCCCATAACAAGTGCTTGTATATGTCATACAAAAACATCGAGCTCTTCCGAACAGAACGACCGGGTGTCCCAAAGTACAGGCTCTGATATTTTTCAAAGGACCCAACGTCCACCAGACGCGAGAGCTCGCTCTCCTCCCCCAGTGACCTCATTACTACAACATGAAGCGTCCGCACTTCGCCCTCATGTTAGGTCACGGTGCGAAGCGTCAGCCCTTCGCAGAAACTTTGGGGGTCCTAAAATTGGTCCTATTCAAGTCCACGATCTTCGGTACTAACGCCCAGCAGCACACCTTGCGCACCTCGCCTCAGCGCTGCTTGGGAACCTCGCCTCAGCGCTGCTTCGTCGCATCGCCCCCAAGCTACTCAGGCTTCGACGCTAAGACGACAAGTTCGCAACCAAACAAGGCGAGACAGAAGTTTCTCCCACAACTAGAGCCGAGCAGCGACCTCAGGAAAGTTCGCACAACGACAGACTCATAGCTGCGCAAGTCACAATAGCTAGTCCTCCGGCAACAATCCCGACCCAAGACGTCGCGAAGATGACAATGATCTAATTGCCGCGAAGAAATCAAAACCTCCGCACTCCTCCACGCGATGACTCGGACTCCGAAGGTTTGGGGGGCTCTTGATACGGACCCATACACTTAATAGGAGATCTGGGGTGCGGTTAGAGAGAAGCCCCACTAAGGAGGAGTGGAGTTAGTGGGATGAATGGTCAAACCCGTGATCATAACTGCGCCGCGCGCGTATTTCACGCCCGGAGCAGCGCCAAGCGAGGCCAAACACCGCACCCCACTACTGGGGTGCGGTTAGTCTGCACCCCACTAAGTGGGGTGCGGATAGCCCCCTACCCCACCATGGTGGGGTGCGGCAAGCCGCACCCCTCCATGGGGAGCGGCCAAGCCGCACCCCTCCATGGGGTGCGGCCAAGCCGCACCCCTCCATGCGGTGCGGCCAAGCCGCACCCCTCCATGCGGTGCGGCCAAGCCGCACCCCTCCATGCGGTGCGGCCAAGCCGCACCCCTCCATGGGGTGCGGCCAAGCCGCACCCCTCCATGGAGGGTGCGGCCAAGCCGCACCCTTACCCATGGGGGGTGCGGCCAAACCCCCCCGGGGGTCACGGGGGATGCAGTCGAAACCGCATCCCCCCTGTCTAGGGCAAGCGGAGCCTGTTCTCCTCCCTGGAGGGCTTCGGTTCCCGCCTTCCAAATAGATGCGTTCGCTAAGAGCCATAACTCGACTGCATGACGACTGTGTTCCAGCACCGCTCACCTGTTCACTTAGAACGCCTCCGTGCTCATTGCGCGCTCAGAACACTCTCGTTCGCTCAGAACACCTCCGCGCTCATGCACGCTTGGAATGCTTCTGAGCATTCTCAGAACGCTTTCCCAGTCGCCTAGATTACTTCTCCGTTCGTTGCGCGCTCAGAACGCTTCTGAGCGCGCTCAACTCACTTTTTGTCCTTCCGACTCGCTCACATTTCCGACTCGCTCACTTTTCCGACTCGGCTCGCTCACTTTTTGTCTTTTCAGTTTCTCACTTTTCAGGAACAACTTGTCGCCTTTCCTCGAAGGGCGGATGGTCATTTACGAAAAATGGTGATCCGTGGGCTCTGAACCGAAAAATATGATTCGTCCTCCCAGGTGGTTATGGTGGTTACAACGGCAAAATTACCGGGCTACCCCCGGTCAAAGCTATAAAAGGACCCCCTAGGCTTCATTTGAGAGGACCCCGCCTGGATGACCAGAGAGAGCTCCTTGAAGATTTCCACGGATTTCTCCTTCGGCGCTTGAAGATCTCCTTCGTGGACTTGAAGTTTTCCTTCGTCCCGAAAGGCGACTCGGCAATCTCACTTTCGTTCTCACGAAAGCGGACACAGCGCTCTCACTTTCGTCTTCACGAAAGCGGACAAGGCATTCTCACTTTCGTTCTCTACCGTTCTCAGAAGGAAAAGACTTAGTTTTTTCCGAGAGGTGGCCTGTCACCCTCAGAACGTTCTCTCTCTAATATTGTAACGAGCGGCGACTTGTCGCGCTCGAATTCTAAACACCGGATTGTAACCTCTCAGAAGATAGTGAAGTTTGGTCGGCACAGCCCCGACCGCGTGGTTTTGAAATTATCTCAAGTTTTCAATGTATCAGACTATGTTTAAGATTTCAGTAATTCAAATTTATGTCTCTTTTCATTTTCAATTGGCTCTGTGAATCAGAACTTGAGGTACCCTTCTTACCCTTAGCTGCATATTTTACTTCTGTTGTAAGTTTTCATTTAGTACTTTCATTCATGCCTGTTATGTACAATTTTTAGTACCGTTGCTTAGTTTACTTCTTATCACGGGTTCCGGCTGGATTGTTAATTGTTGTTAAACTAGGTTGGGGTGTTACATGTTGTCTCATATGTCAATCTCAATCCCTCTTGCAACATGTTTGCTTGGGCACTCTCTACTACCAACTACTACACATGAGGATGCTCTTCGTATACCGTGCTGAAAAGCGGTCATGGACGAGGAAATCTGTACATTACAGTCATGGGTACCTGCTTTTGTCCCTATTCCTTTTGGGGGAGATGTTATCAATTGTCGCTGGGTCTTTGTCATCAAGTTTCTCCCAGACGACATTGTGGATCGCTACAAGGTTCGGCTAGTTGCCAATGGTTCACCCAAACATATGGTATTGATTTCTTTGCCACCTTTTCGTTCCGGTTGCCTGTATTAGTACTATCCGGGTCCTCTTCTCCGTTGTTGTCAACCAGAATTGGTAAATGTTTCAGCTTGATGTCAAAAATATCCTCCTCTATGGTGATTTACACGAAGAAGTCTCTATGGAGAAATCTCCTGGCTATGTTATTCAGGGGGAGTCTCAGGTGTGTCAGCTTTGGAAGGACATTTATGGTCTCAAACAAAGCCCTCGCGCGTGATTTGACAAATTCATTCAAGTCGTCTCTACCATTGGTTTCTCTAGAAGCAATGCTGATCACTCTCTCTTTGTACAGAAAACCAACCTCGGTCTGCATATTTTTGTTGTTTATGTTGACGACATTCTTCTTACCGAAAATGACAGAATAGAGAAACCAAAAAACATCTTCGGGAGCATTTTATTACCAAAGATATGTGCCCTCTGTAACATCCCTTGCCTACAAATGTAAAATAACATGAGTCCGGCCGGGACCACACGACATACAATATCCACAAACTAAAAATGCTAATAATTGATAAAAGAATGAAACTTACTAAACATCTCAAAGGTAAAATCTTAGCAAAAACTTAAACAAAAGTCCAAATAAAAAAATGTCCACAACTAAAGAAAAAGGAAATGCTGAAATAAAGTTCGCCCTTAAGGCCTTACATCGGTTTTAATGAAATCAAAACAGAAGAAAACGGAAAACTCTAACTTCTCGACACAAACTGGGCTCCGGCCCTCTAAGCTCCAATACGAGCTACTCCACTTGAAACAAAAAACACACGAGTGGAAAACGAAGGTCAGCATGATGCTGACCAACACAACGTAACTAAAAGTGCACAGTGTGCCTCTGAGAATTCTCTAGAGGGAGGGGGTTAATAGAGATTAAAATATTTTATACCATAATAGTGCACACACAATAAAAATACTAAGGTATTATGCACACAACAAAACCAAAGGCAGAATAAATGAAATAAAGTTTGCTGAAAATGAACACAAAAAAGGTAAATGGGACAGCACAGAAAATCACAGCAAAGACACAAGGATTTTTATAGAGGTTCCCCAAAATGTGGGTAGTCCTCTCTTCTACCTCCCTGGTAGGATTGCACAACCTGTGCCTGAGTCTTTTGACAAGGAGACTCTTAGAACCACGTATCTTTTGATAAGGGGATCTTGAACCACAAATCTTTTGATAAGGAGATCTTGAACCACTGAGTCTTTTGCTAATGAGACTCTTAGAACCAAAGATCTTTTGATAAGGAGATCTTGAACCACTGAATCCTTTGGAAGATGGATTCTTAAAACTCTTTTACAGTTGATGAAAATAACAAGAAAGTAGAAGAGAGAAGATAAGAATTATGTTCTCAGAATTCTTCAGAAGCTCTGATGCTGCTTCTGTCTTTCTTTCACTGGATCTGAAATGATGAACCCTTGCTTATGATAGTGATGATTTGCAAGGGTTGTTTTGCTTGATCCTTTTCTCTCAACACTTGTTGTAGTTCTGCTGCTGTATGATGATGAAGAAGAAGAAGCAGTATATGTTCCTGTCCAGAGAGAGAACTTCTGTATCTCTGTCTTTTAAGGTTTGAGAGGGAAGAAGATGAATACCCTATTCGACAGCCAGAATAATGTGATTCCTGTATTATTATTTTCTTCTCCTCTTTTTGCATACTTATTGTGTATGTTTGAGTTTTCAAAAACCTTTCTTCTTTTGGCTTGTCCTGAAAAGAAATTCCTCTTACCCACTTAATTTCCTTTCTCCTTTTGTTCTCAACCCGTCCATTCATTTTGAATGCCTTTCAAAAGTAATTTACTGTGTCCTGGAAAGCTTCATTCTATTCTTGGCAACAAACGAGCCGTTGTAGAACTGTCTCTATCCTGGTGGTCCTTCTGAAAAGGTCCCAAAAGGACAGCTGAAAAAGCTTCCTTTTTCTGACTGTCGACTTCATCAATCTTCATGTCGACGCACCTCTGAGTTCTTAACGACGTAGCTTCGAATTCCTTCTTAGCTTTAGCTGAACTTAGATGTCGACGTTACGTCGATTCCTTGTCGACGTTACGTCGATTCCTTATCGACGTGTCCGTCGAGTTGAAGCCTTAGGCTTAAGCTTCTATCTTCTGCGTCGAATTGCAGTCGAAGTTGCGTCGATTTCTGAGATGGCTTTGACAAACTCTTCCTTCTGCGTCGAGTCCCTTTCGACGTTGTGTCGACTTGACTTTATACTTCGACATAATGAATATGTTGCTTCGACTTCTAGTAAGAGTTACGTCGATATCAAGTCGAAGTTGCGTCGACTTTCATTCGACGCAAGTCTTAACTTATTCTGTGATTGCTTTGACTTGGCCCTGACACTCTAAGTTGAGTGTGACACCCTAAGACATCTAATGACCAGCTTACACTTACTATACAATATGGGTAATAAACCTAGAAAGTAAAATCACCTATAGTTAATTTGTTAAGTTAAATCAAAAGGGGTTTTTCCCAACAATCTCTCCATATTTATCTTAACAAATTTTACAGATTATTTAAAATGATTTTACACATACTTTGACACAAAATCACAGATACAACCAATACATATATAGACAATATAATAGAATAAAAACACAGACCACTTCGTATATTGTTAAGTAACTATATTATTCACCACAGTTGTTAGCTTTCAATATAATATTGCCAGAGTACCTGAGTTTCAATGTTCCTTCTCAGTAGTTTTCCTTTTCCTTGAGAATACTTTTGGTATTACCTTCCTTGCAGCAAATGCAAGAGGTTCTTCATCTTTTTCAAGATTCCTATCAGCTTCTTTATTGATTTCAGCTTCTTTATTGATTTCAGCTTCTTTGGAAAGCACCCCCTGAGATTGTGCATGTGCATTCTCCTCAGCATCCTGAGCAGCTTCCTATGCAATTTTTGATATTTCATCTAGAAGTAGATCATCTTCAAGGAGCTCCCCCTGAGTTAATGGATGCTCCCCCTGTTTTGTTGCAGACACTGCTTCAGTTGGTTCCTTGGTTATTGTAAGAAGCTCCCCCTGGTTTTGTACTGGAATATCTTGGGGACTTGTATGAGCCTCCCCCTGGACATTTGCATCTGGACTTACTGTTTGAAATGCAGTAAGTTTATCAGGATTTTCCACATCCTTATCCTTCTCCTGGTCATTCTTTTCTAGGATAGACCTTTCCTCCTCCTGAATTTTCTCCCCCTTCTTAACTTTGCTGAGAAGAGAGGTTAAGAACTCCTTAGTGACCATGGAGGAGGACACAAATTATTTGAGAGCCAGGAGAGACCCTCTTGAATCAAGTATTTCACTTTCCATCTGAGAGTACTTCTTATTAAACCTTCTGGCTTGAGTGGTCATTAGGTCAGCAAAGGTGTTGGAAGCCAACCCTACTGCCTTTGCAATTGTTTGCTCAATGTCAAATGGGGGTGTTGAATGAGAGGTAGAGGCAGGTGGAGGTGTGGATAATATTTCTGGATGAATTGGATTAAAGTTCTCATTCAGATCTGGAGGATCCTGGTGGACAGGGGAAAGGGATTGATAGGTTTCTGGAGAGATATAAACTGGTGGTGGTGGTGGTGGAACAGACTGATTGTCTGGAAGTAAGGTGGATGTTTGTTGCTGTGGTTGGAGATGAATGTGAGATGTTGGCTCTGGAACTGTAGTAGATGAGGTGGACTGGACATTCTGGGCAGGAGTATCATCTGGAATGGTATCTTGTTGTGTTGCTGCAGTACCTTGTGCTGGGATATCATCCCTTGAGAGATTTGGGACTGTCCTATGGAGTTGGAGAAGGAGGAGGAGAAGGTGCAGATTGACCAGGCTTCAAAATCTGCCTGGTCCATTTGGAGAATATTCCTATGTTCATCCTTTTTCCTGGAGGAATGAGCACTCCTTTTTGATTTGCATACATCTAGATAGTGTTGAAATAGTACTTGGCTCATTATCCTCATATAGACATTCTCCTTATGAGAGTACTTATTATTAGGTTTTATTATTATTTGTATTTAGTTGTAATGGGGTTTAGTCCCACATCGTTTATTCCTCCTTATTTTCCTCCTTGTATCCCTATAAATTGTCCGGTTATGGGCCCTAATATGATATCAATTCTCTAATTCCACTTGGTATCAAAGCAAAATCCCTTAACCCCTAATCTTCCGTCCGCCTGCGTCCGCTCATCCGCCGATCCCGCCAGGAGCGCCTCGTCCGACCTCGCCTAGCCCTCCCAGCGCCTCGTCCGACCTCGCCTGCCCCCGCTCTCGCCCCTCCGTGCGGTCTCGCCGATCAACATGTAGATCGGCTGGACCGCCTCTTCCCCCTCCTTCCTTCCTCTTCTTCTTTTTTTCCTTTTTTTTAATGCCCTAGATCTTTGATCTATGGCTCTTCTCATCCTTCGGATCCCCATTTTCTCTTCCGTTTAGGGGTTTTCCCCTTTCTTTCTCTCCTTTGGAGATTTTTTACCCCTTTCCTCTTTCTTTTGGGCTTCTACCTTTTCTTTTCCTATGGATTCCTCACATGATGGCTTTGCCCGCCGCATTACTACCTCCCTCCTTAGTGAGAAGAATTTCATTGCTTGGTCCAACTCCGTGCGTGTCCATCTCGCCGGCCATGACAAGCTTGATTGGCTTGAACCTAATGGGGTTCCCAAGCCTACCGAGGAAAAGGCTCTTCGTCAGTGGAAAACGGAGAACTTCAAGATTCTTGGGTGGCTCCAATGCTCGATGGAGCCTCGTCTCTACGAGCAATTTATGCGGTTTGACTCAGTGCCCTCACTTTGGGCCGCCCTGACCCGTACTTATGGGCACACCCGTGTTGATACGCGGATTTACTCCGTCTTCCAGGAGATTTCGACGGCTCGTCAGGGGGATCGTTCTGTGCATGACTACTTCACCTTCCTTTCTGGGCGGTTCCAGGAGCTCTCTGATCTTGAGCCGCTTAGTGCTTTTCCGCATGCTGAGGATCTGTTGATTGCCAAGCAGCGTCAGGAGAAGCGTGAGACCTACCAATTTCTGATGGGGTTACGACCTGAGTTTGAGCAGATTCGGGTTCAGATTCTCAGCATGAACCCTCTTCCGTACATTTTGGATGCTTACTCCCTGGTTGAGGAGCAAGAGCGTCGCGCCCGCCTGACTGCTCCTCCGGTTCCGACGCTCGCCCTTCCCCCCGACACGATGGCTCTTGCTTCCGGTCGTACTTCTTCTATGCCACGGGGGCGTTCTTCTGCTCCTCGGGGACGTAGCGGTGGCCGCGGTAGCCCGTTTGCTTCTGTTCAGTGTCAGCACTGCCTCCGGACTGGTCATGAGAAGTCCCGTTGCTGGCAACTCTATCCTCATCTTCGCCAACAACCGCCTGCTACCCGCACCGCTGCCATTGCCTCGTCCGACTTTGGGGGGCCGCCCAGTTACAGTGTCCCTTCTGGGACCCCTTCTGCAGATTGGAGGCAGCTTATGGCTCAGGTTCAGGAGCTTCAGTCTCAGCTTCAGCAGCATGCCCCGCTCCTGTCTCCGCCACCGGTCTCTTCTGCCCCTGCTTCCTCAGCGTTCTCGTCTACTTCGGCATCTGCGTCAGGTATCTCATCGGCTTTTCACGCCACTCTCGGGGGGTCTCCCTCTGACTGGACTATTGATTCGGGGTCCACGGATCATATGACGGGTGACAAGGACTTGCTCTCTTCTCCTCTTCCTCCTGGTGACCAACGGCATGTTCGCCTGGCTGATGGTTCCGTTACCCCCGTTCTAAACAATGGCCCAGTATCTCTTTCCCCCTCTTTTCCCTTGGATTCAGTTCTTCATGTTCCGAAACTGGCTTTAAACCTTCTCTCTGTTAGTAAAATTACTAAATCTTTGAATTGTTCGGTGACTTTCTTTGCTTCTGGTTGTGTTTTTCAGGACCTGACCACGAGGAAGATTTTTGGCTACGGTCGTGAGCGCGACGGGCTTTATCAGCTGGATCTCTCCCGTTCTTCATCTGTGCCTCCGTCCAGTGCTGCTGCTGCGACTACCACTCCTGCTGTCTGGCATGCCCGGCTTGGCCATGCTAGCCCAAAAGTTGTATCTTCTCTTTTTCCTCATGTTTTCTTTCAGCACTCCTTTCAGTGTGATGTGTGTCAACTTTGTAAACACACACGCACTTCTTATCCTGTATCTTCTTCTCGTGCTTCTGCACCTTTTTATCTTATTCACTCGGATGTTTGGGGCCCGGCCCCGGTTGTTTCCTATGATGGATTTCGTTACTTTGTTTCTTTTATTGATGATTTTACTCGTTGCTGTTGGGTCTACTTTATGCGTACTAAATCTGAAGTGTTTGATTTATATGCTCAGTTTTCTCATATGGTGCGTACTCAGTACTCTTCCCGTATTCGTATACTACGCTCCGATAATGGGGGAGAATACACTTCTTCCTCGTTTGCTGCCTTCCTTGCTAGCCAGGGAACCCTTCACCAGTTCTCCTGTCCTTATACCCCGGAACAGAATGGAGTGGCGGAACGCAAGAACCGCCACCTCCTAAATGTGACCCGGTGCCTTCTTAGTGGGTCTCATGTTCCCAAATCCTTTTGGAGTGCTGCTCTTCTTACGGGGACCTTCTTGGTCAACCGACTGCCTTGCCAACCTCTAGCGGTTGTTCCCTGTTCCTCTCCGCGTCTTCGGGTGTGTGTGCTTCGTTCAGGATCGTAGTCCGACTCGGACTAAACTTGATAACAAAGCTATCCGATGCATTTTTCTGGGTTATTCCTCATCCTCCAAGGGATATCGGTGTTTTGACCCTTCTTCTCAGCGGACATTCCATACCATGGATGTCACGTTCTTTGAGGATGTCCCTTTCTATCATGACTCCACTACTCGTGCATCCTCGTTACCGCCACCCCTCCCTGTTCCGGTCCCTCTTCACCCCTTATCCAGCCCCGCTCCACTACAGACATACACTCGTGGCCCCCGTGGGCCTTCCCATGTCCACCCAGTCCTTCGAGATCTGCTGATCGAGCCCATCTCACCGGACCCGGTGCCACTTCCTCAGGCAGGTGATGATTCTTCTTCTGCCTTACCCATTGCACTTCGCAAGGGTAAGCGCTCTTGTGTTACTGACCATCCGCTAGCAAATTTTGTGTCCTACCAGCGTCTTTCTCAGGGTTACCGAGCTTTCCTTACAGCCACTGACCAGATCCGGATTCCGAGCTCTACGGCTGAGGCATTACAGCACCCTGAATGGGTGGCCGCCATGGAGGCTGAGATGTCTGCTTTGCGGAAGAATGGGACCTGGCGGTTAGTTCCTCTTCCCGCAGGCAAGAAGACTGTTGGCTGTCGTTGGGTCTATACCGTCAAATATCATGCCGACGGATCTTTGGATCGCCACAAGGCTCGCCTCGTTGCTAAAGGTTTCACCCAGACCCTCGAGGATTACGGGGTGACATTTGCTCCTGTGGCCAAGCTCTCCTCTGTTCGTCTTCTTATTTCTCTTGCTGCCTGCCACCAGTGGCCTCTTCACCAGCTGGACGTCAAGAACGCCTTCCTCAATGGCAACCTTGACGAAGAAATTTATATGGATCCGCCACCAGGGTACAAGCTTCAGGGGGAGTATTTGGGTCGTGTTTGCCACTTGCAGAAGTCATTATATGGATTGAAGCAGTCCCCTCGTGCCTGGTTTGAGCGGTTTGGTTCTGTTGTGCTTCAGAGTGGCTTCACCAGATGTCATGCCGACCACACGTGCTTTGTTCGGACCACTGCAGATGGCCATAGGGTGATTATTCTCGTCTATGTGGATGACATCATCCTTACCGGTGACGACAGCTCCGGGATTATTCAGATCAAGGAGGTTCTTCAAAGGGCATTTGAGGTCAAAGATTTGGGGCCTCTGAAGTACTTCCTTGGGATTGAGGTTGCCAGATCTCACCAGGGGATCTCTTTGTCTCAGCGAAAGTATACTCTTGACCTTCTGACTGACACTGGCCTTCTTGGGTGCTCTCCAGCGTCGACTCCTATGGATCCAAAACACGGCTTACATGCCGAATCTGGCGAACCTCTTCCTGATCCTGGCAGGTACCAGCGGCTTGTTGGGAGACTTATCTACCTGACCAATACTCGCCCTGACATTAGCTTTGCCGTGAGTATGGTCAGTCAGTTCATGCATGCTCCTCGGACTTCCCACCTTGATGCTGTCTTTCGGATCCTTCACTACCTGAAGGGATCACCTGGCCTAGGTCTGTTCTACAGTTCATCGTCACTTTCCGATCTTACCTGCTACACGGATTCGGATTATGCTGGCTCCCTCACCGATCGGCGATCTACTTCGGGGATGTGTACCTTTTATGGTGGCAATCTTGTTTCCTGGAAAAGCAAGAAGCAGAGTGTTGTGTCTCGCTCCTCTGCTGAGGCTGAGTACAGGGCTATGGCCCATGGCGCCACCGAGCTCCTTTGGATGCGCACCTTCTTGACCGAGCTTGGCTTTCCCCCTTCTACTTCTTCGACACTGGTTTGTGACAACCAGTCCGCTCTCTTGCTTGCATCTGACTCTGTTCTCCACGAGAGGACCAAGCACATTGAAGTGGATATCCATTTTCTTCGGGAGCACATCCGTTCGGGGACTCTTGCCACGTCCTATGTTCCCTCTGCTGAACAGATTGCTGATGCCTTTACCAAGGCCGTTGGACCTTCTCGGCTTCTTTATACCTATGGCAAGCTGGGCTTGCTTGATATCTTCGCGCCAGCTTGAGGGGGAGTATTAGGTTTTATTATTATTTGTATTTAGTTGTAATGGGGTTTAGTCCCACATCGTTTATTCCTCCTTATTTTCCTCCTTGTATCCCTATAAATTGTCCGGTTATGGGCCCTAATATGATATCAATTCTCTAATTCCACTCTTATGTCCTATTAATTTTAGGAGACATCTCCCCCAATTGATCTTTTTATTTAGTACTAATACTCTCATTATCTGCAGCTGCTGCTTTGGGATGGCATCATGGGCAGAAATTTTGCAGAGCAGCACCTTCCCTACCATGTCTGCAAGAAATCTATATTCTTCTCCAAGGTCAATCTTCATCAGATTGATGGCTTTATCTTTCTTGAAATGCATGATCTCCAGGACTTTCTTTGTCTCCTCCCCTGTTAATTCATCAGACTCATCACCTGTTTGTAGATCAAAGGTGAGAGATAACATTTCCTCTGTAATGCTAATGTCGGTTTCAGCTATTTTCCCATTGAGGGTTCCATCATCTTCAAGGTGAATATTTTCCTTGAGCTCTGTTAGCTCCACATCAAGAATTTTTCATCTGGTGGAGATCAATTTTGTTAATCCAGCTGACTGAAACAAGCCGAGAATAGTTTTGAAGTTATCTGAAGCTGCATTGAACGAGTCCACATCTACATCAAAGCCAGAATTTATCTTTGGAGGAGCCATTGATTTTGAAGTAGTACCTGCAAGAAGGAACAAGCGAGAGAGAGAGAGAGAAGAGTGCGAGAGAACTAGAGAAGAGGAGAGCAAGAGAGCAAGGAGGAGAGAAAATTTGAAAGCGTAAGGAATTCGACGCTGAAGTTGCTTAAAAGAAGTTGCCAAAATGTGTCTAAGTAGCTTCTAGAAGTGAGGGTGCACGCGCTTAATGTTGACATTGCGTCGATTAGAACTCGACGCATGTTTGAATTTGACGAGCAACTATTAATTCGACGTATCCGTCGATATGAAGTCGTCGTTGCGTCGAATGCTATTCGAATTGTATGATTTAGACGGCTCTCAAAGCTAGCGTCGAATAGAATTAGACGGTACGTCGAATTCTATTCGGCGCAACTCTGAATTAGCAGTTGCATATTCCTTTTGGTGCATGCGTCGAGTAGAATTAGACGGTACGTCGAATTTTATTCGACGCAACTCTGAATGAATAGTTCTAAACTCCTTAGAAAGTTCTTGCTGTTTTTCCCAGCAATGATTTTTATTGAAAATAGTATTTATACTAATTTTTTCATGAATTATAAACTCATCAGAGAATTTTGGAGTAGTGATTACTCCCTTTGCATGTGAGTGTTTATAATTGATCATCAACTTCTTTCTTTTCCCTTCACTTTCTTTGGGAAAAGATCTCTACATCTTCCTGCACAGGTAACTCAAACATCAGAAGGTACCCAGGTTACCTTGGGCCCTTTGCTTTTACCATTATAAGGTTCTATGAAAGAGTAGAAGGGTCTTTCATAATATACTTTTGGATGATAAGGGATGAGTTTACCAAACCTATGTTTATTATTTTGGTACATGAAGTGTGTATAGAATGTATCTAAATATAAAAGATCAGCAGAGTGTTTTATTACTTTAGTTTTGGCTTTAGCCTTTTGGTTGTTGTTTAATTCCTCTGCACTATTCTTGCCTATAAGTTTCTTTTCATTGTTTAGATTTACTTTGTTAGGTACAATTATTTTATTTGGATTATTACTATCTTATCCTTATTTAGTGCACTACTCTCACTTGATTGATATTCACTAGGTCTAATAAATCTAACTGGATTTTTCCAGGCTGGTCTACTAGTGACTTCAGTGCTAGTGCAAGGGTCTGCTCCTAGACCTAGGTGTTTAAATCTCATGGAGAGATTTTGTGTAATATCTTTGAGCTTTTGACTCCTCCCATTGAGAGAGTCCTCAAAAGCTTTTGCCTTTGTTAGCTCTTCTTTTAACTTTTGATTTTCATTTCTCATGTCTATCAATTCTGTTTCTTTTTCTTGAATTTCATTTCTCAGATCATTATTTAGTGAATATAATTCATCTTTCTTAAACTGTTCTAATTCTTCCCTATTTGTTTCTAATTTTTTTTGTATATTAAGGAAATCATTGTAAAACTCTTTAAAACAATTTTTAAATTCATCAGAATTGAAATAAAATCATCAAACAGAGATACCTGTTCTTGTTCATCATCTGATGATATCCCCAGTGCCATCATGCAGGCTGCTTCAGCATCTTTTTCTTCATCACTTTCTGATGAAGAGGAGCTTGACTCTGCTTCAGAGTCACTCCAGGTTTCAGCAATGAAATATTTGGCTTTCTTCTTGTCTTTCCTCCTGAAAGACTTTTTCTTCTGCTCATCTCTGTTGTTGCTCCTGTCCCTTTGTTCCTGTGGGCAATCAGAGGCAATGTGCCCTGGCTTGTTGTAGGAGAAGCAAATCACCTCCTTCTTTGGAGTCTTATCATATCTGGGCATTAAACTCCTTTCTCTTCTCCTTGAGTCTTCTGTTTTAACCCATTTTCTGAATCTCCTTGCTAGGAGGCTGAACATTTCATCTTCAGGAGTGGAGGGCTCTCCTTTAGCAGCCTTCAAGGCAAGGTTCTTTTGTATGGGAGTTGAAGTTGTTTCCCTTTCTTCTGATTCAGCTCTGCTCTTCAGAAGCATCTCATATGACTTAAGCTTTCCTAGCAAAGCATCAGTTGAGATTTCTCTGTGGCATCTGGACTCTCTGATGACCCAGATCCTTGAATCCCATGAGCTAGAGAAGCACATTAAGATCTTATCATTGATCTTTGTCAAGGAAATTTCCTTGTCCAGACTCCTTAGCTCATTAATAATGATGTTGAATCTGTCATACATTTCAGTAACATTTTCATCAGCTTTCTTTTGAAAGTTCTCATATTGGGATATGAGAAAAGACTTTATGTCCTTTCTTTCATCAGAGCTTCCTTCTATCATTCTGGTGAGAGATTCTCAGATCTCTTTTGCTGATTGACAGTCGACTACTTTCTGAAAAATATCATCTGACATTATGGAGACCAGAATATTCATAGCTTTGACATCGCATGCCTTCTGCTTCTTTTCAGTCTCTGTCCACTCAGCCCTGGGCACAGGTTCCTGTGTTGCAGATGCACTGACATCTTTCTTGTATGGGGCTGGAGGACCTGAAATGATAACATCAAAGATTTCTTCATCAATAGAGTTCATATAAAGTTTTATTCTGGCCTTGCAGAGTGTAAACTTATTTAAGTTACACACTGGTGGTCTAGTTGATGCATAATCCTTAGAACTCATTTTCTTTAAAAATAGTTTTATTTAATTTTAAAATAAATAAATGAGAGTAGGAGATCCTTTGATCAAGGTGTTAACCTTTTAATGATCAACCTCCCTCTGACACCAATTGAAAGTGCACAGTGTGCCTCTGAGAATTCTCTAGAGCGGGGTGAATAGAGATTAAAATATTTTCTACCCTAATAGTGCAAACACAATAAAAATACTAAGGTATTAAGTACACAACAAAACCAAAGGCAAAATAAATGAAATAAAGTTTGCTGAAAATGAACACAGAAAAGGTAAATGGGACAGCACAGAAAATCACAGCAAAGACACAAGGATTTTTATAGAGGTTCCCCAAAATATGGGTAGTTCTCTCTTCTACCTCCCTGGTAGGATTGCACAACCTGTACCTGAGTCTTTTGACAAAGAGACTCTTAGAACCACATATCTTTTGATAAGGAGATCTTGAACCACAGATCTTTTGATAAGGAGATCTTGAACCACTGAGTCTTTTGCTTAGGAGATTCTTAGAACCAAAGATCTTTTAATAAAGAGATCTTGAACCACTGAATCCTTTGGAAGAAGGATTCTTAAAATTCTTTTACAGTTGATGAAAATAACAAGAAGAAAGTAGGAGAGAGAAGATAAGAATTTTGTTCTCAGAATTCTTCAGAAGCTCTGATGCTGCTTCTGTCTTTCTTTCACTGGATCTGAAGTGATGAACCCTTGCTTATGCTAGTGATGATTTGCAAGGGTTGTTTTGCTTGATCCATTTCTCTCAGCACTTGTTGTAGTTATGTTGTTGTATGATGATGAAGAAGAAGCAGTATATGTTCCTGTGCAGAGAGAGAACTTATGTATATCTGTCTTTTAGGGTTTGAGAGGGAAGAAGATGAAGACCCTATTCGACAACCAAAATAATGTGATTCCTCTATTATTATTTTCTTCTCCTCTTTTTGCATACTTATTGACGCAGGACGAATCTATAGGTGGCGGATTAACTGTGACCTAACCCTACATGCTATGCAAATCCGACGACGTGAATCCAAATTAGATAATAAATTTAAACATCCCACGCGCAATTAATTCACGGCAAAGCACAAATAATTTATTAGGGCAACAATCTTAGGCTTTCCTCCGCGTGGAGGGCCAAAACACGAGCGCGCGGCGAATAAACCCTGCAAATCACAATAATAATCTAACAAACAACTACTATGCAAGATATTCAAAACAGGTACGAGATCCAATCCAATATATGTGTTGAAAATAATAACCCAATACAAATTAGACTCACAAAGTAGTGGGCTGACCAAGGCAATGAAGAATTCGGAGCCGGGAATGCGTGGACGACAATCCGAGGTGGAACCGGAGGCGGGAAAGCGACGTAGGCGGCTGTCCTAGGCGGTGGAGGGTGAAAACAGACCGGAAATGAGTAGATCCGGCAACGTATAGGGAGATCCGGGCGGGGAAGGGTAGATCCGATAGATTGAGAGCGGATCCGGGCTGGATTTGTCCAGATCTGGGCTGATCTGGACAAGGAGGGGGCTGGAGGTGGTTCCACGTAGAGGGGAGGGGTTGCTGGCACTGAATGGAGGGGGAGAAAGGGGGGCCGGCGGCCTGGGACGTGGGCTGACAGAGGGGAGGGAGGTGAGTGGCAGCAGCAGCGGGAGGAGGAGGGAGGAGTGGTGGTGGCGTATAGGAGAATAAGGGGGAAAGGGGCGGCTGGCAGAAACAGCGGAAGGAGGAGGAGAGGCGGCAGCGGCTGTGGCTTCAGGGGAGGCCGGCGGTGGAACAGGGAGGGAAAAAGAAAAAGGAAAAAAACCTTATAAATGAATAGTAAATTTCATTTTTGAACAGTGCCAAAGAGGGGATTTTCTGGACTGCCAACAGTGGTTGTTTGGGGGGCTGTTGGGGGCTGCAGGTGGGAGTTTGGGAGGGGGAAAAGAGGGCTAGGGTTAGGGGGTACCTTGGGGAGGGAGATACAAGCCTAAGAGTCATCACCTAGGGTTCCACGGAGTCGGCACCGTGGAGGGATCGCCGGATTTCGGGATTTCTCTTCTCCAAAATCTGCAATGCCTCCAATCAGCCCACTACTCTCTTATTTATAATAAAAACAAAGCTAGGGCATCCCAATCAACGACTATGATTGGCCGGGGGAAAATTCACTTAAATACAACAATAATAAACCAAAATATATAAATAATATATGAAATCGACTCGCAACACGAATCCGAATGCATCCACGGAGTCGGATCGTCGATCCGGGCACGCCATATATGGTAAGTCGCCAAATCATCCCCGAACGGGCCCAAAGCCCGTCCTCGCCTCTGCTCCGCATCACTTATTGTGTATGATTGAGTTTTCAAAAACCTTTCTTCTTTTGGCTTGTCCTGAAAAGGAATTCCTCTTACCTACTTAATTTCCTTTCTCATTTTGTTCTCGACCCGTCCATTCATTTTGAATACCTTCCAAAAGTAATTTGATGTGTCCTGGAAAGCTTCATTCTATTATTGGCAACAAATGAGCCGTTGGAGAACTGTCTCTAGCCTAGTGGTCCTTCTAAAAAGGTCCCAAAAGGACAGCTGCAAAAACTTCCTTTTTCTGACTGTATTCGACGCTGCATGATTTCATCAATCTCCATGTCGACGCACCTCTGAGTTCTTAACGACGTAGCTTCGAATTCCTTCTTAGCTTTAACTGAACTCAGATGACGACGTTACGTCGATTCCTTATCGACGTGTCCGTTGAGTTGAAGCCTTGGACTTGAGCTTCTATCTTCTGCGTCGAATTGTAGTCGAAGTTGCGTCGACTTCTGAGATAGTTTCGACAAGCTCTTCCTTCTGTGTGGAGTCCCTTTCGACGTTGCGTCGACTTGACTTTATACTTCGACAGAATGAATATATTGCTTCGACTTCTAGTAAGAGTTACGTCGATATCAAATCGAAGTTGCGTCGACTTTCATTCGACGCAAGTCTTAACTTAACTTATTCTGTGATTGCTCTGACTTAGGCGTGCAAATTAGGCCCAGGCCGGGCCCAGACCCCCTGGGCCCGGGCTTTTTTGATATTGGGCCCAGGCCGGGCCCTGACCTAACCGGGCCCAGGCCGGGCTCAGGCCTCCTCTAGCAATGGAGGCTTACCAAGGCCCGAAAGCTAGGCCTTGACCAGGCTTTGACCGGGCTCGGGCCGGGCTCAGGCACATCTTTTAAAAATTTATAAAATATATTTATTAAAAAAATAATATTTTAAATTAAATAAATAAATTTCATTTTTTAATATAAAATTATGACCATTTGATATTATATAATATTATAATTACGTAAATAAATTTAATTTTTAATATAAAGTTAAGGCCGTTTGGCCTTAACTTTATGTTTTAATTAATTTTATTATTTATATAATATTATGACCATTTGATATTATATAACTATAATAATACTTATTATATGATAAAGAATAATAAAATTATAATTTAAACTTATAAATAAAAAGTCAAATCTATAAAATAAAAAATTTAAAATTAAACACAAATGAAAAATAAAATTAGACTTTATTAATTCAAAATGAAATTACAAATTTAAAATTACAAGATATGAAGATAATACTATAATACTATAATAGTCTCAATTCTCAAATATTACAAAGTATAAAATATTACATGAAATTCAAAAAATTACAAATTGAAGTGTATCCAAAAGAAATCTACTCTTCGTCGGCGATATTCAACGCACTCATGTCTTCTTCAAACTCTGAGGCGCTCGTCTCAACTTGTGAAATATGCTGCGTTCGTTTCATGGCATCGAGGTAGTCCTTGTAGCAAATGCAAATTTGTAGTGATTCGTCGGTTAAATGGGATCTTTGCTCGTTCAATATCCTACCACTCAAAGAAAAAGCAGATTCCGAAGCTACGGTGCTAGCTTGGATTGTTAGTATATCACGAGCCATAATCGACATAATAGGATAACTTTGAGTTTTAGATTTTCATCATTCTAAAATATTAAAATTATCTATTTCATTTGTGCTCATAAAATCACGAAATGTTGTTGATATATATAATCCTAATTCATTTAAAGAACTTGTCGCTCTAGTTTTTTTTCGTGATATGATATTATTAAGCATATTTTTATAATTATCGGATGATGGAGCTGGAGTAACTTCTTGGCGAGGTCTTGAACCATATAATTCATCGTAATAATTATAACATTGCGTAAAAATATTATTAAAATGTGTTAGAGATAAATCTGTATTTGTATCGTCAGTTGAACCTACGTATAAACAACCGTTAATACATTCAATTAAATTATCAACTTCTCCTACATTAATTGTTGGATTTAATGCAGCTGCAACTGTAAACATTGAAGGCATTTCGCGATAATATTTTAAAATTTTTGTTTCCATTGCTTCAATTACAGGACGCCAAGCAGAATTTTGTTTGTACATATGAAAAGTTTGTGTAATAATTACAAAATGTTCAATAACAGCACAACTAGTAAGGTAATAAACACCAGAAAAGCTACCGTTGCTCTATAAAAACATTCTAGTAAATTTAAATACGATTCAATAATTTCCCAATCATCTTCACTTAAGTCATGTATTATAATACTCGAATAAAATTCCATAAGTAATATTTTTTGTCGCACGGCTCTTTTTAACATTTTATACGTTGAGTTCCAACGGACGGGCATATCAAATTCGGGTTTTAAATATTTTTGACCTTGCGAATGAACAAATTTTTTAAAATCTTATTTTATTTTATTAGAACCATAAATAAATTTATCCATAACTCTAATTTTATTAACATATTCTTTCATAAAATGTAAATTATCTTGCACGACTAAATTAAATACGTGACAAACACATCGGGTATGAAAAAAAGCGTCATTTAGAAAAGGTTTTAAATCTCTTTTTAATAATTCTACCGCCGCAGTATTATTTGACGCATTATCAAAAGAAATACTAATTATTTTATCTTTTATTTTAAATTCTCGAACACATTTCATTATAACCTGATAAATTGCATTTCCAGTATGTGGTGATTCAATGCTTTCAAAAAAAATTATACGTTTTGATAACTCCCATGAAGTGGGATCAATCCAATGACAAGTTATGCAAATGTACGATAGTCCTGCATGTTGTCCGGACGACCAAATATCGCTCGTTAAGCTAACTCTTCCTTCAAAACTATTAAAATATTTATTAAATCTTTTTTCATTTTAATATAAGCTTTGTATGCATCAGCTCTAAGAGTCGTTCTACTTGATGATATTTTGGTTGAAGCTCGCTGCGTATGTATGATGTTTCGTCATCGTTGTCGTAATGGTTGAAGGGTAATCCACGTATGATTACATTCTTCATTTGCGACTCTCGTTGTCTAGCTTGATCATAGGTCCAAATTTGCCCAGCTGAAGATAATTGTGCCTGACTCGATTCTGGCACTTTTTTGTCCAAACAAGCTTTCAAATGGCGCATCAGTGTTGTGTTGCCTTTTGTTGTGAGTAATTTCGCACAATGCCGACATTTAGCTTTCAACTCATCATTGACGCGAACTTTGTCGAAATGCTCCCATACTTGTGCACAATGCTTGTGCTCCACGATTTCGATCTCTGGATTTGTGGCTTGAGAAGCGGTCGCCTCTTTGTGAGAGGCCATCGATGCGGGCAAATGGTATTATGAGGAGAGAGTAGAGAGAGAGAGAGAGAATTAAAACTTAAAAAAAAAATTATTTCATCTGCTCACTATTATATAGAGCGAGGAGAGAAAAAAATCAAATGGTCTTATGACCGTTTGAATTTTTTATTAATTATTAAAAAAAAAAGGTTATTTTTAATATATTAAATTTAAGGCCAACGCCAAACGGCCTTATGACCGGCATTAACTTTATAAAAGTTATATATATAATTTTATTAAAGATATATAATTATTATATATTTATAATATTTGTTAGATGTTGTGGTTATATTTACCTTTTATATATATATATATGTATGACTTGGTCCGGTTAAAGGACTAAAAGTCATCTCATTCTCTTCGTAACATGGTATCAGAGGCGCTTCGCTAGGGTTCTCCGCAGCTGCCGCCGCACTCGACTCTCTCCGCTCCTTCGCTCGTCCTCGCCGCTTCGCTCGTTCAAACTCCTCGTCCTCGTCGTCTCTTCCTCCGCTAGTCGTCCGGTTCCTCCCGTGCCCTAGACGGAGGCGCGCCGCTGAAGATGCCGCCTGCCGTTGCTACTCCTTGAAGCCGATGTCGATCTACTGCTGCCTGAAGTCGACGCCTCCCGTCGAAGCTGCTGCTGCCTGAAGCCAACGCTGATCTGCTGCTACCTGATCTGCTGCTACCTGATGCCCCCGATCTGCTGCTACCTGATCTGCTGCTACCTGATCTGTTGAAGCCCCCGATCTGCTGCTCCTGATGCCGATCTGTTGCTGCTTCTTTAAGCCGTGCCGATCTCTAACTCTGCTGCACTGATGTCGGGCATCGAGCGCTGCTACTGTGATGTCGTCTCCGGGTACTGTTCCTTGATGCCTCCTGCAGACTATTGAAGGTTTCTGCCATTGTCATGGGGGACTCGGATACAAGCACCACTCAGACACCTGTTCCCTCAGGGGATTCTACCAACACTTTTCCTTCCAATGCAAGGTTGGCTACCACTATCCTTACCTCCTCCAACTTTCAGTTGTGGAAAAAGGGGGTTACTATGTCTCTAGCAGGCATCCGACGTACTCACCACCTTACTAGACTACCTACTCATGCCGTGGGAAGTGCCGAATACGACGATTGGTACAGTGATGATTGTCGTATCTTTGCGCTCCTTCTGAGTTCCATGGATCCATCAGTTCAGCAAATGTGCAAGAATTGTGATAGCACTAAGGAGCTGTGGGACACCCTGCATATGATGTTTTCTCAAGCTAACAACCTCTCTCGTCTTGGTGAACTCTTTCCCAAGATGGCTGAGCTACGACAAGGAGCTCGTCCTGTCACTGAGTACTTCGCCGAATGGAAGGTTCTTGCCGATGAAATCCTTGATCTTTGGGAGATCCCCTCTACCCGTGAAGGACATCAGGCTCAACGTGAGCATCTGGTTCTCATCTGGCTTCTGAACGGACTTGATCCAAACTTCTCAACAACAAGAACGGAAATGCTTGCGAGTCCTTCTACTTTGCAGACTGCTAGTGTGTACCATCGTCTGACTAAAGCGGGCTCTGCCGCTTCTCCAGCTGCTCTACATGTTTCCTCCAGCGAGTCAATTGCGCTGACCTCTCGAGGGGGAAGGGGCACTAGCCGAGGTGGTCGGTCTGGTTCTGGACGTGGTCGGGAGACTGATACGCGACATTGTACTCATTGCGGACGTCGTGGTCACACAAGGGATACGTGCTGGCTCGTGCATGGGAAGCCAGACTGGGCGGCCAAAACCTCGTCAGCTTCACCTCGATCTGCTCACGTTGCCGACTCGACACCGGCTCCTCCGGGTCACCTCACGGTCCAGATCTCTGAGGAAGATTATCGTCGCCTGCAGGCACTTCCAATTTCCTCTCCACCTCATAGTGCTGCTGTGGCCCAGACTATTCAGCCTGCCTGCACTTCCCAGACCACCCAGCGCCCTGTTCAGTGGCTGGCAGATTCTGAAGCTTCTGACCACCTGACTAGCTCTTCAGGTATCTTGCATTCGTATCATACCCATTGTGGGTCTTCCATTACTGTTGCAGATGGATCCACTGTTCCTATTGTTGGCTTTGGAAGCTGCAATGTGACACCGGATATGCCTCTATCCTCGGTTGCTCATGTTCCTCAATCTGCTTACAACCTATTGTCCATTAGTAAGCTTACTCGTGATTTAAACTGTACTGCTATCTTCACATCTTCTGGTTGCATTTTTCAGGAACAGTCGACGAGCCGTATTATTGGTAGAGGAAAGCTGCGTGGTGGTGTTTATGTTCTGGATGAAGTTTCCCACATTGCCTGTTCTGCTGCTTCGGCCAAACTCTTGGACCTCCACTACCGTCATGGTCATCCTTCTATGCAGGTCATGCGTCGTTTGTATCCTGAGTTTGGGAACGTTTCCCATCTCAGCTGTGAGTCGTGTTTGTTTGCTAAACTCCATAGAGTTAGCTATGTACCTCGTGTAGATGTTCGTGCTTCTGCACCTTTTGATTTACTTCATTCTGATGTCTGGGGACCGTGTCCTGTCCCTACGTTGTTAGGACACAGATATTATGTTACCTTTATTGATGATTTTTCTCGCATGACTTGGGTTTACTTAATGAAAAATCGTTCTGAATTACTATCTATTTTTCAACATTTGTGGAATGAAATTTTCACTCAATTTTCTGTTCGTCTGAAATGTCTTCGTACTGATAATGGGAGGGAATACATGTCCCAGTCCATGTCTAGCTTTCTTTCCGACAAGGATATCATACACCAAACCAGTTGCCCTGATACCCCCAACAAAACGGGGTTGCCGAACGAAAAAATCGCCACCTTCTTGAGGTAACCCGGGCTATCCTTCATCATACGCATGTTCCCAAACACTTTTGGGGAGATGCTGTTCTTACCGCTGCCCATCTCATTAATCATCTTCCTACTCATATACTTCAGGGGGAGACACCTTATCACATCCTTTATCCCGACCACTCGGGGCCTCCTCTACCCTTCAAGGTCTTTGGGTGTGTTTGCTATGTCCGGGATGCTCGTCCCTCCGTTTCCAAACTTGATCCTCGCTCTTTGAAGTGTATCTTCCTTGGATACTCTCGGACTACCAAGGGATATCGTTGTTATTCTCCAGAACTTCACAAATATATCATTTCTTCAGATGTTGTCTTCCTCGAATCTGACTCTTATCGTACCACTGGCTGTCCCCTTCCCACTTCATCTTCTGATCTCTCTCTCAATGAGATGCTAGTTCCTCGTCCCGATTCTGCTCTCGTCTCTCCGACTGACATATTGTGCCCCCTTTGGGGACAAGTCTACTCTCGTCGCACTTCTGACAGAACTGAAATACCACCATCTCAGCCTACCTCAACCATTGATGGCACAACTACTGTTCCTCAGATTGCACCTGCAAGTGAGGACCTGAACCAAACTGAAGTGCCTGCCGCTCCACCTCTGGCTAGTACCGAGCTTCCTATTGCTCTCCGAAAGGGAAGTCGTACTTGCCAGAATAGACCTCTCTATGTGAGCTCTTATCAGGGGTTGTCTGCTTCTCATACCGCACTTCACTTGATGTTGGATCAGTACACCATTCCCTCAACGGTTGGGGAGGCCAAAACTCATCCTGGCTGGATGGTTGCTATGCAAGAGGAATTGACGGCACTTCAACTGAATAATACTTGGGAACTTGTGTCTTTGCCTCCTGGAAAGCGCGCTATTGGTTGCAAATGGATCTATTCTGTTAAAGCCAATGTTGATGGCTCTCTTGCTCGCTTGAAAGCCCGCCTTGTTGCCAAAGGTTATGCCCAAACTTATGGCGTGGATTATGAGGAAACGTTTGCACCTGTTGCCAAGATGTCCTCTATTCGGATCGTGATCTCTCTTGCAGCCACTCACCGGTGGCCTCTCCATCAGTTGGATATCAAGAATGCGTTCCTTCATGGGTCCTTGGAGGAAGAGGTGTATATGGAACAACCACCTGGGTTCGTTGCTGAGGGGGAGCGTAACAAGGTGTGTCGTCTCCTTGCCTCCTTATATGGGTTGAAACAATCCCCGCGCCAGTGGTTTGCTCGCTTTCGGTCTGTTGTCACCAAATTCGGACTTACCAAAAGTGTCAAAGACTCATCTCTCTTTTATCGGAACTCCTCAGCTGGTACTGTGCTCCTAATTGTGTATGTTGATGATATTGTCATCACGGGTAGTGATCCTAAAGGGATAGCCGATCTCAAAGCGTTCTTACACTCCAACTTCCAAACCAAAGATCTAGGGCTGTTGCGATACTTCCTTGGGATTGAAGTTACTGATCATGACGACTCTATCTTTGTTTCTCAACGTAAATATGCCCTTGATCTGTTATCTGATCTTGGAATGTCTGACTGCCGCCCTATGGATTCTCCCCTTGAACCAGGAGAAAAGAGCCTTCATGCCGGGAGAAAATCTTTTGATTCGCCAGAGAAGTATCGTAGAGTACTTGGAAAACTTAACTACCTTACTATGACTCGCCCAGATATTGCCTGTGCTGTGAGTAAGGTCAGTCAGTTCATGGCCACCCCAACTATCTCTCAATGGGACTCTGTTCTCCGCATTGTTAGGTACATAAAGAAGGATCCTGGTCTAGGAATATCATACAAGAATCGTGGTCATTCCAATATAGAGGCTTACTGTGACTCCGACTGGGCAGGTTGTTTAGCCACTCGGAAGTCTACCACAGGATTTACTATATTTATGGGAGGAAACCTTGTCTCCTGGAAGAGCAAGAAACAGACCACTGTCGCCAGATCTAGTGCCGAGGCAGAGTATCGGGCTATGTCGCACACTGTTGCTGAGATCATGTGGATCAGACAGACTCTTTGTGAAATCGGATACCCTGTTCATGACCCAACTCTGTTATGGTGTGATAATCAAGCTGCAATACAGATAGCAACCATTCCTGTGTTTCATGAACGCACAAAGCACATCGAGGTTGACTGTCACTTCGTACGAGAGAAGTATGAAGAAGGTCTTATTTCCTTGAGCCATGTGAAGACTGGAGACCAAGTTGCTGATATTCTCACGAAAGGAGTTACTGGGGTCAGAATGAATTTCATATGTAACAAGTTAGGTCTGGAAAGTTCCCACGACCCAACTTGAGGGGGAGTGTTAGATGTTGTGGTTATATTTACCTTTTATATATATATATATATATATATATATATATGTATGACTTGGTCCGGTTAAAGGACTAAAAGTCATCTCATTCTCTTCGTAACAATATTTATATAATATATTAATAATATATTATTATATGAGTACCAATGTACCATTAACGTACTAGATTCCCGCCTAGGCTAGGCCTAGCCTGCATAGCTAGGCGGGAATCAAAATATCAAATTATTAGCCTCCTGGCATGGTGCCAGGCGGCTAATCAAAATCAATATATAATATTATAAATATATACTATTATAAATATATAATATTATAAATATATTGGTGCATGCCTGATTGCCTGCATGGTGTTACCGTGCTACCCAGGCATTGCTATTTGCTGCCATTTTTATTGGGCCAGGCCCAATGTGGGCCTAAGGCCGGGCCTTGCCCAGGCCAGGCAGTAGGCCGCCCGGTGCCTGGCCCTATGCCTGGGCCTTGCCCGGGCCGGGCTGCAGGCCGGGCTGGCGACCAATATGAGGGTCTTATAAGGCCCCCTAGGCCCGGCCTGGGTCCGGTCCGGGCCTAATCGGGCCCAGACATAACTAGGCCCAGACCCGGGCCGGTCAACCAGGCCCGAGCTAAATATGCACGCCTACTCTGACTTGGCCCTGACACTCTAAGTTGAGTGTGACACCCTAAGACATCTAATGATCAGATTACTCTTACTATACAATGTTGGTAATAAACCTAGAAAGTAAAATCACCTATAGTTAATTTGTTAAGTTAAATCAAAATGGGTTTTTCCCAACAGGAACGACCCGTCCCCCGACCATCTTAGCGGACTCTGGGGCAAGTACATCACTCTCCTGCAAGCAAACACGAAAACATGCCATAAAAGAACACACTCAACGTCACATAATCTATACAATCAACGCACGTGTCGTGGACACCCAAGGACGCACGACCTAAGCTTCAGAGACAACCAATCTATAGTACCCGCGACTAGAGGCGTGAAATCGCCTTCCGTCCTCAATAGTAGCGACAAAAGGAATAACATCTACAACTGTCCAATCAAAAATGATTGGGGGCCTGTTTGCCTTGTGTCCTCGAACGTAGTGACGGGAGGTGGGTATTCACCCTCCGTCCTTAGTCGTGTGACAGGAGAACATATCACTTCTCCTAAAACGTAGTGACGGAAAGTGTAGCTTCACTCCTGGTCCCGAAGCGTTGTGATGGATGATATAACATCTCCGGTTTTCCAAACGATAAACTCTCAACGTAGCCCGACGCGGCTCTAACAAACACAGACAACGTGTCAAGGGAGAAAAAGCCTGTATCCACAACTACAAAGTGACTCGAAATTCACCCGTCCTACGAAATCCCTCAAAAATCATCGTTCTACCGGGCCCAACGCAGGCCCACCCAAGAACAGGGCCTTCACGAAGAAAACCCACATATTCCAGCAACCATTATGATGAACGATACAAATATTCCCGTTTGCGCACCTAGGGCTAATCGTAGTGCACATCAACATAAACATCACAGATCCAGGATTATCGTTGTGGGTAGGCTTCACACATCATGCCTAAATTCAAACTCGCGAGTCGGATTAGGAGGGCCACCCGTCACCAATTGGCCCTCCTAATCAAGTAAAACAGAAAAGCCACGTCGGGGTCGCAATCCCACGCCATGGCGGAATCCCTGCTCTCTACCGCGTAGCAGGAGAGGGACTCTATGTGCAGATCTCACAAACACGCGTCGGGGTTGCAATTCCATGCCCTGGCGGAGTCCCCGTCCTCAACCGAAACAGCGTGAGGGGACTCTTGTTGCACGAAAAATAAGAAAATGCATAAACAACGGTCCTAAGACAGGGGAAAGAGATCGTTACCCTTGACGTGCGTCTATGAGGCATAGGGACTTGCACGAATTTGATGGTGAGTGATCGTAATGGCTGCCACTCTACGGATCGGGCCTCCACACGACGAATCTAGATCCAAAATCAATCTCCCGCAACGATCATCGACAAAGAAGGAGAAGGAGACAAACCCAAAATCAACAAGAGGGGATTCTTCCTCTTCTCAGTGGAAAAATCAGCCCCAACTCAAAACCTTAGAAGGTTCGGCCAAGAGAGAGGTTGGTCGATAAGGGAAGCTCAGAAAAACAACCCTCGATCTCGGCAAACTCCAAGGAGAAGTGCTCCTTTCTCCTGCGGCCGCACCTGGACGGAAGAAGGGAAGGCAAGGTCGGCGGAAGGCCTCCTTGAGGTGGCGGCGTGGCCTGGACCAGAAAAGGGGAAGAGGTTCTCGACTGGAAGGGGGCAACAAGAAGCTTGACGACGGGGAGCTTCGGTCGGCTACGCAGAAAGGGTTTCACGCGAAAATGAAAAGGGGGGGGGGATCGGGTGTTATGTTTATGACCTAGGATAGATCCGCTAACCGCAGACCAATGTTGCTAACTGCACCCCAAAACTCATATCCGCACACCACACATAAATTTTATTTGATTTCTGGTTTAAAATTTTATGGTGTTGCAACCTCTAAGATACTTTTTGGGAATTGAAATTGTGCAACGCAATAACTCCATAGTTCTCTCCTAACAAAAGTACATCTTAGATCTACTCGATGAAGCCGGCCTCCTTGGAACGAAACCTGCTCGAATTTCATGTCAATGGGGATTAACAAACTTTGGGATGAGACAACCCCTCTCCTACAATATATCACTCGATGCATGCATCTTGTCGGTAAATTCATCTATCTAACCGTAACCAGACCTGACATCTCCTATGTTGTAGGGAGGGTTAGTCAATTCATGCATGCTCCTAGAGAGTGTCATCTGCAAGCTGCTTTAAAAATATTAGAATACATAGTCTCCAGGAAAAGGGATGTTGTTTCAAACAAACGATAATCTATGCATTAAAGCATACTTTGATGCAAGGTATGTTGGTCAAAAATTCACTTCTGGCTTCTGCACATATGTCAGGGGAAATCTGGTCATATGGAAAAGCAAGAAACAAATAGTAGAGTCTAGGTCAAGTGTCGAAGCGGAATACAGAAGCATGACTCATACTATTTATGAGTTGAAGTTGTTAAGAACACTTCTAAAAGACTTGGGAGAAATCTACGATTATCATCTGCCGATGTTTTATGATAATAAAGTTGTTGTTTACATATCTAAATATCCAGTATTTCATGAAATAACAAAAAATATTGAATTTGATTGTCACTTCATTAGAGAGGAAATTATCGAAAAATAAATATGCACTCCATTTGTTTCTCTGGACAAAGAGGTGGCCTACGTTTTTAACAAACCCGTTTCTTCCTCTTTTTTGGATATTTGTGTCAAGCTGGGAATGATAGATATATGCTCCAATTTGAGGGGGAGTGTTAAAGCCCAAAGTTAAAAGCTCCCAAAAGGTACATTATACATTTTCCCTTTCTTGTATTTAGTCCCACATCTCCAAATGTAAATCTGTTACCGACATGCACCCGGAAGACCCACCATGGCAAGTGTATTCAAGGCGGAAGCGTGACACAGAAGGGCGAACCGGACAACAGGCCGCGGGACAGACCGAACCGGGCGGATCGGAAGCTACGGAGTAGCAGTACCGGACGGCGCTATCGCCTGGCGGCAGCATGCGGCGTTAGCGGGGATCGGGGCTGGCGGTATCGGCGGGACATGCGGGCGGCGATACCGGCGGCGTTATCTTAAGTCTTATTTTAGAACTTGTTTTATTTTGGGAATGTTATTTTATTTCAGAATATTGTGTGGTGGGTCCTCCCCTATAAAGGGGGATCACCTTGTATGCTTGGCTCCATCTTTTGATCAACCGAAATTTAGAAGAGGGCTGCTCCCTCTTGCTCCTCTAACCCTAGCCTCCTTTTCTCTTCCTCTCTATCTCTCTCCCTCTCTCTACTTCATCTTCCTAGAAGGTAACATTTGGTCTGACCTGCCGCTCCGCCCGCCCTTCGCGCCGCCGGAATCAATCATGCCGGTCACTACCCGCTTGAATGCCGCCGACGCCTCCGCCTCCGACGACGTCGTGGCCACCGCGGCCCGTCTCGCCAGCCACGACTCCCACCTCGCGAGCCTCCAATCCTCCGTCGACGAGATCATCGCAACCCAGCACGCCATCCTCGCTCAACTCACGTCCCTCTAGCCCCAGCCGACCTCGCCCGCAATACCGCCTGCAGCGACAGCCCCGGCCGATACCGCCTCGGTGCTCGGTACGCCGCCCTCCCCGCTACCGCCGGCCTACCGCGCGCAGGCCCAATTTCCTCTTGGCCCGACCCTTCCGCCGCCCGCACCATTTCGGCCCCCCCTCGCTCTCGACGTACCTTCCTTTTCCGGGACGGATCCCATGGGCTGGATCGCTCGGGCGGAACAATACTTCGATCTCAATGGCACCCCCCCCCCCCCCCCCCGTGGACCGCGTTGGCACGGCCATGGTTGGCATGAATGGTTCGGCCCTCCATTGGGCTCGGTGGCTCCGCCAAGTTCAACCGCTCATTCCCTGGCACGAGTTCAAGCAAGAAATGATTAGTCGCTACGACTCCCGCTACACCGGCTCCGCTATCGAGCGGCTTTGCTCCGCCCGCCAGACGACTTCGGTGGATACGTATATTGACGAATTTGTGGCACTCGTCACTCAGGTTCCGGGCCTCCCGCCCGACCATTACCTGGGGTTCTTCCTGCAGGGCCTTCTGCCCAATATCCGCTCCCGCATACGCACCCACCACCCCCGGACCGTCTCGGAAGCACTGGAACTGGCTCGGGCAGTAGAAGCCGACATCGGACCCCGCACCGCCGCCCCCACTTTCCGGCCCTTCCAGCAGCGCGAGGCCGCTCCTCGGCAGCCCCCACCGGCAGTCGGCCGCCCCCCTCGCCCGGACAATCCTCATCGTGTCTCCAACACTGAGTACAACGAACTACGCCGCCGCGGGTTGTGTTTCCGGTGCCGCCAACCATACTCACCGCAACATGTATGTCCGATCAAGGAATTTCATGCGATTATTGGCGACAGTGATGGCGACGGCTACTCTGAAGCGTTGGCGCCGGCTCCGCCGGACATAACCACACCGGACCCCGAAGAGGCCCCCCTTAATGTGCTGGAGCTACCCTTCTATTCGGTGGGCGGTTTGACCGGCCCTCGTACCATGAAGCTGGCGGCTCTGATCAACGACCGGCCGGCTATCGTGATGATCGATAGCGGCGCTAGCCACAACTTTATGTCGGCTCACCTAGCCCGCGACCTGGCGCTTCCCCACTCCCCCTCCCCGGATTTCTCCGTCTGCCTCGGCGATGGTCGCCGCCGCCCCACCTTGGGCCAGTGTGTGGATGTTACCCTCTCTTTAGGACCGGTCACGGTCACGGCAGACTTCTACTTGTTTGAACTGGGCGGCCTCGACGCTATTCTGGGTGTGGCATGACTGCAAACGTTGGGGGATGTTCGCGTAAATTGGGCTTCCATGACTATGTCCTTCCAGCACCAAGGGCGGCCGTGTCGCCTAGTGGGCGATTCCACCCTCCTCCGATCACCAATTTCCTTCCGGGCTATGACACGTGTCACGGACGTCGACTTCTCGGCATGGCTATGGCCTCTCGAGTCCACCTCCCCGGCCACACCTGAGCCTATCCCAGCCGACCTTCAGGAAGTGCTGACGGCTTTCTCCGATGTTTTTGTCGCACCGCCAAGCCTCCCACCGACTCGGCCAACGGACCATGCTATAGTACTCAAACCAGGAGCCGCGGCGGTATCCGTTCGGCCTTACCGGTACGGCCATGCGCAGAAAGATGAGATAGAGCGACTCGTACGGGAAATGTTGTTGGGGGGACTCATCCGCCCAAGTGCTAGTCCTTTCTCCAGTCCGATTCTATTGGTTCGCAAGAAGGATGGTAGCTGGCGGTTTTGTGTGGATTACCGCGAGCTCAACAAAGCGACAGTGGCCGACAAATACCCGATTCCGGTGATACAGGAACTCTTGGATGAACTTCATGGTGCGGCATTTTTTACCAAGTTGGATCTTCGCGCCGGATACCACCAGATTCGGGTCCGACCCGAAGATGTGCCGAAGACGGCTTTCCGAACGCATGACGGCCACTTTGAGTTCTTGGTCATGCCTTTTGGCCTCACCAACGCCCCCGCCACATTCCAAGCAACCATGAATGATATCTTCCGGCCGGTCCTCCGTAAGCAGGTTCTTGTTTTATTTGATGACATACTCGTGTTTAGTAACTCTTGGCAGGCCCACGTTCGCCACGTCCGGGAGACGTTCACAACCCTACGGCTCCACCACCTCACCGTCAACCGGAAGAAGTGTACTTTTGGGGCTACCACGGTGAGCTACTTGGGCCATACCATTTCCGCCAACGGTGTCGCCATGGACGAGGAGAAAATCAAGGCGGTCATTCGGTGGCCGACTCCGTCTTCTATCCGGGACGTGCGGGCGTTCCTCGGTCTCACCGGGTATTACCGGCGCTTCATCAAGAACTATGGCGGGTTGGCCCGCCCTCTCACCCAGTTACTGAAAGCATCGGAGGACGGGCCCTTTGTGTGGCCGCCGGCCGCAATGGCGGCATTCGCCGCTCTGCAGGCAGCATTAGTGCACGGCCCGGTACTGGCCATGCCGGATTTTCGGCAACCTTTTGTGGTGGAATGTGATGCTTCAGGTGTCGGCGTGGGGGCGGTCTTGATGCAAGCCGGCCGGCCCATAGCATACTACAGTAGGGCGTTCTCCTCGGCCGTGCGCAGTCGTTCGGCCTATGAAAACGAGCTCATGGCCCTCGTTTTGGCGGTGCAGCATTGGAGGCCATACCTCTTAGGCCGTCCTTTCATCATCCGCACCGACCACCATAGTCTCCGTTACCTACTCCAGCAGAAAATCGCCATGCCGACGCAACAGCTTTGGGTGGCCAAGCTCCTCGGTTACGACTTCACAATCGAGTTCCGTCCAGGCATGACCAATAGAGCGGTCGATGCTCTCTCTCGTCACCCGCACGCGCCGGAGTTGACCGCTATTTCAAGACCAATTTGGGAAGACGCAGCCATTCTTCAGCAGGAGGCAGATCACGACCCTCATTTACGGGACATACGGGCGGCCTTATTAGCCGATCCGGCGGCACGTCCGCCCTATTCCCTCGTGGGGGGGCGGCTGTTTCATCGGAACCGCTTGGTGCTTTCGGCCTCATCCTCCCGCATTCCACAGTTGCTCGCCGAATTCCACTCCACACCATCCGGAGGTCACGCAGGAGCCTTCCGTACATATCGGCGATTAGCCGCCTCACTATACTGGCCCAACATGCTCCGCCAGGTGAAGGCATACGTGGCGGCCTGTCTGGCCTGTCAGAAGGCGAAATATGAGACAATGTTCCCGAGCGGTTTACTTCAGCCACTGCCGATCCCGGAGCGCGTCTGGGAGGACGTTGCAATGGATTTCATCACCCACTTACCTCGTTCGAACGGATTCGATTGCATTCTGGTGGTCGTCGACCGCCTCACGAAGTATGCCCACTTCATCGCCATCCGACACCCGTACACCGCCGCATCCGTGGCGGACAGCTTCATCACGGAGATCGTGAGACTGCATGGTTTTCCCCGTTCCATAGTGAGCGACCGTGACCCGCTCTTCCTCAGCAGTTTCTGGTCGTCGCTGTTTCACCTCCAAGGCACACGTCTCCGGATGAGTACGACATACCATCCGCAATCGGATGGGTAGTCAGAGGTACTTAATCGATGTTTAGAAACATATCTGCGGTGTTTCATTGGCGAACGACCCGGCACGTGGGCAAAGTGGTTATGTTGGGCGGAGTACTCTTATAATACAGCGTACCACCACTCCGCCAACACCTCCCCGTTCGAGCGGTCTACGGACGCCCACCCCCGACCGTGCTCCGCTACCTCCCAGGGGAGTGCCCCGTTCCTAGCTTGGCCGATCACTTACATGACCGGGATGTTATTTTGGACAGTTTGAAGCACCACCTCCGTCGGGCACAGGCCAAGATGATCTCGTTTGCCAACCGTAAGCGTCGGGACCTCTCATTCCAAGTGGGCGAGCGGGTATTCATCAAATTGCATCCATACCGACAGCTCACAGTTGCTCGCCGCTCCTGTCCCAAATTGGCCCCTCGTTTCTATGGGCCTTTCGAAATCATCAGTCGCATTGGAGCTGTGGCCTACCGTCTCCGCCTTCCCGACAGCAGTCGCATTCATCCGGTTTTTCATGTGTCGCAACTCCGACGTGTCATCGGCGACTACCCCGTCACCGACCACATACCCGCCGCCATCGACTATTCCGAGGCCGAACCTCTCTATCCGGAGGCCATCCTGGATCGACGCCCTCACACACCGGGAGACACCACTACAGAAGAGATCCGGGTCGCTTGGCGCAACCGCCCCGCCTCCGCTGCGACATGGCTGCTGCGAGATGATTTTCGGCGCCAATTTCCGGACTACTGCCTTGAGGACAAGGCCAATTTTCCAGACGGCGGTATTGTTACCGACATGCACCCGGAAGACCCACCATGGCAAGTGTATTCAAGGCGGAAGCGTGACACAGAAGGGCGAACCGGACAACAGGCCGCGGGACAGACCGAACCGGGCGGATCGGAAGCTACGGAGTAGCAGTACCGGACGGCGCTATCGCCTGGCGGCAGCATGCGGCGTTAGCGGGGATCGGGGCTGGCGGTATCGGCGGGACATGCGGGCGGCGATACCGGCGGCGTTATCTTAAGTCTTATTTTAGAACTTGTTTTATTTTGGGAATGTTATTTTATTTCAGAATATTGTGTGGTGGGTCCTCCCCTATAAAGGGGGATCACCTTGTACGCTTGGCTCCATCTTTTGATCAACCGAAATTTAAAAGAGGGCTGCTCCCTCTTGCTCCTCTAACCCTAGCCTCCTTTTCTCTTCCTCTCTATCTCTCTCCCTCTCTCTACTTCATCTTCCTAGAAGGTAACAAAATCCCTCCTCTTCCTCTACTCTATATAAAGAGGGGAGCTCTCTTGTAATATTTAGATTTTTTGAAAATAATACTCATTTGTATTTCAAACGTTCACAATCACTTATTCATAAGTGTGAGGCTTTAAAGGCTAAAGTGAATACCTGGTGGTTAAAATGAAGAAGCGCCTAGTGAGTACTATGTGATAAGAAAATATCTTAGAGGTTTGGAAGATAAATTTTTATAATTGTTATTAGTGGTTATTATTGCACGGATCTGAATATTGGGCAGTAAAAATATCTTTAGATCTTGGTTGAGTGGTTGAAATGAGAAAGCTATAATGGATGTGGAAAAAAAACTTGAAAATAGATAGGATTATCTTAGATATTTGGTAGGAGTGTCTATCACATGTAAAAAAAAAAGATTTATGTGGTTTGGACATGCATAACTAAGGTTAAAAAATCAGTTGTTAGCCGGTGTCCAAGATTAAGAAGATTAAGTAGGAGGGATAGGCTCATAGGCCTGAGTAACATGGATGAAAGATGATTTGCATTGTCTAGGTTTAACACCTTCAGAAGCACTTGAGATGAATGAATAAAAATGAGCATTGACAAAACCGGCCTTAAGTAGGTGGGTAAGGTGATTGATAGGACAATTAAAGTTCATAAAAACACATCTCTTAGAAGCCATCTAATCCACTGATCTTGGAAATCTTCCTTTCTACTTTCATACAACTTGACTTTCCTCACAAAAAAGTTTGACCAATTCCTTAAAACACTTATGTTGTTTAAGAAAACTGAAGCACGCAACATAAATCATTAACAACATTATCCTAAAAAACATGTGTATGTTTAATGGATTGTTGAAGTTACTAAAGATAAGTATGACAAATATTGACTAGGTTTAGAACACTTTTTCATTGTAAAAATAGTTCCCACTCATGCTTGAATAAATTCCCTTTAAGATGCTCAAGGCACCATTTCTTTTAAATGTATATAGTGCAAATAACTTTTATCGAAATTACACTCCATATTTATCACTGGAAGAAGTAAAGGTGCCACGACCCGCAAACCGCTTACATTACATGTCATATATTAACAGAATTTCGAATCTCATAATCCAAGAAGAGAGACCAAATCAATTGGAACTCATAGCTAGAAAAATAGAAGATCACTGGAACAGTGAAATACCAGATACAACCATCATATGCTTCAGCCGAAACTCATAAATGAAAGGTAGGGTAGGATGCTAAGAATTACTCTAGAGGGGGTGAATAAAATATTTAAATTTTCTTTTTAGTTTTTAATCATTCATAGCACATCAACATATTATTTTGTTTGTTAATTATTAGCAGAAAGGTAATCAAGATAAACAAACAAAACAACTAAGAGTTATGCAATCCATAAGACAATTTTTATAGAGGTTCCTCAAATTTGGGTACGTCCCTTCTTCCACCCTTTGGTAGGCTATCCACTATAGACATTGCTGAGTATTTTGATAAGGAGACTCTTAGAACCGATTACAACTGAATCTTTTGATAAGGAGATTCAAAGAACCACAAGATTTTGATAAGGTCTCTCAAACTAATAGTTTGTTGATAAGGTGGCTAAACCAAACAAAAATCCTTTTGATAAGGTGGATTAAAACAAACAAAGTGACTTTTGATAAGGTCAACTCAAAATCACCCTTAGATCCTTTTGATAAGGTGGATCAAAAACCATTGAAAAAGTCTTTTGATAAGGTAGACTCAAAACCACATCCAGATCCTTTTGATAAGGAGGATCAAAACAAACAATGAATCTTTAGGAAGAGAGATTCTATGAACTCTTTCAGAAGGTTGCAGACAGAGATAGAATCAGTTGAATTGTTCTTCTTTAACAGGTTCCTGAGGACTTGATTCTTTTATCAGCACTGAGTAAGACAGAGAGATAGCTGTCGAATTTTCTTGATGAATCAGATTCAATATGTAGAATGTTGAATCTGCAGTGAAATTGTATTTGATAACTCCTCTTGTGATTTCTTCTTGCTGAACAGTCTTTTGATCGAGAAGATCCTTGATGACTGCAATTTTTATCAGATCCTGTGAAGAAGAAAAGAAGAGGGGAAGAAGGAAGAAGAGAAGAATAGAGAGAGATATAATATATTTCTGCAAAAACATTCTACTCAGCCTGCAGTATCATAAAATATATATATATATATAAATAAAGAATTAGTATTTGCTAAATCGGCTTCATCAAGAAATAAAAGCCTTCCATAATCAGATCTTAACGGCTATAATCGAACTTATGATCCTGTCTTAATATATTCAAAATGATCGAACTTATGACTTCTTGAACTCTAATATCCTGTCGACGTGAGCTCCTTCATACTTATGCTCTGATATATATTTGGAACAAACTCGACACAAGGAGTATAACTGTTGTTATTCATGTGTTGTTTACTAGTCAGAGTATATACACATCTTCTTGGAGATGAGTAGACGTACATTGAGATTGAATTGAGAGAGTGTCCCAATATATATATGTGTGTATATATATATATATATATATTGAAACTCTGACTCCTGCCTTATAGATCTTGATGTATTGCTGCAGATATTAGTTTAAAATTGAAGCATAAAATAAGATTACTCTGAGTACTTTGACATGTTCACTGCATAATACTCGACGTACGTCGACTTCTTCCTCTAGTATAACTCGACGTACATTGACATCTCTTCTTAACCTTTTTAGTTGTTTATCAATGTTTTGACTACGTAATCATATCAATCTGTCATAGCTACAAAATTTGTCTTTAAGCAAACAATAATACATGACTTAATTCATCTGAAACAACTTGATATACCAAATCAAGAGGTTTTTTCAACAATAAACCTCCCTATTAAAAAAAATTCACAGGAAGTAACAACTATAATAATCCACTGTACCAACATAAGTTCACAAGAAGAAATAGTCAGTCAACCATAGCTCCATCAAATCTTCACAAGAAGAAAACCTCTTTCAAAACCACCAGCAGATAGGAGAAAATCCAAGAGGAAAGGGGAGAAGAAGGCGCTCACAGTAAAGTAACCATGAAACTTAGAAAATCAACCCAAACCAATAGAAAGAAGAAGTTACAGGAAGAATGCTTTGAGTTACACCGATTTACACCATTGACAAGAAAGAATTCCCAAAGCCACTAACACAATTAATTTTCTACCAATCCAGTCTAAGAAGAAGAACCAAGTCACCCTAAGAAGAAAGAAGGAGAAGAGATCTTACAATGGATTGGAGGAAACCAGAAGAAAAACCTCAATCCCACACAGAACCAAAGCCGTAGCCCTTAATCGGTGTCGGAACTAGGGCAGAGATCGTCATCGATCGTCGTCGAGGAAGAAAGCTTCCTACTTCAGTGCCGACATCGAAGCCCTAGCTTCAGTGGAGCGATAGAAGAGGAAATTGAAGCCCTAGCTTCACATCGGAGCCCCAACGAAGAGGAACGAGGCGAGAGAAGAAGACGGTCGACTCAAAATTAAGAGAACATCAACGAAATCTCTCAAAACCGCGAGAGACGAGTATGATAAGCGTAAGAGTGTAGAATTCTTATCGTAGCCTTCTAATATCAGTCGTCCAGTAACCATCCACATTGCAAACAAAACCACATTGATTCCACAAGGTTATCTTAGGAATTTATTCATTCCACTTATCTCAAATACAACCCAGCCACTATACACGCCCTGCTATTAACTCAGCCAGTTTATAACTAGTTAAACCCATCAGGAAACCAGCCAGCCACATAAGCCAGCACATTTACTCAATATATGTATATATTTTCATATAAAATAAGAAAATAAAGATTCTTTGTACAAATCTCGTCAAAATGTCTTGAATTCGCGATAGCATTCAGCACTGACTTTCTTTTTATCATCATCGGGGATTTAATTATTTATATTTTATATTGTAATTTTTTGAAGTCATAATTAAATTTAAGTGTTACAAATGGTTAATAACTTTATTGCCTATTTTTGCTAAGTTAGACCTGATGCATAATGGGCGTCCTATTATTTAGTTGTATACATCTAAATTTAACAATTAAAATTTTAGCCTTAATGGTTATAAATTATTGTATTCATATAAAAATATATACCAATGACTCACTCGGATTATAGAAATTGGAATTGCATAATTGAAATTCAGTGCAAGAATTGGAATTGAAAATTAATTAGAATTGAGCAAATTTCTAATTTTGTTGTTCGGTTAGATAACACAATTTATTTACATAGTTCAAATCTAGCAATTCTGTTGTTCGGAAAGAATTTGGTCATGGGAATTACATATATGTCAATTTAAGCTAAATTTAAAGCAAACTAGCAAAATGATTAACACACATAAAAAGTTCATGGCATTATGTTGAGAAATATCAACACAAAAACTCTCCTTGATCCTCCCCTCGTATTGAATCCTATTTTGAGGCCTCTATTTCCTCCGAACATCATTTCTATCCTGGCAGAAGTTCCATCCTCCTCTGCTCTCTCCCTTATCTGAGACCCATATGTCTTCCTCTCTTACCTCTTTATGTCTTCTCGGCTATGTTGCATGGGGACGGGGACGGAATACGGAATACGATACGAAACGGATACTGAAAACGTGATTTAAAAAAAACAAAGATACGGGATACGTTTTCTAAAAATATTAATTAATATGAAACCAAGATAACTAACAAACTAAGTGTATATCGTGAAAGAGCGCAATTTGAATCCATCTAATGAAATATCGCAATATAAGACCTAATATAAAAAACTTAGAATATTTGAATGTTATAAATAACAACGGGAGAATGAACAATCATCTACAACCACATTATTCAATAGAAGGAAATAACAATATTAAATTTCTAATTATGAACAAACTGTTCTCCAAACTCCGATTAAATGCTATATTTTATATAAGTTACATATTCAGTAATCAGTATTATGCTACCATTTTGTAAAAGAGTGAGAAAATGAAGATAATCCAATATAATGCATGTAACTCTTGCATATCAAGAGTTACATTCACTGAAGATGGTGAAAAATGCATGAAATGTTCAAAATAATATACTGTAAAATATAAATGCTTGATGAAACAAACTCATATAATAGAGGATGCTCAGTAAAAGGAGAGATTTTACCAGAAATCTGTGGAAATTTGAGAGGCTCCAACGGTGCATACGAGGAGGGCTCCGATTCCTCGAGTCTACGATCTCTATGGTCTTTGAAAGCCACGAAATCAGGGGAGGAGCCGATGGTGCTTCCGAATAGGGCTTCGATTCCATGATCTTTGTGGTCCTTGGAAACGACGGAATAAGGGAGACTAGGTGTTTTTAGGTGGGAGATGGTGAGCGAGGGGTTTTGATGTGGGAGGCGATCGAGCGGCGTCTGTGACAGGGGGTTTTGTAGTGTAAGTCGAGGGGGGGGGGGGGGGGGGGGCAGAGCGGCGAGAAAGATTAGGAGTGTGAGGAGCAACACAAATTTTAGGTTATGACTCAGCGCAGTTCGGTTCCAGAAGAGGTTCGAGCAGAGGTTTTTGTCTACTCCCCATTTCTCTTTCCCCACATTCTTCCACCACCACGTGCAAGAAGAACAGTAGATTTATAGCTCTATTATTGAATCATATTGTGTTTATCCTCAGGAGATTTGATTCTTTATTAGTTCTTCTATGGAGTAGTATATTTATTGTTATGAAGGTGTCCTGTCTTTTTTTCCAGCTGTTCTTTAGTGTTATGGACCAATTTGCACCTTTTTTATCTTAGTCAAAATTAAAAAAACCTTAAAAAACTTTGTGCAACACTCAGTAATGAATGAAGCATTTATTTGGGGCAAGGGTAAACTAGAAGATGTTTTTATTAATGTGAGGTGAAGTGTTAAGAAGACTTGTTGTAGCACAGCATTAATTATTTAGTAAAAAACAGAATCAAAAAGTGAAAAATCCACAATCTTTTTTTGTCGTCATCCCTTTAATGTGAGACATTTTTTCTCCTCATTTTATTAAGCACCGTAATCAATCTGACAAAAGACTTGACATTGTGCATTTTGTCCCCATGTTCTTACCCAACCAATTTGTTTCACTGTTTTTAGTAAGTACTCTTGCCGTAAAAAGTAACTTGGCTTCATTTCATGGTTTTCTAAGGAGATTGTGACATTCAAATTTTATATAGTGGAAACAAAGTTCCCTTTTAATATTTTTTTACTTGGATTTTCTTCAAGAGTTTATTGTTTTGTTTATGCAGGTGGCTGCTGATAACAAAGCTAATTCTGAGAAGGGAAATGTCATTCAACAACCTTTATCAGAGAAACTTTCCTCTAAAAGAGGGAAAAAGTCTGCTTCATTGTTACGTCCTGTAAGGGATGGGACTGACTGATTTTGAATCCGCTTTTTCTTTGACGACTCTCGGAATTTTTAATAATTTACCTCTTACAGATAATTTGCATCTGCAATGACCTCTATGCACCTGCTTTGCGGCCAATGCGCCAAATTGCAAAGTGGGTTACTTGATATAGTTTTCAATAGCATTTTAATTTTTTTCTGTTGTTGTCAACTCATGGTGCGATTTATTTGTTTCCTTTTCAGGGTTCATACGTTTGTGCAGCCTACAATAAATCGTGTGGTGAATAGGTAAATGATCTTGAAAAAAAAAATTAGCTGAAAAATTGAAGTATCTTGTTTTCGCTATAGAATAACATACTAATCACTTTATCGTCTTTTTATCTATTGTGAAGCATCATTTCTATTGACAAGAATTATTCTTGATAGGCTTAAATATATTTGTAAAAAGGAAGGATTGAAAACAAATTCCATAGCGCTATCTGCCCTCGCAGAATATACTGGTTGGTTTATTCTCTTTCTTCACACAAACTATATTCTGTGGTTATCTTCTTTAATACACTATTATTTGTCCTTCATATAAAAGATTTGAATTTTTTGTTATTCATCGTGCATGTGTTCTACATCTTAATTTCTAAAGATATTGAATTGATATATATTATTAAGTTTTGTTGTGATATCTAAAAATATCTTGTGGTGATGTTCAACTTATTTCTAATTGCATGTAGTGTCCCTCCTTACCTTTTTACTCATTGTTTTTTAATTCTCATTGGTAAGTCATGGATGGATTAATTGTTGAAAGGGGGCCCATCATGGGAAATCCCCAGCCGGCCTGCAGGCCGTGCACCCCAACCCTTTCTCCTGGGAGAAGAATTACACCAGGCGGGTTGTTGAGGCGGGGTCTCGAACCTCCGACCTCCTTTATGAGAGGGACCAATAGTACTCTCTCATACCCAACTGCGCAGTTGGGTATGAGAGAGTGCTATTGGTCCCTCTCATAAAGGAGGTCGGAGGTTCGAGACCCCGCCTCAACAACCCGCCTGGTGTAATTCTTCCCCCAGGAGAATAGGTTGGGGTGCACGGTCTGCAGGCCGGCTGGGGATTTCCCAATTTGGGCCCCCTTTCAACATTAATCCCATATACCCAATTATAGTAGGACAAAGTGATGTATTTCTGTATGTTTTCGATTTGAAGATGAAGATACTTGTGTGCGGAACATGAGAAAAGGAAATCTGGAACAAGTTTTGGAAGGATGAGGGTGCTTCCGAGTTCATTCCCGAGCGTGGGGAAGGCGGTTTGGAGTGTCCATAGTACAAAACGGCGCTAGAGTGACAACATTTTGCTGCCCCAAATCTTCAATTTCAGTTTTGAAGGCATTAGGGCCCATTTATGAAGTATTTACATTGTTTTTTAATTTAAAACATTTAAGGGTTAAGATATAAAATGTAATTTTTTTTGTTCTTTAGATTTAAAATTGACAAAGGAGGTTTATAATTTGCAAATTGTTATAGCTGTAAGAAGAGGTCTTGGCCACTAGATCAAGGATCCATGATATCTTTAGAGGGCTGTTATGTGCACAGCACACTTGGCTAATTGCGAACCGGAAAAAAATCAAATTTATTTTTCTTATTTCGGTAGAAACTTTAGGTGCAGCCCTAATCGCTCATTTCTCCACCCCACTCTTTTCGCACGATCCGTAGAAAAAAGATTCTATTTCAGACTGTATTCGACGCCGCGTCAACTTCCTCATTCTTCATATCGACGCACCTCTGAGTTCTTATAGGAGTAGTTTCGAATTCCTTCTTAGCTCTGGTTGAACTCAGATGTCGACGTTGCGTCGATTCTTTATCGACGTATCCATCGAGTTGAAGACTTGGACTTGAACTTTATCTTCTGCGTCGAATTGAAGTCGAAGTTACGTCGACTTCTAAGATGGCTTTGATAGGCTCTTCCTTCTGCGTCGAGTCCCTTTCGACGTTGCGTCGATATCAAGTCGAAGTTGCGTCGACTTTCATTCGACGCAAGTCTTAACTTAACTGACTTTCTGATTATCTTGACCTGACCTTGACACTCTAAGGTGAGTGTGACATCCTAAGACATCTAATGATCAATTTAGCCTTTCTATACAATGAGGGTAATATAACATAACTGATGAAATCACTTTAAATAATTTGTTAGATAAATCACAAGGGTTTTTTCCCAACAATCTCCCTCCATTTATCATAACAAATTTTACAAAATAAAGTAAGTGATTTCAAATATGCTTTGACATCAGCTCAAATGCTAACAAAATATACATAGACAATAAAAACATTAATGAATGGAATCACAGACCATTTTAAACATTGTCAAGTAGTTATCTTGTTCAGCACAGCTGTGAGCTCCAGATGTTATAATGTAAAGTGTTCATATTTACAGAATACCTGAACTTCACTGTTCTTTGTCAGAAGTTTTCCTTTTCCTTGAGAAGACCAGAGGTATCACCTTTCTTGCAGCAAAAACAATATACTCATTTTCTTCTTCAGGATACCTGTCAGCTTCTTGATGGGTTTCATTCTCTTTGGGAGGCTCCCCCTGAGATTGTGCATTTTGTTCAGGATCCAGAGCAACCTCCTTATCAATCATTGCAACCTCATCCAACAGATGTTCATCTTCTAGGAGCTCCCCCTGAGTTGATGGAAGCTCCCCCTGGGTTACTACAGGGATTTCTGCAGTTGGCTCCCCCTGGATTGATGCAAGATTTTCTAGAGGATTACCAAATGGCTCCACTTTGACTATTCATGTTTGAAAAACAATGAGTTTATTTGGGTCATGAACCTCAGTACCTGGGACACTTGGAGCAATCTCTTCTTGTGCAATCTTGTCCTACTTCTGGACACTTACAATTCCCTGATTAAGCATCTCCTCTTCCTGAATCTTTTCCCCCTTCTTAACCTTACTTACAAGGGAGGTTAAGAAATCTTTAGTTATCATGGAGGAGGATATAATTAATTTGAGTGACAGGAGTGACTCTTTTGATTCTTGCATCTCTGTCTCCATCTGGGAGTACTTCTTATTAAACTTTCTGGCTTGACTGGCCAGTAGGTCAGCAAAGATGCTTGAGGCCAATCCTACTGCTTTGGAGATTGCTTGCTCAATATCAAAAGAAGGGGTAGGATGTGTGATAGAGACAAGGGATGTAGGAAGAGTAGGTGTGGATAGGATAACTGGAGGGGTTGCTGTGAAGTTCTCATTGAAGTCTGGAAGATCTTGGTGGATAGGGGAGTGAGATTGATACACTTCTGGAGAGATGTGATATTGTGGTAGGGGAGTAGACTGATTGTCTGTAAATATGGTGGATGGTTGTTGCTGTGGTTGGAGACGAACCTGAGGTGTAGGCTCTGGGGCTGGATTGGACTGGTTGAACAGAGGTGGATCAACATCTGGGTTAATATTTTGTTGAGATGTTGGAGTGTCCTCTGGTAGATAGTTATCCTTTGGAGGATCTGGTAGATTTGTCTCTATGTCTTGTGGAGTTGGAGGAGGAGGTGAAGGTGCAGCTTGACCAGGCTTCAGAATCTGACTGGCCCACTTGGAAAATATCCCTATGTTCATCCTTTTCCCTGGAGGAATATGCACTCCTTTTGACTTGCACACCATTGGATAATGGTAGAAGAGCATCTGACTCATAATTCTCATATATGCATTTTCTTTGTGTGAATATTTGTGGCCAATCATTTTCAGAAGACACCTTCCTCAGTTTATCTTCTTGTTCAGAACCAGGACTCCCATTACTTGTAGTTGTTGTTTGGGAATTGCATCATGAGCAGAGATTTTACATAGTAGGACCTTACCTACAATATCTGTCAGGAACCTATATTCTTCAGCTAGATCAATCTTCTTCAGATTGATGGTCTTCTATTTCCTGAACTGTATGATTTTTAAAACTTTTTTGATCTCTTCCCCTGTCAGTTCATCTGAATCACTGCCTTTTGTAAGATCAAACGTTTGATTGAACAATTCCTCTGTTATATGTATATCAGTCTCAGAAATTCTCCCATTGAGGGATCCATCATCTCCTATTTGCATATTGTCTTTGAACTCTGTCAGTTCAGCATCAAGGATCTTGCACCTTGAAGAAATAAGCTTTGTCAGGCCGGCGTCGTGAAATAAGTCGAGGATGGCCTTGAAATTATCAGATGTTGCGCCTGCGTTAAAGAGTTTATATCAACATCGAAGCCAGAGTTTATCTTTGGAGGAGCCATTGATTCTGAAGTGAAGTACTTGCAAAAAGAGAGAGAGAGAGACGAGAGAAAGATGCATGAGAGCTGGAGGGAGGAAGAGCACGAGAGCAGGAAAGAGAGAATTCGAAAGCGTAATGAATTCGACGTTTATGTTGCTTAAAAGAAGATGATTCGTCGCAACTTAGGGTTTTATCTGAAGCACCGTCGACAAAGATTAATAGTCAGCGCGCCAAAATGTGTCGAAGCAGCTTCTAGAAGTGAAACTGCGCGCGCTTACATGTCGACGTTGCGTCGATTAGAACTCGACGCACCTTCAAATTTGACGAGCAACTATTAAATCGACGTATCCGTCGATATGAAGTCGGCGTTGCGTCGAATGCTATTCGAATTATCTGATTTAGACGGCTCTCGAAGCTGGCGTCGAATAGAATTAGACGGTACTTCGAATTCTATTCGACGCAACTCGAATTACCTGTTGCATGTTGCTTTCGAAGCAAGCGTCGAGTAGAATTAGACGGTACGTCGAATTTCATTCGACGCAACTCTGAATAAATAGTTCTATTTTCTTAGAAAGTTCTTGCTGTTTTTCCCAGCAATGATTTTTATTGAAAATAATATTTATACTATTATTTTCATGAACGAAAGAAGATAATAAGAGGATTCAGAGAAGAAATCACTCCTTTATTGGATTTAGTTCTTTATTAAGTCATAATTCTTCCTTCCCCTTCTATTATCTCTTAGGAGGGATCCTACCTAATCCTGCACAAGTAGCTCAACCATTAGAAGGAGCCCAAGTTACCTTGGGCCCTTTGCTTTTACCATTATATGATTCTATGAAAGAATAGAAGGGTTTTTCATGATATCATTTTGGATGGCAGAGAATGAGTTTATCAAACCTAGATTTATTATTTTGGTACTTCAAATGTGTATAAAATGTATCCAAATATAATAAGTCAGCAGGGTGTCTAATTATTCTACTTTTGGCTTTAGCCTTTTGATTGTTGTTGGTTAATTTCTCTAAATTACTCTTGCCTAGATATTTCTTTTCATTGTTTGATTTTTCTCTATTAAATACAGTTATTTTATCTGGATTATTAATATACTGATCCTTAGTTATTGCATTCCTTTCACTTGTTTGATAATCACTAGGTCTAATAAATCTAACTGGATTTTTCCAGGCTGGTCTACTAGTGACTTCAGTGGTAGTGCAAGGGCCTGCTCCTAGACCTAGGTGCTTAAATCACATGGAGAGATTTTGTATAGTATCTTTGAGCTTTTGACTCCTCCCATTGAGAGAATCCTCAAAGGCTTTTACCTTTGTTAGCTCTTCTTTCAATTTTAGATTTTCATTTCTTATCTCTATTAATTCTATTTCTTTACCCTGAATTTTATTTCTCAATTCATCATTTATTGAATATAATTCATCTTTCTTGAGGTTTTCTAATTCTTCTCTATTTGTTTCTAATTCTTTTTGTTTTTTTAGATAATCATTGTAAAATTCTTTAAAACAAATTTTAAAGTCTTCTGAGTTAAAATCAAAATTATCAAACAGTGATACTTGTTCTTCTTCATCATCTGAGGAGATCCCTAATGTCATCATGCAGGCAGCTTCAGCAGCTTCTTCTTGTCTTTCCTCCTGAAAGACTTTTTCTGCTCATCTTTGTTGCTGCTCTTGTCCCTTTGTTCTTGTGGGCACTCAGGGGCTATGTGCCCTGGCTTGTTGTAGGAGAAGCAAATCACTTCCTTCTTTGGAGTCTTATCAAATCTGGGTTTTGAGCTTCTCTCTCTTGTTCTTGAGTCTTCTGTCTTGACCCACTTTCTGAATCTCCTTGCTAGGAGGCTGAACATTTCATCTTCAGGAGTGGAGGGCTCTCCTTCAGCAACCTTCAAAGCAAGGCTCCTATGGATGGGAGTTGAGGTTGTCTCATTTGCCTCTGTTTCAGCCCTGCTTTTCAGTAGCATCTCATAAGATTTGAGCTTTCCTAGCAAAGCATCATTAGAGATCTCTCTATGGCATCTGGACTCTCTGATGACCCAGATCCTTGAGTCTCATGAGCTTGGGAAGCACATGAGGATCTTATCATTGATCTATGTCAAGGATATCTCCTTGTCCATACTCTTTAGCTCATTGATAATGATCCTCAATCTGTCATACATTTCAGCAACACTTTCATCAGCTTTCTTTTGAAAGTTCTCATATTGGGATATGAGAAGAGACTTCATGTCCTTTCTTTCATCAGAACTCCCTTCTACAATTTTGGAAAGGGATTCCCAGATCTCTTTTGCTGATTGACAGTCAGATACTTTCTGGAAAATGTCATCTGACATTGTGGAAACAAGAATGTTCATTGCCTTGGCATCACATGCCTTCTGCTTCTTCTCAGCCTCTGTCCACTCATTTCTTGGAACAGCTTCCAGTGTTGAAGATCCACTGACATCTTGACAAAGATGTCTTCATCAATAGAGTTCATGTAAAGCTTTATTCTGTCCTTCCAGAATGTAAACTTATTTAGGTTACACGTTGGTGGTCTTATTGATGCATAATCCTTAGAACTCATTTTCTTTAGAAAATAATTTTGATTAATTTAAAATAAAGAAATGAGAGTGAGGAGATCTTTTGATCAATGTGTTAACCTTTTAATGATCAACCTCCCTCTGATACCAATTGAAAGTGCATAGTATCTCTCTGAGTATTCTCTAGAGGAGGTGAATAGAGTTTTAAATATTTTCTACCCTAATTATGCACACACAATAAAACTACTAAGTATTATGCAATCAGCAATCTCAATAGCAGAATAAAGTAAATACAAATTGCAGGAAATATAGAAACAGAAAACTGTAAACAGGGACATCACAGAAAAGCAAACACAAAAGACAGAAATTTTTATAGAGGTTCCCTAAAATGTGGGTACTCCCCTCTCCTACCTCCCTGGTAGGATTGCACAACATGTGCTTGAGTCTTTTGATAAGGAGACTCTTAGAACCACTGAGTCTTTTGATAAGAAGACTTTTAGAACCACCGAGTCTTTTGATAAGGAGACTCTTAGAACCACTGAGTCTTTTGATAAGGAGACTCTTAGAACCATGAAGTCTTTTGATAAGGAGACTCTTAGAACCACTGAATCCTTTGAAAGATGGATTAATAAAACTCTTTTACAGTTGGTGAATAAAGAAGTAGAAAGAAAGAAGAGGGAGAATAGAATTCTGCTTTCAGAATTCTTCAGAAGCAATTTCTCTTAAACTGCTGCTTCTGTTTTTCACTGAATCTGAATATAATGAACCATTGCTTATGATTGTGATGATTGTAAGGGTTATTGGCTTGATCCTTATTCTCTGAGCACTTCTTGTAAACTTGATGTTGTGTGATGAAGAAGAAGCAACTATGTATTTCTTGTGCAGAGAGAACTCCTTTTCTGTCTTAGGGTTGAAGGAGGAAGAAGTGAAAACCATATTCGACAAATTAGAGAGTATTATGATCAATGGTTTCTTTTTATTTTCCTCTTCAGCATACTTATTCTCTATGATTGGAATTTGAATTTCTTTCTTCTTTTAAGCTGTCCTGAAATGGAAATCCCATTGGACATTTGGTTTCCCTTTCTTCTTTTAATCCCGATCCGTCCATCAGATTTGAATACCTTCCAAGAATATTTTTGCTGTGTCCTGGAATACTCCATTCCATTCTTGGCAATAAACGAGCCGTTGGAGAACTGTCTTTAGCTTTGTGGATCTTCTGAAAAGGTATTAAAATGACAGCAGAAAAAAGCTTCTATTTCAGACTGTATTCGACGCTGCGTCGACTTCATCATTCTTCATATCGACGCACTTCTGAGTTCTTATAGGAGTAGCTTCGAATTCCTTCTTAGCTCTGGCTAAACTCAAATGTCGAAGTTGCGTCGATTCCTTATCGACGTATCCGTCAAGTTAAAGACTTGGACTTTAACTTTATCTTCTGTGTCGAATTGAAGTCGAAGTTGCGTCGACTTCTAAGATGGCTTCGACAGGCTCTTCCTTCTGCGTCGAGTCCCTTTCGACGTTGCGTCGACTTGACTTATACTTCGACATGCTGATTAAGTTGCTTCGACTTCTAGTTAGAGTTGCGTCGATATCAAGTCGAAGTTGGGCCGACTTTCATTCGACGCAAGTCTTAACTTAACTGACTTTCTGATTATCTTGACCTGGCCTTGACACTCCAAGGTGAGTGTGACATCCTAAGACATCTAATGACTAATTTACCCTTTTTATACAATGAGGGTAATATACCCTAACTGATGAAATCACTTTAAATAATTTGTTAGACACACTTATTAAAGGCGCGCCTAAGGCTCAAGGCTCACCAGGCTGAGAGGTTTGCGCCTTATTTGCGCCTTTGGAATATAAAAAGCACGCCTGTGTGAGATTTTTGTTGTAAACTTTTTTTTTCAAAAATAAAGAATGAAATAATATAAGAACTCAATAATTTTTTATTGATTTAGTGTTTATGAAAGACAATTGTGCGTTGGGACTTAGATATGATGTAAGTGACCACATTGATTCTATTTTTTAAGAGATACAAACAATAGTAATGAATGATTAATTAATAGAATAGATGAAAATTTTGATCTAGAAGATGAAATGATGCTAGATGCTGATTATTTAAAATGAATGTGGTTGCGCCTTGCGTTCGTCAGGCGCGCGCTTGCGCCTTAGCGTTGCGCCTAGGCTCCAAGACCCCTTTGCGCCTTGGTGCGCCTTGCGCCTTTAATAACTAAGTTGTTAGATAAATCACAGGGGTTTTTTCCCAACACTTGGGGTCCGAGAAAATACATTCTGCCTTGGGCCACGGTCGGTGGCAATCGTTCCCTTCCTTGACAGCCGTCAATGTGTTGTCCTACTCCGTAGATACCAGTCAGTGGTAGTCGCATGTTCCATTGATCGCCATTTCCGTAGCCTGTAGGCGGTCTTAAGGCTCGTGGGAGGGGTAAAATTCCAGCAACACCTCCAATCGGAGCGCCCGTACTCTCGGTAGATCGAAACTGCCCCGCCGCTTGCTCCGGAGGCCGCCAAGCAGTTGTACGACCTGCTCCAGCCCGCCGATGGGCCACCCAGAGCGGATGACCCCGCCACTGGCTCCGGCGGCCTCCATGCGGCCGTGCGGACTGTTCCAGGTTCGCCCCAAGTCGCGGGTAGGACGCCCAGGTCTGGCGACCCGTCGGGGGCGCCTGTCGCTGGCGTGTCCTGCGCTCTCCCGCACGACATTTGCGGGCTAACTCCGCCCGTCCACGCAAGCGGATGGTGCAGCGGGGACTGAGTTGACGCTTCCGCCTCCGCTCCGTCGTTGGTCGCCGCCTTACCCTTCATTTTTTGTGCTAGAAGGGTCTTGATCTCCTCCATGCGGGCGTCCATCCGTTTCTCCAATTGTTTCGTCGATGTCTTCATCCTTTCTTCGATGATTGCTACCGTGTCCGTCAACCCAACGTAGTTCTCTTCTAGGGTTGCCAGTCGGCCGGTCTCTTCTTGCAAGCGAGTGTTCACCATGGTCGCAGGAAAGATAGCTCTGATACCAAATGTTATGAACGAAGAAGAGGAGTAGGGAGATTGGGAGAGAAAGAGAAGTTAGGGTTAGGGTTTGAGAGAGGGAGAAGAAATACCTGAGGTATATTTTTCATAACCCAACAAAGAGAGCCCCGGGGTTATAAATACCCCGGGGCTAGAGAGGGTCGGCCGCCCCCGCCCCCCCTAGGGGCTGAACCGTGTGGTTCAACCCCTCTTGGCTCTTTTTATTGATTGGGGGCTGAACCGGTTGGATCAGCCCCGTTGCTCCTTGTGGCCTCCTTTGGTCATCGATTGTACTTATGTCCCGAGAACCGCAGTGCGTCCGGGGGCATCATACGATCTCTGTGGTTTCTTGTGGCTTCATGCGATCTCTGTAGTTTGCTTGTCTGCTTCGTGCGAACTCTCTATTGCTTCCGCTGTCTTTCCTCAAGCTCAAGGGTTAGTGATTGAAAGTTGTGCGGCCTGTCTGTCCGCCGCCTCTGTCTTAGCCAGCAAAGTGTGCCCTCAGCTTGTGTGTGGGCAGTGCAGCCTTCTAACTCGCTTCCAAAGGTTCATGCGTCTCCTTCTGCTCGTCCGGCCTCGGTTGTTAGGCCTCCGATGCTCTCTGTTCACGCCATATCTAGCGCGGTGTGGTCTCGTTCCTCATGGCTAACTCCTTGTACTCGAGCGTGCAGTCTCCTTCCTTGCTTATCCCTCCTTTGGGTAGTGATTCCTCCCATCTTGCTCCATCGCATAAAATCGCTCGTGGTCGTGGTCCCTCTCGCCCACTTAATTCTTCTTCTGCTCACACTAATGAAGCTGCTCTTGGTCGACTTCCCTCTGACAGTCTTTCCTCGAAGGAACTGGATGTTTGCGATGTCTTATGCGCAATCAGGTTTCTTCCTTTTCTGCTGCATTCGCCACTGCTGGTCCACCCAGTCTGCCTCTGCAACTTCCTCTGAATGAATTATTGACTCTGGCGAGACATATTACATTAGAGGAACATCATCAAGTTTATCTCTCACACGTTACACCACCTCTCAGGTCGCGATAAGGTTGTCACTGCCAATGGCTCACTCTCACCAATTGCTGACAATGGGACCATCCTTTGTTCCTCTGTCATGCCCCTCACCGACGTGTTGTATGTTTCCGATTTTCCTCGAATCTGTTATCTATTAGTCATCCGACTATATCCTTAAATTGCTCTGTTATTCTCTCCCGATGGCTGTGTTTTTCAGGATCTGGCAACGAAACAACGTATTGGCAATGGTTGGAACTGCGGGGGGTGTACATCTTGGATCATCCTCCGGCTCAAGCTTTCTCCAGTACATCTCCAACTCTCTCAAATCCTCGTCCTTCACTTGTGGATGTGTGTCGATGGCATCAACGTTTTGGACATCCCTCCGCCAGCTTTCTTCTCAAGTTATGTTTGTTGAAATATAAGAAGACATAATTTGTGCAATTTTATTCTTCCACAACGGGGTGATTTATAGGAGTTACATGGACATACAAACTCGGACTCATGATGTGGGACTAAAACTATACAAACTTTAAGACCTAAATATTAATATAAAATTACTAACTTCAACACTCCCCTTCAAGATGGAGGGGAAACCTTCAGCTTGAAAACATCATAAAAGGAAGGGTAACAATGGTAGACTAAGTAGGACAAAACAACAAACGAGACACCGGGGAAAATTCCAAACCGTGGAATTAAGCCAGGGACATAGCCACACACGACGTGGACTCGTTGGAAAGAAATCAACAGACGGGTGACTGGGGATACTCCCACACGATACAACTCGCTGGATAGAAATCAACAGACGGGTGATCGGGGATACTCCCACACGATACAACCCGCTGAATAGAAAGGTCAACCAACAAAGACCATTCCACACCGACCCAACAACGAAGAAAAATGAGGAGACACAAACAACACAAGAAATATGCTTGGAGGCTGTGTGGAATGAAGGCGAGAGTCGTGAAATATCATTTGAGTCACCTTCGTCTCAAACCCCCCCCCCCCCCCCCCCCCCCCTCACGTGGAACACGCGTGCATGAAAGCCTGAAGACGAGACAATCAACAAACCCCAACAATACAATAAAGACACAATGGAGGAAAACATTAAAAGGAAAGAACATGAAGAACAAAGGCAAAAGAAATAGAAGGAGAGCATGAGATATGTTCGTTGCCCACAATGGAGGACAAGGTGCCATTAACAGAGATAACTTTATCCTTGCCAGACAAAGGTGTGTAGGACAAAACCTGAGTAGGATCCAGTCCAAGCAGAAGGAGCGGTGGTAGCAGTGTGCGCACTGGGAGGGGTCGCAGTAACAAATGAGGTAGAAGTACCAGAAGCAGGGTCAGGCTGGGAATTAAGAAAACGACGAAGAACATCCAATTCCTGTAAAATGTCCTGAAGGAGGACATGTATGATCATCATAGACCTTAGTAGCATACGCATCATCAGCCGCCTGAGAACCTCCCTGCCGAGTCCCTCCACGGCTGGGACCACAACCATGACCACTATCGCGACCAGCAGGAGCAAGATGAGGATGAAGTTTGAAGCACACCTCCCCAGTGTGTCCTCTTCGCCCATAATAATTGTAAGACCCCTTTTTTTTGCAAAAACCACCAGGTCTTAGGCCCAGAACCGCCGCCTTGCGGTGACACCTTCGCTCGGGAAGGTCGCCACTACAAAACGCCGATCCTGCCGGCCAAATCGATCACGAAGAAAAGTTCACTAAAGAAGACAAGTCCACATAATCAACATGAAATATAATCGTCCACATGATATAACTGAATAAAAGATAGCAAGGGTTACAATAATAAAAGGGGGGCTTTTGCCCTGTACATCATTTCCTCACTACAAGATCACTCGCGGAAGCTAACTCCTAGGTAAAACTAAAGCTAATCGCCAGACACTGAAATCGGAGTACCCAGACTAGTCTGACCCATCCCTGCAGACTTTGTACTCCACTGGTGCTGCAACATTGGATGCTTCTTCTCTTTTGGCCTGCGGTCGCTGCCTCGCAATCCACGTCTACGTCTTCGCCTTCGGCCTCCTGGTCGCTGTGCTGGAGGGGTTCCACCCATCATGGGGCATCTGACTCGAGTGTGTCCCGGCTGGTGACAATGGTAGCATGGCCGTGGGGCCCACCCTGTCGGATCCTGCTGCACCTGTTTTTCTGATGTTGTTGCGTCTCCTCGAACCCCTAAAATGATATGGTCCACCGACCGTCAGTCAAACTAGACTCAGCCAATTCCCCACTCCTCCCCCAATGGCTCCTAGGCACCGAATGGGGAGGAGGAAGCGGAGGACATTCAAGGGGTAAAAACAAAAGCAGGTGGCGGCGGATCTACAACTACACAGGTGTATATATATATGAAGCAGTAAGTAAGCATAGTAAGGTGCATGTAAAGAACAGTAAGCAGTATATATAATGGCAAGTAAAGTAATATAAAAGTAACCATTGATTTATATGAATGCCCATACAAACCTATAGACCAAGGGGTCGTTTAGGGGGCCTACCATATAAGAAGTCTCATAACCGACTTATACGTTAGGGGTAGGTTGAATGCAATGTTTATGCTATGACATGCAAAGTATGTTGTTATGCTATGTTCATACAAGTGCAACTCACTCACTACGACTATATGCGCATAGACCTTTAGTTCCCCCTTTTGGAGCGAGCTAGACTCCCAGGATACTCCCGTAGTGGCAAACGGAAGTGTTGGGTTGGGCCTCGCCCACCTCTAGGTTGGTATTCACACTACCTAACCTAGACCTATCGTACGCCTCCGCAAAACCCGCGGAGCGTCTGCGTACTCTTGCTGACTGGACCGCCAGACTTTCAAGGCTAAGTGTAAATACCACACTTGCCGAGTCAACGTATTGACGTCGGTGTGAACGATCGTCCAATACCGAAGACCCACCACCTTCAATGCACATGCAACATGTTCTACTTCTTACCTCCGAGCCATAAGCTCCCCGGGCTAACCTGCCCGCCATCAAACACTACTGAGTCACAAGCTCACCGGACTTAGCAATCCGCTCTCACCACCACCGAACCTACTGCTCGTAGCACTAAACCAACTGAACTCCCGAAACCACAGGGTGTGGGTGAGTGTGTTATTAGTTAATCTTGTACAATGTCTTACTCCTAGGAGTTAGGGTTAGTCTTGGACTTCCCGAGGGTTACCCTGTAAGGGGCTCGCTACGGTACTAGGAACCGAAATGGGATGACACCCCAAAGTTCCCTTTCTCAAGACACTTTGTGTTGTTGGTATCTACCCATAAGAACACCCTCCTTGTTATTACAATTGAATTAACTCTAGGTGGCTTATGACTTTCCAAGACGATCATTCGTCAAACCCGAGCACCACTTTACCTTCAACTCACCAAGCACACTTTACCATCTATAATCCTTCTTATTGACCATCATACCTTCTCAACCAAATTAGGTGAACCAAATACCTCTCATCCCTCTTAAGGATCCGCTTGATTCTCAAATTTCACAGTTTTACTATACGCAGACCAAACTAATTACATGAAACTCACAACTATAGGTACTCCCAAAGTTCATTCAACTGACCCAAGATATTTACTGGGGGTCTATCATGATGTTATAAGGTTAATTCCAGAGAATCGTATTTTTCCCAACATTATTAATATTTAAAGCAATTTTCCAAAAATACAACCTCCTAAGGTTTGAACTACAAGTGCACTTTTCTGACTTCCAATGCCTACCAAACTTTTTAAATAAATCAAGGGTACCTAATAATCAGTACATATGAATTTGTAGGGAATTCCAGCAAGATCTACTATTATTAAAAATTTCAAAACCCATTTATTTCCAATAAATTCCAAATGAGGTACCCTCATATGAACTCCAAACCTTATGAAAATTTATACAGAGGTGATTCATACTAAAATATTCAGCCCTACAAAATTTGACCATATTCCATAGAGGTTACATTTGTAATTTCCACAAAGGATATATTTGCAATTAAACCCAAATTGAACTAGAGGTACCAAAAATATTAATCCATACATTATGAGAAAAATACTGTGGGTTCATGATGGTATGAAATGTCATCCAGCAAAGTTTCATGCAATTACAGAAAACTAACACCCTAAAATTGTTCATCCCAAAAATTGTCAACAATATGAATAATTACAATTTGGACCTCCAAAAGTTTTCCAATGGTTCTAATAGAATCTCCAGGGATTAATAACATCAAAACTAAGTTGGTGACAGAAGATGGTTAATCACTAAGTATTATTTCTCCCTAAAACCCAAAAATCTAAATATTTACAAATCTACCCAAAGATTTATTACCTAGGTTTGACAACCCCAAAACCCACCAATTTCTCACAGAAGGACCCTCTGGTCACCATGACCATATCCCCAAAATTTGAAGTCAAACCATTAAGGTTTGACCCCTCTTCCTTCATTGGCCTCTAATTGCACCCCTTTAGGATTTAACCTAGGGTTAGGGTCAAAACTTCTCCAAATCCACCCAAACTTCTTGTGACGGTGTTACAACACTTATAGAACTCAGGGGAGTCCAATACACCCCTCTCCAAGGACAAACTCTCCTATGTCCTTCACAACCCCAAATTCCACTCCATAGGGATCAACCCTATGGCCTTGAGCAAATCAACTCCATTGCCCACCAATCTTCCTCATGGGGTCTCAAATTGATCCCACTGACCTTTCCAAGAAGACTCAAGCCTCTATGGACCCATTTGGCCAATGGATCTCTACTTGGCTAAATGCACCCCAAGGTGCTCCAACCCCATGTCCTAGGGCAATCCAACTCCCCATGACCCCAAAACTCACCTGGAGGTGATTTGGGTGGTGTTAGGGCAGTGGCCAAAGTTCCACTCCAATTGGAGGTGGTTTGACCATGGAAAACCCCAATTAACCCTTAATCACAATTTTCCCCTTAATGGACAAATTTTTGGCCCAATGATTACCTAATCAAATGAACATCAAATGAGTTGAAATTTTAACCAGGGGTTTATCATGACCCTAATAACACCCCACCAAAATTTGGTGAAGTTTGGAGGTCATTTGACCCTCCAAATAATTTAAACAAGGATTATTAAATTTTTACAAAAACTTTAGGGAAAAGTTCTCCAAAAATTCTCATTTTTGGATATGATGTAGTCCTAGTTATGACTCACTCCTAGTCCAAATTTCAAGTCATTTGGACTAGTGGTTTGGTGTGGGCACCCCTTCAAAGTTCAGTCAAACTTTGCACTAAAATGGGTGCTGAGGTCAAACCAGGACTCCTAATTGGGTGAGGTCAATTTTGTATGAACCTAGGGGTTAAGGCCTACAACTTTCATGTTGGGCACTTTTTCAGTAGAGCCCTCTAAGTATTTTCTATATTTAAAATTAGATTCAACATATATAAGCTATATTAATATGAATATTAATATTAATAAACATATTTAATAATAATCAAAAGATATAAACGAACGGCATCCGTTCTTCTTCCCCAAGCAGCCGACGGCTGAGGTCTCCCGCGCCTGGGCACTTTGCGGGCCGATTTCCGGCGTGACGGCGCCGCCTCCGGTGAATCGCCGCCGCCATTAGCACCACCCGACATCCAGCTTCCGATTGCCGGTGTTGGTGCGGCCGGGGGTGGCCGGAGTTGGCCCCCCGGATCTCTCGATTTTTGGCTAAATCGCGGAACAAAATATTTGGAAAAACCCTCTATACTTGCGTTTTGAAATCGGGAGAGAGAGGGATCTAATCCACTGAGGAAGAGGAAGAGAATCGGACCTGATTTGGGGCTTGAAGCCTTGCCGATTGGGTTAGCCTCCATGGCCGGCCACCATTTTTGCGAGTTGTGCATCCTCCACATCAAGCTGCCCGATTCCTTTGGGTAAGTGGGGGAAAACATTCCTCTCTGGCCTGTGAAGCTTTTAAAGGCTCCAAATGAGGGAGGGGAAGAGCCATGGCTTCAATGCCATTTTAGGCCATGAATGGAGAATTTCGGCCATGGTGGAATCCCATGGGATTCACCCCTAGGGGGCCGGGAAATGGCTGGAAACTCCTCCTCTCCCCTAGAGGAGATGAATTCAACCATTAATGGGGGAGATTGAAGGTTTCTTCTTCCTCCCCATTAATTCCTCCTCTTTCTCTCTCCCCCTAAATGGGTTTTTCTCTCTCCTACTCATCAAGGCCGATTTCTCTCTCTCCCTTAGGCTAATTATCAGTCAAGAATGCTGGTCAAGTGGTCAATTTGGGCTTAGCCCAAAGGGATTGGGCTAGGTTTAAGAGATTTGACCTAATTTGGGCAAGTTTGACTTTTGGTCAAATTGACCAATTGGGTGACCCTAGGATGGGGCTTTTGGGTCCATTGGACTCCAAATTAGGTTTAGAAACTACTGGTGGGGTCAATTTGGTCACATGAGCCTTTGTTGACCCAATTTGAGTTGATTTGACCAAAACAGGCTAAGTTGACTTTGATCAAATTGAGCTCTAGGGTTTACCCAGTCATGGGGCTTTTTGGTCCACTGGGTCCCCTATGACATGATAACACTATGGGTAGGGTCAATTTAATATGGTGGTGGTCAATTAGGGCACTTAGTGAAGAATTGCCATTTTGACCTAAAAAGGGCATTTTGGTCCATTTGCACCACTGGGGGTCCCATGATAGGGCTTTTAGGTCTACTAGGTCTCTTATGATATTTTAGACCTAGATGAGTGGTCAATTTGGCATGGTGGAGGTTAATTGACTCCAATTAGGCTACTTTGACCAATTTGGGGGTTATGGTTGACTTTGGTCAATTTGGCCTCTTTGGTTGACCCCAATGGGTCCTTGGTGCTCTAAGGGAATCCCTAAAGGGTTAGGAATGCTATGGTGGGGTAAAATGGTCAAGGTGAGACCATAAAGTTCAACCCTAAGCTTGGTAACTGGAAATTGCTATTTGCAGACCAACGTGGTTTTCTTCTTCTTACCTCAATCCACATGGCCTTGGGCTCTTCCTATGGTTTTGTCATGACAAAACCAACTTAGGGGTCTAGCTGTTTGGGGGATGTTACAATAATCACAGGTAGGGACAGTAGTGTTGGAGTCGCTACGGCCAACGCTAGCTAAGGCCGAGCGATCCGAAGGGACAATCGAGCTGAGAGACTTCCTGCGGTCAGCATCTCCAAGGACCATACTAAAAGATTCTCGAAAGTAAGAGAGGGGGATCACTGGAGAATGTGAGTCTGAATAGTCTCTGACTCCATATTCAGACCCATCAAGAAAACATGTAGGCGAAAGCATTCTTCCTTTTGTTGTAACTTAACCGCATAAACAGTACAAACAGGAGTAAACTGCTCGAAATAGTCCAATTTCTGATAGAGCCGCTCAAACTCAGAAAAATTGGAAGCAACAGTCATAGATCCCTGTCACAACTCCAAAATGCGATGAGTAACCTAATAGATCTGAGTAGAACTATCAATCTGTGAGTATGTTTCCCTTGCCCGAGTCCATATCTCAGAAGCAAAATTCATCAAGATGTAGTTGTGATAAACCTTGGGAGACAGAGTGTAGGAGCCAGGAGACAAGGAGAGAATTTTTCGAGTCCCATCGTTTCCAGGAGGGATCGTCCTTGAGAGGTTCCTTGACATTCCCGGTAACCATACATCCGGTGGTTGCGTATCGCATACAGAGCAGCACGAGACCGTTCAAGATAGTTTGTACCATCGAGAGGCATAGTGGTGATCTTCAAGGATTCATAGTGACCATGAGTCCGCGGCAGGTCACTCATCTGTGACATCATCACACTCGGCGAGGAAACAGAAGAATCCCTCATGACCAATCAACAGATAATCTGAAGGATCAGGAGATTGCTGAACCAAGGTAGTTAGTAGGCCGCAGGAGCAGGGATTGTTAAAGAAACAGTGGAAGCCGACAAGTGCAGATTGGGGCTTCAGGCGGCATCAGATCGCTGGATGCATCGACTTCAAGCGACATCAGATCGCTGGGCTGGATCGATTGGAGTGCATGATCAGATAGATTGACAATGAGAAGCACTGGCAGCAGCAGTAAGCAGCAGCGACCAAAGAGAATGATGAAGACGAGCGGAATGCCAAAGAGAATGACGAAGACGAAGCGGAGAACTGATGGAGGACAGCGACGTCACGAGAGAACTGCGGCGATGTTCTCTTCAGCGGCCGGCGACAGGAACACTCCGGTCGAGTGACCGCATGAGCGGATGCGGAATGAGGGCCGCTCAAAATATGTGAGCGCTGGAACAGGTCTCAGACGAAGTCGCTATGAGAACGACCGTGGAGCGGAAGAGAGGCACACACGTTTAGGGTTTTCGTTCCTCTAATACCAAGTGGAAATGAGGAAAATAATAATGCATTAATTTTACTAAGCCCAATACTCTTACATATATATGAGTAGGGCATAAAAACACATGACCAAAATAACCCTACAACGGGATGAAGTAATACGACTTGATTAATTACAACTATATGGGCTTTGCTATTTTGGGCTTTAACAGCTGTGATATCATGGCACATTTAAATATTGTGGTGAATGTTCGGAAGAACCTCATGAAGAAACATTTGATTGGTAATTTGAATAAAACATGGATATTAACTCGAAGCAATGCTGGTCTTCAAGTCACGTTGAGATGTAGTTAAGAGGGTCGAATCTTATTTTCCATCCAAGCAAAACACGAAACACAAACTTAAACTTATCGAACATGACAGTCCTATAATGTTCATCGTGTGATTATTGATTTTTTTCCTCACATTATGTCTTTTAAATAGAGTGATTCCTACTTGTTACGAAGAAGACACGTGAGACCTAATAACTTTCTAAATTAACTGTATTCTTTATAAATTAAATTGAAATGATTCTAAACATATGCAATTCTTCTAAAATTGTAAGATATAATGCCTTTAATTCATAAGCTAGTAATTATAAAGAAAGTATAATGCAAGTAAAAAAACATGATAACTCAAATAATTCTTATAGTAGTTAAAGGGGTTCAGTCCCACATCGTATAGGTGAAAAATAAGTTGGCATAGTAAATTCCAAGTGGTTTTCCTCGCAACATAAAGCTTAAGCTTCTAGTTTGAAAATAAGTATGACCAATAGTGTGTCATGCTCAACTTCAGCGTCCCTTTAGCTACACTCAATTGGTACCAAAGCATAACAAATTGGTATTATAGCCTAACTGTGAAAAATACGATGGTAGAGTAGCGAACTGTATGTCCAAATTTGCTTGCTTGGAAAATTTTGTGTGGGAAAGGAGAATGCCCCTGTCCCAAGATATCCTCCATCTAAGTTCCTTAGATCTCCCCACTATGATGTAATGTCTTTTTCTTTCACTATAGTTTAATATATTATAGGCTACAGCCAATCTTTCAAGAAAAATATGATGGTTATAATAGTTGAGATCAAGTAGTTTGATTGCTCGTACAATTTTGAATTTTGTGAACTGGTCTAGTTGGTGAAAGAAAATGATATTTCAAGTGATCTAACCCTAAGATGAGAGAAGGTAACTGTTGATTGTTACTATTTCTGATGAAGCATCATAATATATAAAGGGCAGCCCTGTGCACAAAGCATCCTCGCGCAGTGAGGGTCTGGGGAAGGGTCCCACCACAAGAGTGAAATGTAGGCAAATTTTACTCTGCATTTTCGCAAGATGTTGCTTCGAGGACTCAAACCTGTGACCTCAAGGTCACACAACAACACCTCAACTGGTGCGCCATGGCTCTAAGCATCATAATATATAATAGACTTAATAGTAAAAAATGCATGCACTTTGGGATCTAGATTACGGTTGCGGAATGAAGGTGGGAACAGATGTGAACGCATTTGATGATGATCAAGCGAAATCATTTTTGATTCATGAATGCCCTTTCTTCACCTTTTGTGGCAACGGCTTAAGGCTCCGTTTGGCGTGGTGGTGGCGGTCGTGAACGCGGTGGTTATGAACTGTCGTTCGCCACCGTCCCACATCACCTAAGGAACAATCCATTTTTATGTTCAAAACTAGTCTTTTTTTCTTGGTGGCGGTCATAACCAATGTCATGCCTAACATACATTCTAAAATGGTGGCGTTTTTGTCTAAACTCCTAGGAGCAGAAACACCGCGCCAAACAGAGTCTAAAATGACGTTTTTTTTTAATATGGCTCAGAAATGATTCTTTGAACATCTAACACTTGCATTTCTCTATTAGGGATTTTATTCTTTTTTTTTCTTCTATATGCTGAATAACATTTTCAAACGTGCTGCAACTTACAAGTTAAAACTTGTTCATCAAAAAATTTAATAAATTCTGCTCAGGCATTAAAGAAAACCTTCTGGTTTGAATATTTATTTGTTTTATTGTCTGCCCTTTTTTTCTGAATGATATTTTTAGGATAACAGAGAGTATTTTTAAATTGATCTTTTTTTTGCATTGCTCCAATGTTTTCTGTTCGGGTCTGTTGTGGATACTTGGATAATAGATTTTAATCACATTGTTTTCTTTGCTATTTTTGAATGACGAACGGTGTTTCTGTGAGAATCATGTGATTTATTGTCTCTACCTAGAGCATTCTTTTGGTGGAAAATTTATACAAAAAAGTAAAAATGCACTGTGTTGTATTCTTACTTTAAGGCTCAGTTTGGCACGACGGTGGCGGTCGTGAACGCGATGGTTATGAACCGTCGTTCGTGAATGCCCGGCCTCACCTAAGCAACTTCATCTACTTTTATGCTCAAAACTAGTTTTCTTTTTTTGGTGGCGGTCATAACCATTGTCATGCCAAACATACATTCTATGATGGTGGCTTTTTTGTCCAAACTCACCGGAGCAAAATCGCCGCGCCAAATGGAGACTTAATCTTTATTGTGTCAGCTTTTCTATGAGAACTTATCTTCTGTTGACTGCCTAAATTTTTCAGAATGTGATATACGCTCATGCTTAAACACACTTCAGTTTTTGAACAGGAAGAAGGAAACCTTGAATATTGTAAGATAGCAAACAGTATATAATTTTCTTATTTACCCAGAGTCTTTAATTTACCTTGTAAATAATGTTTTATCTTCTTCTTCATTATGCAGTTGGAGGTTGGTTCCCAAGTGATTGGTCAAAAGGATATATCAAGAAGCTGCTTTGACATATGGAAGAAGGTATTTAGTTGTTTTGTCCTGATCACTTACCGATCTAAAAATACTTTGTAATTTCTCGTGTATGTTTGGCATTCAAGAAACTTTGCTCGCAAGCAGATATTTCAAAAGACGAAATCAAGGCGCGAGAAGAGGTTAAGTAGGAGCTTAAATGGTCATGATGATTTTGAGTTAATGTATTCCCTTTTGTCTAGCCGGTAAGAATGACTTTGTAGCTTTAAAATATAATCTTTCTTTTGAAATTATATTTTCACGGTTAACATTTTAAATGAATTGTCAGTGGTGATTACGACTTGATTATGGACGGGATTCATGAAAACTATGTAAAACTTTGTTATATTGATCCAATGATGACGAAGACCGTAAGTTTTGCCCCTCTTTAGATAAATTTCTCGTGCTTATTTTTCAGCGATTTTCCCGTTGACATTCTTGATTGAAACGGCTGCTTGGTTGACTTTTCTTGAAGGTTAGGTGCCTCGATGCGCTTGGTGTTTCCGATTCATTGCATCAATATGTCATGCGAACTCAAAAGATGGCACTTCATGGTTGACATTGCATTGACTTTGTTTTACAAAAATCATTGTTTTCATGAACATTTTTGCACTTCAATATGTTAATATTTACTTTTTGTCTTTCGCTAGCTTATCAACCTCCGATCGCAATAACTATTAGTCGCTTGATTGCACTAGTTGAGAAGCCAAATATCGAATGGCCAAAGTCTTTACAGAGGTAAAATACCCCCGCAAATAATTCGGCAGTATTATTGCCTTGTAATAACTTCAAATTCATTTAGGTTTCGAGCAATGAATATTGAGAGGAAGGACTTGTTTAAGCTTTGGCAAAGCAAAATATCACCAACTATATCAAGGCATCTTTCATCGGAGTGTTTCGTCGAAGATTTTATCTCCCTATTCTTGCATATTCTAGCTCCTCCGACATTGAGGCCAGTAAGTTTTATATTGGTTTATTCGCTTCATTAATTTGTTCTCACACTTCTCATGCCCGTGTTATCTTATAATTTCTTTCTTCGCATGCTTATGGGTGGGTTGTTTTCTTGTTATTTCTTAGGTGGCAACACATCTATTTTCTGGAAGGGAGAAAGATGATGTGGATCAACTGGTAGATACAATGTTTTCCTATTTCATTACTTACAAAAACTCCAAACTCGAGAACCCCAAGGGTCCTCACAACCATCTAACCGTGAATGATGTCCCTATACTCGTCCTCGAACCCCCAATTGATGGCTTCATTAACTTCAAGGTTTTCTTCCTGATGAATTTTTTCCAGATCATTAGTTAAGGTTTATTATTATTATTATTTTATTTTTATTATTATCCTGTGACCAATTGTTCGCTTTGTTTGAACAGGACTATCAACCTGTGCATTCTGGATTTTCTCCAGCCATGAAGCAGATTTTGATGCATGAGGTGAGTATTCGGCTTTTTTGTTTTTTTCCAAATCATGTACTTCTATTATTAACATAATAAAGATTTATGTTTGCTAATCCAACTAGGAATTATTGAATGACCTTTAATCCTTCTTTACATTATCAATTTTCTGCCCTAATAATAAATAGGGATAGGACCGCATGTAAAACCAAAGGTTATTTTTGAAGCCAAACTACTAATTATATGATAAAATATATCTTGATCTCTGCAAGTAACAGAGGAAACGCCATCTTTGTGGAACGTGTTCAAGGAGAGAACTTAGGCTCCGTTTGGTGTGGCGTTTGGTGTGGCGTTTTTGCTCCGGTGAGTTTGGAGAAAAACCTCACCATCATAGAGTGCATGTTTGGCATGACAATGGTTATGGCCGCCACCAAGAAAAGATTACTAGTTTTGAACATAGAAGTGGATGAAGTTCATTTGGTGAGGTTGGGCATTCATGAACGACGGTTCATAGGTGTTCACTACCTCCACCGCCAAATGAAGCCTTAATATTTCTTGGAATTCAAGACTCCTTATCACAACGGTTAACACACTCTTTATTTCATTGTTTCTGCAAAATATTAATAGATCTTTTGAATTTAGAACCACCCAAAGGTATTTTCCATAATTCCAACTAGATTAAGGATCTATTTGGGACTGTTGTGGTGGTAGGAAAAGTAGTAGTGAGAAAACAATGGTGGGATTAGAACCGTCCAAAAAATAGTGGTAGGAAATGCAGGAGGAGAATGGAGATGTAGAACTACGAGAAGAGAAGCATGAAAATACGAAAAGCTCCTTTTAACTTTTTTGGAAGTGGGAGGATTCACAGCTTTTCAAAAATACCTGTCAAACTGAAAAATAGAATCGTAATCTTGAATAATAGAAGTCCCTCTACTAATAGTCGAGGGTAAAATACAAGAGAATAAAAAGAAACATCGGCTAATAATTATAACACTCTCCCTCAAGTTGGGCATGTAATTCTCTTCATGCCCAACTTGCTAATAATAGTGGCAAATGTTTTTTCACTCAATGTCTTAGTGAGGAAATCTGCAAGTTGTCCCTCTGAGTGTACAAAAGCGGTACATACAATCTCTTTCATAATATTTTCTTTAATGAAGTGTCGGCCAATGTCAACGTGCTTGGTGCGGTCATGTTGGATAGGGTTGTGAGCACTGTTGAGTGCAGTCTTATTGTCACAATACAAGTTGAAAGGGCCAGCTTCCAGTAAACCAAGATCATTAAAGAGAGAACAAAGCCACATCCCATCACGTATACCATGAGTCATAGCTCTAAACTCAGCCTCAACACTAGAGCGGGCCACAACCTGTTGTTTCTTGTTTCTCCAAGTGACCAAATTAGCCCCAACAAAGGAACAATATCATGTGGTAGATCTTCTATCACCAACTGATCCAGCTCAGTCTGCATCGATATATACTTCAATTTTTAAGTTATCACTGGGAGAGAATAGAATGCCCCTACCAGGTGAGGTCTTCAAATACCACAGAATTCTGTGCACGACATCAAGATGTCTGACCTTAGGAGAATGCATATATTGACTTACCACTCCTGCATATTAAATGTCAAGACGAGTATGAGATAGGTAGATCAGATTTCCTACTAGCTTCTGATAACTAGAAATATCTTCCACAGACTCTCCATCATCACGTCCAAGTTTGTGGTTGACTTAAATAGGAGAGGCTTGCAACCACTCATTATTGTTTGTTGTAATAAATCAAGGACATAACTCTGTTATGAAATATGAATCCCATATTTTGTTCTTGCAACCTCGATCCCTAGAAAATATCTCAACTTACTCAAGTCTTTCACTTTAAATTCACTAGCAAGTTTTAGTTTCAGAGCACAAATCTCATCTATGTCATCACCTGTAATAACTATATCATCCACATACACAATCAGAAGAGTCACCTTCATCTCTTTTTGTCTGATAAATAGAGTGTGATCAACATGACTTTGGGTATAGCCTAACGATATCATGACTTTGTGAAGTCTCTCAAACCATACTCTCGGAGATTGTTTTAATCCATATAGAGTTTTCTTCAATTTGCAAACCTTCCCTTCTGAGCTGATAGGGACAAGACCAGGAAGCATTGACATATAGACTTCCTGATGTAGGCTAAGATGATTGAGATGATTTAAGATGAAATATGAGTTATTTGAGAGATTCGGAGTTCGTTTACGTTAAAAATTTTGAGCTATGCGAAAATTAGCTTAAAGACAACCAGCAAGCCGGAAGTGAAATTGTCAACAATTTTGTGGCGTGCGAAGAGTTGCTAATCGATACTGTCTAGTCTTAACAAGCATGTAGAATATAATAGTAATGCTTTAAAGAGTAATACTGTAGCCGAACTAATTTTGTATTTTCTTGGTTGAAGGGATAACTCGAGCTAGTGCCGATCGGGCAATCCTTCGCCGGGTTGTTGCCTACTCCTTCCTTGAAAGTCCTTCTTCAAGGGTCGCACACTCACTCTCTGTAGTCCTTCACTCGGAGGGAAAAGAGCATAAGGGGGAACAATGTAGCAAAAACTAACACTTGCAATTTTCATTCATTCAAAGGATGATTACAACATGAGCGTTCATGTCTATTTATAGATCTTGAGAGCCATGAAAGGTGAGGAGGGGATGGCTTTGGAGTCCATAAATTTGGTTGGAGGTTGGACCATCATTATGGTGGTCTTTATCCGCATGTTTGAATGAGGAAGAAAATGAGGTGGCTTACATTTAAAAAGGGGGTGATTTGTGGTGGCTATTAATGTCATGAAGAAAATAAAGTGATTTATGTGTGTAAAGGGAGAAGTTTATGGTGGTAATTCGTGATATGAAGAAAAATAGGTGGTTCATGTGTGAAAAGGTGGTGATTTATGATGGTCATTCATGACATGTAGAAAATTAAGTGGTTTATGGTGAAAAGTGGGTGCTTTATGGTCATTCATGATGAAGAAATAAAAATGGTTTATGTGTGAAAAGGGGGTTTATGGTGGCACTTCATGATATGAAGAAATGTAGTGATTTATGTGTGGAAAGGGGTGGTTTCATATGTGGGCTAAGTTATGTTGAGTTTGGATGGTTTTGGGCTTGGCTTGCTCAAGATCTATAATATATCATACAATACGTAAAGCCCAAAACTACATAAGTAATAGCCCAAAAATACATAAGACTTAAAATGCAAGTGAGCTCATAAGTATGCTCAAAATAAAATACATAATAAAATAGAAATATAGATTTTGTTTGAAGGTTGATTGTCGACGTCAACTTCTCCACTGTCTTGATTTAACTTGTCCTACATCAGCTCCCCCGGGCTTTAAAGAATTTGACTCTGTCGAATACGAGTCTAAGTAAACCTGTAGGAGTTATGAATCCAACTGCTGCAATTCTTCTATAGTAATCTAGGAATCATCAATTTGGGATAGGCCTTTCCAACGAACAAGGAAGCGTTGGGTAACACTATCAACTGAACATATCACCTGTTCATCGAGTATTTGCGCTGGCCGATGAGACCTTAGACGTCTCGAGGAAGGGGTTGGCAATTGACTTCCGGCTAGTTCCTGCATGTTTGTACTAATAGGAGTATCCACATTGAAGCCATAATACTTAGTTAGATCAGCAATATTGAATACTGATGAATAACCAGCATTTGTAGGTATATCTAATTCAAAAGCACTATTATTAATTTTCTTATTGATCTTGCACGGACCAGCTCTTTTATTGGTTAGCTTCTTAAGAGTGCCCAAGGGCATTCTTTCTGGTCTCACCTTCACAAGCACCATGTCTCCAACTACAAATTCAACGGGGTGTCTGCGTCGATTAGCTGATTTCTTATAGCTTTCATATTTTAACGTAAGCTTTTGTCGTATCTCTTTATGTAACTCATGTATGTGCTCGGCAAATGATGATGCAAATGTTGATGTACTATAAGTGGCAGGTAAATCAATGAGATCAACAGACTTTCTTGGGTCATATCCTGTAACAATTTGAAAAGGTGACATACCCGTAGATCTATTAACAGAACTATTATAAGCGAACTCAGCGATATGTAGTATTAAATCCTAAGTAGCAGCATGTTCAGCAACTAAACTCCTAAGAAGGTCTCCAAGACTACGGTTAACAACTTCTTTTTGGCCGTCAGTCTGGGGCTGGTATGCAGTAGAAAAAGCTAGCTTAGTTCCTAATTTCTTCCATAGAGTTTTCCAAAAGTAGTTAACAAAGCGTACATCCCTATCAGAAACAATATTTTTTGGTAATCCATGTAGACGGACTACTTCTTTCATGAAAAGTGAGGTAATACGGGAGGCATCAGATATTTTATGACATGGAATAAAATGAGCCATTTTACAGAACCTATCAACGACAACGAATATGGAGTCATGGCGATGTGTTGTGCGGGGCAACCCCAACACAAAGTCCATGCTAATATCCTCCCAAGGCCTGTAGGGTATGGGTAAGGGGGTATATGAACCAACCATGGCTCACCCACGTTTTGCCAATTGACAAATGCGATATCGCGCAACAATACGAGCAACATCGCGTTTAAGGCTAGGCCAAAAGAATCTATCTTCAACGATCGCAATGGTCTAGTCTCAGCCAAAATGATCAGCACCTCCTCCCGCATGCATTTCCTTAGTAAGGAATTCACGAAGTGAAGAATCAGGAATACAAAGATGTGTTCCTCGAAATAGGTAGTCATCTCTCATTTGGTACTCATTGTGAGGACTGTGAGACTCAGCATCAAAAGATGCATAAAATATGACAAAAATTCCTTGCAATTAGTATAATGAATCTTCATCTTATCAAACCCTGTGACTGTAATGCTCATGATCCTCATAGTAGTACATACTCGACTTAGCTCATCAGCCAATTTGTTCTCAGCACCTGATGTATGCTTAAGGACAAATGTGCACTCTTGTAAAAATTGAATCCACTTAGCTTGTCGGGAGCTAAGCTTCTTTTGTGAGTATATATTTTAGTGTCTCATGGTCAGAATATAACACAAATTCTTTAAAGAGAAGATAATGTCTCCAATGTCAAAGTAACTGAATAATAACATAAAAAAATTCTTTATCATAGGTTGAATGCTTTTGTCGAGACACATTTAATTTTTCGTTAAAGAATGCGATAGGATGACCTTCTTGCTTTAGGATGCCACCAATGCCAACTCTTGTTAAAATCTAGGATTCTCAGAATAAGGGGTCTTGATAAGCAATTCTTAATCTCTAAGAAGGCCTTAGAGGCTGTTGTAGTCCATCTAAACTCACCCTTTTGGAGTCATTGAGTGATAGGTGTAATTATAGTACTAAACCCTCGAATAAATCTACAATAAAATTTCGCTAATCCATGATAACTACGAACTTCATGAATAGATGATGGTACTGGCCACGCTTGAATGACTCGTATCTTCTCAGGGTCTGCAGAGACTCCTTCACTTGACACAACAAATCCTAAAAATATAGTCGAGGAGGTCATAAATGAACTTTTTTTAGGTGCACATAAAGTTCTCGTCGTAGAATCTCAAATACTTGTCGAAGATGGGAAAGGTGATCATCCCTCGATTTGCTAAAAATTAAGATATCATCAAAATATACCACAAGAAATTTTCCAATATGAGGTTGAAGAATATGGGTCATGAATCGCATAAATGTGCTTGGGACATTAGTTAACCCGAATGGCATGACTAACCACTCAAATAACCCTTCTTTTGTTTCAAAGGGTGTCTTCCACTCATCACTTTCTCGCATGCGAATTTGGTGGTATCCGCTTCGAAGATCAATCTTCGAGAAGGTGGTCGCTCCTGACATCATATCTAACATATCATCAAATCTTGTTATGAGAAATCTATATTTAATTGTAATTTTATTTATCATACGGCTGTCAACGCACATGTGCCGTGTTCCATCCTTCTTTGGGGTAAAGAAGGACAGGAACTGCACAGGGGGACATACTATCTCTAATGAAGCCTCGACTTAAGAGGTCATCGACCTGACGTTTAAGCTCAGCATGCTCAGTATGACTCATCCGATAATGGGGTAGGTTTGGGAGTGTAGATCCAGGATTGAGGTCAATTGCATGTTGAATACTTCTTAATGGTGGTAGCTCAGCTGGTAACTCTTCTGGACAAACATCCTTGAAATCTTGTAAGAGGTCACTTACCTCGGATGTTAATGTGTCCATATGCACCGTACTAGGTGAATTTAGAACAACCAAAACAAACATGAGAGAGTGGTCCATTTCATTTTTAAACTCATGTCTACTAATGATATGAAGTGACTTACGTTCAATAGGGGCCGATGAAGTCACTGGTTGCTTTGGTGCATCTTCTTTAGATTTAGCGGGTTTTAGAATCACACGTTTACCTCCAAAAGCAAATGTATATGTATTCGAACGGCCATGATGAGTCACATTCAAATCGTACAACCATGGTCGTCCTAAGAGTATATGCACAACATCCATGGGGAGGACATCACACCATATCTTATCACTATATCGACCTAACTATAATGGCACCAAACAGCACTGGGAGACAGATATGTATGTTATATCTATCCAAGCAACTTTGTATGGTCTGGGGTGAGGTTCAGCAGTAAGCTTTAGTCTAATAAGAGCTATAGTTGAGACAACATTCATGCAACTACCACTATCAATAATAATTTTGCATGTCTTCTCTCCTATTTTAGTGATAGTAGTAAATATAGTTGTGCGCCTCCAGTCTTCATCAGTCTGTGGCGTGGTAAGCATACACCGTACAACCGCTAAATGATTGGAATCAAGTGCTTCATCAAATTCTCCTTCTTCTAATGGCTCCACTTCACTATCTTCTAAGTCTTGTGATGATTGGAGTGGTTCAAATCCTATATGAAGGTTACGTGGGCACTGAGATGCATAATGCTCTATTTGTTTGCAACTAAAGCATGTGATATTTGTGGCTTTGGGGCCAGTATTTCCACTAGTGGCCTTAGATCCAGGTTTCCCAACGATGGATTTTCCCTTTGGATCAGGGAGTGATGTAGAAATTGTTGATGTGGGCATGGGCGGTGATACCCTAGGTGTTTAGTTACGCTAAGTGAAGGCATGATGTTTATGTTGTTGTTGGGTCTTGAGGTAAGACTCAATTCGAATTGCCATGTGAGAAGCTTCCTCTAAAGTGTTCACATCTCGAATGGTCATTTCAACCTTAACATCAGGGCATAATCCAACCTTAAATCGAGCAATGGATGCCTTAGGAGTTTCTAATAGGTCACATCTAAGCATTAAATCATCCAAACGGGCTGAATATTCAACTACAGTTAGGGTTCCTTGCTTAAGATCATGTAATTCTGAGAAAAGTTGATCATTATATGACTCAGGAAGATATTTCTCAGATAAAAGCGCGTTCATCTCCATCCAACTACCCGCCTCCCTATTTCTACGCTCTTTCTTCCTCTCTACTGCAATCCAATAAGTTCGAGCAGGTCCCTTTAACATTAATCTAGCAAACCTGACTTGAGTGTTTGGTCGTATATTAATCCAATCAAAATATTGTTCAATATTAGTGAGCCAATCAGAGAAGACTCTAAAATTTAAGTTTCCATCAAAGGTTGGTGTTTTAATTTTAGCTCTCGAATAATGTCATCATCATTATTTCTCTCCATGTTCCTTGGAATAATGCGGGGGGTCAAACATTTGGTCATCTTGATGGTAATGATGTCGTAGCTTTTCTTGGTTCTTGATCAAGATGATCATCTAACTCAAAATCAGAAAAATGATTTCCTATGAGTTCAGGATTTTGAATGTTAGACCCTTGTTTAGATTTATCATGATCTATCGGGTGCTTCAGTGTCCTAGTGGGAGTTTGTCCAATATTGTTTTCAAGCGTCTCTACTCGATCCACCAAGATTTGGTTGGAAGTTTCCATTCTTCCCAGCCTATCTATTATGCTTTGTAACATGTCTTCTATGGTTGTAGATGTATTTAGAGCATATTGTGCACCACTGCGAGTAGACATTGACGAAAATTTTATATAGTGATTTTTTTTAACTTTGATAATGCTACAAACATTGTGTCCCAGACCACTATGGGTTCTAAATTAGAGATTAATTTCTTCTTGAAAGTTATAGGGACTTCGAAACAGAGAAATTAAACTTTAGTTCATAATATTTGGAGAAGTATTCTAGGAGTTATGGATTTTTTAATAAAGGAGGCAGCAAACTGAAATTCAGAATTCAGCAAGCGTGATCTAAAAGAAGCAAACGAGATTTATATCTAATCTTGGAGTTTCTTGCTAAAATTTTGGGAGTTTTTAGTAAACACACTAAATGTATGATCTGGAGTGTTTCAAATATTTTGGACTTTCTTTTGATAGAGTTTAAGCACAAAAACATTAAGCTAATAATGCATGCATGAATGCAGAAATAAAAATATTAATTATGCAAATGATTAGATTTTTTTAATAACCTAAATTTATTTTAAATGAACTTAAAATTTTGTGAGGGATTTATAAAGGTCAAAAGAGGTTCCCATCAAAATTTTAGCACAAAATACTTTTATTTACTCTTTTTTTTAATTCTTATAGATGACAATGCATGAGGTAACAAAAATTCCTGTTTTAGGATATTCCCTAGACTAGGGTTAGGGAAAATCTCGCTTTGATACTAATTTTGATGTAGGTTAAGATGATTAAGAGCTGATTTAAGATGAAATATGAGTTATTTGAGAGATTCGAAGTTCGTTTACATTAAAAAACTTGAGCTATGCAAAAATTACCTTAAAGACAACCAGCAAGCCGGAAGTGAAATCGTCAAAAATTTCGTGGCGTGCGGGGAGTTGCTATCCAATACTGTCTAGTCTTAACAAGCATGTAGAATAGAATAATAGTGCTTTGAAGAGTAATACCGTAGTCGAACTAATTTTATATTTTCTTGGTTGAAGGGGTAACTTACTAACTCGAGATAGTGCCGATCGGGCAGTCCTTCGTCGGTTCGTTGCCTACTCCTTCCTTGAAACTCCTTCATGGGCCGCACACTCTCAGTAGTCCTTCACTCAGAGGGAAAAGAGCACAAGGGGGAACAATGTAGTAAAAACTAACACTTGCAATTTTCATTCATTCAAAGGATGATTACAACATGAGCATTCATGCCTATTTATAGATCTTGAGAGCCATGAAAGGTGAGGAGGGGATGACTTTGGAGTCCATAAATTTGGTTGGAGGTTGGACCATCATTATGGTGGTCTTTAGCCACGTGTTTGAATGAGGAAGAAAATGAGGTGACTTACATATGAAAAGGGGATGGTTTGTGGTGGCTATTAATGGCATGAAGAAAATAAAGTAGTTTATGTGTGTAAAGGGAGAAATTTATGGTGGTCATTCATGATATGAAGAAAAATAGGTGGTTCATGTGTGAAAAGGGGGTAATTTATGATGGTCATTCATGACATAGAAAATTAAGTGGTTTATTGTGAAAAGGGGGTGATTTATGGTGGTCATTCATGATATGAAGAAATAAAAATAGTTTGTGTGAAAAGGGGGTGATTTATGGTGGCACTTCATGATACGAAGAAATGTAGTGATTTATGTGTGGAAAGGGATGGTTTCATATGTGGGCTAAGTTATGTTGGGTTTGGATGGTATTGGGCTTGGCTTGCTCAAGATCTATAATATATCCTACAATACATAATGCCCAAAACTACATAAGGCTTAAAATGCAAGTGAGCTCATAAGTATACTCAAAATAAAATACATAATAAAATAGAAATATAGATTTAGTTTGAAGGTTGATTATCGACGTCAACTTCTCCACTGTCTTGATTTAACTTGCTCTGTATCACTTCCTCTTCCAACTCACCGTGAAGGAAAGCATTCTTAACATCCAGTTGTTTAAGCTCCCACCCTTTACATGCGGCACAGGATGATAAAACCCGAATTGAATTCATTTTTTCCACCGGAGCAAATGTCTTTTGGTAGTCAATACCATGAGTTTGGATGTAGCCTTTTGCCACCAACTGAGCCTTGAATCTCTCCACAATACCTTCAGAGTTCTGTTTTACTGTAAAAAACCATCGACATCCAACTATTTTCTTGCTAAGAGGGAGATCGACTAGGTCTCATGTATGGCTCTTTTCTAGAGCCTTTATTTTCTCCATCATCGCCTTTGTCCATTTTGGGTGGCCAAGTGTCTCCTGCCATGTACCGGGGACAGGCACGAAGGATAGAGAAGCGACAGAGGCTTTATGGGAAGAGGATGAAAAGGCATAAGAGACATAGTTAGATAAAGGATATTGAGTGGATAAGTTAATTACTTTTCGGAGAGCAATAAGTAACTCAAGGGGTGTTAAAGACGAATCTGGTAGTGGCTCTGGTATTATGGAATGTGACTGAGTGTTTGATCCTTTGCTTCTCTGAGTGTACACTTGCAACTTATTTCCTTTGGGAATATCTTTTGGGAGCATCTTTGAGAATATTTGCACTCTCCCTCTGAGTGGTGATGTATAGATGAGGAACAGGTAGAGGAAGAGTATGAGCACTCACTTCCAAGTGTGAAGACTCCCCCTGAAGTGAGGACTCGTAATAAGAGGTAGTTTCATGAAAAGTGATATCCATAGAGACAGACTTTCCTGCGTGGAGGATGATAGCATTTGTACCAATTCTGTGTAGGAGAGTGATCAATGAACATACAACGAAGAGCGGATCAAGTTTTGTTCGAGTAATGTTATGAATGTGGACAAAACATAAACATCCAAACACACGGGGTAAAAGAGTTGTAGGAGGGATACCTAAAGTATAATGAGTGTGATTGCCCAGATGACGGGAAGGCATACGATTGATTAGGTAAGCCGCAGTAAGAAGGGCATCACCCCAATAGTATTTTGGAAGAGACATCGTAAATAACAAGCATCGTGTCACTTCAAGAAGATAACGATTTTTACGTTCAGCAGCACCGTTTTGCGCAGGAGAATATGCACACAAGTGGTTTGATGAACGCTGCCAAGATCACTCAAATAACTTTCAAATTTGGAATTCATATATTCACGACTATTATCACTGCGTAGAGTTTTAATGGTTGCACCAAATTGAGTAAAAAACATTTTATGAAACTTTTGAAACGGAGGGAACAATTCACTTTTACTACGCATCAAATAGACCCACATAGTACGAGAAAATCAATCAATGAATGTAACAAACCAATGATAACCGGAGATAGAAGCAACAGGGCAAGGGCCCCATACATCACTATGAATAGTATGAAAAGGTACAGTACACGGCTTAGATATGCGATTAAAAGAGACACGCTTATGTTTAGCAAGTTCACAAATGTCACACATAAACGTGTTAACACAGAAGATGAAAAACTAGGAAATAAAGACTGCATAATAGTAGCAGAGGGATGACCCAAGCAACGATGCCAAATAGCCAACAGAGGGAGCTGGTGAGCATGAAGAGCCTGAGGAACAGCAGTATCAAACACGTACAATCCATCTCGCATGCTACCAAAGCCAATCACCTTCTTCGTTTGCAGGTCCTAAAAGACACAGTAAGAAGGGGAGAAAGTGACGGAGCAGTTCATAGAGTTTGTAATATGACTAACAGATAAGAGGTTGCGAGTAAAAGAAGGGACGTGAAGAGCAAAAGCCAAGGTAAGAGTAGAGCAATTGATGGATCACTTTCCAGCAATAGAGGAAAGAGTTCCATCAGCAATGCTTACCTTGTCTGTGCCAGACAATGGTGAATAAGAAACAAAACCTGACGATGAACCAGTCATATGGTTAGTGGCACCAGAGTCAATGATCCAATGAGTGGTAAGGCGAGACAGCAGCAGAGTGAGCACTTGGAGTACCTGAATGGGCAAATGACGAGGATGGACCAGTAGTAGGCTTAGAGGATAACCCTTGCATCATGCGGCGGAGGGTCATCATCTCATCAGTAGAAAAGGACCCAGGGAGAGACAGGGCTCAGAGATCTGGCCGCCAGAGGTACTATCATCAATGAACTCAGTCAGGTGAGCAGAGCGAGGAGGGATAAAATCGGAGCAGCCATGACCACGTCCACCACGGCCTCCACGAGGTACCATTCCACCTCTTGGTGGAGGAAGACCATGCAATTTGAAGCAAGTGTCGCGAGTATGCCAACTCTGGCCACATTAGTCACACATCAGGCGGTCTTTGTCTGTGGGCCTGGGCTTGAAGTCCCGAGGATTGGTGCCTCCAGAATGAGAGGCAGCAAGAGCAAAACCACTAGAGAGAACCTCTGAACTCCATGACTGACAACGACCATATTCTTGCTGGACAATGTTATTGGTCTCTGACAACGAAGGGACTGGAATGCAACCAAGGATCTGAACAATAATCTGATCAAATTCCCGATGTAAACCATGTAGAAACACAAATACTCTATTCCGATCTTCATGAGCACGAGCAAGGATGGCATCAGTGGAGCAAACAAGGTCGAGAGAGGTAAAATAGTCATACTCCTGATATAGTTGAGTGAACTCCAAATAATAGGCGGACGGTGGGCGATCACCCTGTCGAAGGAGAAAGATCTTCCTTCATAGCTGAAATATCTGAGCGGTGTTCCCTTTCTGAGAATATGTAAATTCGGCACGACTCCAAATGTCCGCAGCTGCATCTAAGAATAGGTAATTTCGTGCAATAGCCTCTTGCATGAAATTAATCAACCACGACATCACCAAAGAGTTCTCTAATTCCCATTGTCCCCAAGTGGTCGCAGTCTTCTCCGACTCCTTAATAGTACCTTTGACATAACCAAACAACCGGCGACTCTTAAGGGCCAAGGCAATCGATCGAGACCAGGATAAATAATTAGTTGTATCAAGACGGATCGTGGTAATTTGAGACGTCGTATGATCATGCCCAACCCGGATAGATCCAGCGGGTTGTGAGCCGTCACGAGAATCAACCACATCAGACATTATGAGAACAAAAAACAAATAAACGCCGAAGAAGATTGGGTCAAAAACAGCCATCGGAAAATCGTCGGAAAGTTGTTGCCGGAAAAAATGTCAGACACCACCACTAGCACCAGCCAGGATCCTAGAACATTTACTCCTTGAGGGTCGAGGTCAGACGAGGCCAAAAGATAGAACCATTTTTCTGTGAGGAAGCATATGTAGGGGATCAACACTAGATGAATGGTCTAGGAAGATCTAGTGGAGTGATCAATCGATCCTCCTAGTATGTGTTAGAAGAGGGAAAAACGAAACTTTTCTGGAAAGAATCAGACCGATTAGACAATTGTCGGAGGAGGCATCGGGCCTAGCCGATCGGCACGCTACATAAATTTTCAGATAGCGGCGGTGGAGAGGAGAGGGGAGAAAGAAGAGGGGAAAGAGAAGGATCTGTGGTGGAGAGGAGAGTGGAGAGGGAGGAGGCCGGCGGCTGCGGATGGAGCGGTGGGCGAGAGACGTGAGCGACTAGGGCAACCCATGCTCTGATACCATGTCAAACTGAAAAATAGAATTGTAATCTTGAATAATAGAAGCCTCTCTACTAATAGTGGAGGGTAATACAAGAGAATAAAAAGAAACATCGGCTAATAATTCTAACCATACCTAAATATTTTTCACACTTTTTCCACCACCGGAAAACCAAACGCCTGCAAAATAGTGGTGGCGGTGTAAATATATATTTTTTTCCACCGCCGCCACCGTCCCAAACAAATCCTAAGTTTTTCCCTTAAACATGTGCTGAACTGCTAATATAGATTAATTTTACTTCCCAATTAGCAATTACTTAACATTTAATAACACTTGTTTACATCACCATCATTTTTTCCATCATCATAATAATAATAATCAAAAAATTGTCTAACAGGTTGAGAAGCATAGAATAAGATCTTCGAATCTTATTGATCCGCACAATACCCGGGCCTCAACTACCGCAAATTCGGAAGTGCTACTCAAAATCACCCCTAAACCCGCATCTGCCAAGAGCGGCGGCGAACCTAGATTGACAATCCCGAAGCGGCAGAAGGAGAACGAAAACAAGCACTCGAATTCCAAGATCAATAAGCATAGCAGCTCAGCCAGTTTCTTTGATAGGTGATGTGTGGTTGCGATTAATCCAATCAAATGTAATCTGTAGGATTGAAGTTATTATTATGGAAATTCATTATTTGCCTGATATTGGTTATTAAAAAAAAAACAGATTTAGGCAAGGAGGCAGCATTGACTCAAATAATAAGGCTGGGAACATGCAGAAGGCAGCAACTGCAGAGAGAGATTCTAGACCGTTTCTCTTCAAATTCAATGAGGTAAGAAAAACATTCAGCTTGCTTGATAATCTCGAAAAAATTAACGGGTTTTGATTAGTGCCGGACTTGGTCAATTGTAGGGCTTCACCAATGCCGTGAAGAGGTCGGTGAAAGTGCGTGAATTGCTGATATGACTTGATTCGTAAAAAAGTAATTTATTCTTCCTTCTGTTAAGATTTTGTTTTCTTTGTCAGTAAAACATTGAGAAGCTTGGGAGATTTTTTTTTAGCTAATTTTATGAGAATTTTATGATGTTGATGTCAGGAAATTTAGAAGCACACACTTAGGGGTTGTATATAGATCATGGGATCTTATATAAGTTAATGTTTTAAATATCGGAGGTCGGCGATATATCGGTTTGAGTTTTTAAATGTCGGAACTCGGGGATATGTCTAGGACATTTTAAAATATCGGATTTTATTGTCTTATAAATAAAATTTTTATTTTTATGTATACTAACTATAATTATATGTTATAAAAATAGAAAAATAATATAACAAATAGATAAAAAATGAGCCATTTATATTACGAAATAAAATCGAATATTATATAAGATAAAATATTATTAACAAATATAAAATGATACATTGTAAAATATATTTAATAATATACAATAATTTTATTTTGATAACAATAAATTTATTGCAAATAAAGAAGATTTAAATATTTTCATATTTTTTGTAATATGAAATTAAGAAATTGTGAAACAATTATACAAAATTAGTTGTAAGAAGAAAACGTTAAAAAAATTGAAATAATAAGTTTAATCGATTTAAACATAAATAATAAGTCTAATCGATTTAAACATAAATAATATAATATTCATAGGCGATTTAGTCTGCTAATATAATATAAAATAAAATAGCGGATGATATATTTAAAAATCGTGTCGGTTGATATATCGGAAAAAATTAGATATGTCGGCTTATATTTTATAAAAAGATAATTTTTTTTTAGAAAAACATATAGTTTTGTCCTAAAAAATGACATGTTGGAGGACATTTAAAACAATGTATATAACTGTATTTTTTTTTACAGAAGTGGTCCATCTAAAAACAATTTGATGAAATTCAACCATAAGTTTTGCTCAAAAGATATTGTGATGTTTAAGGGCATTTAGGCCATCCTTTACATCGTTGTAACGCTTACGTACCTGAATGGTGCGAGTGCCCAATGAAGATTTTGGCTCCTTTTGGAGAAAGACGCCCTCATTTTATAATGTATGTTTGACATGACAACGATTATAATCACCAATAAGAAGAGAAAACTAGTTTTAAACATAAAAGCGAATGAATTTTCTTTGGTGAGGTCGGGCGTTCACAAATGATGGTTCATAACCATCGCGTTCACGACCGCCACTATAGCGCCTTTATAGTGTTTGAAATTGGAAAGCCTTATTAGAATAGCCTGAGATATGTCGTGCACTCTCCTAAATTGAACGGAAAAGTTGGTTTGTCTGACCGAGCGCATAAACTATGATTTTCTCTTTCTTCATCTCTCTTTGGCCTTGGAAGTAGATGTCACAAAATATAGAAGGTTATAAAAAAAAGAGGGGAAACTTTTCATGTATAATGTGCTGCATCACAATTTTTTGGCGTAATTTATGCGCACCTAAAAATACACACCCAAGAACAGTCGCACACGATTAAATATATGATGGTAGTCTGCTAATATAACATAATATAGTGGATGATATATTTAGAAGTCGTGTCGGGCAATATATCGGAAAAAATTGGACATGTCGGCCTATATTTTACAAAAGGACAATTTATTTTTGTTAGAAAAATATATCGTTTTGCCTTAAAAAATGACATGTCAGAGGACATTTAAAATAATGTATATAACTGCATTTTTTTTTTACAAAAGTGGTAAATCTAAAAACAATTTGTTGAAATTCAACCATAAGTTTTTCTCAAAAGATATTGTGATGTTTAAGGGCATTTAGGTCATCCTTTACATCGTTGTAACGCTTACGTCCCTGAATGGTGCGAGCGCCCAATGAAGATTTTGGCTCCTTTTGGAGAAAAATGCCATCATTTTATAATGTATATTTGACATGACAACGATTATAATCACCAATAAGAAGAGAAAACTAGTTTTAAACATAAAAGCGAATGAATTTTCTTTGGTGAGGTCGGGCGTCCATAAATGATGGTTCATAATCATCGTGTTTACGACCGCCACTATAGCGCCTTTATAGTGTTTGAAATTGGAAGGCCTTATTAGAATAGCCTGAGATATGTCGTGCACTCTCCTAAATTGAACGGAAAAGTTGGTTCGTCTGACCGAGCGCATAAACTATGATTTTCTCTTTCTTCATCTCTCTTTGGCCTTGGAAGTAGATGTCACAAAATATAGAAGGTTATAAAAAAAAGAGGGGAAACTTTTCATGTATAATGTGCTGCATCACAATTTTTTGGCGTAATTTATGCGCACCTAAAAATACACACCCAAGAACAGTCGCACACGAGCATTGCCTCATGCCTGGTTGCTGGTAATTCACGTAAGCTCCTCATTCTAATAGATTTGAGCGCAAACTATGGAACCAAGTAGTCGAGGAAGATCATCAGAAGAAAATAAATTTGAACTTGGACAAGATCTTCATGAGCTGCAGTTTTACTACTGATTTTCCCTACAAAGATCTATAGTTGTTTTTGCGAAGATAAGTAATATCGAAGGAGTGTGTTTTCTATATCAACTATTTTTAATGTGCGGATAATAAAATTGCCAGCTAATCGAATTTGGTTGCGTGCGAATATTAATAGTATGAAGATCAAGTTTTTAAGTGTGCTGATAACATTATTTTACATGTAATTTTGTCAAATGATAATTAAGCAGGGTACTCTAGTATTTTTTTTTCAATTGTGAAAGAAAAGTAAATTGCTCTTTCAAGGAATTGATAAAACTCTTATGAAATATAAAGGATTTGTAAATCAAATAATAGATAGTAAATTGATTGGTTTGAAAATAAATGAATTGTTGGTCGTAAAATATTATTCCCGTCAGACTTGATTCTAACGAAAATAAAAAAGCAAGGTTCGTACAATTTTGACTCTTTTCGCTAAAGTAAATGGAGTATCTTGTGCCCTGTCTAATTCACGTGTCACAAATGGATCGGCAATAGGATTCTTTTTCTTTTTTAGCGGTTGTGCATGGAGTTTCGCTCAAGCCCGATTGCTCACGAGCACTCGCTCAGCTTGTGGATTTTTAATCTTGCAAATACAAAAAAAAATATAGGGTAAAGTTTGTATGATGAATATTACACTAGAAGTCCATCTTTGTTTAAGGTTGAATTCGTCTAATCGATGTTAGAATCGTAATAATCTAATAATATAAAACATATTTTAATATTATATATTTTTTTATCATCACATAAAATAAAATTCATTCAATTGTAATATACAAAATGTATTCATTATTAAATATAGTATTTAAATTTACCTAAATATTATAATTAGTCATTTATTAAATATTATAAAATATTCACAATTTAAAAAAAATTAAGTTAACTCAAATGTATAAACAAATAAATATTAAATATATGTTATAATATTTTTTAATCTTAAATTTAATGCTTTTTATTTCAAATAGATTACTTTACAAAATCTACAACTTTAAAATATAAATTATATATATATATGTATTAATTATTAATTAATTAATAATATGTTATTTATATTTATATATTTTGGCACAAAGTTCAACATCCATTGGTGCCTTAGGTGGTTAACCCTTTATAATTTTTAGAGGAGGTTAGGGGTTCCCAGCCAGTTGATTGAAACCGGGACCGGTCCCCAATTCTACGGCACGCCCATTTCTCCAGATGTTAGTCAGTCTGTGGCGGGAGCAGTTCTTTATGCTGGATTGGACCATCTGAATTCTTAATCGGCTGTTCAACCGGTTGAACCGGCCGATCCGATTTTCAAAACTTTGATGATATATAATATATGATCACCTAAGAAAGAGTAGGTTTCGTTAGTTTGCAAGGAATTTTGAAGACTTGGAATTGGAATTCGACGACGAATTACAATTACGTCATTCGGTTCTTAGGTAGCTTTAATAATTAGAATTTGAGTTTAATATCATGGAATTGATTTTAGCCTAAACACAAAATCTAGCTAGACATATCGAAATTTGGCGAGTCACGCTCGCTCAATTTACTACCGATAAAAAAAGTGGAGCAACGACTCCTTAACTGCACTTCATGTTCCTCCTCGACATTCTGACACGCTAGGGCTCCTCCTTCACTTTTCAGCAGCGACTCGCGACCTTCCGATGATCCAGCAGCGACACGCATATTTTCGCCCGTGCGCGCGTTCTTTGCCCGGGCGCGCGTTTTTTCGCCCGGGCGCGCGTTTTTTCGCACGGGCCCGGGTTCTTCGCCCGGGCCCGCGTTCTTCGCCCGGGCGCGCGTTTTTTCGCCCGGGGCAGGTTTTTCGCTTGGGCGTGCGTTTTGTGGCCCGGGCGGGGATTTTTCGACCGGGAGCGCGTATTTTGCTGTGGCCCCCACTTTTAGCACAAGCGAGCATATTGTCGACCGGGCGTGCATTTTTCACCCGGGCATGCATTTTTTCGCCCAGGAGCGCGTATTTCGCCCGGGCGCCCGTTTTTCGCCAGGGCGCCTGTTTTTCGCTCGGGCGGGTGTTTTTCGCCTGGGAGCGTGTTTTTGGCCCGGGGGCGCATATTTCGCCCGGAGGCGCGTTTTTCGCCCGGAGGCGCATTTTTCGCCCGGGGGCGCATTTTTCGCCCAGGCACACGCTTTTTGCCCAAACACGCGTTTTGTTGCCCAGGCGGGCTTTTTTCGCCCGAGCGTGGCTTTTTCGCCCGGGCGCGCATATTTTTCCTGGGCCCCCGTTTTTAGCCCGGGTGCGCGTATTTTCGCTCGGCCGCCTATTTTTCGACCGAGCACCCATTTTTCGCTCGGACACCCGTTTTTCGCCAGAGCGCCCATTTTTCGCCTAGCTGGGATATTTTCACCCCGGCGGGCATTTTTCGCCAGGGCGCTCGTATTTCGTCCGGGCGCACATTTTTCGCCCGGGCGCGCATTTTTCGCTTTGGCGCGCATTTTTCGCCCGAACGAGCACATTATCGCCGTGGTGTGCATTTTGTGCCCGAGCGCGAGTTTTTTGTCATGGCTCGATTTTTACGCCCGAGCGCGTGTTTTTTGTCCGGGCACGAATTTTGTGATGGACGCGCTTTTTTTCATTAGACGCATTTTTATTATGTATGTAAAAAAATATTATTTTTTCGTAATATTTTTTAATTCTTAGATTGAATTTTATTTAATAAACAAATAAAAGAATTAATAAATTCCACAATATTCACCAATATTGTTTATTAGGCGAACACTAGAATTAGAATTAGACCAATTACAATTTTAAATATCAAATTCCAATTCTGTCCAAACTAACAGGCCCGTAGAAATTTTGCCTCTTTTGACTCGAACAAAAGCTTTTTGTATATATTTAGAACTTAATTATTGTGCCTTCAATGATAAAAAAAACTGAAAGTGTCAACCCACCTCCACTTCTTTGCGAGTCCGCCAAGAGGCGCTGCTCATTGACCCCGGCCTCTGCGCGAGCGAAATCTATAAGAATGCTAACCATGGACCCGACTATTTGAAGAAACTAGAATATCTAATACATCCGATATGTTCCCGATTATATAACAAAGGCTAGGCACATGCAATCTATCATAAGCATCCGTTTGAATGAAATTGAAGCCCTAAAATTAGAATTGAAGATCATTTTCAATTAAAGTTACCCTCAATTCAAATTCCAAACCCTCGATTCCGTGGAGAGATTTTTAGGTACGTACAACGCACGTGAACAGTGCCGTGCGCGTGCACATCCAGCCGCCCAAATAAACATCAAATCAGCCGCACTATTTTTGATGTAATTTTGGGCGTCTGGATGTGCACGCGCACATCACGCTAGACGTACCTAAAAATTGTCCCAACCGAACAGAGCCTAAGTATATATCTTGGGCTTTTAAGAAAAGAGAGGAGAATGAGAGAAAGGAATAGAGAGAGAGAGAGATTAGATCAAAGCATGTGAAAATCACGTGCACAACTATTAATTTACATAAGAGAACATTTTCCTTATCATAATAATACTTGTAATTAAAAAATTTGGGGGTTTCCCATGCTATATTACTTGAATCCAGTTATATAGTCTTGAAGGCAGCTGCCTTACAATATAACCTCAGGCCACCATGGCTTATCATCCTCAACGACCCCAACCACGCCGAAGAAGGCGAAGATTTTCGTGTCAGTAATGCTGAAGAGGATATCGGGTCCTCTAATGTCCCGCATTAGCAAATTGGGGCGCGAAAATGTTACGTATATGCCCCGGAGGGACTCCTCCCGAGGAAAGGGTAGATGCAAAGAAGTCATCTTGGCATACTGGGGACAACCACAATATAAAGAAGGCATAAGGAATAGTTCGCCCATCCGACGTTTGATAAGAGACTTCGTCCTTGCGCTCCGAGAGGAAACAACCATCGATCGTACACGGTCCCTGCGAGAGATCGTGAAGACGAAAGATAAATTATTATATATGTGCACCTACATGTTATCTACACGCCAAATAAAGTAATCTTATGATAAATTTTTTTGTTACTTTTCAAACCGTTTTGCATTCTTTCTGTGTCTGATTTTGTAATTCCGCTTCGTCGGCACCCTCGTTCATAAGCTTATAGTGATAAAATAAAAGTATACACACATACTTACAAACTTCACAAGTGAAGGCTTCCCGATGATGAGAACAAAGGCCGACGAGATCAGGATTCGATCGTAGGTGTGCTTATAACATCACTCTTTTATTTTTTGTTTACTCCCTTAACATGCACATGAGTAACAGAGAGAGGAGTCGGGAAAGAGAGTAGAGTAGAGGAAACAAACCCTGCGTCCACGATCGTTCCTTCGCTAATTCGCATTTACGAAGCTGAGAGCTCCAAGATTTATATATTATTCCTCGTAATCAGGAGCGAAGGACAGCTCAAACTCTGCATCCATGATCACCCCTCCCATCACATGCACGATAACCTCGCCTTTTCTGAGATCAACCCAATCCGAGCTGACATTGTTAGCTAACAGAGTTCCATTGGGCGTCTTCCAAACAGAAATTCTGAGCCCGGAGACAGAATCCAGAGCTAACTCCTCCAGAACAGGGACAGATTTTGAAGGCAGATGCAGAGGAACTGCGCAGAAACCCATTACTCGAGAGAGGATGGCGATTGTATCGTTCATCTTATCGGGCATTAGGCTGATGCTCGGTCGCAGTTTCAGGACACGCTCGAATGCTTCGTCTGAGGGGGCGAAAACTGTGAATGCGAGATCGTCGGGGAGCATGCCGATCATCGATAGGGCCAGGTCGCCTAGCTTAGTTTCGCTCGGCCGGGTTTCTGATTTGGCTACTTGGCCGAGCGAACTCGGTGCTATCTCCGGAAAGCCTGGGCTGAGTAAAACCAGAATGCAGAAGGCAGGGAATGATATGCACAGTAAAGTAAGCACTCTCCGGTAAAACCGACCCCGGTTCATCCTTTTCCACAGCCACATTAGATGCCAAGAACAAGTTGAAAGTGGAGATCTTTTTTTGTCAACATTGTCAGGAACAGGTTCTTCGGAAAATCAGAAATGCGAACAAGATTGGCCGAGTCATTGAGCCACATGTAAAACACGAAATAAGCCACATCGGCTTCCTGCAAAATAAGAAAAAAAATTTATTTGTGAATGGAGAGCATAAAAAAAAGTTCGCAAAGCATATGTTGGGAAAGAAGTTTGAATCTGGAGAAGGCAAGAAATGTGTTTGCTCCGCCTGCCTCCTATGGAAGTCATGCCTATAAATGTCTCAAGCTGCTGCTCCTACTTAGGCTCTGTTTGGCTCTCTGGCGGCATTCCAGTGAGGGAGCAAACTCATCGGACTTTGCGACTCGAGGGAAGGGGCGGGGTTTGAAACGCGGCGTTTTGGAGCTTTTTGCTCAGGAAAGCGGTGGCGGAAAATGAAACGCACTGGGGCGTGACGCCGGTGACATTTGCTTCCGCACCGGAAGCCCGCCGGAGAGCCAAACAGAGCCTTAGATAGAGGCTCCATTTGGCACGGCGGTGACGGTCATGAACGCGGTGGTTATGAACCGTAGTTCTTGAGTGTCTGACATCACCTAAGAAACTTCATCCACTTCCGTTGTCATGTCAAACATATATTCTATGATGGTGGCATTTTTTTTCAAAACTCACCAGAGCAAAAACGCCACACCAAACGGAGCCAGAGTTGGCACCTTGAACACCTGCGCTAGCCTGGTGATCGAGTTTCTTCGAATTGTGGGGTCGAATTGCAGAGTGAACCTGAAAAAGAATTGCTTCGATTCATGGATCTTGTTTTTAATGTTTGGGGACTTCATGACAGATTTTCTGAAATAGATCGCCTCATCGCTGTCTCTGCCGAATGAACACGAGGCTGCAAAAATAATCGTACACTCCACCTTCATCTTTTTGGGAGCGAAGACAGAATGCAGATGCGAACAACAACGAAATCGAGTTCGAAGCTATCGGCGTGGAACGATCATATAGTGCATGAGGATATTCCGCTCCTACTATTTAAATGTCATCACATACGTCGATTTTGAGGGCAAAAAGACATTCCTTTAAAAAAAATAGGCAATGTTGTTTAGTAATATATAAGTAGATAGATACAAATCTTTTTATATGTCAGCCGACATAACTTCTGAAAATATCACATGGTACCCGCTATTTTATCTTAGGTTATGTGAGCATTATATATTCTTAAATCATCTAAATGCATTACATTACATTATATTTGTTCTCTAGCACAAATATTATTCTGACAATCAATTTTGAGTACAATCATATCACATTCTCTCTTTCTTACCCCATTAAAAAAAAATTTAAAACATTCAACATATTTATTAATTAATGTTTTATGTTTTTTGATGTAAATTTTATTAAGCATGATGAGATATACTATCAACAAAGGACATTTAGATTTTAAATATTCTTTTCTTCCTATTAAACTTGATGTTATCGAAATAGAATTATTGTATAATATTAAATGTATTTCATAATATATGTATAAGTTGTTTAGAAACTAGTCAGTGCTTGTATTCTGTAACTAGTATTTTATTTTTGATATCTTTCAGCTTTATTTTAGGATGCACGTGACTCGTATTTGTCTATTTGTTATGCTACATTTTACTTTTTGAAAATACGAGTAACAGTGCATGGGAGCCCCGTGCGACCGCGACAGTACCCCCGGTAGCAACAGTACCTCAGCACTGCGGGTTGCGAACAGGCAAAAGCCCGTTGATTCGATAGATTTTTCAATAAATTAGAATCATAAAACAAAGCAGAATCAAGCTATTGGTAAAGCTTTACAATTTCAAATACCTCATACTTGTAGAACCCAAATTTTCCCCTTTGCACTACCCAGAGTAGACTCGGCTCTCGGTTTTAGTAATGTATTTGTGGATCTAGATTATCCAAAACAATGGTTGATGTGGAGGGATCCAAAGAAAATTTGTTATAAAAATTCACAACTTAAATCCAAATAAAATGAGTTATTAATCCTTAGTGTGCTGCGAGCAAGAATAGAGAAATAAAACACAACATGAAAACCTCATCTTATATCAGTCTCAATATCTCATCTGCAATTTGCGAAGATGGCTCCATACAGTGATGCTTTAACCCTCTAGTCTCCAACTTACTATGACAAGCAAGCTTTTATGATGCCATCAATACCGTCTAAAGCCGGCCTACGGCTGAAGAGAAAGCATGTTCCGCGGATCTGGCATATTACAAGCCCTCTCAATCTCTTCATCCACTTTGTTCCGTTTGGGATCCAATATCAAAAAAAAGAATGATTTTGATGGTCATAAAGAAGAAGAAAGGAATGAAGCCGACGAAGTGCCAATCCACATTGCCCTAATAACTATTTGTAACAGATGAAGGAGCCGAGTCAAATCCCATAATCAATATTTTTCGAGTTCTTTTCTGCAAAAAAACCCTGATAAAGATGAGATGGATGTTTACCCAGATTTCACTGCTACTAGAAACGTCATCAAAGAGTGATATGGCATGCCTGACAACTTGCTCCAACGTGAATATTCAACATAAGTGGCAAGAGATATTCCCATAAAAGAATCTGCACCACGAAGAAAACTCCATCTCGCAACAAGCTCGAACTATTCACAAGAAGTAATCACACAAGTTTCTCATAACACACAAACTGACAAATCTCAACAACACTCACAATGGGGCAATACAAATCTCTAATCACTACCTCTGCGACATGAAGAGAACCATGAAACATCATTTTGAATTGGTAGCAGGTGTTGGGTATATTACAGGGTGGTTGAAGACTCCGATAGTCGTCGATAGCTTCAAGGCAATGATATGAGTTGTGGCGGTGAAATACTTATAGCGATTCCTCAGGCAATGACGAAAAACAAGACAGGATTAGAGAGAGAAATAGAGTAGAGGCCAAAGAGAAGAAGGCTGGAAGGAGAACCAGGAAATATTTCTATATGTTGCCCTAGCACTGTTCTATATATGCTAATATAATCGCAGCCATAAACTGCTCTTTAAACTGTGTCAGGACTATTAATGCCTTAATCAACGGTTAAACATAATCAGTCAGATAAACCGGCTTCCTCTTAGGTCTGGTTCGTATGTTCCTCAAGCTTACGCTACGCTCATCCTTGGCATGCCTGGAAGAGAGATGCGTGGCACTGCCCTGTTGCACAGAGCCACCTGGATCCTCATTCTCCTCCTTCATACACTGCTTTGGCGATAGAGTGGACCGCGTGACGTCGTTGTGGTGTTCCATAGCTTTGCTTAAACCCATGTGAACCTTCAATCCTATGGAACCAGCTGTCGTTAGCTGGTTTGCGAGTGTCAAATAATCGTATGGTCTTGCGGCGAAACAATGCCCGCCTATTCGGGAATGATGTCCGCATCGTGATAAGATATATTATGGCATTGAGACTTCATCCAGAAAGAGCGATGGAGGAGAAGGGGGCACCGGCGATGATGTACGGCAGCCACGATTCACAGCAATTTGAACGGTATGTCCCCCTGACGCTTCTGGATTATAGTAGGCCTTGAGGTCTCTGTTTTGAGTGTTGAAATTGATGTTGATCTGTTGGTGAGGTGATGTTGAGGGTTTCTGTTGCACCTTGGGGTGGCAAGGGAAGCGATTCGTCAGTAACTGGGTTAATACTAACCCGCTCGGTGAGATCCGACCTTTCTTTCTATGTGTCTGTTGTGGTTGTGTACTGGCATGTTTTGATGGTGTTCTAAGTGAGTCGTGCAGGGAGGTGATAGAATGTTATTTTGTGTATGCTCAATCTGTGGAGTGTATCTGAGAAATGGCAAAAATTTTGGAACTGGGCTCCGTTTCCAAATATAGGTTCGAGTTAAAGCCCCCCAAGCGACACGTGGCGCAATCCTGTAGGGCAAGTAAGTCGTGCTATTTCTGCCCAAATTCACGGGCGCTAGTTCTTCTCTTTAGGGTAATTCGCGCTAGTTCTTCTCTTTAGGGTAATTCGCGCTAGTTTTCGCTGCTCTTATCATTTCTTCAACCACATGGTGTGCCCTCACTGATTTCACGAACAATCAATACATTTCATCTGTGTTCGGCTTCTGTTACTCTTTTCTACCTGCAAGGAGGCAAAAGCTCGACAGTCGACACCTTCTTTACAGAGAATGGGGAAAATGCAGGGACGCTAGCAAATTTTGATTGATTACCTAAGCCATCACTCTGTTTATCATGTTGTTGATCCAGGAAATTAATGTTGAGATCGTATTGATCTCCCAGGAGATTAAAAATGACTATTTTTCTGTTTTTGATCCAAAAAATTAATGTTGAGATCATATTGATCTCCCTCCCAAGAGATCAAAAATGACTGTTTTGCGGTTTTTGATCCAGAAAATGACTGTTGCTCTCTCCAATTAAGAAATGGCGGTTCCCACTCTTCTCCATCTATGTCTGTCAAATAAGGAGGAACCATTGACCTCATAGTTGAGAACAAGTAATACTTACTAAATGAACGGATTTCGATGTCCTGGGAGATCAAAAATAATCTCCCATGAGATCACAAATGATCTCCCAGGAGATCAAAAATGATCTCTTCGGAGATCAAAAAATCTCTCTCAGGAGATCAAGATTGATATTCCAGTAGATCATTTTACTGACCTGGGAGATCATCGTCTTCCTCATGCGTTGAAAATAAAAAAAGAAACCCTAAACTCGTCAAGGCAAATACCTAAAACTAGTCCCAATGTGAGGAACTTACCTCTGGATGATGTGTGAAGGACGAGCCTGGAGAAATTTCAAGAGGACGGCGGCGAGGATGCACAAGGAGGACGACAACGAGGTCAGCACAAATTCGTCGGGGATTAGCGAGGGGAGAAGACAATAGCTTGATTTCGAAAAACAGCCCGCAGAACACCTTTACGTAGGAAGCCATGGTATGCACGAAGTAATTTTTTGAAATAGCGCGAATTACCTGCCCTACAGGATTGCGCCACGTGTCGCTTGGGGGTTTAACCCGGACTTAGATTTGGAAACGGAGCTCGATTCCAAAAATTTCATCTGAGGAACGGCATGTGAGGGGAATCTGTGTACGATGTTATGGGGTGGGGACGAAGGGCGATCTAAGTCGTGCAAGATGGATGCAAGAGAACGATGTTTTGGTGGGTGAATAGTTTGTGCAGTGAGGGAAGGATGTATGTTATTTTGTGCTCTAGTTCTTGTGCATTTGGTGTGTCCGGGTGTGTGTGGGTATATAGTGAGGTTCGTGGGGTGGAGAGGTTGTAGGGTGGTTCGGCTGTGTGTGAGTAGAGAAGTTGATATCCTGCGAAAAGTGAGGTAGAGATGAGTCTGGGTCAGAAGAAATAGATACCTCCTCCCATGTGCTGTTTTTTGGGGGTAGACATGCCCACTGCACTAAGACCTCTCTCTGCGGTTTGTCTTGGTTAATTATTGTTCTTTCGTTGATGAATGCTTGTGGCGTATGCATTGGATGATGTTACTGGAAGACTCAAGGCAATGTGTTGTCTATATGTGGAGGCTCTCCATGGTATTGTTTCAGTAAAGAAATATGGAAGACAACATGTATTTTTACATGCTTTGGAAGCTGGAGTCGATATGCTACGAGACCGACCTTTTCCAGGACCTTGTAGGGGCCATAATATCTCAGATGGAGTTTCCGTTGTCGATGTTGTATGATGGAAAGTTTCTTGTAGGGTTGGAATTTTAATAGGACCCAATCATGGACTTGTAAATTTATGTCAGTCCTCTTCTTACCCTGTTGTATCTTCCTGCGATGTTGAGCAAGTTGTAAGTTATTTTTCAAGGTCTTGAGGAGTTCGTCACGGTCCTGTAGCATTTCATTGGCATCTTCCACAGTGTTGAGGCTTGGATGATAGTCTCTTAGTGTTGGTGGAGCACGACCAAACATTACCTCGAACAGTGTCATTTGGATTGTTGTGTGAAAGGTCGTATTATAATGATGTTGGCCCATGATAATTTCTTGGACCAATGACGCGGAAATTGGTGAGTGAAAATCCTTAAATATTGCTCAAAAGTGTGATTAGTGTGTTCGAATTGCCCGTCGATGTACGAATGATACGCCAAGCTGGAGAGGAATTGTGTGCCTTGTTCAATGAATAACTCGCACCAAAATTAATTTTGAAAAATAGCAACCCGATCGAAAATGATCAAACGTGGCAACCCATGGAGTTTCCCCACATGTATCCAAAACGCAGTGGATAACGATGTGGTCGCAAAACTCGGGTATAGAGCAATGAAGTGGGTAGATTTAGTAAGACGATCAACCATCACCATGATAGTATTGTGGGAACAGGACATAGGTCAATGTATTAGTTAGTCCACTGTTACATCTTGCCAAATTCGGTTGGGAGTGGGCAAGGGTTGGAATAATTCGGGGGGGGGGGGGGGGGGGGGGGGGGGGCATGATTTTAGAGGGACACAAATCACAATTAGTGATGTATGTTATGATTATAGCAGTCATGTGAGGCCAATAGTAGAAAGACCGCAGACATTTGAAAGTTCGTCGGATTCCACCATGCCCACCCTCGAGAGAGTCATGGGCATGGTGGAGAAGAGTGCGTTGTAGGGAAGGCCCAGACGATGTATAGAGCATATTTTTGCAATAGAGCAAATGATTGCAGAGAGACCAACTTGGGGTTGGTAAGGAGGCTATGATAAGCTGTAAATTTTAGTGACGAATGGGTCGAATGCATAGTCGTTAGGAAGGGTATCAAACATGGGAGTGACTGATAGGGACAAGTGAAAGTAGTGGGCCATTGATGTATCCAATTGTTGTTCAGGGAGAGACATGAAATATAAAGCATCAGTTGTAGAGTTAAGACGTGTTAGTAGAGAATTTGATAATTGTTAGATGTTATATAAATATGTATGCCTTAGTCCGGTTTAATAATAAGCCATTCATTCTCTTCGTAACATGGTATCAGAGGCGCGTCGCTAGGGTTCTCCGCAGCTGCCGCCGCACTCGTCTCTCCCCGCTCCTTCGCTCGTCCTCGCCGCTTCGCTCGTTCAAACCCCTCGTCCTCGTCGCCTTTTCCTCCGCTAGAGATCTGGTTCCTCCCGTGCCCTAGACGGAGGCGCGCTGCTGATGATGCCGCCTGCCGTCGCTACTCCTTGATCCGATGTCGATCTACTGCTGCCTGAAGCCGACGCCTCCCGTCGAAGCTGCTGCTCCTCCCGTCGAAGCTGCTGCCCCCGTTGAAGCCTCCCGTCGACGCTGCTGCCTGAAGTCGACGTTGCTGCCTGAAGTCGACGCTGCCTGAAGTCGACACGGCTGCCTGAAGCCCCCGATCTGCCGCTACCTGATGCCGATCTGTTGCTACTTCTTTAAGCCGTGCCGATCTCTAACCCTGCTGCACTGATGTCGGGCATCGGGGGCTGCTACTGTGTTGTCGTCTCCGGGTACTGTTCCTTGATGCCTCCTGCAGACTATTGAAGGTTTCTGCCATTGCCATGGGGGACTCGGATACAAGCACCACTCAGACACATGTTCCCTCAGGAGATTCTACCAACACTTTTCCTTCCAATGCAAGGTTGGCCACCACTATCCTTACCTCCTCCAACTTTCAGTTGTGGAAAAAGGGGGTTACTATGTCTCTAGCAGGCATCCGACGTACTCACCACCTTACTAGACTACCTACTCATGCCGTGGGAAGTGCCGAATACGACGATTGGTACAGTGATGATTGTCGTATCTTTGCGCTCCTTCTGAGTTCCATGGATCCATCAGTTCAGCAAATGTGCAAGAATTGTGATAGCACTAAGGAGCTGTGGGACACCCTGCATATGATGTTTTCTCAAGCTAACAACCTCTCTCGTCTTGGTGAACTCTTTCCCAAGATGGCTGAGCTACGACAAGGAGCTCGTCCCGTCACTGAGTACTTCGCTGAATGGAAGGTTCTTGCCGATGAAATCCTGAATCTTTGGGAGATCCCCTCTACCCGTGAAGGACATCAGGCTCAACGTGAGCATCTGGTTCTCATTTGGCTTCTGAACGGACTTGATCCAAACTTTTCAACAACAAGAACGGAAATGCTTGCGAGTCTTTCTACTTTGTAGACTGCTAGTGTGTACCATCGTCTGACTAAAGCGGGCTCTGCCGCTTCTCCAACTGCTCTACATGTTTCCTCCAGCGAGTCAATTGCGCTGGCCTCTCGAGGGGGAAGGGGCACTAGCAGAGGTGGTCGGTCTGGTTCTGGACGTGGTCGGGAGACTGATACGCGACATTGTACTCATTGCGGACGTCGTGGTCACACAAGGGATACGTGCTGGCTCGTGCATGGGAAGCCAGACTGGGCGGCCAAAACCTCGTCAGCTTCACCTCGATCTGCTCACGTTGCCGACTCGACTCCGGCTCCTCCGGGTCACCTCACGGTCCAGATCTCTGAGGAGGATTATCGTCGCCTGCAGGCTCTTCCAATTTCCTCTCCACCTCATAGTGCTGCTATAGCCCAGACTATTCAGCCTGCCTGCACTTCCCAGACCACCCAGCGCCCAGTTCAGTGGCTGGCAGATTCTGGAGCTTCTGACCACCTGACTAGCTCTTCAGGTATCTTGCATTCGTATCATACCCATTGTGGGTCTTCCATTACTGTTGCAGATGGATCCACTGTTCCTATTGTTGGCTTTGGAAGCTGCAATGTGACACCGGATATGCCTCTATCCTCGGTTGCTCATGTTCCTCAATCTGCTTACAACATATTGTCCATTAGTAAGCTTACTCGTGATTTAAACTGTACTGCTATCTTCACATCTTCTGGTTGCATTTTTCAGGAACAGTCGACGAGCCGTATTATTAGTAGAGGAAAGCTGCGTGGTGGTGTTTATGTTTTGGATGAAGTTTCCCACATTGCCTGTTCTGCTGCTTCGGCCAAACTCTTGGACCTCCACTACCGTCATGGTCATCCTTCTATGCAGGTCATGCGTCGTTTGTATCCTGAGTTTGGGAACGTTTCCCATCTCAGCTGTGAGTCGTGTTTGTTTGCTAAACTCCATAGAGTTAGCTATGTACCTCGTGTAGATGTTCGTGCTTCTGCACCTTTTGATTTACTTCATTCTGATGTCTGGGGACTGTGTCCTGTCCCTACGTTGTTAGGACACAGATATTATGTTACCTTTATTGATGATTTTTCTCGCATGACTTGGGTTTACTTAATGAAAAATCGCTCTGAATTACTATCTATTTTTCAACATTTGTGGAATGAAATTTTCACTCAATTTTCTGTTCGTCTGAAATGTCTTCGTACCGATAATGGGAGGGAATACATGTCCCAGTCCATGTCTAGCTTTCTTTCCGACAAGGGTATCATACACCAAACCAGTTGCCCTGATACCCCCCAACAAAACGGGGTTGCCGAAAGAAAAAATCGCCACCTTCTTGAGGTAACCCGGGCTATCCTTCATCATACGCATGTTCCCAAACACTTTTGGGGAGATGCTATTCTTACCGCTGCCCATCTCATTAATCATCTTCCTACTCATATACTTCAGGGGGAGACACCTTATCACATCCTTTATCCCGACCACTCGGGGCCTCCTCTACCCTTCAAGGTCTTTGGGTGTGTTTGCTATGTCCGGGATGCTCGTCCCTCCGTTTCCAAACTTGATCCTCGCTCTTTGAAGTGTATCTTCCTTGGATACTCTCGGACTACCAAGGGATATCGCTGTTATTCTCCAGAACTCCACAAATACATCATTTCTTCAGATGTTGTCTTCCTCGAATCTGTCTCATATCGTACCACTGGCTCTCCCCTTCCCACTTCATCTTCTGATCTCTCTCTCGATGAGATGCTAGTTCCTCGTCCTGATTCTGCTCTCGTCTCTCCGACTGACATATTGTGCCCCCTTTGGGGACAGGTCTACTCTCGTCGCACTTCTGACAGAACTGAAATACCACCATCTCAGCCTACCTCAACCATTGATGGCACAACTATTGTTCCTCAGATTGCTCCTGCTAGTGAGGACCAGAACCAAACTGAAGTGCCTGCCACTCCACCTCTGGCTAGTACCGAGCTTCCTATTGCTCTCCGCAAGGGAAGTCGGACTTGCCAGAATAGACCTCTCTATGTGAGCTCTTATCAGGGGTTGTCTGCTTCTCATACCGCACTTCACTTGATGTTGGATCAGTACACCATTCCCTCAACGGTTGGGGAGGCCAAAACTCATCCTGGCTGGATGGTTGCTATGCAAGAGGAATTGACGGCACTTCAACTGAATAATACTTGGGAACTTGTGTCTTTGCCTCCTGGAAAGCGCGCTATTGGTTGCAAATGGATCTACTCTGTTAAAGCCAATGCCGATGGCTCTCTTGCTCGCTTGAAAGCCCGCCTTGTTGCCAAAGGCTATGCCCAAACTTATGGCGTGGATTATGAGGAAACGTTTGCACCTGTTGCCAAGATGTCCTCTATTCGGATCGTGATCTCTCTTGCAGCCACTCACCGGTGGCCTCTCCATCAGTTAGATATCAAGAATGCGTTCCTTCATGGGTCCTTGGAGGAAGAGGTGTATATGGAACAACCACCTGGGTTCGTTGCTGAGGGGGAGCGTGACAAGGTGTGTCGTCTCCTTGCCTCCTTATATGGGTTGAAACAATCCCCGCGCCAGTGGTTTGCTCGCTTTCGGTCTGTTGTCACCAAATTCGGACTTACCAAAAGTGTCAAAGACTCATCTCTCTTTTATCGGAACTCCTATGCTGGTACTGTGCTCCTAATTGTGTATGTTGATGATATCGTCATCACTGGTAGTGATCCTAAAGGGATAGCCGATCTCAAAGCGTTCTTACACTCCAACTTCCAAACCAAAGATCTAGGGTTGTTGTGATACTTCCTTGGGATTGAAGTTACTGATCATGACGACTCTATCTTTGTTTCTCAACGTAAATATGCCCTTGATTTGTTATCTGATCTTGGAATGTCTGACTGCCGCCCTATGGATTCTCCCCTTGAACCAGGAGAAAAGGGCCTTCATGCCGAGAGCAAATCTTTTGATTCGTCAGAGAAGTATCGTAGAGTAGTTGGAAAACTTAACTACCTTACTATGACTCGCCCAGATATTGTCTGTGCTGTGAGTAAGGTCAGTCAGTTCATGGCCACCCCAACTATCTCTCAATGGGACTCTGTTCTCCGCATTGTTAGGTACATAAAGAAGGATCCTGGTCTAGGAATATCATACAAGAATCGTGGTCATTCCAATATAGAGGCTTACTGTGACTCCGACTGGGCAGGTTGTTTAGCCACTCGGAAGTCTACCACAGGATTTACTATATTTATGGGAGGAAACATTGTCTCCTGGAAGAGCAAGAAACAGACCACTGTCGCCAGATCTAGTGCCGAGGCAGAGTATCGGGCTATGTCGCACACTGTTGCTGAGATCATGTGGATCAGACAGACTCTTTGTGAAATCGGATACCCTGTTCATGACCCAACTCTGTTATGGTGTGATAATCAAGCTGCAATACAGATAGCAACCAATCCTGTGTTTCATGAACGCACAAAGCACATCGAGGTTGACTGTCACTTCGTACGAGAGAAGTATGAAGAAGGTCTTATTTCCTTGAGCCATGTGAAGACTGGGGACCAAGTTGCTGATATTCTCACGAAAGGAGTTACTGGGGTCAGAATGAATTTCATATGTAACAAGTTAGGTCTGGAAAGTTCCCACAACCCAACTTGAGGGGGAGTGTTAGATGTTATATAAATATGTATGCCTTAGTCCGGTTTAATAATAAGCCATTCATTCTCTTCGTAACAATAATTGTAACCCAACATGTTGGAGAAGAATTGTTATTGCTTCGGTGTTTCATGTTTGGATAGTTTGAGATAGCATGTGAAGTAAACTTCGGTGATTGGTGTGAATAATAAAAGGGTTTCACAACAAATACTGACACCATTTGGCCACAACCCAGGTGATGGAAAACACGTAGCCTCGAAAAGTTTGTGGTTGTAAAAGGCGATAGGATGCTTGTTTTGCATCAAGACTGCGTCGATGTCAGAACTAGAGGCATCAGTTTCCAAGATAAACGGTTGAATAAAATCCGGAAGATGAAGGACTGGAGAGGTGTTTAGCAAGTCTTTGAGAGATAAAAGTGCAGTATCCACCTCTGGGACCAATGGAACCCATCTTTAGTGAGAGATCAGTGAATGGGCTCGCAATGAAGTAAAATTACGAATGAATTTGCGAGAATAACCAACAAGGCCGAAAGCTCTAGAGTTGGGTCACATTCTGTGGGGTAGGCCAGTTTTTAATGGCGCAAATCTTATTGGGACAAGGGTGGATTCCAACTTGGGGGATAACATGTCCAAGGAATTCTACAGTAGTTGTAGAAAAAACACATTTGGTAAGCTTAGCGTAGAATTTGTGTCGCCGAAGTGTGTCAAAGACAGATCGGAGATTAACCCAATGCAGTGCAACTGTAGGCCTATAAAGGAAAATGTCGTCAAAAAGTATAACGACAAACTTTTGGAGGATGGGTTGAAAAATCGAATTCATGCTTGCTTGGAATGTGGAAGGAGCATTTTGGAGACCAAAGAGACTGACGAAGAATGCGTCATGACGGTGGTGGGTTCGAAAGGCGGTTTTTGTGTATACCAAGGAGTGCATCCGCACTTGGGGGTAGCCGGCACGTAGATCAAGTTTGGAAAAGATGTGGCACCATGTAATTCATTGAGTAGCTCATCAATGGTAGGAATGAGAAAACAATCAGGAATGGTTTGGACGTTAAGTGCACGGTAGTCGACACAAAAAAAGATATGCCCCGTTTTTTTTATAATAAGAATAGCAGGGGAACTAAAGTCGAAGATGTTATGTTGAATAACCCTGGAGACCATTTTTGCCACTATTTTTTTTTATGGGGATAGCAGCAGGGGCGAACACGCACAACTTGTGAGTTCGGTTTTAAGGTAATATGATGATCTAAGGAGCATTGGGGTGGAAGAGATGATGGTTCTAGGAAAACATCATTATAAGTTGAGGTGAGTTGTTGTAATCTAGGGGTGTACTCGGATGTGAGGGAAGATGTGTCGGGAAGTTCAGAAATAGAGAGACGCATGACGTAAGAGTATACCGCATCTTGAGCAGACAATTTATTGTTTGGCTTGAGGTGACAAATCTGGTGCATAATTTATCATTTCCTTGGAGACATACCTTCTCATTGCTCCCCCAAAAAACCCTGCAAATTGTAGTTGGTTGTCACCGGGCCTAATGTTTCTAACCAAAGGAAACCTAGTACCACATTCTCTCATTGCAGGTCAAGCACATAACAATCAATAGAAAACTGTAATTTCTGAAGGAAAACTCGTGTGGCTTTGCAAAGTCCAATGCAAACAAGTCCCTTCCCATTGTCGACTTGAACACAGAAGTTGTGAATAGATGTGATTGAAAGGTGCAAAAATTCGGCCATGCAAGGTGTAGTGAAATCATATGCACTGCTTCCATCAATTAGAACCTGAGTCGCCTGATTATTAATGTACCTCGTAAGTCGTAAAGCTCTTCTCGAGGGGTGAATAACTATGGCATTATAGCTGATTTCTGGAATTGTATTCGGCCATGCAAGGCTTGATATTCCAACGATGTACTAATTGTGTATGTTCGGTGAGGTTGTCCACCAGCTCGTCGTATTCGGACAGGTTGAAACATTTTAATGCACTTGTGTGAAGAAATTTTAGTTCATATTGGGATTGTTTAGGACCATCCCTTGAAACCATTGTGATGTTGGGCGTGCGAGATGCATAGAGGCCTAAGTTATTAAAGGCGCAAGGCGCACCGAGGCGCAAAGAGGTCCTGGAGCCTAGGCGCAAGGTGCAGACACGCGCATGAGGCATGTGAAGCGCAAAAACGAAAAAAAATCATTTTTTATGAATAAATGTACATTTGTAAGGTTGCGATGATTCATTTATAGTTTGTGCAATTAAGTCCATGCCCAATTTCACTATAAATCAGTGAACTGGGTGCTCAATTCACTAAAAATCAGTGAATTGGGTGCCCAGTTCACTGAACATCAGTGAATTGGATGCCCAATTCACTGATTTTCAGTGAACTGGGCATCTAGTTCACTGAAAATCAGTGTGAACTAAAAATCAGTGAATTAGATGACCAGTTCACTGATTTTCAGTGAACTGGGCACCCAATTCACTGAAAAACAGTGAATTGGACCAGTTCACTGAAATTCAGTGAATTGGGCATACAATTCACTGATTTTTCAGTGAATTTGGTGGTCAGTTTACTGAAAATCAATGAATTGAATGCCCAGGTGCGCCCGAGGCACCTCGCCCACCTCTTCCTAGCAAAGGTGAGGGGTTGTGCGCCTGGCGCCTGAGGTAAACTTGAAGAAGAATGATGGAAGGAGAACCTGGAAGTTTTTTTATATGATGTTACCTAGCATTGTTCCTATTTATGCTAATCTAATAGGGGTCATAAAATGCATTTCAAATTGTGTCACACTTATTACTTCCTTAATCAACATTTAAACGTAATCAGCCAAATAAATTGGCTTCCTCTTAGATCTTGTATGTTCCTCAAGCTTACACTAGGCTCATCCTTAGCATGCCATGGAGAGAGTCGTGTGGCACTGTCATGCGGCATAGTTGACCGTGTGATGTCGTTGTGGTGTTCCGCGTCTTCTCTTAAACCCATGCTAACCTTCAGTCCTATGAAAACAACTGTCATTAGTTGGTTTGCGGGTGTCGGATAACCGTGATGGTCTTGCGGCGTAGCAGCCGCCACACTACAACGGCATAGAAAGCGCTCAATCCTACAGCATCGCCACCTCCGCCACTTATCATTAGTTCATTACATACCAAATTAGAGGCCTATACAACTGATCTGGGAAAATATAAGAAGAGACAGATCTTTTGTTCAAGGGAAAAAACCCTCTCCACTTAGATTCAATCACTCTCTTTATCTCCTCTAAGTTATGCTAAACCTCTTGTTATATAATATTTTCAGTCGGTAAAACTCCAGAGACAACTCAGGGTCCAACAATTTCGATTTACATAGACAAAATGACTTAATTCTACTAGCCTCAGTAGCATAGTTAGTAAAAAAAGGGAAAACATAGCAAACATCTAAAATCAACACAATCTCATTTTATAGATGGGAAGTGAACTTAGTGAAGCCGAACAAAGCTCCTACCTCTTAACCCCCCCCCCCCCCCCCCCCCCCAAGCATCAACAGTCATATCCACCACAAAATGGGCGCATTCTAGCACAACGAAGGGCCATGAAACCAGATGCATCAAAGTTTTAGAGAAACTATAAAGAGATTAGGTTCATCACCTGTGCAAAAAAGATCTATGATCCTTGATCTAACTGGAGACTCACTCGCACCACGAACGGTGTCTCCTGCCGCCGTAGGTCTCGCGGAGCTCTCTGGATGATGACGTCCCAGCCGTATAAGGGCGACGGTGGCGTGGCTTACAGGAACACCACCACCGACCGTAAATCTCTCCGAGAGCCGGAGTACCGAGCGATTCGCCCTAGCTGCTTGGAGAAATCTGGGCGACAGGTTCTTTACGGGCTTTTTTTTGGCGGAACGCGCCCTACCAATCACGGCAAATTTTTGAATCCGACCAGCGAACTCCGATTTGTTCTTTCCACGAATACGTGAACGGTTTAGATGATTTTTTTTTAGATTTAATGGCCTCCATTTGATCGTGCACGTGGCATGCGGACAGCGATCTCGGACAGTGATTTCGAAATGCTGTTCGGACCAAAGAATCCCGCCTACAATCGTGAAATTTTTAGAATCGGACTTCGTTTTTAAATCTAAATCCGGATTAAAGCAGAGTGCGACACGTGTCGAAATCTCATAAAACTAGCTTTTTTCTCTTAAGCGCACGCCTATCTCCCAGGAGTTCATTTCTGATCTCCCAGAAGATCATTTTTGATCTCGCAAGAGATCATTTCTGATCTCCCAAGAGATCAAAAATTTATCAAAGTCAAATCCACGTTAGGAGATCATTTTGATCCCGGGAGATCAAAAAGAGAGTTCAAACTTTTTGATCTCCCAGAAGATCAAACTTTTTGATTTTCTGGGATATCTTTTTGATTCATAAATTTTTGAGAATTTTTTGATCTCCCCGGAGATCATAGATTATTTTGATCGGGAGATCATTTTTGATCTCTCGAGAGAACATTTTGATCCAGAAATTTTTGAAAAATTTTTGATCTCATGAAAAAATTTTGATCTCCTAGGAGATCAGAAATGATCTCCGAGGAGATCAAAAATGATAGGCGCGCACGCTTAAGAGAAGAAAAGCCAAAAAAATATGAGTTTTATGAGATTTCGGCATGTGCCGCGCTCTGCTTTAATCCGGACCTAGATTTGAAAACGGAGCCCAGTTCCAAAATTTTCGCCCTACAATCACCCGATTGAAAGAATGCATCCCAGAAATTACAATATGGCGGAATGCACCTCTAAATTTGATTTTAGCGGCGGAATTCATCCACATTAAGTGTGTTTTGGTTAACGTGTCACTTCTCATTCATTTATGCTTCCCTCCCCGATCGAGCATTCCCCTCTCCCGAACGGCAAGTTCTTCTCCCCAGATCGAGCATTTCCCCTCCCCAAAACGCCGAGTTCTACTCTTATAATCTGATTACGTACGGCTCCGTTTGGGGGGACTTATTTTCACCGGTGAAGCGGTTACAACCGCATGAATCGGACCTTTAGAGCCGAACAATGAATTTCAGCGAAACATTATATTTTATGCGGTTAAAACAATGAAATTATAATAAAGACAACGAATTTTGAATAATAATTAAATTTCATGTGACAAAAACTTTTTGATTATAGTGCATAAATGTTAAATCATTAAGTTTCATGTGGCCTAATTGTTGAAATTAGAGCCTAAAAAATTATTTTCGGTCAAATGAAGCCAACACATATGAGATATGACCAAGACCAAAATACCCCTAAAAAGAGCTCGGGTGCAAACTGCCTAGGAAAATCAAATTCGGGGGTGCATTCCACCATATTTAAATTTTTGGGGATCATTCTGCCAATCGGGTGAAAATGGAGGGTGCATTCAGCCAAAAAGTTGTCTTTACGACGATTTACAGTTATTTTTTCTTGTGATTTTTTTTAATAATTACTGGCGTGTGGGACCAAGGGTCCGTTTGGAGTAAGTGTTTGTTATGACAATGGTTATAAACATCGCTACCATCATAAAATAAGTGTTTGTTATGATAATGGTTATAGCCATCACCAAGAAAAAAAATTGAACATAAAATTGGATGAAATTTCTAGGTGAGTTCTGAAATTCACGAATGATGGCTCATAACCATCGCGTTTGCCGTCGTCATGCCAAATAGTCCTATATATTTTTGTGCATCTTCCTAATGCAAAATATCTCCATCAGAACTCAAAAGTAGGAGTATAACGGTTCGGCTCAGTATGGTTTTTGAGAAAAAATGAAAATCGAACCACATTTATGTGGTTCCAGAAATTTGGAATAGAACTAAATCACGCAAACAATTGGAACTGAATTGAACCGAACCGCCAATTTGATTTGAGTGGTTTAAAAAATAAAAACATAAATACAATCTAACCGAAAAATTAAGACAAAATAATATATATTATATTAATTGTATAACCCGTAGTTCGTCGAGACCAGGCCGGATAGCGAAAGTGGTTGTGACAAGTGGAACGACCGATTGAAGGCAACCGAAACCGACCGAAATAGTGAGATAAGGCCCGGGGGGAGTGGGAAGTGGACCATAAGTCTACTTCCCCGCTTGGGCGAGTGGACCTAGTGGTCCACTCGCCCAAGGTAGGTCCACTCGCCCAAGGCAGTGGGCGAGTGGACCACTGGCCCACTCGCCCAGCCCCAGGCGAGTGGGCCACTGACCCACTCGCCCAGCCCCAGGCGAGTGGACCACTGGTCCACTAGCCCAGGGTGAGGGGTCCACTCGCCCCGGGCATTCGGGCGAGTGGACCACGGGTCCACTCGCCCCTATGAGAAGTGGACTGAGTGGTCTAGTCGCCCAACCCAGGCAAGGGGGGAGTGGACGTCTTGAGTCCCACTCGCCCCCCTCCTGTCTCGGTCATAGCCGTTGATTTGGATTCGGAGTTGAGCTGTGCAGATAGCAGAATTTGGCAATCCGCGACCCAATTTCAGGAAATCTATAAATAGAGCTTCATGGGCACCTTGGGAGGGACCTCTCTCTTCTTCTATCCCTCGTGTGTTACTTGTGAGCAAACACTCTAGCCCTCTGTCAGCTAAGCTCGACAGTCAGGCGCTCCTTAGTACTCTCTAGGGTGCCCAGGCTCAGCATGGCTTGGGAGGGGAAGCTCTTTTTGATCTTTCGGGTTTGTGGTGGGACCTCTTCGTTGTAGCTCAAGAGATCTGTTTTGGGTTTCAAGTCTTCTTCAGTGCAAGATCCTTCGACTCTCAGTGACCGGACACGCGTTCTAGCTTAGGTGAAGTAAGGGTTAGCTGCATACCTGTTGCGAACTTCGAATCCAGTTCTCTGGTTTCAACATTCTGGTGCGGTGATCGTGGAAGCAGCTAGTTCAGAAAGTTCTGAGCAAGTCTCATGACTGGAAGCGACGAGCCAGGGAACTCGCCCCCTCCCGACGGGTACATGAAGAAGAGTGACTTCGAAGAGTTCAGGAAGTCGATCCTGGAGCTCTTGCGGGTCGCACTCCCCCCTCAGGGCGAGTGCTCGACACCACAGGCACCCGTGCTCGCCTCGCCGTCTCTGGAGGAGACAGAGCAAGCACGTCGACAAGGGAAGGAGCCAGCCTCGGAGGAAGGCTTGAGCCTCCAAACGTGAGTGCTCTTCAACAGCTCGCCTGGCTCGCTAGGGTGGATTGGAGAGTCCCTTCTGCGAGCTGATTATCTCAGCTCTGCTCCGGACGGGTTCAGTGAACCTGCCATGTCTTACTACACTAGCAAGGATGACCCACTCCAGCATCTCCAGTGGTTTGAAGATGTCGTCTCGATCATGCAGATGACGGGCGTATTCAAGTGCAGACTCTTTGCCATCTCTTTTAAGGGAAAGGCAAGGGACTGGTTCCACTAACTCCCATCAGGTACCATCTACGGCTTCGAGGACCTGCGTCGGAGATTCTTGCTGAGGTTCTCCACCTCGAAAGAGAGGAGGAATGGGGCGGAGGCTCTGTTCTTAATTCGACAGATCAAAGCCGGGGGAGACGCTGGGGAACTACGTGGATCGATTCCAAGAAGAAGTTCTCCTCGTCCACGAGGTTCCCGGGCACACCCTGTAGCTGACCTTTACCATCGGGCTACAGTAAGGGTTGTTCAAGATGGGTCTGGCTCAGGACCCTCCTCTGTCTTTCGAGGGACTGATGGAGCGGGCTGCTCGAGAAATCGAGAGAGAGGCCACAACCCAGGAGTTCGTGACAAGGTTGACCAAGTGGATGGAGGAGGAGAGGAAGGAGCAAGGAGGAAGGATGAAGTGAGAAGCCAGGGGCACCAGGGACCCCTCATTGGGCAGGAGCAAGACTGGAGGTTTCATCGCCTGAACAATCTGGAGGCCGCAAGGAGGACCCCCTCAGGTCCAAGGAAGAGGTCATTTCTAAGGGGGAGGAAACTTTCAGGGGGCAGAGACGGTTCAACCCAGCGGGGTGGCAACCGGACCCAAGTCCATTGCAATCCCAACCCCTACAGGTCATGGCGATTGGACGCAGAAGAGGAGGTAAGAAGAGGAGTCGTGTTTTTTATTCTCAAACCAAGAGATGTGAAATGCATATTCCAACAATGTCCCCCTTCCTGCCAAAATGCATGATGTGGACGTGGCATTGTCTGTACCTATCCTTATTAATCACAACCACAAATATCTTTATAAGCAAACATCCTTTACAACTATTAAATCTACCATGCACTCTGGGTGGAGATGTAACCATTCTCATAAGGTGCTACAAGATCATATATGCTTCTAGACTCATTCACACATATGGATACTCAAACCCAAAAATGACAACTTGGGTAGCATCACAAGGTATGCATGTAAGCCACAAGATATTCATAATCCACTATAAGTATTCATCGAATTCAAATCACACGGCGTTACTTTCCTACGATTTCACATCTAAAATCGTTACAATGATATCAACATTCCATTATAAGGAAATTATCACATATTAAGGATAATATTTCTTAATATTGATTCAATTCGCCAATCACAACATTACTCTAATATGAGTCTATAACGTATCAGATTAATACTGAACTTTGCTAATCACAGAATCAACTTCCATATTCAAGGCCATATATAATATATTACTCACGATCATCGATTCATATACATTATTCTAGCTGCCTTCACATTCCTATATGTCCGAAGTTTCTGGAGATAAGAGAAGGAAGAAGAGACCCGGCAAAGGGGAGACAGCTCTACCTGGAAGGACCAGGAGAAAGAGAAGGAGGAAGAAGGAAAGAAGAAGAAGATTCGTGCAAGAAAAGGGCCGACTTGGGGACCCTGGGCGGGATCGGGGTGATCCACGGAGGAGTGGGCATAGAGTCCACCCGGAAGGGGAGCCTCCATACCATCTACCGTCGAAGCATCGCTTCGACCTCCCGAGCCCCGCCTCCGGGCGAGAAGATCACCTTCTTGGCCCAAGATATGTCGGCTGATGAAGATCTGTTCTGCGACGCGCTTGTCATCCAGGCGGTGATCGAGAACATCACAGTCTCCCGGATCCTGGTCGACAACGGGAGCTCGGTGAACGTGGTCTTCAAGAAGGCCTTCGGCGAGATGAAGGTGGAGGCGAAGCGAATGTCACCCTCAGATGGACTGCTCTTCGGATTCTCCGGATAAAGGAAAGAAGTGGATGGATGAGTCGAGCTCCTCGTCACTTTGGGGGGCATGTCGAAGAACTGTCAGTTCATCATCGTGGACGCATCGAGCAGCTACAATGCCATTTTCGGGCGTCCCCTCATCAGCGTCGTCAAGTTCATACCCTCCTACCACCAGTGCTTGAAATATAGCACTGGAGGAGTCCAGATCCGGGTCAGGGGAGACCCCAAGGTGGTGCAGCAGTGTTACGTCACGACGGTCAACACGATCGCATGGAATAAGAAAGCAGAGGAAGTGGAGGAGGTAATGAAAGAGATGACTTAGATGCATGTGGCCGAGTAGGCGCAAGAAGGTGCGTTGTAATAGATATGTAGCCTCTTCATGATGAATGAAAAATATTTAGAGGTAGCACCTTAGATAAGGCCCCGACTAGAGACCGCTGACTGGGCTTGGTAATGTTGGCAGCTGGGAGGCTCATCAAAGGCTAAGGTTGGTTAAGGCCCCGATTAGAGACCGTTGACCGGGCTTGGTAATGTCGGCAGTTGGGGGCACATCGGGTTGGCAAATTCTGGTTAAGGCCGCGAGGAGAGGCCGCTGACCGGGCTTGTTGATGTCGGCGGCAGTGAGACTCACTCAGAGAGGTAGATGTTGGTTAGCTCCCCAAGAAGAGAGACCGGTGCACGGGCTCTTGCAAGTCCCTCCACCTCCAGTTGAGCTAAGCTCCTAGGAAGTGTCGAGTTCCTCCACCTCTGGGTGAGCTAAGCTCCTAGGAAGTGTCGATTTCCTCCACCTTCGAGTGAGCTAATCTCCTAGGAAGTGTGGAAGTCCGCCACCCCCAGTTGAGCTAGGCTCCTAGGAGGTGTCGAAATCCCCCATCTCCAGTTGAGCTAAGCTCCTAGAAAGTGTTGAGCTTCCTTCACCTAAAGTTGAGTTTGGCTCGACTAGAGGTGTCGAGTTCCCTCCACCTCAAGTTGAGTTCAGCTCGACTAGAGGTGTTGAGTTTCCCTCCACCTCAAGTTGAGTTCAGCTCGACTAGAGGTGTTGAGCTTCATCCACCTAAAGTTGTGTTCGGATCAACTAGAGGTGTTGGGTTCCCTCCACCTCAGGTTGAGTTCAGCTCGACTAGAGGTATGGAGCATCCTCCACCTAAAGTTGATCTCAGCTCGACTAGAGGTGTTGAGTTCCCCCCCCCCCCCCCTCAGGTTGAGTTCTGCTCTGTTAGAGGTGTTAAGTTCCCTCCACCTCAGGTTGAGTTCGGCTCGACTAGAGGTGTTAAGCTTCCTCCACCTAAAGTTGAATTTGGCTCGACTATAGGTGTTGAGTTCCCTCCACCTCAGGTTGAGTTCAGCTCGACTAGAGGTGTCGAGCATCCTTCACCTAAAGTTGAGTTTGGCTCGACCAGAGGTGTTGAGTTTCCTCCAACTCAGGTTGAGTTCAGCTCGACTAGAGGTGTTGAGCTTCCCTCCACCTCAAGTTGAGTTCAACTCAACTAGAGGTGTTGAGCTTCCGTCAACTAAAGTTGAGCTCGACTCGATTATAGGTATTGAGTTTCCTCTACCTCAGGTTGAGTTCACTCGACTAGAGGTGTTGAGTTCCCTCCACCTCAGGTTGAGTTCGGCTCGACTAGAGGTGTTGAGCTTCCCTCCACCTAAAGTTGAGTTTGACTCGACTAAAAGTGTTGAGTTCCCTCCACCTCAGGTTGAGTTCAGCTCGACTAGAGGTGTTGAGCTTTCTCCACCTAAAGTTGAGTTCGACTTGACTAGAGGTGTTATGTTCCCTCCACCTCATGTTGAGTTCAGCTCGACTAGAGGTGTGGAGCTAGCTTCCCTCCACATCAAGTTGAGTTCAACTCGATTAGAGGTGTTGAACTTCCTCTACCTAAAGTTGAGTTCGACTAGACAAGAGGTGTTGAGTTCCCTTCACCTCAGGTTGAGTTCGGTTCGACTAGAGGTGTTGAGCTTCCCTCTACCTCAGGTTGAGTTCAGCTCGACTAGAGGTGTTGAGCTTCCTCCACCTAAAGTTGAGTTCGACTCGATTAGAGGTGTCAAGTTCCCTCCACCTCAGGTTGAGTTCAGCTCTACCAGAGGTGTTGAGTTTTCTCCACCTCCAGTTGAGCTTGGTTCTCGGGAAGGTTGTTAAGTGGAGAAAGGCTTGTCATTCTTGCATTAGTGTTCAACCACCGCGTTCTCAACGCCCGTCTCTCCGAACCACGGGTGATCCATTATTTTTTGGGGCTCGTGTCGAACCCGAAAAAAGCGGGGATTGTGTATAACTGGGGATTGTTTTCTCGGGCCGACTTGTGCCTAAAGCGCCTTTGATCTGGAACCTCCTCTGGAAACTTACCCATTGTTAGGAAGGTCATAAAAATATCCTTCCACGAGAGTCACCGCTCTATATCCATCAGCTCTCCTTCCTCGATCGACGGGCGTAATAAATCCGTCAAGGTCCCTCCGGCCCGAGGACCAGACTTGTCCAACTGATCTGCTGGGGTACTTTCTTCCCTCGGTACGTACCTGATGGAGAAGGTTCTGAATGTCCCGATGAGGCCCCTCACATTGGTTAAGTATAGTACCTCATGAGTGTGGGCTCTCTTGCCTCGAACTCGCCCTTGACCTGCGATGTTATTACCATCGAATCTGTGAGGACCTCCACATCGTGAACCCCTAACTCCTAGGCCAGACGTAAGTCAGTGTTCACTGCTTCGTACTCTGCCTGGTTATTAGTGACGGGAAAATGTATCACCACTGTTGAAACCAGAGAACTGGGATCGACGTTCGAAAGGGAGATGTTGCTAATCCTTACTTGACCTGAACTAGAACCCTTGACTAGTTTCTAAGAACCGAGAGACCTTGCCCTTGAAGAACACTTGAGTCCAAAAACGGACCCGTTAAGCTGCAGCGCGGAGGTCCCACCACACACCCGGAAGCTCATAAGGAACTTCCCCTCCCAAGCCAATGCTGAGCCTGGGCACCTTGGAGGGCACTAAAGCTCACCTCACCACCGACCTTCACTGACAAGGGGGGAGGGGGTAGTGCTTGCTCACAAGACACACACGAGGAGAGGGGTGGAAACCAACCCTGCCTAAGGTGCCCATGGGGGTCTATTTATAGACTTCCCAAAATTGGGCTGCGAATAGCCAAAATTCTGCTATCTGCAGCTCAACCACGAACCTGGACGGTCAAAACAAGAGGAGGCGAGTGGAGGACGAGACGTACACTCCCCCCCTTGCCGGAGGTCGAACGAGTGGACCGAGGTCCACTGCAATGACTGGGCGAGTGGACCTCACGGTCCACTCCACCCTTCGGGCGAGTGGACCCTTCGTCCACTCACCCCCCCCCCCCACCTACTCGGGCGAGTGTACCAATGGTCCACTCGCCCGGGGCCTTGGGCGAGTGGACCCAAGGTCCACTCGACCAAGGAAATTGACCCCTCCGGGCCTTGTCTTTTTGGTCTTTCACGACCTTCGATGGTTCGGTCTACTGCGTCGCGGTAACCCTCTCTACCACGACCTCATCCACGTTGGGTCACACCGATTCGGAAAATATGAGGGTTGTACAACCACGACTTGCTCTATCTCTACCCCATGGGGGCTTTCCAATACCACCCCTCCTCCCAGAGAGTTTCTTCCTGAGGCCCCGTCCACTAGTAGCTTCCAGGTGATGTGTCAAGGGGCTTGCTCCTCTTCCATTTCAACCACATAATCCGCCAGAAAGTCCTCCACGACCTGGGCCTTCATCGATAGCCGATGGACAAAATCAATGTCGAACTCATTGATAGTCGAGGGACAAAAGCGATGCCGAACTCGCTCAGCTCTACTGACCACTTCGCGAGCCTCCCCGAATGCTCTACCCCCTCGAAGATTTTGCGGAGGGGGTGATCGGTCACTACTTGAATCAAATGAGCTTGGAAGTACGACCTAAGCTTCCTGGCCGAGACAACCAAGGCGAACGCCAGCTTTTCCAGAATCAGATACCGAAGCTCTGCCTTCTTCAGGACCCTACTAATGTAGTAGATGGGCAGTTACTTCTTGCCCTCCTCCCAGACCAAGACGGAGCTCACGGCCTCTGCCCCAACTCCGAGGCACAAAGCTAGGCCTTCCCCCTCCTTGGGTCCTTGGAGAAGCGGAGCCTTGGCGAGCTGACTTTTTAAGGCTTGAAAAGCCTCCTCACACTCTTTTGACCACTCAAATCTTTGGTTGCCTGGCAACACTTTGAAGAAGGGAGAACATTTCTTCCTTGCCCGGGAGAGAAACCTACTCAACTCTGCGAGCTTTCCTATTAAGCGTTGGACTTCCTTGTCATTTCGCGGCGAATTCAACTCCATTATAGCATTTACCTTATCTGGGTTGGGCTCCACCCCTGCCGGGGTAAGAAGGTGACACAGAAACTTCCCTTTGCTGGCCCCGAAGACACACATCAAGGAGTTCAGTCTCATCTTGAACTTGCGCAGAGTGACGAAGGTTTACTCGAGATCCAGGAGGTGAGAGCTCACGTTCTTGCTCTTCACCATGAGGTCGTTCATGTACACCTCTAAGTTCCTTCCCCTCTGCTCCTGAAAGACTCGGTCCATCATTCTTTGGTATGTTTCTCATGCGTTCTTTAGCCCAAAATGCATCATCTTATAACAGCATCACCCCTCCCTCGTGATGAAGGAGACATCTTTGACGTCCGGTTGATGCATCCTGATTTGGTGATAACCTGAAAAAACATCTAAAAACTCATTACAGAAAAACCGACGACAGAATCAACCAACGCGTCAATTCGAGGCAGATGATAACAATCCTTAGGGTATGCTTTGTTCAAAAGAGAAAAGTCGATACACATCCTCCAGCGACCATCGCTCTTTTTACCATGACGACATTGGAGACCCAGCCTGGATACTGGATCTCCGATACAAAACCTGTTTGAGGAGCTTCTCCACTTCCTCCCGGATTGGCTCCTCCAGCTTATCGGCGATAGTCCTCCTCTTCTGGCGGATGGGACGGATTCCTGGGTCTAGATTGAGAAGGTGACAGGCCACGTCCGCGTCGACGCCCGACATGTCTGCCCCGCTCCAAGCGAAGATGTCCACGCTCATCTGGATGCACTCCAACATTTTTCCCCGATCCTCCGGGCTAAGACCTCTGCTAACCCGCACCTTCTCAGTCTTTCCTCCCAGAGTGATAACTTCCTTCTCTACTGCATCCTCTGCCGCCTCCAGTCAGGACGGCTCTTCCCACTCACCTCATACCTTTCCCTTTTCGGCTAGGGTCTCCTCCTCCATCACAACCTCTACCTCCATCAGGTCGGCATGCTCCTCTTGCATCGCCTCAGTCTCCTCCTCCAGGGTACAGACCTCCTCTTCCACTTCCGTAATGATGCAATTGCAAAATTAGCTACAGTTTAATCTTATGATGTCTACAAACTATAATTACATAATATTAATATTTGACAGGAAATTTAAATTTTCATATTCAGTTGCAATTACTTTAGTTTTGAATAAGATACCACACAACTATTCTGTCAAATAGTATATGTAGCTTCTTTGTTCAAACAATACTGAAAAAGAAGATCTTTCAAACAGTTTCACTGCTTCTCTCACCACTCTCCAAAACAACTGATTTTTCCACCACACTGCAAATCAACTGCTTATTCAATCGTTGTAGCTGAGTCAAACAGAGTCTTAGTAACTTAATTTTAGAGAAATTCTTTTAATACAGTTTATATATATATCCAGAAAATTCTCACATTTGATGTGACACTATCAACCCCATGACAAATGTCCACTTATTCTACTACTATTTTATGATTTTAATTAATGTGAAATAAATTTTTTAAACAATTATTTCCAAATAGAGGTTGATTTTGTGCGGCGGCGGCGGTCTTGAATGCGGTGGTTACAACGAACGCCCGATCTCACCTAAGGAATTTCGCCACTTTTATGCTTAAACTAGTTTTCTTTTCTTGGTGGCGTTCATAACCATTGTCGTGCCAAACATACATTCTATTACGGTGGAGTTTTTGTCCAAACTCACCGGAGAAAAAAAAAAGTTGCGCCAAACGTACCTTAAATGTGTTAATTACCGTCCACAAATCATGCGATGATCGAAATACCACAAAAGCCTATTATGGTACTAAAAATTGTTGTTGTCGCATAAGTTTGGCATGCTTGCAATAAAGCTAGTATACATATATATTGAATTGGAAATAATGTGTGGCTCAGACATGACTGCTCTTGGTTGCGAACGCATTCCATACGTCTGTAGAAGTGTCGAGTGTGCATGTATGAGTTTCGCCCATACGTAACAAAAATAGTGGTCCACAGGCTCCACCAGTACATGCATGTTATCAGGCTCGTTAGTGCAAGTAATTTGAAAAGAAGGAAAAACATTTTGACTTTATTTTAGAGATACAAAATAAAGAGTAAAAAATCTAATAAAAAAACCTCTACCTCGCATCCGGCCCCCTCTCTCCGTTTGGCGATAATCATTTGAGTAGGTTTAAGAGGCATAGGGGAAACTTTTCCTCTCACACATTTCTCTCTCTTCTCCCTCTCTCGTGTAAAGATCGAACATCTCATATATTTTTAGAGAGATTTTTAGGTGCGTTCTTCCACCTAGCTTTGAGTAGGAGATTAAATACAATCGTATGATCTGACATCCTACGCAGGATCTGTTTTCGAGGAATACTGACAGTATTTTTAATTGACAAATACGACAGTATTTTGATCAATCACGGAAAACCAACAGTTTGATGCGCGCGATTGTAGGTGAGAGAAACCCACCTAAATTTTTTTCATGCTTTTAATGATCTTATGTTCATCTTTCCAATTTTACCATTATTTATTACAATTATAATTTATATATTTTTGTTTAATTTTAAAAAGTGTGTTTTCATCCCTTAATTTTTTGTTGAGTTTTGTATTTAGTGTGCCAATCTTTTTTATAGGGATGATGAACCGAGTTTGTGTACTGTGCGCCGAGGCATGGAAGAATCTTGTGCACAGCTGCTTGTAATAATAATATATATAAGGGAAAACATCATTTGATAAATGAATTTTTTCAAAAAATTTATAAATGAATTTAATTTTTATATATTTTAATTTAATTTTAAAATATGTGTCAATTTCTTAACAATTGAACAATTGTGATGAGTATGATGGTATCACCTCCAAATATTGTGGTGAAACCAGTAAACTCATCCCAATTGTCCAATTATTCTATCACTTTTATTATGATTTTAATTAATATAAAATAATTTTATTTTTAAAAAAATATATTCAAATAGAATTAAACATTCCCTTACCTAAATATATCACCATCCTCATATTATGCGATGATCGAAATATCACAATAACCTGCTATGATACTCCAATCTTCATATTATCTATATCTTTAATAGATGAATAGTTACAGCTTATCACGCACGTACTCACTGTTATTGTGATATTAAAAGAGAAAAGTTATCTTTCGTGAAGCATTCAAAATTGTCAAATATAGCCTTATTGTTTAATATAATGACTTAACATACATTATAATCTATTTCAAAAATAAAATAAAATACGATGGTCATTCAAGTAATTACACCTTATCTCCAAATTAAATGTAATGATGCAAATCCATAAAATTGAAAACGTTTTTAGTAAAGCTCTCATACCTACTATAGCAGACTGTCCTTAGACATGTCAGCGGTATTTTTGAGGAGCTACCATTAAACTAAGCAACTTTATTAAAGTTGATTTGACATGCAAAGTGATATATGCATCATGATTGTACAACCCTCATTCTCTGAGGGTGAACCCACTCAAAGCCACGTAGGCAGAAGTCAAGGTCAAAGGGTCAGCAGTCCAGAACACAAGGCAGCTCAGCCAGCAGGAGCAGAAGAAGGCCTGGGCGAGTATATATGGGTGGACTCGCACGAGTAGCCCTGATACTCGCCAAAAGATGGACGACCATAGGTGATACTCTCCCCTTTCAAGCGAGGTCGCCTCAATGTCGCCTAGTTGCCGAGTTGGGTGGGGTATAAATAAGACCCCCTCTCTTTAGTTTTCCTATAAATAGGACCTCAAGGGTACTTGGATTGACACCTAAACTTGAGCTTTTGGAACTCCCACATTCAAATTCTCGGACCCGTCATCCTTGTCCGTTACTCCCGGTACTAGCCAAGTCTGTGTCTTCCTCGTACCCTGCTCGGCCATTTTTAGTTTTGGAGGGGAGGTCTCTTCTGAGCTTCTGGGTACGTGATGGGATCTCCCTGCCGCAGCGCATGGGGTTTTGTTGTCCTTAGTCCGAGCCCTTTTCGTCGTTGTCAGTCAAGCCTTCTGGCCGGACTGCTGGGCGAGTAGCCTCCGGCTGCATTAATACGAATTTTGGAGTCTAGGATTTTCCTGACTTCAACAATGATAATGATTTTTTAACATAAAACAAAAAATATCGTATAACTACTTTCCGCTTTAATTAATTGATAGTATGTTTAATTTAAGTTGATTAATTAATTGATAGGGGCAGACCCCATACCTATTGCGGTCGGGGTTGGGCGTAGAGGCGGAGCCCTGTGCCTGTCACTCGTACATTTAATATATAAAAGTTTTTTTCTCTCTATATCTTTACTATATTAAAATGAAAAATTGTCTTTGGTGAAACATTCAAAATTGTCAAATGTAGCCTTATTGTTTTCATCTAATGACTTAAAATATATTATTATATATTTAAAATAAAATAAAATACAATGCTTATTTAAGTAATTACACTCTATTCTCAAATAAAAATAATGATGCAAATTCATAAAATTTAAAAGGTTTTTAGTAGGGCTCCTATATCTACTATGATATGCTATCATTAAGCATGCCATGTTTATTAAAGTTGATTTGAAAATTAATTATGAATGTCAATTATAAGTAAGGATGCAAAAATTAATAATATATGAATAATTATAAGATTTTTTCTAACAAAACTAAAAAATAGTGTATAAGTATTTACCGCATTAATTTATAATTTGTTTATTTTAAACTGCATTAATTAATTGATAGGGGCGGAGCCCCGTGTCTGCCGCAGTAGGGGTATTATCACAATCAGAGTACTGTACGATCGGAGTACTGTTGTGGTTTACCGTAGGGGGCAGAGCCCCGTGTCTATCACTTATATATATATTAAAGATATTTCAAATTTGATAGAGACAAATGTCCTTTGCAAATCAAGGTGAGGAAGAGAGGAGGGGGGGGGGGAGAGTGGGAAGAGAGGGAGGGAGAGAGAGCCAGGTGGCGGATGAAAGAGAGAGGGAGCGGAGAGAAAGAGAGAGGGGCGTGGCAGAGAGAGAGAGAGAGAGAGAGAGGGCTTTATGCGGGCTAAGCTCGCATTGATGCGGCCAATTCGCCCGCATCAATGCGGCCGAAGGCCGCCCGAGAGAATCGAGCACGGGCGTAGCCCATGCGAAGATGCTCGTGTGTCTCTCTCTCTATTTATATTGACTTTTTTCGTGTCGCTGGATACACAGTCGATGACCGACACTTCACTGCTCATGCTTTCATTCTATATAATGCCCCTCTGAAATCGCTACAGTACTCCAATTACGACAGTACCCCCAACACAACGCCGGCGGCGCCTGGAATGCATTAAAATATACATAGATATATATTGAATTTGGAAACGACGTGTGGTCTCGCTCCAACCAATCCACATTTGGGGTCTTTCTTTGTTCACGTAAGCAAAGAAGGGGGAGTAGAGGAATAAAATGGAGGAAGACGGTGAACTAAAAGAAGGATGCTGAAGCGAACTTGACCTGAAGAGTCGGCAGAGCCATGGCTTATTCTGCTACGATGCCCTCTCTCCTCGTTCCCCGGCTCTTTCCTCGACTTCATCGCCGCCTTCACTCTAACGCGCCGTTTAATTCCGGGCCCCGTCTTATCTTCCGCCGAACACTGGCGGCCAGCTCCGCCACTGTCGCCACCGAGCATGTATGTTCACCTATTCTCTAGGTCGTTCCTTTCACGATACGATCGGGTCAATGGTTATTGGAAACTAAGGGTACTTTTGGCACGGCCGTGGTTACGAACCTTCGTTTGCGAACGCCCAACCTCACCTAAGGAACTTCATCCACTTTTATGTTCAAAACTAGTTTTCTTTTCTTGTTTGCAGTCGTTGACACGGTGTCATGCCAAACATACATTGCGGTGGCATTTTTGTCCGAACTCACCTGAGCAAAAACACCGCGCCAAACGGAGCCAAAATCCCGTATTACATTCTTGAATGGATAAGCAATCATGAAGTCGTGGATCTTGTTGTGGGTCACTCGGTTTTCTCCCGGTTCGGAAAATCGGACCGTTTTAGCTCGAGAGTGAGCCGAGCGCACAAACAGTCAAAAGTGAACAAACAACGATGACTGCGAGACGTTTAAGCGTGGAAAACCCGAAAAGTGTGGAAAATCACGTGACCGGATCTGTGCCAAATTTCACTATATCCTTTGAGGTTTCAAGAGTTGGAGATTCCAGGAGGGTGACAGACCACCTCTCCGTTTACAAGCCTTGATGGCAGAGAAAAGAGGAAAAAAGTCCAAGTCCACCAAGCGTCCACGAGAGTGTTCTCTGATACTTCTCCAGTGCTAGTAGGAGCGTCCGCTGGAGTTTTCAAAGGGAGCAGACTTAGGAGCGAGCAGAGCGAAGGAGCGAGCAGAATGCTAAGTCCTCGTCGGAAAATCTCAGAGCTCTCCATTGTCTCTTGGATTGCATCCTCTCAAATGAAGACCTGAGGGCCTTTTTATAGCTTTTCTGAAGGGACGCGCTAGTAATTGCGCATGATTGGATCTTGAGTTGACTAATGACGTTGCTCGGTTCCGGTTACATGGATCACCAATTTTCCGCAAATGACGAACATGCCCCTCGGGCGGCCCGGGCAGTTCCGGCAAGTTGCCCGACAACGGCGATGGCGGCGGGGTGCCGCCAAAGCGCGCGCGCGGGAAGAGGTCGCATGCACGCTCGTGTGAGCAGGCACTGCGCGCGGCCAGGTGCATGTGTACAGGGGGGCCGTACGCGGCGCGCGGCCTTGCAACTCCATGTGAGGTGCCGTGCGTGTGCCTTGTTCGTGCGCCCCTTTGGGTGGCTCCGGGACCCTTCGAGCGAGCGCGGTTGGCTCGCGCGGCTCACCCGGTCGGGTTGGCTTGCTTGAGTGTTTTGGCCCGGCTTGACTCGGGAAGCTTTAGTGGGAACCCCGTCAGATGCCCCATAATTTTCGTGGGTTGTGAATTGTAAAGAGACGAGCCCAAATTTTTTTGCTCTCGATTGCTCCGACTTGGGGCCATGGACTTTGAATTATTACAGCGCGCGCACACCGCGAATTATTACTCGTTTGCTGTATGAGGCATTCTTTTTGTTAAACCTGAGTGCGTATGCTGATCAATTTGCGTTACTAGGTGTCAGCCTTGCGGGATGAAGATCCTGTAGTTGATGTTAGACAATGAATTTTGCGGTATTTTCCAGGGATGTTCTCCTGTTTTGAGCTTTATGCGCTGTGATGGTTTGGAACTTGGAAGTGTTTTGCTCTTCACGTTCTTTGTGAATGCACGAGCCTGTAGTCGCGCGTTTGTTACCGCTTGGCGTTAGTGTTAGTGGTTGGTGCCTGAACTTAGTGCGGAGGCTGTAAACAGAGGAGAGACTGATGGTATGTGCGTAAGGACCGTGGGAGGGTTTCGCGGTGGCTGGAATGGTATGGGGCCGTGTATGGATGTAAGGATGGGGAGTTCTGGGGATGTGAGTGGATGTGGGGGGATGAAATGAGGTTTGGGAGGGGCATGAATGATGGCAGGGAGGATTAGGGGAGGTCGGCTCAGGAGGGGGAGTGCTAGGAAGGTTGTTGATCGCCGAAGGGAGGAGCCAGGATGTCTGTTGGGTGGTTTGGTTGCAAGAGGAGGAAGATCCTGGGCGGGGGATGAAGGACGCCTACTGGAAGATGGCTAGGAGGTCTTGGTTGTGTGAAGGAAGGGGGAGGCGACGTCACCGTGAACGGAATGAAATCTTGTTGCTTAAGCACCTCACGGGATCTTCAATATCGCACCGAGGGGGGACCGAGCGCCTCACGCGTGGTGGCCCAAAACTCTTGATACATAGAAAGTTATAGTAAGAGTATATATTAGGAGGTTTAGGTTAAGAAGATTCGATGAATTAGATTGTTCGATCAGACAACTTAACCTAACTCTTACAATAGAGCTAAAAAAATACAAAAAATAATGAAAAATCCAACAAATAAGCCGATTGCATTGACATGCTCCGACCGTCCAAATGATGATAATAAAATGTCGCATCCCAAGGTTGATGAGAAAATCACAATTCATCCCCATTATTCTCCCTCACTCAGAAGTATTTATATCCGATGAATGGAGACTGCCATGCTCCTAGTGCAGGTCAGATAAGAATGGAAGTAGCTGCATGAACTCGGGATTGACTCAATCTCATATCCCCCAATAAGTGTAGCGTTTGTCCACTGAAGGTCGTCGCGTCATGAAGCTGCTGAGGGTCCCACACAAGAAGCAAGTCATTGTAGGGGTAACATGTAAGGTTGTAGTGGAGGCTAGAGGTACATGTGATGTTGTGGTAGAGGTAGAAGCTGAAACTAAGGCTGGAGGGAAGGCTGACGGTCCCAAAAACTAGGTGACTCCAAATCTATAATCAAATCCTCAACATTGAATACAATATTATTGCCCATATTATCCGTGACATATACTATGATGTGCTGGCATTCGCGTCCTCGGGATGACTAACACATATCCCTGAATATACATCTTCCAATGTTCTTGAAACTTCATCTTCCGTCGCACATTTTGCAAATGAAGTTAACGATTTCCAATAAAGTTCACCATTCACCAGGCTATGATGTGCTTTTCTTAACCTTAATATTTTAAGAATGATAATTACCTGTTGAAAGATAGACGCTGAATGGGTCTATCCAACTTTCTCTTTGAATGACACATTATCGTCTCCCCTTTGATACCTGGGAGAAAGTTCAAGTATCGCTATCTCTCACTTGAAATTTCCTTTCAAGAGCACGTTTGCTTCAATATTCTCATCCCCATGGATATAACGAATCGAGGATGATTCGAAGGTAGAGACTTCCTCCTTGACTTTCAACAGGTATTGTTTCAGTACTGCTTCTTTAGTGTCATATTCTCTACTTGCAGAGAGATCACTTGAGAATCATTCTTTGGTTTGATTCCACAAATAGTTGACTTTTTATTAATAAGTCAACTTTGTAAATGCTAAAATTTCATGTTTTCTGTTTAAAAATTTAATCCATCATTTTTTGATTCATTGCCCAATGTTTTCCTATCGTAGAGTATACAAGAGGATCAATTTGAGGTAGAAGATACATTGATGCCAACTCCCGACATCTCTTCAACTGACCATGTGAGCACATCTAGATTTTCCACTAGGCAATTATTTAGTTTTGTCTTCTCTTCAAGGAGAAGCTCTATATTCAGTCGCTGGGTTCTGGTCACACCGTCACCTGAGATTGTGATATTTTCTACTTCGTGGGCGAGCTGCAACCACGAGTGCTCGTCATATCTTGTTTCCAAGATGTTGATGACACGAATGCACATATCAATCATGCACAACTATCATATCCCCAGTCACTTTTACCTCCTCGGCACTGTCATAGACTTTTATTATGAGGTTGAAAGTTGAGACTACCGTTGATTAGAGTTCAACAACGACCTTGTAAAGTTGGTGTCGTAGTTGTTTGGTTCCTCAAAGATTAATAAAATGTGACATCTAAATTATTTCTCCTGTCATCAAGGGCGACGAGATGTCTTTCTCCATTTCCTACTTCCGTTCCAAAAGCCGAAAAGTGGTCCTTTGTTCAATTGCAAAATTTCTTTGCAGAGCCCCATCTTCTGTAAGCATACTTGAAGAGGTATTTATTGAACTGCCTGTATTGTTGAGGACATGACAAGCATATGAGTTGGCGATGACAACTTCTATTACGATTGCGTCATCATGAGGGTTGGCAGCTGCTGGGAGATCAACTTCCGTAAAAGTAACCTTTCCTGTGACTGTCTGATCGGATCAGATAGAGATCAGCATTGTTGAAATACAAGCTCCTCTTAAAGCCAAGGTAAGTTTACCATATGGTGAGCATATCAAAGAGGATTTTATGGACAAAATTGCTCTCCAGAATTGCATTTGTTTTTTATCCCATGTGAGCCATAGGTAGACAGACTTTTTCTTTCATGTGGGACCCTTCTTAACGAATATTGTATCAGAGAGGAACAAATTCTTCTGCTTTGTTGGCGACGTAGGGTAAGATAGAGAATTAGTTTTTTGTTCGTTTAAGGAGTCCTGTCATTATATTGGGATAATCATGCGACCTTTAAGCATATTGGAATTGACTGTTATTTTATTCGGGAGATAATTCAGGACAAAGTTATTTCTTCTCCATTCGTTCCATCTGGAGTACAACTAACAATTATGCTTAATTGCTTACTATGGCAGTGCATGAAAAATCTCCATAGTTTATCTGTGTCTCGGGATGATGGATGATTATGGTCATTAGCTTGCGAGGGTGTTAAAATATAAGCTCCTCGTGAGCCTTAGCTAAACTTTTTCCTAACAAATAAACATTATCTCTCTCTTCCAAAGACACTTTAAGCTATCCATTCTTATTGATTCAATTCCCACGCCTCCATAGATGATTAGAATGCGAGTGGAAGCCTCTCCGCTCTTCGATCATGAAGGTTCGGAATCCTTTTCGATCTTTCCTTTCTCCTTCATCATCAAGCTTAAGTAGTTTTCCTTGTCGCATTAAAGAGTTCAACTCTCACACTTATTGACATTGACCAGTTACATGCCCATGATCACGATAATATTCACAATAATGCCCGCGGCTGCAAGTTTTAGGGGCTTGCTGAGGAGTCTGGGTCCTCGAATTAGGGCTCGTTGTGCATGGCATGAACTATGTTTGCAAGAGAAAGCTTGAATTTGGGGGGGGGGGGGGGGGGGGGGTCCTTGAAAATCTCAACGATTCCTCCTCTGATTTTACGATCAGGTAGAGGCAGTCTCTCTCTAAGTCGTTACAGAATCTGATTGTGGCGAAACGATCATCTCATGGCGAGTTATTGTTCCCCATCTTTGGGGACCTAAGGTGTCTTTGCTCCCTGGAAAGCTGTCGTGGATGGACGGAAGTTGAGATGCTATCCTCACTGTTTATGTGTTATTCCACCATCTCTAGCATTTCGATGTGAGACGGGGTAATGTTGAGCTGATATTTAAATAGCTCTCTCTAGATTGTAGTAAGCCAAGGAAAGTAGAGGGCAGTGAATACATTGAAGGAGGTGGTGGGCTCGGAAGCATGTGTGGCTATCAAGCTTTAAAACCATGCTAGCGTGAAATCATTTCGCCTTACTCCCAGTGAACTGAGGGGCGTGGTTCAATTTGTGCACAAACCGGCATAACAATAGTATTCTAACAAATAAATTGTATATGCGTGCTTTGATAAAATGAAGGTTCCTTTGCACTGAAGATAAGTTTCTTTAACTGCGTTTATTTCCAGACTGTCTTGACTGTAGATGATTTCAGAAATTTGAATGACATGTTTCTTGTGGTACTTCTTTTAAGGAGAGTGGAGGACAAGATAACGAAGTTCTGAAGGAGAAACTACTTTCATGCCCTATCTGCTATGAACCACTGATAAGAAAAGGACCTCCAGGTCTGAATTTGTAAGTTTGAAATCCTGTTATTTTTGTGGAAATTTGTTCATGCTTTGTTGATCAAAGTTTCTCCAATTTGTTGCAGGCCCGCAGTGTATAGATCTGGATTTCGGTGTCATAAATGTAACAAATCGTTTACTAGCAAAGATGGATATCTGGATCTTACTGTTACCTCAGGAACAACAGAATACACCGAGTTCAAGCCAGCTCGGACAGAATTGTTCAGGTAAGGAAGAGTTATCCGCATTTGTTTTTCTATTATCGATTTTGATATTAAAGTTATAATTAGTTATTGTTTGTGGTATATTCTTTAGATTTAGTGTTGGTTTATACCAACTTTTATGTAGGGTAAAATGAGTGCATGTCTTGTCTGAAAGCTAAACATGCTTTATAATGAGGATCGATCGCGCCACTTCGAACATGCGCATCAGGAGCCGTTTACAGTAGATTCTCGCTACTGACAATCTGGTATGTGCTCGTGACTGAGATCGGGTGACCGGACGTGAGAATGAGCGATCCCACCACGGATTGGCCGAACCCTTCCGAGATCCGGACGGGGCTATGGTTGGAGAACAAAGAGAAGCCCGGAGAAGAGCTTGCAGGTCGGAGGGAAGGAGCAGCGGAGGACTCCGGAGATCGGCGGAAGGACCAGCGCCTGTCAGGTCGGCGACAGCGGGTGCGGCTTCGTCTTCCGTCGGCTAGGGCGTCGGGTCGGGGAAAGCGCCCGATAGAGAGAGAGACAGGGGGAAGAAGAGAGAGAGAGGGAGAGAAGGGAATTAATTTTCTGCATACCATCAAACACACCAAGCCACATGCATATAACCGGTTCACTAGTTGGGCCCCCCATTTGGGCTTAAGCACATGGGTTCATAGGAATAAAAATGCTGAATTAAAAACGGACAGAAAAATTAAAAGATAACTTTATTCTTCGGCGGCGTGCTGCTGGCGACGTTGATACGTGCGGCCCCAGTGGGGGTCCCGCTCGGCAAGTGACATAACATCACCTCCCCCGTCGGAAGACAGCTTGTCCTCAAGCTGGAGCGGAATGTCGACCAAGGGAGCTGGTGGCGGAGGTCCCACGAATGGCTTGAGTTGGGACACATGAAACACGTCATGAATGCGGGCATCCGACGGTAGGTCAAGGCGGTACGCCATGTCGCCGATGCGGTCGGTGATCGGAAAAGGCCTGAAGAACTTGGGACCCAACTTGTTGGACGTGGGGCGGGAAGCGATAACTTGGCGGAAAGGTCGATGCTTCACCCAAACCCAATCCCCAATGTCAAAGATGAGCTCGCGGTGACCCCGGTTGTAGGCCACTTCCATGCGTTGTTGGGCCTGGAGTAGGCGCTGGCGGGCTGCCTGTAGGAAGACGTCGCGATCCTCCAACTCGCGGTCCACGATCGACAAGAGAGCGGAGCCCCCCGTGTAGGAGAGTAGATGTGGGGGTTCCCGTCCATAGATGAGCCGGAACGATGTAGTCTTCAATGCCGTGTGGTATGCGGTGTTGTAACAATATTCGACCCACGGAAGCCAACTCGGCCAATCATGGGGTCGGTCGCCCGTAATGCACCGTAAATACATCTCGAGGGTGCGGTTCACCACCTCAGTTTGGCCGTCTGACTGAGGATGATAGACCGAAGAGAAGACGAGCTTGGTGCCACTGAGCTCGAATAGTTCCTTCCAAAAGTTGCTAGTGAAAACCTTATCGCGGTTCGAGACAAGGGTCTCCGGCATGCCGTGCAAACGGAAGATCTCATGGAAGAAGATCCGGGCTACCTTATCGGCTAGAAGTGTCCGAGACAATGCTATGAAGTGTGCTCCCTTGGAGAAACAGTCCACCACGACCATCAACACGGAATTCCCACGCACGGTGGGCAGCCCTTTGACGAAATCCATGGACAAATCCGCCCAAATTTGTGTCGGTACGGGTAATGGCTGGAGGAGGCCGTCCGATAGAAGGTGGTCCGCCTTGTTGCGCTGGCAAATGACGCACTCCGCAATGAACTTGTGCACGTCCTTGCACATGCCCTTCCAAAAAAAATCCAACCGCACCGGTTGAAGAGTACGGTGAACCCCTTCGTGACTGCGAGCGTGGACATCCTCCAATATCATGGGAATGAGAGGTGATCCCTTGTCCAAGTACACCCGGTTCCGGTAGACGAGATGGCCATGAGGGAGGGCTCCAAAGCAGTGTCCCGACAAGAAAGAGAGTCCGCGGCAAGATTAAGCACACCGGCCCGGTATTCCACCTGGAAATCAAAGCCCAAAAGCTTGCTTACCCATCTTTGTTGCGACACGGTCGATAGTCGCTGCTCCAGCAAATACTTGAGGCTAAAGTGGTCCGTCCGGATGACAAAGGGATGACCCCATAGGTAAGGGCACCAGTGTTGTACCGCCTTAGCGAGTCCGATCAACTCCTGTTCGTAGGCCGGCAATTTTCGGTGGTGGAGGGCGGTGGTCCGGTTGAAGTAAGCTATGGGGTGGCCTTCCTGCTGTAGCACGACGCCGTATCTGTGGCCCGAGGCGTCGCATTCCACTAGGAATGGTAGGGAGAAATCCGGCAAGCTGAGGACGGGCGCGGATAGCAAGGCCCCTTGCAAGGCATGGAAAGCACTGGTGTCGGCCTCTGTCCAAAGGAAGGCATCCTTCTTGAGGAGGTTCGTCAAGGGGGCCGCAATGGTGCCGTAGTCCCGGATGAAGCGGCGGTAGTACCCGGTGAGGCCGAGAAAGCCCCGTAGTGCGGTAGGAGATTGCGGCAATGGCCGTGATGCCACCCCCTGGAGTTTGTCCGGATCCTCCGAGACTCCCTCTTCATGGATTACGTGCCCCAAGTAAGTGACCGATGTTTGCCCGAAAGAGCACTTCGACCGCTTAAGGACCAGCTGATGAGTTTGGACTAAGTCGAGGACCGTGTGGAGGTGTTGCATATGCTCATCCCAAGACTTGCTATACACAAGAATGTCGTCAAAGAAAACAAGAATGTACTTGCGGAGGAGGGAATGGAATACCTCATTCATGATCGCCTGAAAGGTGGAAGGGGCGTTCGTAAGACCGAACGCCATGACCAAGAACTCGAAATGGCCGTGGTGGGTACGGAAGGCGGTCTTCTCCACGTCGTCGGCCGCCATGTGGACCTGATGGTACCCCGAGGACAAGTCCAGTTTGGAGAAATAGCACGCTCCATGTAGCTCGTCGAGGAGCTCTACTACCACGGGAATGGGGAACTTACCTTTGACCGTTTGGGCGTTCAAAGCCCGGTAATCCACGCACATGCGCCACGAGGAGTCCTTCTTGTGCACGAGCAAGACCGGTGATGAGAACGGCGATACACTACGCCGGATGAGGCCCTGTTGGAGGAGGAGATCGCACTGTCTTTCGATCTTGTTCTTCTGGTGGAATGGGTAACGTGACTGAGATCGGGTGATCGGACGTGAGAAGGAGCGATCCCACCACGGATTGGCCGAACCCTTCCGAGATCCGGACGGGGCTATGGTTGGAGAACAAAGAGAAGCCCGGAGAAGAGCTTGCAGGTCGGAGGGAAGGAGCAGCGGAGGACTCCGGAGATCGGCTGAAGGACCAGCGCTTGTCAGGTCGGCGGCAGCGGGTGCGACTTCGTCTTCCGTCGGCTAGGGCGTCGGGTCGGGGAAAGCGCCCGATAGAGAGAGAGAGAGACAAGGGGAAGAAGAGAGAGAGGGAGAGAAGGGAATTAATTTTCTGCATACCATCAAACACACCAAGCCACAAGCATATAACCGGTTCACTAGTTGGGCCCCCCATTTGGGCTTAAACACATGGGTTCCTAGGAATAAAAATGCTGAATTAAAAATGGACAGAAAAATTAAAAGATAACTTCATTCTTCGGCGGCGTGCTGCTGGCGACGTTGATACGTGCGGCCCCAGTGGGGGTCCCGCTCGACAAGTGACATAACACAATCATAGGTTTGTTGTTTGGACAATCGGAGTCCGCCAATGTTATTGACTAGATCTGGTTAGTGCTGTGATTGGGTCAATCTAAGCCTTCCCTTGCATCTAATTTTAGTCCTTTTCTTTAATTTCATATCTATGAAGCACCAGTATGTGTACGAGTACCAGGTACAATACGTATTTGGTACAGTGGTACAACAAAAATAAAAATAATGATCCGAGTTCGTTCGTGGTACGACGCAATTAAAATTGTGTGTATATATATGCATTTCTATGCATATGCCACATTTTCAAATAAAAAAGGGAGAATATAAAATGTAGAAAAATTCATATTGAACAAGTAGTAACGTTATCAATTTAAAACATATAATCCTCAAAAACATAATAAATAAATAAAATAATTATTAAATTAAATTTTGCTTAGTTCTAATGATAAAAAAACTTATATGTAGAGCACATTTTATTATTATAATAAACAAACACCACTAGTTGCATTTATATGCCATAATTTTTTTCTTTTCATAAAAACATGGAGAAATCTTTTGTTTTAGAAAAGTATACCCAATCACAATATGCAGAACAGTCTACCACATCCAAGCGTATCCACAGATTATAGTAGCAGACGTGTTCACCAAGTATTGGGTATGTACCAGTACTGAAAGCGTACCTGGTACAGATTCGTGACCCTCAACCCTCAGGGAAGTATCATTGATTCATAACATATCATTAGTTCTCTAGGATATCAAAGGTTTTCTACAAGAAGAGGCCGTTCGATGACTCATTTTGCGAAGCAGTGCACCTCGATGTTGATTTCAAGGGATCTAGCCTGGTTTAAAGCGCAACCGTCACTTACGAGCACTTACTGCCGTCGCCGCCACCCTCAAAATCCCCCATACACCTCGCGTCTCTAGAACAGCCCGCCGCGTATCTCCTAGATCAGCCGCACGCTAAGACACACAACCCTAGTTTGTTGACATCTCAGCTTCCCCACCATAAGCTGGTAACCCAATCGTGGAGCACGCGGGAGAGCTTACGGTGTCCTCAGTCGCAAGTTGTCTTCACACGCGCCTGGCTTTGGTGGAGGTGCTCCCGAGCCGTCACCAAGAGTTGGTCGCGATCCATGAGGTCGCGATCAACAAGCTTGATTAGGGCGATATCGCCGCTATATGATAACAATTGAAGATCCCACCTGTATGGCAGTGTGATACAATGTGCTATTGCAGTACTCCACCCATAAGAGCAAATGTGCTCAATCCTTGGGGCGATCCCTTGTGATGCAGCGTAGCCGCATAGGTACATCTCCATGGTGTGGGTAGAAAAGTTGACCACCTCGGTCTGTTATAGGTAGAAGCCTAGTTTGGTGCTATTAAGAGTAGAGAGCTTCTTCCAAAACCGACTGGTGAAGACCTTATCACTGTTGGATACGATGCTCTCGAGCGGACTGTGCAGGAGAAACACCCGCTCGAAGAAAATACGGGCGACAACAGGCCAAAGGAATGAAAAGTGTTCCCTTCAATAACTATTGCGAATACCATAAGACTTATTTCCCCTTGGAAGTGGGTAACCCTACTAGGAAATCTATAGACACGCGACCCATACCCAGATAGGAATGGGTAGCGGCCATAGCACGCCTGCTGGGAGAAGGTGGTATGTATTGTACTATTGGCACACGGAACATCCTGCAATGAAGTTCTGAACACGCCTCTGAAGCCTCTTCCAGAAAAATTCTTCCTTGATGTGCTGAAGGTTCTTGTAGACTCCTTCGTGTCTGTCATGGGTTCTCTCTAGTATGCATCAATGAGTGGAGTAGTTGGCTGCAAGTATAGATGATCCTTGAAAAGAATGAAGCCCTCCCTCGTGGCCTAACTAGGCGGAAGGCGCCCTTCGCCTATGTGGTGTCTCAACTCGAATAACATGGTGGACGTCTGTATCTCCTAACGCAGAGTGGGCAACTCAGATGTGGGCGGGGAAATAATGAAAAGTGTAGCATCCAGGTGGTCCCTGTGAGAAAAGCATCCGCTTATGATTCAATGCACTGACCTTATACTCAACGTGAGTCAAAGGCAGAAGTTTGCTAACCCACCATTGTTGTGGTGTTGTGTCGAGGCGTTTCTCAAGGAGGTATTCAGGCTGAAATGATCTGTTCGTATTAGAAAGATTATGCCCCAGAGGTATGGACACTAAGGCAGTACTACCTTGGCCAGGCTGATCAACTCTTGCTCGTACGCTGATCGTTTCTGATGGTACACAACTGTCTTCCTGCTAAAATATGCAATTAGGTACCCTTCCTGCTGTATGACCGCATCACTACCCTGACCCGATACATCCCACTCCGTCTGAAACCCATATGAAAAATCAAGGAGGCGTAGAACATGTACGAATACCAGTGTTTTTTGGAGTGCTCTGAAAGCTCCTATGTCTGTGTCTGTTTCCTCTAATAAGAATGCATTCCTCTTCAATAAGGCCACCACTGGCTTGTCGATGTCGCTATAACCGCGGATGAAGTAACAATAATACCTGGGGAGGCCTAGGAACCCGTGAAGCTCACGCGACGACTGTGGTAATGGCCAGATGGTCATGCCTTGGATCTTCCGGGTCCGTCGAGACCTCCGTGCTATGTACCATATGCCAACCACCCTGTTTGTACCAAAGGAGGATTTCGTAGACTTGAGGAACACCGATGCTGATGGACAAGCTGAAAGACATGCGTAGGTGCTCGATATGTGCCTCCCAACATGTTTACTATACCCTAAGATATTGTCAAAAAACATAAGCACATATTCTCGTAAGAGAGGCTGAAATGCCTTGTTCATCAAGGCTTAAAAGGTGGATATGGGCATCACTAGAGACTTGATATGCCCGTTATGAGTCTAAAATGCGGTCTTTTCCATTCCCATGGAGGCCATGTATCCTGTGCAGCTCATATCGGAGTCCTCCGCCGCTTGTATGGGAAATTTTTCTTTAACCGTTTTATCGTTTAGCTCGCTGTAGGCTACGCAAAACACAAAGTATTGTCCTTCTTGTGCACCAAGAGGACTGGGCACGAAAAGGGAGAGACACTGTGATGGATGATCCCCTGTAGGAGCATAGCAATGCACTGACGCTCGATCTCGTCATTTTGAAGAAAGGGATACCAGTATGGGCGAATGACCACGGGCGCAGTGCTGGGTATGAGACATATGCGGTGGTTCCGGTGATGAGGCGGGGAAGCCCCTGCGGTGGTGAGAGGGTATTGTCAAACTCTTGCAGCAATTGATCCAGTTGCCATGGTGGTTGCCAAGTGGAAAATCGTCCCTATAACCGTCTCTGGAGGGCACCCATGCTACTCTACAGTTTGGGAACCCAACTGCACGCGTCAGTGGCTCCAAGATGCGCAACCATGGGACGCTTAACACCACCTCAAACCCATGGAGGGAAACAATAAGGAGGTCAACTTGGGAGCGGTGTCCATTCACCATGATGGGGATCCCTCAGTAAATGTCCAGGTACTCCATCTTGCTCCCATTGGCCACCAAAACATTTATGTCGGAACGAGGTGTTACGACAATCTGCAAGCGCTTCGCGGCGCCTGCTGATGAAGCTGTGTGTGCTTCTTAAATCTCTGAGAGCGACAAGTGGTGGGTCGCCACTGTGATGAGCATCTGAATGATGTGGCCCAGCTGTGACTTGGCAATTGCATGGAGATCTCGGGGTTCTATGGGTCGTCCTTCTCTTCATCCTTAGCAAAAAATAGGCGTTTGCATCTGTGCCTCGACACGTACGTGCAGTCACAATTAAAACATATGCCCTTAGCACAACGACCGATCATGTCAGCGGTCAAAAGACGACGGATGAATGGTGGACGACCGCTCTCTTTCCCCTTGTCGGGGGTATTACTGGGCGAGAGCACTGAATCCCTGGGATGGGTTGTTGCCTCCATAGAGACCGCTATAAAGTCGGTCCATCAGCAACCACTTCTCACAAATTGGGGGAGGCTTATGTCGGTGGTGAGGTCTGCAGGGGTCTGCAATTCCACATATATACAGAGACGATCGTGGTCTAGGGGATCACTGTGGGTACATATGCGAGTAGAATCTGAAACCTCTCTAAGTTCTTGTTGATGGAGACAGTCTATTTAAGCGAGAAGAGGTCGTCGGCGGGGTTACCACGAAGGCGCGGCCCGAAACGCAGATTACCCGTGACTTTGAAGTAATCCCACATCAAATGAGGCCTCTCTCGTTGCAACCGCACAAACCATAGTTGGGTCTTGCTGATCCAGTCTTCCCATGGTGTGTGCTGGTTCGCGAAGAAGTGTTCGTAGTGCGTAAGCCATGCGAGAGGGTCCTCACGGCCGTCGATGATCAGGGAAATCTATCTTCACGTAGTGGGGAACTCCGCTTCCTTCCAAGCAGTGGCTTGGGGCGTCAGACATCGAGCAACCCATCGTAGGAGGAGCTCGTTGTGACATGTTTGGGGTGAGGGGTTGAATGTCGTCGAGATGTTCTGGACCCGTGAGGGATTCCATCGTCGCAACATTGGACGCCATCATCTTTTGAAGAATCTCCATCACTTGAGAGAGAGTGAAACCACCTTCCTTCATGAAAGGGGGGCTACTGATTGAGGATTGGAGGGTTTGGAATAAGTCCCGCACTGCACAACAAACTGACGGGCGCATGTCCAAAAGCTGGGCGGAGGAGCAATATTATTAGGCGTGTGCGGACTCGCGCAACACATATGTGTTTGTCACGCGTCTTCAGTGACGGAAGGCAGGGCATGTTGTACAAGGGCGGGGGTGGATCTGGGCACGCCGACGTCGTTTATTGGCTTTGATATCAAGTTGTTATGAGCTCCCAATTGAGATCTTGCGTTAGGGCGAGCGAGAGAGAAGTCTTAGAGAGGGTTGAAGTTCCCTTTCTTCGATCCGGGGAGCCATGGTGGCGGTCGAGGAGGAACAGTGTATTCCAGCGAGGAGGAGGTGTTCAATCCTAGAGCTCGATGGATTGGTGTGTGGTGTGCGTCGAGGCCAAAGCCTAGCTGGTGTTCGAATCACGAGGGGGGAGAGAGATGAATTGGAGAGGGAGAATTTTTTATAATAATTGCATGCTATTCATTTTTCACTCCCTCCTATAAGTAGGAAAGCCCAAAACACCCTTTACTTAAGCCTTAAACGCTCCTCATGTAGGCCTTAACACAAGTGAGCAAAATACAAAAAATAAGTTGCAGATAACAAGAAGTGCAATAACATAAAAAATAGCATGTCAAACTCAATTAGTGTGCGCTTCATGTGTCGCTGATAGATCACGCCCCAATGTGGGCCCATAACAGTGCCCCATTAGGCTACTAGTTTTATTTGAATTATTTGTGATCAATTGTAATTAATTGTGCAAGCTTTAAATTTCTATTATTTATTAATTGCATGTGGAAAAATTGTTGCATGGTTGACACATTTCAGCGCTCTGCATTACAACCTAGTTAGTCATTATTTTAGTTCATTGAGTGTGCGCCTTTCTATTTTTACATATGGTTAGATCAGCGCTAAATCTCATAGTTTGTCCTGCATCGAATTTAGTATTAGAAATAGGTTTAGTGCTTCGTATATGTTTTACGCAGTAGTAGGGTCTATAGGAATTTCATAGCAGGTCTAGTAGTTCTGTAACCCAAGTGACCAACTCAAATACAGCGATGTCGAACGCTAAACTCCAAAATCTCTGATTGGATTGATCGCATAGAAGGCCTTTGTTCCTAGTTAGTGATATTGACCACTAGAGTCAACAATTTAGCTGCTAGTAGTTCAGGTTACACTATCCCTCGTGGGCAAGACCCTACCAAACTCCATACTGAGCAATCAGGATAGAATTGTGGGTTTGATGATCTCCATGACTAGCCTCTTATGAGATCTATGACTCGGAACCCTCCCTCACCATTAGAGTATCTTCAGTTTGTTTATGCTAAACCTTAAAGTGATCATCAGAAGAAACTTCTGCACCAACATACAGTTCGTTCCTCATTACCTTCCTCCTCAATTACAGGATTTCAAGCCTGTTTGTGCTCGATTCTATAGATCCCCTTAGAAAAGTAATCCATATCATTATGTAGAAAATCTCCATCAACCACCCCTTCGTAGAGATCGTGTTGACCCTCTAATACGATTCAAATAGGATGTTAAACGACTACTCGACGCATACTGACTTGAGAGTCGACATATGTCGACTTGGTGTGCGTTTAACATAATCACATACATTTCTGGATACTACTCGACGCACGTCGACTTGTGAAGTCGACGTACGTTGAGTTGATGAGTAGCCAGATAGTACTCGACGTATGTTATCTTGTGAAGTCAACGTACGTCGACTTGATGTGCGCTTAGTAAAACTTCTATATTATGAGATAGTACTCGACGTATGTCGACTTGTGAAGTCGATGTACGTCGACTAGTAAAATAGAAGTCGACGCACAGAATAGTCCGTTCAATTCCTCTCGATGCACAAGTGTGCGGTTTATGAAACTGCTATATGCATCGCATTTTAGGTTTTTTCGAGTACGTCTTTTGACGACTCTTGAAGAACCTGCAACCGCATCCTCTCCTGGAACGAAACTAGTATTTCGTGGAGTCGAAGGAGGACGATCATCTTCCAGCTCAAGTTCGTTGGACGAGCAGTGAAGTGTTTCCGACGTTTGTGTGGATGGATACTCATAGAGACGTAGATCTCGTTCTACGTTGTGGTTCTCACATGACAGTTATTTTTCTCAAAATATTGATTTCGACGCAGGTATGAACTATGTTCTTGATCTATTGATTTTTGCATGGTCAAATAGAAATGAGTTTCTTGCTAGTTTTCCGCTGTGGCGTTGCGCATTAGATGCATAAGAAACCCAACATATTTATGTATAGATGCCGCTTTGATCACTCGGTCCAGTCGATCCGCCCTTCTTTCTGAACGCCGGTAGTGAAGCCGCCGCCTCTACCATTTCACGAAGTCGCCATTCTGCTTCCTTAAAGAGAAGTCGAGTCGAGCATCGCTCGAGAAACAGAAGCCCTTTCGATCGTTGAAAGCCGTCGACCCCTCTGTCGACTTCTTTGATCGACAAACAATCGCTCTTAGGGATCTTGCCACAGGAACCCCCTCCTCTTTCGTCGGTAGGATCAGACGCATGAAGCCTTTCCCCTTCCTGGCTTGGACTCCGACAATCATCGACACCTCCTTATCGATCTCAGGTACTAATTGACGCTTTCCGATGATATTTACAAATTTTCGATGTTTCCTTTTAGCTTCCAACATTAGGGGGTGCCTAATCTTTGTGCTTGTGTTTTTCCTTGCAAAAGTTGTTCCAATAGCCATCTCAACCGCTCAATATAGTTTAGCTAAGGTTATCTAGGTAAGCATTAGTCTTCTCTTTTATTTTACCACTACTATTGTTCTGTTTCTCCCGCCTTTTATTTTCATTTGATGAAATGTTAGGAGTAAAGGAACCCTAGAGGAAGAAAGGGATTTGTGGTGTAGATCGGAGAAATCTTCCGTTGTTTCCGCCTCAATCTAGAGAATTATGCCTCCGTGTCATGTTTACAAATGTCGGGACATCGGGGTAAGAAATTCCCTTCCCCTTAGTTAGACATATCACAAGTAGATGATATAATATATCTTTAAGTGATGTCGTATCCAGTTAAGTAAATTATGTTAATTCCTTCTAAGAATTAAGTTATATTTTAGTTCAAGTATGATAATCTCATGAAATAAAGACCCTTATGACACGATAAAGTGAACGTTTAAGATGAACATTTTACTAGATAAATATGCTAGAAAATATGCGAATGCATTCTTTGCATCGTTAAGCAATGAGCAATGTCAATAATATGAGATATAGAATGCCAGAATGACTTAAATAATTATCCTTAGACTAGTGGACTTATGCGCGTGTCACCTTCAGTTGAACGTACAGAGCAGCAGGGGGCATAAGAGGTGTTTTTCTCTCATATGATTGATGGATGCACACCATCGTACTCATGTAACACAGTAGATCATATGAGCCTCAAACAGGGGCCGATGGCCCATTTTTCCGTGCATGGAATTAGTTCGATGCATGCCCCGCACTAGGGGACGTATCAGGGCATTATCAGTTGCTACAAGAGGCTCAAATCACAAGATGTGCTTAATAAATTATGAAATATTTAATCACGAAGAACATGACTGCAAACGATCCACAATTATAAGCACTATTACAAAATTTAGGTATTTGAATACTTAATTGAAATTAAGACTAGAGCCCGATAACATGTTTTAGGTACATAAAACATAATTTCTATTATTATTTTATGTTTCATAATCAAGCATTTATAGTTATAATATTTAGAAATCTTGTTCCCAAGCTCAGCTATTGCATATGTAGATTGTCTTGTTTGTTTCACCTATGTTTTATTATTATCACTGGGAGGAAGAATCTTTCTTACTCTCCAGTGGGTTGACCCCTTTTCAGGCTCTTCTTTTCAGAGAACACATGTCGGGATTTGTTTAGGTTGAGCTTATGAGGATTTATGCAGTTTTCAATTATGTCATTTCGTTGGAACTTTGTACTTGTTTTTGGGATGGATTCTTTCTTTAGAACGAATTCAGAGTTGTACGTTATCACCTTCTCGAACCCATCATCACGTCAATACAGCTGAACAAGCCTTCCACAAAGTCAATGGATTTAGTTATGAATTGATTGATTAATTTTTTGTTGGATTAATGAAGTGGTTAATTGGGATAAGAATCTAGGGTGAGTGACAATCATTTCGACCAACTTTGTCAATAGATCATCAAAAGAGATGATCAATAGAAAGATTAGGAGAATCTTCCTAGATAGAATCTCAAGAATTGCGTTTGCGGGGAAAAGAGTAATTGAACAAACATTGAAACAAGACCCGCCGGTTCACAAGCAGCTGAGTCTGAATTCCATAAGGGTCCTCTATTCTGACTAACCTCCTGGGCGGGCCTATAGTAGTTCGCACCCACCTGGGGTTTGCAAACTGACGGCGAACCGAGTCTAAGAAGGATTCCTCTTGTGTCGAACCTATGGTTCAACACTCAAGATTAGGGTAGGATGTACCTAAAGGCTGACACCGGTTTCAGAGTCCCACGGGGCGGTTTAGAAAGACTGCAAAGATGTGTGCTTGCTGCTGTATGCTTCCTGATTCTGATTAATGTCTGATGTTGCACTGCTGTATGCTGAATCAAGCGGTCCCAGAATTGCGTACTGAGTGTAGTGCAATTTACTGGGTTCCTTAGCAGGCTATGTCTAGGTTCAGTACATGCATGAGGCTCAACACGGGTAGTCTTAAGGGTGACCTTAGCGGGCTCTCGCCCTATATACCTCGTAGCCAGAAGACTAGTCGCTGGTACTGGCTAAGGGTGTGGGAGTTCGCATCAGTACTTCGCAGGAAGGGTCAAAAAACCTCTTCTATTAAATGGGGCGGCTACAAATAGCTAGCTTTGAAAGAACCGACTTTCACCTTGAAAGCCACTAGAGCTTCTTCCCCGTGCATGCATGGTAACAATAGACTTCCTTCCCATTCTTTTTTTCTAATCGATCGATCGGGCCTCCCCAGGGTAGCAAAGCTCATATATTAGTGAATTAGTTAAATTAGTTGAACCAAATTACCTTGGCATGAAGGCGAGTTTCGACGAGAATGGTGACATGCATGAGATGCTGAGAAAGTTATTAGAGATCTCGGCGGCAACACGAGTCGCCATTTTGCATCTCTATGTACGAATTAATGAACTTTCGATGTCCGAAATAGAGATCAACGCTCCAACTGCTCTTGCATGCCTTGTCCTCCCGGCAACCGTTGCACCGTCGTCGCTTCCACTTGTTCCCTTCCTGCAGTTTGAGTAGCAGGCACCTCCGCTACTGAGCTCGACAGTTATGCTGCAACAAATCGTGTAGTCGCCAACCACCGCGGTTCTCCTCCATCGGACCCCTCGCCTTCCATCCTTGAGCCCATGCTCCTAGGCCCATGCTCCCAGTCCCGCAGCATTAGAGCTTGCCGCTGCTGCTTACCAAATTTGTCCATACCGTCTTCATGCAAGCAACTATCCCCGACAACATCACTGACCTTCACAACATCAATGAGCACACCATATGCTTATTGCCTGACAACGACGAGGCCCCGACAACTCATTATAAGGGGTTGTTTTGGAGGGAAATAAAAGCACCTGATTATCCAACGATCAGAGTCCCCTATTGTGCTTGAGGACAATCTTGAATTGAAGGAATGACGGATTGTTACATGTCTTAAGTATGAGTTGGTTCACTATGATGTTGTTACAAGTTGTGTTTTAATTTTGAGCTGGGTGTTGTGTCGAGTGATGCTGTTATTATTATGGGTCGTATTTTTAGAGTCTTTTATTGGAGCTTGATGTATTTATAAGTAACCCAAATGTTAGGGGGAATTTAAATTATTTAATACAAACGTGTTGTTTGTAATTTATTTTAAGATTCCCTGAGTCATGGAATGAGAATCAAGCAAGAAGTTATCTTTTCTTTCTCATCTCTTAAATTCTCATAGTTAGGTTTAGGGTTTGGTGCTCCCCCTAGAGTCTGTCTTCGGTAATTGCAGCAAAGAGTGTGTTTATCATCCTCTTCACCTCCGACCGCCTCCCAGATGCCCCCATCTCGGGTTGAGATATCCAATTCCTCTATCCTTATTGTCAGGATCACGAATCTCAACAAGGTTCGTAATAATTTTGCTTGAAACAACGGTTTTTGCATGCGAGCCGCCAACCTGCACTTTCTTCTTTTGGAGCCCTAGTGGTGGTTTTTTCTTGGCACACGATAGACACAAAAATGTCAAATTCTACCCAAACATGATGTGTAGGACCACAATAGTGTTTGAGCACTTGGATTTCCCGTGGTGGTCGTAGCCGCCTCCTCAAACAAGGCCGTAATCTGGTATTTTTGATAGTTGTTTGTTTATTTTTTTCTACTTTATTTAGTGTGATTTTCTTGGTAGTTATCATGTTCCATCTAGTTACTAAGTTCAATGATGGTTTCATGAGATCTTCCTCAAAAACTGAAGCTTATTTATTTTGTTGAATTTGAATCAGCGTCTGGATGCATTAATTTTATAATATTTTTGGTACTTTTTGTTCGTTATCATGTTCCATCTAGTTCCTAAAGTGCTCTCTGCATTGGCTCTTATGATTTCCACTCGTCTTAAATAAAGCCTTGTACATATCTTGCCCTTTATTTTTTGTGGTACTTTAACTACATTAATATGTCTATGTTTCCCATTTTTTACATCCCTTGTAGGAGTCCGCTAGTCTCATTTCTTTATGAAAGAGGATGGCGCCAGAACTTCAGTCGTAGTGGCTTCCCTGGTCCTGAAGAAGAGGTATGACTGTATATTGTTCATATTATGATATTGCAGTGATTTAAAATTAAACCTTAACTTATTTTTTGTCGATGTAAACTTTAGTTACAAACTATTAATTACATATAAAATAGCTCTCTCCAGTATTTGATTGTTCTGTGTTTTTTATGATGATGACGATGAAAATGATGATGATTGTGATGCATTTTTGAAGAAAAAGCTGATTTCTTTTCCTTAGTCAGACATAGTAGTAAATCATTGCGTATCTGATTCACTAACCAATCCACGTAAGAAGGTGAAGTAGCAACAACACAAAAAACATGGAGACAAGTGCTCATAAGAAATAAAATGTGAGATATAGGCCCCGTCTGGGGCGGCGTTTTTGGCAGCGGTGGCGTTTTTTCTAAAAAATGCCACCAATGCGAAATGATCGTTTCGGGGTTGCAGTACAAAACTCAAAACGCGTTATTATACTATATACGTGAAATCACCTGGCTCCAAATTCCCAACTACGCGTTTAATGCTTTCGCGATTCCTCCTCCTGTGACCTAAGCCTCCCCTGATCCCTTCGCGATTCTACCTCCCGTAACGCCCTCTCTCTTTCACCGAGCTTTTCGCCAACTCCTGCTGGATCACCGACCACCGCGGAGTGCTTACCACTGTCAGATCAACGACCCCCCTTGGCTTGCCGACCACCGAGCCTCCCTTGGCTTGCCGACGACTGACTCTCCCTTGGCTTTCCGACCATCCTTTCGTTCGCCGATACCGACCACCTCTGGTTTCTCACCGACGCCGACCACCGTCAACTCCTTCCCTTGGGTAATACTCTCCTCCTTCTTCCTTGGATGCAAAATTTGTTTGTGCTTTTGATTGAATCAAAAATTTACTTGTGGATCTCCTTGAATTTTGCATTCAGATCTTGCTTTTGATTTCATTGTTCTTGCCAAAGACAGCCAAGACAGCCAAGAACAATCATACCTTGGGTAATTGATGAAAATGTTATCATAACATTTTTTGATTCATGGGGGCTGTTATTTTTGCAGTGTATATAGCAAAAACGCAAAACTTTGCATTCAGATCCTCCTTGAATCATGGGGGCTGTTATTTTTTATTCATGGGGGGATGCTATTTTTGATTCACATTTTGCGTTTTTGCTATATACAACAAATCTTGCATTCGGATCCTCCTTCCCTTGGGTAATTGCTATATTATCAAGAAAAATTTGAGAATGGGCTGTTATTAGATCCATGTTGTCTATGAAATCTGGTATGCATTCAGGTCCTCCTTCCCTTGGTTTCCATGTTTTAGTTATTCTATCTGTACTGTTGGCATGCATTCTGATCCATGCTGTTATTTGATCTATACTGCTGCTTTGTAGTCCGAGTTTTTATGAACTCATTTTGGAACTTTGATTGGATACATTCAATATTGATTATAGTTCCACATTTCAATACTGTTGCTTTGATTGTAGAATGTTGTTTGTGGGCTTGAATGTATTTGGGTTCTATGTTTAGGGTTTTGGATGATATGATTTGCTAAACCCTGGTTTTTAGGATTATTTGTGTTTTTTTTGCAGTGTATTGAGCATTGTTTATAACAAATGAGTAATCAGAGGGAGATGAATATCAGCCTCATTGGGAAGCAAACAATGTCATGCTATTTTGTGATATCTGTATAAAAGAAGTTCAATTAGACAACATACCCACCGCCCACTTCAATAAAGATGGTTGAAGGAATTTGATATTAAATTTCAAAGCGCGCTCTGGAAAATTTTATGACCGTGCTCAACTGAAAAATAAATGAGATCAAATGAAGAAAGAGTGGAAGCTGTGGAGGGAGCTAAGCGAGGTGAGACGATTTTGGGCTCGAACTCCCTCAAAAAGACAATTGATGCATCAGATGAGTAATATGCCTCACGTACAAGTAATGTCTCACGTACAAGTACATTTCAAGTTTACCTGTGAAGACCCCATGCATGACTTCACAACAAACTGGTGAAAAATGGGTGAGAGAGTTATTAGTTGGGTATCCGGTTAGGTTTCAAAGCATGTTTAGGATGTCACAAGTTATATTTGTTAATCTATTAGAAACCCTTAAAGGTTCATGCGAATGTTTGAAATATAAATCATTATTATTCTAAAGAATTTAGTTTATTACATGAGAGCTCCCCTCTTTATATGGAGTGTAGGAGGAGGAAAAAATTATAATAGGAGATGTGAGACTAAATACAAGGAAAAAAGAAATGTACAATGGGCCCCTTAATGTGCTTTCAGTCTTGTGCTTTAACACTCCTCTTCAAGCTGGAGCATATATATCGATTATTCCCAATTTGGTTCAAATATCCAAAAAAGATGAAGAAATTGGTTTAGTGAAGATGTCGGTCAACTTTTGATACGAAGAAATAAATGGAGTGCATATTTGATTTTTGATAACTTCCTCTCTAATGAAGTAATATTCAACTTAAATATGTTTTATTCTTTCATGGAACACTTGATTTTTATATATATTGATAGTTGTTTTGTTATCACAAAAACATCGGTAGAAGATAATCATAGATTTCTCCCACTTTAACTCACAGACAATCTAAAACATACTTCTGTATTCAGTTTCTCCACTTGACCTGGACACTACTGCTTGTTTCTTGCTATGTTTGAGGAAATAAAAGTATTAGATTTGAATGTTGCATTGGATTTGGTCCCCTTCCTTTCTGAATGTCCAACGTTGGTCATCATTCATTCTACTTAGTCAAATACTTTCCCGATGATTTAGTCGACAGTTTGGAGGCTTGTCTGGTGACCAAAGGGGTACAGTTATATGTTTTCATGTTGATTACCTCGATACTTTCCCTCTTATTTCTAAGATTACATATGTTTGAGTGAAAGTGCACAGTTAACCTCACTAGAATTCTCTAGAGGGGGGTGAATAGAGATTTAAAATATTTTGTGCAAAGTAAATATATATATATATGTGTATGATCACAGATTAGAGCTTCCCACACACACCAACAAGAATTAAACAAATAAATAAAGTAAATGCAAGAAAAGAAATCACAACACAACACAAGAAAATATAGTGGTTCCCCAAACTTTAGGTAGTCCACTCTTCTACCCCTTGGTAGGAATTCACTATCTTGCACCGAGTCTTTTGATAAGGAGACTCTTAGAACCACCCTGAGTCTTTTGATAAGGAGACTCTTAGAACCAACTGAGTCTTTTGACAAGGAGACTCTTAGAACCAGTACAACTGAATTTTTTGAAGAGTGATTCTAAAAACTCTTTTACAGTATGTGAGTATGAAAATGAGAAAAAGGAAAAAGAAGTATTTAAGACAAAAATGAATCTTCTTCCTAGCAAGAAGATTGGAAGCACAAGAAGTAGTGAATTAAATCTTTCTTCTATAGAGAGAAGAAGATTTGTAGCTTTTCCCTCTTATGTGAGAGCTATCAGAATTTGCAGCAGAGTGACTTCAGAAGCAGGAGAAGAAGAATGCTTGAATATTGCTGTAGGGCTATTTCCCAATTCTCTCTTTATCACTTGAGAGCCTTTCCTTTTTTTCAATGAGTAAAATGGTGGATCCCTCCTTGGTTTTTCTGTCGACCTCCTTCATATATATATAGCTCTGTTCATTCAAATAATACTCATAGGAGAAAAATTAATTATCAGACAGAGAATTAGAAGGATAGAAACATTTCCATAGTTAGCATACCAATAGAAGGAAAGAATTCATTCCAATTTCAAATAATGTCAATAATGAATTTTATCAAATTAGCCAAGAATCTAATAGAGGAAAAGAAAGATTCAGAACGGCTATAAGACATAAATTGATTCCATATAAATCAGATCTATAAGATAAGGAAAGAGATCTGGCGATTTTGAATTCTGTCATAAAGATCGACGTGCGTCGATTACTATTCGACGCAAGCGTCGAATACATCCTGTCTGGATGTCGAGAGGAGAATAAGGAAGGTGCGTCGACTAGGGTGCGTCGACTTCTCAAGATACGTCGACTAGAAGTCAGAGCTACGTCGACATAGGATACGTCGATTTCTGCTTGGAGCTACTTCGACTCATTCTGATAGAAACGTTGATTTTATCTCGACGTTGCGTCGAATACCATTCGACGCATATTTACTTAGCCTTATTTTTCATTCTTAGAATTCTTCTTTAACTCATTTTTAGGGGTTAAGAGAAATCATTTCCCCAACAATCTCCCCCTATTTGTCTTAACCCTATTTAGAGAGAAATTGTATTTAGCATATAATTATCATAGCAAAGCATCTGTACAGATTATGAAGATTTCACACAATCAGAAGCAAACTTCATGTTCAGACCAATCATAAAGTATATGAAGCATTGTTTTCAAGTATTATTCAGGAGGGGTAGGAGGAGTCTTTCTTTTTCTTTTGAATACTATTGTGGATTGCTCTTTCCCAGTAGCAGGTGACTCCCTCAGCTCCCCCTGGGTCTCAGCCATTTGCTCCCCCTGAGTCTCAGCTCCCCCTGCCCCTGACTCCTGAGCCCCTTCTTCAGCCATCACAGCATCTGCCTCTTTCTCTTTCCCAGCATCAGCTTCATTTCCTTTTTCAGTTCCAGCAGCTGGGTCATTTTCTTCTTGATTTATAGCAGTATTCAGCTCTTTCTCACCTTCTTCCTTTTCAGCCTCATTTTCTGCTCTGCTTCCCTCCCCTTGTAGTAGTGCCACTTGATTTGCAGCATCTCTTGCTATGTTGAGTACCTCTATTGTTTGTTCATCATTGTGTAGCTCAAGTACTATCTCATTCCCAATTGTCTTGAGCAGTGTAAGACTGTCAGATTTTGAAGGAGGGGATTTGTGTGAGGGAGATTTAAGATTGGAGGGCTGCTCTTCATCAAGCTTCTCCCCCTTCTTGACCTTCTTGGCCAAGGAGGTTAAGAAAGACTTGGTAACTCTTGAGGAAGAGAGAGAGTTCTTCAGACTTTGCACAGAGGCACTGACCCCATCTATTTGGGTGTGCATGTGTAGGATTGAGGAATGAATCTGGGAGCAGTGCTCATCCAGCATTGCTTGAAATGTTTGAGTTGCTGATGCAATGCACTGAGTGAGGAGAGCTTTAGTGGATGCAGATGGTTCATGTTGTGGTTGGGGATGAGGAGAGAGTGGTGAAGGTGGTGATGAGGCTGGAGAGAAGTTAGTTGATACATGAGGTATGGGTGATAAAGGAGGTGGAGAAACTGCTGTTTGAGGAGCAGGTGTTTGAGAAGAGGTAGGTAGAGTAGGAGTTGTGAGGGTGGTAAAGACTATTTAAGTGGATGATGGTGGTAGAGAAGAATTGTCTCTTTGAGGAGAAGGAGGGGGAGATGGATGAGCAGGAGATGGATGAGCAGGAGAGTTAGGAGGAGAGGGAGTTCTTTCAGGAATGGAACCAGGCTTAGGAATTTGCCTGGTCCACTTGGAGAATAGGGCTATTGACATTCTTTTCCCTGGAGAAATGGGGATTCCTTTTGACCTACAGAGGTCAGAGAAGGAGTGGAAGAGTACTTGACTCATAATCCTCATATATGCATTTTCTTTGTGTGAGTATTTTGAGCCTATTATTTTGAGTAACCATGTGGCCTAGTCCACCTTCTTCTTCAGCACAAGGGCCCCCATGATGTTCAGTTGCTGCTTGGGAACTGCATCATGGGCTGAAATTTTGCATAGTAGTATCTTTCGTACTATGTCTGCTAGCAGTCTGTACTCCTCAGAAAAGTCTATTTTCTTTAGATGGATTGGTTTATCCCTTGAAAACTTCATGGTGGTTAGCAGATGCTTGATTTCATCAGGTGTGAGGTCTATAGATTCATCACCTAATGGGGGAATGATAAAGACTTATAAGGTTACTCTTTAGAAATTGATTTCTTTTCCCTATTTTATTTAAACAAAGATAATATTAGAATATACCTGTAGGAAGATCAAAGGTGGTCCTAATATGTTCTGCAGAGATTAAGATTGGTGTCTCATAGATTGTTCCCTGGATTTCTCCTTGTTCAGATATCTGAACATGAGTCATCAGCTCTGTGAGCTCTGTTTCCAGGAGCTTGCATCTTGTGGAGATGAGTTTGTCCAATCCAGCTTCAGTGAAGAGAGCTATGCTGTTCTTATAATTTTCTGCAGCGGCTTGGAAGGAGTCGAGGTCAATGTCGAAACCAGAGTTTATCTTGGGAGCCATTTTGGGTCAGTGAAAGAGAGGAGGAAATGGCTGGACTGAGGAGCAAGAAGGATGAAAGATGCAGAGTAGTGAAGGCTTCTAACTGAAGAGACTATTTAAGTCAGGTGAAGCGTCGAAACTGGACTCAAGTCGAGGCTTATTCGGTACTTCCGTGGATGTGACCGAAAATATTTTGGTATTGCCGCTCGTTTTCATGAAGTCGACGTTACGTCGAGTGGAATTCGACGTGAGCGTCGATATAGTCTGATTTGGGATGATAGGGTTTCCTATCGACGTATGCGTCGAGTGGAGTCGACGCATGCGTCGATTTCACTTATTGAGTTGAGTTATCGACGGTGCGTTGATTAGAAGTCGACGTGACTTTTAATTTTCCTGAAGAATTCTAGGTGTTTATCTCTACCTAGTTCTAAGTCAGTCTTGGACTAATTTTTACAGATAGTTTGATTGGTTGTACCAGCATTGTTTGGCAAGGTGGCCAGTTTTGTTACATATATGGCACTTGATTATCTTATTATTATGATAATTTAAGTTTAGAGAAGAATAGAAGGGTTGATTAGGATAGAAAGTTTGATTAGGATGAGAATTTTGGTTAGGATAGAAATTTTGGTTAAAATAGGAATTTTGGTTACCATGTTTAGGGTAGAAATTTTGGTTAGGATAGAGGTGTTGATTAGGATAGAAATCATGATTGGGATGAATGGGTCCTGAATATGGGTTAGAATGAAAGGCTTTTGGAGGAAAGGTATTTAAGTTGCTCTGAACTTTTGTGCGTCGATATCTATTCGACGCATGTTGATAGTCGCGTCGATTTGTATTCGGCGTTTTCTCCAGATGGCGTCGATCTGATTTCAACGCATAGAGAAAGTTGCGTCGATTGGAAGTCGACGTGCTTTTGTTCAACCGTCTAGAAGAGGTCGAGGCATCTGAGAGATTGCGTTGAGTATAAGTCGACGCACTATCATTTATGCGTCGATATGAAGTCGACGTAATTGTATCTTCAATTTTCATTTTACCTTTTTCTGTTTTTACTCCTTTATGTGTTGTTTTTCTTGGATTAGTTGTTTCTTCAGATGAAGTTTGTGAGTCATCAGCTGAATAATATGATGTCCCATCAAATTCATTTATTTCTTTGAAGGAGTTTTCTTCCTTATCTTGTGGGTCTTTTTCTTGGTTTGTCCATTTGACAAGTTTAGTGAATTTTACAGGGCTCATCCAAGCAGGTTTGCTGGATGGATTTAAGCTGGTTGATGGATCAGCTCCTAGCCCAAAATTTTTGTGTCTCATTGTTTGTTTTTCAGTGATTTCCTTAAGAGTTTGGCTTCTCATGTTTATTGATTCTTCAAAGGCCTTTGCCTGGGACACCTTATCCTTAAGGAACTGATTTTCTATTTTAGCCTTTTCTATCTCATTTTCTATGATGTTAGCCCTTAATTCATAATCTTTAAAGCATTTAACTTCTCTATTTCTCTGGTTTTTAGCTACATTGATTTATTCTTTTAGATCTTTAATTTCCTGTGTTGCTTTTAGTTGATCTAGACACATTCCCATAAAATCATTTCTGAAGTTATCATTTTGAAAATCTATTTCATCAAACATGCTTACCTCATCCTTATCCTCAGATTCCTCTATGAGAATAAGGCTATCTTCTTTTTCATCTTCAGAAGATATGTTTTCTTCTGATCATGTCTCACTCCAAGATTTAGCACTATCATTATTTTTTGATCCTTCAAGGGCCATCAAGCATAGATCTTCTTGCTTAGGTTCTTCATTGTCACTCTTGGAAGAGGAGCTGTCCTCAGAGTCTGTATCACTCCAGGCTTCTGCAATAAGGCCTCTTTCTTTCTTCTTCACCTTTTTCTTGGGATCTTTCTTTTTCAAAACTTTCTTTGTCTCAGCATTCTCTGGACATTCTGGGGCAATATGTCCAGATTTCCTGCAAGAATAACACACAATTTCTTTAGTGGGAGTTTTGTCATACCTTGGTTTTGACTCCCTTCTTCTTGATCTCTCTGTCTTGACCCATTTCTTAAATCTTCTGGCCAGGAAACTGAATAGTTCTTCTTCAGTGACAGGAGTCCCTTCTTCTGTTGCCTTTAAAGCTATGTTCCTATCTTTTGAGGAGATTGGAGTGTTTTCTCTTCTCTTCTTCTCTTCTCTAGTTTTCAGCAGTTGCTCATAGGATTTGAGTTTTCCTAAGAGAGCATCTGTTGAGATTTCCTTTTGTCCTCTTGTGTCTCTTATGGCCCATGTTCTTGAGTCCCATGAACTAGAGAGACTCATTAGCAATTTGTCATTAATCTTAGTGAGAGAGATCTCTCTATCCAAGTTTTTCAATTGATTGATGATTAGACTGAATCTGTCATACATCTCAGAGATACTCTCTTCATTTTTCTTTTGGAAGTTCTCATATTGTGAGATCAATAGAGCCTTCTTATCTTTCTTTTCATCAGCACTTCCTTCCACCATCTTTATAAGAGCATCCCAAATTTCTTTAGCTGATTCACAGTCAACAACCCTTTGAAAGATGTCATCTGAGAGGGTTGAGACAAGTATGTTCATGGCCTTTAGATCACATGTTCTTGCCTTCTTCTCATCTTCTGTCCATTCAGATCTTGGAACAAGTGTTTGTGTGACATTGCCATTTGCATCCTTTCTATAAGGCTTTGGGGGACCTGTCACAGTAATATTAAACAAGTTATCATCAATAGAATTCATATAAATTATAATTCTTGTTTTCCAAACTGCAAAATTTTCAAGATTGCACATTGGTGTCTGGTGGAAGCATAATCTTTGATTTGTGCCATGTGAAAAATAATTGTTAGAAAAAATATATATATATATATGAAAGGTAGGACCTTTTTGATCAAGGAGTTATCCTTTTTGATCAACCTCGCTCTGATACCAATTGAAAGTGCACAGTTAACCTCACTAGAATTCTCTAGAGGGGGGGTGAATAGAGATTTAAAATATTTTGTGCAAAGTAAATATATATATATGTGTATGATCACAGATTAGAGCTTCCCACACACACCAACAAGAATCAAACAAATAAAGAAAGTAAATGCAAGAAAAGAAATCACAGCACAACACAAGAAAATATAGTGGTTCCCCAAACTTTGGGTAGTCCACTCTTCTACCCCCTTGGTAGGAATTCACTATCTTGCACTGAGTCTTTTGATAAGGAGACTCTTAGAACCACCCTGAGTCTTTTGATAAGGAGACTCTTAGAACCAACTGAGTCTTTTGACAAGGAGACTCTTAGAACTAGTACAACTGAATTTTTTGAAGAGTGATTCTAAAAACTCTTTTACAGTATGTGAGTATGAAAATGAGAAAAAAGAAAAAGAAGTATTTAAGACAAAAATGAATCTTCTTCCTAGCAAGAAGATTGGAAGCACAAGAAGTAGTGAATTAAATCTTTCTTCTATAGAGAGAAGAAGATTTGTAGCTTTTCCCTCTTATGTGAGAGCTATCAGAATTTGCAGCAGAGTGACTTCAGAAGCAGGAGAAGAATAATGCTTGAATATTGCTGCAGGGCTATTTCCCAATTCTCTCTTTATCACTTGGGAGCTTTTCCTCTTTTTCAATGAGTAAAATGGTGGATCCCTCCTTGGTTTTTCTGTCGACCTCCTTCATATATATATAGCTCTGTTCATTCAAATAATACTCATAGGAGGAAAATTAATTATCAGACAGAGAATTAGAAGGATAGAAATATTTCCATAGTTAGCATACCAATAGAAGGAAAGAATTCATTCCAATTTCAAATAATGTCAATAATGAATTTTATCAAATTAGCCAAGAATCTAATAGAGGAAAAGAAAGATTCAGAACGGCTATAAGACATAAATTGATTCCATATAAATCAGATCTATAAGATAAGGAAAGAGATCTGGCGATTTTGAATTCTGTCATAAAGATCGACGTGCGTCGATTACTATTCGACGCAAGCGTCGAATACATCCTGTCTGGACGTCGAGAGGAGAATAAGGAAGGTTCGTCGACTAGGGTGCGTCGACTTCTCAAGATACGTCGACTAGAAGTCAGAGCTACGTCGACATTGGATACGTCGACTTCTGCTTGGAGCTACTTCGACTCATTCTGATAGAAACGTCGACTTTATCTCGACGTTGCGTCGAATACTATTCGACGCATATTTACTTTGCCTTATTTTTCATTCTTAGAATTCTTCTTTAACTCATTTCTAGGGGTTAAGAGAAATCATTTCCCCAACATTGAGTTTTCTTGAGCCTTGCTGCCATTCATGATTGGCCTCTCCATCCGTTTGATATCAATAATGTTTTTCTTCATGGTAACTTCGACGAGGAAATTTATACAGAGCATTCCCTTGAGTTTGTTCCATCCTCACTCCTCCTTGTTGCTCAAGGAGAGTCTTGGTTGGTATGGGAGAAGGAGTTTGGTAGTGGAGCATAGAGCCTTACGATTATAACAAAAATGAGATAGCAAAGATAGAGGAGGTGGATGTCACTTTCGGAAAATGCAGGGAAATCATGGACCAGATCATGATTGGATGATGACATCAAACTAATGGTTGTTGTCAACAAAGAGAACATGTTCAATGCATTAGAAAAACTTTGATCAACTGCGACCTTTGTTTGATGAGATTGGATGAATGTGTTGAAATTGTGGCTTTTTCTATGGAGGACACTTGATGTAGCAAGAAGATGACCGTGTGACAATCACTAGGTAACCACAAGTAGCTACATTACCATGTTGAAGTAAATTGAATGCAAAATTTTCATTCTCAATAAGTTTATGCACATAAACATTTGGGCTAAAGTTGAGTTACTGCTCGGGAGCTCGACGAGTCGGATCGCAAAAACTCGATTCGAGCTCCAACTAAACTCTCTTTGTTTATTAGCTCGTGAACTGACTCACTATTTTTTTTTAAAGTGTGTAAATATATAGGAATTTCAAAGTAGACATAAGGACTAGGAGGTGAGCAAGTCAATCTCAATCTATAAGTCTCGAGCTTGATCCATAAAATATGAGCTTGTCGAGCTTGAGATCCATGTTGTCTAAGAAATCCGGTATGCATTCAGGTCCTCCTTCCCTTGGTTTCCATGTTTTAGTTATTCGATCCGTACTGTTGGTATGCATTCTGATCCATGCTGTTATTTGATCTATACTGCTGCTTTCTAGTCGGAGTCTTTATGAACTCATTTTGGAACTTTGATTGGATACATTCAATATTGATTATAGTCTCACATTTCAATACTATTGCTTTGATTGTAGAATGTTGTTTGTGGGCTTGAATGTATTTGGGTTCTAGGTTTAGGGTTTTGGTTGATATGGTTTGCTAAACCCTCACCTGTAGAATGGTAACACTGGTTTTTAGGATTATTTGTGTTTTTTTTGTAGTGTATTGAGCATTGTTTATAACAAATGAGTAATCAGAGGGAGATGAATATCAGCCTCATGGGAAGCAAACAATGTCATGCTATTTTGTGATATCTGTAGAAAAGAAGTTCAATTAGACAACACACCCACCACCCACTTCAATAAAGATGGTTGAAGGAATTTGATAGTAAATTTCAAAGCGCGCTCTGGAAAATTTATGACCGTGCTCAACTGAAAAATAATGAGATCAGATGAAGAAAGAGCGGAAGCTGTGGAGGGAGCTAAGCGAAGTGAGATGAGTTTGGGCTCGAACTCCCTCAAAAAGACAATTGATGCATCAGATGAGTAATATGCCACACATATAAGTAATATGTCTCACGTACAAGTACATTTCAAGTTTACCTGTGAAGACCCCATGCATGACTTCACAATTCACTTGTGAAAAATGGGTGAGAGAGTTATTAATTGGGTATCCGGCTAGGTTTTAAAGCATGTTTAGGATGTCACAAGTTATATTTGTTAATCTGTTAGAAACCCTTAAATGTTCATGCGAATGTTTGAAATATAAATAATTATTATTCTAAAGAATTTAGTTTATTACATGAGAGCTCCCCTCTTTATATGGAGTATAGGAGGAGGAAAAAATTATAATAGGAGATGTGAGACTAAATACAAGGAAAAAAGAAATGTACAATGGGCCCCTTAATGTGCTTTCAGTCTTGTGCTTTAACACTCCTCTTCAAGCTGGAGCATATATATCGATCATTCCCAATTTGGTTCAAATATCCAAAAAAGATGAAGAAATTGGTTTAGTGAAGATGTCGGTCAACTCTTGATACGAAGAAATAAATGGAGTGCATATTTGATTTTTGATAACTTCCTCTCTGATGAAGTAATATTCAACTTAAATATGTTTTATTCTTTCATGGAACACTTGATTTTTAGATATATTGATAGTTGTTTTATTATTACAAAAATCAGTAGAAGATAATCATAGATTTCTCCCAAATTTTTGATGTGTTCTCAACCACTTTAACTCACTAGCAATCTAAGACATACTTCTGTATTCAGTTTCTCCACTTGAGCTGGACACTACTGCTTGTTTCTTGCTATGTTTGAGGAAATAAAAGTATTAGATTTGAATGATGAATTGGATTTGGTCCCCTTCCTTTCTGGATGTCCATCGTTGGTCATCATTCATTCTACTTAGTCAAATACTCTCCCGATGATTTAGTCGACAGTTTGGAGGCTTGTCTGGTGACCAAAGGGGTACAATTATATGTTTTCATGTTGATTACCTCAATACTTCCCTCTTATTTCTAAGATTACATATGTTTGAGTTTTCTTGAGCCTTGCTGCCATTCATGATTGGCCTCTCCATCCGTTTGATATCAATAATGTTTTCTTTCATGGTAACTTCGATGAGGAAATTTATACGGAGCATTCCCTTGAGTTTGTTCCATCCCCCTCCTTGTTGCTCAAGGAGAGTCTTGGTTGGTCTGGGAGAAGGAGTTTGGTAGTGGATCATAGAGCTTTACGATCATAACAAAAATGAGATAGCAAAGATAGAGGAGGTGGACGTCACTTTTGGAAAATGCAGGGAAATCACGGACGAGATCATGATTGGATGATGACATCAAACTAAAGGTTGTTGTCAACAAAGAGAACATGTTCAATGCATTAGAAAAACTTTGATCAACTGTGACCTTTGTTTGATGAGATTGGATGAATGTGTTGAAATTGTGTCTTTTTCTATGGAGAACACTTGATGTAGCAAGAAGATGACCGCGTGACAATCACTAGGTAACCACAAATAGCTATATTACCATGTTGAAGTAAATTGAATGCAAAATTCTCATTCACAATAAGTTTATGCACATAAACATTTGGGTTAAAGTTGAGTTACTGCTCGGGAGCTCGACGAGTCGGATCGCAAAAACTCGATTCGAGCTCCAACTAAACTCTCTCTGTTTATTAGCTCGTGAACTGACTCACTATTTTTTTTTGTTTTTTGTGAAGTTAATAAATATATAGGAATTTCAAAGTAGACGTAAGGACTAGGAAGTGAGCAAGTCAAGCTCAATCTATAAGTCTCGAGCTTGATCCATAAAATATGAGCTTGTCGAGCTTGAGCTCAAGCTCATTGTCTTGGTCTTGGCACTTGAGGTGCACCTATGACCAACTCCCCAAAATAGTCATGCATAGTCCGAGCGGCGTGAAGCAGACATTTAGTGTGCAGATTTGAAAAGGATGGTTGCGACCATAGACACTAGGGTTGAAGGGGGTTCATACCACATGGGGATAAGGTTTGCCTCACCTTAGATATTCTTTGGCATAAAAAGAAGTCTCCTAAATATTGGAGAGAAATCCTAAATTTGGAAGAAGTTTCTAGAGATAGACTTCATAAGTAATTATGAATATTAATACATAGAAATAATTACCCAAACCTCCCCTGTAAGTTAGCATAATTACTGAGAGCACCCCTCTTAGTTTCAAAATTACAAAAATCTCCCCTTAAGTTTTCATTGCATTACAAAAACCTCCCCTTAAGTTTTCATTGCATTACATCCATGAACAAAAATACCCCCTGGACACTGTTCACCGAGGGGGGTATTTTTGTGCATGGATGTTATGAAATGAAAACTTCAGGGGAGGTTTTTGTAATGAAATGAAAACTTAAGGGGAGGTTTTTGTAATTTCGAAACTAAGAGGGGTGCTCTCAGTAATTTAGCAAAGTTAGAGGGGAGGTCCCGGTAAATGGCCCTATTACTTATAATACTATAGAGTTGTCTAGAGTTTTCTAGTGTTGTATATAATACTCTAGTTTGTAGCAAAGTCACTTAAAGTATTATAGAAAACTCTAGGTGCATGAAGTCTTCTAGATTAGTGTAGAAGAGTGAGGATGTAGGAAGATTGGTTTAGAGTTATGTTGAGTTTTGTACATAAGAAGTAGAAGTGTGTATAAAGGTTAGAAGATTCTAGAAAAATCCAAGTGGGGGAGAAATCTAGAAGCTTCATAGTTTTGGAGGATAAGTGATGAATGCGTTTTGTACTTATAAAAGGGGAATGCCTCCCTCATCTCCATTCATCCACATTGTCATCCATGTTTTTGAGTGAGTTGGGTCCCTGGAGTGTTTAGCTTATGGGAGACTCCAAGTCTTGTGTGTATTAGAGTGTCTAGGTTTGTACATCGTTTGATGGTATGTATCGTTTGAGTCTTTGTTACTGTCTTGAGAAGTTGTAACAGAAGTTTAATTATTCATACATTCCGCTGCATTATTGGGGGGAAAAAGTTACTTGGCTAGATATATTTGTGGTGAAAAATAGCCAAATGCCGTATTCACACAGGGTCAGAGATCCGTGGGCGTGGCATCGAGCTCAAAATAATTAGTTTGGGCTTGGGCTTAAGCCTGCAAATTTTGTCGCGGCCTCAAGCTCGACACATTTGCACCCCTATATATACATATATTCTTTTTAGGGTATCCATAGGAAAAAGGCTAAAATGCCCTTCTATACACATATATACCAATATCCGAGAGAAGAAAACTGATTTCTTCTTTCATACTCTATGAAATAAATCATCAGATATGTATACATAGAGATGAGCTATGCTCAACCTTTATTAATAGACCTATTAGGATTCCCGTTGAATGCATGCACCCATCTAAAGCAGATCTTAGGTTCCATTTACATCTTATACATTAATTTTCTCCATGTAGGTCAGATGTAGTCCGATGAACTATTTTTGGAACACTAACAGAGAACATTATAGTGATAAACACATTATTTATGACCTTTCCGATGAGTAGTATGATGCTCAAGTGTAGGATCAAGGGCCCTTCAATGAGGATTCAGAGATGATAACTATTTCAAGAGAAATAACTTCAACATCTTTACCCATCTTCTTACTAAATATATGTGAATGATTAGATGATGTTTATGGTGTTTCCTCATGCAGTTCACTATGATTAGAGATGGATAACTATTTTTCATACTAAGTGTCTGATCTTTAGTCACCTCAACTGGTGACTGGACTTAAGTGATAAGGAACTTGAACTCATTAAAGCAATATGGAGTATAAAAGTTTGACGGTGAATCGATCAATGTGATATCACACCACACAAAAGCATTGCTTAATGTCACGACCCGTCTCAACAAGAGTCAGAGTGCGCTTCGGGCGGGCCGTGATGCCACAGACATGAGCGGAAAGAAAACCATGCCTGCTAAGGCGGAAGCAGAGAAGCTGATAATACGTTTTAAGGTAATTAATTTGAAGGAAAACAATTTGTTTTGTTGCGGAAGCTTTAAAATATGGCGGTGAGATTATTAGATGCACATGTATTTTTAATAAAACTCATGATACAAGTTTTGGAACAGATTTTTATGCAGTGATCATCGCAGATGAATGAGCATGCAAATATGTCAAATTCTAGTACATATAATATTTAGCCTAGTAGTTGTCCATGCAAACAGGGAAAATGACTGATTATAATTATTACATAACAGAAATATCCGTCAGTAAAAGAAATGAAACATAAACACAAAACCTGAAGCTTGATGCAAATCGGCTCAGGAAGCAGGCGGCGCAGACACGAACGCTAAGACAAATTCCAAAACAAGAAGGAAAAGACTCAGAACATTGAAATAAACAGGAGTAAAGCTAAATAAGATACGAGCAAGGGAAACAAAATATTGTGTACCGTTTTTCAAGAAGCAAAGCTAACAGGACAGACAAGCAAGTGAGACAAACAAAAATATCTATAAGTATTAAACTACTCTGGAGTAAAACATATAATTGTTCATGTAATAACATAAGTTGTAACAAGTGAAAGTGTAAGTGTTTTTGGTTGACGCACATGATTCATGATTCAGACAGATTCAAGTACGAATTCAGGAGATTCAGAAATTTATGCTCGCTATGACCGGTCCTTTGTTCCCATTAGAGATTCAAGAGGGAACCCAAGTCAAGGAGTTGCGTCAATTAAAACCCTACCGTTCAATTGTTTACTTGTGTTATTAATGAAATAATTCATGATTGAGTGATTCTGGCATATCAAGACATGTAACCAAATATTGGTTCAGATATACAAGAGTAGAATTTACAAACATGAAAAGAGGTGCATGACATTAGATAATTTAAAAGATTCATAGATTGATGATTGTCATGATTCTAACTGGAACAAACTCAAGCTAAAGAAATACATCAGGTCAAGAAATAAACTTTATCCAAGTCTTTTAACCAAACATGCATAAGAAACCGGATTCGATGACTCAAAGAACTCGAAAGAGAGTTTTGAAACTTGCGGGTTCAAGTATTCACGAGTAATAAGATTACTATCCATCATTTTCTAGGATACCAAGTATTCCTTTAGATTAAACCATTTCAAAACACGAATATCTTCTAAGTAAACATGTGTACGATCCAAACATTTTATATCAAACACAATTCATCTATGAAATCCAATTAAAATCATCACTCACATTCACAACTCGTGCTATTTCAAATACGTGATACCTCAATCTATTAACCAATCAATTTAGGCATTCAAGATCTAAATTTATTTGACGAAACATGCATTCAAAAGTAAATCATAAAATTATAAGAACAGACACATGAATTGAAACTCAATGTTTGCAAGAGAGGAGGATCTCTACTTGCCTTAAATGAGGCTGAATCTGACGGCGGCGGCTAAGCGGCGCAAGCAAAAATAGAAATCATATTTTGAACCTGTTAAGAACGATGAAATTGATATTGTACAATTCACTACGCTAACACAAGCACTTCTATTTTTACAAAAATCTAAAACACGAGAGGGTTAACAGGTTACCTCCCTCAAAAGTGAGGGGATAGGAGAAACCCTAAACCGGAGAGGGTTCTGCGTGATCCTACCAATTGAATCGAGGAGCGGCACCGGAAAACACAATTACCATTACCGGAAAACACCGTAAAGAATGAATTACTCCTTTCGATCACTGGTGCCGAAGTCGAAAGTCCAGGTGCGAAGCTTGGAATTACCCCTCCCCTCTCTGCTTGGCCGACCAACCACCTCCCACACCTCCTCCCACACCTCCATACAACCGACCCTATCCTACACCCACCTTCCTCAACCACCATCGGCCACTATTATCAATTCGCCACCTCCAGTCGACAGCATCCCCTCTCCCCTCCGTCCACCTTTAGCCGACAACCCCAAAATCACCCCTCCAAGCACCGGCCGGACACCCAACATTCCCCTCCCCAAATACCTCCAAAACAGCCACATTTCCCCCTCCAAATCCCCTCCATTTTCGGTCTCTGCCGATCACTGAAAAACATTCCCCAACCACCTCCGGCGAACCTCCACCATCGCCCTTCAAGTTATCTTCGTTTTTAGTTTTTTCCGGCGATCGCCGGAAAACAGCTCTGACCACCACCACCACCGACAACCCCTCCGGCCCCCTCCGGACAGCCACCACCCCACTACCCCATAACTACCTTAACTACCTTAACTGCCCCACTACCCCCCTATCTCAACTTCCTAAAAATTAGGCCCACCTCTCCTAAATTTTCTCCCTTCCTCCCATTTCCCCACCTCCAAACCGAGCCCTACAATCTCCCCATCAGCCGACCACTCTTTAGCAAACCTCCAAACCCATTTTCCTCCTGTCCCGAACCCTCCAAAACCCCCCTTCCAAGCCTCTATTCCCTCCAGCTCTCAGGTTCCTGTTCCTGGGCTGTTATCCAGTGGTTAACTGCACAATTTCAGCTAAGCTCTTCCTCCTAACAGTCTTACATAGCCCATAACTCCAGTGGAAATTAATTCCTGGACATTTCCCCCACACAGCTTTATATTCCAGCTTTCGGAAATTAAATCCAGCACCCCCAGGACATCCAGAAAGCCACGGGAGACTCCTACCTGCAGCTGTTATCCTTTCCACAACCTTCCATATTCCTCCAGGACTTCAACTATCCCCTCGGCTACCTCCCAGCAGTCTCCAACTCTGCATTCAGCCCTACAAAACCCATCCAGGAGCTGTTTCCTCTTTTCCAGCTCTGCCATTGTCCAGCCCCTGCACTCTTGAGTTATCCTGCAGACCATGAACCAGTCCTTGGTCTCATTCCCGGGCACAAGAGACTTGTCGGATGCCCTCCAAGCCCTTTATACCATAGTTGTGTAAGTCTTCGAAGTGGTTGTCATTTATTTTGTGTTGATTGGTCTGTTCATTTCCTACTTGAGTTGTGTCTATTAGTATATCTTTGTTGCCAAGTTTTTATTGAAAGCATTGTACGTTCCTATATACTTGAGATTATTTAATTACGAATACTCTTATATTTATACAACTTCACATGTCTCTTTGTTCATAAGTTTTAACTATTGTGGTTATCTTATATTTTATTTATAAAACAAATTATTTTTGCAAGTTAAAATTTGTTGGAATCATATTGTTGCCTGTAGAGTTCACTCATTATCCCCCTTTATAGGACTGTCCTGTGTCAGATTGGTATCAGAGTCAAGTTTGGGCTTTTACTTAGAATACGCGAACTAGAACCTAGAGTTCCCATATGTTCAAGCCCATAAAGTTCCCTATGATTATCCTCGCCCCGGTCCGTCACTCATAGAGGTCGTGTTGACCATTCGACATGACCCGACTATCGTAAGAGTTATTACGATGAACATTGTTTTACGGAGAGTCTCGAGTATAGGTTTTGTAGAGTCGCTCCACCGTTTGATGGTTTGTCAAGTCCCGAGGCCTTTAGCTATTGGCTCGTGTACATGAGATTTTATTTAGATCACTTTGAGTTATTTGGTGAGCGTCGCTTCAGGTTTGCGAAGCTTAAGTTGTTGGTCAGGCGAGAGATTATTATGATAGCATTTAGCGGACCCTTGAGCAAGATCATCTTCGCCCCACCACTAGTTGGGTGGAGATGAAGCGAAGATTATGCCACAAGTATTTACCAACATCATATAAGAGTTGTCTCCTCGATCAAATATTCACCCTCCAGCAAGGATCCATGTATGTTGCTGAGTATAGAGCTTACTTTGATGAGGTAGCAGTGAGAAGCGACATTCATGATGATCCAGTCGCAACCGCTGCGAGATTCCGTTCCGGACTTTGGTCTGCTATTTACATATCATTGATTCATCATCGGTTAGATTCTGTCGAGCAGACATTTCAACTCGCTCTCCACTATGAGCAGTACTTGAGATCTGTTAGAGTTACTCAGATAAGCTCGCACTCTGACCGCCCCATTTTAAAGAGCCCTCCTCAGCCAGAGTCCACCTAGTTGTGACCAAGGTTGCAGATGTCGGATTCATGTTGGTTTGAGTTTGAAATGTCAGATGTCGGATTGCGGGGGATATATGGGGGATATTTTACAACGTCAGATTTTAATATTTAAATAAATTTATTCATTTATATACACAGTTTTTATAAATATCCATAATTGTATAAATAATGTATGTTTATAAATTACACAATAGACATCTATACACATAGTGTATGCTTCTAAATTACACAAGAAAGAGATGTCAACTGCAATAAAGGACTTAAAGATCACCAAATGAGAGCGAGATGAGAAAGTCGTCGACGCTAGACTTAGAAAGATGTACGAAAAAAAATTACCATTTGGTCTCTTCAAAGAAATGAAAAAAATATTTTTAATGCTCTCGACGATATATCGGTCGCGAAATATCGCCCGACATATCGGGTTAAACCGATATATTGGTCGATATTTTCAAAAACAACATTTTTGCTTAAAATATCGATGTCGTGGAGTTTTATCCCCAAAACCTTTATGTCGGCCGATGACATGTCGGCCGACATCTACAACACTGGTTGTGACCACACTGATACAACATCACAATCTCCAACTATCAGGTTCTTCTATTCTGATGAGGTTTAGTGTGTTATCGTCCAGGTTATAGAACATATAGCGACCCAGTGCCTTAGGAGGAGTCCATTCCTCGGTGGTGAGCATGAGCTTACTCCTGAATCGATAGTGTATGATGAGGGAGATGGTGTTACGACTGTTGAGATTGTTTGTGAGAGTGACACGAGCACAACATTAGAGTTAGACTCGAGGAAGTGTCTATTACCTACACCTCTTCTTGATGGAAACAAGATTTCGATGGGTGATCCATTGCTGAGCACAAGATTCTTGACGCCTCTTCTATTCATATCTTCGAGTCACCCCATCGATGTGGTTCTCAAATCTAGTATTGTGTACTTAATGATGACCCCTCTTACATTTAAGGTCACTCCTGATATTTCAGGGATCTACGTTGGTACTCGTCGCATTTGCGACGAATTTCATTATACCGCTCCCGGTGAGCCACCTGATGAGTTTTCACTTTATGGATGCATTCTACACATCATAAAATGACACCCCAATGCCAAGTTTCATACAGTCTTCGGCACGTTTATCTCACACCCGACGAGTATTTCTACACTCCGCCTAGAGAGCCTCCAAATAAACCACCGCTAATTATGGACGTGTCTATTATCTATGAGTTAGTTAAGAGTGAGAGTGCTCTTGATAGCCCAATGATCGATTCCGTCATCATTAGTGCTGACACATCGAGTGATTTTAAATGATCATCGCACCCACGATGAATTTTTTTACACCCACCCATTGAACCCCCTGATCATGTGCTCCTCTGGAATGAAACCCGGAGGGCTGGAGAGCCTCTGCATAGGAGATCCATTATGTCCATCGACCATTGTTCATTGTCATTGTGTAGCATGCATGAGTCTATCCGACTTAGGAGTACTCGCAATAAAATTATTTATAAATCTTATGCTCATAGCCACATGAGATTGCAAAGACTCAAAGAAGAAGAACATGTGTTATCTGTATATGTGATGAGAGGTTCCTCAAGGGAACTGCTCGAAAATTAAATGTCAAGTGAATGAGTCCTTACACGGTTAGCAAAATAATTTGGACTAGATGTTCCACATAGTATCATAATTTCACCTGTATTCAACATAGAAGATTTGACTACATTCTTCGAACTACGCGACTACATGTATTCTTCGCCTCCCGCCACTTCAGCCTCAACTTTCGCCTATTACTTCACTACAACCCCTGTCGTTGCTCACTACCGCTACTTTGACTACTTTCATGTACTACCTCAGTACAACCCCGGGCTTCTCCTACTACACTAGAACTCCAGTCTTCGACACTGATTGATCATCCGACTTCTTTCACAGCAATACTACATTCTACGACACAAGCATCATCTCGGCTTCTTTCACAACAGTACCATATAGTCTTCGATGTCGACGACAGTAGCAGTACCATTGTCAGTACCTTCTTCAGCATTGATGTCCACTACCCCGACTCCGACATCTTCGACATCTCCTTTAGCAACATCACCATCTACAGTAACACCGTCAGCTTCAGATGTACCATCCTCGATTCCATCATCAACATCGACTTCAGCGACACCGTCTCCAGCCTCCGCAACAGTTGTATCCTCGAGCCCAACCCACGAGTTCAGGACATCATCAGAGCTAGAGGGATTCACCTCGCCTTCAGACGAGAGCACACCCATCTTCATTCACGGAGATGAATGATTTTAAGACAAAGGGAATTGATGGGGATCACGACACAAGTCGGCCTACACGACGATCAGAGCCGTCCCATTTGATGCAGATCGACGATCTGAGATTTTTTAGTTATTTTTCTGTATTTTTTTGAATTTTTATTTCATGTATTTTGAAGCCGTCATGATAGGAGAGTCATGACTGTCCATGATGACTCCGTAGTCTATAAATAGAGATAGAGAGTTCAATTGGAAGGATTAAAAGTTGGAGTAAAGAAAAAAATTACTCCTTTTGATCACCCGGTGCCGAAGCCGGATGTCCAGGTGCGAAGCTTGGAATTACCCCTCCCCTCGCCTCTCTACTTGGCTGACCAACCACCTCCCCATCTCCTCCCACACCTCCATACAGCCGGCCCCCCTCCCACACCCACCTTCCTCAACCAGCACCGGCTACTACAACCCAACCACCACCTTCAGCCGACAACAACCCCTCCACCCTCCCTCCACCTTCAGCGACAGCCCCAAAATCACCCCTCCAACCACCGTCCGGCCACCCAATTTTCCTCTACCCAAATACCTCCAAAACAACCCCCTTTCACCTTCCAAATCCCCTCCATTTTCGGTCTCTGGCGATCTCCGAAAAAATTCCCCAACCACCTCCTGCAAACCTCCACCATCACCCGTCAAGTTATCTTCGTTTTTAGTTTTTCCGGCGATCGCCGGAAAATGCCTCTGGGCGTCAACCTTTCGTACGAGTTAGAGCCTGCCTGCCCTTGACTTTGACTCTTTATCGCCACGCGCCTTGCCTGCTTGCCTCAAAGCAAGAAAGAGATCTATCCCTTATTCCCTCTCTACGGCTATGTCTTCGTCTGAGGTTCCATCCTCTATGTTGTCTTTTCCTCTTTTTTTCTTTTTGTCATCCCAACTGAAAGGCAATAGGCGTGCTTTAGCGAAAAGTGAAAGATTGACTCATTCATACATTATCAAGATCTGACCGCTACGTTCTGTTGGTACAAAATCGTGGAACATCCACATGTCGCACGTGAGAGGAATACGGTCGCTCAACATAGGTTGCTTAATTCACTATTTCAAGAAAAGAGACACAACTAGCCCGCAAGATTCAGACTAGCAAGAGTAGATCTCGGACATCCAAATGCTATGTGACTTTTATTATGCCAAGAAAAGTGGGTTACAGTATTCCATAGGCCCTCCGCTGACCCAGAAGTCGAAAGAACTCCTCCCCTGTAAACCAAAAAAGTTATGCAATAGTGGTAGAGGGCTTGTGGGAATGTTTCACACTAAGATGTGAGATCTCAGGCGATTTCCTGGATGCCCTTCCTCTCAACTGCTCACTTTCATTTGTACTACTTGAGGCTCTGCTTGACGGGCATGCTACACAACTATCTGCCCGTCTACACAGAAACCCGGACAAGTTACATAATTGTCTACAGGAAGAGAACTTTGTTGATGATGGTGCATTCTGATGATGTGACATTTGCTGTCAGACCATGATATACGCTAGTATTCTCAAGGCCTTGGCGAGAACCAACATGTACTCTGAAGGAGGTCATTTGGAGGATGATAACTCTTCTTGTGCCTAAGTCCTCCCTAGGCTAGATTGTTGGAATATTTTTTCATATATATATATATTTCTATATTAATATATATTTTTTCCGTTTAAAAACAACAAAACAGTAGATAATAAATATAATAGATCTTGTATAACAAGATTATAAGAACTATCATAAACAGAGAGGTGAGAAATATAGGAATTCAGAATAGTATTTAGATTAGAATCGAGTCTGGGTAAGGCGTGTGATCACTGCCCTAAAGAAGTTGCACCACCATCCGACATGGCTTTCAACCGATGCTCACTCCTCCAAGGTACAACACCCGGCTAGATCCCGAAAACTCCAATGTGCGCAGACACCGAAGAAGCACAGAGCACCCGAACTCCCACTTGATGAAGCAAATGTAAAGAAAACAGAATCACGAATATGGTCGCAAGAACAAAAGAGAGCAGATTTCTGAAAACTATCCGATGATAAAATGATCCAGGAAAATCTTCTATATAGGATTCTCGGAAAATTAACACGTAATTAATTGCAACGGTTATAATTGGTAAGTGTTAATCGTGCATAGAGACGTTAGAGATTTCCAACGTAAAAGAGTGATGGCGAGAAAATGCATAAAAGAAATGGTTAGAAAATTACGCGTAATAATTGCGAATAGAAAACGCAGAACGACAAAGGTCACGTCGAATTCATATCGACGTTGCGTCGAAATCATATCGACGCAAGTCAATTCGACGGACTGCTTGTCGGCGCAAGCGTCGAGAACTTATCGACGCAAGGGGTTGCTTCGAGTTCTTATCGACGTAACTGCACTCGACGCAAGTCGGGTTCGTCGCAACTCCAACTTCAGGCGATCTTGTCGACGCCACTTCGCGTTCTACTCGACGCAACTCCGAATAAAAGTACTGAAGCTATTTTGTACAAAAACTACAATTCAATTCAATTATTCCCCAAATCCCAAATCCGAAATCCCAAATTCAAAATCCGGATCCGGTGAGGTGCGTGCGCGCGCGGGCGTGTGTTGTTCATAGTTCCTCCTTATGTTCCTTTGAACAAATAAGAAAGAGTGACTACATTTATATACTAACTAACTAGATTGGAAATTGGCATGGAACTAATGAGTTCATCCTTTCCTTCATGAAAGGTTCCCTCTAAACATTTGGATTTCCTCCATTTGGTTTTGGAGTTTTTCATCAATTATCAGGAGTCAAACACCAAATATCATACTAGGCTCCAATAAAACATTATAAATTAAATGTTTCAAATAAAATTTCTAACAATCCCCCACAAAAGCGAAAAACCAAAATGCAAACTTCATAAGTTATGATATTAATAGTGATAAATAAAATCAAATACAAATTTGCTTCATCAAGTTGTATCTAATGCAATGGGTATAGGTGGAATGGTTATCTTGAAATTATACTTAGTACTTATTTCCTCTACCGAAGAGTATAATGTGCCAGAGACTTTGAATTATAAACTTTTGATCGGTAAATTAGATAAGCACACAAAAGATTGGCTGTTCATTGAGTTATGGCAGTGGACGCGTTAATGGCCATGCACATTCCTTGATTTTTCTTGAGGATTATTAGGGTTCAGCCCGGATCTCAAAGTCACGGCCTCATGATTACCCCCACATAGGTGGTGCCTTAAGAGATATTTCGTAACTAATATCTCACAAAAATATATGCCTTTGACAACCATTAAGAACTTTAAAGTTCACCCTAACTTGTTATGTAGAGCACAACATCATAGGAATGAGGAGAAAATTTTCTCAACCTTTAAATTTTGTGCTCCTAACTACGCTACATCAACGACTTCGTTTCTACCACATTAAACTCAATTCCTGGGATTTCCAATCATATAGGTTGGGTATCCACCGTTGACAGCAAATCATGTGGGCTTAAGCCTCATTCCCCTCGATGACAACAAAATCTCCCTTCGGGACAATCCCTTGGTAAGATTATCAGCCAGATTCAATTCTGACTTTACATAATTAAGTGATATCACTTCTTTTCTTCTTTGCTTCACGGACTTGTACCTGATTCTCATGAACTTGTTCATTTTAGCATTAATACTATTTGAAACAGTTAAATCAATCACAAATTTATTATCACAATGCAAAAAAAATAACATTATTGGTTTTCCAACTAAAGGAATTTTAGAAAGTAAATTCTTAAGCCATTCGACTTCGGTACATGTAGTGTCTAAGGCTATAAGCTCGGATTTCTTGGTGCTTCTTGAAATCACAGTTTGTTTTGTAGAAGCCCATGAAATGACGGCTCTTCCAAGGAGGAATACATAACTAGTTGTTGATTTAATATCAAACGAATCAGTTACTCAATTGACATCTGAATAACCTTTAAGTACTTCGGGAAAACCCGTATATAATAGGCTATAATCTAAAGTTCCGCGAAGGTATTTAAAAATTCTAGTTAACGCTATCCAATGATTATTACTTGGATTACTAGTATATCTACTAAGCCTGCCTACAACATATGAAATATCGGGTCTAGTACGATTAACAATGTATAGGAGTGACCATATCATTTGTGCATACCTATGTTGGTCAACATTATCTCCAATATTTTTACAAAGTTTTATGCTAGCGTCATAAGGAGTAGAAGTAGGAGCGGAATCATATAAATTAAATTTAGACAACATTTTTTCAATCGAGTGAGAAAGAGACAAGGATACACTAAAATCAGATTTAGCTAATTTCATTCCCAAAATGACATTAGCTTCTCCTAAATCTTTCATATCAAATTTAGATGATAAATTATTTTTCATATTATTAATAATTTTAATTGAACTTCCAAAGATCAAAATGTCATCTACATAGAGACATAACAAAACATATTCATTTCCTTCTTGTTTTGCGTAAATGCATTTATCATATTCATTTGATATAAATCCAAAGGATAACACTACAAAATTAAATTTTTGGTGCCTATGTTTAGGTGCTTGTTTTAATCCTTAAAGAGATTTAATTAGTTTGCAAACCTTAGTTTCTTGACCTTTAACTACAAAATCTTCGGTTTGAGTCATATAGATTTCATCTAAGTGTCCATGTAAGAAAGCGGTTTTAACATTCATTTGATGAATAATTAATTTATGGATCAATGATAAGGCTACTAGAACGCGAAAGGATGTAATCCTAGCTACGAGAGCATAGGTATCCAAATAATCTATCTCTTGTTTTTGTGTATAGCCTTTAGCAACAAGACTAGCCTTATATTTTTCTATGGAACCGTCCGGATTTAATTTCTTCCTAAAGATCCATCTACAACCTATGAATTTGGCACCGAAAGGAAGATCGGTTAGAATCCAAGTTTTATTTTGTAGAATAGAATTAATTTTTGAATTTATAGCTTCTTTCCAAAAAAGACAATCAAATGAGGTTATTGCTTCCTCATATGAATTAGGATCTCCTTCAACTAGATAGGTGAAGTAGTCTTCTCCAAAAGTTCTTTCGATTTTAACTCTTTTGCTTCTTCTAGGTTCATCAATTTCTAATGGATTTATATTCGAGGAAGGTTGAATTGAGCTAGAAGATGGTTGAAATGAGTTGTCTAATTTATATGAGAATTTATCTTCAAAATAAACAACATCTCTAGCTTCTATAATAGTGTTATTTGATATTTCACTAATTAGAGAATTGGTAATAAGAAACATAATAGCACTACTATCAGAAGCATAATCTATAAAAATGGAGTCTAATGTTTTAAGTCATATTTTCTTTCTTTTAGGTTCAGAGATTGCTACCTTAGCCAAACACCCCCACATCCGAAGAATTTGAAGATTAGGTTTCCTTAATTTAAATAATTCAAAAAGTGTTTTATCATCATGTTTTGAAGGAGTTCTATTAAAGATGAAAGAGGAGGTGAGCAACGCTTCTCCCCAAAGATTTTCTGGAGCACCGGACTCGGCTAACATGACATTGACCATGTTCATCATGGTCCGATTTTTGCGTTCAGCTACACCATTCGATTGAGGAGAATATGGAGCAATCACTTGATGAATAATCCCATGTTCTTGACAAAACTGGGTTAGTTCATTCGAAGTGTATTCTCCACCTCGGTCGGATCTAAGAATTTTAATTGATGATCCTAATTGATTTTCTACTTCAGCTTTGAAAATCTTAAATTATGAAAATGACGCAGGACGAATCTATAGGCGGCGGAATATCTGCGACCTAACCCTACATGCTATGCAAAGCCCAGCGGATTAGTCACAAATTAGATAATAAATAATAACATCCCACGCAGATAAATTCACAGCAAGATACAATAATGAATTGGGGCGAACAAGCTTTGGTTTCCCTCCGCGTGAAGGGCCAAAGATAGAGCGCGCGACGAATCGGTCCTTCCTGCAATTAGAGACTTTTTAAGGAGCAAATAACATAATAAACTAAAATCCCAAGCAAACATCAAATAACCATACCATAACAATGTTTTACAACCAAAATTCAATACAAAACACAACACAAAATATTAGGGCTGCTGTAAATAAAGTAAATCTGAACGTTGAAGGCTAAAAGAGGGATTCCGGTGGCGGGTGGACCGGATCGGGTAAGGGAAGGCTGGTTTAGGATTAGGAGGGCTGGATCAGAGAGAGAAGTGGCTGGATCTAGGCTGGCATGCCCAGATCTGGGTGGTTTTGGGGTGGATGGGGGTTAGGGGGTGGTTCCACCGAAGGGGAAGGGGTGGCGGCTGTTAGGAACGAGAAGATGGAGGGTGACGACGGCTGAACAACATGGAGAGCTGGAAGAGGTGGAGGGGGTGGCTGGAAGCAAACGAATGGGGAAAGAGGAAGGGCGGCTGGTAGCAGCAGTGGGTAGAGGAGGGGCGACTGTCTTGGTGAGGCTGGTGGCTACAGGAAAACAGGGGAGGGGCGCTGTCCTTGTGGTGTCGGCGGCTATAGGAAACAGGGAGGGGGCTGGCTGGATTGCTGGAGGGAGGAGAGATTGGTGTTGCAGTGGCTGGATAGCAGGGAGAGGGGCCAAAAATGGAAGAGAAGGTGTAGGGATACAAGGGCTTACCAGAGGAGTCGTCACCACGGGGTTCCACGAAGTCGGCACCGCGGAGGGGATCGCCATAAATGAGGAAGAAGCTCTTTAAATTTCAACAATGAAGATGACGACAGCCCTAAGCATTTTATTTATAAGAAATAAAATTAGGGCACCCGGAATCAACGATTATGATTGGTCGTTGGTTTCGGGGCCAAAACTACATGAAATAATAACCGAAAAATAAAAAGCTATATTTGAAATTGACTCGCAACACGAATCCAGATGCATCCACTGAGTCGGATCGTCGATCCGGGCACGCCGTATATGGTAAGTCGCCAAATCAGCCTGAATGAGCCCAAAACTCGTCATTCACTGCTCCGCATCAGAAAATACTTTATCTTTAGTTTTTAATAAATATATGTAACAATATTTAGTGAAATCATCAATAAAAGTTACAAACTATTTATTTCCACCTCTAGTGGGTTGGCGGTTCGAGTCACATACATCCGAGTGAATTAACTCTAATGATTTTGAAGTTCTTTCAACTGATTTAAAAGGTTTTCTAGAAAACTTAGATTGCACACATATTTCACACTTAGCACTTGGTGCAATATTAAATTTAGGAATTAAATTTAAAGACATTATTTTCATACAATCTAAATTCACATGTCCTAGTCTAGCATGCCAAAAGTCGGAAGATGAACTTGAAACAATAGAAGATGAAATTTGATTTACTTCTAAATCTGCAACATTCAACTTAAATAAATCATCACAAATATAACCTTTACCAATAAAAATATCATTAAATATTATTACAACTTTATTTGATGCTAAGACAATCTTATAACCCTTCTTCACTAATAAGGATCTGCTCACAAGATTTTTCCTAATTCTCGGCACATAGAGAACATCATGCAAAGCTAGTGTCTTCCTGGATGTCAACATAAGATCCACTCGCCCGTGTCCAAGAGTTTGTGTCAAAGAAGCATCTCCTAGGATTACGCTTTCTCCACTGATGTCCTGAAAGATGGCAAAGCAAGAACGATCAAAACAAGTATGAACATTTGCTCCGGAATCAAGCCACCAATCTGATTAACAAGTGAGAAGAAGACTAGGAGAATAATCTAACCTGAATATAGGTTGATCCGGTGCTTGGATCATGTTGGCCTGAGACTTGTCACCACGAGACTTGCCAATCACGGGTTCTGTCTTCTTGTAGAAGCAATTGGTAGACAGATGATTTGTGCGGCCACAGATGAAACACCATTTCCCTTTACCTAGGTTTTTGTTTGAAGGACCAGACTTGGGATGATTAGGTTTCTGATGGCGGGAACCTGGACGGAAATGTTTCTTATGGATCTTGCCCTTGCCTTTGAAGTGATGGTGAGAGGAATGGTTGCCATGAGATTCAGTGAGATTTACTCTAGGAGCATGGTCTTTGGGGGTCTTGGAACTTTTAGACTTATGTTCCTCTTCTATGCGGATAACATTTTAGATTTGAACATAAGTAAGGTTGGATTGGTCATGCCTTAGTCTAGTACTAAAGCCGGACCAAGAATCAGGAAGAGCATCAATAAGACATGCTACTAAATAATTTTCAGATAAGATTGAGTCATCGACACGGATCTTGGACAACATCTCATCCAGTTGATGGAGTTGAGAGTTGATAGGCTTGGTGACATCAATCTTGAATTTGTGGAGGTTAGAAATATTGTAGCGTTCTATACCCGTATTGTCAAGGTTATAGCGCACTTCAAGAGCATACCACAAATTCTTAGCCGTACGATATTGAAGGAAGACATTGTAAAGGCTGTCGGACAAAACACTAAGGATTCAGTTGCGACAATGATATTCTATATCAACCGGATCTCTACAAGGGGTACGTCTAACATAAGTTCTAACGGTATTAGCACTAGAGGATGAAGACGATGGAAGAGAGGAAACGATTGCAGTTGCAGCGCTGGGGTTTTCAGTTTTTACAGAAGGAGCGTCAAATATTGCAGAGAAAAGTCCTAAGGTATTCAGCCAATATTCTACTTGCGCTTGCCAGTGACGAAAACATTTCCATTAAATTTCTCCGGTTTGATCCCGGCAGAATCCTCAGATCTAGAAGCCATTTCAGAATTCTGGAATTTAAACTACATACAGTAAATAACAGTGCACGTAAACAAGAAAACAGAGATAATCATTTTGATTATTTGATTTTATTCATCTTGTTATTCTTAGACTTCCCAAGGAATACCCAATGACGGGCTCTCACTGGTACTAGGCGGTTTATGGGATGATAGCCCAATACGGCCCTTTCGCAAGAGATTATGTGATGTGGATCTACAACTTCTTTAAATTGTTGGAATATTTTTTCATATATATATATATGGGCATTGTTAAAAGCACACCAAAAATGGCTATCAGCACACCATTACTAAAAAAAACCATAGGTTTTGAAAATTACTAAATGGAAACAATACTGTTAACGACAAACCGATATTATTAACAACAAACCAATTAAAAAAACTGTAAATCTTAGCGCAAAAATACGTTCACTAATCTTGAACATTTGAATCAAGACATTATATCAGGATTCACTAATCCATTTAACTGCTAAATCAATATGGCTGCTTCAAACTGTTGGTGTAGTTAAATGGAAACAATACAACAACAACAACAGAACCCATATAGTCCCCAATCATTGGGGGTATGGGCGGGGGAAGATTGGAAACAGACCTAACCTTTGGCACTATGTAGTTAAATGGAAACAATATTGTTAAAAATACGTTCACTAATCTTGAACATTAAAATAGGTTCAAGTTCACTAAAATATCAAAACATTTGAATCAAGACATAAGATTTCTCCAAAGCTTTGGGATGAAAACCAAAACCAAAACAAAACAAAACAAAAATACACCATATTTGCAACATTTTGTTTTAGAAACCATATCCTTTTCAATTACATCCTCTCTCGATCAAACTGAACAAAACCATATCTTGAAGAGCTTTGTTGTCGATCGCCTTATCCAGATTCTGGAGACCCATTGTCGAGCAACTGAATTATTTGAAGTCGGTGGAATCCCATCATGGAAAACTCTTGCATTGCAGTACTGTGCTTTTCACTACATGCATTGGCTGGAATAGTTTGCAGAGGAAGAATGAAATATCAAGCAATACGAAATAGTAAAACTACCAGGAAACTCACTTGGATTCTTGCATTAGCTCAAGGATATAGGCTTTCCACATATCATGCATTGGCTGGAAGAGCTCAAATCTGCAACCAACATATTGGAAATCTGCATTAGCTCAAGGAATGCTACTTGCACCAAAAAAGGGAAACCAACAGAGAGAAAATCTGCAACCAACATAGAGCTCAAACCAACATAGAGGAAATCTGCATTAGCAAGAAAGCTGTACTAATCTCAATGACAGGAGAAAGCTGTACTAATCTGCATTAGCTCAAGGATAACAAATTTTATTAGGAAAACAGGAGAAGAAGGCGAACCTGACTGTCTTCAAATTTTTCAGATCCATTAAATCCAGAATATTGTCAGCACAAATCTCAATGACATCACTTTGAGCAAGCTATTCACCTATGCAGAAATATTATGTGATTAACCTTCACATATATGTTAAATAAAAATTGATCCAACTTACATTGCCACTTGAGTACAGTCAAACAACTATCTTATTCATAACTTGCATAACCAAAAATGGCAAAAAAAAGAACTGTTAATATTTAAAGTTCCATCAACATCAGTTGTATCATCACCAGTTGTATTAGTTGTATACCTAAATGAGAAATATACCTTTAGAGCCACTAGCAAGAAAATTTCTATTCATCTAGAAAAAAGATATAGGATATCATAGTTTTCACATTTTCAACTCACCAAAAAATTCCACTGATCAAACTGGACTATATTTACAATATTATGTGAAACACCAAAATGGACTATTTTATATAGCCACTTCATCAAAAAACCTGCAAACAACAAAAAGGTAATGCTTAATTGGATATGTAGGCAATGCATTAAATATTAATTGACTTGTAAAACCTCTTAATGTAGATATGATTAGAAATCCTCCAATCCGATAACCAGACCACTATCCATGCTTGAATGTCGTGGAAGTGTAATCCTCGACATGTAGAAAGATGTCCATGTTTCTGCAATAGGCTCGTGATATCTTGTCCATGGAGAAAATAATGCAGGTAATGAACAATTTTCACGCAATCCAAGCAGAATAAAATGATTTCCATTAATGTAGCCTATAGAAATAATTTTTGGGATTGTGGGTGGCATAGAGTGAAGTGGTAAAAATGTACAGCATTGGTCGCAAGAAAGCTGTACTACACCAACATTATAGCAGGATGCAATCACAAGTCCCAAATCAGGTAATGACATCCAGTTCTCAATGGGTGCGGGGGTCACCGTGCAATCAAGTGATGCTAACAACTGTCTTCGCTTGATGTTACCAAACACTGCATCATATAAAGCCATGTGATTTTCCAGTTCAAAGTAGAGAGCTTTCCTTACTTGTAACCAATCATCACATATATCCAATGCTCGACTGACAACACGAAATCCGCAGTGTCCATCCCCAAGTACATCTGTCACATGTACGACATTTTCAGCTAGATAACTTGGTAATTGCTCACGTACTTGTTGCACCAAATACTCATTCTGTGATGGGTTTCTAAGACGAATTTTTGTTCTCTTCCTTACATTCAACTTTCCACTTGTTTTTAACCTCTTAAATTCATCCTTTAATACATGTTCAAAGTGTGATGGTTCACGTCTCGTGGACTTCCAATCATCTTTAAATCGCCGAAAGGTTCCTTTTGGTCTTCCTTTAAACCGTAAAGGATGAGAAGGCTCAATAGTTTGAGTACTTGATGGTTCCACAATCTCTCGAAGTTTCCGTTTCATTGCCTTTTTCTGATGCTCATTTGAATTGGCAAATTGCTGTAAAATACCTTCCAATTCATTGTTAATATCAAATTGAGACTCTGCATCTTCATTATCATTATCATCTGCTTTTGTTTTCTCCATGGTGAGTTGTTTCCAATGTTTATGTATCAACCATATTGGGCAAGGCTTTGATTGAGATATGAAAGACATAAGCTCGTGCGCACAAGGTAAGCCAAATGTAAACCTTTTTTATGTGTACATTCATTAGCTGCCAAATGTGAACCTGCAAACCATCAAAAATCAATTAGAAATTAGATATGTAAAATAATTAGAAAGACGTAAGCTTGTTTAAATTGATTACCTTTTTTTGCCAAATCTTCTTCCTCCTTAATGAATTGTAGTGCCTTAAGAGACACATGCCCCAGGAGATCAGTGTATAAAGAACCAGTGTAGTCTTTATTCACTTGTATACAACTTTGCCCAAATGACCTCTTGATATCAGTGTGCTGCAAATTGATCATTTGGTCAAATGTCTTCCATATGGTTCCTAAATTACCAATGGAAACTTCAAGAAATTTTTTCAACTGGCTATGAGCACTCTCTACTCGATTTGTAGTAGAACTTCCCAAATGTAGATACTTATCAGTTCATGCACATACAAAATATTCCTTGTATGGTTCTAGCCATGAGTTATTTACATATGCCAAAGCTTCAGGATAATCCTCAGAGAAATCAGACACTAGTGTATTAAACATCAGAGTGACATCATTTTCAGTACTTGCTGTAACCACCCGCTGCCATGCCAACATGAACCGCTCAAATTCTTTCCCCTTACTAAAATGTTTTTTACAATTTGCCAATATGTTTCTATTTATGTGCACCTGACATAAAATATTTTTTGCATGTGGAAATACAACTTTCATTGCATTCATTAAGGCAAGCTCTCTATCTGTCACCATCACAACTGGTAAAGAGCTTGGTTCAAGTATGGACTTAAAACAATCTAGTGCCCACCTGTAACTGACTTCTGTTTCATCACACATGAACGTGAAACAAGAAAAGAAGGACTGATATGTAGAAGTAACTCCAACAATGCACAACAATGGCATGCGATACCTGTTAGTCTTATACGTGCAGTCTAGCTGAAAAACAGTAGGAAACATATGACTCAGTTTGATAGAGACTGGATGAGCAAAAAAAAGATAGCGTAGTTGATTGCTCCTCTCGTCTACTTTGTTGTAGCATACATAACCCATGTTAATACACTTATATAGAAATTGAATTGGTGTTGCTCCATCTAAAGCCTTCTTATGTAACTTGACTCTCTCATTATAAATGGTTCTTATAATTGTTGTGTTTGCGACACTACTTTTCTTCACAGCGGATAATATTTTTCTTGGCTTCACCCCTGAACCATACATTTGCTCAACTAATTTTTCCCCGTCCTCATTCAACCGTCCAGCATATGGATGTGCTTCCAAATGAACCCACTCGTGATTGTGTTTTCCACAAACCACATCAAGCTTCCATTCATCAACATTAGCCAATTTTTGTCCTTTGATGATGAACGGACAATCACAACGCTTACTAGATCTTTTTCTGGGTTTTTTCTTCATATATTCCTTCTTCTTTTGATTATCACGACATCTGCCTCCTCTATCACACCCTAAGAACACGCGAGGTGTAAGTCGCCCTATAATCTTATCTGAACCTCTTATTGTTACAACAAAACCCAAACTTCGACCAACACCTTGAACCCACTCAGTGAGTATTTCTTTAGATGCAAACAATTGTCGGGTCTCAAAATGAGATCCGACATCCACTTCGACTACTTTACCTAAATCCCACAACAACTTTCATCAATTAATGCATAAAATACGAATAAGATAATACAGTAAACACTAAAATAATGAGTACTAAAATTTACCTTCTATTGAATCTTCACCTTCTTCTACAAATTTGTCACCCGAAATGCACGAATCTGAAATTGGAAATGAAGCCAAGATCATATAAAAACTAAGCCAGATTTCTTAAAGACATGAGATTTCAGAAAAACTAAGCCAGAAAAACTAAACCAGAAATACTACTAAGCCCTATAAAGATTTCAGAAAAAATAGAATCCAGAAAAACTAGAAACATTGAAGAAACTAGAAAAATTTGAAGAAACTAGAAGACACGTTGAAGAAACTAGAAAAAATTAAAGTCAGAATCGATTTATTTCATAATCTAGAGTAAGAAACATTGAAGAAACTAGATACATTGAAAAAAAATCTTACCGAGCCCTAATACATTCATCTCTGCTTGCGGTACTTCCTCCAGTCCCGCTGTTTTCGGAGGGCTCATGGCCAACGCGCTGGAACCAGGTGAGGACTGCCGAAGGGGTCGCCGGAAGTCTTCCTCTCCGTCGACGTTCATCGTCGACTGTGACTTCGACGTCGGGCGGGGTTTCGGCGAGGGCTTTCTCGCCTACATAAGGTTTGCGCTTTAGGGGGGAAGGTTTGCACGCAGAAAAATAAGAAAAGGATTACTGTTGAGGATTTTAAGTTTCTTGGTGTGCGGATAGCCATTTTTGGTGTGCTTTTAACAATGCCCATATATATTCCTATATTAATATATATATATATATTCCTTTAAAAAACAATAGATAATAAATATAATAGATCTTGTATAACATGATTATAAGAACTATCATAAACAAAGAGGTGAGAAATATAGGAAATCGGAATAGTATTTAGATTAGAATCGAGCCTGGGTAAGGCATGTGATCACTGCCTTAAAGAAGTTGCACCACCCTCCGGCAGGGCTTTCAACCGATGCTCACTCCTCCAAGATACAACACCCAGCTAGATCCCGAAAACTCCAATGTGCGCAGACACCGAAGAAGCACAGATCCCCCGAACTCCCACTTGATGAAGCAAATGTAAAGAAAGCAGAATCACGAATATGGTCGCAAGAACAAAAGAGAGAGAGAGAGAGCAGATTTATGAAAACTATCCGATAATAAAACGATTCAGGAAAATCTCCTATATAGGATTCTCAGAAAATTAACACGTAATTAATTGCAATGGTTATAATTGGTAAGTGTTAATCGTGCAGAGAGATGTTGGAGATTTCCAACGTAAAAAAGTGATGACGAGAAAAACGCGTAAAAGAAACGGTTAGAAAATTACGCATAATAATTGCGAATAGAAAACACAGAACGACAAAGGTCACAGTCGAATTCATATCGACGTTGCGTTGAAATCATATCGACACAAGTCAATCCGACGGACTGCTTGTCGACGCAAGCGTCGAGAACTTATCGACGCAAGGGGTTGCTTCGAGTTCTTATCGACGTAACTCTACTCGACGCAAATCGGGTGCGTCGAGTTCAATTCGACTCAACTCCAACTTCAGGCGATCTTGTCGACGCCACTTCGAGTTCCACTCGACGCAATTCCGACTTCTTATTCGACGCAACTCCGAATAAAAGTATTGAAATTATTTTGTACAAAAAATACAATTCAATTCAATTATACCCCAAATCCGAAATCCGAAATCCGGATCCAGTCTGGTGCGCGCGCGCGCGTGGTTCATAGTTCCTCCTTATGTTCTTTTGAACAAATAAGAAAGAGTGACTACATTTATATACTAACTAAGTAGATTGGAAATTGGCAAGGTGAGACTAATGAGTTCATCATTTCCTTCATGAAAGGTTCTCTCCAAACATTTTGATTCTCTCCATTTGGTTTTGGAGCTTTTCATCAATTATGAGGAGCCAAACACCAAACACCATACTAGACTCCAATAAAACATTATAAATTAAATGTTTCAAATAAAATTTCTAACATAAATGAGTACTCAGAAGGACGTCAACGAGTACTTTTAGTTGTGAGAGCTCGTGAGTGCTCTGAGGGAGTACTTGGGAGAATGGTAGCTCTTGGCAGTGTATGGCGAGAACATTGTTTGGGGCTAGCGAGGGCTCTGTCACGTTTTGGTCTATTGCTTTTCCAACCATCCTTTTCGCTTCTACTCAGGAAATCTGAGATCATTATACTCGGGGAAGGCAATTAATGAAATTTTTTATTAAGATATTTTCATCTTGCCTATTTATTGGTACATGTCAAATTTAGTTTTGCTTCATCTTTTCATCCATCTTAATAATCTGCAATACAAATAAAACAAAATATAAGTGTGACGCAAAATGCAAGTTTGTATTAAATGGAACAACTTTAACTGAACATGAACTCACCTAAAAAAATAAGTCATCCAAATTGACTATTTCACTTGACATAGTCTCCAGAACCTTGACAGCACAAAGAAATAGCATTTTCTTCGATAATCTGCAAGAGGAAATGACAATGCAAGGAAATAGAATGAGTGAAAACCAGAAACAGATGGAAACAAGGACAAAGAAATGACATTTTAGTAATGATTGGGCGAAACAGAAACACTGATTGTTCCGACTTTAACAAATGGAAACGATAACACAAATGCATTGAATTCAATAAGAGAACGAAAATCTGCAATGGACAGATTCCTAAAAACTAATGAGCGAAACAAAATAGGAGATCATTCAGAATTCTAGCGAGGAAACATAAACATAAAATTGCGAATCATATCTTGGAATACTACCTGTTGCAGTTTGAATTCTTACAGAGGAAGATGCGTCGAGAGGAGAGGATCAAGGCCAGTTAATGGCACCGACGGGGAGACTGGATGCGCATAGGCCCGGTGTGGTGGGGGGGGGGGGGGGGGGGGGGGGGTGACTCCGGAATCTAGTTTCATTTTACGAAAACAGGTGGAGCTCGGGCGCGAGTTTAATTTTGGTCTGCATATAAATGTTCGGTTTGATATTCTAAGGGTCCTTATTCAAATAAATGAAAACTTTTTAGTCTGCGGGTAAACAATTTCGGTATGTATATAACAACTCCCTATGAAAATCATGATGAAAATAATAAAACATATTTTCTGGATTTTGGTTTTCAAACACTCTGGGGTCCTATTTATTGCATGCACAACTTCTTTCCATATGTACTTGGTAACATTGTTTTGAAACGATAGTGCTCGTGCAACTTTTGAGTATATTTTAGATTTACAGATTTTCAACTATCCGACATTTTCTTTGCTTGATAAATCAGGAAAATTTCAGTTAGACCTAAAACGAACTCATTATAAATGACCTGCTTAATTGCCAGCGCATTTGTTTCTACTGTTGTTATATAGAGTATTGGAAAATTTTATTTGGATGTAAATTTCCAACTGCCTTTGTTGACACTTAAAGCTGCTTTCCTATTTTGACAGTTCAATATGGCTCAACAATACTTGACGTCTGTTTTTGGAGGTGTTCTTGTAGATGTCAGTTGTGGGAGCGGTTTATTTTGTAGAAAGTTTGCAGCATCGGGGACATATTCTGCTGTTATCGCGTTGGACTTTTCTGAGAATATGCTTCGCCAATGCAACGAGTTCATTACACGAGATACTTCTCTTCTGGCCACGTAAGTATTTTACTTGAATATATATCATAACCTTGCTAGAAATATTCATTTTTTTGGTTGTGTGATACAGATACGATCTCCTGGACACGCACCACGACTCTTTCTGCTTATGTAGCCCTATGGGGCATTATCGTAATTTGAATGTCTCACTCCCCTATATAAGAGAGTGGTAGTGTCTCTTATTTTCTATCTTGGGGATATTGTGAGTGTCACTCTCCTATGCGAGAGAGACTCTTAGGCGGAACCAATCCTCAAGAGTTCGGGTCGAGCTTGTCTTGACAATTGTATCCTTCGTTTGTGTTCAATCATTTAGTATCAGTTCTTGATATCGTGCAACTATCAATTGGTCTGACCTTCGCCTTGTTTAGGGTTTCCGCCGAAGCCCTAATTGGCTCTGGATCCCTGTTGCAACAACACTGCCTGATTTCGCCTGGTTCGATCCGCTCCAGCACCTGCACTTTCGTCGACCGATCACGGCCTTTCCCGTGCGTTCCGCCTCGCCTTCTTCCAACCATATTCCCTCTAGCGCGCCGCTTCGAGCCCGCCACGCCTCCAGCATCATCGTCGGCCCTACATCGGTCCTCCAACATCTCCGTCGCCCCCAGTCGTCCCGCCGACGTTTCCTTCTGCTTCCTACGGATTCCAGCGGCCCTCCTGCGACTTTTGCATCCTTCTGGCGGCTCTCCAGCGCCTCTTCCCGCGACCCATTAGCAGCGTTCCGCTCAGTGCCATCTGTTTTAGTGGCCTCGGTGCCGCTTCCTGCACTGTGTCGTCACCCACCGACCTCGACCTTGCCTTTCCCTCCCACCGCCACAACTCATTTAGCCCCGTAGCTATTTTCTACCTTCGACTCCACCATTCCATACCCTAGACACGTTCAATGGCCCTCCACGCCGACGAAGACACCTCTGCCTCTGCGGACACCCATCACATGGATCAACTCGAAGCAAGGTTGGAGGATCTCACTGTCCTCCTTCGAGAGCTCGCGGCCATGGCTATAAATCTCCCACCGTCCCCTCCTCCACCACCGCCGCAACCCCCTCGGTCTGTCTCAGACGACATGGGGTTTCTTCACCCCTCTACAGACATCCACCCGGGCCATCTCCGTTGGATCGAGATCCATGTATCGACTACACTGACACCCTCAGTTGGATCTCCCATGTCGAACAGTTCTTTGACCTTCAGTCCATCCCTATCAACTAAAAAGTTCCCCTGGCCATAACTATATGGAGGGTTCGACGCTCCATTGGATGCGTTGGATACGCCAGCAGGTTCCTGACCTCTCTTGGTCCACGCTGAATAAGGAACTCCTCCGCCACTATGAAGGTTGCTAGGCGGGCAATGCCTACGAGCGCCTCAGCTTCGTGCGCCAGTCCGAATCCGTGGAAACCTACATTGACGAGTTCATTGAAGTCGCCAAGCACGTACTCGGCCTATCCCCCGATCATTGCCTGGGTAATTCCTTGGGGGTCTACAACCCCACTTTCGGGCGCGCCTCCGGGTCCACAATCTGACGACTCTTTCTCATACCATGGAGCAAGCTCGTTGCCTCGACGAGGAACTCTACATAGCCCAACCGTTCTCCTTTCCCCGCCTACCCCACTAGCTGCCTGGGTGTTGTGGTTCGCGATGACAAAGGGGAAGTTCTTGTTGCCGCCGGCTCGACCCTCCCACATTGGAACCCGGGCAGTGTGGAGTTGGAGGCGCTTTTTTCCATCAGGTGTGTACTAATCTCGCCCATGTTCGATGCTTGAGGGGCCATCATCGAGGGGGACTGCAAGAATGTCCTGGAGTTTTGCATACGCTCACTACAAAGATCACTATGGATTCACAACTCTGCCGAGGCATTGGACCTCTCTTTTCTTGTAGGATTTAACCAAATCCTATTGCACCATATCCTCAGAGAGGCCAATCGTGTCGCCGACTTTTGCGCTAAATCTAGAAAAAGTTGTAATTTTATTTGGCACGGTTTAGAACTGGCTAGTCCCGAATTCCTGGAGCTTGTCCAGGTCGACTTGGATTGCCTAGTTCCTTTGTAGCTTCTTGTACTTCTCTTTTCTTTTCCTTTAGTAATGCATATGCACTTTTCAGCACTAGTTGCTGTTGTGACGATCCACAGACCACCACAATTTAAAGTCAACAACTTGAGCAGAGTTTTCAAATTATAGCGCAACACAAAATAAAAACACAATGAATACCTAATATGCACATAATAAATACTTTCTATTCATTACCAGCTTAATGATACATCAGGTTTCTATACAAGATACATAGGCGTAGACAAAAAAAATACTACTCAATAACTTATACAACTATACAATATACAATAGAGCTATAAGAGCGCCTAATCAATCCTCCTACATGCGGGACACTGCGGGACACTACGGGTCCCGACACCACTTTACATCCTCCTCTAGTACCTCTCCAATGCCTACAAATATTTTTTAACCACAGTCGATACTGACCCTCTCTCTTCTTCCTCTTCTCTTCCACTGTAAGTTTCTTCGATGTGTCCTGTTTCCTGCTTCAACCCTAAAAATTAGAAGATAAATGGTTAGCCATAATAAATGACTAAGTGAGAATTTTACCTTTTCAATCGCTGTACATGCAAGTACGAAGGATTAATATCAACATACATTAAATCATATTTTATTAAATGTTACTGTAAGAAATGAAATGTAGTCAAATGGGCAGTAGACAATAATGAGCAGAAACACAAATAAAGTGTATAGTAGGTTGTAGTAAATTAAGCATGTAAATAGAATAAAATAAGTGCAAAGTCATAATATTTTTTTTTTATTCGTTCTTCATCTATCAAGCAATCTTTCTGTCATTCATTTCATCATTTATCAGGTCATTCTTTATTTTATTTGTTTCATCAAGAATGTTAAGGGTAGCTGTCGTCTCAGTCATCCATCATTTGAGCTCGAGCCTACAAGGGTCATCATCTACTAATCTAGGGCGATCAACCACGCAATAGGTCTTTTGGCCCCCTGGATTAGACATAATTTCCAATTTAGGGCGATCAAACATGCAATAGGCCTTATGGCTCCCCTGAATTGGAAATAAATATCAACTTATCTGTAGGCAACTCACACCCCTACCGCGGTTAACCGTTAACTTTCCTATGCATCGATGCATGCAGATTCGGTATTTTATTCTTCATTTACTGGATTATGTGTTATATAATTTAATTTCCCCTAAGAATATTGATCGCGCCTGTTATAACCATTTTCTACATCTTCAGCGATTCTGGATGTCAGTGATTTAAAATAGCAAACATAAATAATTTCAATGAAAAATGCAATGCGCATGCAAGAAATATGTTCAGTGAGAAGATAGCTACACAAGTACTAATTAAACATAATTAAAAAAAAATAAGCGTATTAAAGAGTTAAAAACTCTCCACTAGCTTTTCTTTCCCTTTTTCGTTCTTTGGCTCATCGTCGCGCCTATCGCGTGACGACATCCTCCGCAGTATCTACCAACAAGCATCTTTTTAGAGAGGAATAAGAAGAAGACACGAGAGTTTCTCATTATATCGCGCAGATGCCGGTTTGAACAGACTATAAAGAGAAAGCCAACCGGCCAGGGTCCAATAACCAAGTATAAGACATCTCCAAAGCACCCAATTCAGCCGTGCATAACCCAATTCAGCCGGCTACAAAATGAATCCAGCCACAACCTTAATTCAGCCTTGTGTCATCTTCCCAGCAACCATAACGAATCAAGCCAAGTCGCATTAGAAATATAGTAAGCAGTCTGACATCAAAGAAAAGTCACAATAAAATATTTGTCAAAAAGTTAAAAAAACTCATAAATTCCACTCAAGCATATGACACTGACGCTGATGTTCTTCATAGGGGACTTAAATGTTGTTATTTAATTCTTTAAATTATGTGTTATGATTTGGGGTGTTACAGTTGCCACTACCGCTGTTGCCGCCGAAATCTTGGTCGTTTCTTCCCCTCTTGGATCACCTGTCTTCGCGCGGGCCCCTGCTGCTAGGCCCGCCTCCGCATCCACCGGTTCCGCCAGCCTTGCCTCCACCGACGCCCGACGAACCCACCGCTTATCTCATGAACAGCACCTCGAGCTTCATTGCAAGGGACTTTGCTTTCGCTTCCAGCATCCGTACTCGCCCACCCACGTCCGCGCTTTCAAAGGCTTGTTCGTTCTGGTTGGATCTGAAGACGACGGTCCTGACTTCGGAGATTTGGATCCTCTGACGCTCGTGAATGACCCCCCTCTTCCTCCTCTTCTTCCTCTGAAGATGACGGTCCTGATAAGGTGTTTAAGTAGAATGTTTATCCCCCCTCTTCCTCCTCTTCTTCTTCTCTCTTCTTCTTGGATATACATGCATATACTGTTGGTTATGGCCGGTTGATTTGATGTTCTGTAATAGAAACTTCTTCTCCTTGACTCTTCGTCGGAGCTTGGTGTGTATTTTTTTCAAGGTTCGACCCTTCAAGGCCTTCAAATCGCAATTAAAAGGTTCCTCTCATCTCTGCAATAAGTTCTCCTCACAAGTGAATCTTTTATTGCAAGCTTTTCTTCTTTTCTTGCTCTTTATTATAACACTCATTCGTTTGTTCTAAAATCAAGTAATTCCCGACCATCTTTACTCTTTCAAATAGCATAGAGAGTACCCATTCCTTCGGAAACTGACTAAAAAGTTCTAATTTCTTCATTTATACTTCTTATGAATTGCTAATACTTCTTATCCTTTGGATTTTCCCTAAGATATAACTTGCCTTGCCATCTTTACAACTCTACATCATACCACATTATAAATTTATCTCCATATGTTCGCTATGGTGGAATGAACCACTCTTTCAGCTTCACCCTCTAATAAAAACACGACCAATATAATATTTCTCCAATTAGAACACACCATAATGTTGAACATCTTTTTAATTACTAGTAATCAATCCTCTACTTATTCTATATGATGCTAAAGTTTGTTCAGCATTCTGCTTTCTATTGTTTTGGCTCAAAACTGTTTTGTATTGTTCTATAAGGTGGAATGGAAGCGAATGGGTCTGGTTCATCCAGTGTTCAATCAAACAAAGATTCGGCTTGAAGTATGCGTGACAATTGACTCCAACTAATAAGAATGATTTGATTTGCAACTTTTACGAGAAGGTTACAGAGCGTGAAATTTTTTGCGTTAAACGACACATTGTTGGGGCCTTTTGGAATACTAAGCCTTATCTCAAATACCCCCAACATACACGAATGGAAATCTAGAAGTTTATGGAAAGGAAAGCTACTGCTAGCAATACAAATAAGCGCACATTCCCTGACTTTGTAGATGTGGATACATTCAGAAGCGATGAGGAAATGGATGACATTGGGGAGAGGATTCATGGAAGAGAAGGTGTGCAAAGAAGCCTTGGGCTAAAGGACCGATATATGTTTTTTTGCACATAGCATTGAAAAGATGTTGCAAAAAAAGCACAACAAAAAACAATGAAACAAACTTCTATTAATGAAGCTTGTAAGAAGGAACTTAGAGGGCTCACTTCCAAAAATATAGCCCAATGGATGTATGACGTAGTCATCCCATTTAATGTTGTGACTTATCCTAGCTTTGCGGTGATGGTGAAGTCTATTGGGCAGTTTGGGGTTGAACTGAAGCCACCTAGTTACCATGAGGTTCGTGTGTTTTTACTGAATAATGAAGTAAGTGAAGACAAAGGCATGATGGATGCTTATGAGGATGAATCGAAGGTGTTTGGTTGTTCTATCATAACTGATGGATGGACAAATCGGTAACAAAGAACTTCGATAAATTTTTTTGTTGAAGGGATATCTATCACACACGTTTATCAAAATGAAATTATGTGATCCGTACAAGTACAAAGATAGTTGAAACAGGGAGCACATCTAAGACGAAGGTTTCTACTCTAGTAGTCCTTGGAGATGATGACGACGAGGATGAGAAAACCGAGTACATTGAAGAAGAATATTATAATGACAACGGAGAAGACGATGAAGACATAGTTTTTTCTAAGGATGAGTAACTGATATAAAACTAGTGAGTAATAAATTATTTATATATTTTTAATATTTTTTACCTTGAATAATACTTTTATTCTTCTTTTGTATCACATTATTCATTGTTGGCATTAATTATAGCGTGTTGATATTGTGACAGATTCATTTTATGTGTTTTTTGCATTTAATAACATATATTTTGTCTTTTTTTTTTCTTTTTTGCGCCTCACATTCATCAGGCGCGTGCCTGCACCTTACGCTAGGCTTCAGGATCCTTTTGCGTCTTGGTGCGCCTTGCGCCTTTAATAACATAGATTATATGTTAATTCATAAAACTACAAATCATATTATTGTTCTGATTATTTACGTTGATGACATTATCATCGTGAGGAATGATAAACAATATATTGATGATTCTAAAAGGTATATGGCCCCGATTTTTGAAATTAGGAATCTATGATAATAGAGATACTTTTTGGGGATTGAGGTAGCTAGATTTGCTCGAAGGATCGTTTTTGCAGAATATGGATACCTTGGAGTTAAATCTGTGCATAGTCGTATTCATCCCAGCTACAATGTCCATAAGATGACTCTCTTGATTTGGTCAGAAAATTGAAGCTTCAAAGATTGATGGGAATTGATTTACTTGACCATCACTCGACTTGATATCCCTTTTGTTGTTAGTCTTGTTAATCAATTCATGCGCAATCCTAGCATACATCTTAGGAAAGCATAATATAGGAATATATCTTTTTTAAGGTATGTGAGAGTCTTGGTTTCTATTGGATAAGTGAAAAATACATTAGATTAGAAATATCAAATTGCTGACATTCTCCCATAGGATTCAACTTCTGTGTTGATAATGGGTTTGATCATTGGTATCTCTAGCCCACTGCAGCTCTCCTCAGTTCACGCACTCTAACAAATGGTATCGGTGTCGATGGCTATGATGGCATCAAGTATATACATATGCTCCGTGTATCCCGTTGGTCTTGGTGTCTTCAACAATGGATGAGCAGGGTTGAAGGGCTGATGACTCCCACAATGACTCCATCTGGTTTACTAGACTTAGATGCATGATAGTTATTGTATTAAAAACCTTCTGTATGGGCCGGAGTGATGACCTTGTGGAGAGCTCTCACATGAGGGGGAGACCGTTAAGGCACACAGAGTCTTTAGATAGGTCTCACATTAGTGCAAAATATGTTTAGCATTAATAATTTCAAGTGGTTGAACCTCACCCATAGGCTTGAGTTTTTTTGTTGAAATCACACCAGACCAACTACAACACCTCTTGGTTCATACTCCCTCAATCCCCAAAAAATGTTATTATCCTACCAGACCTCCCATTTTAAATCATGGTTTATCTTGACTTAAAAATTGCCTAACAAGAAGTATAGGTAGCCCAAGAGAGAGAGCTAGAGATAAATATTACTAGAGAATAAATATTACTTTTATAACAAATGACTGAAACATCATCATTCTAAATTACTATTTCATCTACTTCATTACAAGAGGATAAACATTACTTTAAAGAATTAAACATCTGATGTAATTTTATACTATCAAATGGTCTCGAAAAAATGCCTTTTTGATGGAAATTCAGATAGCTTTTTGGATTTAATAGTCATTGTTAAGATGATCCAGCTGGACAAAACTTTGGAGGCCTGCATCATGGAACAACTTTAAATATAGATATACACGCCAAGTATTCTGATACCCTTTGAGAGATAGTGCGACTTAAATACTGCAGTTCCAATATGAATGCATTTTTGGATATTTTTCATCTTTTAAAAGTTTGTCCTTTCTTTTTATTCTCTACGTCTTTTTCCCACTTGATAAATATTGGGCCATATTTTTCTGAATAAATTAATTTTCCACCCTTAACTGATTTTCTGCCTTCTTCTACTATTGTATGTTTTTCCTCATTTCCCTTGTTTACTATTACTCAAATCGTTCTCCATATGTCAATAATTTTGATGGTTAATAAACAGAAATCTTGTCCTTGTGAGGGCGGATGTCTCAAGACTTCCATTCGCATCAGGTTCTGTTGATGCTGTAAATGCAGGAGCTGCCCTGCACTGCTGGCCCTCTCCCTCCAATGCGGTAAAACTTAAAAAATTGTGTATACGTTGTCTATCTCTTCTGCATGCTGTTCATTTCTTCATGGTTTAACTTTTTTGAGTCAAATGTATATTCTATTAGTTTCTAATTTTCAATAAAGCTATTTGTAAGTTTTTCGTTCATGTATTATGTGCGACTTAGAACTGAGCTTTGATACTAGAACCAAAATGACCTGACCGAACAAATAGTTGGCTCCTGACAAGAGCTTTGATCCAAATGAGATAGGACTTGAATGAACCTAAATAGAGACATACCTGTTAAAATTCCTTTGAGTTCAATTGTGTTAAGTGAATTTGTACAAAGGCCCGTAGTACAGGCCCAGTTAGAGTCCAATACCTCCTTAATATTTAGTCTCACACCTTAGGTTGGAGTTTAGGCTCCACTCTTCCTTCCTTTATAAATGTACAAATACTTGTAGCTTGTCATGAACTTGTATGAGAAATAATAAAATATTTACTATTTTTCTCTCTTCCGCTTTTATCTACATGGTATCAGAGCCAACGAATTCTACTGTTTAAAAAAACAATCGCTTCTATTTTCTGGCTTGAGATCGTGCTCGCCACTCCTGTCCGCGGCTCCTGCGAATCCTTTGAAAGTCCGCAGCTCTGACCTCCAGCTCTCTTCTGCGTGCTTCTTCCCCCCCCCCCCCCACCCCCCCCCCCCTCTATGTCTTTTATAGACGGTTTTTTCTGCACGTGATGGGACCCACCCGAGCGGCCGCTCTCCCTTTGTTCACAGAGACCGCGTCTCTTATAGTATCTGCTGCATGTGACCCCCCTCTGCTCGTCGTGTCCGACGACTTCTTTAGTGACCGCTCTATACATTAGCAAGGTACTCGCTGCGACCTCCTCTACATCTGCCGCCAAGTGCTCTTGTCTTTTCCGACTGATCGTCGTGTCCGCCGAGACCTCCGCCTGTTGCCCGACCGCACCTGGAGCTCGCTAGGACTAAGCTGCGGTCTCCCTTGTTGTCGTGTCCGTCGAGACCTCCGCTTGTTGCGGACACCTGGAACTCGCTCGGACTACGCGTCTAACTGATCGCCGTGTCCGCCGAGACCTCCGCCTGTTGCCTGACCACACATGGAGCTCGCTAGCCCTCTGCCTGTTTCCTGACCGCACCTGCCGCTCACGGGGTTTCTTCTCTGATCCTTCACGTGTTCGCCGAGACCGCCAATCCTCTCCTCTGTGGCATCTCTTCAGTGCCCGCGACAATTCACTGGGACCACCGTTTGCTTCCCGCCGCTCCGAGGTTTCCCCTCGGATATTTGCCAGCCATGAACTCGACTGATACCCCGTCTCTTCTAACACGTGTCGCGACTCCTCTCCCTGAAGGTCGGGATGAGCTTTGAACCACCACTATCTCTCTTAGTGGCAAGAAGAACTTTGTCGAGTGGGTACACTCCGTACGCCGTGTTCTCCAGACCAAATGTCTCCTTCACCATCTCTCTAAGGCACAATCTGCTGACCCACCGAGGAATGTCTCCGCGATGATGGCCGCGTCCAATCTAATTCCATGGCAGTGAAACGTACTGCATGGTCATGTATCATGAGACGGCCAAAGCGATGTGGGATGAACTTCACTCCCTATATTCTGGCAAGGACAACTTGCAACACCTGTTCGACATATTCACATACCCCCAATATCTTGAACCAGGGGTTGATGGTGACTTGATCTCCTTTGTTGCGAGATCCAAAACTCTGGTCGAGGTCTGGATTCAACATCAGCCTCCCACGGTCGATCTTGCAGCTCAACGTGCCCAAAAAGAAGTTGTCGGTATCTCCATGGTCGAGGCCAGGATTCAACTATCTCTCTTAGTGGCATGTGCAGAGGCCATCACCCAAAACACGTGAAAGACAGGGGCTGATGTCACTTGAAGCTGTAACGCAACGACTAGGTCATGGGAGATGAAGTTGTGGCTCGCCCCACTATCGTTCATAATCCTCACAACGCGGTCGTGTAGGGAAGCCAAAAGCCTTAAGCTTCATGGTGCAGGGATCGGTCATGCCGCCCACTGAGTAACAGGATACGATGAGGCAGCTGAGTTGGGTTGGCAGTGTTGGGGGGGGGGGGGGGGGGAGTGGTCGTCGTCATCCAACTCCAGGGCCTCAAAATAAGCCAAACCGATATTGTCATTCGGAAATCCTTATTCGGGCAATCATGAGTAGGGGAGTATGGTTGTTTACAGTGGAAACAGAGGCCTTTGGCACTGAGGTTTAGGTACTCCTTGTGGGAGAGGCGGTGGAGTAGTGGCGCCTTTGGCTTGGGTGGCGGTGGAGGAAGCTGCGATGGAAAAATGTCCGAGGAGGGGGGAGGTTCGGTTGGAGGACGACCAGTACGAGAGTATTAGAAGAGTAATGAGGGGGGCGATGGATGGACACTGGGTTAGAGGTCCGCAGAGGGGGACCGGAGGAGGTGGCAAAGTCCTCCTCTACATAATGGGCTTGCTCCATAGCCCAACTGAGGTCGGGTTGTGCACGCGTAGGTGTGCCCTAATATGTGGTTGTAGGGCGGTGATGAAGTTTCCCAAGTAGTGCTCTGTCGCGAGCTCGGGACATGTGTGGCGATCTCTATGAAGTTGTCGATTTATGTGTTGACCGAATCCATCTCTCGAACGGTGCTCAAATGTTCAAATGAGTTGTCAGTGTGACGCGTATCATAGCTAAGGATCAACTCGTACTTGAGGTACGACTAGGAGAGGGCATGATTGGATTGGTGTATCCAACGGACCCAATGGAGGGTCGAGTCTTCCATGTAAATGGTGACGAGCGAAACCTTCTAAAGCTCGGGGGTGCCCTGGAGGTCAAAATATTGTTCTCTGCAGGCTAACCATCCCATAGAGTTAGCCCCATTGAACATGGGGATGTCAAACCGGCGAAGGTGGGCCATCGGGGTGCCGCATGGCGGCTGAAGGAACACGAGGGTGTCAACTTAGCTACTTGCAGAAGCCGCGGGAGACTAGGGGGAGTAGGAGGAGGCGGTACAGCTTGCCGCGTGGAGAGAAACGAATGGATGTCGTGGATGGCGGCCTGTAGATTGGAGAGGGTAGTGTCATGCGTTCCACACGTTCGGACAGGGCTTGGACTGTAGACGTAACATCCTTATTGAGCTCCATCCGGCGAGTGACAGACATGCACCGAGGCGATCCAGGGAAATAGTGTTGCGGAAGAAGGGGGCACACAAGCAGTGCATAAGAGGTTCTAGAGGACGACAGGGAGTCGTGACGACGCACGCTCGAGCAGCAGAGGCGGACGTCGCACGCTCGCGCAGTAGTGATGCCCGGAGCAAATGGGTCGTATAAGATACGCGTGGAGGGCGCCGAGCAGAAGGAGTACATGGACGAAAGCTCACGAAGACGAGGCACTGTGCGAGGCGGGGAATCGGCGGGATCGCACGAGAGTCGCGTTTGCGTTGGAAGGCAGACTAATTGTTAGCTATCGGTTACCGAACATGGGAATTAGGGAAACGGAGGAACTCTGGGTCGTCCACTACCTCTGGTTCATTCTAATAATAAGATAGTGCAAAAAATGGATACAACACTTGGACACCTCCTTTATATACTAGGAGGGTCTACTACTAATACATAACAACATAAGATGTGACATAGAAAATGATGTAATAAATCCCTTCATTCTGACACCATGGCCGAAGCTAGTGCACGACGTGAGTAAACATGTTGTTGACCGAGGGTGGGACCGTCGTGTTCCTATCACTTTATTTCTTCAGCATATGTTTTTATTTCTATTGTTTGTTTATTTTGTTATGGTGCATGTGTGTCCGATTCAACTGTTCAAGTACGGTTGAACCGAAATTTGTTGTGGTTTATTTACACTTGTACTTATACCTCGATTGATTTAGAACCAAGGTATGCTGAATAATAATCTATTTTCTTTGGCATCAAGTGGTCTGAGGGCCCCCTCACTATAACCGCTTACCACCCCCTCCCTTGAACCCGCTCGGCGTGCCTAGTTGTCACCGCCAGCAACCGAGCACCACCTCCCCACCCCCAACTTCCTTCCATGATGCTCCTGTCGAGGAAGCCACGACCAGGCTCCGGTCCCTAATCCATCACAGGTCATCGCAGGGTTCTAGTTCTGGAGGAAGCAATCGGCCTAAGATCCTCTTCTCCTCCTTCCTCGATCTTATACGTTCCCCTAATTTGATCCTTCACAAGAGTCTGTGACAATCTTGTACACGCCTCAGTCTTCAAGGGTAGAAGGTGTTCACCAAAAATTACAACTGCATGATGTCATTAATAGAACTAGGGTTTGTTGTGTTGAGAGCAAACAAATACTAATAAATTAATTCTGCAATAATAGATACAAGTGATGGGGCTGACGTAGTTGTCAGTCCATGAAGTGGTCGCGGGGTCTGCTCCTCCAAGATCAAGACCTTTTATCTCGATGTCGTAATCCTTCACCCGCCTCTCCTTTATATAGGAGATTTACAATGCTCTTAATTACAATTATTCTAATTAGAAAACATATAAAAAAGAAATACATAAAAGAGAAATAAGGAAATAACACAATAATGAAATATCCTAATGGTCGCCGAAAGGGCCCTATGCATCCGGCTTGGGTTTCGCCTGACCCCCTTCTTGCTGCATGAATAGACCCAGAGAGCCATGTGCGTATCAGTCTTATTAGAAATGGCTTTAGACCATTTCTCCAAGCGTAGAATCAAATAATGCAGTATTATGATGCTCACTACAGAGAGCTGTAGTTTCATGCTGACGATTGATCTGGTAGCGGTTGAAACCTCACCGCTAACTTTCGGTAGCAAGGAAGCTCACACATACTCTCACCGAGATTCTTTGGGCTTACAAAATATGGAACAAATTGTTCAAAATTCAAATTGCATTCGACTTAGCTCTTCCAGTTGATGCGAAGATCCATAATGTGTTTCATATCTGTCCTTAAACCTTACAAATCGATCCTAGCAGGACATAATTCCCTTACTCAAACTCATGGAAGTGTGAATTGTTCCCAAATCGGCATGCCCAAGAAGGTTTTAGTGCACTGGAAATGGCACACTAATACAGAGGACTGGGAAGAGTTCCGAACAACATATAATTGGGACACACCTATGAAGCACCGGTACGTGTACGAGTACCGGGTACGATACGTATCTGGTACGGTGGTACGTGGAGATAAAAAAAAAATAAAGATACGAGTACGTTCGGAGCACGATGTTAATAAAATTGATTTATATATATACATACATATATATAAATGTACATGTATATATGCCACCTTTTTTAAAAGAGGGAGAATATAGAACATAGAAAAATTCATATTGAGCAAGTAGAAAAAACATTTAATCTTCAAATACATAGTAAATTAACAAAATAATCAAATTTAAATCAAATTCTTCGTAGTTCTAACGATAAAAAGAAACTTAAGTCAGAATCACATTTTGTTACTATAGTAAACAAACACCGCTAGTTGCATTTATGAGTCATTTTTTCTTTTCTAAAATACATGGAGAAGTTTTTTGTTTACTTTAGAAAAACATAGTCATATCACAAAATGCAGAACGATCTATCAAATCCAAGCTTATCCTCAGACTAGAGTAGCAGGTGTATCCGTCGAGTACTGGGTACGTACCGGTACCGGAAACGTACCGGGTATGGGTATGCGACCCTCGGGAAAGTATCCGTGCTTCATAGAGACGCACTATATGGCCAAGATTACAAACATAGCCGCACCGGGGAAGTAGAGCCAACATTCTTTTATTTGTATCTTTATTTCATGGTATGCAATCTTTTATTTCATGTATGCATTTTTATTTATGGGAGGGAGTTAAATGCATTTTGTACTGTGGAAAAGGAATGAGAAGCCTGAATTTGCTTTTATTTTTCTCGCGTAACCTAGACTCTCTCGATCAATCGATCGAGACTTTCGAGCTCCTTGTGTGGATGTGCTCCTCGTGATGAGCTTTTCTACGATCACGGGCAGGGTTCTGATGGTAAATGGTAGAAGGCTTGGGATCCTTGCTAGCAGCCGCGACATCCTTTCTCCTCATTGGGAACCATTGAGGATCATTGGGTAAAAAGAAATCTTCTCTGCCTCCGATCCACCTCTCGTTCGACCGATGACTCGATCTTACGCTAGTACACGCAACAATCAGATCTGAAGGGTAGTTTCCTGGACAATCTCAATAATAGTTTATTCCTCAAATATGTGAAGCTTCTCTGCCTCCGATACACCTCTCGTTCGACCGATGACTCGATCTTACGCTAGTACACGCAACAATCAGATCTGGAGTTCAATTATGTGAAGCTTCTTTACCAAAAAAAGATTAAAATCATGAGGTTAAACTCGATATGGGCTGAGTTGGGCCAATTAGAAAATACCTCACATTTTGTGTGTTGAGTTGTGATATAATCCCCCCCCCCCCCAAAAAAAAATGTTTCCATGCACTTTAAGTTTTTTTGGGGGGAATTGTTAAAGGCAAACCAAAAATGGATATTCGCACACCATTGTTAACAACAAACCATACTTTTTGGAAATTACTCGGTGCAAACAAAGCTCTTAATGACAAACCATACTTTTTTTTTATTAGTTAGATTCTCCTAGTTGTAGTGAATTTTGCTTGAGTATTCACCATTAAGAGGGTTTTGAGGATAGTTGCTAATCAAAGTGACCCAAAGAAAAAAGAAGAAGTAAATGGTGAGTTCTTGCTTCTCTAAATTATGATATATGTGCACTATAGTTTTGATCTATATGTGAAGTTGCAATAGCTTGTTATGCTTAACAATCCTACAAAATGGTACGCTCAACTTTATTTTATAATGACATAAAGGGTTGTTGAAGTGTTAGTTCATTGATCAGTTTAGCTTTTTGAATAACCAATGTCTGATCCAGGAATGAAAATTCTGATCTCAGCATTCATACTTTAACCACAGAAGTTAACTGGTAATCTCAGTTTATGCATGAGTAAAGTATGATCACTAATTTTTTTGCATAGTTATTATTTTTATTTTCTGACTTTGTAGTCTCAGGCGCCTTTTGTTATGCTATATTACCCTTTGGAAATTTCTAAGAAGATGATTATATGCATCTTATTGCACTTCTTTGTCGATTAACATTTATTGTGCATGCACATAGTACATAAACAAATCATTATATAATGTGATGAGGATTTTAAAGTTATGTTTGTGTGCAGATAGCCATTTTTTGTTTGCCCTTTCTGAAAAAATCGGAACTAATTTTAGATAAGGATTTTAAGTTATGTTGGTGTGCGGATAACCATTTTTGGTTTGCCTTCAACAATTCCCTTTTTTTAGCCCCATTACCGTTTCTCTTCTAAAATTATGATTATTTTCCCTCTGGTATTTTATTGTGTTCCGGCTTTTCTAGATTTTTCCAGCCATTGTTTTCATTTAAAATAATCATAGTGTGATAATTTGCATCTTCATGACAATGCACAGATTGCAGAAATAAGCCGTACCTTAAGAAGTGGCGGTGTCTTTGTGGCAACTACCTTTTTAGCAACTTCCTTTAACAGCCCTTTCTCTTCTCAAGTACTCAGGCCTCTTAGACAGGTATTTTAATTACTTCTTTCCTTGTTCATCTTGCTTCATCCATCATATTGTTGGGAATAGTCCCACATTAAGAAATTAATATAAACTTATTCGCTTAATATAGATCATGGGATCCGCTGCTTACAACCGATTGGTTTTAGGTTGGATGCTTAAGCTCTAACATAATATCAGAGTTGATCTGGTCCACGCCCCCTCTCCCTCGTCCCCCATGTCTATCACGTATTCCATCGCATGAGGGACATTTGTTTCACATGTATCATGTTGAAATATTTAGGCTCTGTTTGGTACTCCATATTTTCTCTGGTAGCGTTTTAATTCACCCCGTGTCCTTCTACTGTTAAAGCGAGAACGGACAAAGGTCCTTCTGCACCTTCTAAAAGAACGGACCCCGTGTCCTTCTACTGTTAAAGCGAGAACGGACAAAGGTCCTTCTGAACCTCCTGAAACAATGGACCTCGCGTCCTTCTGCTATAAAGGCAAAGCAGACAAAAGACCTTCTGCACTCCTGATAAGAACGTACCCCGAGTCCTTCTACTCCCCAAGGCAAGAGCAAGTCCCGAATCCTTCTACGGATCCCAATAGGAACGAACCCCGAGTCCTTCTGCCTTATCAAGACGAGGGGACACATCCCTCCACATCACGTTCAAGCATCTGCCCCGAGCACTAACGCCTAATGGCGATCGCTAAAGCTGACGTCAAACGTCACGCGCCACATTCATGCAAAAGGAACGTGAAAAGCGGGACACTTCCGGACCATCACAACACACAAAGCTCAAACAGGAGAACATCTCTATAATCTCAAAAAACGCCGCTATGGCTACATCACAAACAAAAGCATGCTAACGACGTTGAACTGCGCCCACTGCTACAAAGATGAAAGAGCAAGCGAAAGATACAAAACGCGTGCACAGCGCAGATACAATCAAGTAAATAAGTCATCCCTCGATGCCGACGTCAGGATCGTCATCTGAGGCATCGTCCACTCCAAGATCGGAACGCTCTGGCATCCTCCGCGCCAAACCAAAGCCCTTGCTGGACCCATGGCGAAACGCAACCTCACGTTCATCTTCCAGCAGTGGATCAACCTCCGTGGCCATCAACTCCGACCATGCCTCCTCGGCGATCCGGGCTCGCTCCACTCTAAAGCCATAAGATTCCTTGTACTCAGCAATCGCAGAGGCCCTCGTCGCTTCAACGTCCCGTTGTGCCGAAACCATCTGCGCTCTCTCCTCCTCCAGCCTCGCCAGCTCGGCCTCCGCTTTTAACAGCTCTGTCTCGACCACCGTGATGCAGCCAAGAGCCTTTGAAAGTACACCTCGGTCGCAGCAAGCTTTCCCTATAGCGTCTCGTTCTCATCCCGGGAAGCAGCAAGCTCGGACTCCGACATGTCCAAATGGGAAACTACTTCCTAGTAGAAGCTAGGGACTCCTCATATTTGGTCAGCTTCTCCCGAAGAGACCAAAACTCGTCCTGCCATTCCACGTAAGCGAGATGCATGCAATTCAGCAGCCTAGGGGAACAAGACACCAACTCAGAATTGCAGAAAAGTACGCAACTACAAGTCAATCAAACAAACGGACCCTGTGTCCTACTCCGCGACAAGAACGGACCCCGAGTCCTTCTATCTCTCAAGACAAGGGCAAGCCTCGAATCCTCCTACGGATTCCAGCCAGAACGGACCCTGTGTCCTTCTGCGTCATTTAATAAGAACGGACTCTGAGTCCTCCCGCACCGTCGAGACAAGGGGCCAAATGACCCTCCGCATTGCACCCAAGCATCAGCCCACGTCGCTAGCGCCAAACGGCAATCACCAAAGCTATCATGCAACACGTGTTCATACGAAAGGAGCATGGAAAAAAGCAAAACGCTTCCAAATTCATCGGGATACACAAGATTCAAATGAGAAAACGTCTCTGCAATCTCAAAAGACGTTGTGAGAGCTACATAGCAAATAAAAGCAATGCGGAAGGAAGCAACCGCGAAAATCACCGCCTGACGTCAACCGCGGGGTCTTCATCTCAAGGTTGACCCTAAGTAGCACCAAACGATCAACATACGCCTCCGGGCTTAACGAAAGCGACATTTCATTCTCCAAATGAAAAGCAATTCGTAATGCGCGCACGCTGAAATAATTTGAAGTCCACAACTCAAAGTCAGTACGATCGAGGTTAAAAATTTCCGGGCTCGTCTCTTTGCAATTCACGACCCGCGAAAATTAGGGGGCATCTGATGGGGTTCTCCCTAAAGCTTCTCGAGCCAAGCCGGGCCAAAGCGCTCAAGCAAGCCAGCCCGACCAAGTGAGCCGCACGAGCAAATCGTGCTCGCTCGAAGGGTCCCGAAGCCGCCCAAAATGGAGTACGAACAAGGCGCGCGCGTGCGGCCTCTCCCAGCGCACACGCACGCCGGCAGCGCCCCGCTGCCTCTGGTTGCCGCCTCCGGGCGCCGCCACCATCGCCGAATCCCCTCCACTCACTCTCAAGTCCGCTCAAGCTCAAGGCTCCAGTGGACGCTCTCACAAGCACCGACAAAGGAACTGAAGAACGCTTTCGTGGACGCTCTGGGACTGTCTTTTTTCCTCCTTTCTTTGTCTTCAAGGCTTGTAAACAAAGAGGTGGTGTGTCACCCTCCGATGATCTCAAACTCTTGTAACCACAAAGGAACTAGTGGACTTTGTCCGACACATACCCGGCCACGTGATTTTTCACCTTTTCCGGGTTTTCCACGCTAAAACGCCTCGTGTCATTGCCGATTGGTTTTCATTTAACTGTTTTCACCCTTTCCGGGTTTTCATTTAACTAATTGGCTATTTCCAAGTGACCCGCAACAAGACTATTTCCAACGCACCCTTTGCAGAATCTTTGGCTCATAACACGTGTACTTCTTTTATTATTGTGTAGTGTACCATATTATAACTCAACCATCTAACCTAAAAACCAATTGACTCTTCGTGGAGGCGCCCAAGATCATATAGAATACACGAGGTATACGAGATTCTCAATACGAGACTAAATATTTCGACAAATATCTAAGACTCTTCATTCGGTGACCTGCAGCTCTATGGGCAAGTGACCAACAGCTATGCCTATTTTACTGAGAAGGAGATTGAAGACCTGTGCAAGTCCTGTGGGCTCATAAACTATTCAGCCAAAGTACAAAGGGCATTTATAATGTTCTCTGCACAGAAACCATAATACAAATTCTTATAGATATATGTATATTTATATGTCTGTATATATAAACCCTACCTTTTAACTGTTTGGAAAGCGAAAATTTTGTCCCTTTTCATTTCCGCTCGCTGTACTAAAATGTGATGTGTTTTTGCCTTCCAATCAGCATTTTGGCCAAAACTCGTCTGAACATTTTGATGTAGATTGGGCGGGTATTGCAAAGGATCGAGGATAGGATATTATGTTCGATTAGGGTCTGCTCGTTTGGACGGAATTAGATAGTTGGAATTAGAATTGGAGGTTAATTTCAATTGAATTTAATCTTCGATTTCAATTGAATTTCAATTGAATTTAACCTCAATTGCACATTTGCATCCCAACGGAACGGTGTCTCGAGGAATTTTCTCGGATGACCGTAGAAGTGTAGCAAATCTCACAACAAAAAAATTGTTATATGCTCGAGCAAAGCATATTGCAGATAAAATGATTCTAATTCCTGTTCCTGATGACAGGAATTAGAATTCAGTGAAATGCAAATTTCATGAGGAATTGGAATTTAAAGTAATTTCAATTCTGCTCGATTTGAATTGAAATTGTGCTGAATTTTAATTTTGTTGTTTGGATGGAGAATAGAATTTAGTCGAATTTGATTTTGAATTAACAAATTTCATTGTTTTATTGCAGGTAAAATTTAAAAATAATAATTAGAATAATGGAATTATACATAAATTTAATATATTATTTATATATTAAATAAAGTGATAAATTTTAAATTTACTAATTCTACGTGGAAACATTCGTTACATCAATTTTATCCCTTCTTTTAATTTTTGAATTTAGAAGAAAAAAAAAGTACGGCCGGAGCCCTTGCACCCAAGACAGTAGTCTGGCATGGGCAAAACCTTGTGCATGATTGCTAGTGTGTTATATAAAGTTAATTTTAATTCAATTTAGCTACTTTCAATAAAAAAATTAAGAAAGAAAATCAAAACAAAAAATTTAAAAAATAAATATTAAACCCTAAAAACCCTAAATCCATGAGTCAATAAAATAAATAATCACAAATATTTTTTTAAAACACGTATAATGAATTCCATCTCAATTTCTATCAAATAGGCTAAGAATTGAAGATGACAAAATTGAACTATAATGAATTTTATTGGAAGAATTGGGCTCAATTCTAATTCCAACGAAATTTTGTCCAAGGCGAACTCTCAAAACTGAAATTGAGTAAAACAGAATTCCAATTTCTTTCGAGCAAACACCACAAGTCAAATACTTGCTCTCAATTGCAATTCCTCAGCCAATTCCTCCTAACTGAACTGGCCCTTAGGGTAATTGTCAGTAAGATACTATTAATGGAAATGTTAAAACCTAATGTATCCTTATAATTATAATTATAGGGTGGTGGGCATTTAGTGTAACACTCCATCTCTCGACGTTATATAACATGGGTCTGATCAGACCTCATACCATATAACATCAACAAACGAGTTGCTAAAAGGTTGTAATGATATGACTCCAAACTTACGCTAAACTAAAGAGAGAAGCCATGAACTATATAAACTCATAGTAGTACGATATTGTAATACAACATTCTCAGAAGACTTATTCGTCAGTACAACATGAAACATGAAATAATAGAGTTTAGGGCACACAGACACGATAAAAGAAATATAAAAAGTACTAAAGCAGTGAAACAACAGTAAAACATGTCATGAATACTTGGATTTCATTGAGTAACTTCGCTTAGTTTTGCACAACAAGCCCTGCAACAGCAAATAAATGAGAGGAAAACATAGGTAAGCTGAAAGTTGACCAACAACAGTGTAATGACTCCCCTCTTTCTGGGCATCCTAGGGGATCCCGAAAAACTCCACCCTGCAGATTAAGACTACGCATATACAATATAATAATAGCATGTAAAGCAAATAAATACTGCATATATGTAGGGTTTACAATCATCATACATGTTCTCTACGGTTGACATGCTCAAAGGTGCCTACAATGCAATATATGATCTAAAGTATGAATATCATATTCATGCAGCTCTAATCCTAGTAGCATACTACCATGTCCTAAGCTACACCATCAATGACAAGCATTCGTCATTAGGCCAATCATCAAAAACATGTAAACTGCAGTGCTCTCAAGGCACCAAAACATTAAGGTATGCAAACCCCTAAACCACAATATGAGAATTCAAGCCTGCTCTAGCTCACACCCATCAACAGAAAGGCCGCTATAGTGCCTTGTAGCATCTCAATGCATTTATAAGATGTTACTTGGTTATACCCTCTCAACTGACACTTCTACTACAACCTCTATGGATACTAACCGCTTATACCCTTTCTAATGGGCCCTTCTTCTACAATATCCAATCAAAATTGTGTGGTTGATTATACCCTTCTCACAAGATCCTCTATCACCAATCACAAGCATGTCCTTAAACAAGCATGCTTAAATCCTAGTCATCACAAGGCAAGAGATAATCTAATCATACACTCATTGCGGGGTATAATCACTCTCATAAGGTCCTACAAGACCATCAAGACAATAATCTATCATCCTCAAATATGAATTAATCTTCAAAGTCATAACACATGACAGCAGACGTTCATACCTATCGTAGTTATTGGCACACACAATGATACATCCTATGAAGCTCTCGGTATACACTAGCAATCACGTAATCATGGACTATTTTGCACGTGCCGAAACCTTAAGCATGTCTATGGGAAAATCTCCAAGGCTACACCCTGTGTCACTATCATGGATCTTAGCCTCCCACGACTTCATCATATTAGAGCACACCCTACTACACAGAGGGAATAACAATCTCATCAAAATATTATACTATTCACAATGAAATGATCATAATCATCGCATCAAGTTACCACCCACTTGGGATTAATCATGATCAACAGATCATTCTACCAATCATAAGCAACTAGTCATATCATCATAGACGTCACACCGCCCTACTACAACCGAAAGACGGTACCAAAATTATCATTTCACTAATATGCTCACTAGGGTTCCATTTATTCTTATCATATGGACTAACTATATAATCTACACATCGTTCTACCAACCATGATGAAATTGTCATTCTCATCACGCACTGCTAAACTCTATACGGATCGCCAACCAAACTTTATACAAAGGATTACAATTCATGAAACAGTTTATCCATACCACTAGGGATTAGCACTCAATAACGAAGTGCTTATTAAATCGACTATCGTAATCAAACCTTAAATCCTCCGCCAAATTCCAAGTGTTAAGAACCTATAACGATGATCTCAATCCCCAAGTATAACGACTAGTAATAGACGGATACGTATCTGTTAATGATTCTTAGTCTTTACTAGATGAACATTACAGGTAAACATCACCGGATTCACCAAAATGACTTCCTCGGCTTCACCACAATGCCTAAGCTCGAAATCAAACTTCGAGCGCATGCTTCCATCATGCGGTGACAAAATCCCATGCCATGTGGTTCATTCGAACCATGGTTTCCACCACTTCACTAATTAGTGAAGCTAGGGAAGACCAATGCAAAGATTAAAGTAAGTCTTCACAACGTACGACCGGAGGAAGAAGCTCCGCGCTCTCATGGTTTTGGATCTTCGGTCGGGCTCCTAGATCCCCGACGGCCAGGGGTGAACCCAAGTGGAGGCACACCCGGGCACGTGCCCGGGTGTAAATTCTGAGAGTGAAAAAAAGCTGGTCAATATGCAGTACCCTAAAGCCAAAAGTAGGTATTAATGCTAGCTGCAATGTGTAAATTCACAACAAGAAAAAGCTATTCCTAGCCTCCCAACCCATAACACTATTATAAATTTTGAAGAAGAAGAAAAAGGCCTCCTTTTCTCATCAACTCCTGGGTGAGAGCCAGCACCTATTTCCCCTCCCCAAAAATTCTGCACTTCATTGATTCAGCGGGAGCGAGTAACCAGCATCTCCTTCGGCTTCAGCCTTCAAGCATCTCCTTTGTTTTCATCTTTCAAACATTCGACGATTCTGCTTCAGCCTTCAGGCCTCGAGTAAATAGCAGTCCAGCGAGCGAGGAAGAGGCCTGCAGTTGTACTGTTTGGATCCGACGAGTGGAGCTTCAGCCTTCAGGCCAGAAATCTATCTCCTCTTTCTCCATTTTTGAATCCAACGACCGGAGCTTCAGCGGGGAGGGGAAGACCAAAGATTTATGAAAGTGATAACTGAAGCTTTGAATTTATGCAAAGCAATTGAAAATTTGTGTACTTCCAGTCGAATTGAAAGAAATCATATTTTTGGCTTTGGATTTATGCAAAGTAAATAGAATGTTGGATGTTTATATATATATATATAGAGAGAGAGAGAGAGAGAGAGCATTGTTAATAGCACACCTCATCTCGCTAATAGCAACCCTGCGATAGTAGCACCTCATAAAATTCTATTCCACACCTCCTGGCTATTAGCACACCACCCAAAAATGAAAAAAAAAATTGATATACATTTCAAAACACTACAAAAAACAGATTCATACATATTAAATAGTATGAAGAAAAATTACATCATACTATATCTCATACAATTGGATCGAAAATGATAAAAAATCCATGCTCTAGCAACCTACAAAGAAATAAGTATAGTATTAGCTTCTCCAAACATATTGTGCAGGCTAGTAAACCAAAATTAAATGAAAATTAAACAAAGTTCAATAATAGATTCAATAATCTTACTGGTTCTTCATGGAGATTATGCAAAAGAAGTTTCTTATGCTGCCTATTATGTTGTGCTGGAATTCTTAATTGATAGGAAATATTTTTATTCTACAGTGAGAAACACTTGCAAACCTGATTACTGAAACGGCTACTAAGTGAAAATCTAACAAAAAATTTGACAGAAATCAAGAAAAAATGTTGTCTCTTTGTACCAACATGCTACAACATAAAGAAGCAAGTAGATTTTGAGCTCTATCAGAAACAGAGCATGCAATGGCCCTGTCTTTTTGAACAGCAAAATTCGAAACCGACGCCATTGCTCCACAGGTGCACCTGCGAAGAAGCTCGACACCTCTTGAAGGTAGAAGCTTCCTATTTGCGGCAATGATGAAGAATGAAAAAGGAAATCACTTGTTTCTTCTTAGGGCGATTAGGAAGAACGAAAAAAATCACATGTTTCTGCGGAGGAGCAGCGAAATCAGGGAGGAGGCACACAGAAGGAGAGAGAGTTAGGGCACGGCTTTTTGGGTGCATTTGAAAACGTGGGAACCGAAGGAGGCGGATGAGCAGGAAAATGAAAGAAGAGCTGGTTGAACTTCGGTTGGCTGGTGTCCTTCGAGTGGTGGTCGGTGAGCAAGGTTGGAGAAGCGACAACCCAGGAGATATACGTGAAGAAGAGGAGTCGTGTGAAGGGGAGAGAAACTGGGGAAGAAGAAGCGGAAGCGCCGACGATTCGCGAAATCGGGAGAAGCCGAAACCTAGCGGGCTTCGCGCGCCCCCGGCGGGCTTCGCGCGCCCCCGGTTATATTTATAAAAAAATCATTGTATTTTATTTTAAAATTTTTAAAATTATAATATTTAAACTTTATATAATATATATTATTCTGTATTATATTATATTAAATATACAATATTATTCTGTTTTATATAATATATATATTATTCTGTATTATAATATATATATATATTATATTTAATAAATATACATCGCCCTACAGGAGCGCCGCCGGACCAACTCCGGCAGGTTCGCCGGGGTCCGGCGACCTCGCCGGTGACCTTCTGTCAGGCCGGCGGTGGCTCCTGCGGCGGCGGGGAAGGGCAACGGGAGAGGGGGGAGCGGCTATCGGGGCTGCAGCGGGATTACTGTTGGGAATGTTTTTTTTTGCTATTCGCAGCCAAAAGAAATGAGATTTTGGCTATTTGCAGTCCTGATCATCATGATCCGACGGTTGGGATTCAACCTATGATTCAAATTGAGCTTCACTATGAGCCTAAATGTTTTTCTTTATATAATTAAGATTTAATTCATTTATTTGTTATTTTCGGATATTAGATTTTCTCTATCTCGCGACCTTTGTTCCCATTCGTTAGCCACCCCCGATGACAATCGTGTCTTTGGTATCTTCCGTCACATGTCAGTTGACGATGTTACCCCCAACGAAGCCACTTACGTACACCAATCTCGTACGTCTAGCCCCCGTCCACGGCGACCCACACCTTGCCTTCCAGTTTATCAAGAACATGTCAGCCGCCAACATCGCCCCTCGCCTTCGCAGCTACAGTCCCGCACTCTTTGGATTCTGCGACAAGGTCAACGTTGAGAAGGCTCATGAGCTCGATGCACATATGGTCGATACTGGGGTTGATCCCGAGGAGCCGGAGCTCGCCGCTCTCTTCTGGCTCAATTCCGAGCTAGGGAGGGGAGGAGATGTTTATCGGTTGCTACGTAGGATGAGGATAGAATTGAGGAAGGTGTCATAAACAACATCCGAGTTAATTGAAGGATGGTTTGATGTTTTGTTCATGCATGGTGTTACGTGTCTTGAATAATCTCACGATCAAAATTTCATTTTGATGTTTCTCTAACATTTTGGTCTGCAAATAAAATTTTATGATGTGCATATAGCAATGATGTGCACAAAGCCAAACGTGCTGTGCAAGTAACAACACCCTAAATAAATTCATTTAAAAAGAGTTGTCCTAATTCAATGTATAATTGTATATCTTCCGTCTTCGAATGTTTTTATTTTGGTCATTGTTCTATACTATATATATGTAGATTTTTATTATGTAAAAATCAGAACACCGGGATTTGTTAGTCACCGCACTTTTCGCTTATCGCACTTATTTGTTAAAGGCACTACCCTTTTTTAGAATTGTTAGACGCACTTCAAATTGTTAGAGGCACTAAACAACACACACACAACACACAACCATAAAACACATTCAACCATAAAACATACAAACAACACACACACAACCACACTACACAACCACAACACATTCAAACATAAACATACAAACACACACAACCACATAACACATACAACACACACAACCATACACTAAACAACACACACACAACTATAAAACACATTCAACCATAAAACATACATGCAATGCCAGGTAAAATCGGATCTTGAAAATGGGGGCAAAAAAAAAATTATACCTAAACTCAAGGTCGCCCTAGAGGGAGGAAGAAGCCCTCGCTGTCGTCGCCGTAGAGAAGGAAGACGTTGGAGGAAGAAGATCCTCGTTGTAATCGCCAGAGAGGAGGAAGAAGGAGCGGCGCTGCAATGATCGGCCGATTAGGTCGTCGTATGCAATGCTAGGTCGAAGATGAGGAAGAAAATGGGAGAATATGCTCACCGAGACGAAGCTACGCTAGACCTCGACGAAGAGGAGAAGGGGGATGAAGTCGCCGGGGAGGAGGAGCTGCTGTTTCGCCGGAGACGGAAGGGAGAAGCCACGCGACTTTTGCGTTTTTGCAGTCGCCCGTTCCTTCTGTCGAGCCCTCCGCAAAACCGAGCAAAAAGGGTCGGTTTTGGCAGCAGGCAAATTTGGTGAGATTTAAAACCTATAGGTTTTGGGCGAAAATCAATGCCAGGGGCAATTCTTGCCAAACGAACAACGGAATTGGAATTGGGAAACCCAATTCCAATTCCATTGTGTCAATTCTTGCCAAACGAACACGCCCTGTTGAAACCAGTTTCCCGGTCTCAGCGTTCGAAAGGGGGTTGCGACTAACCCTTACTTGTTCTAAGCCTAGACCCTTGACCGGTCACTAAGAACTGAAAGACTTGGACTTGTTGAACACTCGAATCCACAAATGGACCCCTTAAGCTGCAGCGCGGAGGTCCCACCACACACCCGGAAGCTCACTCGGAACTTCCCCTCCCAAGCCAATGCTGAGCCTGGGCACCTTGGAGGGCACTAAAGATCACCTCACCGTCCGCCTTCAATGACAGGGGGAGGGGAGGGGTAGTGCTTGCTCACACGCGAGGGAGGGGGTAGGAACCAACCCTTCCCAAGGTGCCCATGGGGGTCTATTTATAGACTTCCCAAAAATGGACTGCGGATAGCAAAAATCCTGCTATTCGCAGTCCAACCATGACCACCACCGATCACGTGTGAAGGGGGGGGGTGGGGGGGGGGGGGGGGGGCGAGTGGGACTCGAGGTGTCCATCCCCCCCCCCCCCTCACGGGAGGTCACACTGACCTCCCGACCTACACCGGGCGAGTGGGAGGCCCCTCCCACTCGCCCAAAGGGGGCGGCGAGTGGGAGGCCACTCCCACTCGCCCGGCGAGTGGGAGGCTCCTCCCACTCGCCCGACGAGTGGGAGGGCTGCTCCCACTCGCCCGGCGAGTGGGAGGCTCCCCCCTCGCCCGGCGAGTGGGAGGCTCCTCCCACTCGCCCGGCGAGTGGGAGGGCTGCTCCCACTCGCCCGGCGAGTGGGAGGGCTGCTCCCACTCGCCCGGATGAGTGAGGGAAATTCTCCCACTCCCTCCGTGACCTCTTCGCGCGGTCGTTTTGCTCGCCTCGGCCATTTTCGCTGTCTAGGCTTCGTCCGGGTCGGGTCACACCGATTCGAGAAATATGAGGGTTGTACACAATCCCCGCTCTTTGCGAGCTTGACTCAAGCTCGGAAAGAAAGTCCAACCCACCTATTGAACGAGTTGGTGGGACCCGGAGGGAATCTTTGGAGGGTTCCACCTGATGGCTATATAAGACCCCTCGAAGAGAAGGGTGAGAAGAGCACCCTTACTGAGTGCTTCCCCCCCCCTCCCTCTTCGAACGAGATGGATCCACCTCGAGACTTCAGGGCTCGCTTCAAAGACTTTGCTGGGAAGGGTTCGTCTGACGTGACGGAGCTTAAAGCTCTGGTCCATGACCCTCCGTCTTCTCCTACCCGCCCTGCGGTGCGATCGCCTCGGAAGAAGCCCCGCCCCGAGTTGGTGAAGGAAGCTGCGTCATCATCCTCTCATGGGGTGACCGAGTTTGCCCGCGGACTGGATATGGATATGGTATCGGTTCTCTCCTCCTTCCTGCTTCACACTTGTGGTTATATCTGTCCATGACAACGTGCTTTTTCATTGTTCATAGCTTCTCGCGGATGACCTCGAAGGGATCCAAAGAGTGGTAGAGGGAACGGGTGCAGACGCTCGGGTGAGTCCTATCTCTCTCGTCCGGGAACCTGCCGCCCTCTCGACTGCTCACGATGACTCATCTGCTGGAGGGGGAAAGACTTCGACGGGCCAGTCGAGCCGAAAGGAAGTCTCGTCGCCACCCCACTCTCCTACTGCAATCTCGGAGCCCGTCGGGGACCGTCCCGACGTCTTCGTCCGTCTGAGCCGCTTGGAGACTCTTACCCAGGAGCTGCGGGAGGGGAGGTTATCTTCCGGACCCGACCCCCTCGCCCGTGTTGGCGTGCTGGAGCGTCGGGTGGAGAGGCTGGAGGCTGAACTCAATCTCCTACGAGGGGAGGTCCGGCTCGCATTTGACGGCATGACGACACCGTTCGAGGATCATTTTCGCCGGGTGGAGGCCTCCGTGCGTACCGTGACCGAGGAGCTCTCCTCAGCCAAGGCATGCTTTGAATCCACGCGTGGGGGGGTCCCCTTCACCCTGGACCAGGGCTTCTGGAAGTGGACGGCGCGTTAGCCACCCCTTTCCTTTGGGGATGTACTATTTGTTATGTAATAATGAGGATCGACACGTCGCAGCAGCTCGTCTGTTCCGCGGCCGGACTATTTGTTTTGTCATGTTTATGTCATGTTTGTTTTAATAACTCTGCCGAGTTATATCTCAGTTGAGCTGTCATTATTTGGCTAACTTTCATGCAGGGTGAGCGCAGCAACACTGAGACAGTGGAGTAACAGGCGGGGGATAGGGACCTCGGGTGGACGGTCCGAGGGCGAAGCAGTTGGGTGGTGTGTCAGGGGGGAGACGTAGGCGAAGAGACCCTTCGGTCCGCATCGCTACCTCAGGGGAGAGGGTTGCGAGGCCCTCCCTCCTCTGCCGGGCGAGTGGACCATGAGGTCCACTCCCGTGCACCGGGCGAGTGGACCTCAAGGTCCACTCGCCTATGCTCGGGGCGAGCGGGCCTTGCGGTCCGCTCGCCCGGGGCGAGTGGACCACCTGGTCCACCCCCCCTTCATGCCCTTGGGCGAGTGGATCCCATGATCCACTCGCCTCCCCTTTTACCCATCCCTTATAAATACGCCCTCCTTCCCCCTTTGGACCTTCACCTTCATTTCCTCCCTTGCCTTGCCTTTCTCCCAGATCCGGCTCTACTCTTTCCTTCCACTCCTACACGATGGCATCCAACCGTTCAGCTGTCAAGAGGAATGGTCGGGAACAAAATGCGGCCAACTTCTCGGAGAGTTCTTTCCCCGTAGGGAAAGTATCCAAGGAGGAGCTCTCCGCCTTTAGGACTTCCTACCTCCCCGAAGGGTGGAAATGCAGATGCCCATCAGGGGGTGAGACCGTCAACTCCTTTTACTATAACTGGCTTGCATTTCCTCTCCTTCACTTCGAGGCTGGGCTACGGCTGCCCTTGTGGCCTGAGGTGAAGGAGCTCCTGGACTACTTTGGCGTAGTCCCGGCTCAGGTTAACACAAATGCGATCTCGATGTTAACATCTTACGCGTGCTATTTGCGGGAGGAGAAGGTGATGTTTGACCTGAACGTGTTCCGCAAGATCTTCACCTTCCGAGCGACCGCTGACGGGGTGTGCTTTCTGACCGGCACACACATGGAGGTGCACGAGACCTCCAACAAGGTCCACCACTGGAACGAGTCATTTGTGTTCGTTCGGGGTGACCTGGGCGGCATCCCCTTCTCCCCCATACAGAGGCCCGAGAGGGTTTGTAAACCCCCCTCACTACGTGGGGAGGCTGCTGAGCTGCACCGCTTCCTTAAGGGTGCGAGCTTTGAGGTTGATCACCTCCGGAAGAACATCAATCAACTCACCTACGTGGAACCGGGGGCAGGTACTTGGACCTCGACAACTTGTCTTTCTTATGGCTCATTTCCTCCCATTGCTGCTCAACTCGTCCCAACTTGTGCAGGTGTTCGGTCCCTTCCTCGACGCCTTCCCTCCGCAGGAGGAAGTTCCTCCTCCGCCCATGGGCTCAACGAGGAGGTTGCGGCTGATTCGGCTTCGGCTCCGAAGATACTTGGGTCGAGTCAGAGGAGGGATAAGGAGCGGGTGGTTGAGGAGGGAGCGCCCTCCTCCCCACCGAAGGAGCCGAGGATGCGGCGGGGGAAGGCAGTTTGCCGAAGGGATTCCAGGGTACTTCCTAGGGAGAGGGGGCAACCGAGTGACCCCAACGCATTGGCCAATCATCCCAACTTTGAGATGGGGGGAAAGGCCACGGACCCTCTAGGCGAACCTATCGTCTATTGGGATGAGACGATGAACCGGGTCTCCCTCACCTCCCAGCGGCCTTCGTGGATTGAGGGAGATATCACGGATGGCGCGGCGTATAGCTTTACCTACGGCATCTACGGTCGGCAGGATGCTGCATCCTACAGGGAGATGTCCATGCGTGACTTTGCGTATGCGAGCTCCCAGGCCCAGCTTCGTGCGACCGAACTCTCCCACATGGCCGTCCGCCGAGGTCTTAGTCTCTCGCAACGGTCGGTGCGGGCGGACGCGTCGAAGCTGGATGCAGAAGAGAAAGCCACTGACCTTGCGGCTCGCTTGGCCACTGCCGAGAAACTCTTGGAGGAGTCATCCGGGGGCTTGGTTCGTGCCCTCCTTAATGCACTTTCCTTTTCTCCTTTTAATTCCTTATTATTCGCAGGTTCTAACTTATTTGCCTTGCCGGTCTGCAGGGACCCGGTGCCGCCGACTCGCTCAGGAGACGATGTGAGGAGTCGGACCAGGAAGTGCAGGACCTAAGGGCTCAGCTTGCCGAAGCTCATAGGCAGTTAAGAGAAGGGGGAGGAGAAGGAGGTGCACCTTCGAGAGCGGCAAGGCCAGCCCCATCTCGACCCGCTGAAGTCGAGCGCGCTCGGGGGAAAATCATGGCGTCAACGGCCCGAGCCCTGGTGAGTCGCCTCCATGACGTGGACGCTATTCGAGACAGCTGGAGGGGGGTCTCCGCCAGCGACATCCTACCCGAGCTCTTTCCTTCACCTGGGCGATCCGGCTCGCCCCTAGCAGCGGCGGCTACTCCCCATGGTCGTGAGGGCGGCCTGTGACTTCTTCTTTTCTCCCGTTCCAACTGAGAACTATGTATTTTTTGTGTTTGCCTTTTTCCTTCAAGCCTGCATGTACTAGAAAAGTGAAGTAACAATTCGTGTAGTACATGTTATCAACGAATCAGTAGTTATCTTAAACGAATTGTCTCAGCTTATTTTTTTTCTTTACTGCTTGAGGAGTTGATACCTTTGCTTGAATCGGTCACCGAGTCGTTGACTGGCCCGATGAGTCTCTCATCTGTTAATATGACTGAGTCTGTGGAGTGGTCTCTTTTAGTCAGGGATCCTACCGATTGGAGGTGGAAGTACCCATTCACGTCCTGGGAGTCTTAGCTTAACCGGGTGTGGAGGAACTCAACGCCTTCCCAATCTGACTGGAGGTGGAAGTACCCATCCACGTCCTGGGAGTCTTAGCTCAACCGGGTGTGGAGGAACTCAACGCCTTCCCAATCTGTCTGGAGGTGGAAGTACCCATCCATGTCCTGGGCGTCTTAGCTCAACCGGGTGTGGAGGAACTCCACGCCTTCTCAATACGACTGGAGGTGGAAGTACCCATCCACGTCCTGGGAGTCTTAGCTCAACCAGGTGTGGAGGAACTCGACGCCTTCCCAATCTGACTGGAGGTGGAAGTACCCATCCACGTCCTGGGAGTCTTAGCTCAACCGGGTGTGGAGGAACTCAACGCCTTCCCAATCTGTCTGGAGGTGGAAGTACCTATCCATGTCCTGGGAGTCTTAGCTCAACCGGGTGTGGAGGAACTCTACGCCTTCTCAATCTAATCACCAAGCCACGAGTTGACCTGATACGTCCCCCCTCCACCGGCATGACTTAACCCGGCGGAGGGTCTCTAGTCAGGGATTTTGAACCTGGATATTCTTCCAGAACCCCTTTCCCATTCATAGTTCTTACCTATTACAACTTACTTACGCTACGCCCCTTTGGGCATCCTGCTACACCTCGCCCTTTTCTGGGCCCCTCCTTACATCTCACCCCTATCCGGGCACTTCACTACACTTCGCCCCTATCTGGGCATGCCGTTACATCTCGCCCTTCCCTGGGCATTTCCTTACACCTCGCCTATTCTGGGCTCATCCTGCCGCCTGCTCCTTAGCCCTTCCTGCCATCGCTTCTTCCACTTCTTCGGCTGCTTGCATCCATCTGATTGTGTTGACCGCAGTAACGTAGCACTGGCGCGCCTCCCGGGGATCCCCCCTGACTCTCACCTGGAGCTTTCCGGAGTTGTACTTCAAGCACTGATGGTAGGAGGACGGCACGCATTTGTACGCACTGATGAGGGGACGCCCAAAAATGGCGTTGTAACTGCTCGGCGCGTCCACGATGACGAACCGACAATTCTTTGAAGTTCCCCCCCCCAGGGTGACGAGGAGTTCGACTCCCCCTTCCACCTCTTTCCTCTCCCCGGAGAATCCGAAAAGTGGCCCATCCGATGCTAGCACTCGCTTGACGTCAACCTTCATTCCTTCAAAGGCCTTCTTGAACACCACGTTCACCGAGCTCCCGTTGTCGACTAGGATCCGGGAGACGGTGAAGTTCTCGATCGCCGCCTTGATGACCAGCGTGTCGCAGAAAGGATCCTCATTGGCCGGCAGGTCTTGGATGGAGAAGGTAATCTTCTCGCTCGGAGGTGGGGACCGGGAGGTCGAGGCAATGCTCCGACGGTATATGGCATGGAGGCTCCCCTTCCGGGTGGCCTCTTTGCCTGCTCCCCCGTGGATGACCCCGATCCCTCCTAGGGCCCCTATATCGACCCTTTCTTCGCATGGATCATCCTCCTCCTTGCTCTTCCCCTTTTCCACTGTCCGAGGTCCTTCCAGGCACAGCTACTTCCCCCTGCTTGGGCTCTTCCTTCTTCCCTCATCTCGAGGAACTCGGGGCAAGCTGCGGTCGCGTGACCCTCCTGCTGGTGGAAGTCACAGTATAGCAGCGCCAGCTCGCCCCCTGCTTCTCCCAACGTCCCCTCTTCCTTCCGCTTCTCTTCCGACCGATGGCCATGGCTTGCAGGGGTTGGACTTGCAGCGGCCCCGGGCCCTGTTGCCATCCTGCTGGGTGGAACCGCCCGTGCCTCCCCTGATAGCCTCCTCCTCCCTGGAAGTGCCCCCTTCCTTGGCCTTGAGGGGGACCAACCTGTGACCTCCAAGCTGGTCGGGCGGCTGTCGGTTGCGACTTCCAGCCTTGCTCCTGCCCAACGGGAGGTCCCTGTTGTCCCTGACTCTTCACTTCCTCCTTCTTTCTTCCTCCACGCTCTTTCCTTTCCTCCTCTGCTACCTCGGCTAACCTAGCCACGAACTCCTGATTGGTAGCTTCAACCTCGGTTTCGCGATCGGCACGCTTCATTAACTCCTCGAAAGACAACGGAGGGTCCCGAGTTAGACTCATCCGGAACAGCCCCGGCTGCAGCCCAAGGGTGAAAGCCAGCTGCAGGGTGTGTCCGGGCACTTCGACGACAAGGAGGACCTCTGCTTGGAACCTGTCCATGTAGTCAGCCAGCGACTCCCCTGGCTTCTGCCTGACTGCGAACAAGGCTTCCATACTCTTTCTCCTCTTCTTCGAGGTAGAGAACCTCAACAAGAAACTTCGGCGCAGATCTTCGAAACGGAAGATTGTTCCCGCCGGGAGCGAGTGGAACCAATCCTTCGCCTTTCCTTGGAATGAGACGGCGAAAAGCCTGCACATGAAGGCGTCCGACATTTGCCTGATCGAGGTCATGTCCTCGAACCACTGGAGATGCTGGAGTGGATCGCTATCCCCCTCGTAGTAGGACATGGCGGGATCGTGGAACCCATCCGGAACGGGAGCTGACATGACCAGCTCGCAGAAAGGGCTCCTCCATTCTTCTTGGTTGAGGGGAGGTGTTCCCATCGCCTCCCCGCCTGGGCAGCTGGTCCGGGGTGAACTATTGAAAAGCACCCGTGCTTGGAGACTTAAGCCTTCCTCCGAGGCTGGTTCCCTCCCTTGCTGGCTGTTCCTTACTTCTACTAGGGGGAGTGAGGGGATCCTAGGTGCAGGCGGTGTTGAGCATTCGCCGCGAGCGGAGGACATGGCCTGCATGAACTCCAGGATCTTCTTGCTGAATTCGTCGAAGTCGCTCTTCTTCACATACTCGCAAGGCGGAGGCGGGTCTCCCAACTCGTCACTTCCAGCCATGGGACTTGGCTCAGAGGTTTCCGAACTAGTCGCTTCCACGCTCACCGCACCAGAATGTTGAAAGCAGTTTCCCGGTCTCAGCGTTCGAAAGGGGGTTGCGACTAACTCTTACTTGTTCTAAGCCTAGACCCTTGACCGGTCACTAAGAACTGAAAGACTTGGACTTGTTGAACACTCGAATCCACAAATGGACCCCTTAAGCTGCAGCGCGGAGGTCCCACCACACACCCGGAAGCTCACTCGGAACTTCCCCTCCCAAGCCAATGCTGAGCCTGGGCACCTTGGAGGGCACTAAGGATCACCTCACCGTCCGCCTTCAATGACAGGGGGAGGGGAGGGGTAGTGCTTGCTCACACGCGAGGGAGGGGGTAGGAACCAACCCTTCCCAAGGTGCCCATGGGGGTCTATTTATAGACTTCCCAAAAATGGACTGCGGATAGCAAAAATCCTGCTATTCGCAGTCCAACCATGACCACCACCGATCACGTGTGAAGGGGGGGGGGGGGGGGGGGGGGGGGCGAGTGGGACTCGAGGTGTCCATCCCCCCCCCCCCCCCCTCACGGGAGGTCACACTGACCTCCCGACCTACACCGGGCGAGTGGGAGGCCCCTCCCACTCGCCCAAAGGGGGCGGCGAGTGGGAGGCTCCTCCCACTCGCTCGGCGAGTGGGAGGGCTGCTCCCACTCGCCCGGATGAGTGAGGGAAATTCTCCCACTCCCTCCATGACCTCTTCGCGCGGTCGTTTTGCTCGCCTCGGCCATTTTCGCTGTCTAGGCTTCGTCCGGGTCGGGTCACACCGATTCGAGAAATATGAGGATTGTACACGCCCTAATTGAAATTGGAATGCCATAATCTATTTAACATAATGAATAAAAATCAGTAAAATCGAAGGAATGGAATCATGAACCAAGAGAAGGGGAGCTTCGATCCAGGAAAAAGACGTCGAAGGGAGCTTCGAACCAGGAGAAGGTCGTCAGCGGGAGCTTCGATCTAGGAGAATGTCGCTGGTGGAAGCTTCGAACTAGGAGAGTGTCGTCGTTGGGAGCTTCAAACCAGAAGATTGTCGCCGATGGGAGCTTCGGACCAGGAGAATGTCGCTGGTGGGAGCTTCGAACCAGGATAAGGTCGTAGGCGGGAGCTTCGAACCAGAAGTTTTGTGGTAGCGACTGCGTCGGAGAGGAGGGACTTCGTCAAAGACGGCGTCGGGTAAGGGTTTCGGGGGAAGACGAGAGTGCGTGCGAGAATAGCCGTGCGATTGGATTTTTTTGGAAGACCATTTTTAGGAAGCATTTATGATATATTGGGGTGCGACTAGCGAAATCAGAGGTGCCTCTAACAATTCCCATAAATTATTATAGGTCGTTAATATACGCACTATTATATTATATATCCGCACTCTTTAATATCTAATTTTTAGGGGTTTTCAGATTGCATATCCGCACTCATCATTCTGCCTACCCTCTACCAGTCGCGATACAGGTTTCACCTCTTCTTTCACGATACAGGTTTGCATCCCTTCCCGATCTCTCGCCCAAATTCGCTATCGGGTAGTTCTCCCCGTATCGCTGACCACCGAAGTGGTTCCTGCCAGTCTCGCCGACTTCCACCACCGAACGACCTTTGGTTCGCCTCTCCTCCCGATTGTTTCACCCAGTTTCTTTGTTAAACAATGTATTTATTTGTATTTATGTTTAGTCCCACATTGCTTATTGTGGTTTCCTCCCTCATCTTCTCTCCTATATGTAAGACCCATTGGTCACCATTTTAACTTAAGTGAATACATTACAAATACCTGTTTTACTTATTTGTAACATGGTATCAGAGCCTACCTAAATTTTTTTTTACGAGCCTTTTTCTTCGCTCCACTCCGCTGCCTGCTCTGCTCGTGCCCTGCCCGCTGACCGCTGATCGCTGCCCGCTCTGCCCGCACAACTCTGCTCGCCCGATCTCCAACTCCAGCGATCTGAGCAGCTCCAGCGATCTCCTGTCCGCCAGCCGCTCAGACCGCAAACCAGCTCCAGCGATCTCCTGTCCACTAGCGATCTCCAGCTCCAGCTCCAGCGATCTCCAGCTCCAGCTCCAGCGATCTCTATCTCCAGCGACCTCCTGTCCGCCAGCCGCCGAGACCGCAAGCCCAGTTCGCCGATCTTCCAGTCCGCATGTCCTCATCCTCGCGTTCTGTCCGCGCTTTCCAAGCCGCAAGACCGCACGCTCTGCCCGATCTCCTCTCCGGCCGACCTTCTCTCCAGACCGCAAGTCCGCGCGACTTATCAGACCGCAAGCAAGACCTCCTGTCCGCCAATTCTGTCCGCGCGACTTGCCCGCAGCTCCAGCGATCTCAACAAGCCGCCCTGCCCAGGCCGCCAGTTCGCCGTTCTGCCCAGACCGCCTGCCTCCAAGTCCTGACCGCTCGTCCCCTCTCTAGCTTGCTCCGGTTCCATGACGACTCCGTTGATCACGCCACGACTAAAAGCAACGTCCTTCCAACTCGCCGGAGCCAGCGACTGGCCTGACTGGGCCCTGACTGTTGAAGCCGCTCTCTGCTCCCGTGATCTTTGGGATCACATCATCGGTGCTCCTCCCGCCACTGCAAGCTCTGTCCCCGCCAAGACTGCCGCTCCTCCCAGTTCAGACAAAACTCCAGAAGCCGTCACCCCTACAGATGCCACCACTCTTTGGCGACGTCGCGATCAAGCCATCCGGGCTTACCTCTTGGAGTCCGTTGCCCGTCCGCTCCTCACTTCCATCGGTCGCCTCCCTTCTGCCCGTGCTATGTGGGAATATCTCCGAGACCGCTTTGTCCCCCGTGGTGGTGCTCGACGTCACCGTCTCATCTGCGACTCACAATCTGCCCGCCAGGAAGGGCGATCTGTTCAGGACTTCTTCACCATGATGAGTGCCTACTAGCATGAACTGGACTCAATGATCCCTCTACCCTGCGGCTGTCCTCGCTCTCTGGAATTCCAGCGCCATCTCTCCGAGGGTCATCTCCACCAGTTCCTCGCTGCCCTGCATCCCGAGTTCTCTCTACTTGCAGCTCAGCTCCTTCACCGGATCCCCCTTCCCACTCTGGATGACGCTGTGATCGCTCTTCTCGATGAAGAGACCCGTCTCCAACCTCATGTATTCATCTCAACTGCTCCCAGGCCCGACACTGCCCTTGCGTTGCATCCTCGCAGCAATCCTGTCACCTGTCACTACTGTAAGAAGGTGGGGCATATGAAGTAATGAATGCCCTACTCGGCCCCCTCGACCTGCTCAGCACAAACCTCCTGACCATTGCCGTGATGACCGTGGTCGGGGACGCGGTCGTGACCCTGGATCTCACCCTACTGCTGCTGTTGCTACCGATCGTCTAAAAAAGACTTTAGGAGCTATTACTCCAGTCCCCGATATTCCACTCGGCCTCCTCTGTCAGCTCCCCTGCGGAACACAGTCACTTAGCTGCTGCCCCTGGTACTACTGTCGCTCGGGTTACTTCAACTGCACCTTGGTATTTCGACTCCGGGGCCTCCTGCAATCTCACCTCCGATTCCAACACCCTAACCAACTGCACCTCCACCCCCACTACCCTTCAAGTCACTACTGCTGATGGGGGCTCTGTCCCTATTCTGCGATCTGGCTCAATCACCCTGACCTATGCCCCTTCTAGTCGAATTACGCTCACCAACGTCCACCATGCTCCTCGGCTCCACATGAACCTCATTTCTATTAGCTCTCTTTGTGATCTCGGACTAACTGTTTCATTTTCTTCTTCTAATTGTGTTGTGCAAGATTCCCGGACAGCTCAGAGGATTGGACAGGGCCGTAGGACTGCTGGCCTGTATCAGATGGAGTATCTCCACGTTCCCCCATCATCATCTTCATCAGCTTCTGCCCTTTCTGTTATCTCTGATGCCGACTTGTGGCACAGACGTCTAGGACATTTATCTACTGACCGACTTCGAAGTGTTATCCGTTCTGGAGCTTTGGGTCGTGTCTCCTTTTCCCCCCTTTCTATATGTACCGGCTGTCGTTTGTCAAAGCATCTTGCTCTACCATTTACAAGCAGTGCTTCTCAAACAACAACCTCTTTTGACTTAGTTCACTCTGATATTTGGGGCCCGGCGCCAATTGCCTCCCATTCTGGATACCTCTACTATGTTAGCTTTATTGATGATTTCTCTCGCTGTGTTTGGGTTTATCTCCTTCGCAATCGCTCTGAAATACCTGATGTGTATCGCACGTTCACAACCATGCTTCACACTCAGTTTGACCGTCGCATTAAAACTTTTCGATCTGACTGTGCTCAGGAGTTTCTCTCCTCCACCATACGCGACATCCTCCAATCACATGGTACCATCCATCAACAGTCTTGCCCGCACACCCATGAACAAAACGGGGTCGCTGAACGAAAACATCGTCACATCATCGAAACTGCTCGGGCCCTGCTCATCTCTGCCTCCGCCCCTCATTCCTTCTGGGCTGAAGTTGTCCTCACTATTGTTCACCTCATCAACATCACTCCCTCCTCGACCCTATCTGGAGTAACTCCTTATGAACGACTATACTGCCGTCCACCAACCTATGCCCCTCTCCGTACGTTTGGGTGCACCTGTTTTGTTCTCCTTCCCGCCACTGAACGCAATAAACTCTCTGCTCGCTCGTCCCGTTGTGTTCATCTAGGCCTTAGCCCTCACCACAAAGGCTATCGATGCTACGATCCGTCCACTCGTCGCATTCGCATCTCTCGACATGTCTCCTTTGTCGAACATGAGATGTTTTTCTCCTCCACACCACCAACTCTTCCCGCACAACCTTTTGTCTCTCCACCCCTTTCTCTTCCGCTACTCCCCCCTATTCCAACTCGTCCCAGAACTCCCATTGCCCATCCTCTCCTGTTACCAGCCCGTCCTCCAGTCGAAGATCCCCCCTCCACCTCAACTCCTCCGCTGCTCACAGTCCCTCCTCCCGCTCCTGCTCTCTCTGATACGGCTCTGTCTGACGCTCCGTCCGCCTCTGCACCCATGGATCCTGCACCTCCTCGGCGCAACCCTGCTCGCCATCGCAACCCGCCTGCTCGCTACGATCGAAGCCCTGATCGGTCTACCCCTTCGGCTCTCACCACAGCTACCTCCTATTCCCCTGCTTTTCAAGCCTTCCTCACGGCTCTCCACTCCCACCAGGAGCCTTAGTCATACCAAGAGGCAGTTGGAAAACCCGAATGGCAGCAAGCCATGGCAGTTGAACTTCAGGCCTTCCGCAGAACTCACACCTGGGACCTCGTCCCCTGTCCTCCTGGCGTCACCCCTATCAGTTGCAAATGGATATTCAAAGTTAAGACTTGCCCGGACGGCTCCATTGAGCGCCACAAAGCCCGTTTAGTTGCCCGCGGGTTTTCTCAGGAACATGGGATCGACTACGATGAAACCTTTGCACAGTTGCCCGGATGACAACCGTTCGCACCTTACTTGCAGTCGCTGCTGCCCGAAACTGGCCCCTCCATCAGATGGATGTCACCAATGCCTTTCTGCATGGCGATCTCACCGAAGTGGTGTACATGGCCCCTCCTCCAGGTCTCTCCGTTCCCTCTGGCCACGTCTGCCACCTCCGTCGGGCCCTCTATGGTCTCAAACAGGCCCCTCGTGCCTAGTTTGAGCGTTTCCGCACTGCTGTTCTAAAGGCTGGCTTCATTGAACGTCAAACGGATCATGCCATGTTTACTCGCACCTTCGCTCAAGGATGCGCCATACTTCTCTTATATGTGGACGATATGATTATCACTGGCGATGACCATGTCACCATTGCTTCTCTTCAACAACATCTCCGCAGTCAGTTCGAGATGAAGGACATGGGCCCCCTTCGATACTTCCTTGGGTTAGAGATCTCCTGCTCCAAACGCGGCATCCTGGTTTCTCAGTAGAAATACATCTCTGATATTCTCTCAGTCGCCGCTCTCACTGACGACCGCACTGTTGACACCCCCATAGAGGTCAATCTGAAACTCCTCCCAACAGACGGCGAACCGCTTTCAGATGTCTCCCGCTATCGGCGCCTTGTCGGGATGCTGGTCTATCTCACTATGACTAGACCTGACATTGCCTACGCTGTTAGCTTTGTCAGTCAGTTTGTTCAAGCTCCTCGCTCAGCTCACTACGTCGCGGTCCTCCGGATTCTCCGCTATCTTCGCACCTCCGTCGACCGCTCACTATTTTTCTCGGCAACTTCTCCATTCACCCTCCGAGCATTTTCGGATGCCGATTGGGCGGGGGATATTACGACTCGTCGCTCAACTACCGGTTTTTGCATTTTCCTGGGCGACTCCCTGATCTCCTGGCGCAGTAAGAAACAAGAATACATTGCACGCTCCAGCACGGAGGCTGAGTATCGTGCCATGGCCTCCACCACTGCTGAAATCATCTGGCTCCGCAGTCTTCTACACGATCTTGGTGTACAGATAACAGGACCCACTCCTCTATTTTGTGACAATCGAAGTGCCATTCAAATTGCCTCCAATCCGGTGTTTCATGAACGGACAAAACACATTGAGATTGATTGTCACTTCACTCGCCAGGAATTCCTCGCCAACACTATCTCTCTACCCTTCATTGCATCTGAAGAACAAGTTGCGGACTTTCTCACCAAGTCACTCACTGCTGCAAGATTCAGATATCTCATTAGCAAACTCTCGGTTCATGATCCACCTTGAGTTTAAGAGGGCGTGTTAAACAATGTATTTATTTGTGTTTATGTTTAGTCTCACATTGCCTATTGTGGTTTCCTCCCTCCTCTTCTCTCCTATATGTAAGACCCATTGGTCACCATTTTAACTTAAGTGAATACATTACAAATACCTGTTTTACTTATTTGTAACATTCTTCTTCCTCCTGTTTTAGATTTCTTGTTTTTGCTTCTCCTTTTCTTCATCATTTTATGGATATTATGTTGTATAGTGTCTTCTTCCCCACTGATTACTTGTCTTTGTTTTGAAAACCATAGAATAAACCTCAAAATGAAATGCTCTATTTTTTGAGAAATGGTTGGTCATTGCCAGTAATTAATAGATACTTATTCACATTTATTGCCAAAATCTAGATAGCAAGCTGTGAAATAGGAAAATGTTGGAGGAAAATGTTGGATTCAACAACGATTTGAAAATTGCATGTGTAGCTATAATTGGTATGGAGATGCGCTTCCTTTTTTTGCTTTTCATAATGCATGGTTTTATTCGTTATTCCTAACTCATATGTTATTGTTTCATTTGAAGATCCAAACGTTGTTATTGAAGAAAACAAATCAAAGGTTGAGGTTGATGTGAGCAGTCATTTTGAGACAGAAAATATGTTTTGTTCTAAGGAAGAGTTAGTGGATTGGGCTCGTGGTGTCAGAAAAATTCTTGCCTATGTTGTAGTTATCAAGGCATCCGACAAGGTTGTTGGTCGGTCCAGACCTCACGTATTGTTAGGTTGTGATAGAATTGGTTACTATCGAGACAATCATAACAGGAAAGGGTAGGTTAAGAAAGGACTACGTAGAATGTCTTCCAAACAGTGTGGTTGTTATTTGCTCTAAATGGACAAAAGATATCACATTTAGATGAGTAGAGAATTGAAGTGCTTTGTGGAGTGCATAATCATGAGAAGGTACATTTAGAAACACATGCATATACGGGAAGGTTAAATATATAGGACAAGTTATTTGAGCAGATGTTAGTGCAAGTGTTAAACAAGGAAAATTTTATCAGTTGTCAAGGATAAAAACATTGCAAATACAACAGTGATTCGAATAATTTATAATGCAAGGGCTAAGTTACACAGGAAACAGTTAGAAAAACATACTCCTATTCAGTTTTTATACAAGTGTATCGACAGTACATACTATGTTAGTTTCAATAAAGACAATGATAGTACTAAAAACTACAAATTTTTTTTCCACAACTAGTTTCAATCAAATTGACAAATATGTTTCCAACTATGTTTCAACTAGATTGTACTTATAAGACCAACAGATATAGAATGTCACTTCTATGTATTGTTGGAATGACCTCCACAAGTAAATCCTTTTATTCATGTTTCACATTTCTGTCAAATGAAGCTTACAATGTTTTAAGTCTATACTTGCATCAGACTGTTTGCCAACTTTTTGGTGACCGATAGAGAAATTACTTTAATGAATGTCATTTCAAATATTTTTTTCGCAAGTGAAGAATATCTTATGTCGTGTGCACATTAATAGAAATGTCATTGCTTAGTAATGGGAAAGATTTTGAGAAATTTATGTTTGAATGGCAATGGTGGTTGACATTGTTTCAGAAAGTGATTTCAATATTGCTTTCAATCAATTAATTATTGAGTTTTCTATCTTATATTCTGATGTTTTGGAATGTCACTATAACTTGGATAGAATCTTATACAGATCGTTTCATATCGGCATGGATTGATAAATGTTTACATTTGGGCAACTCATGCACTAATCGTGTGGAGAGAGGGCATAACCAAATAAAAAAAATTGGAGGTGCATATTGGCAATTTGACAACAATATGGATGACTTTCGATCAGTTAACCCTCCAACATACAAATATTAGAAGATCATTAGGCGACAAATATATCAAAATTAGTAATGATTTCACAGGTGCATTGCATTCAAATTTACTTGGGAAGGTCTACACAAGCCTTATAATTCATTAAAGAGGGGGAAGAATTGGTGAAGAAAGGAGAATTTCCGTTAGTTCATGAATGTTCACACAAAAAGAGGTGCACTTTGGGATTATCGTGTGCACATGAATTATTTATATATAACTAATTCTAAAAGCTTTCCTTTGTGGTTGATTAATGGTCATTGGAACAAATAGTTTTGAATGAAAAGTTTGATGTGGACATGAAAAACAATATTGACATTGAGCTTGAGGGAATTACTCAAAAATTCTGTAACTCTAGTGAACAACAAAAAAAATCAATCAAACGAAAATTAAGAGAAATTATTAATCCAGCATTGACCCAAACAGAGGAACCATTCGTTTCATTGAAGTTAAAAGGGAGGCCGATGGGAAGCTAAAAATAAATTAAAGAAGATATTTGTCTACTGTCTCATTTTGAGTATTCTTTGTTGGAGGATAAAGTTTTGGAAACTAAAAAAAGTCAGGTAACATCAAAGTTGCCTATTCGTAGGAATAATAAATTTGTTGAGAAAGTTCATCATCATTTCACACCATTTTGGTCGGAGCACATATTGGAAGCCTTCGACGGTCATTGCGGGTACCAAGTTGTTAGTGAAGCATTGAATATTTTTGGTGATTGGTCACAAGTAAGAAATGATATATATTGGGAAATTGATAATCATATTCATTTATATGATGTCATTTACGGAAGCAAAAGACGCTTAGAGTTATTAGAATCTCTACAATGTACAGAAATTCCGGCTCCGTTAAGTAAGTGGGTGACACAATCAGATATGGGACTTATTATCTCTTCGTGCTACAACATAGCCTTGATCAATTGTCTAATGTACAAATGTTTACATTCCTTCCACTACATTCGTCCATTCCGGATGTGCCGACATTTATTTGCATTGGATTTTTAAATGATAATCACTTTATTCAGCATTTGAACGCTTGCTCTCCAATTCCGAACATTAGTCCATCTTGGGTGAGATATCATCAACATATGGGGGAAGGATGGGGGAGACACTACAACCAACACTTACGAGAAACACAATACGAGAAGCACAATCAGTTTTGGAAACAACTACATTGGTACACTTGGATGATCTAAAATGAATAGATGTATGAAATTATTTTTATATTTTTTAACTTATACTTACATTTATAAACTAAAAATATTAACTTTGGTTTTTTCCATCAAAATTTATGGTTACAAAGGTGGAGGTGAATGCATGACTACTAGGAAGAAAAAATGTTTACTTTTGAAATTTTGATTATTAATCACTTTCATGTACTCTAAAGACCACAAAACTGTTACTTTGAGTTAATATTTTGGACTTTTAATGACTAGAAGACATGATTATTTGTTTGTTAATTTGTTAAAATTTCCATTTTTTTGTTTGGGAATTTTTTTTTTTTTGAAATAGTGTAGTGGGTTCGGTCTTTCTCCTCTGAGAGAAGCCACTTTGGGCATAGGGCCAAAGGTTAGGTCTGTTTCCAATCTTCCCCCGCCCATACCCCTAATGATTGGGGACTATATGGGTTCTGTTGTTGTTGTTGTTGAAATAGTGTAGTGCGAATAACAAGTAGTTGTGGATAACCAATATTATAGTGCGTATAACAATCGTCTTATTATATGTAAATATTTTGTCAGCAAGCTTAGTGTTACAATGGATCTTCATAACACATTTACTCATCAACGCCATCTGTTCTTATAGTATAATCAAGTTTGTTTCCTTCTTTGGTCGTCATCCCCCTTGCATCCGCTGCTCGAGAGAGACCGTGGCTTAGTTTGGCTCCGCTGAGGCCATCGCGGGCCTCTCCGCTGTAGATTTTGGCGGTAAATTCGTAGTTTTTATTAGGAGGGGCGGATCCTGCCGAACAGTCGTGGCCCTTCCACCACCAAATGACACATCTTTGTGCCCCCCAAGGGACAGATTTTATAGGGATCTCTTTGAGACTCACCCTGAAGAAGTCTAAAAGCTTGGGTTGTTTTCCCAAAACCGGCGGCTCTACCGTGTCGACGACATGTACAAAGACTAATCAACTTCTCCTGACGAGGCAGAAACGTTCTGTTCCGAAGCACCGAAATGGAGCCCGAGGGGAAGAACAATGTGCTCTTGCTCACATATGATGCTAGTTCATCAATCAGAGTTGACGAGTGGCGCGGAGCGCAATGCTTATTCAGACTCAGTTTGGCTCTGTTGCAGCGCTTAGAGAAGCAGTAGTGAGAAGCAATGGTGGGAAAATCAGTGAAACTGTTTGGAAGAACAGTGTTTACAGTGTTGTTTCAAACAGAGAAACTGTTTAAGCTGTTTGGAAAAACAACAGTACAGTATGTAGTACAATTTTTTACTAGTCATGTAGAAATAACAATACTATGTAACAATTCAACAATAAAACTAGTTCATACAACAATGCATAAGCATAATTAAAAAAAAAAAGCAATACTGTAGAAGAAAATACTAGAATAAATACAAGTCAATATTGAACATCAAATGGAGATGATATGGACAATCCATATTTGATGGCAAGAAAACTTTGAAAAACTGGATTTTAAAAAAAAAAACAGATTCTTAAGAATTCATGAGTTACAGCAAAACAGGTGAGGATAGTTGGTCATGCCATAGATGTTTCTCTTGCAGGCCTGAGATTGACGCGGAGAGTTTTTTTTTTAATTTCGAAGAGCTGATGGGCGGAGGCGGGAGAAGATGATGGGGGTGAAGGTTTACCGAGAAGAAGAAGACGGGCGAACGGGGAGTTTGTGCAGCAAAACCTCATTACGAGGAAGAAATGCTTGTGAGGGTGTGTGTGTGTGTGTTAAGGAGAAGGATGGATTCGAATTAGAGCAGTGGGGCGGGAGGTAGAAGACGATGGTACTGTCTGAACGACGGCATCCCATATCGCTACTATTTGGCGGTTCGGCAGCGGTGGCTTTTTCGACTGCTTCTCTTGATTCTGTTGTTTGGCCACACCGCTCCGAAATTGCTCCGCTAAACAGAGCCTCAGCGGGGACGACGATTGTTGAAGCTTTTTTGTTCTTGACCCCGGGTGATCGTTTACTTAAGTTGTAATATGCGAGATAGAAATTAAGTTTTCTTTCGTTTGATTATGTTCTTTCGACGATTCGATCGGCGTTATTTGGGTACTCGCGAGATCCTTCTAGGAAGGGAGTGAGGACTGTCGAGTCCTTTTTCCTATTTTGCGATCCCCTTTACGCTACAGTTCCGGTCCTATTTATAGGCTTAGGGGCTGCCCCTCTTCTTTACCCGGGCGTATTTCTTGATGTATATAGGTGGTTCTAGCGTCTTCTACACCGTTCTGGAAGGGTATTGCGGGTGTTCCTTTCCCTCGGGCGAATTCTGCTGTTATATGCGTGAGAACACTTTGTTGAGAATTCGCTTCACAGCTTTATCTCTAGGCTTTTGATAAGCGAATACCGTTCTGAACACCGGCGAGAACATTTCTTCGAGAACTCGCCCCTTATTCTTTAGGCCGGATAAAAATTCTCAAACAACCATCTTGTTGTGTATCCTGCCTCTAGAAGCAAGTCAAAATAACAATGGATGTTTGTGTTATTATGATCCAACGTTTATTATTTTTCCCATAAAAACGTGAAAACTCTTATTTTTGAATTTTTTTTGTACATAATATTTCAGCAGGACAAAATGGCGGAAAATCCCTTTAATTGACTTCGTCAAATCTTCGCCATAGAGGATAGTTGTTTTAGAGCTCGAAGGATCGCCGGGCGATGTTTGGAGTAGGACTGTAACGGTTCGATTTTTAAGCAAAATTGTAAATCAAACCATCTCTACGAGGTTTCAAAATTTTGGAAACAAATCGCGCCAACCATTGGAACCGAACTGAACCGAATGGTTCGGTTTCGCTGGTTTAAAAAAAGGAATATGAATACATAATCTTAGAGAAAATTTTATAAAATGTAGTTGCATACTTGCATACACGATGTTTATCATCGTGACTCGCATGAGAAGAGAAGCAATGTGTGACTCCATCTAATAACTTAATGTAACACAAATTAAATTTTTATTAATTTGTTATCATCGTGACTCGCATGAGTTGTTAATGTGAGTGTTAATTCGATTCGTTTCAGTTCCCACTCGATTTGATTCGGCATTCAAAATCGTAGACCAAATCATGGGGTTTTTCAAAAATTGAAACAGTGACCGAACCGTGACCTACAAAAACCAAACTGAACCGTGCGATTTGATTTGGTCCGATTCGATTAATCGGTTCGGTTGATTCCAACTTACACCCCTGAATATTGATTTGCTATATAAATTCTATGGAGCAAAATAAAAAAAAATGTAATATTGATGTATATAAAAGTGTTCGAAAAAAAAACCTATAACAGGAAAACAAACTCAAAGATCAAGAAAAATATCACAAGGAGAGTGAAAGAAGATGCAAGTTGAGATTCTTCGTGAACCAAGTTCATTTCCTAAAACCCCTGCCTCTCCCGCGCCGTCCGCCGGCACGCCGCACCCGGCCGCCGCCGTCGCCGCCTCCACGGCCCGACGTCGACGGCTTCGATGATTGCTGCAGTACCGCTGGTCGAAGTGGGCTGCGGCTGCGGCTGCATTCGTCGCTGCTGCTAGAGTCGGCGGTTGGAGGAGCCGCCGGCCGCTGAACTGCGGCGGAGGTGCTGACCTGCTGTTCGATATGGTTCAACCCACCCATAGAGACCGCGGCGATCTGCATCATCTGGATGTGGCGCTTAATGTCGGCCCCCGTCTTTCCGAGGAAGGCGCCGGCGAACCAGTTCCACCGGCTGCGCCTCTTCGAGTGCCAAACTTGCGGGTTGCTGTCAATGAGGCGCAGCAGGTAACGGCTCTCTTCGAGAGTCCAATCGAAGTACTCCCGGAGAACAAGATTTACCGGATACGACGAAGTCACCCGCGGCAGAGTACTGGAAGTTGGCGCCGGATTGGAAGTCGACGGCAGAGTACTGGAAGTTGGCGGCAGAGTACTGGTAGTTGGCGGCGGACTGGAAGTTGGAGGCAGAGTAGTGGTAGTTGGCAGCAGAGTGCTGGTAGTTGGCAGCGGACTGGAAGTGAGCGGCGTATTGGAAGTCATCGGCGGACTGGAAGATGGCGGAGGACTAAAAGATTCCGGCGGAGTGGAAGTTGCCGGCGGACTGGTAATTTGCGGCGGATTGGAAGTTGGCGGCGGACTGGAAATTTGCGGCGGATTGGAAGTCATCGACGGACTGGAAGTTGGCGGCCGACTGGAATTCACCGGCGGAATGGAAATTAGCGGCGGATTGGAAGTCACCGGCGGACTGGAAATTAGCGGCGGATTGGAAGTCACCGGCAGAATGGTAGTCACCGGCGGACTGGAAATTTGCGGTGGACTGGAAGTAGGCGGCCCACTGGAATTCACCGGCGGAATGGTAGTCACCGGCGGATTGGAAGTCACCGGCGGACTGGAAGTCACCGGCGGATTGGAGGTCACCGGCAGAATGGTAGTCACCGGCGAACTTGAAATTTGCGGCGGACTGGAAGTTAGCGGCGGATTGGAAATCACCGGCGGAATGGTAGTCACCGGCGGACTGGAATTTAGCGGCGGACTGGATGTTGGCGTTGGAAAAGAAGACAGCGGCGGACTGGAAGTCACCGGCGGGCTGGGGCAGCTTTCGGAGCTCTGATCAGCCGGGTCGAAGAGGCGGCTGTCGGTGTCGCTTTCCGTCGGCGTTCCTCCGTGGTACGGCAACTCTCCGTACCACTGAACGTAGAGAAAGGTGAAGAGGCGCAGTTCTTGAACGGTTTTGCCGGGCATTTGGGCGGCGCTTCTTGCCCACCAGTCATGAACGTCGTCGAAGTCGGGCTTGTTTTGGTGCATGAGTTGGGCATAGAGAAAGCAATCCTCCTCCGTCCAATCGAGGGGGAGTGGGCGGCCGTAGATCGGCGGCGGTGATGAAGGGTCGGGCTGCGGGTAGTCATTGGATGGCCGTGCGGATGAGGGAGCCAAGCGCTCCAACAGCGACGGGGGAAGGCTGCTCTGTGTTCCGGAATGAGAAGACTCCGGCGGCGGAGCCGACGAAGGTTCTTTCCGGCGAGGGCGCCGCTTGCGAGGCATGGCGGCGTTTTTGCGAGGGAGAGCGAGAGGGGGAGCACGGTGGGTGTTTTATCATATGTGGAGAGAGCTCGGCGGGAGAGGAGAAGGATTCAAGAAACCAACCGTTATGGTGATTAGACCGTTGGATCCAATTTTACAGTAATTTAAAAGTATCTTAAAAAAAAGAGTGATGTTATATGTAGATCGTTTTTGGCTTTATGCAGGCTGTAAATATCAAGATAAATGCAGGCCTACCTCGCGCCTTTTTTTTTCTTATTTTTTCGAGCGAGTGAGGTCCGGTTCCAGACTTCGATCGCTGCTTTTGCCTCTATTGCTCCTTTGAATCCTATAGTAGGGCAGGGGGAAGTAGGAGTTGTTCCAGTGAGTCCTGATGGTGTTGCGGTGGTTTTCCGAAAGCTCCGACGAGATAATCTTGGAGGATGAGGCCGAATAATGAGGCGTCAGAGGCGGGGCGGCGGTCGAGGGAGGGCGATGGTGGGGTGAGTTCGTGTGCAAGGTTGGAGAGGAAACTCATCAACCTAATTCAGCTTTTAAAATCTATTAAGGGTGCCAAAAAAATTGGCTTATATATATTAAATTTGGTCTGCATGAATAATTTTTTGGCCTGCATATATCCACGATCTGCATAAAGCCAAAACAAACATGCATATAACATTGCTCTAAAAAAAATGTGATCGTTATCCTCTGCATCATTTTTGGCTATCCACACATCATTTGTATGAGTTATATACTCGTCTTTTGGAAATACACTTTATACATGCATTTTTAGGAAACGTGTTCAACACGAAAGTTGTAGATCTCGTCGATATCTACAACTTTCGTGTTGAACACTTTTCCTAAAAATGCATGTACAAGACGTATTTCCAAAAATTCGTTATAGTTACGCACAGGTTTCAATCGGGGCGACAATACGTCTTGTGCGTGCATTTTTAGAAAACGTGTTCAACACGAAAGTTGTAGATCTACAACTTTCGTGTTGAACATTTTTCATAAACATGCATGTACAAAGTGTATTTCCAAAAGGCGCGTATATAACTCATACAAATAGAGTGTGGATAGCCAAAACTGCTTTGCAGGTAACAATCACCAAAAAAATACAAAAGAAAATCAGAACTAGCAAAAGAAAGAAAAGAAAATGAAGAACAATAGGCTAGAATTTCTTCTCTTATACCAATCATCCTTCTAGGCAAATAATTTAAAAAAAACAAGAGTACTATTATTATGTGCAGCTCAAATTTGGCTAGGCGCAGGCCGTAAGAAAAATCAAAAAAACCTTTAAAGGGTATATTCCTTATATCCACTACAAAATTAGGTGTAACCCAATAAGGCAATAACACATATCAGGATCCCCTCCATTTCGTCATCCATTTCTGACGAAATGGAGGGAATCTATTTCACGGTTCAGATGGACTGCTTGTTGATCCTACGAGTTCACCATTTTCCAACCTTTTATAATTTTTTTAATCAAAAAAATCTCCATCACTTGATATCTTTTAGACTTATCTTGCCCATTAGATGTTGAAATGGATCCACTCCATTTCCGAAATGAAGAGGATCCGGATCCCAACAACACAACCTAAAATCCCTCCAAACCCTCTTCCACTACGTCCCGACTCGAATACCATCGTCCTTCCCCTTCGCCAGTTACCGCACGCTCGACGGTGAAAACCTAAAATTCCTCCATCTGGAAGGCGACCGGCATTTGTCGCCCCCGTCTGCTCGAATAATGGCTCCGGCGACTGCATCGGCCTCAAGAAATCGCTCATGTATTACAGAACAACTGCGGGAAAAGAAATAAAAAACTGACTAGAAGAGCAGTAGTTTGGAGTTTGATATGGGGCAGAGATATTTTCAGGGAGGAGGCAGTTTTCACAATGAGGAGAGGTATATGAATGGATGCAGGGACGAGATTAATGATCAATTATACGCAATTTGCAAGCCGATGTTGTGAATTTGAGGGAGAGTGAGATTTTGAGAGAAGGAAATTGGGATGAGATTTGTATATATTACATTACTCCCTTAGCAGAAAGAATCACACCTATCTTACTCAAAAACAAAGATTATATTTTTGCTCCGTAGGTGATTGCGGCGAGCAGCAGCAGAATGGGAAAAACGACGGAGAAGGGGTTTAGGGGCTCGTCGCAGCAGTGTGAGGACACGTTCAACGAACTTAACAAGTGGTTTGCAAATTGATTTGCATATATAATTACTCAAAAACAATCCTCTCACCTCAACTTGTGAGATAATTGTACAACTCAATTGTAGACATAAAATGTATGTAACACTTGGCTATCTTTCTTCATAAACTTGTTCAACTGAATGAAGCAATGAGAAGACTTTTATCACACTTTGTAATATAATTTTAAAATGATTGTGAGGACTGATCAAGACAAACTCCAACAACTCAACCGCTATAATAAAACTCAACACACACAATTTGGATACTCGCTCCTTAATCCCTCCCCAAAATTGATCTCCACCCACTTTCCCTCTAAAACAATGAAATTTCTAGACTTTTTCACACTTGGATTTGTCTAGAACCTTCTAATGACTCTACATTCTTCTACACAACTCTAGAATATAGACGTGTCTACATGCATTCATACACTTCTACATAACTCTGTAACATTTTAGAGTTGTATATACATCCTCACACAGTTCTAGAGAATTCTTCATGCATCTTGAAACTACTAGAAGGCTCTAGACTTCTCTATGTTATTCTAGAAGTTTCTGTAAAATACTTAACAAAAGAAAACATAGTTGTTGATTGTTGAAGCTGAGATGCCTAGCATCCAATTATTCCATTTATTTTATTTATCTTGATCATTTTGTTCATGGTTGCTAGATTTTGTTTAACTATAGTAGAAAATTTAAGTTACATTGCACGACTCCTCTTTGTAAGACATGTTGTAACTAAACTTCAATTAGTTATCCCACACTCTTCCATACCTTTGCTTTTCAACCACAACTCATTACTTAAAAGATTTTGAAAAATCAAGTAGGTTGCATTATCATTACTTGTTTTTTAAACTTTATAAATTGTCTCCTATCCAATACCTTGGATCATTTATATCACTTTTTCATTAAGCATTAAAAATGATCTTCTTGCTCTCTTCTATCAATTCTAATGTACATTTTTATGCACCCTTTAATTCCTCTTGCTTGATTAACTGCTCATTGGATTTATGTTTAAATAATTTTGCTACTTTAAATCTTTGCATGTCTTGTTGTATAGTCCTATCCTAATTGTTATTTCTTTGATGCTTAGGCTTCGTTTGGCACAGTGGTGTCGATCGTAAAAGCATGAGTTAAATCGTTATTCTTTAACGATCACCTAAAAAATTTCATTCGTTTGAACATAAAAGTGGATGAAGTTCTTTAGGTGAGCGTTAACGAATGACAGTTTAACCCTCATGTTCGCAACCGCCGTCACCGTGCCAAACGGAGCCCTAGTCTACAATCCTTATTACTCCCTAATAATAATTACACAGCCTACTAAAGACGAACAAACCCTCAATTAACTCAATTTCTTTTACTAGGTTTTCCTATCTTTTTATTTTCTTTCTCCACAAATATAATTCCATGTAAACTCTCCTAACATCCTCTTAATCTTAAGCTAAACCTCAAATCATTATCCTTAAAAAAATAGCATTGGACCCTAGCTATATATAATCTTATTCCTTACAACCTTTGCATGCCTAATTTTTATCCTTACATGCATCACATATTAGCTACTCTTACTCCCTTGAACTTTTATAGCAATCCTTACCCTTCGCCAAATATTTAAACCCCTCTCACAACCTTTAAATACCCAACCAACTCTAGCTAAAAAAACATTACTCTTTATATTAACTATTTATTTTTTCCTTTGCATTTCATATAAAATAATTTATAAAGAGGACTCTTCTTAGTTTGAGGGCATACAAATTTTTTAAAGAAAACTTGATTGTTCATGTTAGACCCTAAAATGGGCAGCCTCGATGAAAGGGGTAGTTTTTATGAACAAAACTTGCTATCGAATAATGACGATCATCCCTAGAAAAAGTTGTGACTCGACTTGTTCTTGCATATATATATAATCTAACTCGAGAACAATAGAAGTATTGGTTTTTGCCCCCTCCATTGCCCACCCCCCCCCCCCCCCCCCCCCCCCCCCCCCCCCCTTGACCTTATATGCAAACTTACTTTTTAATATTTAGATCATAAGGGATGGTTAAGTTTGTTATGATCCATCTCACATCATTCAGCTCGATACATAAATGTTGAAAGTACACTCAGATCTTTACTACGAGGCTTTCCTGATCGGATCATAGACTGTAAGGAGAATTAGCGAGAAACAAGACTGTCACAGTAAAGGTCATATGGAAAGGATGATCTGCAGATGAAGTTACTTGGGAACTCGAGGAAGACATGAGGAAAAAATATCCTGATATCTTTTTCTCCAAAAAGAAATTATAACGGGCATTTCAACCTTCTAGATGTATAAAGTATTTTTCTAGTATAATAGAATCCTGAGCTCTATGTATGGGCATAGGGGTGACTATGATAAGGTTGATCCACTTAAATATCATGTAATTGTTATTATTTATGTATTTGTGATTGAAATTTAATCCATCACAATATAGTATGTATTTATGTTTTATAAATCAATTATCAACTTCTTAAGATATGCTTATTTAGCCTAACATCTTCGAGATAAATGTCATTCATATAGCATAATACTTTGCCTAACAATTTCTAACTAAAGGAAAACCCGCCTCAAGACCACCACAATTTCTACCTAAAGGAAAACCCGCCTCAAGACCTCCACTATTAAAGCACCCACACACCCACACACGCACACACCCACAAACACACACACACACACGCACGCGCTCCCTCCCGCCCGCCCACCCGCCCGCCCGCCCGCACGCACGCACACACACACACACACACACACACACGAGTGACACGCACACACACACACACGGGTGACACACACACGAGTGACACACACACACACACACACGAGTGACACACACACACAAACACGAGTGACACACACGAGTGACAGACACGGGGCACTGCCCCCTACGTCCAACTGCGACATTACCCCAGCCGCGATAATGCACGAGGTCTCCAATGCCCCGCATGACAGTACTCTATCCACGACATTGCCCCAGCGTAATGACACTCCTGCCACTCGCAAATCCCCGAGCAATAAACTTCGCCCGTCCCTCATTTTTTCCATGTGCACGGGATTTTACAAGCAGCGGGGAGAGCACATTTTTTTATTGTAGGTAAGGGTTTAACCTATATGAGAGCACATTTGTTAAAATCAAAGAAAAAAACACACAAATTAAAGAAATTGAAAATTTTGTAATAAAGAGGAGTAAAATCGAAACAGTTACATACGGAAGGATGGGTTTGTTAGAAATATGGAGACAGTTTGATGGATATCCAGTCATATGTATTCGCTAGTGGCTTGGGAATAAAGATGCAAAAATTTGCTTTGGTTGGCAAATGTATGCATCAATGAGTAATTTTAAATATGTGGGCTTTAATCGGAGTGCTGCACTCAGGGGGGCTGCGAGTGGCGGAAGTACTGTCATGTTGGGGCACTGTCGGGGTATTATCACAGCCGCACGAGAAACCCCCACACAATGTGTGTGTCTATATATCTATCTATATAATCAAATATATCAAAGTGCTAATGAAGACTGAAATTTACATTTTACCACTTATTGTAAAAGTGCAAATTTTGTAGATGTGAGAACCTCTCTCTCTCTCTCTCTCTCTCTCTCACTCTCTCTCTCTCTCTCTCTCTCTCTCTCTCTCTCTGTCTCTCTCTAAAATATTCACTCAATTAAGATTGTTAATATTTTTATCTTCTTAGAAAATGCTACTTTAGTAATAGAATAATATATTGAGATGTTCATCCAAAGCTTTGGAGCTTTTATTGCGTCTAGATCCCGGACGCCAGCTTACGTCTGAGACCAATTGGGGTGCACAACGCAACTTGTGCAACGCACGGCGCTGCTGAAAAATGGAATAACTATGTACCTCGAAACTGCATACCTCAGCCGCATGACACTCTCAATTAGTGAAACTAAGGGTTCGTTTGGCACTGTGGTCGCAGTCGTGAACACGGTGGTTATGAACCGTCGTCCGTGAACGCCCGACCTCACCTCAAGAACTCGTCTACTTTTACGTTGCCATGCCAAACACATTCCATGAATGTAGCACTATTTGTCCAAACTCAGAGCAAAAACACCGCGCGAAACGGACCCTAAATCAACATTTTTATCCTAATCATATCTATATATTATGTAAAGAGAGCTGATCAACCACAAGCAGCAGTTCATCAGTTCCATACAGAAATAAACCAAAACACACAGGAGTTCTTCAGAAATTCAATTAGAAATGTTGGAATACAAAATGACAAGGGTGAAAATATTAGAACTTTTTACAAACAATTCTTTAAACTATATAAATGTGTGTGTAGAAATGATAAGAATGCCTACCCCTAACCACCGTGATGTATTACGCCTCTAAACTAACCAGTAAGAAGCAGCCGGCGGAATAAGCAACTGGAATCATGCGAAATACGATGCCAATAATCGAGCCGCCTTTTCGCACTTCATACCGTCATAAAAGATGCAAAAAATTTATAAAAAAATTATTAGACCTACTCTTCGTGCTCATGTTCGTCCTCGGCCTCGGAATCTGTAAAATAAAACGAAATTAAATCAATGTAGAATCATTGCTAAGGTGCGAATAGTTAATCTGCGCCTAAGAAACACTAAGAACATGTGTATGTTGAGAATTGAAGTTGACTTATGAATGGAATATGCATGGGTGGAAGTTAGCATTTCATACACAAATTTTAAAAAAAATGAATCTGTAGGTTTATTAATAGCTTTAATATGAGATTGTATTTCCTTGCAAGTTGCATATTATTTATTTAGATGAAGTTTCTTTTTAGAGTTTAATATTATATTAATGTGTCATAAGAGGTAGTTAATATTTGGCTTTATGTAAGTTGTAATAGATTGATTTATTTAAATGATGAAAAATGAAATGATAAGATTGCAAGACTTTTTTTCAATATATGTTGGTGTGTGTGACATTTGTGCTGAGTGTTTGTATTTTTTTTCAATCTGATTTATAACAAAGTGGAATCAAAGCTACTTTGTTTGAAGGCAATTGAGCTTGGAGATATTATGGGTTTGTTTGTTTCGACGTTTTTGCTCAATCTCCGTTGGGAGGAAAACGCCGCCGCTAAAAAAAATGTTTGCAACCCTCCAATTCCCACTGCCACCGCTCCAAAACGTCATTTTTGACTACTTTTTTTTAGAACGCAACCACACCCCTCCATTCCCCACCGCTCCATTGCCAACACTCCCGTTCCCACCGCTGCATTGTCAATGCTCACGTTCCCACCGCTCCAACTCTCACCACTGAAACAAACAGACTCATAGTCAAATGGAACTCCATTATAAGTTACTCACCAAAGAGAATTATGAGAATTTGTGCATCCGCGTTAAAATTTTGCTTGGAGTGTTCAGAAAACCATAGAGAATTGACTCAAGAAGGAACTTCCACCACAATATAGAATGATCGGGAAGCTGTTACGCTCACTCATCAGCGTTTGGATGACAGGATGTTCGAGAATGTTGCAATCACAACCACATCTAAGCAAGCTTGGGAAATTTTCCAAGCCTCTTTATAAGGAGTTCAAAGACTGAAGATTGTTTGTCTTCAAACATTAACAGGACAATTTTGAGTCGTTGCATATGGAGGATGACATGGTCGTTGGAAAGATCCTACAATCCTCAGAGTCAATTTAACTATGTTATAGTCGCCATCAAAGTCCAAATATTCAGACACTATAACATTGAAGAGTTCATCGGATCCTTGCGAGCTCATGAAGAGATGCTAAAGAAATCAAAGCAAGAATCGATAGAACGAGCTTTGCATGAAAAATATTCTCTATAAGAACAAGGAGAATAGCGTCGCATGTACCAAAGTGAAAGAGGATGTGGACGTGGTCATGGAAGAGGAATTGGTGACTAAAACACATCATTCAATAAAGCAAAAAAAGGTAAGAGTATAACCAAGGAAGGAAGATACTGTGGTTGAGGTGGATGATGAAATTAGAGATAAATTACATTTAGGTGTGAGAAATCAAACACTAAATATTTCAACATCAAAAGTTTAATCAGTATGCACGAGAATGTATAAATGATGTAAATAAAAGATCCAACCTTATGGAAAGCGACAATGAAAAATAACCTAGTGTGTTTCTCTCAAAAAGAGTGACAATGAAAACAATAAAGAAGAACCTATTACGCTGCTCGCAATGTTATGAATATCGACCGACATTGCCGACATAAAGGTTTCATAGACAAAGTCACAAAACATGCTTTCGCTTTTTTCCCAATATATTGTTTTTGGATATATCGGCAGCATATTGTGCGATATATCGTGATAATTACTCTTTTATGTGAATATCAACCTTATATTGTTTTCGCTTTAATTATGTAATTACTCTTTTAAAATATATCTTTCATAATTACTTCAGTTCAGCCCAAGACAATTCATTGCTTTTGTGTCTTAGATTTTCCCTCCCCGACTTCTTTCCTCTCCAGCTCTCTCGGGTCTTCCTCTCTCCAACGAGTTTGTGCTCAAGTTGCATTCTCTGCTTCGTTCCGCTCTCTTTCTTTTGAGCTTTGCTAGCTCCATTGAGTCTGAGCTCTGGTTTCTGTATTTGTCTTCGCTCCTCCATCGGAAGATTTTGTGTTGGCTTGCTCTGGTGAGCAATATTTTAAATGTCCTCCAATATGTCCGACATGTCGCCCAACATGTCTGTTTTGAGGGCAAAACGAGATTTTTTGCCTAAAAATAGGTTATATCATTTAGTAAAATATAGGCCGACATATATAATATTTTCATATATATTGACCAACACGAATTTTGAAAATATCGTCTCTTATTTTATTTTAGGACATGTGAGTAACATATATACTTAAATCACATCTACGTATTGCATTATATATGCTTAAATTGATTAGACTTATTATTTTATTCTCTTTTGTATGTGTTACTCTTAGAACACATTTAGTAGTTAATGAATTTATATTTGTAACATAATGCTATTAAGTATGAGAAACTTATTATCAATCACAGACATTAATATGACAATTTTTACTTTTAGAATAGATACGTATACTTAGTATATTTTTTTATTTATGAAACCGATATTTTAAAATATCTCTGGCATGTCTCCGACATCCGACGTTTTAAATTCCAATCTGATATATGTCGCCGTCATCCGATACTTACAATTTTTTCGGTGAGTTTGTGCTCTGGTTTATATGGTTTTGACTAGATTATATGTCTTCGTTTCTCTATGGTTTTTGCAGTTGTGACTGGATTATGTGGTTTCGTTTCTCTCTGGTTTATGCAGTTATAACTGGATTATGTGGTTTCGTTTCTATCAGGTTTTTTAAGGGCGATGTAGCTCTTTCTGGTTCTTCTCGCTGCCTCTCCGGTTTCAGCACCTTCGCTATAATTGTGTTTTAAAATTACTTGTGTTGGTTTCTGCAACTGCGTTGCGGTGGTTTCTCTCTCTTGTATTTTCATGTATCTGAGATATCCTCTCACTAATTCCTCTCTTGGGTTCTTCTCTTTGATTCCCCTGTTTGATGCTCTGCTCTCTGATCTCTCTCTATGCACTCCTCTATGATCTCTCTATTTTTCTTTGGTGATTCGTGCTTTTTGGTCCCTCTCTAGTTCCACTTTTTGATGCTCTCTTCTCTCTGAGCTCTCCTCTCTTTGATTCTTCTCTCTGATTCCCCTTTCTGATGCCCTCGTCTCTGAGTTCTCCCCCTCTTATTTTATGTAGGATGAGGATCATGTTCTGTCTACATTCCAGATTGTTGATGATTACGAGACAGATCAAGAATAAGGTACGTTTGAAATTTGAGGAATTTAAATTTTAAAATTTTAACGTTCTAGTTACAAGTAAAATATTTATGTATGTTTATGTTTAATGCTGAATGAAGGAAGCATGGTTATGTGCACATAAATCAAAATGGATTCTTGGGTCTGCCCTCTCTGATGTCTTTGATTTGAGGGCATGATTCCACAACAAACGTGACGGTATAGGGGGCCACTATTTCAGTGGTAATCTGTGAGCAGCCACTTTGTGCATTTATTGTCGAAGGTTCGGTCTTTCTCCTCTGAGAGAAGCCACTTTGTGCATAGGGCCAAAGGTTAGGTCTGTTTCCAATCTTCCCCCGCACATACCCCCAATGATTGGGGACTATATGGGTTCTGTTGTTGTTGTTGTTGTTGTTGTTGTTGTTTATTGTGCTTCACCAATGCTCTGGACGCTAAATGAAGGAAGCATGGTTATGTGCGCATAAATCAAAATGAATTCTTGGGTCTGCCCTCTCTGATGTATTTGACTTTGATTTGAGGGCATGATTCCACAGCAAACGCGACGGTATAGGGGGCCACTATTTCAGTGGTACTCTGTGAGCAGCCACTTTGTGCATTTATTGTCAAAGGTTAGGTCTTTCTCCTCTGAGAGAAGCCACTTTGTGCATAGTGCCAAAGGTTAGGTCTGTTTCCAATCTTCCCCCGCCCATACCCCCAATGATTGGGGACTATATGGGTTCTGCTGTTGTTGTTGTTGTATGTATGTATGTATGTTTAGTGTTTTACTTACAACATTACAATGCTCATATTTGTGTAACATAAATTGTTCATGGCAGTTTGTAAGATTTAGAAGACCAATAAATATAAAATTGTTAATATATCAATATATATAAATTAAAAAATAATTATATATATATAACTAAATATTAAAACACGATATATAAATATCCCGCGATGTATAAAAATCGAGATGAAAAATTCAAATCCACGTTCCCCAACATCTGACATTTGCAAGCTTGACAACTTGCATGCAAATATAGCGCAAATGAAAACTAGGTCCAACTAGCCAATTTTTTAAAAAAGGAAAAACTTTTCGCAGAGTATGATGATGAAATTTAGATAATATGACTCTTTTTTGTTTGTATTGCGAGCCTATAGATTTTGAAGATATCGCTCGTGATAAAAAAAATTGAGAGATGTCAACAATTACAAGATCCAAGCAATAAAAAAGAATGACACTTAGAGAGATGACAAAATGACCTAAAGGTAAAACTACCATTGAAGTCAAGTGGGTGCCCATGACAGAAAAATTCAAAACTCGAGATAAAAAGAAACAAAGGTTAGTGTAGTGATGCTTTTGTTGGGCGAACCTTTGCATGAGCTAGGAGGTGTGCAAGACTTAGTCACAAATTGATTATTTTATGACTCGCAAAATTGATAAAATGATTTGTAAGGATTACAAAGTCATATCAGGAGAAAGTTTGACAACACAACATAGGTTAGTGGTGTTGGGCGTGCAAATTAAATATAATAAATTTAAGACAAGGACAAAAGTATTGCCAAAAATTCAATGGTGGAACTTGAAGTTGGAAAAGCAGGTTGCTTTCAAGACTGCAATTATGGAGGTGTGCAAGACTCAGTCAGAAATTGATTATTTTATGACTCGCAAAATTGATAAAATGATTTGTAAGGATTACAAAGTCATACCAGGAGAAAGTTTGACAACACATCATAAGTTAGTGGTGTTGGGCGTGCAAATTAAATATAATAAATTTAAGACAAGGACAAAAGTGTTGCCAAAAATTCGGTGGTGGAACTTGAAGATGGAAAAGCATGTTGTTTTCAAGACTGCAGTTATGAAACAACTAGTTGATGACCCTTATGTTGATCTTAGTGTCTCATGGGAAATTATGTCTTCACATTTAAGGATAAGTGGAAAGAACATACTTGGAGAATCAAAAGGTCGTGTTCCCCCAAATAAAAAATCTTGGTGGTGAAAAGAGGAAGTGCAAGACAAAGAGGGTCAGCTATAAAACACTCTATGCTTGTAGGAATGATAAAAATTTGGCAAGGTATAAAGTCGTCAAGAAAGAAGCTAAACATGCAGTAAGTAAAGCAATAAGTCAAGCTTATAAAAATTTTTAGAAGCGACTAGATACCAAAGATGGAGAGCGTGACATATATAAAATTGCTCGATCTAGAGAGAGGAAGATAAGAGATTTAAGCCAAGTTAAATGCATAAAGGATGAAACAGATACAGTTTTGACAGATAATGTGGCTATTAAAGAGCGATGAAAAATATACTTTTATCAACTCTATAATAAAATAAAAGACAATGAATTGAACTTGGAAAAGTTAAGTAAATCGGAGGAGTATAGGAACATAACATTTTATCGTAAAATTCAAGTATCTGAGGTAAATGATGCTCTAAAGAAGATGAAAAATGGAAAGACGATTGGGCCAGACGATATACCTATCGACGTATGAAAATGTCTAGGGAAAGAAGGAATTTTGTGGCTTACATATTTCTTCAATAAAATACTGAAGTTAAAGAGGATGTCAGACCAATGGAGAGAAAGTATCTTGGTACATTTGCATAAGAATAAAGGAGATATACAAAATTGTGTTAATTACAGAGGAATTAAATTAATGAGTCATACCATAAAACTATGAGAACGAGTAATAGAAAGAAGAGTAAGACGAGAAACTAGCATCTCGAAGAATCAATTTGGATTCATGTCAGAGAGGTCGACCATGGAAGTTATACATCTCTTAAAGAGACTCAATGACAACTATCGAGAAAGAAAACAAGATTTGCATATGTTGTTTATCGATCTTGAGAGGGCTTATGATAGGGTTCCAAGAGAGATCTTATGGAGAGTCTTAGAAAAGAAAAGTGTAAATGTATCATACATTGACATAATCAAAAATATGTATACAAATTCAGTGACGAAGGTGATGACATCTGGAGGATTAATTCCCTATCACTGTTGGCTTACATCAAGGTTCAGCAATTAGACCAGCGATGCTCTACAGTTCTGAGTGTTTGGCGGTAAATTGTGTACATGAGCAAAAAATGGGAGTTGCGGAGATGAGAATGTTTATGTGGATGTGTGGACACACGAGACAGGATAAAATTAGGAATGAATGTATCAGGGGATAAGACAGAAGTGGCACCAATTACAGAGAAGAAGCGAGAAGCTCGACTAAGGTGGTTTAGACACGTACAAAGGAGACCATTAGAGGCACTTGTTAGGCGTTGTGAGAGTTTAGTCACTGGGCATGTTAAACGGGGGAGGGGTAGACCAACAAAGACTTGGAATGAAACGATAAAGAAAGACATAATGTACTTAGGCATTAGTGAGATTATGACTAAAGATAGGGTACAATGGTGACAAAGGATCGTATCACTCACTCACATGTATGCATCGTTCAATAGCCTCCTGCAGTCTCCAGTTTTGAAAGCAACCCACCGTTGAGGACACCACGGAGAAAAGGATCCACGCATTGTAGGAAACATGGTGATATCGAGAGGTTTAAGAAGAAGCAAACAAAAGGGCCACTCGTTGAACCCACCTCCCTCTCGCTCACGACCAGTGACTCGATCTTACAAAAGGGTGTGTAACACTTGGTTGTCAGATGATATAAACAAAAGTCTGTCATCGATTGTGGTAAAGTATTTTCTCCAATTGCATGCTTAAAAACAGCTTGATTATATCTTTGACAGCACAAAATCAATAGCAAATACATCACAAAGATGTAAAATTTGTGTTCTTGACATATATTTGGAGGAAGAAGGTTATGGCGATCGACCTTTGGTCTATAAGGTTTAAGGACATAAAAGATAAAGTCTTAGAATTAAAGAAGGTCGTTATGGCTTGAAGCAAGCACTATGTATTTAGAATAGTAGAATTGATGAATATTTTCAAGCAAAAAAATATGTATCTGAAAGTGAACAAAGATGATGTTATTTTATTTTCTACATGTAGATGATCTCATTTTGACAAAAAAATCCAAAGATATTTGAAAATTTCAAACAAGTTATGACGAGAATTCGAGATAGCAGACCTTGGTTTAATGTCATTTTATCATCATAGAGGTGAAACAATAAAATGATGAAATATTTATTTCTCAAGAAGTATGACTTTGGAAGTTTGAGATGGGGAATTGCAAGTCAGTTACCACCTTGAGGAATGTGGAGTTAAATTGACACGTACTAGGCCAGGTATTCTTTTTGGTATCGAACTTGATAGTCGATATATGGAAGCTCCTACTACTTATTTGAAGGTGGTCAAACAAATACTTCCAAGTACAATTACCTTCGGAATTTTATATTCATCTTATAAAGATGTTGAGATTGTTGGCTATTGTGAATTTGTGATATTGATTGGGGTGATGATGTTGATGATAAAAAACGTACAATCAAATTTGTTTTCCTCATGAGAAATTCAACTTTTTATGGAATTCTAAGAAGCAACCATTGTGACATTATCAACTTTTGAAACAAAGTATGTGGCAACAACTTCTTGTATTTAACATGTGTTTTTGGCTTTGAAGTTTGTTGAAGGAATCCTTTAATAACAAGAATAATCGACAAAAACTTTTGTTGATAACAAGTCGGCATTTGCATTAGCAAAAGAAAATCTACTATTTCATAGAAGTAGCAAGCACAACAACAACAACAACAACAGAACCCATATAGTCCCAATCATTGGGGGTATGGGCGGGGAAGATTGGAAACAGACCTAACCTTTGGCACTATGCACAAAGTGGCTTCTCTCAGAGGAGAAAGACCTAACCTTTGACAATAAATGCACAAAGTGGCTGCTCACAGAGTACCACTGAAATAGTGGCCCCCTATACCGTCGCGTTTGCTGCGGAATCATGCCCTCAAATCAAAGTCAAAGACATCAGAGAGGGCAGACCCAAGAATCCATTTTGATTTATGTGCACATAACCATGCTTCCTTCATTCAACATCCAGAGCATTGGTGAAGCACATATATAGAAGTAGCGAGCACACCGGAAAAAAATATCGATAAATTAGAGTGGATATATAAGAAAGAGGTGGAGCATGAATATGTGAAATCACAAGATCAAATAGCTGATATCTCTACCAAGCCATTAAGATCACATATTATTTCAAAGTTGAAATGTTACTTGGAGTAACAAATCAAGTTTAAGAGGTGTTGAAAATTAAAGTTGATTTATGAATGAAATATGGATGGGTGCAAGTTAACATATGATGCAATAGATTGTTTTCATTTTGATGGAGATTTTCTTTTGGAGTTAAATGGTATATCAATGTGTCATAAGTGTAGTTAATATTTGGCCTTATATCTTTTGTAACCTGCAATAGATTGCTTTAGGCTCTGTTTGGGGGGACTTATTTTCACCGGTCAAGCGGTTACGACCGCATGAACCGAACCTTAATTATGGTCCGGTTCATGCGGTCGTAACCGCTTGACCGGTGAAAATAAGTCCCCCCAAACGGAGCCTTAGTTAAGTAAATGATGAAAAATAAATTAGTGAGATTGCAAGGCTTTCTTTCACATATTCATGTTAACATTTCTGTTTTAGTTATCTGTAAAATCAATTGAAATTTGTTGAGAGCTGTTGTTGAAATTATTTTGCTTTTTGAAAAAAAAAACAGATGTGTAATTGTTGTCAATGTGATTATTAGCAAATTTATAAAACACTTTATAAAAAATTACTATCTGAATAATAGTTTGAAGAATAACTAATAACATATTTATAATTATCATTTGTCCTTTTGATTTTAACTAATGGGTTCCGTATTTAAGTATAAAAATAGCATAAAATCACAAATCATGTGATTTGTTGTAAAGGTTTTGTGTTGTTGTAATTTTAGACGAAGGATTTGGGTATTTCAAACTCCTTTTCATTCATGAAAAGAAGAAAAATCATTTGCAAGGAACTCATCATAGCATATTGTTTTGAAAAAAAAGTAAGAAAACTATAGCCAAACACAAGTACAGTAACAGTGGGAAAAATAAAACAGTGTTGAAAATATCGAGTCAATGTCGGTCTATTAGAGACTTTGGTGTATTTGGGTTTAATCCCACATTGCAGTTTTAACTTTATGAGTCCATGTATGTCTTATTTAATACCCCTTTGTGGAAGAATAATAAACACCAGGTTTATTTTTTCTTCTATTTCAACATGGTATCTGAGCAGGAATTAACTTCTCCCTGAAATTTCGTCGTCTTAATTGTTGGCGACCTAATTCTCGAGGTGGTTTCCGCTCGTGCCACCATTTGATTCCTCTCGTTCTCATCGACGCGTCGTGCTTCTGCTCCTATCGGGCAGTCCAACTTCTGCTCCCGTCGACGAGGTCGATTTATGATTTCATCGGCGGGAGCGGCTTGTGTTCCCCTCGACGACGAAGATTTCTTTGATGTTCTCGTAGCCGATTCTATTGTTGCTCTCATCCTTTGATCCCATCGATGGAGAGCTTGTCGTTGCGTCTGCTTCCGACGACAATTGTGTCGCAGTTCCCGTCGAGCATTTCCGCTTCTATGTCGCTTCCTGTCGGACTGATTCTGGGCTCGATGATTCTTCTCCTCTCTCGATCCAGTGCTTATCCTCTGATGATCTCGTCGGGCTCCCATATGCATCATGTCGCAGATCCCTGTATCTTCCCCGTCGTGAGGATTAGGAGTTGTCCCACGTGAGGGGGAATGTTTGGGATGAAGGCAACTCTGATGGTATTTCCCGACTCTAGCCTTAGTCTCACACGACTTCTAGGCTTATGTCGTGTGTTGTTTTCTTCTCCCCAATTTCTCTTTCGATTGGTGCATGTGTTGTGGCACGAGCATTGTTGGTTGTCTGAATCTCAGTGGGTTGTGTCGTGTGGGACCGTGTCGTGTGGGACCGTGTCATGTGGGACCTCCCTTAATGCGGATTATCCCCGACGGATTATCCCTGGTTGTCGGTTTGATGATTAGTCCCACATCTTCCGTTTCCTTCCACATGTGTGTGTAGATGATGTTGGTTGACATGATTCTAGCGAGTTCACGTCGTGTGTGGGACCTGCATCGTGTGTGGGTCTACATCGTGTGTGGATATGTCCCTGGTTTGATTCCCCGGTTTGGAATTTCCCCTGGTGGCTCGTCTGATGATTTGTCCCACGTCGCCTACCTCCATCACCTTTTTTTGATGTTTTCAAGATGGAGATTTCTCCTCCAGCCTGAGGGGGAGTGTTGGAAATATTGAGTCAATGTCGGTCTATTAGAGACTTTTGGTGTATTTGGATTTAGTCTCACGTTACAGTTTTAACTTTAAAAGTCCATGTATATCTTATTTAATACCCCTTTGTGAATGAATAATAAGCACCAAGAATTTTCTTTCTTCTATTTCAACACTATGAAAAAGATTTACAAAACGCACTCCAAAAGTCATTTTCTGGCAAAAGTCTTTTCACTTAGTAAATCGCAAAAGAAAACAATATCTTGACCAAACTTACCAGATCGTACATCATCACCAATATGGCCTTTTGCCTGGATTTGTTTGACAATCATCCGGAAGATAAGAACCCACCAGTAAATATGAAGAACAAGTAATGCTATTAAGAGTGTATTGAAAACATAATAATATATTGGCCCATCCACCTTGTGCTTCTCCTTGTCTAGTGTCAATGCAACTTCATAACTGCCAAGGGAGAAGTAATGTTAAAAATATGTCATGCTAGATTAAAATTTTATTTCTTACATAACAAACCAAGCAGATTGAATTAATATACTAATTTGATATGGCAACGGTGGAGGGAGGGGGGGGGGGGGGGGTAAGTATATGACTGAAACCTACTGTGGAATTGCAAGATTGGAAGCCAAATTATATAAACCATGTTGAATATATGTTATGTAACATAATGTTGGAAACATTTAGAAATTAATTCTGTGAATATTAATCTAGAAAATTATGTTTCAGAGTCAACAATCAGGATCGACTGGTTTTTTTAATTCCAAGAAAGATCCATCTAAGGCCCTTGTAGAATTTCATAATGCTCCATTTGTTGGACGGAATTGGAATTAGATATTCGAACTGGACCTGGCCAATTCCAATGTCGTTAGGAAGGAATTGAGATTACCATGTGCCAAATTTCACGTAATTCAGTATGATTTTCAATTCATTCCTTTATTTTGTCACCAAAATTGGAATTGATCCCTCCAATTTCAATTCCAATGGCTCAACTCTGTCCAAGTGAATGGCGCCTAAAAGAAATCTTGGCACCTTATAAAGGAATACTGAACAACCATTATCCATTAAGTCCATGCAAATTGTAGATGTGTACTGCATTGTTTTGTCATTATGGTGGAAAATTTTAGGATTATGTTCACAAAGTGACTGTTAAATAGATGTCATTTTAAGTTTTGTTAGTCGAGCAAATGGTATTTTTGGTTGACCTCACTAAAATGGAAAATTCACTAGCATTGGTCATAAGTTCAAATCATTAAATAAATGTCAAGTAGAGAATACTGCGCATTATATGGCACTGAACATTATGAAAAAAAATCCTGCTAATGAATGTGAGACACCAAATTTTTCACAAACCATCCCACAAACTACCACTATAGTGAATCAATCATTACAGGCCTTATCCAGGATCTGATATTTTCTCTCATATCTCACTTATCCACGAAATTCGGAGTAATTGACTGCATCAAATGAAACTGGATGACAAATACTACAAATTTGTGGTATTGGAGAACCTTTCGCATTCATCCCCTCAAATATGAAGTCAAATGATGAAAAAAAATTAGGTGGAACCTGCTGCATCGAGTTATAACAGTAACAGATAAATCCTTACAAATAAATCATCATAATTTTTGTACAATTGGTCAGGTCAACATATTTACAAAAGAATGCGAAAATTCAACGGAGTTTAGAGATCAATTCCAAATCCAAAGGTTCTTTACAAAAAAATACATGACGTGAAATTGAAATAGCTGAAATATGAGGAAATAAACAGCGCCACTGATAATCAGCCATTCATAGCTAGCATGCAAAAGAAATCAATGGTACATCTCGTCACCATATTACTTGGTGTACCATCAATAATTTCCATTGGAGATACAACGGTCAAACAATTAAAATAATGTTACATTACCTGGTGCTCCAAATGATCCAAAAAGGGAAGTATATCAGTCGAAGAACAACCCATGAAGCAGCAAAAAGGATAAATGAGGTGGCTGCAAGCCACTCAGAATCACTGTACCTAGACATCTTTCCCACTTCCAAAAATACATCACTTGCATCATGAATAGCTAAAACAACAGAACCCACTCGAGCAAATCTGTTTGAAGTGCACCATCGAATTAGATAAATGTCAAGAAGTTTTTTTTTTTCAAAATGCAAAACTGTGAAAAAAGGTAGCTTCAAATTAAAATCATAAAAGCATCTTCCCTAATTATAAATGTATCAATGCCTTTGAAGGTATCGTTTCCCACTTTTCCCTCATAAATGAAGAACATTTGCATATTCAAGAGTAACACATTGGTCAAATAATATATCTTTGCATTGTACCAGTTTGCATTAAACATGTATACATGGACATCAATAAGTTTAGTTTAGTTGATGGCTTGGTGGACCGTTAATGTCTTGAGGGTGCGGAGACGGGAGCGGAAGTGGGGTTGCAAGCCGTTCATGAAGAACCCCAAGTAATGGTCGGGGGAAGTCCGGAAACATGAGTGACCAATTACACTAAGGCATCAATGTACGAGTCAATGGAGCCCGATCATGGGGCCGGAGTAGCGGTCGTCATACCGCTGAATCAGGGCCTCGGTGAGATCTGTCCAGGTGAGGGCGGGAGAGGTCTGGCGGAGCCAACGGACCCAATGGAGGGCAGACCCTTCCATGCCGATAAGTGCGGTGGAGACCCGTTGCGTCGGAGGGGTCTGGTGGATGTCGAAGAACTGTTCGGCGTGGGCAATCCACCCAAGGGGGTCAGTCCCGTTGAATGCGGGGATGTCAGGTCCACGGTACGGTGGAGTAGGTAATTCCACCACTGCGGGTGAATCGGAGATCGTAGTGCTGGGGGATCCCACAGCAGAGGCGGCAGGAGGCCCGGAGAGCTGGTTGGGCTGTAAGTTCTGGAGCATGGTCAGAATCGAGGAGAACTGCTCGGTATGTGCCTCGAGACGCGCGTTGATGGTGGTGAGGGAGTGTTTGAGGGATTCCACGCGGGATTCCATCCGGCTCTTTGGCATATGAGGACGACTGCGCTGAGCTGGAGGTTGGCAGGAGAGTGTCGGAGCCTGGGAAGGGGCTCTAGCAGCGGACGATCGCAGCGGAAGAGCAGGCGGCGGCGGAAGAAACTAAATCAACAGAGCGGGGCAGAAGCGGCGGAATTTCGGCGGAGCGGGATCGCGGAAGACCAGAACAGGGATGCAGAGGGCGGATCAGGCGTGCCCAGGCGTTGTCGAGGCGTCTGCGGGCGGCGCGGGGCTTGCGGACGAGGGGGCGCGGTGCGTCGAATCGGGGCTTGCGGACGAGGGGGCTTGCGGAGGTGGGACGCGGTGCGGCGGATCTGGGACGGGCGCGGTGCGGGACGCGCGGACGAGGGCTGGCGAGCGGTCTTGTGCAAAACGTCGGGACACGAGACTTCGGCGTCGGATCTGGCGAGCGGTTTTGGGCGAGACGTCGTGCGAGCGCAAGGACAGCGAGACTCGAGTCTCCGACGGCTGTAGCAGCGGGCGGAATGGCAGGTCGGACCAAATAATACGAACTTGAAAGAGAATGCTTGAATTAATGAACCGCGGATACAATCCGGAGCAAGCTCCGGCCAACTCTTGGAGGCTGGTTCCTCCAAAGAGCTTCTCTCTAATGAGAGCCCAAAAGACTAAGGATCCAAAGATAACCTAACTCCCCAAAACCACCTCCTTATATAGGGAGGGGGGCTCACATCAACCCTAATAACATTTAAAGAAAATACTAATACTAATAATAATAATGATATGAGCGTGCGCGTAACAAAACAGCACCGAACCACTTGCACCCCTAAAGAGGAGTAAGTACAGAGAATGTTTTGCAGTATCAGCATGGTCTCAAAGAGGTTAATATCTGTCTATTTTTTGTTTATAAGGTTGATTCCCCAAATCAATAAAATTATATTCAACATTATCCTTTTTTGAAATTTCTGAGATGTGGACCCAGTTGTGCTTTTATCATACATGCATCTAAATATGGAGTTGTTTGGAAGTAGTTCTAGCTTATACAAATTAGGAACTTCATTGCACTCCTAGTTACCCAACTACTCTAATTGATTTAAAGTTGAATGATTTGATGCCTAATAGATACACTCCTAGATGCCTTCGTCTCTTGGAGAATGATTAAAATATAAAATGTAAATAACAAATCAACTTAAATTACAACATTTTTAATTATATTTATGCATTAATATAAAAAATAATGATATCAATTTTATGCTTTAAAAATTATTATAATAAAACTGAAAAATTTCCCCGAAAAACCATCCCAAACCACCCCAATTATTGAACCGAACCGATCGGTTTAGGTTTGGTTCGGTTTGGGGAAAAAATAACCGACCAGTTTTGTTTGGTTTCGGTTTGGATACAAATCAACACAAACCAAACCGCTTGCACCCCTAAGACTAACAAAGCTAGCGTTGGTGAAATCGTTGCATCTCACAATGTCGATCCCACATTGCTCAAGATCGGCTCAATCATTTTATCCAAATTGTGCAGAAACATGTGTAGTTATAGGCTAAGATGACCATCTCAATTCAACCTAGGTATGGATTATTAAGTTAAATTTGAATTAGACTAATTCAGGCATCAGATTGTGGTAAATAAGAGTTATCGTAATCATAGACTGGTATGATCGTAAGATTAAGATTCCTAATAGTGGTGGTTTTCATATCACACAAATGATATTTAAGAGGAGATCTTCAAAACTCCATAGTAAAAGACAGATCCTAAATTAGATAATTGAACACACAAAATTTGGTCCGTCTGATCATCAGATCAGGGTAGATGGCGACCAAGGAGCAACCAAGGATGACAGGGAGAGAAATGGAATTTCAATGTCTGGGCGAGGATTAATACAACACTGAGCTTACGAACAAGGCTATCATGAGGTCAAAGAAAAATATGGCATGGTTACATGTAATAATTCATTTACTTTAAGTAGTAATATTATTGCAAACTTCCTACTATATGCCTTGGTCTTTAATTCATAGTAATATTATTGCACACTTCTTATTATGTGTTTTGATCTTAAATTCATAGTCTTGTACTTAGGTATCATGTTTGTACACATAAATTCCTCAAAAGTACTTTTACACACGGGTGTTTCACATCGCTCATAGCATAGTAGTCTGCTCTTAGGCTGGGAATAGAAACCTATGCAGGACTAGAAACCTAGAAATTTGATGTTAGAAGTTATAATGGTGAGTGGTCCTCTTCTATGAATCGGTCGAAGATGCAAAACATTAATACAAATTTGGGAGTCAAAATTCTTAACAAAAGCGGCACATCTTTCTATAGTAGAATTCGACCTAATTTTGGAAATAGATTAGACGTCAGATGTCAATGTCAGTAAAATTGTAGAATCAAGGAGATTCTTTTAGAAGGGCATGATCAATCGACTGTCACATTTTGAGATATGAAAGGAGTTTTCAAATTAATCACCTCAGTAGCCAAAGCTATCAACACTATCAACAAGGGGGTGATGCATTCTTGGTTTTGATGAATGCATGAGTTATCAAGAAATTGCAGGATGTACCGATGATGAGTTCCCTTACATCTTTCCAGAGTAACTCCATGGTACCCATTTTGTCAAGGAGGTATATTTTCATATTTGATTTAATTCTTGGGGCAGCACCAGTGGCGAGATTCCCATACAGAATGGCACCAAAAAGAAATTGGCCGGGTTGCAAATTCAACTTTAGGAGGTACTTGAACTTGAGTTTATAAAACCTAGTACTTCACTTTGGGAAAAGTAAGTTATTTCTCTCAAAAAGGACGGTAGTCTAAGAACAGATAATGATTGTCATGAGTTGAATAGGCTAGATGTTAAAAATAAGCATTCGCACATGAGGATCGATGACTTATTTGATCAACTTAGTGGTCAACTACCAGTCTAAGAACAGATAATGATTGCCATGAGTTGAATAGGCTAGATGTTAAAAATAAGTATTCGCTCCTGAGGATCAATGACTTATTTGATCAACTTAGCAGTCAACTACCTTTTATATATTGGACTTAAGGTCGGGTTACCAGCAATTAAGGATCCATGAAGAAGACATGGAGAAAACAATGTTTCGTATAAGATATGGGCATTGTGAGTTTATAGTCATGTCTTTTCATTTGACCAATTATTTGTATGCTTTCATATGAACTGTGTAATTCAAGACTTTTTAAATTACTATCATTGTCTTCGTAGACAACATTTGTTACGTGTACACAATCGTGCAAGCGGAACCCCCTCGTCGAAACCATCGAGGCGCGCATAGGGAAGCCTCTGTGATACATTCATGGTGGAATATAATATTAGTATTATTGAGTATTAATTAATAGTCATTAGACTATTATGTATTTGTGATATGCCCTCTCTCATCTATATAAGGGGGAGAGGCATATGGGTTTAGGCATCCCGGAGGATCTTAGTTGTTTGGGACTCTCTCTCTCTCTCTACTTCTATCTCTCTCTACATTTCTCTCCTCTTGGAACTCTCCTCTCTATCTCTCAAGAATGTATCTCCTTTATTAATTAATTAATTAATGCAAATGTTCATCGTTTGAGTCTATTAATCGCCTCTCCCGCGTGCAGGGCTGCGCATTCCGGCCGCATTCCATCCACGAGCGCCTCGATCGGCAAAGTGATATGCTCACCAACATCCTCGCCATGGCGCACCGTTTCGAAGACAAACCCGATCGGCTCAGTGAACTCCCTCGAATCGTTGTAGCGGAAGCTCCATTTAGTTCGCTGCCCTTGCCGTCGTCGGACACCCTCTCCTCCGTCATCACCAGCAAACTCGAACAATGCGACATGTTCGGTAGTTTAGTCTCGGGGCCGCCTCCACTCACTCTATTGGCCGTAGCACCGGTCGTTCAATCCACGACCACATCTTCCATCCAGTCGCCGACATTGAAGACGATTCCCCTGCCTCACGGTCTGATCCCCGTCGAGTAACTGCAGTCGCACCATCTGCCACCCTTCGATCCTCTCTTGCTATCGCGCAATCTGCGCTGAGATACTCTGCTCCCGCGACCGACGTGCATGGCCACCCGCGAATATTGTTGGTCCTCTCGGCCACCATCATGCTGCCCACCGTGAAGACGATGTCGACGTGCAGGATGCCTCTTCCCAAGGGCCCTCGGCGTGCTGCTCCCATGACCTCTTTCCGCGTCCCCATGTCGTGGCTTTTTCCACGCCCTCCTTCTCGAGCCCCACCCACACCTTTTATGACGCCTTGTCGTTTTCCGCAAAGCACCATCACCTTTTTGTTTGCCATCTATCCCCACACGTATCTACCCCCTTCCTTCCTCCTTTCTTTCCTTATTTTCTCTCTCCTCGTGGCCACTGCCATCATTAAAGACCAAGACAAATATTTGTCTCCTCCGCCGCCACTATTCAGAATCTCAATACCTCCTGACAACTCGACCTTGAGGAAAAGGTCGCACACACATTTGCGCAAGTGGACCCCCCTCGTCGGAACCATCGGGGCGCGCATATGGAATCTGCCATGATACATTCATGGTGGAATATAATATTAGTATTATTGAGTATTAATTAATAATCATTAAGAGTATTATGTATTTGTGATATGCCCTCTCATCTATATAAGGGGGAGAGGCATATGGGTTTAGGCATCATGGAGGATTTTAGTTGTTTGGGTCTCTCTCTCTCCACTTCTTTCTCTCTCTCTATCTTCCTCTCCTCTTGGAACTCTCCTCTCTATCTCTCGGGAACATATCTCCTTTATTAATTAATTAATGCAAATGTTCATCGTTTGAGTCATTTAATTGCCTCTCCCGTGCGGATCGCTCATCAAGATTCGTGTGCGTAACAACATTCTTGTGTACTCTAAGAATGAAAATGATCATACTTCTCACCTTAGGATAATTTTGAGTACCTTTAGGGAACACCAGCTTTATGCAAAATTCTTAAAATGTTATTTTTGGTTTACAAGAGTCACATTTTAATCAGTAACAAAAGTTCACAATTTTCTCAAATTACCAAGTTGTTGCCAAAGTTTATCAAAACTTTTCAAACATAGCTCTGCAAATGACTTTTCTCACCAAAAAAAGAGGTATTTAATTGGAAAATTGAATGTGAGACAGCTTTTGAGTTTTGAAAGTCGGACTGATGACAACACCAGTGTTATGCTTGCCTTCAGGATTATAGGATTTTCATATTTATAGTGACGTTTTCTTTCGATGTTTGGGTTGTGTTCTTATGCAGTGTGGGAAAGTCATAACCTATGCACCTAGGCAATTAAAAAGATCACACAAAAATCTATCAAGTCTACAACTTGGAACTTGCTATTGTGGTTCATTCACTTGAAGACTTGGAAGCACTATTTTTATGGAGTTCACCATGAGATTTTCCATGTACATAAGAGCCTCGAGTCTTATTTACATAATGAGGGCTAAATATGAGATAACGCGGATGATTAGAGTTCATCTCTGATGAATGAGTATTCAAAATCACTCGAGTAAAAAAACAACGTCATAGCAGATGCACTATGTAGAAGAGACTAAGGAAATTGGTCTACTATCTCATATCCAGAGGAATTATTCAACATTTAGTGTGTTGGAGACCAGTGTTATTCCTTGTTTGGGAGAAAAGGTTTAACATCCTTGAATTGGATAGAAATAAAGTGCATCATTAAAAATAGAATCAGGTAGGCGTTACCTTTGGACCCAAAAGGTAACCCAAAATGGCATAGACTGTGTTTAGACTAGATAGGACAGAGAAAAAAAATTAGCCAAGGAGGATTTGAAATTCTATAAACAAAGGATTGCATTCCATATGTAGAGAAACTTCGAGATGACATTCTTTATGAGTCTCATGATACTAGATATTCCATCCACCCAGATAGCACAAAGATGTGTGAAGACATGAAACGCACAATTTGGTGGTCATGATCAAAGGGGATATAACAGAGCACGTAGCAAAGTGTGATGCTTATCAATTGGTCAAAGTATCAAAGACTAGGGGTAAATTGCAACAACTTTCAACCCCTTGACGACATATCGATGAATTTTGTTTATGGATTACCAAGGTCAAGTAGTGGGAACTCTTTATGGATCCTAATAGACTGTTTGACCAAGGTAGCTCATTTTTAGTTCGAACAAAAAGGCAAACCATGTAAAGCCCCGGTCTACTGTGGGTGCACTACAGGTCTGCAGGCCCTCTCCACGGATCTGATTGGCCGCAACCACTAATTCCAATGGCGGGTTGTTGAGGCTGGGGCTTGAACCCCAGACCTCCTAGATAAGGGAACTCTAAACTGGTCCTCATCACCAATTAGTATCTAGGAGGTCTGGGGTTCAAGCCCCAGCTTCAACAACCCGCCATTGGAATTAGCGGTTGCGTCCAATTAGATTCGTGAAGAGGGGTTGGGGTCACTGGTCTGCAAACCTGTACCGCACCCACAGTAGACCGGGGCGTTACAAATCAAGCTTCGTACTTGGTTCAGCTATACGTAAATGAAATAGTCAGGTCATATGGTGTTCCAAAGACTATAATTTCAAACATGGATGACATATTTACTTATAAAGACTAGAAATATGTACAAGAACAAGAGGGTACAACTTTTTTATCCCATGACAAAGCATGTCAATAGAACTATGGAAGATTTGTTGAGGATGGGCATACTTGATATATGTGGTCAATAGGAGAAGTATGTCATTTTGGTATAATTCTCATATAAAAATAGTTTCGAAGCAAGTATTGGCATGTTACAATTTGATGTTCTTTATGGAAGACGTAGAACACCAGAGCTGAAAATGAGGAAAGATGGTCAAATTACGAATCCTTGATTGATAAAACAACAGATCTAATTAAGCTCATGCATGGACGGATCAAAGGTATAAAGTAGTAGAACTCAAAGTTGGAGACCATGTTTACTTAATGGTCAAGCAATTAAAGGTGTTTTGAGACATTGAAGAATGAAAAAGCTAATTCCTAGATTCGTTGGTCTGTTTGAAGTGCTAACCAACATTGGTGAGGTTGCTTATAAGATAGCCTTACTTGGGTGTAATATATGACGTATTCCATGTATGATACTTGAGAAAATAATTTATAGAGATTCAAGTTAGATGTTTAGAACTGATAATGTATTTGTCGAATGGAATATATAGAGATCAAATATGCTTTGATTGATGTGTGGTCACCAAGAGTTTACCTAGCAGAAACAATAAATCATGTGTGATTGATGCACCTTTTTGTTTAAGCTAGTCATGATCACAAATTTTAGGATTTTGCAACAAGAGATTTGTGACATCCATAATATTTCTTTTTTTCTTAATTAATTCTATTTTTGGATTTTATTTATGGATAAAAGAGACACCCTTATGAAATTAATCGCGTTATTTAATTATGTTGGAGTATTAGATTTATATTAATATTTAGTGTGTCCATGTAAGTCCTATATAATGCCTCCTTGAGGGATGAATAAATTTAACTTTCAATTTTCTTTATATTATTTCCACATGGTATCAGAGCAGAAATTGACTCCTCCCTGAAATTCCGTCGTCGTAATTGTTGACGACCAAATTTCTCGGTGGCTTCCTCTCTAGATTCCGTTAATTTCTTCCTCTCGTTCTCGTCGGCAAGTTCTGCTCTCGCTCCCGTCGTGCAATCCTGCTTCCGCTCCCGTCGACGAGATCGACTTTTGATTTCGTCGACAGGAGTGGCATCTGCCCCCAATGATCCCGTCGACGCAGGGCTCCGCAGCTTCCCATTCGTCGTCGTGCTCTTGTCTGCGTTCTTCGTCCCGTCGAGCCCGTTGTTGCAGCTCGACTGCTTCTGTTTCCGTCGACGATTACTTCTTCTCCCGCAGACGATGGAGCTTCTTCTCCCGCAAATGATGGAGCTTCTTCTCTCACAGACGATGGAGCTTCTTCTCCCACAGACGGTCCCGATGCTGCTCATGTCTGTGTTTCTGTCGCAGATCGTCAATGACGATCCCGTCACGCTACTCTCCTGCCAAGCTCCTCTCCTCTCCTGCTGAGCTCATCTCGTGGAAAACTCCTCTCCTATTTCTGTCCAATGCTCCAGATCTATTCCAGATCTGGCCCTCTTTTCTTCTTGCTTGTGACAATGGCTCCTCTCGTGTTGAGCTCCTCTCTTTCTTCCCGGGCTCCCTCTTCTGCTCGTCGCCGCTTGATCCTTCTGCTCGTCGCCGCTTGATCCTTCTGCTCGTCGATGCTTGAGTCTTCTGCTCGTTGTTTCTTGAGTCATCTGCTCTCTGCTGCTTGTGCTCGTGCTCTGCTCGTTGCATCTTGAGCCCGTTCTCGCCGGCAGCCTTTATGCAATGATGTTTTCTTTGTTATTTTGTTTGTGTCATTTTATTTCTTGTGTTTGTTTAATGTTTGTGTGTATATTCCTTCAAGCACATGTTCCACGTGAGGGGGAGTGTTCATGACAAGGCGACTCTGATGAAATTTTTCTGACTCTCGTCTTAGTCACACGCGGCCTCCAGGCATATTTCATGTGTTGTTTATATCTCCCCAATTTCTCTTCGTTATTGGGTAAGGGTGGTATAGCCTATGTTGGTTGACTTGATTTCTACTATGGGTGCATCCAACGTGATCATGGTCGGTTTGTGGAACCAACAACGTGCGTTTTGTGCCCGGTTGGATTATCCCCGGTGACACGCAGTTGGGCCCCGCTTGTCTCATATAGCCTACCACCATTACCTTTCTTTTTATGATGTTTTCAAGCTGGAGGTTTCCTCTCCAGCTTGAGGGGGAGTGTTGGAGTATTAGCTTTATATTAATATTTATTCCATGTAATTGTCTTTAGGATTTAGTCTCACACCTTAGTTTTGAGTTAGTGTGTCCATATAAGTCTTATATAATGCACCTTTAGGGATGAATAAATTGAACTTTCAATTTTCTTTCTATTATTTCCACAAATAATTTGCCAAAAAACTGGATGATAGCTACTCAATTTATTTTCATAATCTGATAAAAATCATAACGGATCAATCGTTCGATCGAGATGCCTATTTAAATTATCTTAGTTTTATGTTTGAACGACTAATTAGATAAATTTATTTTAATGTTTTATGTATTTAATTTCAAGGCCGATATTAAAGACCTAATAGCTTTATTTGAAAGTTTAATAACATATTTTGATAATTCCTTCTTTATTGGTGTCTTTGTAATTAATCAAGAACAGATTGTCCGCCTTTTATTAACTCGAGTTAAGACCCCACTCACGGTTTATTCCACTACAAAGCAAGTCTATCGTTTCCATGAGGAGAAAACATGCGGGCCTTCGGTTGCACCTCCACCTTCATGCTGCAAGCCAGCATTTCATCATTCTTCACGTCAGGAGGAGTGTGTTGCTTCCTCTCTCATAGCTTATGCTCAACTCTTTTCCCTTCCACCACTTTCGTCTTCCTCACACCTTTTTGGGGGATTTCTATTTAGAAATGGGCAAGGCCTAAAAAGGAAAATCAGGTAGTTTGGTGGGATTTTGAAGGAGAACAATTGAGTTTTCGTGATAAACCTAAGTGAGAAGCTTTGTCACCTCAATGCACATAAGTGAGAAGAAACATCAACATAACAACTTTCTTTCCCTTAAGTTAGGCATCTCCTGTAATACATGATTTCTTCTAATAGATTATAAGTTTTCATGAATTATATGAGAAGTTTATATTAGATTTCATATATGGACACATGTTACACTGTAGGTTCTCGTAGGAACATCCTTAGATTTATCCTTTTTAACATACATAAGGTTTGCTTAACCTATATGGAAATGAGAACTTGGAACTATAGAAAAGTTGAACGTGCATCTTAGACAACATTATGTGCATAGAATATTTAATTTTAACAATGTATTAAAATAGATGTAGTCAACAACCTAAAAAGTTTTAATTCGATAAAATATTGGTTAAAATAGTTAATAATTAGTTTAATACAATTACTAGACTGATGAATCGTGCAAATTACATGTTATAGTGTATATCCTAAACATCATATATTAACTTTTGGACAAGTTCGGGAGTTGATTTATTTCGTATAAGGTGGAGGCACACCAACATACTTGTATGACATAGAAGACCATGGAAGGTCTGAATGGGAATGTAGGACCAATCTAGTATAAAGCCTATGGTATTCCGTTGAGTTGATGCACCATGAAATGATGTAATAGAACGTACAGGTTGAGCACTAGTAACTCTAATCAAAAAATGTGCTTAAAAAATAACTCAAATAAGTAAATTTAAGATAAGTAGTGATTATGATCATTTATAGGAAAAACATAAATTATAGAACTTAGAGATGCATGAATCGCCTGGTTTTATGATAAATCTAGAACTATGCGAATCATTGTTTTCTAGCAATGTATTAATTTTATAATATTGTTGAGTCATAAACATTTCAGTTATATTCCTGCTCTTCTTGATAAATTCATTATGATGCAGATGATTTAATTATTTTAGTGTACACATTTGTAGATTGAGTGTTAATTTGCATGTTTGACATTCAGTAGTATATTACTTCCCCTCCCATGGATTTAGGGCACTTGAAGGAAACTATATTCTTACTCGTCAATGACTGACCCACTTATATGGGCTTCTCTTTAAGGAAAGTCAAGTCGGGAGCTCCATTTAAGTTAACCCCCTCGAAAAAAAGAAAGATTACAATTTTAGTTGTAGTTTTTATGATCCTCTTTTTAATGAACAGAATTTTCTGATTATGATTTAATAGAGTTTAGTTTGCATTTCAGTTTTCAATGGACATTTTATTTAATTGGTTCTAAATTTCACTACAGATATTCTCAACACTTGGTAAGAATTTTCCTTCCGTTGTTATCTTTTCATGTTATTGTTACCATTAGTATTTCTCTAGTTTTAGAACATAGAACGAGTATAGGACCAACTCATGTTACAGTGTGACACTAAGGAGGAGTGTTACACCTCTACTAAAATTACTCTTTTGGCATCAAGCGAAGTCATCTTCTTCCATGTCCTTATCAATTGGTATCATAACCGACCAATCCTTAAGTTCACAAGAGACCTTAGGTATCATCACAACCACCCATCATCCAAAATCCTTCCAAAATATCACCCCACCCACCATAACAAAAAGCCTAAAATGAAACCAAGATTATGCCCAGCTGAGCATTTCCTAATCTTTATTACCCTAGTTTCGTCTGACACCGCGACCACCACCACCTACCACTAACAACAACAATAACAACCAAGTACAAACCCTACAAAAAAATCGAGCAACAACGCCAAATTCGTCCAGCCACCCTGCCCCTTCCAAGAGAGCCCTAAATTAAGCAAGCTTTGGTGTCATGATTTCCTCCTAAATTGAAATTTTGATCACATCTTAATTGGTTCGCAAATCTCCCACAAAATTTCCACAAATACTTTACAATAATCATCCAAATGCCCTTCCAAATATTCCAAAAGAAATCATTCATCAAATCTCTCAATATATACACTTTCCTTCCACTTAAAGGCGCCATTCAATCCATCTAGCATGGACTCAATATTTTGCATATATCAAATTTTGTCAGAATTGCAAATTTTATTGTCTTCTCTTTTATTTCTTTGTTTTGGATAATTTTTTGGTATTTTATTCAAAGGAAAATGAAGATGTTGGGAGATAGCCCAAAGACCTCAATGCATGCTAAGCCATAATTGTACAATCATAAAAAAGATGGATTACAGTGCCAGATACGTGAAAATCAACCAGGGGAAAACCAACAACAGTGCAGTAATTAAGTGCTTGGAGCATGATAAATTGTTCTAATGTATGTGCTAAGCATGATAAGTTGTTCTAAATGTAATTTCAGTAAATTAATATAATGGACACATAACTTCTCATTAATAGTATGATGCGAACACGGGAGATCCCATCGGCGGGTCGTGGTTGGCACGTGTATACACACGTCGCGCACGTGGGCCGGATATGGCGTAATCAAAGGAGGAATTATCTTTATATGCAGCTTCCCCATTATTGATTTCCTATTGCTGCTTTCCTATTATTGTTTTCCTACATTTAGTTACTTTCCATTGTCGCACTTTCTATTTACGTTTCCCTCCTTTTGTATTGAATCACTCCCCAATATAAGGGAGGTATGGCACTATAGTTGGTATGCTTGTATTGGTTTTTGTTGAAAGAAATTAGAGAGAAATACGACTCAGTGAATTCCCTCTTGTCATATCTGTCTGCACCCTATCAATTTGGTCCGACCTTGCCCATCGCACGTCATGCGTAGGCCGCGCAGCCCCTGCTGGCGCCCCGACGTGCACCCCTGATCGCGTACCTCATCCTACACGCCTCACTACGCACGCCCGTCATCTTCAGCACCGCCGATCAGCCATCAAGCCGTCATCGACGGCCTCTCCCGCCTACCAGTCTTCGCCCTTTCAGCGGGTTCCCCATCGGTGCATGCCCCTCGCCCGCCGCATGGCAGGAGAAAAAGACTCTACAGCCGCCACCCCCTCTGTTGAGGACCAATCCGTTGAGGCCCTCTCCGACTGTATTGATAGCGTCGATACCTCCCTCTCCAACCTCCAAGTCATCGTGCACGAAATCCACACTCTCCTCGTCACCAGCACGACGCCTCCGCTGCCACCGCCTGCACCGTTTTCCGCCTCCACCAGCAGCGTCGCGGGACTCTCTTCCGCCCTCGGGTGAACCACCCGCACACCACCTTCAGCGCCTGGAGATTCCAATTTTTGACAGCCTCGATCCTTTGGCATGGTTAGCCCGCGCGGAGCAATACTTTGACCTACAAGCCACCCCGGACTGCCAGATGGTTCCTCGCGTGAAGATCTACATGGAGGACTCGACCCTCCACTGGGTTCGTTGGCTACGCAAGTCCAATCCTATGCTCTTGTGGCCGCACATCAAGGAGGAGATATTTCGTTGCTACGATACGCGAAATACAGGAAATCCCTTCGAACGATTGAGCAATGTTCGCCAGACGGAGTTTGTAGACTCCTACATCGAAGCCTTCATTGAAGTGGCCTCACAGGTTCCCGGGCTCACGCATGATCACTACTTGGGTTCTTTCCTCGTCAATCCCCACCCCCATATTAGGCCACGACTTCGGGTGCATGACCCCGCTACCCTATTGTGGGCTATGGAGCAAGCCCCTACGTTGAGGTGGACTTCGCCACCTTCGCCTCAGCTTCTCATTTGACCGGTACCCCGCCCACACCACGACTATATCCAGCGAAGTCGTCGGCCCCTCCGGCCTGCCTGCTTTTATAATCGCCTGGGGTCCAGGTCCGACCGTCGAGGCGCCCTCCTCCTGCCCCGGCTCGGACAAAGGCGTCGCTCCATAAAATCTCCCATCAAGAATATCTCAACCTCCGCAACAAAGGCCTATGTTTCCGTTGTAAGGGGTCGTATTCTCCCACTCACGATTGCCCCAACAAGTACTTCAAATGCTACTCGGTAGCGAAGATGACATCGGTTTAGCCGACTTCGAAGCTTTGGAGCTCAACGAGGACGACCTCTGTATTACCCCGTCGGCACAACTCCAGCGCTTGGACGTCTCTTATTACTTGGTTCACGGCCAAACTAGACCATGCACAATAAAGTTGGCGGCCTCGCTCTGCAACCGCCCCACGGTGATGATGATCGACAGTGGGGCGAGTCACATTTCATTTCCGCCAACCTCGTGGCGGAGCTTCTCCTACCGATTATGCCAGCCCCGGGATTCCACGTGTCTCTCGGCGATGTCCAACACACTCACACGGGAGGGTGTTGCATCGGTCTTTTCCTCGCCATCGGCTCGTACTCAGGTAAGGATGATTTTTACATCTTCGGACTAGGAGGATTGAATGCCATCTTGGGCGTAGCTTGGCTACGCACGCTGAGCGATATCAAGCCCAATTGGGACCACCTCACAATGACTTTCAAAACTCCAGGGCGCACGTACCACTTGCAAGGGGACCCGGCGTTGGCACGTTCACTGACCGGCATACGCTCAATCCTTCGAACCGTCGACCCGGACATCAGCATCCTCTTATGGCACATGGGGGAAGACGCGTTGTCGGCACCACCAGCGTCGCACGCCGACATCCAGAGGTTGTTGGACCGCCATGGGTCCCTCCTCACCACGCCTCAAGGGATTCCTCCAAACAGGGCCTCAAATCACTCCATTGTCTTATAATCGGGCATGTATGCGGTGTCCATCCGCCTGCACCGCTATGATCACGATCAGAAGGCGGCCATGTAGGAAATGGTCGCAAAGATGCTTAAGGAGGGCATCATACAGCCAAGTGCAAGTCTTTTCTCCATCCTGGTACTTTTGGTATTTTAGAAATTCGGCAATTGGAGATTCTGTGTGGACTATCAGGAGCTGAATAAACTCACGATTCCGGGCAAGTACCTGATTCCACTCATACAGGAGTTGTTGGATGAATTGCAAGGCGCGGCCTATTTCTCCAAGCTGGACCTACGCTCAGGCAACCATCATATCCGGGTCCGGGCCGAGGACGTGCCCAAGATCGAAGCAGTCACGCAGTAGGAAACACTGACGAGCATCTGTGCGGTACGCAGATTCTTAGGTCTCACAGATTACTATCGCCGCTTCATCCGCAACTATGGCGCATTGGCACGATCACTGACCGACCTCCTCAAAAAGGGGGCACCGTTTGTTTGGAGCTCGGCATCACAGGAAGTATTTCATAATTTGCAGCGCGCACTTGTCTCTGCCCCCGACCTTGGAATGGCAGATTTCTTCAAGCCCTTCGTTGTCGAGTGTGATGCATCTGGGAAGAGAGTCGGCGCGCTCCTCAATCAAAAGAGACGCATCATCGCATATTTTAGTAAGGCCTTCACTGACCAGCGATAAGCGGCCTCATCATACAACAACGAGCTATGGGCGCTTGTTCGCTCCATCCAACATTGGCGGCCTTATCTCCTCGGTCGGCCGGTCGTGGTACGTACGGATCACCGCAGCCTACGACATTTATGGAGTGAGAAGGTCACAATACCCGCTCAACAACTATGAATCGCCAAGCTCTTGGGGTACCACTTCTCCCTCGAATACAAAACGGGACGCACAAACACCGCAGTGGATGCCTTGTCCCGCAGGGGACACGGAGGCACATTGGCAGCAAACTCCCATTTTCGGTGGCGGGACGCGGATGCCATGCATGTCGAAGTTCAGAAGGATCCCCACTATGTCGCCATGATTCAAGACCTGCGTGGCAACCCCAGATCGCACCCTCCCTTTCGCCTAGTGGGGAATCGACTTTACTACCGAGACCGGCTCGTGGTTGCCGAGTCATCGTCATGGGTATCCCGGTTGCTCAAGGAGTTCCACGCCACACCGACAACCGGCCACTCCGGCGCCTACCCGACGTACCACCGACTCACTGCCTCCCTCTACTGGCGGGCATGATGAGGACCGTGCAACAGTTTGTGTCCAATTGCCTGACTTGCCAAAAGGCCAAATACCAAGTTCTCGCGACGGCCGGATTACTCTGGGCCCTACCTGTACCCGACCTTGTCTGAGAAGACATAGGCATGGACTTCATCACCCTCCTTCCTCGTTCTCAGGGCTACGATTGCCTACTCGTCGTGGTGGATCGCCTTCTAAGTACGGGTATTTCATACCCATCAAGTATCCTTACACAGCCAGTTCGGTCACCAGAATTTTCATAGGAGAGGTGGTCCGACTCCACAGCTTCCCCCACTCCATCATCAGCGATCGCGACCCAGTATTCATGAGTGATTTTTGGCAAGAGATGTTCCGTCTGCAGGGCAACAAGCTACGCTTCAGCACAACATACCATCCGCAGATAGACGGGCAAACGGAAGTTCTCAATTGTTGTGACGGCACGTACTTGCGATGTTTTGCTACTGAGCAGCCTCGAAAATGGACCCACTGGATCACGTGGGATGAATTGTGGTACAATACTTCCTATCAGTCGGCCACGGGCATCACCCACTTCCGGACAGTCTACGGTCGGCCACGGGCATCACCCACTTCCGGACAGTCTACGGTCGGCCACCTCCACAAATATTGTGCAGTTTCCCGAAGAATGTCAAGTGCAGCCCATGGCCTCCGATCTCCATGATCGAGATGAGGCCCTTCGTAAACTGAAGCACCACCTTTCCTGTGTCCAGCAACGCATGGCTCAGCAAGCCAACCGTCACCGCCGCGAGGTGGTATTTTCACCGGGCGAGAAGGTGTTCGTGAAATTACGTCATCACAGGCAGAGTTCGTTAGTCGGGCGACTATATCTCAAGATTTATGTCTGATACTATGGTCCCTTCCTGGTCTTGGAGAAAATAGGAGAGGTAGCCTACCTCTTACAACCGCTCACTGTTAGCCGCATCCACACGGTCTTCCATGTATCGCAGCTCAAGAGAGCATTGGGGAACCACCCCCTTCAGGCCACTCTACCGGATGGGTTAACCGTGGAGTTAATTCCACACTATAAACTGGCAGCAGTCCTAGGCTCTCGAGTCGAGCACATCCAAGGGAAAACAAGAAATTTTTCCTAACAATCACCCTTTATTTGGTATAACATATTTTATAGAAAAGTAAAGTGATTTATAGACTTTTTGGAAGAAAAAAAGGGAGGGTAGAGAAGCATAATGAATCATTCTTGAAAAATAGACATTCTATTCAAACAAGAAAAATCATCTTTTTTATAAAAGTTTCTCAAAACGTTCCACCTTATACTCAAGGAGAAATATAACTCCATCATGAGAAATTCAGCAAAGAAAGAACAGCTTACTATCCACCCAGCTATTTAACAAGAAAATCATATAATGCATTTAACAACCTCGGCTGAATAACTAAAACAAACTTTGTATACCTAGTTGTAGCTTTGTCCGGATTATCCTTGAGAGATTTTGTGATGGTTTCCAATCTCCTCAAATCATTCTCAATATCTGGGTAAACCTGACTTAGAGTGCATTTCCTTCTCAGCACCTCTATGCACAGCTTCTTGATAGTTATCAATTCTGTTCCGGCCTTGATTATCTGCTTGCCATTTAGCATCTGCAACTCTTCCCTTCTAACATGAAGGGATATCTTCTAGGGAACTTTGAAGGAGGGAGCAGGCCCTAATGATTCAGAATGTGATCCTCCACGCAAAATGAGAGGATCACTATGCTTAGCAACACCAGTTGGATTTAATTTGATAGGGTAGGCCCATTTCCTGGCAGATGACCGTAACTTCCTGGCAACAGCTAGGAGGGCTAAGGCGGGGGGATAAGGGAGGGCTCTGGGGTAGAAAATTGTTGTCTGGAATTTAATTCCAACATCTGGAGGTCATGTCGACCACCTAGGATAGAAATTGGGCAGCTAGATGTGGGCTGGAGGTTGGCAAGGTGCAGTCGGCTGTACTGGAGAAGGGAGAGACTCGGTTAGAAGGGTGGTTCACCACATGTGGGAAGTGGGCGGCTATTGAATGGGAGTAGTGGGGGGCTCGGTTTGGGTTGAAGAAGGTGGATCCATGTGAGTGAGGGAGAGAATTGAGGAGGAAATGGGGAAAATAGGAGAAGGGGAGGAAATTTAGAAGTGGCCTAAATTTTGGGATGGTGGAGAGAATGGAGTAGTGGGGATTAATGGGAAGGTGGTTAGGGAGTTATGATGGTTGTGGGAGGGTGGTGGCTAGCTAGACGTGGTCGGAGGGCAATTGTCAGTGGTGGTGGTTGGAGGTTGTTTCCGGCGATTGACGAAAAACTGAAACAATGAAGGGGCTTGAGGAGTGGTGGTGGTGGTGGCTTGCCGGAGGTGGACGGAGGAGGTTTCCGGCGATCGTCAGAAAAACTAAAAGTGGAGGGGAATTTAGTTGGAGGAAACGGTGGAGGAATTTTGTAGAGGAGGGGAACTGAAGGAGGAGGCCGGCTGGTAGAGTTGTTGGTAGTGGTGGCGAGGGGATTGGCTGGCTATATAGAGGAAGATGGTTGTGGGAGGGGCCGGATGGATGGAGGTGTGGGAGGTGGTGGGGAGGGGATTGACCGGTTATGAGGAGATAGGTGGTTGTGGGAGGAAGCCGGCTGGATGGAGGTGTTGCAGGTGTTGGGAGGGGATTGGTCGGCTCTGAGGAGAGGGGAGAGGAGGGGTAAGTATCCAAGATTCGCACTTGGAATTCCGGCTTCGGTAAGGGGTGATCAAAAAAGGAGGCTTCTTCGCTCTAATTTTCAATAGTCATCCATGGAGCCCTCTAACCTTATTTATAGATTAGAGAGGTACAACAAACGGTCACGACTCTCCGTTTGTTGTAACCCCCAGAACATACAAAAACAAAATGAAAATAAATAAAAAACAACAAAGAACATAAAATGTTTTGATCGACGATCAGCTCATGATGAGTGGTCCCGATCATCGTTGGGCTCGTGGTCGGCGCAAGTAGACTCTAACGAGCCATGTGGCATGATCCCCATCACTTTCCCTGCACAATTGGTTGGAAACTTAATTTCCTGAAGATTTGGTTGTTTTTGGCCTATTCTTTCATAATGAAGAATGAATGGTAGAAATCTGCAACTTCCGTCCCAAAATCCCGAGGTGAAAGGAGGGGCCAACAAACTATAAGTGTGGGTGTGTGAAGACGGGCAGACAATATGGACTAACGAGGCATGTGAGCCTCGCCAGGTGATAATCCAACAACCATTGTCCCACTCGACAAGCTAGTAGACTGTTGCACACAGCCGCCAACACACACACAGCTTGTCAAACCAATGTTTTGATACCAAGTAGAAACCTGCAGCTTCCATCCCAAAACTCTGAGGTGAAAGAAGGGGCCAAAGAACAATAAGCATAGACGGGTGAACGCAGGCAGGCAATGTAGACTAATATGACAGATGGCCACGTCAGGGGAAATCCAACAATCATGGTCTCACTTGACATGTTGGATGACAGCCATCATTGTGGATATGACTAGTGCAGCCATCATTGTGGATATAACCACCCTAGGTTATGTAGATAAAGTAATTCCTTAGCTATCTTTGATGGGAGATAATGCCGAAGTGATCGACCATGTTGAGTCCTATGAGGATACAGATCAAATAGGAGATAGTTATGACCTTCTTCGGCATGAGCTGTGAGAAGAATCTCATATCCGACTCTTAACATCTTCAATTTTTAGAAAAAACTAGTGCTAGAGACATGTGGCAAAGATTAGAACCATGGAAGCTATGACTGCATAATTAACCCTTGAATAGAATATTCAAATATTCGTGTTTGAAACGTTCAAATTATACGAAGAAATTATTTGTTTTAGATTTTTTTTCTTGAATTATTTGTATTATATGTTTTTCACATTTTTGACCCTAGTGTAAGCTTATATAAAGACACAATCGCTTAACAAAATTTTGTCATTAACGAAAATTTATCGTTCTATTCAAAAAACTTTGTTATTTATTTTTATAATTACATCCCTTCTCTTGAGAATCCTCAATTACAATTTTGGAAAACTCAAAAACTCTTCGTCCACTCTTCTGACCATCGGTCACCAACTATCAAACGTCGTCATCGCCGCCACTCGTTGTTGCCCTCGCAAGCCGCCACTAGCCACATGCATCGTCACTGTTGTCGACCAACAACATTGTCGCAGTTGACATACCAAAATTTTGACCAACTCCAGCAAGATCAAAAGAGAAGACCCTACCAAACCCTAAGGAGTAGATCAAGGGTAGATCAAATGAGACCCATTTTTGCATACTCTTAAAGAGGTATCCTGTTTATTTGTTTTAAATTAAAATCTCTTTTTAAGCCCAAAAGTTCATTTTGTCACATCTAGACCGGCATTGCTCTATTTTGAATCAAGCAATGAAGTGCTAGATATGGATCACTAAACAACTAGGATCGGGCTTAAAGTGGTAACAAGTAAGATTTGTACCTTGGAAGTTGGAATACTCAAAACCAAAATCAACGGTCGATTTTAGTGCTCATCACCCAAACAAAAATTTAGATAATAAACCTAAACAAATCCAACCCCACAATCCCCCACCCCACACACACACACACGCGCATGTAGACACATACATGCATCTATTTGCACTTATAACGATTTCAAACCATATCATCCATTTCATCATATTCAGCAATTATCAAACATCATGTCTGACATAGTATTGACCAATTGTTTGTGGGTAACTCAACATACTCGTGAAACCCTAGAGTAGTCGTCGAATCTAGAAGGAACTCGGCAAGCCACATGAGGAGTTGTCTGATTTAAGAAGCACTCACATAGGTCAAATACCCACAGCGCCTTCTATGTAAGCAATCACGCGTCATAGACGGTAAAGACGCTTCGGCGGGCGTCAGAAGTGCGTTAATGAAACAAATAGGATCGGCCTTAAAGTGGCACGACTAAGATTTGTACCTTGGAATACTTCAAATTGAAATCAACTAGTGGTTCTAGTGCTTATCACCCAAACCAAAATGGAGATAATAAACCTACACACATCCAAACCCACAATCACCCCCCACCCACCCCACGGAAAAAAAAACATTCACTTCATATAGTTGCAGTAACCACCCTTTATGCACTTCGTTCCCCTCCAAAACTTAATTCATAGACGGTTGTATTATCAGAATACTAAGATGTCACATCTGAAGTTAAAGATGATACCCTATTACATCAAAACTTGTGATCTCGTTGTTATTATTAATTTATTACTCAAGTTAAAGATGATACCCTATTACATCAAAACTTGTGATCTCGTTGTTATTGCCACTACCATTGATGGTTAATTGTTTTTTTCTTTTAATAATGACATGCCAGCTTGTTGCTTCTGTCACTTCAAACCCAAAATAGCATCCTCTTTACTGCCTTGAACATAGGTAATTAAAACAAGTCTATTTGAAAATGTACGAAGATATCCAATTTATACTTTTCCTAAACGATTAATACGAAGACGACTCCCCGGGCCTGCCACGCCCTATGTGCCCTAGTGACATTTGTGTCTTTTAGTGTATTTTGTCTTGTAAAGGGTCTCCATCTATATAAGGAGACGTTAGTATGAGAAGAGGGTATCTTGAATCATTGTCTAGGAGTAGGGTCTGATGGGAGTGTTGGCTCTTAGAGGGATCCTGCCTTCAAGAGGTGGTATCGAGCATGTGTCCTTATAAGTTGTATTATCATTTTGCATTAAATTGTTGTTCGGTGATAGCCAGAGCTATCGTCTGGTCCGACCTGCCCCTCACTTAGTGTCTCCGCTGGAACCCTATTTGGATCTCATTCCCTATTCCCAGAAGCAACCGCTCACCCGATTCCCTCGTCTTCCACCGATCCACTCGGTAACATCCACTATTCACGAAGCCAGCGCCGAACCGCATCGCACATGTACACCCTTCACGTCGTCGCACGATACCCGCGGTAAGAGCTGCGGGTCTCGCATGCATAATCTGCGCAATCGGCCAGCCCAATCATCTTCTTCCTCACAGGCTCGTCCTCCTCCAGTCGCCGTCCCATCCAACACCTCACTCTACATCTCGTCGGCCCTCCAGCGCGTCACTCCTCATACTGCCGGCCCTTCATCGCCTCTTTCCGCATCTCGTCAGCCCTCCAGTGTTGCCTTCAGCATTCCATCGGCCCATCAGCACCTCTTTCAACATCCGTCGGTCGTAGCCGCTTCCTGTCCCATCCCCCTCCCTCCCCGACAACCCCAGCCTCCTTCCGCCTCCTTCCAGCAACCACGAGTGTCTTCTTCGACCGACCGCAGTCCACCTCCACTGTGGCAACCAGAGTCCACCCACTCCGTTGTTTCGGTCGCTCATTTCTCTTCTCTGACTCATCCATTACATGCCTCAGACCCATTTTATGGCCCTCCGAGCCGACAAGAATACCTCCTCTTCGTCCTCCACCGAGTCCACTCGCTTGGATCAGTTCGAAGACCGTTAGAAGATCTCACGCTCCGTTTCAAGAGTTCGCGGCGACGGATCAACCCCCCCCCCCCCCCACACACACACACCTCCCTCCTTGACCCGCCCCTGATTACATGTGGTTCCTCTACCCTGTTGCGGACATCCACACGACCCATCTCTGCCGGATTGAGATTCATGTGTTCGACGACACTGACCCCCTCGGTTGATTGCACACGCCGAACAATTCTTCGGCCTCCACTCCACCCTCGTAAACCAGAAGGTTTATCTGGAGACTATTTATATGGAGGGTTCGGCGCTCCACTGGGTGCGTTGGACGTGTCAGTAGATCCCTGACCTCTCGTGGCCAACATTGAAGGAGGTACACCCTACCAATATGACACCAGCCAAGTGGATAATGCCTACGAGCGCTTCAGCTCTGTTCACTTGTCTGACACCGTCGTCGCATACATCGTCGAGTTCATCGAGGCCACCACACACATCACCGGCCTCTCCCCAGACCATTATCAGGGGTACTTTCTCGTGGGCCTACAACCCCAACTTTGGGCACGCCTTTGGTTTCACAGCTCAACTACTCTCTCTTGCATCATGGAACAAGCTCGTTGATTCAACAACGAACTCAACACAGCACAGTTGTCCTCCTCTACCCAACCACCCCACCAACCGCTGCCACCGCCGAAATCTCCATCGTCTCTCCATCGCTTCGATCACCTGCCTCTACTTGGGCTCTTATTGATCGTTCTGCCACCGCCTCCAGTTCCACTACATCCACCTCAACCATTACCTCTTCCACCTCAGCGCTTATCTCACCATTAGTACCTCGAACTTCACCACAAGGATCCTTGCTTTTGCTGCCACCAACCGTACTTTCCCACCCATAAATGTCATGTCACGACCCGTCTAAAAGCAAAAATCAGAGTGCGCTTCAGGCGGGTCGTAATAGTTGGTATCAGAGCTAAGTTATTTTCTAAAGATAAAATATTCATTGGTTTTTGCATATTTTGAATTGCACTGTACAAGTATATTTATGCATTCCGCATTTCTTCACTCACTTTATCATTAACTGTTGTTCTCGGCTGAAACACTCATAGTACACTCATAGTCATGAGTAGTATGCACACGGATGTTAAGGGGTTATGGGCAAACTTAACATTTTATGTGCATACGAATTTTCACTAGAATATACACCGCTTGCGAATATTAAATGGTTATAGGTAAATTTAATATTTTCAAGTGTAATGGCATTAATAACACAATATGCATGACATGTTAAGCGATATGGGCACTTTACGTGGTATGTGTATTCATTCATGAACATTCTTAGGAACGTATTTTAGGCAAAATTGCATTGCATGCACAACATAACTCATTGCACAAGTGTTAAGCTAAGAACAACAGATGATAATTGTACACACATGGATTTACTAATCATTTACTATTGCACATAATTCTACTATTGCAATTGCATGATCATTACCTAGAGTTGTCCAATGAAAATGTTGTAGTTATTACATGATTTACGTAACCGACAGTGCAAAAGTGTTAGAACCTCTAGTCTCAATTCTTTCTGTTCTGCTTGATTATCAATTTTACTAAATTCTCTTATACCTCTTTCTAGATGGCTCCTAAGCGGCCGAGTCGCAAGCAGGCTACCTCTTCTGCGGTGGAAGCATCTGGAGAAGCAACTGTCCAGCTTCTGAGACAAATTCTAGATCGTCTCACTCGCGTGGAGGAGGATCGCCAGACTTCTGATCCCGCCTCTGGTTCCGGCCGCACGGGGACAGTAGGAGTATCTACCACTCCTGGAGCCACCCCTCCTACATCTGATCCCGGAACCAACTCGCTTGTCGTCAACCTGGTGACCCCGTTTGCGTCAAATCCGGTTGCTCCTCTTGTAGCGATGGTTGATACCCTGGCGTTCAAAAGGCTAAAGTCGTCATCTTACAATGGCGACCGTGACTACTTCGTCCTATCTGAGTGGCTCTCCCAGATGGAGAAGCACTTTGAGTATGTTGGAATTCCAGAGGCTCAGAAGGTTCTTCTTACGGCCTACCAGCTGATCGAGGATGCTTACACCAGGTAACGTCAGGTGGCTTCAACGCCACAATCTCTCCAATTCTGTCGTCATGACCTGGGTCAATTCAAGGAAGCTATCATGGAGAAGTTTCTCTCTTCTGTGGAGCGGGACAGGCTCGCTGAGAAGTTCTTGTCCCTCCAGCAGCCCGACAGGCCGGTGACCGAGTATGAAAAGGAGTTCTCTCGCCTATCCCTCCTTGTTGTGGAGTTGGTGTCAGACGAGGCCAAGAAGATCAGTCGCTTTGTGAAGGGACTTCGCCATAATTTTCGCCAGCATGTGGTAGCTCATGGTGACGCCTACGCTGAGACTGTAGAAGATGCCCTGCAGGTGGAAGTTATTGAACTGGAGCGTACAGCTAAAAAGGTCCAGCATGGTACAAGCAATGCTGTCACATCTGACCACAAGCGAAAGGGTACTTCATCTCAGGAGTAAGGCCTCAAGTCTAAAGAGGTGTGTGCCTTTTGCCACAAGGTGGGCCATGTTGCGCAAGTCTGTCGCACCCTCGTGAAGAAGCAGAAGATAGTTATCCCTGCACAGCAACCTCAGGAGACGCTTGCCGTTACCTCCACCGTCTGTGCTTACTGCGAAACGCCAGGTCACCTGCTGAAGGACAGCCGTCGTAAGCAGAATGTCTGCTACATATGTGGACAAGTTGGGCATCATATCCAAAACTGCCTCATGAAGGAAAGCCCAATTTTTGCTCCGCCTCTGCAATATGTTTCGGAAGCTCAGGAGAAGAGTAAAGCGGTGTTGAACGTCATCTCTCAGGGCGAGGCGCTCGCAGCTACCGACGTCGTCTCTGGTATGTATGCATTGTTATTAGTTTTCTGCATCTAATTTTATCTGTTTAGATTTGAACAATCATGATTTGCGTCTGGCATTTCCATTTTTAGGGAGATTTAGGGTCAAGAATAAGTAGATGCAAATTCTTTTTGATTCTGGTGCATCTCATTCCTTTATTGCGCGGATATTGTGGACCTTCATCGTTGGCCTACTTCGACACTTGAGGTCCCTTATGAGATCTCTGTGTCTGGCTATCTGCACCTTTCTAATAGGGGTATCCTCAATTGTCTGATTATGCTTGGTGAATTGCTAGTCTCAGACGACCTCATAGTTCTGAATATGATAGTGTTCGATGTGAACTTGGGCATGAATTGGTTGGTTGCGTATAGAGCAAAACTGGAATGTGTGGCAAAGAGGGTCAATCTCAGCATCGATGGCAAGGACTTCAGCGTTCATGTTCAGACCCGCGGTCACCCGAAGGTAATTTCTACTGTACGTGCCACTCGTCTTCTTGGACAATGATGCTCTGCTTATTTTGTGTATGCTTCTCTTTCGGATTCTGCCTCTCCTCAATTTGAATCTCTTCCAATTGTTTTTGAGTTTCCTAATGTTTTTCCTGCCGAATTGCCTGGGATGCCTCCTGATCGAGATGTGGAGTTCTCGTATGTTCCCAGATGATCGGAAAATGATTTAGAAGAAGCTAAGTGAAAGATCACTCCATCGAGTTGCAGACCACAAGCGACTCATATCCATCGTGATGTGGAGTTCTCGTATGTGGATTTACTCGATCGAGTTCATTTAGTGGTCGGCGGATAGTGGATTGCAGTGGAAATGAGGGATTTTGCTCCAATTGACACCTAAACTTAAAACATCTAACTTTGATTCGGTTGTCAGATTTTTGCCCACAACACCTTTTCGGAATGAGATCGGAGCCCGTCCGCACCCTGTTCGCTCGGCGCCGACCTCAGAACTGTATATTCCTTTCTCTACGGCTACTGCAATAACTAAAAACTGAAGCTCTCAGTCTCACTCTCCCTTACACGATGCAATGGTGCAGTGATCATTGTCTGTCAATCGATGCCCGAGATTCTTCTTCTCAACTAATATCTATTCCAGGTTCAGATTTTTTTTATCCCTTTGCTATACAGTTCTTCCTCTTTACTCCAATATTCATAATATTTATTGAAATTCATTTACTTTTCTAGGCCATCTTCTCACAAAAAAATTTTCTCTACATTGGTGGCTAGGACATCACTGAACATGTACGTCTACTTTCTCCCTTTCTCCCTTACTCGCCGTTCGCCAAGGGAGCACCCCCGTTAGTTATATACATAAATAAAAAAAGTCTTGTAAAATAATTTAGGGGAGCATTCTCCAGGCCACCAAGTCAGGCAGCTCGGATTCTTCTACCTCGGTCACGTAGTCTGCCAAAAAGTCTGCCACCATTTGGGCTTTTATGGACAACCTGGGAACATACGAGATCTCTGTGTCTATCCGCTTGGGCTTCTATTCACCCCTCCATAGTGCAAAATAAACGGCAGTCTATCCGGGATGGAGGGAAAACACCGGAGGTGATCGGAAAATGATTTTGGTGTGGTGGATATGAGGGGGCTGATTTGGAATTGTTGGGGGGCTGCTTGAGAGGTGGCTCCACGGAAAAAGGAGGGAGGGGAAGGTCGGTTGTGGGATGGAAGGGGAGGGGGGGTTGTTTGGAAGGTTGCTGGAAGGGATAATGGGGGAATGGCTATGGGATGAAGTGGGGGAATAGTGGTGGTCGACTATTTAATTGTGAGGAGGAGGTGGGGTTGTTGTAGCCGACCAAAGAAGATGGGAGGAGGGGGAACCTAGACTTCACGCCAAGGATGGATGGGGGGGCCGCCGGGTTCTACTCTGGTATGAGGGGGGAAAAGGGGGGAGGGGGGGAAGAGAAAGAAAAAGAGGGGGAGGAGAAAAAAGAGGGGGATGAAAAGGAAAGGGGGAGAGAGGAAGAGAAAAGAGGGAAATGAAGAAAAAAATGGAGGGAGGGAGAACGTGGCCACAATTTGGATCTCTGCGGAGAGGCATTTGGCTCTCCGCGGAGATCCAAATGACTCTCCGCGGAGATCCAAATGGTTTTCTGCGGAGAACCTTTTAAGTCTTCGCGGAGAACCTTTTGAGAACCTTTTGGATCTCCGCGGAGAACCATCTGGATCTCCGCGGAGAACCTTCTGGATCTCCACAGAGAACCTTATGGATTTCTGTGGAGAAGATTTTTAATCTGGCTCTCCGCGGAGATCCAAATGGATTTCCGTGGAGAACCATTTACTCTCTGCGGAAAATATTTAGCGAGTAGCTGTCTTTTCAAGACATTGGTGAAGGTCCTCCAGGTTCTGGGCCAGTCTCATAATCAGAAGAGGATAAGGAATGAATTAATACCTGTTCATTTTCTGAGATGTTCTGACTGTCCTCCTCATCAGTGATGGCCATGAGGCCTAGCTGAACATTGTCCTCTTCATCCTCCTCTATATCACTATCTGAGTGTGATAGAGGGGCCCTGACTCCAACCTTGGCAGCAGCATAATCTTCATCTTCTTCTGCTGCAAACAGCCCTATGTAGGCTTTTTCTTCATTCTCTGAATCTGAAGTTGAGGATTCAGATTCACTCCAGCTTTTTTCTTTCTTTGCTAGGAAGGATTTTTCACCCTTTCTTTCCTTTTGGTGATGGTGCTTCTTGTCACCTTTCTCCTTTCTTTTGGCTGGACAGTCAGCTATGACATGTCCAGGTTTGCTGCAGCAATAGCAAATAATGTTATTTGAAACATGTTTACTAGATTTGGATTCATACCTGTCACTCTTTGGGTGCTTTCTTTCAGGTTTCCTGTGGTCTTTCTTGGAGTGTGATGAGGAGGAGGGCTTGTTCTTTCATTGCTTTCTCCTCATCATCTTCTTGAACTTCCTTGAGAAGACAGCAAACTGTTCATCAGAGGAAGAGCTATCTGAGGTGTTGATTTCAGATTTTTCAGATTCAGCACCTCTCCTTGGAGGAGATACCATCCTGCTCTTGCTTTTCTTGGAGCTGTCAGCTTTGAGAGCTACAGATTTCTCCCTTGCCTGAGCACTTGTTGAGGTGTCATCTTCCTTTCTTGCAGACAGTTGCATCTCATAAGAGAGCAGCTTTCCAAATAGTGTATGAGTGGGGGTCTCACCAAGCCTGGCCACTTCCGTGATAGCACGGATTTTTGTGTCTCAATCCCTTGTTAGAGATCTAAGGAACTTATCATTCAGCTCATAATCAGTGAACACTCTCTCATAGGTTCTCAGCTCATTGACTATTCTGAAGAGCCTCTCATAGCACATAGAGATGCTCTCCTGGCTGAGCTGCCTGAAGTCTTCATACTCTTGGTTAAGGAGTGACTTTCTATCATCCCTTACTTCAGCTGTCCCTTCCATATATACTACTAATGTGTCCCACATTTCCTTGGCAATAGTGTAGTGTGCCAAGTTTTGAAATGTGGAATCATCAATAGCATTAACTATGATGTTCTGGGCTCTTTTGTCCATGGTGAACAATGCAAGTTCATCCTAAGTCAAGTCATTGAAGGTCTTGGGCACTCTTCTTATTAGATTTATGGTGGAGGCAGTTTGAAAGGTGAAAGACCCTTGCTTTACAGTTATATAGATCCTTGGATCAGATGCTTCCATAAACAATATAACCCTTTCCTTCCATATGCCAAAGTTTTCTTTGTTTCATATGGGCAACTTCATGGATCTCATCTCCTTCTGCAATCCAGAGGAAGTCATTGGATTGATAAGACTATTCCTTTATAGGATCTGGTCAGACAGTTATGTCCTTCTTGACCAACCTCCCTCTGATACCACTTGATAGTTTATGTAGGATGTAGTCTTAAACACCTAGAGGGGGTGAATAGGTTTCTTTTTGTTTTAGTCTTGTTGTTTTCTGATTTTAGGTTAGTAAAGTATCAAGCACAGAAAACACACAAAGATTTATAGAGATTCCTCAAGACAGGGTGTCTTGAGTAGTCATCTTTCCCCCTTCACCTTTCTAACAATGAGTTAGACAAGGCCAACATCTCCAAACTCAGCTCCAAGAGCCTACAACACAGATCCCACAGGATCTCTCAGGTTTTCCCAAACCCTACCTCAGGCACAGCAGCCCTACCTCAGAGGAATCCACCTCCTACAACTCAGACCACCTCCTGGTTCTACCTCAAGCTGAACTCTCAGCTCTACAACTCAGGCCAATCAGCCTTACACACTCAGACAATAAAGCCCTACAGTCTCAGAACCCAAAGGCTCCTACAAATGATATAATAATGATTACAGATTGAAGGAAGAAAAGAACAAGCATGTTCTTCTTCTTCTTCACAGCTGCTGTTGCAGACTTGAACCAGGGAGAAGTTTAAGTGCACTTTGTATTAGCGAATAGCTGCCTTGTTTGCTTCGTGTGCTTTATTTGTTGCTTAATTCGCGTGCTTTATTTTATGTAATTTCGTATTTCCCCTTTTTGAATGTTTCCTTTTGTATTCACTCCTCATCACTATAAGAGGCGGCGGCCCTGTATTTTGATTATCTTGTAATGAAATTGAGTTTTCTCTCTCCTCCTATCTAGTTCTAAACTCCTTCCCTCTCCCCTCTCTCCCCCTCCTAACCCTAATTTCCTGACCTCTAACAACTAGTCCGACCTGCCATCTCCACCCGCAACAGCCGCCGGTGAACCAGCCCTTGTCCGCCGCTGCAGCCCGTCCGAACCACAGTTCCGTCCGCAGCTCGTTCGCAGGTGCTCCGGCCGCAACCACGTCCACAACCCAAGCCGCAGGCGCTCCGGCCGCAACCACGTCCGCAGTTCCGTTGCAGCCCCGTCCGCAGTCCCGTCCGCGCCGCCTTCCCTACAAGCCGCTCCAGCCGACGGTGCACCAGCCCCGTCCGCCGCTGCAGTCCCGTCCGCACGCAGCCCCGACCACCTACGCTCGGGGGGATGGCCCCCAACACCCGTTCCACGACTGAGCTTCTAGCGGCCGACTCCAACGAGGCACTCCTCCGCCGTGTCGATGCACAGGAATCCCTCATGGCCGCCATGCACGCCTCCCTTGCCGCACTTCACGTAAAGTTTGATGCCCTCCAACCCACCGCCACCTCCTCCGCCATATTTTAAATTCAAATCCCTTAAATTAAGGAATAAAATAATCTGGAGGATTATTTCTTGGAAAAATGATTGTGCTATGTGTACAAGTTATAAGATTGAAATTAAAGAGATTGATGAAACATTTGAAGAATTTAGAAATAACTATCAAAATCATATTGACTCTATTATTTCCACTCTTAAGAATAATACAATAGCTTATAATAAAGCTAGGCTTAATCTAAAAATCAAGAATGATGAATTAAAATCAAAAATCAACTTGCTTATGAAAATTATAAATATAAATTCACAATATCAAGCTACATCAAAAATCATATTGACTCTATTATTTCCACTCTTCAAGGGTCGGCAGCCACCCTCTCCTCCTTGGGCTCCAATTTCTCTAGGGTTTTTGTCGAATCCCTCTCTACTCTGATTTTTGGGCTCAGATTTGGCTCCTCGGCCTTGGATTTTGGGTTCCCTTGGGTATGCATCTCCTCCTTCCTCTTTTATTCAGATCTATTTAAATTGTTTTTGCAAACTCTTGTGCTCCAAATTGCGTATATGTTGTGACTCATGATTTTACCCCTCTTATAATCGAATAACCGCGTTGAGTTTGTGATTTCCGGCACCGCTCCTCGACCTAATTGACGGGATCACTCAAAACCCTCACTGATTTAGGGTTTTTCGTAACCTAAGCGCCGCAAGTCCCTGATTCCTCGTGATAGTCTCCTCTCCCCTCATCTTTGAGGGAAGGTAAATTGTTAAACCCTCTCATGTTCGGTTTATGCGATGTTAATTGCATGTGCTAGCGTTAGAGTTTCAATAATTCAAATATCATCTATGATTGTGCTTGAACAGGTTGAAATAAGGTTGTTAAATTTGCTTGCGTCACTAGCCGCACCATCGGATTCAGCTTACTTAAGGTAAATAGAGAAACCCCTCTCGCTTGCAAACATTGATCTTAAATTCATGAAATCCTTCTTATGTTTATGAAATTCTGCTCTTGAATACCTAAATCTTTAAAATTAGTAGCATGCCCTAACACGTTAAAAATCACCAAATTATGAATTGTTTAATTCATTAATATCATAAGCAAACATTGAAAGGTAGTGTCTAATTGATGATATTCCTTGAACTGGGTTCCCTCTTGAATCTCTAACGGGAACAAAGGATCGATCATAGCGAGCATGAACTCCCTGGCTCAAGGGTGAGGGTTCACAAGAGCCACACCTTAGAGATCACAGACAGCAACTCTGAATCTCTAACAAATCTTGAATCTGAATTTGAATTTTTCTGAATCATGAATTATGTACATCAACTAAAGACACTTACACCTTTCATCTGTTACAGCTTATGTCATTACATGAACGAACACCTGCTACACTCTGGAGTAGACTAATAATTCTAGTAGTTTCTGTTTGACTCATTTACTTGTCTATTTTGCTAGATTTATTTCATGAAAATCAGTGCACGTATATTTCTGATTCCCCTATTTGTATTATATTTTACCTTGCTCACTTTTTGTTTCAATATTCTGAGGCTTTTTTTCCTTCTTTATTTGGAATTTGTCTTACCGTCCGTGATTGCGCCGCCTGCTACCTGAGCCCGATCTGCGTCAAGCTCCTGCTTCTTGAGGTTTATCTTTTGTTGTTGTGTCAGGTTCTATGTTGTATTTCCTTTACTGTCGGTTTCGACTTATTATGTAATAGTTATGATCAGTCATTTTCCCTTGTATCATAGACAACTGCTAGGCTAAATAAATTATGTATTGAAATTTGATATCAGTGCATGTTCATTTCCTTTGGGATTTTTATTGCATGAAATTTGTATTCGCACTTTGCATCATGGGTTTTAGTAAAATACATGTGTGTTTAAACTTTCACTATCACGCTATAAAGCTTCCGCATAAAATAATGTATTTTCCCCAAATTATTTATTTTAAATCTAATAATGTCAATTCAGCTCCCGCCTAAACAGACATGAAGTTCTTTCCTCCATGTCTGTGGCATCACGACCCGCCTGAAGCGCACTCTGATTTTTGCTCTTAAACGGGTCGTGACATGCCCTACCAAAGACATATGTTTGTTGCTCGGTGCTGAAGACGACAATCTTGACTTCGGTGACCTGGATCCTCTAACGCTCACTGACGACCTCTACGGACCTCAGCCGTGAGGACAAGATCGATTTTTGGAGGGGAGTGTTGATACGAAGACGACTCCCCGGGCCTACCACGCTCCCCTAGACCCTAGTAGTCTATGTAGCCTTAATGGCATTTGTGTCTTTTAGTGTATTTTGTCTTGTAGAGGATCTCAATCTATATAAGGAGACCTTGGTATCATAGGAGGGTATCTTGGATAATTGTCTAGGTTTAGGCTCTCATAGGACTATAGGAGAGTTTGCTCTTATAGGGATCCTGCCCTCAAGAGTTTGTATCGAGCATGTATAGATAAGTTGCATCGTCATTTTACATTAAATTGTTGTTCAGCAATAGCCGGAGCTATCAAGAATACAATAAGAGGGTAAAAGAAAATAGCATTCAAATGATACTTTTTAATGTTACAGCAAAAGAAACGTAAAGACAATCTAGATAAATCAAGTTTAGCATATAAGACAAATAACTATTCCATAGATATATAACTCGATATCTTATTATGCCCGTGATATATTCACAAGAAGTGTAATGTTGTCGACTTGATATCTTGTTTTATAGAAATGAAGCTTGGATGGCTAATGTAGGTCGTGAACTGTAGGCAGAAAATGGTATTTTTAAAATATTAGAAATAGATGTATGGTTTTTGCGTAAGAATCCTCACAATATCATTCAACTTTTAAAACATTCATGTTAAGCTTCATATAAAGTTCTAGAAATAAATTTTTATGCATCAAACATATCGTATCTAAGTCCATTGATTTGTATTAGAAGTAACTGAATAAAGGAATATCGTCTCAACATTAATCAAGCCAAACAGCGCATCAAGCTTTGAAAAGATCATAATTTTATTAATTATTCAATTGTCATACAAAGAAGAACATATGATTTATATATAGTTCTCATTATGTTCATAATAATAAAGCATACTAAATCTCCTTCATTTCAAACTTTCGTTAGAAGAAAAAAAATCAATCATGAATAACAATCAAAATTTAAAACCTGATGAATAATAGAAAAATTGTAAATGCATGAAGTTAAAATCCTTTACAATAGAAACTAAAATCCAAGGATTTGTTAGTTTGGGAAAATTGCATCAAATGGACAATTCACTTTGCTTCGAGCATTGTAACTATGTTTATATGATATGATGATGATGAAGAGAAGGGATGATGGCCTCTATCACGCAGTCAAAATTCGATGGGAGGCGACAGAACAAGGTAGAAAACATGATACAGCAGCAGAGCAAAAAGTATGTTATAGCCATGCAATAACCAGATGTCACCATGTTTGTCATTTATAAATTTATCACTAGGGATGTCAGAACTAACTAGTCAATATTTATGATGTTAGTGAACCAAATAACCCCTAGGCAACTACAATAGAATTCATGCATCAATAGTAAATTTAGAAGTGATGATCATGAGTTAATCTTATCCGAAATCAAGTGATACTTTTTGCGATAGGTTTTTAATGGGGATATTCAGGATAAATTCAAAACACAGAAGCAACTTAAAAAGCATGTCAAAAGTTTGCAATACCTTGCAATAAAAAAAATAGAATGTTATAACAAAAGTACAGGGAATATCTATCTACTGTCAATTTAAATGGATCTAAACCTGAATATATAAGATAGCATTATGAGAGAAGCAGTTGCTACATGATGGGACATAGACACCCCGTAGTCGGACCGCCTCGTCTCCCAGAAGAGCAAAGCAAATATGGAGTATGTATAGAACCCAGCAGCATACATATAAACTGCCTTCAATTTCAATCTGCAGATCATGAATAAATAAAACTCCAGTTTTCTCCAGGAAGATTAAACTTTTAAGAAATGACTAAAATGGAATATTTCTATGTTTACCATACTTTATTTTTTGGTTAGGCCAGAACTGCTCCCCTGGTCCAACCCAGAAGAATTTGGTGTTTGTGAACCATGGTTCATCATATGTAACATACAGAGATAGAAGCTCTCCTGAAAGAAAATAGATAAATTTCCATGCAGATTCCTTAAACTTCCTGATCCTTTTCCTTTTTTCAGGCTGAGTATCAATCTTTTTATAGCCTCTTCCAAAAATGCATCGCCTTCCCAACCTCTACAACAGAAAGTAAAACACTTCAAATCATCCTGTAAATGTTTTGTGCACAAGCAAGAATGCAAGGTTGTTTAAACAATGAAATACTTAATCAGATTAGTACTATTCAACTCTAAAATTTATAATTCCCTGTGGATTGTAAGGATTGAAATAAATGGAAAAAAATTAGAATATTAAACACTAAATATAAGAAAATAATGATAGAAGATGCTAATCCAGATAATGTAACAGTCTCATGCCAAAATGATTAAAGAAATATCAGGACTCAAACTTCTATGTTACCCCGTTTTATGCAATATAAGAAACAGAGGCAAATTGAGCTGCTTCAGACACACAATGTTGAGAAATGAGCATTTCATCACCATTGCACCTACAAAAATCTAGGAAGGGTGCCGATATTGATTACAATTAGTAAGTAAAAAAGTTACCATGAGTTATTATCAAGGAGGAAAAAGTAATATAATACACTTCCTCTTTATATGAAGAATTTGAGAAACTTGAAAAAAAATCCATATTATTTGCAGGATCGTCATTACGAATACAAGCAAAAGAGGCAATATATTAGATGATTAGGATGGTCCTACTAATGAAGGCTACATCCAAAACTCTCGTAAAAGTGGACAAAATCAAGTAGATAATTTAGGTGTTTAGCACGCGACGTGAAAATGATAAAAAAAAGACACTTGTGATATCAAAATAGCATCCTCCAATATCTCATTATATATCTAAAGTGTCATAAAGGCTAAACCATAGATACACTTATGAATTATGATAAATGGAAAAAGGCCCCTTTATTTATAGGTAGAGGGAGGCATACAAAATTTCAAATATCTGATGTGAGATATATATAACTATTTTATTCTAACATGCCCCTTAAGTTGGAGCAAGAATAAAGATAGAACATCTGGATTTCGAACTGCACGGCTTATTTCTAATAAGACAAATATAACTCTCTGATAAAGATTTAGTGAATATATCGACCAACTATATTATTCGTCACAATTTGGTGCATATTGTCTGCTCTAAAAGCTTCCCATGAACATAATGATAATCAATCATGATATGTTCAATATAATCATAAAATTCGAGTTTGAAGCAATATAAACGGTTCCCATGGTATCGCAATATAGCATTCTTATCTGACTTCAACCCCACCTAGTTGAGTAATTGTTTCACCCAGACCAATTCTCGAGTGGTTGGAGAAATGACCGTGTCCTTAAAATCTGCACGGAGTATGCAGCAATGGGTTGCTTCTTGCTTTTCTATGATACCAAATTTCCCCCAACAAATACACAGTAACCCTTAATTAACCTCTAGTTAAATGGAAAATCATCCCAATCCTCGTTTTAAATGGCCTCAACTTTGAAAGGACCTATATTCTCGTGCAACAACCTGAAATAGGAAGTTTCTTTCGAATATCAATGAATATGAACCACATATGTGTTGAAGAACTCACAAATTGATTTACCACACCAGAAAAGTAATATGTGGGTGAGAAATGACTAAGATATTCAGTTTCCCCACAAACCTCTTACATCGACCAACACTAAAGCATAGAGGACCAAGATCTTTATTCTTCATCATTTTTGAGTTCAAATCCATTGAATCCTGTGTTGGCCTGTAACCCAACAAAAGATGCCTCAGTAAATCCATAGTATACTTCCTTTGCGCAAGAAACAACCCCATTGAACTATTCATGATTTTTATCCCAAGAAAGTACTTCAATCTTCCCAACTCCTTTGTCTGAAATTGTGTATTCAAGAAGGATTTAAGATCACTACTCCTTTTATTATCATCAGGACAATAATAATGTCATCCACATATATTGAATGGTCAATTTGGTATCGATAGACCAATCTGATTGAAGATGGGAAAACCATGACTGGGGAGACTCTTTGAGACCATTCAATGATTTCTTCAATTTGCATTCTAACTAACCCTAAGCAATAAACTCTAGTGGTTTCTTCATATGTACTTCCCTATCCAAGTCTCCATGCAAAAAGACATTAAATACACCAAGTGAAGAAATGTACAACCCTATTTAGATATTATCCACAACCACTGGGCAAAGCGTTATAATGATCAATTGACCCATCTGGACTACCTTTGCTAGCATAAACCCATCTGGAACTAAGAAGATTATTTTTTGGTGGTAATGGAACCAAATCTCAGGTGTTTTTCTTTTTCAATGCATTCATCTCATCACATATAGTTGTTCTCCATTCAGGCTTAAGTAACTCAATGGAGTGTTTGGTGGAAAAAGTGTGAGATGATATACTAAGTGTGTGAGATGATATACTAAGAATCGCTTACCGCCCCTAATGAAGATTAGTAGATCAAGATCAATAGATGAGCAACTTCTGAGGAGGGCCATAACTCGTTTGAAAAACACTTCGAGGCAACGTACGGAATTTCGGAATGATGACGATATGTGTGAATTAGTAATGAATGATTACTTCTTCGGAGATGGTGTGCTATTCAACAATCATAGGACTAAGATCAGAAATTATAGCAAGTTTGTTTATGAAGGATTCATAACAAAGGTCATTCATGTTAGCTTTCGATGGAGGGTATAGGTAGAGTGGCTTAAATTCGAATAAAATAACACCACAACTCACAAACATCCGTCAAAGCTAAGGACGTAGCATTTACATCTTTTTTAATTCTAGAATAGCCCAAAAATATACACTTAGTGAGTCTAGAATCAAGTTTACTCATCTCTGGAGCGAGTTTATGAATGAAACATGTGCTCCGAAAAATCTGTGGGGAAATAAAAGATTTTTCTTTTCCCAAAAACAGGATTTGTTGCAATGATTGGTTTCTTAAAACTAGGCAACTAAAGAGGCGATTTAAACTGACAGATTTAACCTGGCTCTGATATCAAGTGAAAGAGAAACAAAGATAGAATTTATTGTATTATGCAACAACAACAAAAAAAAAGAGAATTAGTAATGAATGTATCAGGGATAAGACAGGAGTAGCACCGATTGCAGAGAAGCTCGACTAAGATGGTTTGGAAACGACAAAGGAGACCATTAAAGGCATCTGTTAGGCATTGTGAGAGTTTAGTCACTAGGCATGTTAAACCAGGGGGCGTTAGACCAATAAAGACTAGGAATGAAACTTTAAGGAAAGACATGATGTACTCAGGCATTAGTAAGATTATGACTAAAGATATGGCACAATGGCGACAAAGGATCCATATAGCCGACCCCACTACAGTGGGATAAAGGCTTGAGTGTTGTTGTTGTATGCAACAACAACAACAGCAACAAAAAGTAAAAGGCCCCTCTAGTTATAGGCAAAGTGAACCATGAAAATTTCAAACATTCCATGTGGGCCAAATATAATTATCTTAATCTAACAATCTGCACAGCAAGACTCAGTCAGAATATCCTGAGAATAGCTAACCCGGCAAAACAACCACGCCCTTCCGCCAATTGATTAGACAGAAGCATCCATGGCCCCCCAGATTCAAAATCCCATAACCGCATGCCTCCTAACTCCAAAAACCAACTCCAGCGCTCACGCAAACACAATCCCACAAACACAACCCTTGCAAATTCAAAAACTTGCCAGGAAATGCAAAGCCGATAACCATGAACGATTAAGAACAAAGGAAAACCTATTCAGCCGGATGAAAGGCGCCATTATCAACCCAATATTAGAAAAAAAAACAGAGAGAGAAATCAGAACGCAGAAGAACTGGACGAAGACGAGAAGGAAAGCGCGATCAATCGCACCTCAAACACGTATCTATCGAGGAAGAATCTGGCGGTGGGGAAGAACAGCACAAAGAAGGGCAAGGCGACAAAATCTTCATAGGCCGGGTAAGACTCCTCCTCCCAATCCAAAGACGGCCACAGATGCGTCAAAACCATGTCTGCGCCGAATTGAAGAAGAGCGCAAGCGGGTTCACCGAGCGGAGAATCAAATGAGCGGCGGGAGTCCCACGCAGGGAAAAACTAGGATAGAAGACGGGTGAATCTGCAGTCTTCAGCGAGAAGAAGCCATTTTTCCCTCGCCTCCACCTCTCTCATGCAATTTTGGGCGCAAGTGGAAATGACAATTAAAGCCCTTCATGTGTCTAAACTCTTATACAGTTATACGAAGCACGGTACGAGAAAATGGACTTATGTAGGGTCAAAAGTCAAGATTATCATAACTCTCCGCAATAATAATATTTTAAAAATATATATAGTAAACTGTTTTCAAAGAATATGATATTATATTTATACGAGCCCCGTGCAAATGCGGTGACAATTGGACATAAAATCATCATTCGTGATCGGGCACATAAAAAACTGCATCCAGTTTTTATGTTCAAGTGGATGAAGTTTTTTAGGTGGGCGTTCATGAATGACGGTTCTACCACCGCGTTCATGACCGCCGCCCAGTGGTGGATCCAGGAATTTTGTAATGGGGGGGGGGGGGGGGGGGGGGCACAAATTTTTTTTCATAGCAAACTCAACTTAAAATATTATCTTTATAAAGTCATACAAAATTACATTTCATTGAAGCAATTGAAAAATACAAAAATATTACAATTGCCCACGGCGAGTCTTCATTTTTTGAAAACGATCAATAATGTCGTTATCACAGACTTCCAAAAATACGCCTCTTTCAATAAAAGTAACCAGACAATCATTCAACATTTGATCGCTCATACTATTGCGCAACTTGTTCTTGACATAGTTCATGTCTGAGAATACTCTTTCCACACTCGTAGTAGCCACGGGAAGAATCAGCACAAACTTCAAAAGCCTGTAAATTGGTTGATAAGCAACATGTTTACCTGTTTCAACAAGCTTCACAGAGAGATGACCAAGATCCTTCAAATCAGAAAATCTCTCATCGCTTCTCATGTCGGCAATGAAGTTGTCAAGTTGAAAATCAAAATTGAACAACTCCAAACTTGAAAAATCATTAGGATAAAACTTTGCAAGTCGTAGTACTTTTTGCTTGTCAAAACAAGCAAATGAATTAACGGGATTCAAGCAAGCCATGCAATTAAGCAACTCCATACTCACCTCATCGAACCGATTGTTAAGCTCTTATAGTTGTAGATCGACGACTTGTAAGAATATTTGAACTCGGTAATGATGCAAATTTGTGTAGTCTTCGACAAAACATCTTGATCTTCCACGAGGTGTGTACTGAGCATCCATATTGGGAATATGAATATTATGTTTTCCACAAAATAACAAAATCTTGTTGAAAAATGTGTCCCATCCATCATCGGAAGCCGCTGTTTTAGGGTTGAATCCGGGGGATCGCGATCGTGAATCGTTGTTTTAGTTGAATCCGGGCTGCAAATAGAATGCTTGGTGTGCGAATATCCATTTTAAATTTTTACATTTTTTTTATTTTCGGTGTGCTTAAAGCAAATCTCAAAAATTTGGGGGGGCACGTGTCCCTATGGCCCCCTATAGATCCGCCCATGCCGCCGCCACTGTACCAAATGGAGCCTCAGATTTCGTTTGGCTCGGCTTATTTGCTCCGATGAGTTTGGACAAAAACGTCATTGTCATAGAATGTATGTTTGGTATGACAAATGTTACTATCATTACCAAGAAAAGAAACTAGTTTTGAGCATAAAATATTTGGTATGACAATGACGTTTTTGTCCAAACTCAGCGGAGCAAATAAGCCGCGCCAAACGAAGCCTCAGTCTCGCTTATATGGATTATGCTACATAACATAAAGTTCATTTTATTGCATTTTTTCTAGCGAGAAAACGTCGAGTGGTCCGATCATACTATGTGTTGCAGGCAGGAGAACGAGAGTGGCTGAAGTACTCTTGTGCAGGACAAGGGGTGTGACATCCTCTATTTTATATTAATAATTCTTATTGGAAAAAAAGTGAGCTCTTATTTTAAAATTTGTAGGATTATTCCTAATTTTTAATAAATTTCATTACATGAATACTCATATTTTATTGAGTAAAATAAATAAAAAGAATTACTTATGATATGAAAAGTTCATGAAATATTTTCTTAGACTTAAAATATTTTTCAGATTTATTAAGTTTTTCAATTTTCTAGTGAGTTCTTTAGTGTAGGGAGCAATTTAATAATAAATTTTATCATTAGTACTATTTTATTATTTAAGATGGGCTCCATCTTTATAACTAGAGATCCTAGCCATCAAATTTCCCCTCCAAATCCAATGTATGAGATAAGGCAATAATCAAAACTCTTCAAATACTCTCCCTGTGCAATCGGTCCACACAAAATTCTCGATAGCCCTAACTGAGCCCTGTTGAGATTGGTTATTCCGTTTTATTCTATTATTTGTTTGTTACATTTGTTTTGCTTTTGTTTTGTTTTCTGCTCTCTAGTTGTACTATAAATAGAGGTGCATATGTTATTTTTTAGTAAGTTCTTTTCCTATTTCTTTCTTTTGTCATTTTCCTTTTTGTAATCTTCCCAACTACCGTATAGAAGAATTGCTCTGCTTCTTGATTCATTTTCTCCTCTCTCCTGTAATATTGAATCTCATCATGGTATCAGAGACGGACGATCCCCCTGAAACTTCTCATACAAGACAATCAAGGATTCCTTCAATTCCAATGGTGTTTCTTCTTCAAAATTCGGATTCACCTGGTATGATTCTTGTCAACCAAATTCTTCTCGAGACTGAAAATTATATCCCGTGGAAGAGATCAATGGAAATTGCTCTTTCTTGCAAAAATAAACTAGGGTTTGTTGATGGAACCGCATCCAAACCTGCTCCGGATGATCCTAACTTGACTCAATGGAGCCAAGTCAATAATATGGTGATCTCCTGGTTATTGAATGATGTATCAAAGGATATTGGTAAATCCATCCTTCACGGCAACACCGCTGCAATTATGTGGTCCAATTTATCTCGAAGATTTGCTAACAGCAATAGTTCTCGAATTTATGGCTTACGCAAAGCCATCTCTTCTTGCAATCAAGAAAACCTAAGTATTGAAATGTACTATACCAAGATAAAACAGTTGTGGGATGAGTTAGAAGCCATCACTGCTATTCCACATTATCGATCTGATTTTCCTTGTGAAGTTGCTAAAGTCTGGGAAGCACAATTAGAAGAACAGAAAATTATGCAGTTCTTGATGAGTTTAAATGACTGTTTCAAGCCTGTCCGTGGTCAGATTCTCTTAATGGGGTCTTTACCTTCGATCGAGGATGCTTATTCAATGATCCAGCAAGAAGAACGGCAAATGAACATTTCCTATGCTTCTCCTCTTGACGACATGACAACAGCCTTGTTTTCTGGCAACAATCAGAACAATCAGAACAATACTCAGATCTTGAATTCGGGAAATTCAGGAAGTTCATCACAATCTTGGAATCCCAATTTTAAGAAGAATCTATGGTGTGAATATTGTCATATGGTTGGACATATCGAAGCAAAATGTTACAAATTAAATGGATATCCAACAACATACAAAGGCAAAGCCAAGAAGCACTATAATACCGGATCTTCAAAGTATCAGGGCAATAATGTGGAGTTTCCTGGCAATAATCAAGCATATGAACATTGTACGAACAAATCTAGTCCCATCCAGCCACAGCAGGACATTTCAAATAAAAGCATGTCTTCGAATACCCAATTCACTCAAGACCAAATTAATCAGCTGCTTACTCTTCTACATCAACAGAAGCAAAACCAGAATAATAATGATCCTTTCCAGCACTTAGCAGGTATCAGCTACTGTTTTAATTCTCATAATGAAAGTGCTGCTTGGATCAATGACAGCGGTGCTACAGACCACATTACCCACTCTTTCCATCTTCTACATAATCCTCAACCCTTATCTACCCCATCTCAAGTTCACTTACCAGATGGCTCTTATGCTCCTATTACACATATTGGAACAATAATTCTATCTCATGATATAACTTTGAAGCAAGTTTTATTTGTTCCTACCTTCAAGCACAATTTGATTTCAGTAAGCAAGCTAAGTGTTAATTCTGACAAAATTATTACCTTTGGACAAAATCCTTGTAACATACAGGACCTCACCAAGAAGACTGATGTTTGTTTTGGCCGACGAATGGGAGGATTATACTACTTTCATTCAGTCAAGGATCCAAAGGCACGCCACTCTACAATGATCGACAATACTTCTTTGGACGAATCGATCTTATGGCATAATCGATTGGGACACATTCCCGCAAACAAACTTCAACACCTATCTGGTCTCATCAGTGATTTGAGTAGTGTTTCACATTTTTATTGTAATACTTGCCCTTTTTGCAAAACAATCACGTTTTCCTTTTAATAAAAGCATTAGTACTTCTTGCAAACCTTTTGATTTGATACATTGTGACACATGGGGACCATATAAAGTTCCAACACACAATGGTTTCAAATAATTTTTGACAATAGTTGATGATTACACTCGGTCCACATGTGGACATATCTAATGCAGTCCAAAGCTCAAGTACCATCTCTAATGAAATATTTTCTCCAGTTTGTTCTTACTCAGTTTAATGGCACAGTCAAGACTTGTCGAACAGACAATGGGTCAGAATTTCTTAATCAAACCATGAAAAATATCCTTCTTGAAAAAGGAATTGAACATCAAAGCAGTTGCATTTATACTCCACAACAGAATGGTATAGCCGAGCGAAAACATCGACACATTCTTGAAGTTGCCAGGGCATTAAAATTTCAAGCAAATCTACCTATTGGTTTTTTGGGGGAATGCATTCTTACAGACACTTATTTGATTAATAAAATACCTTCAGCAATTCTTGGAAACAAATCACCATATGAAGTCTTATTCCACAAACCTCCAAACTATGACAATTTGAGGATTTTTGGTTGTTTATATTTTGCTTCAACCATTGCACATAATCGAGATAAATTTGATCCAAGGGCTAGTGCTTGTGTTATTCTTGGATATCCACATGGCCAAAAGGGATACAAAGTTTATGAGCTGCATTCACAGAAAATCTTTGTAAGTCGAGATGTTAAATTTCAAGAGAAAGTTTTTCCTTTTTCCAAATATGCAGGAAATCCTCCACAAATACTTCCTTCAACATATGAATTTGACCCTGAAGTTTGCGAAGATGTTGTATCACCTTTTCCCTATTCTGATGTTATAGATATTGACAACAATGACAGCACAGAAGAAAGCATAGGGAATATGCATAATCCTAATTCTACAGAAAATTATATTGAGCCTGCAATAAACCTTGCACCCAGAAGATCTACCAGATCAACACAACCTCCACGATGGAAAAGAGATTACATTTGTTCTTTAACTCTTCCTGATCAATCTTTTCCTAAAACTAAATGCCTCTACTCTCTATCTCATTATATTTCACACAGTTCTACACCAAAGACTGATGCTAGATTTGCCTTGAATAGTATAACTGAAGAGGAACCTCAACACTACAGTCAGGCATTTCAGAATCCTAGGTGGAGAGAAGCTATGTCTTCAGAAATCAGGGCCCTTGAAGATAATAATTGTAACATGTAAGATCTCTTTTCTCAAGACCCGTTCGGGTACATGAAAACTCGAACCTCTCCCGTATCGCACAGTCAAGGTAGAACTTCGCCCAGAATCGCTGTCTTGCGGTGTCACCAACACTCGGGTTAGCCAACACCACTCAGCACCGCTTCTGCCGGCTATACAATCATAAGTAAGAAAATGCCAAAAGTAAGAACAAAAGGAGGGCATGTCCACATGTCACAACATTATATAACTATATAATGAAACAGGAAATGTCCACAAGGAAAAGTACAAGAAGTAAGGGCTTAAGCCCGATACATATCCAAAATGAGTACTCTCTCTCTCTACTACAAGCGGAAACTACAAAACTCTCAAATGCTGAAATCTAACTATCTAGTCATCAACCTGTGGCGTCGTGGTAGTACGCTGCATCGGCTGCTCAGGTCCTGCCATCTCGTCCAGCTGCGCGCGGGACTACTCCGTCTCCTCGGACTCCTGCGGTCACCACCGACCGTTAGTCATAAAGACTAAGTCGTTTTGTCCTCGCCTCCCTCCACGACTCCTAGGAACCGAGCGGGAGGAAGAAGCGGAGGACAACAAGGGGTAAACAAAGAAAGAGGTGACATGGCACTAATCTAGCAAGTATAGGTAAAACAGTAAAACTAGCTAGCAGAATAGTGCGAATAAATGACAGTAAAATAGAGCATGAGGTAAAGCGATAACAGAAAGAAAATGCGGTGCAGTAAGTAAAATTAATCTACCATCACAGATTCGTACTTTAACTTATATGAACGCCCATATGACATATAAGTTAAGATGTCCAGGTAAGCCATCATATAAAAGAGCCCATACTAATTTATATGATGGGGGTATGCTAATGTGTATGTTATGCTATGTTATGCTTATGATTTAATGTGTTTATGCAATGTGACTCACCCACACGACTCTATGCGCATAGACCTTTATAGTTCCCAATTTGTTTGAAAGGAAGCCAACCTTTCGGGTACCGTCCGTCATGGCTCACGGTGGCAGTGGATCGGGCACTCCACATCCTAGGCGGGTATGCTCACTACCAAGCCTAGACCTCACGTACGCCTCAACGCTAAGAACACAACAGCGGACTCCTGCGTACTCTTGCTGGAATCCACCAGACTTTAAGGTCGGGGTGGGTTATTAGGGATTGTCCTCCAGACCGCGGTACTCAAACTTACCGGCCCTCTAAACCTCACCCTCACCCGAGTCAATGTACTACCGTCGGTGACACGACTAGCCTAGTACCGAAGATTCGCCATTAATTGCATAAGAAACAGGTGTTAACAAGTCCACCCGAGCTTCCAGCTCAGGGATTTACACATAAGTTGCTCCAACCCATCTCCATCCCGAAGGAGATCCATACAAGTTTGCTGACCTAATTAGGCTACTCTTGCCTACAATTTAGTTAGTGATATGTTTATGGTGAATCTTGGACTTCCCGCGGTATATCCCGTAAAGGGGTTCCCAACGGTACTACGGATTCAATGGGCTCAACCCCACCATCCTCCTCAATACAATTACTTTAGTTGGTGATTAATATTTGGTTCACCCCTCATTATTTCATATACTTAAAGTGACTTAGCTCAACACCCGTCCCACCCAATTGGGTTGGACGTACCTTCATACCTCATACACTGACCCTAGCACAAACTCACTGCTAAACCTAGGTTTGACCCTCCTTGAATCATTGTGAGTTATCACTCAAATACTGAATGGATATAAGATCTAAACACTACTTAGGGGTCTGAATAGTCTAAAATTCAAAATTCTGTTTTTACTAATCGCAGACCACTAAGTTGAACTAACCTCAAACCTCATAAGGGAATCCTTCTAAAAACTCATCACCAAGGTCTGATATAATTATCCTAGGCTCCCAATATAACTTATAAACACTACTTAGGGGTCTGAATTGTCTAAAATTCAAAATTCTGTTTTTACTAATCGCAGACCACTAAGTTGAACTAACCTCAAACCTCATAAGGGAATCCTTCTAAAAACTCATCACCAAGGTCTGGTATATTTATCCTAGGCTCCCAATATAACTTCTAAACACTACTTAGGGGTCTGAATTGTCTAAAATCCAAAATTCTGTTTTTACTAATCGCAGACCACTAAGTTGAACTAACTTCAAACCTCACAAGGGAATCCTTCTAAAAACTCATCACCAAGGTCTGGTATATTGATCCTAGGCTCCGAATATAACTTCTAAACACTACTTAGGGGTCTGAATTGTCTAAAATTCAAAATTCTGTTTTTACTAATCGCAGACCACTAAGTTGAACTAACCTCAAACCTCATAAGGGAATCCTTCTAAAAACTCATCACCAAGGTCTTATATAATTATCCTAGGCTTCCAATGACCTTAATAAGGTATTTTCCAATTTCCATAATTTTCCATATTAATTTGGTATTTATTGTAATTTAAAGTATTTCAGGCCTTAAGTCAAATTACACATGAACTACCCTCAAAATGCTTCTAAATGCTACATGGAAATTATCAGCAAGGTAATATCTCATATTAAGGTAGTTCACTGAGTTCCATGACCCTAGGATGTCATTTGGCCTACTAAATCATCATAGTTGTATAATTACCAAAATGCCACTATAATTAGGAAAAATAGTATTTAACATCTGTAAATTCTACAAAAATTACCAAGTGTCCAGATGGGGATCTAGAGTCCTTGCCAAAGGATTGTGTCATTACCATATGATTTGACATTTTAAAATGGTTTAACTTCCAAGTGTTGTAAATACTAATTTCTACATGAGTTACAAGAAATACAAATCTACAAGCTTCCAAATAATTATCATGGGCATGTATCAGCATAAAATGACAGATAACCAAGTTTCATAATTTTACCCAATCATTTGACATTTTTCATAATTAAATTCCTCGAAGCTAGTAAGCACTTAAAAATTCCTCCACAAGGGATAACACTTCAATGAATCATACTAAAATTACCATAGCCTATTCTCATCCCAATACAACCTTTGCTAAAGCTCCAAAGCTCTACAAGGTCATATGGCCATGCATTTTATTTATTCAAGGAAAAGTGACAATTTCATTTATAAAGAGGAAAAAAAACCAAAATGACTCTAAAAATTCCCATTAAATTAACTAAGCCATTTTATGCTCTTAATAACATGCCTACTAAGTTCTGAGCCAAGGCAAGGACATTTGGTCCTATGTCCTTCACATGCCACAAAATTGCAACCTTAAGGGTTTACCCTTAGGGTTTTAGGACACACCACACTAATGGCTCCAAAGGCTCCATTAGGGTGTGTCACGTGCATTTGTATATCAATACCTACATAATCATCAAGGTGGAGGAGGCTAACTCACTCAACTCCTCAAAATGGCCTAAGCCCTAATTTGACCCTTAAAGACCCTCCTTAGGGTTTCCCATTTTCCATAGCAATCAACTCCAAATGGAGTGAAAATTTAGGCAGGCACTACTCATGTACTAAAGAGCATGCCACCAAAGTTTGGTGTCATTTGGACATCAAATGCTCCAAAAATCAACTTAATTTAAATACTCTAGTTACCACAAAAACCCTAGGTAAAAGTGCTCATCAAGGGTTGTCCTTTGAGCAGGGGGTGCCCCTTGGGTATACCTACCCATGGTTAAAAGCTCAGCTTCAAAGCTTGAGGGTTTTGGGCTAGGTAATTATTTTAGTGGACTGACCTAGTGTAGGACCAGTCCTAGTAAAACAGCTCCCCAGGGAACTGTGGGTCACCAAATGACTTGAACTTAAGCCCTAATGAAAGTCAAGACCATGGCCTACAACTTTCATGTTGGGCACTTTTCCTAATTCAGTCATTAAGAGCCCTTAATTATTATTTGAAGTGGACTGGTTATTAGAGGCAGAAAAACCAAGTTTTGCATTAAATTAATACAAGGAAATTAAGATCTGCACGGATCTTAAAGCAGATCCGACCCTCCCCCTTCATCTTCTTCCTCCAGCCAACGGCTAGGATTTGCCCGAGCTGGGCCAACTTGCTCCTCCTTTTCCCGGCCACCTGGTGGCCACCACGGCCGGCCACCACCTCCACCACCTTCGTGGTGGTTGGGGCTACAACTTCCCGGCGACATGGAGGCCGGAGGAGGCGTTTTCCGGCGATCCTAGCATGGCCGAAAATCACATTTTCCATGGTTTTGAGGTTTTGGATTCGGCTCAATTGAGACCTATCCTTCAAATTAAAGAGATAGGAAGCTAGCATAGAGGGAGAGGAGGAGAAACGAACCTTAAAGGGGGCTTGGCGGCGGCGGCGGCGGTTGGCCATGGTTTCTCCTTGCTCCGCCGATCCTGCTCACAGCCGCGATTCTCCACCAATCTCCCCGCTCCAGTAGCTGATTTCGACTGCTCTCAGCGCTCTGAGGCTAATGAGATGGATAGAATGGGGTGGGGAGGAGTGTATACCCGGTTTTGAACTTAGGTGCTCACGAGTTTGCATGGTTATCACCATGGCTGCCACCCCCTGCTACCTCCTGCTCCTCCAGCAATCAGCCAGGACATTTCCCAAGCCCCAAGAATGATTGGCTTGAGTGTGGAGGAGGACATTGCTTTATCAACTCTCTTTTTTGTCCCCTTTCCTCTCTCTCCTCCTTTTTGATGAAATGAGTCATGTTCATGGGCTTGGGTTAGCTTATTCAGCTGGTTAGGGTCTAATGAATCTTGAAAATGAGCTAGCCCACTTGGCTTGAATTTTGGTCAAAGGGGATTAAGCTAAGTTACCTAATTTGGCAATTATTGACCATGGTTGACTCTTGATTTGACTTGGTCAACTTGGTGAGTGGGATGGACCCACTTGATGGTCTTGGGTCCCTTGTCACCACCCAATATTGGTTGGTCCATGGTGGGGCCCCAATTGGGCTAATCTAGCCTTAAGGTGTGATTTTGACCTAAATTAAGCTAGAGTTGACTTTGGTCAAATTGGTCAATTAGTTGACCAAGTGATGGGGCTTTTAGGTTCAATGAGTTCCTTAAAGCATTTAGAGTGTGGAGGTAAGGTCAATTTGAACATGTAGAGTCAATTGAACCCTAATTGACATAGTTTGGTTAATGTTGACCTATTGTTGACTTTGGTCAATTTCATGCAATTGGGTCCCACCCAAGTGCAATTCTCAAGGTAATGGCCTTCCTTAGTGGTTAGGGTGGTATGGGAGAGGTCAATTTGGTGAATTGAGGATCAATTGGCCTAAGGGAGTGGTATTGAGCTATGTTGATTTTGTGCTCTTGGCGTGCACATAGCACACTCCACTTGGTCCAAGGGCCTTAGCGGCCACTGCACACCATCCATGCCCTAATACCAACTAGGGGTCTAGAAGGATTGGGGATGTTACATAACATCCCTCAAACAACTAGACCCCTAAGTTGGTTTTGTCATGATTAGGTCATGACAAAACCGTGGGAAGAGCTCAAGACCTTGTGAACATAGGTGAGAAGGAGAAAACCCAAGTGGTCTGCAAATAGCAATTTTCAGATACCAAGCCTAGGGTTGGACTTTAGGACCGCACCTTGAACCTTTAACCCCACCATGACACACCTAACCCTTTGGAGGGTCCCTTAGAGCATCAAGGACCCATTAGGGTCAACCAAAGAGGCCAAATTGACCAAAGTCAATCCTAACCCCAAATTGGTCAAAGTAGCCTAATTAGGGTCAATTGACCTCCACCATGCCAAATTGACCTTGCCCCTACCCTTATAAGGATATTAGGGACCCAATGGACTAAAATGCCCCACCATGGGGCCACCAATTTGGTCAATTTGACCAAAGTCAACTTTAGCCCTATTTTGGTCAAATTGCCCTATTGTGGATCAATTGGACTCCACCATGCCAAATTGACCTTTCCCCTACCCTTATAAGGATATTAGGGACCCAATGGACTAAAAACCCCCACCATGGGGCCACCAATTTGGCCAATTTGACCAAAGTCAACTCTAGCCCTATTTTGGTCAAATTGCCCTATTGTGGATCAATTGGCCTCCACCTTGCCAAATTGACCATACCTAGACCTTCCTAACCCTTAAGAGAGACCAATGGGTCACTACCCACCCATTGGGGCCAACCCAAACGGTCAAATTGACCAAAGTCAACTCCACCCTAAATTTAGGTCAAAATAACCTATTTTGACCTAATCAAGCCCAATCCACTTGGTCTAGACTCAATTGAGGTGGTCCACCACCTAATGGGGTTGGTAATTACTGAATTAACCATTCAATTTCAGGAAATTCAGCCAGGAGAGAGAAAGCCCTAATTTGAAAGAGAGAGAAGGAAGGGGGAGTTAATGGAGAGGAAGAGGAAACCTCCCATCTCCTCCAATAATGGCATCATTCATCTCCTCTTGGGGAGAGGAGAAGTTTCCAGCCTTCTCCCGGCTGGATTGAGTACCCATTCATCTCCCCCAAGCCAAAACCGAAATTTCCTTGATGGCCATCAATGGCATTCAAGGTTGTAACCTCCCCCTCTCTCAATCAAGGCCTCTAACATCTTCAAAAGAGTGAGAGGAGTGAAACTCCCAACTTTCCCGAAAGGATTGTGCACTCTAGGCTCGGATTGACATGGCTCCAAAAGCTCCCCGAGCTCCCATGGTGAACCCAAAATCCACAAGGAACTCTGCACCAATTCAGGTCTGATCCCCTTCTCCTCCCCTAGTGCGTAGATCTGAATTCGATTGGGCCTTGATTCGAGCCAAAATGGCCTTGGATCGAGCTTCCCAAAAGGCTCGTTTTAGAGCTTTTTCCCCCTCCCCTAAAACACTATTCTGGCCACCTCCGACCGGCAAACCACCGCCAAACGATGGCCACCACCTCAACGGAGGTGGTGGTGGCGGTGGACGGACGGGAAGGTGGTCGGATCGCCGGCAAGAAGGGCTGGAAATCCTACCGGAAAGGGCAATCATGGCTGTTTGTCCAAGGGAGAAGACGTAATCACGTCCGTTCAAATCTTCTGTCTAAACATTTTATAATAATAGTTTTTAATATTTCATTTTATGTATTATTATTGCAGTAGATAGAAATTATTATAGAAAATACCTAGGGCCCTCTGATAAAAAAGTAGCCAACACCAAAGTTGTAGCCCTTGGTGTGTACTTCATTTTAAAATTTGTTTCAGCCCAAAAGGAGTACTGTAGCTCCATGTAGGGCCATTTTGGTGGGACTGGTTCCTAGGGTAGGGCAATCACTCTTTCTTGCATAACTTTTTACTGGTAAATGCTATGGCCTTGATATTTAAAACCTAGGCTATTTACACCTACTCACACATTATACCAAAAGATGGGAATTTTAGGAGAAACTTTTTCTAAGGTTTTTGTAATAATTTCATAAATTAAATATAAATTAATTAGTGGGTCAAATGACCTCCAATGCCCTCCAAATTTTGGTGGGTGCTTCTTGGGGTCATCACATGACCCTGGTAAAAATCTCAGCCCAATTGGGACTGATTTAGTTTGGAAATTGGCTAACCTAAGTTGGGTCTAATTAGGTCAAAATTAGGGCATGGTGTTTGTCTAGGGGTATTGTGGTCAAATCTCCTCACCATGAGTTGAAACCTTGTCCACTGGCTTAGGATATCCTAAAACACCTCCATGAGTGATATGGGGTGGTGTGGAGGTGGTTATGCCCTAGGACACTAGTTTTAGCCCTAGGTGTGCATATAGGACCTTGTGAAGGACATGGGGTCAAATTTCCATGAGTGGTTATGAAACTTGGTGTATAAGCTTATAGGGGGTAGATAGGCACTGGGTAATTTTATAAGAATTTTAGGAGCCAATATTCCCATTGAATTAGGGCATAACCCTTTTAGGGAAACTTCTTAAAAGAAACCTTTACATGCTTACAAAGTCTTTGATGATGATGAAACTTTGGTTGTGCCCTTATAATCATGGTTTAGACCTCTGGTAATTTTTGTGAATTTTATTAAATGATTTAATCAGTACTTCTTTCACAAGGCACCTGTTTTGATTTAGACTTAAGAAAAATATTTGAGGGTCCAAAACTCATTTTTAAATTGTGCAAATTGGTGATAGGACATTCCAGAACATTAGGAGGCTCTGTAAATTTTTATAAAATTTTTGAAGACTTAAATCAGTAGGCTACTTCACAGTTCATTTAATTTGAGGTTTTCTTAATTTATTTTTTTAGTGAGAAAATGATTTCCTTAAATCCTGAAACTTAGTCAGTAGACTTTTCTGGTGAATACAAGAGTTTGATATTTTTCCCATAATTTTAGTGTTGATCTTTTTGGTAGTTCCTTCATAAAACTATGATTTTGGATAGATGATAAATAATTAAATTAGAGGAGAATTTCTTACTGTAAAAATATGATATATTGTTTCTGATGTTATTTAGTCACCATAGATTTATTATAATTTTTGGAGAGCCATATAATAAGCTTTACTTACACTTCATGTTCATTTTCACACTTAGCAAATGTTTGGAGAAATTAAATTAAATATTAATTAATTAGGGAAAAATATGATTATCTGGATTTAGTCCTTTAACATCATGGTAGACCTCCAGTAAATATCATGGGTCAGTTGGAAGAATATTTGGAGTACCTCTAGTTGTAAGCTTCATATAGTTAGTTTGGTCTGCGTTTAGTAAAACTGTGAAACTTAGGAATTTAGTGACATACTAGGTGGAAATGGTGTGCAGGTGGTACACATGGGATGATTATATAGTTGTGATTCCACCCAAAGAAGTGTATGTGAGGAAAGTGTACTTGGTGGGTTAAGAGTAAGGTTGTCCTGGGGATTGACGAAAGATCGTATTTCCCCTGGTGTGTCTTAAAGCACTTAGGTCTAACTCAAGTGAAACGGTAGAAGGGAATTCTTAAGGGTAGATACCAATAACAGTAAGTATCTTGAGAAAGGGAACTTTGGGGTGTCAACCCATTACAGTTCCTAGTACCGCAGCGAGCCCCTTACACGGTAACCCTCGGGAAGTCCAAGATTAACCATAAGTCGTAGGAGTATAGAAGATGCTCAAGACTAACAAATAACACATTCACTCACACTCTGTTGTCATGGGAGTTTGGTTGGTTTGGTACCCCGAGTTGTAGGCTCGGTGGTGGTTGGTGAGGATTGTTGATCCGGAGAGTTTGTGACTCAGTTTGGTTCTTGGTTGGGGCAAGTTAAGCCCAGGTGGTTTATGTTGTAGTTTGTAGATAGATAGTAGAACATGTTGCATGTGCACAAGGTGGTGGGTCCTTAGTGTTGGCGGTCGTTGCACCGACGTTGATACTCGGGCTCGGCAAGTGTGGAATTTGCACTTAGCCATGAAAGTCTGGTGGTCCAGCCAGTAAGAGTACGCAGATGCTCCGCGGTTTTGCGTTGAGGCGTACGATAGGTCTAGGTTAGGTAGTGCATATACCAACCTAGAGGTGGGCGAGGCCCAACCCACCGCTTCCGTTTGCCACTACGGGAGTATCCTGGGAGTCTTGCTAGCTCCAAAAATGGGGAACTAAAGGTCTGTGCGCATAGAGTCGAAGTGGGTGAGTTGCACTTGTATGAACATAGCATAACTGCATACCTTGCCAGTCATAGCATAAACTGTAAGACCCCACCCCCTTTTTTTTTTGAAGTCCGGGTCTTACCGCCTAGAACTGCCGTCTTGTGGTGGTACCCTCTCAAACATGGTCCCCACCACAACACGCCAATCCTGACGGCTATTCAACTATATCCAGGCCAACCAAAATCATAAAAGGAAGAGTGAATTAATAATACAAGTCCACAATAATCACTTCAAATAGAGAAACATGTCCAACAAGAGATATTTATATAAAGTAAGAGTACATCAGAGTGCGGAAATTAAAATAATAGTACAACATGGCCTAAGCCCGGTCCTTGGACGCTTTCTTCGCCTCTCTCCTGGCGAAGATATAACAATCTAAGCATCCACAAGGCTCGACTCCTTCGATGGCATATAATTCCGGCTTCTGACCTGGGTAGATGTGTAGCGTAGGAATATGAGGGGTCTTGCTTACCGGGGCTCTCCCGGCGGCAGCTGAGAGTCCGACTCCAGGCCTGTTCACTGTCTCAGGCACCACCCTCTGGGGGTTGACCTGCTCTTCCTGGTTCTCCTGTAAATATAGGGTCCACTGACCGTCAGTCTAAAAGACTCAGCATATTCCTCACCGCCTCCACCCGCGACTCCTAGGCACCGTGCAGGAGGAGGAAGCGGAGGACATCAAGGGGTAAACCAAAGAATCAGGTGGCAGTGGCGAGACTAGCAAGTAAAAAGGTACTAAACAAGTAATGTAAGCATATCTACCCAAGCAGGAGTATGTATATAAGCAAAAGTAAGAAGCAGTATAAGTAACAGAGCAGTATAAGTAAAAGAGCGGTATAAAATAAGGAGCAGCTACGAAAGTAACCTTAACTTATATGCACACACAATAGCACATAAGCTAAGGGATCTGGCAAGCAATAAACTCATCGTATAAAAGAGCCCACACTGATTTATACGATGAGGTCTCTGTTTATGCAGAAATGCTATGCTATGATATGCAATGCAATGGTGCAATGTTAGTATTATTATTTCATACACATGCAACTCACACACACGACTCTGTACGTACAGACCTTTAGTTCCCACTTTTCGGAGGTAGCTAACCTCTCGGGCACCTCCCGTCGTGGTCAAACGGTGGCAGAGGAGCGGGCGTCTCCTCACCTAGGTGGGTAAGTCACACTACCAGACCTAGGCCCAAACGTACGCTGTGATACCGGTACCCGGTACTCACGAGCTCCTGCGTACTAAACTGAAATGGCCAGGCAGGGTTTAGGGAATTCGTCCCATCGGACGCGCAGTAAAACAACCTGGCCCCAATACAACCACTAGCACTGCCGAGTCAACGAACTGCTGTCGGTGTGACGACTAAGACAGAACCGAAGACCCACCACCTCTCATTCACAAGCAACATAAGTATTAGCCATTTACTACCGAGCCTCCAGCTCGCAATTCTATCCCAGTCCTTCCTTATAACCCGAGCCTACCGCTCGCAGGACTATCCCAGTCCTTCCTTATAACCCGAGCCTACCGCTCGCAGGACCATCCCAGTCCTTCCTTATAACCCGAGCCTACCACTCGCAGGACCATCCCAGTCCTTCCTTATAACCCGAGCCTACCGCTCGCAGGACCATCCCAGTCCTTCCTATAAATAACGTCCCGGTTCGGGATGGAAGTTAACTTGCCGAGTTCTCCTACTTAACTAATCTTGTCTATGATTTAGTTGAACCTAGAAGCTTTATGGTTAACCTTGGACATCCGGAGGGTTACCCTGTGAGGGGCTCACAGCGGTACTAGGAAGTGTGGCGGGCTGACACCCCGAACTTCCTACTCCCAAGGCACTTAATCTTGTTGGTGTCTACCCCTTTTTACTCGACCCCCATTTTCCTCTCCAATTACGTTACATCTCTAAGATGAGTTAAACTTGGCAATTAGAAGTGGGGGAGTTCCTTGAACTCCAACACCTCCAGCTGTGACCGGGAGCTGACTCTCCCGTCGTCACATTTTAAACTCGAGTCCCCTTTCTTCACCGAGGAACTGCTCATATTCAAATAACATTCTCAACCTTACTTGGACCCACACTCCTATTCTTCGTCATCCTTAAACCAGGGTTTGCCTTAGATACTTCTCGACTTCTCCCTCGAGTACTACCTTAAAATGGCTCCCCGGCTAAGGGTAGTTTTGCTTCCATACAATCCAGCTGTGACCGGGAGCTGACTCTCCCGTCGTCACATTTTAAACTCGAGTCCCCTTTCTTCACCGAGGAACTGCTCATATTCAAATAACATTCTCAACCTTACTTGGACCCACACTCCTATTCTTCGTCATCCTTAAACCAGGGTTTGCCTTAGATACTTCTCGACTTCTCCCTCGAGTACTACCTTAAAATGGCTCCCCGGCTAAGGGTAGTTTTGCTTCCATACAATCGTTTAACACTGATGAGTTGTGTGCGGGGCCCTTGATGAGGTCTAACCTCCTTTTTATATCACTGTAAACTCACACACCTATAGCTTGCTAGACGTGCCCCAATCCTTATTTCCCAAGATGCCCTTAGAGATGCTCTTCCAAGTGACCTGAGCCTTCATAATTACTAAAAAGTTAATAGTTCTACGTGTGGAGGTCGGTGGTGGTCTAATTCATGTAAATCAGTTTCGCTATTCGCAAACCGAAACAAGGTTGATCTAGATTAGACTCCTATGGTGCGATCTTGATCACATCATATCCAAACGAGTTCCAATTGTCACCATAGGTTCGCAATGAGTAGTGATCTAACAATCTCAAATCCTAATTTCATAAATTCTCCAGGGAATCCTAAGTCATAGTTTCTATTAAAGATAGGAGGTGTGCAAATAGAGATTTACACATCAAGTATTTGATTAGGATCTCAATGATCTCAGGGAAGATTACCATGACATAACGCTGGTCTAAAAACACCAAAACCTGAGTTTCACATTTTTAGCAGGAATATTTGACCATAATTTCTACTTAACCTAGATGTGGTGCAAATAGGGGTTTGCACTACAAGTATTAGGTTATGACCTAAGTAAATTTTGGGAAAATTACCATAGCACCGAATTGGTCTAAAAAGAAACACCAGATCCTAAGTCTCATATTATTCCAAGTAATATGACCGCCTTTTTATTTTATAATCTAAATTAGGGGTAATTTAGTAAATTCCTTATCTTGGGATTTTTGTACCCAAAAATCCCAAATAACTTTTGGGAAGGCATATTGCTGCCAAGGATCCATGTCCAGCATTTCAAGCCATTGGGTCAACCCCAAGGCATAGGGCTCACTCCACCCAAATTTGCTAATAGACATAGAGAGCAGTCCTAGAAAGATGGCTCTTCAAGGAGCTGTAGAGCTCCAAATCACTTGATCTCAAATCCTACAGAAAGTAGACCCATATGGATACAATTGTTGTCTCTGGCAACTTTTCATGATATGGTCTCTAAGGCCTTCAAAAATAGCATGCAAACTACATTAAAAATCTAGGCAGGATTATGTGGTTTGCTAATAGACAAAATGAGCAGTCTTAGTAGAATGGATCTACAAGGAGCAGTATTGATCCAAATCACTTGATCTCAAATCCTACAGAATGTAGACATCAAGAGCTACAAAAGTTGTCTCTGGCAACTTTTCATGATATGGCCTCTAAGGCCTTCAAAAATAGCATGCAAACTACATTAAAAATCTAGGCAGGATTATGTGGTTTGCTAATAGACAAAATGAGCAGTCTTAGTAGAATGGCTCTACAAGGAGCAGTATTGATCCAAATCACTTGATCTCAAATCCTACAGAATGTAGACATCAAGAGATACAAAAGTTGTCTCTGGTAACTTTTCATGATATGGCCTCTAAGGCCTTCAAAAATAGCATGCAAACTACATTAAAAATTTAGGCAGGATTATGTGGTTTGCTAATAGACAAAATGAGCAGTCCTAGAAAAATGGCTCTACAAGGAGCTGTGGAGCTCCAAATCATTTGATCTCAAATCCTACAGAAAGTAGACCCATAGGGCTACAATTGTTGCCTCTGGCAACTTTTCATGATATGGCCTCTAAGGCCTTCAAAAATAGCATGCAAACTACATTAAAAATCTAGGCAGGATTATGTGGTTTGCTAATAGACAAAATGAGCAGTCCTAGAAAAATGGCTCTACAAGGAGCTGTGGAGCTCCAAATCATTTGATCTCAAATCCTACAGAAAGTATACCCATAGGGATACAATTGTTGTCTCTGGCAACTTGTCATGATATGGCCTCTAAGGCCTTCAAAAATAGCATGCAAACTACATTAAAAATCTAGGCAGGATTATGTGGTTTGCTAACAGACAAAATGAGCAGTCTTAGAAAAATGGCTCTACAAGGAGCTGTGGAGCTCCAAATCATTTGATCTTAAATCCTACAGAAAGTAGATCCATAGGGCTACAATTGTTGTCTCTGGCAACTTTTCATGATATGGCCTCTAAGGCCTTCAAAATTAGCATGTAAACTACATTAAAAATCTAGGCAGGATTATGTGGTTTGCTAATAGACAAAATGAGCAGTCCTAGAAAAATGGCTCTACAAGGATCTGTAGAGCTCCAAATCACTTGATCTCAAATCCTACAGAAAGTATACCCATAGGGCTACAATTGTTGTCTCTGGCAACTTTTCATGATATGGCCTCTAAGGCCTTCAAAATTAGCATGTAAACTACATTAAAAATCTAGGCAAGATTATGGTTTGCTAATAGGCATTATGAGCAGTCTTAGTAGAATGGATGCCCTGGGGTCCTCAGTGCACCAAATTAAGAGTTTAAGGTGGAAAATGAAAGTAGATCCCAAGGGCTAAAAATGTTATCTCTGCCTATTTTTCATGTTATGGCCTCTAAAGCCTTCAAAAATAGCATGCAAGGTACATTAAAAACCTAGGCAGGATTATGGTTTGCTAATAGGCATTATGAGCAGTCTTAGTAGAATGGATGCCCTGGGGTCCACAGTGCACCAAATTAATAGTTTAAGGTAGCAAATGAAAGTAGATCCCAAGGGCTACAAATGTTATCTCTGCCTATTTTTCATGTTATGGCCTCTAAAGCCTTCAAAAATAGCATGCAAGGTACATTAAAAACCTAGGCAGGATTATGGTTTGCTAATAGGCATTATGAGCAGTCTTAGTAGAATGGATGCCCTGGGGTCCACAGTGCACCAAATTAAGAGTTTAAGGTGGCAAATGAAAGTAGATCCCAAGGGCTACAAATGTTATCTCTGCCTATTTTTCATGTTATGACCTCTAAAGCCTTCAATTTCAGCATACAAAATCGGCTAAACGTGTGACAAATAATCAGCATTACGATTTTATTCATTTCATGGGCTGCGAATAAAAGAATCCGCCAGATCGGACGGCCAGGGTTCATCGTCCCCGATGAGCCAACAGCCCAGATCTCACGCGCCTGGGCCGTTTTGCGGGGCATTTTTCCGGCAACCTGCAGCACCCTACCGCCGGCCACCGCCTCCACCACCTCCGTTGAGGTGGTGGCTAACGCCAGGCGGCGACACGGCCACCGGAGATGGCCTCTCCGGCGATCCAGAGCAAGAAGAAATGCTCGAGAAATCTCCCTCTGTCTCACATGGGATCGGGCTCAATTGAGCCCGATTTCTCTCCTAAATGAGTCTAGATACTAGCACGGGTGGAGGGGAAAAGGAACTTGCCTGAGCACGGCCTTGGCGGCGGGTGTTGCGGCGGAGGAAGAGTGCGTCCCTGTTCCTGGCATCCATGGCTATCTCGTGCAGCTGAGGACGAAAACTTGCTCTGGGAGGGGGGCTCGACTGCTTGGAAGCTCCTGAACGTGGTGAGAGGGAGAGATGAGGGGGAGGAGGTGTATATCGCCGGATATCAAACCCGGCGATTTCACCAATGGCGACACCGCCCTCAGCAGCCACTGCCAGGGCTCCAGCTCAGCTTGGTTCAGCTCCTCTTTTCAATAGCCGGTCAGAGGAGGGGGAAAAACGAGTTGATTTGAACTCCTTTGGAGTTTTGCCATTAATGTGGCCGGCAGGGAAGCTCCCTCTCTCCTCCCCTTCCTCTCAGCGGCGGCCAGCTCAGCCCTCTCCTGCTGGAATTCCTTGGGAAGGCAGGAGCCAACCAGGAATTAAGGAGTGGTGGCCAAGTGGCCACCCCTCCATGAATTCCTCATGAATTCAAGGTTGGAGGTGGCCGGCCACCTCCTTGGTGCACCCCTCCTTGGACCCAATTTGGGCTCTAGGTAATTCAGTCCACTAGTGGGCTTAATTAGGTGGGGTTGAGCCCAAGGTTCTAAGGTTGGGTTTGGGGTTAGGTCCACCTAGCTTGGGTTTGGCTCACTTGACCCAATTAAGCTAAAGTTGGGATTTTGAGTTTGGGCTTGACCCAAGCTCACTCCACTCAATGTGACTGAGTAACATTGCTCCCCAAGGCTCCATGGACCTATTCCAAGAAAATTGAGTTAAGGTGGGGTCAATTGGGGCTTGAGTGCACTTAATTGCCTATAGGGACAATTTGGGTATTTTGTTGATTTTGCCCTAGTTCTCCTTGGTTAAATGCACCCCATGGTCCAACTAGGTCTCATATACTCCCCCTTAGGGTTTAGGGGAGATCAATTTGATCATACTAGATCAATTGAAGGTCAATTTAGGTTTTTAGCACATCTAGTTCAATTTGGGGCTTTTTAGTGATTGACCCAATTTCTCCAAAATGATGCCCCTATGATGGGGCTTTTGGGTCCATTAGGTCCCTTAGGGAGGTTTCCATAAGAGAGTGGCTTCAATTTGATCAATTGGGGTTCAATTGCCCTTTATTATGGTGATTTGACCTAAGATTGCTCACAGTTGACTTTTGGTCAATTTGACCAAATTGGTTGACCCCAAGGATCCCTAGTGGCCTACTTGCCCTCCTAGTTGGTCATAGGGATCATGGTGAGGGTATGTTGGCTTTTTGAAGTCTTTTGGTCATCTCTAGGTTAGGACATCCATTTTTGCTATTTGCACCCCAAGGTGCATTCCTTCCCATTCCAATGAGTTCATAGGGCCTTCCTGGCCCACTTTGTGTACTTAACTCACCATATGAACTATTCATGGTTATGTGGGGTTTATAAGATATCTTATCCTCCCTTTTGGTTCACTTCTCATTAGGGTGGATCATGATGGCTAAGTGCACATCATGAGTTTTTTCACCTCTTCCATTTTCATCCTAGGGTTCTAAGTCACTTATCCTATTTTTGTCATGACTTGTCATGACAAAAATCAGCTAGGGGCCTAGTAGTTCGGGGGATGTTACATAAACATTGCATTTCAACCCCTACCCTTATCGTATAAGTCGGTTATGGGACTTCTTATACGATAGGTCTTGCTAAACGACCCCTTGGTCTATAGGTTTATGTGGGCATTCCAATAAATCAATGGTTACTTTTCTATTACTATTGTCTTTACTTACTGCACTTTACTTACTCTTTACCTGCTCTTGCTATGCTTATTAACTGTTTCATTTATGTATATATATACTTGAGTAGTGGTAGAACTCTTCCTGTAGAATATACCATGTCATCTGCTTTTGCTATTACCCCTTGTTTGTCCTCCGCTTCATCCTTTCCGCTCGGTGCCTAGGAGTCACCGGGGGAGGGGGGGGGGGATTGGCTTAGTCTTTTTGACTAACGGTCGGTGGACCTTATCATTTTAGGAGACCGCGGTGACGGAGCAGCACCAGAGGCCGGTGCAGATGGAGGTGGGGCAGTCTAGCACGAGAGCACCGATGTCAGAATCCGTGAGTGGCTATTAGTTATAGTTATTTTGCTTCCACGAGAGAATTTGTAGTGAGGCTTGATGTATCGGGCATGAGCCCTTGTTATCTCTTTTCTTTATTTTAGTTATATTTATGTGGACATCTCTTCGTGGATGTATTACTTTTCTATGTGATGTGGACTTGGCTTTCATTTAGCTTATTCTTCTTTGCTTCTTCGTGATCGATTTGGCCGGCAGTATCGGCATTTTGTAGTGACGACCTTCCCGAGCGAGGGTGTCACCACAAAGGGGTCTTACAATAATACTGGGCCTAAGACCCGGTTGTTGAGAAAAAAAAGGGGTCTTACAATAATACTTGGTATATTACAGAGCTACCTGCTGGGAAGAAGGCAATCAGTTGTAAATGGATATATAAAATAAAATACAATTCTGATGGTCAATAGAACGATATAAAGCTCGTCTCGTAGCAAAGGGCTATACACAAGTTGAAGGCTTGGACTATCAAGACGCTTTTGCACCAGTTGTCAAGATGACTACTATCAGAGCTATGATTGCTATAGCAGCAGCCTGCAAATGGCCTCTTATTCAACTTGATGTTAACAATGCTTTCTTACATGGGGACCTGTTGGAGGAAGTTTATATGCAAATACCACGAGGATTCAACATAAAAGAAGACTATGAGAAACCAGTTTGTCGATTAACCAAGTCCTTGTATGGCTTGAAACAAGCCTCTAGACAATGGTTTGCAAAGTTTTAATCAACGATTGAGGATATGGGTTTCATTCAATCAAAGTGTGATCATTCATTATTTACCAGAAATTGTCCAGAAGGTTTTGTTGCTTTACTTGTCTATGTCGACGACATTGTAATAACAGGAACAAATCTCCAATTACTTACACAAATCAAGGCCTTTCTAAATGACAAATTCAAGATCAAAGATCTTGGAAGCTTACGGTATTTTCTAAGCATAGAAGTTATCAGAAATCAAGATGAGATCTATCTAACCCAACAAAATTATGCTCTCAACCTTTTAAGGGATGCTGGCTTGACGGGATGTAAACCAAACAACATACCAATGGATCAAAATCACAAACTGAATGATTATGATGGTGATGATATTTAGGATCCAACCCTTTATATGAAAATGATTGGAAAGTTGATCTACTTAACTGTTACAAGGCCAGAACTTACATACCCAATCCATATACTAAGTCAGTGTATGGAAAAACCCAAAAATAGTCATTTGAACATGACTTATAAAGTTTTACGATACATTAAAGGATCTATGGGACAAGGCTTAATGTTTTCAACAAATCAGGAGTTGAAACTGGATGCCTACTGTGACGCTGATTGGGCGGCATGTCCAATGACCTGGCGGTCCATAAAAGGATTTTGCATCAAATTAGGATCAACTTTAATTTCCTGGAAGACGAAGAAGCAAAATACCGTATCAAGGTCCTCGGCGGAATCAGAATATCGAGCGATGGCTTCTACTTGTTGTGAACTAACCTGGTTAGTTAATCTATTAAAGGACTTTCAAGTTGAACATCTGACTCATATTCCTCTTCATTGTGATAATCAAGCTGCCTTACACATTGCATCTAATCCGGTGTACCATGAGAGGACAAAACATATAGAGTTGAATTGTCATTTGGTTCGTGAAAAGTTGCAAGCTGGTCTCATTGCACCAAGTTATATTCCTACCAAATTACAACTAGCTGGTCTTTTTACAAAGGCTGTTGGGACAACACAAATTCAGAATTTTCTCATCAAGTTGGGAATTTCCAACATCTTGCAAATTCCAACTTGAGGGCGGCTGTTGAGATTGGTTATTCCGTTTTATTATGTTATTTGTCTGTTACATTTGTTTTGCTGTTGTTTTGTTTTCTGCTCTCTAGTTGTACTATAAATAGAGGTGCATAGGTTATTTTTTAGTAAGTTCTTTTCCTATTTCTTTCTGATGCCCTTCTCCTTTTTGTAATCTTTCCTACTGTCGTATAGAAGAATTGCTCTGCTTCTTGATTCATTTTCTCCTCTCTCCTGTAATATTGAAATCTCATCAAGCCCTCCCATCCTCTCGGTTCACGCACGCAAGGAGCGTTGCACGACCCTTCTTCCCCAACGCCCGCGTACGAACCATTTCTTTGTGCTCTTCCTCGTGAAGCTTCCCCCTCGTGATTATCGATGCCCCCTTGTCGCGTGGAGACTTCTCCCATGGGTGGTGAACGGCCTCCTTAACCTTAGGCATCTTTCTCTCTATTTAATCTCCAAATCATCTCCTCCATGGATTTCTTTTCACACAACCAGGAGAACTTGCAACCCTAGCTTCAAACCGTGATCAGTGATCTCCTTGAGTTCTCCTTTCCTCTAAGCGCTCTTCCATGGATGCCAAGAAGTATTATGGGAGGGGAAAGGCTCCAATCAACAAAATTGTGAGTTTTCCTCTAACTCTAATAGTCTAATGATATTGAATGGCTATAATGTTCCTTCAAATGATGTATTTTGATCTAGAAGATTTCACCGTAATGAGGAACTCATGCCCTAGTTTTTAAATGTTGTAGGAAACCTCAATTTTATCCAAAGGGTGAAGAACCGGTTTCATATGAGCTAAGAAAATTCTTGAATCTCGATTTTAATTTTCAAATTACCCTTCGTGAACCTCAATTTGGTTCAAGCATGACAAAAATGATTAATCTGAAAAGACCCAAATTTCGAAAATAATGAATAATCTATTTGACTGGCTGAGTTTTGATTCAGATTTTGTTGAAAGGGGATTTCTTATTATTGTACAATACATTGTTTGAAAGTATGGAGTATTTTCATTAAAGCAGAGAACTTTGCATGCTTGAGTTTACCTACTGAAAATTACTGGAATTATTATTTTTTACATAAGAGATGAATAGGATTTTGGATGAAATATGAATACCATTGGAAGTATGTATCGCATGTTAGATCTTTATGACACATGAAATGTCATAGTTTAGTTTAGATGACTTGTAAATTATTATTTTACCTCGTTACATGAATACTAGCTAGTAGTAATCTTACCATATGAGGGTAGAGTATTTCTTAAGATGGACTCATGCATGTCAAGTCATTTGACTTGATGAAAGTTTTAGGTTATTGGTAAGATGATTTGAAAGCATTATGAGATTTGGAGGCAGTCAAAGCCTCGTAGTGTTACTTTGTTTTGTGAACGCATATACAAGAAGAAATGAAAGTTTACCTTAACCTTATATATTTATAATTTATGAAAAACTTTGAATTGTGACGAGGTGTTACAAGAAATGAAAGCTCGCTGAAATTCTCTTGTATTTCTATCATAGGCCTTGTTAAATAAAGAAAAGAAAATGTGATAATGAGTCATACTCGTTGGCTTTGAATTTTAGGGCTTAACCCATAAATTTTATATAAAACACATGAATTAAGAGATCAACCAAGAACCTATAGTGTTGTTTGGAATTAAAGACATATAACAAAACTTAAATCTTATGAAATGTACATGAATTTAAGGTCCAGCCATCAATCTAAATATTGTTAAACATTTATTTAAGCTACTTAAGGGCCTTCAAACCTCTTCAACGTCTCCTTTTATCATACTCTAGTAAGGGACTAGCAAAGACATGCTTAAAGAAGGTTAATTATTAGTCAAAATCTCAAATAAAAATACATAAATCCATCTTAATATTAGTAACGTTCAAGAATATGAATGACCAAAGAACGTAGATAGGAAAAGGGTAAGCTTACCCATGAATCTACTTAGAAGCAAATCCTTGAGGGTGGGGTTAACTACCTCGCCATAGTAGTGGAGATCCACCATAGTTAAACTCGTGATCATTGTTGTTCAGGGCGGATCAAATTGTCGGGCGGTGAAGCCTTATGACATCACCATAGGTCATGTCTCACAAGAGGGTGAGGCCTTATGAAATTGCCATAGTTTATGCCCTGCAAAGGGGTGGGGGCACAACCTTACCATAGTTAGAGATCATGCACAAATTACTAAATTTTCAACTTACTGCAAAGGTTAGTCATGAATTTGTCTCTAAGTAAATTCACAAGTTTAAATCCAAAAAGATGAATGAAAATATAAATGTTTATACCTACGCAAGTTACAAGAGAATTTAAAGATTTTGAAATTTGCTATAAGGCGTACTTGAAACCTTCTAATCATCAAGTAAGCGGATAAGATTTAAAAATGTTCACATTAGAATATTATTGATTACTTTATTAACTGAGAATGAAAATGACTATGATTTTCTTATAAGGTTTAACAATACTCTTGAAAAGTTCAAAATGAATTTAAAGTTTAATTTTTCTTTAGAGAGATTGTGAGTACACAAGACCCTTTGATGCTCACATTTGATAGGAACACACAATTAAGACACTAGAACCAAGTTTAGTATCACTTATCATCCCAGACAGATCACCAAATACATATTATTAAAACTTTCCTGCGTATTTAACCGAGAACATTTGAAGCAATGAAATCTAATTATTCCACATTCCAAATCCGCTTACAACTCTAAATTAAATCCACCGGTAAATGTCATGTTGAAATTATATGTATTTATCTTGTATCACATTTACTCGACTACCACTTTCCTCGGTCGTATGAACACACCTCTCCTAATGCACCATTATTTGCAGATTATCTTAAATAATATATAAGAATATTGCAAATAAATTATGATTATATTAAAATGCGTGCCCGGATGGAAAATGTATGTCCGGGCAAAAAATGTGCGTCTGAACCCGAAAATATGCGCTCGGGCCGAAAAAGCGCGCCCAACATCTGTAATATTCATAACATGGTTTTGTTGGAATAATGACATGATTTGAAGCAAAGAAAATAGGAATAACAACGTGAAAGATCTGAACCAACTTCTTGAATGCGAAATTTCTTTAGTTTGAGCTCATAAAATGCAATAATTTGGCATATGTGGAGTCGACTACAACATGGAAGGTCCTGCTAACCTCCAAAATTTGATTATCATAAGTTTGATGGCAGATGTTGCAAGGCTGAAGTGAATTAAAACCATACTCCAGAGAATCATCAACCCAGTTCTGAATTAAAATATTGCAGAAGAGTTGCAAGCCCAAAACTGTCGAATGTTGTAGCGAGTCCGCTCAAAACTGTGAGTGCGGTTTCTATTCAATTACAATAAAACACAATGATAAAAAGTGTACACAATTACTCACATATTTGTAATCTTGCACCCCTACTAATTATATCTTTCATATATCTATGAATCTTGGTTTAGAATCTCTCTTTGGAGAAGACTCTTTTAAGAGAACCAGCCCTCAAAAGAATGGCGCGAGTATACCACAACGACCGTATCCTTCTTATATTTTAATGCAATTCGATTTGTCGTGTTGGAGTAATATTGGTGTGTGCACGCTTTTCGGTGCATCATAAGGCTTGATTTAACCAAGTTGACCAAACGATGTCAAAATTGAGCGTAACGAATTTCGCTACTCTCGTATTTACCATACGAGTACAATGCAACTGACTGGGGTCAATTCCGAGTATATAAGCTAATTATACTAAAATGGTGTCGTCGTGATGCGCTACGATACTCAAAATAGTTGTTTTCTCTAAACGACCCCGGAAAAGAACGAAACGAGTTCTGTTGCACTCGTATCGTCTAGACGAGTCTAATGCAACTGACGGAAGTCGATTCGGAGCACGTATACTCAATATACAAATTCAGTGTCGTCGGGACACTCAACGATCAAAATAGTCGTTTTCTCAAAACGACCTCGAAAAAGAACGAAACGAGTTCCGCTGCACTTGTATCATCTAGACGAGTCTAATGTAACTGACGAAAGACGATTCAGAGCATGTATGTTCAATATACGACACAGGATACCAACTAGCTTCTAGGGTACCGTAGTGACCAGGTCACTTTTATTGGGTCATTTAGGGTTCTAGTGGCCCAATAAAAGTCGGGATGTTACACACACCTCTCCGGTATCGCCTGGCACGCCCCCAAGTGCACGATGTGCGTCGAACGCTCCCAAGTGCACTACGTGCGCTAAACGCCCCCAAGTGCACAACGTGCGCGGAACATCTCCAAATACACGACGCGTGCCGACCACCTCCAAGTTCGCGACGTTCGCCGAACATCTCTACCTGCACGGCGCGCGCTGAACGTCTCCATGTTCGCAGCGTGCACGACAGTTAAATTTCTTAAACTTCCCAGATTGCTGGTTTCGTTCGTTGTTGTCGTCGCCGTCAACGAAGCTGCCCGAACTGCCTAAAAAGCAAGACGGTCTTATCCGAAAAATACAATCAGAGTGCACCAGATCGACGAACGTGATTCGCCCGTCAGGTGGTTATGGTGGTTACAATGACGACATTACCAGACTACCCCTGCCCAAAGCTATAAAAAAGAGCCCAGAGCCTTATATCAGATGACCTGGCCTTCGACGCCTGAGAGAGCTTCTTCGAAGATCCTTCAAAGTTCTCCTTCGACGTTCGAAGAATCCTTCGAAGATCTCCTTCAGCCTTCGAAGATCTCCTTTCCGTTCAAAATCTCCTTCGAAGGTGACTTGAAGATCTCTCATAGGCTCTTGAAGATCTCCTTCGTCCTTACAGATTTTCTTCTTTCTCAACCTTCTCTGCAACCACTGCAACGAGCGATGACCTGTCACCCTCTTCCTTTCTACAACTTGTAACACCCAAAGATATAGTGGAATTTGGCCGGCACCGATCCGACCCTGTGATTTTTTACCCTTTTCGGGTTTTCGACGTAAAAACCTTCTTGCCAGTTGTCTCACTTTACTTTGACTGATTGCGTGCTCGCTCACTTTAGAGATGAGACGGTTCAATTCAACCGAATTAACAAGAGCCTCGAGTGAGCCGCAACATCTTTTATTTAGATATATGTGATATGTCACATGTTCATGAAAATTGAAAATATGTAATTAGTCGGTGCGGTGCGATTTTGCGGTTTTCAACATCTGAAAATCACATCGCACCGAACCATGCTCGATCTATAAAAGTTCAAAACAACACCGCACCGAAACTACGCGGTGCGATTTAAAAAGGGTGATGTTAAAGGCACACCTATAATGGCTATATGCACACCAATTCAAAAATTAAAACACCTCAATAAACCCCTCATATCCAATGTTAAAGGCAGACCCTCGATAAAACCCTAAAATCATTTCCGCCGCGCGCTCATTTCCGCGATTTCTGTCTGTCGCTCTCGCCTCTCTCGTTTCCGCCTCCAAGCTCACCGCCAGATCTCTCGTTTCCGCCTCCAAGCTCACCGCCAGATCGCATCTCCATTTCGCATCGTCGGAGGTCTGTCGCCGGAGCTCACAAGGGTGAAGCCTTTCCCCCCATCGCAACTCTGAGTAAGAACTTGGACCGGAGCTCACAAGCTTTCCCTCACCGCAGGTTTCATCAACATTTCATCACAGGTTTCATCAACATTTCCCCCATCCCCGGAGCTCACAAGCTTGGACCGGCTAATACCCCCCATCGCAGGTTTCATCCAGGTCGCACTTCTGATTTCAAGTTTCATCCACGTCGCTCTTCCGATTTCAATTTTTTTTCATTTTTCATAACAGTGGCTGGTTTTCCTGCACTCCAGAAGCCACAATCCATTGCCATTTCGCTGTCGGAAGCCCGAATTCGCCGCCATTTTGCTGCCGGAAGCTCAATTTCTGTATCTGGTAATCTATTGCCCGAAGCTCCTTTGTTGTTCTGTAGTTTTGGTTGTATGCAGCAACTATATATGTTTGTTTAATGCAGGAAATTATTTGTTCTGTTTTTATGGATATACCACAAAAATGTTTGTTGGATAATGAAGAATCATTGGAATCAATTGAAATAGATGTTGGAAAACATTTTAGAACGGACGTAATTTTCCCAAGTAAGGATGAGTTAGTACAATGGACTCGTAATATTGCGAAGGGTATTGGATTTGTTATTACTATTCAAAGGGCCGATAAGCTAACCGCTAGATCTCGGCCTAGGATTATGCTTGGTTGTGATAGAGCGGGATTTTCACGTGAAAGTCAATACAGTAAGGGTTTTGTGAAAAGGAACCTGAGAAAGAGTAGCTCGAAGCGGTGCGGTTGCCCTTTCTCTTTGCATGGACAAAAAGATGCAACTCTAAATGATTGGAAAGTTATTGTCAAATGTGGGTTTCATAATCACAAGTTTGCACACATAGAAGCACACTCTTTTGCCGGTAGATTGGATGTTAACGAACAAAAGATAGTTCAGGATATGTATGCTGCAGGTGTTAAGCCAAGAAAGATTCTATCTACATTGAAGAAAAGGAAACCTAGTAACACTACAGTATTACGAACAATATACAATGACACGTTAACTAGTTCTAATGACAACATTTTTTTGTGCAGGAATGTGATAAATCTATTTTTGGGTACTTCTCCGCAGATGGATTCACAAAGTATGATGTCAAAGGTAAATAAAACATGCTTCTAAATAAAGCATGCTACTAAATATAATTTTTCATATTGTTTGAAACTAATTTAGATACTATCTATTTTAATGCAGGTTTTTTTTGAAAGAGTAATGGAAGTTTTTTGTAGTCCCTCCATTTTAATGCAGAATGGAAACAGCCACAATGGATGATATAGCTACAACTAATTTTTTGTCGCTTTATGTGCTTATCGACACCATTTGAAATTCTCTTTTACATATCTGTAAAAATTCTATTTTTTTTGCTACTTCTTGTGGATGTAGCTCAATTAGGTGTGAATCACGTTGAATATGTGCATTTCTTGTACTTGTTTTTATCGTTTTTGTTCGACAATGCGTAAATTACCTTTTTCATCATTTTAATGCAGAATGAAAACAACCACAATGGATGATATAGCTACTACTAGTTTTTTGAAAGAGTGCAGCTTGTAATTTAACATGGGACTTTATTTTTTTAATTACAAAAGAATTTTGATTTTTCATGTTGGTGTGCATTTAACAAGGTGGCCTACAATTAACATTTTAGTGGTCTGCATCTATCACTGGTGTGCATATAGCCATTATAGGTGTGCCTTTAACACCACCCTTTAAAAATTGGTGCGGTTTAAAATCTTAGGTAAAATTTATGGACTATTTTAACATTTTTGCCTAATTATTTATATATAAAAAAGGGAGTTGTTAAAGGCAAACCAGAATTGGCTATTGGCAAACCAATTTCTATGAGTTATTACGCGGCTTTTGAAAATACGCTTTGTGCATACATTTTTAGGAAAAGTGTTCAACACAAAAATTGTAGATCTCGTCGAGATCTACAACTTTCGTGTTGAACACTTTTCCTAAAAATGTATGTACAAGGCGTATTTTCTTGTTATTTTGAAAAATTCACTATAGTAACGATCAGGACGATTTTAGGGCCTTGTGCGTGCATTTTTAGGAAAAGTGTTCAACACGAAAGTTGTAGATCTCGACGAGATCTACAATTTTCGTGTTGAACACTTTTCCTAAAAATGCATGTACAAAGCGTATTTTCAAAAGGCGCATAATAACTCATAGAAATTGGTTTGCCAATAGCCAATTCTGGTTTGCCTTTAACAATGCCCATAAAAAAGAAGAAGAGAAAATACGAGACAATCGAAAGTGGGGCTCACGTGTCATTATCAAAGAGAGTCTAACTCAATTATACATATTACGATAATTTATTAATTATAATTATATATTTAAGCCTAATTCATACGCCCAAAGCAACTAATAAATAGAAGAAACCATTAAGCATTCAAGAGCGCGCCAAAACCGGCCGGCTCGCCCGCGAAACACTCCCATATGCTCGGGTGAAAGTAGATCTACACCGTTGATGATTTCTTCTCTTCGCTGTTCCCATTCTTCCTGTATAAATATAAACATACACGCTTACAGGAGAATCTGATCACTCCTCTTTCCTCCCCGTCTCCTCCTCGATTCGGAGTCTAAGTTCGCCGGAACCCCTCTCGGCTTCTCCTCTCCGAAGAAAAGAAGAAGAAGAAGGTTAGAAATCGCACCCGCATACATTCATTCATCGATCCCCCCCTCCGCATTTCTTGTTCTTTAGCTTGTTTCGATCGATTTCTTTCTTTCCGGATTAGAATCTGACGATTTTTTGGGGTTTTGTTTGGGCGATCGATGAAGGGATGGACGAGGGAGAAAATGGGACGAAGGCGAAGCGGAAGGATGAGAAAGTGGCGCTCTACAAGCTATTCTCCTTCGCCGATTCGAACGACGTTTTGCTGATGGCGGTCGGCGGCGTGGCCGCGGTGGCTTCCGGGCTATCGATGCCGCTGATGACCTTCGTCTTCGGCAAGCTTATCAATGCCTTCGGCGTCGCCGGCAGGGACAATGTTGTCCATGAGGTCTCCAAGGTCCGCCTTCTCGTACCATTCGCCCTAATTTTCCATCAGATCATTCGCTTTCTCACAAATATTCATTTCACGATCAAATCGTAAGATCGTACAAAAATGGCCTTATTCACCATCAAAATGTGACATATCTGAGGCCAATCCGATTTAGCCACGTGTAAAGGAGTGTATCTTAGATAAACAATAAAAAAAATATCTCAGATATAAATGAACGACTTGTAGTTGACTCCAAATTATAATTAGGATGAGCTCAAAATATTATACGACCACACAAAAATGGGCGGTGATATGGGCAAACAAACTTTGGCTAATGACAGCTCAAGGTTAATGACAGACAGAGAATTTTAATGTCAGACCGAGACTTTTAATGTCAAACTAAATTGGCGTTGGCGGCGGCGACGATGACGTTGGCGGCGGCGACGATGGCGTTGGAGTTGGCGGCGAAGACGAGGGCGTTGACGGCGGCGACGATGGCATTGGAGTTGGCGGCTGCGATGATGGCGTTGGCGGAGGCGACGACGTTGGAGTTGGCGGAGGCGACGATGGCGTTGGCGGAGGCGACGATGGCGTTGGAGTTGCCGGCGGCGACGATGGCGTTGGCGGAGGTGACGATGGTGTTGAAGTTGGCGGCGACGATGATGGCGTTGGCGGAGGCGACGACGTTGGAGTTGGCGGAGACGAGGGCGTTGGCGGCGGCGACGATGGCGTTGGCGGAGGCGACGATGACGTTGGCGGAGGCGACGATGGCGTTGGCGGAGGCGACGATGACGTTGGAGTTGGCGACGATGACGTTGGAGTTGGCGGCGGCGATGATGGCGTTGGCGGAGACGACGGCGTTGGAGTTGGCGGCGACGATGGCGTTGGCGGTGGCGGCGTTGGAATTGGTGGCGCCAACGATGATGTTGACGGCGGCGACGATGTCGTTGGGGGTGACGACGATGGCGTTGGCGGTGACGACGATGACGTTGACGGCGTCGACAATGGCATTGGGGGTGGTGATGATGGCGTTGGCGGCGGCGACGGTTGCGTTGGCGGCGGCGTTGGCGGCGGCGACGGTGGCGATGGCGACGGTGGCGGCGACGATGGTGGCGATGACGGAGGCGACGGTGGCGATGGCGGCGGTGACGGTGGCGATGGCGGCGGCAGCCCTTAGTGGAAATGAGGAGGAGAAAAAATGCTTAGATTTTCAAATCCTTGGTTTGTATATTCCATCGGTTCCAGGATTGGGCTGTCCTTAGTGGAAATGAGGAGGAGAAAAAAATGTTTAGATTTTCAAATCATAGGTTTGTCAATAGCCAAAAACGGTCTGCCCATATCATTACCCCACAAAAATGATTATACTGCACGATCAAAAAAAGTGCAGTATAATCATTTCGGGGGTGCATACTTTCTTTTAAATAGTACATTAAATGTTCTAAATTAATTTTGGGGGTGCACATAGTTGAGTTTGGTCTGCGAATAACCAAATTTGACTTCCGAATAACCAAACTTTGATCTACTTATAACAAATTGCAAAAAAATAGGGGTGTCAGTGTCCCTTTGTCCCTTTTGCATCCGAGCATCGGACCTGTTCGGGATTAAGAGGTGCATGGAGATTCAGTTTGATCACGTGGCCTGATAGACCTAGTCCCAACTCTTCTCTCTCCATTTGAATAAAGCTTAATAAAAATTAAAAAATAATATTGATACACGTGACAGAAGAACAGATAAATTATACCTAATTTTCAAAAATTGTAAAAATAGTTTCACCAAAGTGTGGGGACGGATCCAGAAATTTTGACCAGGGGGGATCCAGTTAAAAAGAGAAGAAAAAAATTTACTTGGCTGATTCCATCACTCTGATGGCCAGCTAGATTTAAAAAAATAAATAAATAATCATATTTTAAGATATATGGAGGTTTGAACATGATGAATGGGGCTTTGGAGGGCAAGTTGCAGGAGAAGGTAAGAACAAGATGAATGAAGGTTTGAAGTTCTCCTGCCGCCGCCAGAGGTTAAGGTGTCGTGCCTGAGCTGCAACCCTACGACAGGAGTGTCGCGCGGAGTGTCGTGAGGAACTATCCTAACATTATTTAATTGAATGTAATTAGATATCAATATATAATTTAAAATTGACAAACTATGGTATATCTAGGTTACTTGAAATCTCACAATGAACTATCATGGAAACAATGAAATTATGGATTTGAGCACCAACATGAAATCTGATTACATAGTTTTTATCCAAATCCAAATGATGTAAAGGAAATCTGAAAACAGAAGTTGGGGGTCTACTTAACTGTGAAGCGAGAGCGTACAAATTGTAAAGGTATATTCGGACAAATAACGGGCTCGGGGGCTTTGCGCGAGGAAATCCTAGGTATTCTTCTATATATACCTAGCTGGGGGCAACGGGGAGGGTGTTTCACATTGACACCCCTCCGGATGTTTCGAGCACCCGTCTAGGAAGCAAGTGGACCTGTTGCTTTCAATAATGGAGACCTGCTGCTTCACAATAATGGAGATTTGGATTTACAATTATTCCTTATTTCAACTGTTAAAATAGAATCGCAGTTGGGGGCGTGAAGCAAAAGAAGAGAAAAAAGGGGATTGAAAGGGAGAGAGAGGTACCTGGATGGAACCTTGTCGGAGCAAGTGGACCTGACCGGAAAAAGTGGACGGAAAAGCTGAACCCGGCCGATTTGAAAAGCTGAATCTGGCCGGAAAAACTGGATCAGGATGGAAAGGCGGAACCTGGCCGGAGCCGAAGAACACAAAAAATTGGAGTGAAGATGGGAGAAAAAGGGAGAGAGAGGGAAAGAGAGGGAGAGAAATGAAAAGCTTTTTAGACGCGAGAAGAGTGGGAATCGAAACTGATGAGTGAGATTTCGAAATTGGACTCACAGATGGTCCAACTTCGACAGGGAGGCGAGCGGGAGTGGAAAATTGGTTGCTTTTTGCGGGAGCCTTAAGAATATAGTAATATGACGAGCCAAATAGTAATAAACGAACACACACACACACTAGTACCTCAACAGTACCTAAACCATGACACTATCTCCTCCACTATGCTAGAGAGTCATCGTGTAGGCCCATGCGTATCTCAACTTTTTTATTTTCGACTAAAAAAATTGGGGCAACGTCATTTTTCGGGAAGGGAGAGAGAGGACAAAAAAGAAAGAGAGACGGTTGATGGGAGGTCCTGATAAGACAAATAAAAAAAGTTTAAATATGGCGGCGTCTGCAACAGGGGAGGGAGGGAGTGTAAGACCCCACCCCCTTTTTTTGAAGTCCGGGTCTTACCGCCCAGAACTGCCGTCTTGTGGTGGTACCCTCTCAATCATGGTCCCCACCACAACACGCCAATCCTGCCGGCTATTCAACTATATCCAGGCCAACCAAGTTATTATAAGGAAGAGTGAAATAGAAATACAAGTCCACAATAATCACTTCAAATGGAGAAACATGTCCAACAAGAGATATTCATATAATACGAGTACATCAGAGAGCGGAAATTAAAGCAAAAGTACAATATGGCCTAAGCCCGGTCCTCGGACGCCTTCTTCGCCTCTCTCCTGGCGAAGATATAACAATCTAAGCAACCACAAGGTTCGACTCCTTCAATGGCATATAACTCCGGCTTCTGACCGGGGTAGATGTGTAGCGTAGGAATATGAGGGGTCTTGCTTACCGGGGCTCTCCCGGCGGCAGCTGAGAGTCCGACCCCAGGCCTGTTCACCGTCTCAGGCACCACCCTCTGGGTGTTGACCTGCTCTTCCTGGTTCTCCTGTAATAATAGGGTCCACTGACCGTCAGTCTAAAAGACTCAGCATATTCCTCACCGCCTCCACCCGCGACTCCTAGGCACCGTGCGGGAGGAGGAAGCGGAGGACAACAAGGGGTAATTCAATGAAAAACAGGTGACAAGTGGTAAAACTAGCAATGTATATCAAGCAAAAGATGCATATCTTCTAGCTAGCAGGAGTAAACTATTTAAGGTTACTCTAGCAGTTCTACAAATAGGCTTGTAATAAGAGCAAACAATAGGAGAAAGTCACAATAGCAGTAAAATGAGCAAGTAAAGTAACATGAAGAGCAGCTAGGAAAATTAACCTTAACTTATATGCGAACACGAAGGCACATAAGCTAAGGGGTCTGGCAAGCAATAAACTCGTCGTATAAAAGGGTCCACGCTGATTTATACGATGAGGTCTCTGTTTATGCAATGTGTATAAGGCAATGTAATATAAGAAGCAAATAAATACGAGCATCTACGAAAGTAACCTTAACTTATATGCACACACGAAGGCACATAAGCCAAGGGATCTGAAAGGTATAAACTCATCGTATAAAAGAGCCCACACTGGTTTATACGATGAGGTCTCTGTTTATGCAGAAATGCTATGTTATGATATGCAATGCAATGATGCAATGTTTGTATTATTATTTTATGCACATGCAACTCACTCACACGACTCTGTACGTACAGACCTTTAGTTCCCACTTTTCGGAGGTAGCTAACCTCTCGGGCACCTCCCGTCGTGGTCAAACGGTGGCAGAGGAGCGGGCGTCTCCTCACCTAGGTGGGTAAGTCACACTACCAGACCTAGGCCCAAACGTACGCTGTGATACCGGTACCCGGTACTCACGAGCTCCTGCGTACTAAACTGATTTGGCCAGGCAGGGTTTAGGGGATTCGTCCCGTCGGACGCGCAGTAAAACAACCTGGCCCCAAAACAACCACTTGCTCTGCCGAGTCAACGAACTGCTGTCGGTGTGACGACTAAGACAGAACCGAAGACCCACCACATCTTATATACAAGCAACAAGTATTAGCCATTTACTACCGAGCCTCCAGCTCGCAAATCTATATCAACATTTATAAAAATAGAGCCTACCGCTCGCCCGACTATTCCAGTCTTATATCTAAACTACGAGCCTACCGCTCGCTAGACTGTCCCAGTCTTTCCTTATAAACCGTTATGATTGGGATGAAGGTCAACTTGTTCAGTTCCCCTACCTAACCAGTCTTATTTATAATTTTGTTGATCTTAGAAGTTTGGGGTGAATCCTGGACTTCCCGCGGGTTACCCGGTGAAGGGCTCGCAACGGTACTAGGGGATATACTGGTGTCTAATCCCCAGATTCCCCTTTCCACGATGTTTATCTCATTTTGTTACTACCCGTTCTTGTGTGCCCGTTTGCTCTCTAGTTGCTCTAGAATCCTATGGTGGATTACTTTTTCGACTCGGGCAGGTATGTGTCGGTGATCTACCAAACACCGAACCATGTCACTCCTAGTGTCCGACTATTCCCTGATTTACCTCTTAACCACCACTTTCACTTCTGGGTAAGTCATCACTAGCGGTGGTGACCATAAGGTAGGGGTCCGAATCTATGTTTCAGTTTCTACTGTCTGCAGACCGAGGTGAGACTGAACTAAGTTGACTTTCAAGGCGTTATCTTACCCTACCATGTCTAAGTGGGTTCCAAGTCTCGTCCTAAGTTCTTAATGGGTAATGAACCAGAGCCCCGAGTCTTGGTCTTCCTAGTTTTTTTTTAAGGGGTATTGTAGGTTGAGTATCAGTTAGGAGTCTCTTTTAAGTTCTACATCTGTGCCTCTATAGGTCCTGGGGGTAACCACTACAGTCCCATGTTGGTCTAAGCTCCGGGTCCTAAGTCGTGTATTAACCGTGGGGTGTTTTATCCTTAATTTACCATTTATTACATCTGATAGACGTACCCAAATTTTCCCTACGTCCTTAAGTCCAAAACTCCAATTCAGTTCAGAGGATTTCCACTCATGCACTCGGGTTGGATTCTTAAATAGAGGTGGTTGTTATCAAGCCTACGGCACGGACAATCTCCCAGGTATTTCTATGAGTCCAATTCACTAACCCTCCGGATGCACTTTTATACACGTCTCACTAGATGTGACCTAAAAGAGGCTACCCCTATCCCAAGGTCATGAAATCAGTGGCATTTTAGTGGTGACCTAAGGGCTACAACACTCATATTGATTACAGTCTCCAGACGTGGGTTTAACCTAGGTGAATTCAACTTACAAGTGCTGTACAAAGTATAAAACTCTGCAAAGCACTATTGTAGACATGTCTCACTAAAATTGACATAGAAGGAGTTGTACTAAACCAGATGACACAAGGTCAGTGGCATTTTAAAGGTAACCTAAAGGGCTACAATGTTCATATTGATTACAATCTCCAGATATGGGTTCAACCTGGGTGAATTCAACTTACAAGTGCTATACAAAGTATAAAACTCTGCAAAGCACTATTGTAGACATGTCTCACTAAAATTGACATAGAAGGAGTTGTACTAGACCAAATGACACAAGGTCAGTGGCATTTTAAAGGTAACCTAAAGGGCTACAGTGTTCATATTGATTACAATCTCCAGATATGGGTTCAACCTGGGTGAATTCAACTTACAAATGCTGTACAAAGTATAAAACTCTGCAAAGCACTATTGTAGACATGTCGCACTAAAATTGACATAGAAGGAGTTGTACTAAGCCAAATGACACAAGGTCAGTGGCATTTTAAAGGTAACCTAAAGGGCTACAATGTTCATATTGATTACAATCTCCAGATATGGGTTCAACCTGGTTGAATTCAACTTACAAGTGCTATACAAAGTATAAAACTCTGCAAAGCACTATTGTAGACATGTCTCACTAAAATTGACATAGAAGGAGTTGTACTAAACCAAATGACACAAGGTCAGTGGCATTTTAAAGGTAACCTAAAGGGCTACAATGTTCATATTGATTACAATCTCCAGATATGGGTTCAACCTGGGTGAATTCAACTTACAAGTGCTGTACAAAGTATAAAACTTTGCAAAGCACTATTGTAGACATGTCTCACTAAAATTGACACAGAAGGGGTTGCACTAAGCCAAATGACACAAGGTCAGTGGCATTTTAAAGGTAACCTAAAGGGCTACAATGTTCATATTGATTACAATCTCCAGATATGGGTTCAACCTGGGTGAATTCAACTTACAAATGCTGTACAAAGTATAAAACTCTGCAAAGCACTATTGTAGACATGTCTCACTATAATTGACATAGAAGGAGTTGTACTAAGCCAAATGACACAAGGTCAGTGGCATTTTAAAGGTAACCTAAAGGGGTACAATGTTCATATTGATTACAATCTCCAGATATGGGTTCAACCTGGGTGAATTCAACTTACAAGTGCTATACAAAGTATAAAACTCTGCAAAGCACTATTGTAGACATGTCTCACTAAAATTGACATAGAAGGAGTTGTACTAAGCCAAATGACACAAGGTCAGTGGCATTTTAAAGGTAACCTAAAGGGCTACAATGTTCATATCTAAAAGTGATACACTCACCCATACCACATATGGACTTAGCCAAAGTGATATCAACATGAAGTGATACACATTATCTACCACACAAGGTACATCTATCACATAAAACCAAGTGTGGCCCAAAGTGAGATTAGTACAACATCTTGGTGATATGGGCTAAGATTTTCCAACAATTCTAGAGGTGATGCATTCATTCATGTCACCAAATTTCCTAAGTAGGATTATGTGGTTTACTAATAGACAAAATGAGCAGCCCAAGAGAATTGATGCTCTGGTGTCCAAAGTGCACCAAATTAAGTGATTAAGGTGGCAAATGAAAGTAGACCCATAAGGCTACAAAAGCTATCTCTGCCCATCTTTACAAATATGGCCTCTAAGGCCTCTAAAAACAGCATGCAAACTAAATAATTATCTAGGCAGGAATAATTGGTTTGCTAATAGGCAACATGAGCAGTCTTAGTAGAATGGATGCCCTGGTGTCTATAGTGCACCAAATTAAGTGATTAAGGTGGCAAATGAAAGTAGACCCATAGGGCTACAATTGTTATCTCTTCCTATTTTTACAAATATGGCCTCTAAGGCCTCTAAAAACAGCAAGCAAACTAAATAAATATCTAGGCAGGAATAATTGGTTTGCTAATAGGCAACATGAGCAGTCTTAGTAGAATGGATGCCCTGGTGTCCACAGTGCACCAAATTAAGTGATTAAGGTGGCAAATGAAAGTAGACCCATAGGGCTACAATTTTTATCTCTTCCTATTTTTACAAACATGGCCTCTAAGGCCTCTAAAAACAGCAAGCAAACTAAATAAATATCTAGGCAGGAATAATTGGTTTGCTAATAGGCAACATGAGCAGTCTTAGTAGAATGGATGCCCTGGTGTCCACAGTGCACCAAATTAAGTGATTAAGGTGGCAAATGAAAGTAGACCCATAGGGCTACAATTGTTATCTCTTCCCATTTTTACAAATATGGCCTCTAAGGCCTTCAAAAATAGCATGCAACTACATTAATAATCTAGGCAGGATTATGGTTTGCTAATAGGCAATATGAGCAGTCCTAGAGAAATAGCTCTACAAGGAGCTGTACAGATCCAAATCACTTGATCTAAAATCCTACAAAAAGTAGACCCATATGGCTACAATTGTTGTCTCTGGCAACTTTTCATGATATGGCCTCTAAGGCCTTCAAAAATAGCATGCAACTACATTAAAAATCTAGGCAGGATTATGGTTTGCTAATAGGCAATATGAGCAGTCCTAGAAAAATAGCTCTACAAGGAGCTGTACAGATCCAAATCACTTGATCTAAAATCCTACGAAAAGTAGACCCATAGGGCTACAATTGTTGTCTCTGGCAACTTTTCATGATATGGCCTCTAAGGCCTTCAAAAATAGCATGCAACTACATTAAAAATCTAGGCAGGATTATGGTTTGCTAATAGGCAATATGAGCAGTCCTAGAAAAATAGCTCTACAAGGAGCTGTACAGACCCAAATCACTTGATCTAAAATCCTACAGAAAGTAGACCCATAGGGCTACAAATGTTGTCTCTGGCAACTTTTCATGATATGGCCTCTAAGGCCTTCAAAAATAGCATGCAACTACATTAATAATCTAGGCAGGATTATGGTTTGCTAATAGGCAATATGAGCAGTCCTAGAAAAATAGCTCTACAAGGAGCTGTACAGATCCAAATCACTTGATCTAAAATCCTACAAAAAGTAGACCCATAGGGCTACAATTGTTTTCTCTGGCAACTTTTCATGATATGGCCTCTAAGGCCTTCAAAAATAGCATGCAACTACATTAAAAATCTAGGCAGGATTATGGTTTGCTAATAGGCAATATGAGCAGTCCTAGAAAAATAGCTCTACAAGGAGCTGTACAGATCCAAATCACTTGATCTAAAATCCTACAAAAAGTAGACCCATAGGGCTACAATTGTTGTCTCTGGCAACTTTTCATGATATGGCCTCTAAGGCCTTCAAAAATAGCATGCAACTACATTAAAAATCTAGGCAGGATTATGGTTTGCTAATGGGCAATATGAGCAGTCCTAGAAAAATAGCTCTACAAGGAGCTGTACAGACCCAAATCACTTGATCTAAAATCCTACAGAAAGTAGACCCATAGGGCTACAAATGTTGTCTCTGGCAACTTTTCATGATATGGCCTCTAAGGCCTTCAAAAATAGCATACAAAATCGGCTAAACGTGTGACAAATAATTAGCATTTCGATTTTATTCATTTCATGGGCTGCGAATAAAAGAATCCGCCAGATCGGACGGCCAGGGTTCATCGTCCCCGATGAACCAACAGCCCAGATCTCCCGCGCCTGGGCCGTTTTGCGGGGCATTTTCCCGGCAACCTACAGCACCCCACCGCCGGCCACCGCCTCCACCACCTCCGTTGAGGTGGTGGCTAACGCCAGGCGGCGACACGGCCACCGGAGGTGGTCTCTCCGGCGATCCCGAGCAAGAAGAAAAGCTCGAGAAATCTCCCACTATCTCACATGGGATCGGGCTCAATTGAGCCCGATTTCTCTCCTAAAGGAGTCTAGATACTAGCACAGATGGAGGGGGGGAGGAACTTGCCTGAGCACGGCCTTGGCGGCGGGTGTTGCGGCGGAGGAAGATCGCGTTCCCATTCCCGGCGTCCATGGCGTTTTCTGTGCGGCTGAGCTCGAAAACTCCTTCTGAAGAGGGGGCTCGACTGCTCTGGGAGTTCTGAATGTGGTGAGAGGGAGAAAGGAGGGAGGGGAGGAGTTTATGGGCTGGTGCCATTAAGGTGGCTTTCGGCCAACCTTGCCGCCCTTGGCAGCCAACCACAGTCCACCTCCCACTGCCCCAGGCTGCTGGTAATTGATGCCCCAGCTCAGAGCAATGCTTAGGGAAAGAAAGTGGAGTGCCATTTGGCACTCATCCCCCAATTCCCTCCTCCTTTGTCTCCTTGTCTTTTTCTCCATTAATCACCTATTTCTCTTGCCATTATTCCTCCCCAATTCGAATTTCAGATGATTAGGGGCTGATAAAGGTGTGGGCTACCTTCTCAGGCCATGGAGTTGGGTTAAGCCCACTTAACTTGGTTTGGGGCTCACTTGACCCAAATAGGCTAAAATGTGGATTTTGGGTTTGGGCTTGACCCAAGCTCACTCCACTCAATGTGACTGAGTGACATTGCTCCCTAAGACCCTATGGACCTACTCAAAGAAGAATTGAGTCAAGGTGTGGTCAATTGGGGCTTGAGTGCACTTAATTGCCTATAGGGGCAATTTGGGTATTTTGCTGATTTTGCCCTAATTCTCCATGGTTGAATGAACACTATGCTCCATTTAGGTCTCACATACTCCCTTTAGGGTTTGAGGATGATCAATTTGGTCATGCCAAGTCAATTGGAGGTTAATTTGGGTTTTAGCACATTTTAGGTCAATTTGGGGCTTTTTAGTAGTCAACCCAATTTCCCCCAAATTGATAGCCCTATGATGAGGCTTTTGGGTCCCTTAGGTCCCCTAGGGAGGTTGCCATATGAGAGTGGCTTCAATTTGATCAATTGGGGTTCAATTGCCCTTATTCATGGTGATTTGGCCCAGGATTGCACAAGGTTGACTTTTGGTCAAACTGACCAATTTGGTTGACCCCAAGGGTCCCTAGTGGCCTACCTACCTCCTTAGATGGTCATAGGGGTCATGGTGGAGTCATGTTGGCTTTTTGGGGTCTTTTGGTCACCTCTGGGCTAGGGCATCAAAATTGCTATTTGCACCCCAAAGTGCATTCCTTCCCATTTTAATGAGTTCATAGGGCCTCCCTGGCCCACTTTGTGTACTTAACTCACCATATGAATTATTCATGGTTATGTGGGGTTTACAAGATATTTTACCCTCCCTTTTGGTTCACTTCTCATTATGGTGGATCATGATGGCTAAGTGCACACCATGAGTTTTTTTACCTCTTCCATTTTCATCCTAGGGTTCTAAGTCACTTATCCTATTTTTGTCATGACTTGTCATGACAAAAATCATCTAGGGGCCTAGTAGTTTGGGGGATGTTACAGGGAGAGAGGCAAAATTTTTATATACGGTCACGTCCCCAGATTTGGAGACTGGGCCGTCGCGATTGCGACACTTGGCGGGTCTCCAAGTGAACATGAAGTGATGTCTAGGCGAACAGTACACGCGTAGCTCCATTTTATTAAATATCGCGCACCTCGAAGTGAACCTTGTTGATATCCAAGCGAACAAAAACGAGCGAAAGACGTTTTCTCCTTACTTCCACTGGCCCTAGGTCAACCGAAAACGCATTTTTCACCGGCAACTTCACGGAGACGGGGCTCTGAAAAGTTTTCTGTGGCATTTTGTATTCTCCATCAGATTCGAAGCTAGCACCGACAACTTCAAGGAGATATTTGGTTAGGTGAGTTTCTTTGACTCTCTCTTACCTTCCTTGCAATTCTTCCCCATTAAATCTAAAACATGTTCTGAAATTTTAGAGAAAGGTTGCCCTGACGTACTTTTTTGCGTTCCTTGCGAATTAATTTGCTCCTTAGCCCGCCCAACGAGCAAATGCGTTCTTATGACGAGCAAATTTGTTCTCCGGGAGAGCATAATTGTGTGCCGGACGGGCATAATTGTTCGTCGGACGAGCACATTTGCTCGTTGGGCGGGCGAAGGAGCAAATTTTCTTTTGTACGCCCGACGAACATATTTGCTCTCCTGGCGAACATGTTCATTGGACGAACAATGTTGTTGCACAGCGAACAATTATGTTCGCTGCGCGATCAAATGTGCTCGTCGAGCAAACTTCTCTGTTCGTCTTGCGATCAAATTTGTTTGCAGGGCGAGCACATTTGTTCGCCAGGTGAGCATAAAGCAAATGCAAGCTCGTGGCCATAGCCATATAGGAACTATAATTGCCCATTGATAACTTTGAGGTTCTTTTTCATAGATAGAGAGAAATACTAAGGTAAGCCGACCATACCTATTGAGCTCAAGATGCTTTGTTTCTTATTTGGTTGATTTGGCCATGTCGGTAATCTCCAAATTAGATGATGAGTGCAAGCACGTAATTGAAAACTGCGGCATTGCACATCTTTTTGACTTGCCAAGACAAAGCCAAAATGTTCTTATTCTCTATGTCCTTCAAAGCGGATGACCGTGCATTTAACATAGAAGGAAAAGTTATTACATTTACTGTAAATGAAGTGACGACAATTTTGGGATTGCCAAACAAATGTGAAGAGTTAATAATCAAGTCTAAACTTACTGCCAATATGACAAGAACAAACTTGAAGAGTAAGATATTACAGAAAATAAGAACAAACTTGGAGATATTATTTCTGATATCCTTGCGAACAAAAGTGTTTGCTTGGATATCACGTATGGTATCCCGACGAACAAAAGTGTCCGCTTGGATATCACTTATGCGATATAGTTTCGATAACCAGACGAATAAAACACATGAATTCAAAATTTTTGCAGGTTCGCTCGCAGATGATCTCCGTTCCTCATAAGTTGTAGATCTATAAAGGTTTTACAACTATTTTAGAGCGAAAAAATAACGAATAGAATCACATGTCATTCGAGCGTGGTACCTCATGACTAACCTCCTTCTTTGGAACGGTATCTGCATTAATGATTCGACTAAGCTTCTGCAGTCCAATAATGGCAAAAAAATTAAGTGAGCGGTCAGAAGCACGTAATAAGAACAAAATTTTGGCCTATCTGCGACTAGAAAGGTGCTTCTCCTCTTCAGTAAAGTTGAGCTGAAAAGAAAAATAACTCGATATTTATATAAGGACCTGCCACATATCGCAATCGCGACGGCCCCGTCTCCAAATCTGAAGACCGGTCATATATAAAAATTTCGCGGGAGAGAGAGAGGGAGAGACCAGGTGGGATCCACCAATCAGCAAGGGAGGGAAAGAGGGGAGAGTGACATCATTTCTACCGGTGGGACCCACCTTCCACTATAACAAATCAAATAAATAAAACTATAAATAATTAAACAAATAAAACTATAAATTAAAACGAAGTATTCTAAAAAGAATATACATATATTTAAATAATATATGAACATCATAACACATTTGTCACAATTGTTGTAGCTATTTTTGGAAATATTACATGTACAACACAAATATAAGTTTTAATTAATAAAAAAATAACCTAACATTGACACAGTGCATGGGTCCCCGTATGACCGCGATAGTACCTCGGCCACAACAATACATTTTTACCGTGCTCGCAGCGAGCGGTGAGAGTGCCATCGTGCGAAGCCCGTGCGCCCAAGAGCCGACGAGCACCGATGAACTTACTATTGTGACCGAGGCACTGTTGCGACCACACGGGGGCTTCCCATGCTCTCTTGTGTAGTCGTGTGTGTATGTACGTATATATACGCATACATATATAGTAGATAGAAAAATATAGTGTTTCATACATAGCATTATTGCTTTGCTTGGCCATTAAACTTGTTTTACAATATTTATTCTGCAGGTTGTTTTGGAATTCGTATATTTAGCTGCTGGAGCTGGGGTTGCATCCTTCCTACGTATGCAGTAATTTCGTATTCTTTATGCCTTTTCTCTGTTGATTATTCCACATATCGACCAGCAAGCATTCGGAAAATAATTACTACAAACAATACGTAGAAATTTCATGTCCACGAATCACACATTAAGGTTTTTAGTACCCGACCGGAGAACGAACTGGTGGGATCAAATGTTCGAGGCCCGACCGGTTAGAGTGATCTGATCGGGGCTTAACCGTGACGTTGCAATACATATTAAAAAAACATTAATGCATAACGGCTGATCTAAAACTAACTATTGGAGTTTATCTAAAATCATAACATAACGTAACATGAAAATGCATCATTAGATAATAATATTTATCACAAAAATGTCTATCCCCAAAATTGTAGTATAATGTATCATCATGAAGGTATTGCGCTAGCTCGCCTCTTTCACGCGAGGAAGAACCGAAGAAGAAGCCCACGGCGGTGCTCGTCCCTTTCACGTGATGAAGTACATGGAAGTAGGTTTTGAGCCTTGACCGGACCCTTTTAGGGACCCGGTCGGCCCTTGACCAGACCCTTTTAGGGACCCGGTCGGCGGTCCGACCGGTTCAACCGTCTAGATCCTAAAAATAAAGAGCAGAAATGACATTCAACTGTTTACAGTCAATTAAATCAACAGTAGGAAGACAACTACTATTATGCACAGTATCAAATCCTCAGGTAATAAATTATGGACTTTAATATGTGTAGTCAAATAAATAAATTTATTTACATGGATCAAATGTATTTCCTGCTTTTTATTTTTTCTTCCACCATCTATGATGTTCACATAGATCACAGATGTATATTATTTTTTACTCAACTAAAGATTACCAAGCTTTTTTATTTTATTTTATGGGAAAAATATTAATTTAATTTTTCTCTAGATATTGTTGGGCGTGGTTCTCATCCTGTGTAGAAGTTCATAAATTTCGAACGACTCAAGTTCGGCTTCATTGCTCCGGTGAGTTTGGACAAAAACACCATCATTATGGAATGCATGTTTGGCATGATAATTGTTATGGCCGCCACAAAGAAAAAAAACTAGATTTGAACATAAAAGCAGATGAAGGCTCCGTTTGGCACGGCGGTGGTGGTCGTGAACTCTGTGGTTATGAACCATTGTTTGCCAACCTCACCTAAGGAACTTTATTCACTTTTATATTTAAAACTAGTTTTCTTTTTTTGGTGGTCATTGATAGGAATAATGAATCTGTGTATTTCACACTTAAGGATACATATATATATATACAGGATGGGTTCTCAAACACCTAGAGGTGAGCCTAAGATGGTCAACCACCAGAATATACAGTATAATGCATAATACATCTAACACCCCCCTCAAACTCACGGGGGTTCATACACCGAGAGTTTGGATAATAGATAAGCATGTTGGGACCGAGTCTGCGACTTAGTCATTAAGTCTGCAAGCTGCTGCTCAGAAGGAACAAAGGAAGGAGCAAGAGTTCCCCGACCATACTGCTCACGAAGGAAGAAAGCATCCACCCCGATGTGCTTGGAAAGAGAATGCTTCACCGGATTCAAGGTGATCTGAATGGCACCAGTGTTATCACAGTGGAGTGGAGTGGGATCCGGGGAAGAGACACCAAGATCCTTAAGGAGCCAGCGAAGCCAAATGATGTCCTCAGTAGTAGTAGCCATGGCACGCAGCTCAGCCTCAGTACTGGAACGAGAAACCCCGGTCTGTTTCTTGGACTTCCAGGCAATAAGTGAAGTACCCAAGAATAGACAGAAACCAGTGACAGATCGGCGGTCAACGGGATCACTGGCCCAAGTAGCATCCGAGTAAGCACGAAGCTGCAGAGAACTGCTACTGGAGTAGAAGAGACCACGTCGCCCGGAGGTAACGCAACAGCCGCAGTAGATGACCATAATGCACAGAGGTAGGCGCACCAACAAACTGGCTCAAAACATGAACAACATGTGCAATGTCGGGCCGAGTAATAGTAAGGTAGACGAGGCTTCCGACAATGTGACGATAACGAGTAGGATCAGAGAGTGGAACCCCATCATCCGGTCGTAACTGAAGGTGAAGCTCCATAGGGGTGTCCACAGTGCGAGAGTCAGAGAGAGCAGCCCGAGCTAAAAGATCTGATGTGTAACGCCGCTGAGAGAGCTGAAAACCACGGTCTGTAGAGGTGACCTCAAGGCCCAAGAAATAGCTCAGCTGTCCAAGATCAGTCATCTGAAACTGCTGCTGGAGGTGATGTTTGACGAATGTTACATGAGTAGGGTCATCACCTGTAATGATCATGTCATCCACATAAAGTAATAGAAGAGTCCGGCCACGAGAAGAGGAGTGCACAAACAAGGCTGGATCATGCGGGCTCGGCTGAAAACCGGCGGCAGTAATGACCGAACTGAAACGAGCAAACCACGCGCGGGGCGCCTGCTTGAGCCCGTAAAGAGCTCGTCTCAAGCGGCAAACAAGTCCTGGAGGAGAGGAAAGACCGGGAGGAGGGAGCACGTACACCTTCTGCTGAAGGTCACGGTGAAGAAAAGCGTTCTTCACATCGAGCTGGAACAGAGACCAGCGACGAACAGCTGCAACAGCAACAAGAGTGCGGATCGTGGTCATATGAGCAACTGGAGCAAAAGTCTCGTCATAGTCTCTCCCTTGCTCCTGCTGAAAACCACGAGCAACAAGTCGAGCCTTGTACCTCTCCACAGAACCATCGGAGCGAGTCTTGACCTTAAAGACCCACTTGCAAGTAATAGGAACAGCACCAGGTGGAAGAGGAACAAGCTCCCATGTACGAGTTTGCTCAAGCGCCTCCAACTCAGCAGACATAGCATCCTGCCACTCAGGTATCTGGGCAGCCTCACGGTAGGAAGTCGACTCTGGAGTACTGCAGACAGTGGCAGGAAGGGCAGGTAGATCCAGCGGTAGGGTAGCAAGGCTGAGACGGTCGGGAGGGCGCCTCTCACGAGGTGGGTTGCGGCGCACAGGAGGATCATCCACAGGGCACTCGCTGGAGGAGGTAGGCACTGAGTCTGGGGGCACTGGAGGCGAGGAGATAGGAGGATGACGACGAGTATAGTGATAGGGAAGAGGAGAGACACGATCCCAAGTGGACAACTCATCAGAGAAAGAGGAAGTAGACTGCGGTAAGGGAGACGAAGTAGACTGCGACAAGGGAGCAGGGGGTGACAGAGTAGACTGTGGCAAGGGAAGAGGAGGACATACCGGAGGGGATGATACATGAGGCGGGGATACATGAGGCGGGGAGACGGGAAGAGTGAGAAACTGCACGTCAGAGGGAGTAACAGATGAGTGTGAGGTCGAGGAAACAGGGGACACAAAGAAAGGGTGAGACTCATCAAAAGTGACATCACGTGAAATGCGAAGTCGACGTGCAACAGGGTCAAAGCATCGATAGCCCTTGTGCTCAGTACTGTACCCAAGAAAGGCACAAGGAACAGACTGAGCAGAGAGCTTAGTACGCTCACGTGGAGAGAGAAGAACATAACATCGACAACCAAAAACACGAAGATGAGTGTAACGTGGTGGTCGAGAGTACAGACACTCACCGGGACACTGACCCTGAAGGAAAGTGGAGGGCTGCAGATTAATAAGGTAAACAGCAGTGGAAACAGCCTCAGCCCAGAAGTGAGGAAGAACGTGAGAGGAGATAAGAAGGGTGCGAGCTGTCTCAATAATATGACGATGCTTCCTTTCAGCGGTGCCATTCTGAGCATGGGCACCGGGACAGGCAAGCTGAGGGAGAGTCCCGTGAGTAGCTAGCAAATCTCGAAAAGCATGAGAGAGGTACTCCCCCCTGAGTCAGAACGGAAAATGCGTATGGAAGCAGAAAATTGTGTGCGCACCATAGCAGAAAACGTAACATAGATCTGAAAAAATTCAGATCGAGAACGCATAAAATAGACCCAACAATAACGAGAGTAGTCATCAACGAAAAGTACATAGTACCGGTGTCCACCCTTGGATATAAAGGGTGCGGGTCCCCAGACATCAGAATGAACTAGATCAAAGGGACGCTGAGACCTGGACTCACTAAACTGATAGGGGAGTTGTAGCTGTTTACCGAGCCTACAACCTGAACATGAGTGAGACCGATCAATAGAGACACGACCAAGGAAACCATGACTAATGAGGGAAGCTAGACGTGAACCACTGGGATGACCAAGACGGTGGTGCTACGCTCATCTGCTCTCGCGCACGAGCATCGCACAACAACACTCATCACGTGCGTAACATTATAAACTTTAATTTAATAAATATTTTGATAAATTGATGTTTCATATAAATTTCAATAAGCATTTATATACTATGTATCAAAGTTTTATGTAAAATTTAATAGAATTTATAAAGTTTTTAGTTATATATATCTAAATATTAAACAAAATGTTGTTGGACTCACCTCCACCTCTCTCCTTTCTCGTTCTCTCTATTTCTCTATCCAACTCCAAGACATGTTGCCGCCCTCTCTCCCCTCCCTCGCTCTCTCTCTCTCTCTCTCTTAATTGTGGGCCCCACTCTCTCTCTCACTCTCTCCCCCTCTCCCTCCTTCTTGAACGGTGGTTATCACCGATAAGGGGAATCCGACGGCTCGTATTCGTTTGTCGAGCATGTTACGCCATAAGGTGATATCTTTATATATATACACGAGTGCCCGACACGGGGCTCCGCCCCTACGGCCAAGCGCGATAGTACCCGACCAGTGACGGCGGGCTTCGCCCGCCCCCGACGGGCTTCGCGCGGGTGGGCTTCGCCTGCCCTTGCGCCCACAACATATACGTATAAGTACTCAAAATGATCGCACAAAAATTTTAATTAATGTTTTATAATTGTTTTTTTTTCAAAAACATTTATATTTTAACAAAAAATCATTTTAAAGTAGGTTTAGGAAGTCTAATGATTACCTACCCTAGTAGGTGTAGGATGTGTACTAAAAAGCTTTTGAATTTTATGAATTTCCATCATTATTTTTATTATAGGGATATAGTGTAATTACACAAATAGCCATTATATTTTATGAATTTCCTTTTTTTCATGATATATGTTAAGTCATTGGAGTAAAAGAATGAAGTTATATATCAAGAAGTTGCCTTTGGTGCAACATTCAAAATTGCCAAATATAACATCATTCTTTTACTCGAATGACTTAACATATATTATGAAAAAATGGAAATTCATAAAATATAATGGCTATTTGTGTAATTACACTTTATCCCTATAATAAAAACAATGATGTAAATTCATAAAATTCAAAAGCTTTTTAGTAGACCTCCTACACCTACTATGGTAGGTAATCATTAGACCTACTTTAAAATGATTTTTTTGTTAAAATATAAATCTTTTTGAAAAAAATAATTATAAAATATTAATTAAAATTTTTGTGCGGTCATTTTGAGTACTCATATGTATATGTTGTGGGCGCAACCGACTTGATGCGGGCGCAGCCCGCCGGGGGCGGGCGAAGCCCGCCGTCGCGGGCCGGGTACAATCGCGCTTGGCCGGGGGCGGGCGAAGCCCGCCGTCGCCGGCCGGGTATTGTCGCGCTTGGCAGTAGGGGCGGAGCCCCGTGCCTGTCACTCGTGTGTGTGTATATACATATATTTGTAGCATTGTGGTACCGATCCAGTTGTGGATCGTGGATGGAAAATCAATTGTCGTAATATCATTTTAGTGACGGTATTCCGAGTTGGACTCCTCCTGTGATTTTCACCTAATTATTTTTTCATATTAAAAATGGTTTCTTTTACTGTATTTATTTTTACTTGGTTTGTTTTGCGAGTTGCATATCACCAAGCGGTCGAACAGGTGGATTGCTCGAACGATTTTACATGTGCTCAAGTCGGGCTTGCGCGATCTTAAACTCAATAAGTGGTATCATAGCCAGTTTCATTTGGTAGAGAAGATATCGGGCTAACCTAACTTAGTTTTTAAGACAAGTCGATCTGATATTTCGGGCTTGTAATTAGGTGCAGTAGTTTACGATCACTGGTGCTTTGATTATCCTCTCTAGCTACATCCTTGAAATAGTCGGTTATAAAAACTAAGCTCAGTATGACCAGTTGACAGAGCACTATGAAGTTACTTTAAGTCCAGAGCAAATGAGTAATAACTGGAAGCCAATTATCATCAGTGGCATCTTCAGATGGAAAATTTGATTTATGTGAAGGAATTACATGCTTCTATCTTTGAGGAGATACCAAAGAATATGGATCCTAATAACTGAAAGGTTAACATCGAAAGCTGTGTGGTTTCATCAGACGGTTTGTTGAACCATATATTTATAACCACGTGTCTAGCTTTGCAAATGCGAAGACTCTCTAGAAGACCCTTGAGACGTTGTAGGCCAAGAGTGATGATATTAATAAATTATATTTGTCGAAGAAATTGGGGGAATTCAGATATAGAGAGGGTTCACCTATCCTGGATCATGTGAATGAGTTCTAGGGGATTATTGATCGCCTCACTGCTATGAATGTGATCTTCAAAGATGAAGTAAATGCATTTTGGTTGCTGATGTCTCTTCCAAATTCATGAGAGATGGTCAGAGTATCTCTGATCAATTCTTCTCCCCATGTCATCACTATGGAGATTACCAAGAGTGACATTCTGAATGAATAATGAAAAAGTCTCAAGACACATCACCAATTAATAACATATATACTGAGCCCATGCGGAGAAAAAAAAGCAAAAGTAGAGGAAGGAAGAGTGATAGAAGTCAGAGTGGAGGGAAGTCAAAATCTCACTATCAGAATGTAGAGTGTCATTATTGCCATAAGAATTTACATATTCAGAAGTTTTGTTATTCCTTGAAAAATAATCAGAAGTAGGGAATGACCGCAAATGAGAAGGCTAACACTCACAAGATAGTTATTGTATTTACTGCAACTACTAAGGAGGACAATGTCATCATTGTTAAAGATGACATCATTGTTGCACTCCCGTGTGACGAAAAGAGCTGGATTGTGGATTCAGGTGTATCTGTACATGTCTCACGCAACAAAGAGTTATTTGCCTCCTACATCATCCACGGTTGTGGGGTATTAAGAATGGGAATGAAGGCACTTTCGAGGTGGTTGGAAGAGGAGACATGCATTTGAAGACTAACTTCAATGGATTGCTTGTCTTGAGCGTTCCCGACATTTGCTTCAACTTAGTCTTAGTTGGGAGACTAGGTGATTAGGTACACCTTAGTACTAATAATACAAGATCTATATAATGCGAAAAAATGAACACTAAAAAGTAAATGCTCACCAAGTAATGGATGCCGGTGGAGGTGGTGGCTGTCCGGAAATGAGAATACTGCTGTGTGGAGGGTTTCGGCGAGGGGTGGTGGTTGTTTGGTGGACTGGGAGGGCTGTTGGAGGCGGGGAATGTTGGGTTTGAGAGCGCGCAAACCCGATCGGAGCACCTACAAATTAATTCGGCGAGAGCACCTGCGCGAGCGTTTTAGCGAACATGCAAACACAAGAAAGCAAAATAAAATAGTGCACGAGAATTTTTAACGTGGAAACCCGAATGGGTGAAAACCACGGGACGGTCGGAGTCCAACACGGAAAGCCTCCACTAAAACGTGTATAAAATACACGCAAAAATTTTACAGGCTTTCCCTCCTCGATCCACAAAGGATCACCTCCACTTCGCTACAAAAAAAATACAAGTTACCACAGTAATTTATCGAGACCGATCAAAATCCTCTCCGATGTGATTTGCGCGTAACTTGCGTGTTTCCAAAATGAGTCTGTAGCGATGCTGCCCTTTGACCCGAACAGAGTCGGTCTCGGTCCCCCTTCTCGCGGCCGACAACGACCGTCAACACCAACTTTAGCGTCGTCGGCACTTCTCCATGGATGCCGCAAGCTCGACGCTCCTCCTTCGTACGCCGCAACTTCGGCGGACGCGAGATCTTCTGAGCTCTTGTACGTAGCTCTGCTTCCTTGCTTCTCTGTCTGATTGCCACCACTGCTCGTCTTCTTTTATAGAGGTGGTTGCGGGTTTAACTTGCTAACCCCGCCACCCTTCTCCTTTTTCTTCTTCACGTGTCAGAAAAACATTTTCTCTCTCTCTCTCCCTCTCTCTCTCTCTCTTTCTCTGTTTCTCTCTCTCCCCTTCTCTTTTTTCTTCTGACATGCATGGTAACATTTGTCAAAAGGCTATGAGGCTATTCTCATAGCCTTTTGACTTATGATATATATATATATTAATATATATATATATATATTTTTCTTTCGTGTCAGAGGCGGAGGAGAATGCGCGCCGGCGAAATTGACTCGCTGCTATTCGCGTGAGTCACGAGGAGAGAAAAAATAGTTACACCACGCGGCACGATCTCATCACGCACGCGCCCGGGGGTTTTCTCCACATCGGATGGGAACCACACCCCAACAATTCTCTCCCTTCACATCGATGAGGAGGAAACCGCCATCCCGCCGATTCTCAAGCAATGTTCGAATTTCCCACTTTGCACTGGCCTCGTGAGCATATCTGCTCCGTTGTCATCAATGTGCACTTTCTGCAAGTCCAGCTCCTTCTGCTCTAGAATGTCGCGCATCCAATGATACCGCGTATCAATGTGCTTAGTCCTCGAGTGAAAGGTGGGGTTTTTCCCCAAATGAATTGCGCTCTGACTGTCGCATAAGAGCGTGTAGCACTCCTGAGTGAAACTCAACTCCTTGATGAAACGCTTCATCCAAAGAAGCTCTTTTCCTGCCTCAGTGACCGCAATAAATTCTGCTTCCGTAGTCGACAGTGCAACACACTTTTGCAGTCTCGACGCCCACGAGACAGCTCCCCCTGCAAACAGAATCATGTATCCGGACGTCGACCTCCTAGAGTCTACATCTCCAGCCATGTCAGCATCAGTGTAGCCCAACAGCTCTGGCTCACTGTCTTCAAATCTCAGCGTCAAGTCTGACGTCCCCTGTAGGTATCTCAGTATCCACTTCACTGCGCTCCAATGCTCTCTCCCAGGATTGGAGAGAAATCTACTAACTGTCCCAACGACATGCGCAATGTCTGGACGAGTACACACCATCGCGTACATGATGCTCCCAACTGCAGATGCATACGGAATCTTCTGCATCGCCTCGATCTCCTCGAGTGTGCTGGGGCACTGATCAGCGGTAAGCTTGAAGTGAGCTGCAAGAGGCACGCTCACTTTCTTCGCCTGATCCATGTCAAATCTCTGTAGCACTTTGCGGATGTACCGCTCCTGTGACAACCAAAGTAATTTGGCTCCCCTGTCTCTGCGAATGTGCATCCCCAAAATGGTCTTCGCAGCACCCAGATCCTTCATCTCAAAAGTTGAACTCAACTGTCGCTTCAACTCAGCAATGCGAGCAGTGTTCCTCCCGACGATCAACATGTCGTCCACGTACAATAGCAGAATGATGAAATCCTTTGGAGCATACTGCTTGATGAACACGCAGTGGTCAAGGGTGGTACTCCTGAAGTCGATCTCCCCCATGAAATAATCAAACTTCCTATACCATTGCCGCGAGGCCTGCTTCAGGCCATACAAACTCTTCTGCAAGCGGCACACCAAACCTTCCTTTCCCCTGACACTAAAATCCTCAGGCTGCTCCATGTAAAGCTCCTCGTCAAGATCGCCATTCAGGAAAGCGGTCTTGACGTCCATCTGCTCAATCTCCAAATCAAGCCTCGCAGCGAGGCCAAGGACAACACGAATAGATGACATCTTCACCACTGGTGAGAAGATCTCATCGAAGTCAACACCCTGTCGCTGTCCAAAACCCTTCACCACTAGCCCGGCCTTATATCTAGGAGGTGTGGAGGAATCTCCCTGCTTCACCCTGAAAATCCACCGATTCTTCAGGATCTTCTTGCCCTTAGGCAATCTCACCAGGTCATATGTATGATTCTTCTATAGCGACTGCATCTCATCCTGCATAGCAGCCATCCACTGACGCTTCTCTATACTCTCCACAGCCTCATCATAACTCTCAGGCTCCCCCGCATCAGTCAGCAATATGAACTCTGATGCAGAATATCTAGCGGACGGGTGCCTGGCCCGGTCTGACCTCCGCAGGGCAGGCTCAGGGCCCGGTGCAGGTACATCATCAGTAATGTCCTTAGCGACTCCTGGTTCACCATCAGTGGTGATATCATGATCCGGAAGGGTATCAATACCCTGTGCTGGCTCAGGCTCAGTAGCCTCCTCAGTGTCGTCATCTCCAACCATAGATGACTCTGCAGCAGTACGAGAGTCAACCTCAAACTCAAGAGTCCCCTCAGGATCACCAACAGTCTAATCCTCACAGAAAACAGCATCACGGCTACGTACAAGCTTCTTCTCAACTGGATCAAAGAACATGTACCCAAACTCTCCATTGTAGCCGTATTCCAAGAAAATACACTGCCGGGTCTTCGAATCCAACTTTGATCTCTCGTCCCTGGGGACGTGCACAAAGGCTTTGCAGCCAAATACCCGCAAGTGACTGTAAGAGGGGTCTTTCCCATACCAGACCCTATCTGGGACATCCTCCTATAATGCTGAACTCGGCGAGAGGTTGATGACATGCGATGCAGTAAGAAGAGCCTCGCCCCAAAACATCCCTGGCAGCTTCGACTCAGAAAGCATGCATCGAACTCTCTCCATCAGTATCCTGTTCATCCTCTCAGCTACGCCATTTAGCTGTGGCGTCTTCGGCGGAGTGTTCTCATGTCTGATGTCATGGTCCCTGCAGTACTCATCAAAGGGACCAATGTACTCTCCCCCGTTGTCGGACCTGATGCACTTCAGTCTCTTCCCAGACTGTCTCTCCACCTCAGCGTGGAATCTCCTGAAAGTATCGAGAACCTGATCTTTGGTCTTGATGGCATAGACCCAAAGCTTCCTCGAATGGTCGTCAATGAAAGTGACGAAGTATGATGCTCCTCCTCTAGTCTGGACCTTCAGTGGTCTGCACACATCAGTGTGAACAAGCTCCAACGGCTCTGATCTTCTGGTGGACGTGTGGCTGTGGAATGAAATCATGTTCTGTTTCCAAGCCATACAGTGGTCACACCTCTCCAAATGATCACCAGAAATATCACTGATCAGCTTCTTCTTCGTCAGGCATCCCAAACCCTTCTGGCTAATATGTGTCAGCCTCCTGTGCCATAAGGAGGTGGATGCCTCATCCCTGACGGAGTTGTCCTGAGCAGCTTCAGGCCTCTCCTCCATGTAATACATGCCAAAATCTCTATAACTCCTGGCCATCACAAATGATCCCCTGATCAGCTTCCAGAAGGCTCCTCCAAAGACACTCAGGTGTCCTTCATCTCCAAGTCTGCCAACTGATATCAAATTGAAGCGAATGTCTGGCACATGTCTAACATCCCTCAGAACTAGTAGGGCTCCAGTACTCGTCTTCAAGTGCATGTCTCCACGCCCAAGTACCTTGGACGTATCCCCATTGCCCATCCTCAACACCCCATAGTCATGAGTGGTGTAAGTTGCAAATAACTCCCCGTTGTGGGAAACATGCGCAGAGGCTCCAGAATCAACGATCCAGCATCGGTCGTCACACGCAAGTGCAGCTGTGACGTCGTCGCCAACAATAATGACGTCGTCCTCCTCAGTCGAAACGGTGGTTGCCGTGTGACCCTCATCCTTGCCCTCAGTGACAATCCCCTTCTTCCTCTGATCATTCTTCAAGGAGTAGCAAAACTTCTTGATGTGACCCTTCTTATGGCAGTAGTGACATTCCACGTTTTGATAACGTGTCTTGGACTTGCCCCTACTCTAACTCCTGTCCTCCTTCCTTCCTCGGCTCTTACTTCTTCCTCTCCCCCTGGGCTCAGAATAGAGAACGTCAGCTCGTGAAGAAGAGCCTGAAGTCTCCTGAGACTTTCGTCTCACCTCCTCATTCAAGATCTCACTCTTGGCGATCTCCATGGTAACAATCCCCTGGGGGGAAGAATTGATCAGAGAAACTCTGACCATCTCCCACGAGTCTGGAAGTGACTTGAGTAGCCACAAAGCATTCACCTCGTCTTCAAAAGTCACCTTCATAGCAGTCAGACGATCAATAATCCCCTGGAACTCATTGACATGATCCAAAATAGGTGAGCCCTCCCGGTACCTGAACTCTCCAAGCTTCTTCAGCAGATAAAGCTTGTTGATGCCCGTGCTCTTGGCATATAGTGTCTCGAGAGTCGTCCACAGTACCTTTGCATCAGTGATGCTAGCCACATGGTTGTAGACGTTCGACTCCACGAACCGTCTGATAAACCCACACAACTTCCGATGCTCCACCTTCCATTTTGCTGGATTCGTGTCCTTTGGCATCTCCTCAAAGACAGGAGCATGTCAACCCTTCAAATATATCAAATCCTCCATCAGTAGATGCCACTGGTGGTAGTTCGCGCCGTTTAGTTTCAGCATTTGCTCGGAGCCCGAACCTGATGTAGACTCCATCATGCTCTGTCACTGATCGGACTGACCTCAGTTCTTTGAGCCGACTATTTCCAAGAAAGGAATCAAAGAGGATAGGGAGCGGACCAATGGTCGTCACCTACCGCACCCGATCACTAACCCGAAATATCCGATCCGCTCATCTCGAATCCCAAATAGGTCAGCCCGATACCAGCTCTGACAAGAAACCTCGCTCTGATACCACTTGTTGGGTTTGAGAGCGCGCAAACCCGACCGGAGCACCTGCAAATTAATTCGGCGAGAGCACCTGCGCGAGCGTTTTAGCGAATATGCAAACACAAGAAAGCAAAATAAAATAATGCACGAGAATTTTTAACGTGGAAACCCGAATGGGTGAAAACCACGGGACGGTCGGAGTCCAACCCGGAAAGCCTCCACTAAAACGTGTATAAAATACACGCAAAAAATTTACAGTCTTTCCCTCCTCGATCCACAAAGGATCACCTCCACTTCGCTACAAAAAAAATACCAGTTACCACAGTAATTTATCGAGACCGATCAAAATCCTCTCTGATGTGATTTGCGCGTAACTTGCGTGTTTCCAAAATGAGTCTGTAGCGAAGCTGCCCTTTGACCCGAACAGAGTCGGTCACGGTCCACCTTCTCGCGGCCGACAATGACCGTCAGCACCAACTTTAGCGTCGGCGGCACTTCTCCACGGATGCCGCAAGCTCGACGCTCCTCCTTCGTACGCCGCAACTTCGGCGGACGCGAGATCTTCTGAGCTCTTGTACGTAGCTCTGCTTCCTTGCTTCTCTGTCTGATTGCCACCACTGCTCGTCTTCTTTTATAGAGGTGGTTGCGGGTTTAACTTGCTAACCCCCCCACCCTTCTCCTTTTTCTTCTCCACGTGTCAGAAAAACATTCTCTCTCTCTCTCTCTCTCTCTCTCTCTCTCTCTCTCTCTCTCTCCCCTTCTTTTTTTTTCTTCTGACATGCATGGTAACATTTGTCAAAAGACTATGAGGCTATTCTCATAGCCTTTTGACTTATGATATATATATTAATATATATATATATATATATTTTCTTTCGTGTCAGAGGCGGAGAAGAATGCGCGCCGGCGAAATTGACTCGCTGCTATTCGCGTGAGTTACGAGGAGAGGAAAAATAGTTACAGCACGCGTCACGATCTCATCAGGCACGCGCCCGGTGGTTTTCTCCGCATCGGATGTGAACCACACCCCAACAGGGAAAACACATGTATGGTGTTGGGGAAGCGCCGGAGTGGATATATGGAAGAGTATTGCCGTGGAAATGGAGGAGGAGGGCTGGAGAGACTTCAGGGAGGTGATTGGGAGTGGATTTGGCAGTGGAAAGGGGCTGGACAACAGGGTATAACAACGGGGAGGTGCTAAATGGTGTGATTTTTGAGCTGGGAGGGAAGAGGAGACGGTAAGAGGGCTGCTGGGGGCTTGGGGAGGTGTCTGAATGCAGGGGAAGGGAGGAGGCCGACGACTGTGCTGGGAAGGGGCGGCGGTGTCTGGAGAAGCGAAGGATGGCGGCGAAAGGGTTGTTGGGTGGGGAGGTGGCTGAATGCAGGGGAACGGAGAGGGAGGCCGGCGGCTGTGCTGGGAAGAGGCCACGACGGACTGGAGGAGCGTTGGCGGCATGGTCGGCGGCTGGAGAGAGGAAGGATGGTGTCGGAAGGGGGCATCACACCCCCGGGAGGAAGAATCCCACGGTGTCGCACCGTGGGAAGGCTTCGGCGTCGCACTGAAGAAGACCAAGCGGGTTTCTTACAAAACCGTAATCCTCGATACGCCCTTCATGTGGCTGTTGGAAAGATATAAGAGGGGGGGGGGGAGTTAGGTTAAAGTTATCCGATGGCTACGATCGCCCGGCGGATAATTTAACCTAATTTTTAAAATACTAGTCAAAAATAAAAATAAAATACATAAAAATACGAAAAAATCGAGCTGGTCGCGATCACGGTCTCCGATCATCTATCCGATGATCCAAATTTCGTCGATCTCCATCACAATTGTATGTGTTTTGTTGTGATACCGCCTTCGTGACGGCTTTCTAGGTTGGACTCCGATCATCCCGTGATTTTCACCAATTGGATTTACACGTAAAAAAAACATTGGTGTCTTTTACTGTTTTTATTTTTGCTTGGTTTGTTTTGTGTGTTGCATACCGCCAAGCGGTTGTAGACGTGGATTGCTAGAACATCGAGCTTGCAGTCTCTCAACCCAATAAATATATATCAATTTTCTCCTGTTTTGACACCACATTTTTATATGTGGGATAAAATATAGCAATACTATTTAGGATGATCAACGAAAACCTTGAGCAATTCAAGTGTATCTAAATTGAATGTACACGAAACTATAATAGAAAATCTTAACCTAAGTTTGAAAGACCTAATCTTGAACTAATTAGTTTGGAATTTTATAGAATTTTTAAGAAATATGTTTGATTTTTGTGAACATGAAAATAATTAAAAAACAATAAATTAAATATCTAAGTTTAAGATGTGATTCAAAGTCTATTAAAAAAAATAAGAAATTAAATATTTAAGTTTAAGAGGTGATTCAAAGTCTATTAAAAAAATAAAGCAGGATACAGCCAAAGTTAATAAGGTATAAAAGTTTGATTTCGTTCTTTAAAATGAACTCAATCTTCTTTTGGCTGAGTGTTTTTGGTCTGGTTAGTTTGGAGAAAAACACCACCTTTATGGAATGTATGTTTGGCATGACAACGGTTATAACCGCCACCAAGAAAAAATTCTTAAGTTGAGGTTGAACGCAAATGGTTCATAACCACCGTGTTCACGACCGCCACGCCAAACGGAGCCTCAATCTCCCAAACAGTTTTTAGCCAAGATGATTTTGCTCATTCCGCGGGGGCTTCTACTCAGGCTCCGTTTGGCGTGCCGTTTTTGCTCCGGTGAGTTTGGACAAAAACGCCACCGTCATAGATTATATGTTTGGCATGACAAGGTTTATGACCTCGACCAACAACAACAACAACAACAGAACCCATATAGTCCCCAATCATTGGGGGTATGGGCGGGGAAGATTGGAAACAGACCAAAGAAGAAAATTAATTTTGAACATAAAAGTGGATGAAGTTTCTTTGGAAAGGTCGGGCGTTCACAAACAACAATTTATTCATAACCACCGCTTTCACAACCTCCACCGCCGCGCCAAACGGAGCCTCACACAAATACTTTGGAGGAACAGCGGGATCCGCGAATTCTTAAATGAATTCTGGAGGGAACTTGCCTGAGAGCCTATGGGTGAGTTCCAAGCTCCAGGAAATTCTTCGGAAAACTGGTAGAATCTGCGTGAATCTGAAAAACAAATGGACGCAGCTGAACTTAAGGCAGACAAAAAGCAGCCCCATTTAGCACAGAAAATAACATTGCGGTGTGCTGTAAATTGTTTATGCAGAGGTGTCATGTTGGATGATAACCGGAGAAAGGCAGGCCGCGCGCATACGCAGTTTGTACCTGAAGACCATCTTAAGACAGGATATAGCTTTTTTCGACAAGGAAACAAACACCGGAGAAGTGATTGGGAGGATGTCCGGCGACACAATACTCATTCAAGATGCCATGGGCGAGAAGGTAAACCCCTCTGAAATTGTTCAATTTCTAACTAAGGCTCCGTTTGGCGCGGTGGTTGCAGTCGTATTATGAACCGTCGTTCGCGAACGCCCAGCCCGACCTAAAGAACTTAGGCTCTGTTTGGCGCGCGGCGTTTTTGCTCCGGTGAGTTTGGACAAAAACGCCACCGTCAAGGAATGTATGTTTGACATTACAACGGTTATGACCGTCACCAAAAAATGAACGAAGTTCCTTAGGTGATGAGGTTGGGCGTTCATGAACGAGGGTTCATAACCACCGCGTTCACGACTGCTACCTCCGTGTGAAATTGAGCCTTAATACACTTTTATGTTCAAAACTAGTAATCTTTTCTTGATGGCGGTCATAATCTTTTCTCGACGGCGGTGGAGTTTTTCTCCGAACTCACCGGAACAAAAACACGGCGCCCTAAAGGAGCCTAAAATCACTTGAAAATGATCTTCCAGTTCAATCATTTTGTGGGTTTCTTCATTGTGCTGACATCAAAATATGATTTTTGATTTGTTTTGTTTAAAATCAAGGTGGGGAAGTTTATACAGCTCGTCTCAACATTCTTTGGCGGCTTCATCATAGCATTTGTCAAAGGATGGCTTTTGACCCTGGTCTTGATGTGCAGCATACCTTTCATCGTCATGGCCGGCGCAGCCATGTCCCTGATGATTTCAAAATTGTCGGCCCGCGGTCAGCTAGCATACGCCGAAGCAGGATCCGTCGCTGACCAAACTGTGGGCTCCATTAGAACGGTAAGAATTCATTCCTCTCCGGTGTAGTTGACATAGGCTCCGTTCGGCAAGGCGGCGGCGGTCGTGAACGCGGCGGTCGTGAATGTGGCGGTTACGAACCGTTATCCGTTAGGGGTGGTGTTTTTGCTCGGGTGAGTTTGGACAAAAACGCCACTGCCATGAAATATGTGCTACATGACAACGATCATGAACGCCACTGTCATTTTGTGTGTGTTTTTTTTTTCAAATGAACTCCTAGGCTTCATTAGGTGGGGCGGTGGCGGTAGTGAACGCGGTGGTTATAAACCGTTGTTCGTGAACGCCCTACCTCACCTAAGGAACTTCATCCACTTTTATGTTTAAAACTAGTTTTCTTTTATTGACGGCGATCATAGCCATTGTCTTGCCAAACATGCATTCTATGACGGTCGCGTTTTTGTCGAAACTCACGGGAGCAAAAACGGAGCTTTAGTCTCCGTTTGGCGGGGCGGCAACGGTCACGAACACGGTGGTTACGAACCATCGTTCGTGAACGCCCGACCTCACCTAAGGAACTTCATCCACTTTTATGCTCAAAACAACCTTTGTCATGTCAAACGCACATTCTACGGCGGTGGCGTTTTTCTCTAAACTTACGGAGCAAAAAAAACCGCGCCAAACGGAGCCTTAATCTCATCTTCCTCTATTTCTGAATCACTTTTGTGTTTTCTTTTTACTTCAGATTGTGTCATTCTCTGGAGAGAAACAGGCCATCCAGAAATACAACAATTTAATCAGAAATGCCTACAAATCAGCAGTTCATCAAGGAGCTGCCGCCGGGCTCGGCATTGGGTGCGTCATCATGATTGTTTTCTGCAGCTATGCCCTGGCGATCTGGTACGGCTCCACGCTGATCATCAGCAAAGGCTACACCGGCGGGGAAGTCATCAACGTCATATTCGCCGTCATGACCGGCGCAATGTGAGCGACCTTCTTCAAGGCTGCACACAGTTTCCCCTACAAAAGCTGCGTTCTCGAACGTGACTCTTGACTTTTACAGGTCGTTGGGGCAGGCGTCCCCGAGTGTAAGCGCCTTCGCAGCGGGACAGGCCGCCGCGTTCAAGATGTTCGAGACGATCCATCGGAAGCCGGAGATCGATTCGTGCGACGATGGCGGAATCGTGTTGGACGGCATCAGGGGCGACGTTGAGCTGAGGGATGTTGGCTTCAGCTACCCGGCCAGGCCCGATCATTTGGTCTTCGATGGGTTTTCGTTGAGGGTTCCGAGCGGGACGACGATGGCGCTCGTGGGCGAAAGCGGCAGCGGGAAGTCGACGGTGGTTGGTCTGGTGGAGAGGTTCTATGATCCTCAGGCGGGCGAGGTGCTGATTGATGGAGTCAACCTGAAGAAGTTCAGATTGAGGTGGATTAGAGAGAAGATCGGACTCGTCAGCCAGGAGCCTGTTCTCTTCACCACCACTATCAGAGAAAATATTTCGTATGGGAAGACCGGCGCCGGCTCCGACGAAATCCTGACGGCGATTAAGCTTGCCAATGCCGCCAAGTTCATAGACAAGATGCCTGATGTAGAGAATTCTACTCTCTTTCTCTCGCTTTTTTTTTTGCAATAACTATATACAGATCTACTTCAGCTATGTGCAGGTCGTACAATTTAAAAATGACTATATCTGGCCAATTTTTTAAGGGGTTCACACTTCCTATAGGTTTATTGTTTACCTGCATTTATCCTTGAATTGCATGTAGCCGAATCCTGTCTGCATATAACATTTTTTTTATAGGGCGCTACTACATATACCTAAAGTCTACCCTAAAGTCACAAAAAGTGGGTCTCGCTCCTCACAAAAACACCTGATTTCGCTAGGGTTCGGCTGAAAATCATAAAAAGTGGGGCCCACTCGGCACAAAAACACTGGCGCAAAAAAAAACTTAAAGTTGGATGTTTTGTGCTGAGTGGGGCCCACTAATTGTGTTTTTAGGTAGATTTTAAATTAGCATAGTATTAACATACTCATTTTTTTATACCGTTATAAAATGTGTTCGAATTGACAGCGTTAATGAGCGCTACTAAGGAAAATAACTAATTTGGAGCATGAGCGGATGGAGTTCCTTAGGTGACACGTGTCATGACCCTATATTTTAAATCCCACCCTATATTTCAGTAGTTTCGTGATATACACGTGTCATGATCCAGCTGAGTCGATTTATGTTTTTTCATTTCATTTCAGCAAACAAGCATGGTGATCACTGATCTTTTAAGCAGGGTTTGGACACGATGGTGGGGGAGCATGGAACTCAACTCTCCGGCGGACAAAAGCAGAGAATCGCCATTGCGAGGGCGATTCTGAAGAACCCTAAAATCTTACTGTTAGACGAAGCGACAAGTGCGCTCGATGCGGAATCCGAGCGGGTTGTGCAGGATGCACTTTTGAATATCATGGTCGATCGAACCACCATCATCGTCGCCCATCGATTGAGCACCGTGAGGAATGCCGATATCATATCAGTTGTGCAGCGAGGGAAGCTCGTCGAGCAAGGTACGCATGGTCCTGAAACTAGTCGATTTTTTGGAGGAGAATGGATGATCAGAAGACCTGAATTGCAGGTCGGCATTCCCAATTGATCGAGAATCCGGATGGCGCGTATTCACAGCTTGTCCGTCTGCAAGAACTGAACAAGGAATCTGAAGGAGGAGATTCAGAGAGCTTAAATGATATTTGTTTAGGGAGATCTGGAAGTAGTGCGATTTCTCGCTTGAGTTCTCTTTCTCGCGGGTCCTCCCATGGCGGGAGCCGGCGGATTTCGTTCCGGCACTCTTTCGGGTTGCCTGATGTGGCGGAAATTCTGGAAGGAGGGGAGAGAGAGCATGGCAATTCCAAGGAGAGGAAGGAAGTTTCCATCATGCGCCTGGTTAACCTGAACAGGCCAGAGATCCCAGCTCTTGTTATCGGCGCCATTGCCGCCGCTGTGCACGGAGTCATCTTCCCCGTCTTCGGAATCTTGATTTCCAGCGCGATCAAGACGTTCTACGAACCACCGCATCAACTCCAGCGGGATTCCAGGTTCTGGGCATTGATGTACGTACTATTAGGCGTCGCCGCGTTTCTTTCCGTGCCGGTGCAACACTACTGGTTCGGAGTCGCCGGCGGGAAGCTCATAGAACGCATCCGTTCGCTGTCGTTTGAGAAAGTTGTGCACCAAGAGATCAGCTGGTTCGACGAGCCCGCTAATACCAGGTGCGGATCTTCGAAATAATGGCTTTTTTGGCACATTGCACCTCCCCCGTTTGCTCATGTTTGACATTTTGCATCTCAAAATTTTAAATATGGAACTAGCACCCTCCATTTGCATATATTTTGACACTTTGAACCCCATGTTTAAATTTAAGAGGTCTTTTCGATCCAGATGAGGCCAAAATTTCTTAAATTCATGAGACTATACCTGAAGGATTTAGAGACGCTGAGAAGGAATTAGGCGTATATGTCTATTGGTAAGGAAGCCAGACGAAAATACCCCTGTGCCAAAATATGGGCAAATGGGGGTGCAGATGTCATATTTAAAATTTAGGGATGCAAAGTGCCAAACAGGAGCAAATAGTGGTGCAAAATGCCAAAAAAGCCTCAAAATAATAGTTGCTATTAAGGCTCCGTTTGGCATGACGATGGCGGTCGTGAACGCGGTGGTAAAACCGTCATTCGTGAATGGACGCCTAAGGAACTTCATCCACTTTTATGTTCAAGTGAATGAAGTTTCTTAGGTGTGCGTTCATGAATGACGATTATACCACCGCGTTCATGACCGCCACCACTATACCAAATGGAGGCTAAATCTCTCTCCCATTGTCTTCTCTCTAATAACATTTTTTTCTTGTTCTTTTTCAGTGGGGCGATAGGGGCTAGGCTATCTTCAGACGCATCGGCTGTGAAAAGCCTTGTGGGCGACACTTTGGCTTTGATAGTTCAGAATTTATCGACAGTTTCTGCAGGCTTAATTATAGCCTTGGTTGCAAACTGGAAGCTGTCACTTGTGATCTTGTTAGTGGTGCCTCTGGTTGGGCTTCAGGGTTATATGCAGATGAAATTTCTTCATGGGTTTAGTGCTGATGCTAAGGTACAACAAGGCACAACTTTTCTATATTTCCTCTTGTTTGCTAGAATTTTTAACATTCAATTTAAATCAACCTTTTATTAGAATCTAAGACATTGTTTGGGACAACTATGAAGTTTGAAATTTTCGTGGAAACTTTTTTGCCCGATGTTTCATTTTTATGGGATAACGCGTCCGCGTCCGCTAAAGTTTGACCACATCTATGTAATTGTGGTGTTGTTTTAGCCTAAAAGTCATTTTGAGAAAGCAACGTTCTTGACCTCAGCTACACACAAGGTTACAGATGTCGGGGACACGTTCGTTTATGTTTTTAATATCGTTTTTTATATGTCAGGGGATATATAAATGTAATTTATTTATATATATATTAATATATTAACGGTTTAACATTTATTGAACTTCTAAATATATCAAACTACAACAACAACAACACTCAAGCCTTTATCCCACCATAGTGGGGTCGGCTATATGTATCCTTTGTCGCCATTGCGCCCTATCTTTAATCATAACCTCACTAATGCCTAAGTACATCATAACTTTCCTTATAGTTTCATTCCAAGTCTTTTTTGGTCTACCCCTCCCCCGTTTAATATGTCTAGTGACTAAACTCTCACAACGCATAACAAGTGCCTCTAATGGTCTCCTATGTATATGTCCAAACCATCTTAAACGAGCTTCTCGCATCTTCTCTACAATTGACGTCACTCCTGTCTTATCCCTGATACATTCATTCCTAATTTTATCCAGTCTCGTGCGACCACACATCCACCTAAGCATTCTCATCTCTGCAACTCCCATTTTTTGCTCATGTACACCATTTACTACCCAACACTCAGAACCGTAGAGCATTGCTGGCCTAATTGCAGTACGGTAAATATATCAACTAATTTAAATGTTTTATGTTACACAAGTAATAACGGTATAACACAATGAAGAAAGTCAGAGTAAACAGGAAGCTAGAAGTCGTCGACGATGATGGAAGATAAGGAATCTTCAGTCTAAAATCCGTCGACGATGATGGAAGATAAGGAATCTTCAGTCTAAAATCCAAAGGCCAAATAGAATCTATGTCAATAATGGATGAGTGCATGGAAGGAAGCTAGAAGAAGCAAAAAGATAGTCGAGAGCTAGGACATAAAGCAACCAAGATAACAAAACGATTTTATTCAGTTGTCTATTAAACGATTGACGCTAAATCAAATATATTTAAAAAAAACAACCGATATATTATCGGGATATTTCGGCTTATAACAAATATATCCGCCTATATATTCCAAAATGATATTTTGCAAAAACAAAATATCGTTTTGTCTAGGAAACCTTTATGTTGGCCGACATTATCGTTTATGCCGGATGATATCTACTGGTTGCCCAATACATTTTCCATATTTGTGTTCAAAAACTCCACTCCTCTCCCAAACAGGGCATCAGTGCATGACTACTTTAGATTATGATCTGGGACTATTCTAAGCACCACCCTTCACGTGTAGTGCCTTTAACCTTTTATGCATTAACTGTCTTTTTTAATTAGGCGATGTGAAAATGCTCCGATACCGCGTTTGAATCATAGAATCAAACCTAAAGTTAATTGATTATTGGTAGATTAGCTCAAAATCTATATTGAATTTAGAAAACCGCATTAGTTTTCTGATGTGCAACTATTCTCAACATTGTTAAATCCTTTCTTCAGCTCATGTTGTTTCTCTTACTGTAGATTATGTATGAAGAAGCAAGTCAGATCGCAAGTGATGCAGTCAGCAGCATCCGCACTGTGGCATCTTTTTGTGCAGAAGAGAAGGTGATGGATGCTTATGAAAAGAAATGCGCAAGCCCCCTAACACAGGGAATTCGGCAAGGACTTATAAGTGGACTTGGCTATGGATTCTCATTTTTCGTTCTGTATTGCACGTATGCTCTCTGTTTCTACGTTGGAGCCCGTTTTGTGCATGATGGGGATGCAACATTTACAGAAGTTTTTAGGGTGATAATTTAAAGTCACTTGTGATTTCTTCTGGCTAATAATTTTCATGATACCATATGTTTTGTGCTGCCATTCCACCCTTTGTACCCTTTGAATGGCAGGTGTTTTTTGCTTTAACCATGGCAGCCATTGGGGTTTCGCAATCGAGTGCGCTCGGGCCCGATGCTTCAAAAGCGAAGGAGTCAGCTGCATCTATATTCGAGATTTTGGATCGCAAACCCAAGATTGATGCGAGCGTTGATGAGGGTTTGGTGTTGGCAGAAGTTAAGGGAGAGATTGAATTCCAGCATGTCAGCTTCAAGTACCCAACCCGTCCTCAAGTGCAGATTTTCAGAGATCTGTGCTTGAGAATGCCATCTGGGAAGGTATGCTGTCAACATTTTTGTTTGGAATTAATATGATTGGTTCATGCTTGTCATATTGTGATGTCAAATGAGAGCAAATCTTCTTCTTGTTCTACATATTTGGTACCTCACTTATTATTTGCTTAGCTTTATTCTTTTCGCAGTGAAGTTAACAGCCCTGTTAGGGTCGATATTGAATTGACTTCAACTTTAGGCAAATTCGATTTTAAAATTATCGATTTTTCAGTTCGAAGTATCACACCCACAAAATTCTAGCCCAATATGCGTGTGACACGTGGCTACTTTTCACTGAAATATACCTAGTCAAGACTTTCTCCTGACTATGCAGCAGAATGAGTAAATAATTAAACTTTTATTACAAGTTTTCAAGGCAGTTACAAAAGACAATTACAAAGATACTCAAACAAGACATTACCGACAAACAAGATTTAAACCCAAACACTCAACGCACACAAGACTTGAAGACTTCCACGAGCTAAGCACTCCAAGGACTCAACTCACTCTAAATCTTGGATAAAAATGTGGATAGATGGCAACGAGGGAGGCATTCCCCTTTTATACCTTCATCACCTTCTCTCCAAAATCACGAAGCTTCTAAAACTTCTTCCACTTGACCCTTCTAACCATCCTACTTCTTATGTATAAGACTCTTCTACACTATTCTAGAATACTCTACGCACCTGGAGTTCTTTAGAATATTTTGCACAACTCTATTACAAACAAGAATATTCTACGTAACTCTAAGAAATTTTGTAGATGAGGTGATGATGGATGTCTGAGACTCTAGTGCCAACTTTGAACGTCATCAATGGTGGGGCACTGTGTGTAGAGAGGAAATGAAAGGTCGGCTCCTAGTCCAAGAAGTAAATTCCTTCGTGGTTCCTACCCTGCCAATGCACTGTTTCACAGCCAAATCTTCAAAGACATGCAAACCAAGGAAATACATTTTGGAGCAATTCAAAGATGTTGTTAGATTACTAATAGAAAGTAACTTTATGAAGAGATGATAGAACATGTAAGACAAATGAAAGAGAGATAGAGCAATGATTTTATCACAACTAGATAAAGGAGTATATGTGACAAAACCCGAGGATGACATTACTCCCTCTTTTAGAGTAGGCTACCTTGATCCTGCATGTATTTTTCTGCAAGCACATGCCAGTTTTAAACGAGGGTCAGTCCAAAGTCGACAATTGTAACAACTTCCCTCCTTTCAAACACCCTAAATAGGCTCTGAGGTATCCATAGGTCAACATTTCTATATGTACAATCAATGTTTTAAATATCGGATGTCGGCAACATATCAGATTGAATTTTTAAATGTCGGATGTCGGAAGTCCGAGACATGTCGAGGATATTTTAAAATATCAGATTTTCATGTCTTATAAATAAATTTTTTATTTTTATTTATACTAACAATAATTATATGTTATAAAAATAAAAAAATAATATAACAATTAGATAAAAAATGAGCCATTTATATTACGAAATAAAATCGAATAATATCTAAGATAAAATATTATTAATAAATACAAAATGATACATTGTAAAATATATTTAATAATATACAATAATTTTATTTTGATAACAATAAGTTTATTGCAAATAAAGAAGATTTAAATATTTTCATATTTTTTTGTAATAAATGTATTAATATTTTCATATTTTTTGTAATATGAAATTAAAAATTGTGAAGCAATTATACAAAATTGGTTGTAAGAATAAAACGTTAAAAAAATCGAAACAATAAGTCTAATCGATTTAAACATACATAATATAATATTCATATGTGATTTAAACATATGTTGCTAGTCTGCTAATATAACATAAAATAAAATAGAGGGCGATATATTTAAAAGTCGTGTCGGCCGATATACCGGAAAAGACCTGACTTGTCGGCCTATATTTTACAAAAGTACATTTTTTTTTAGAAAATCATATCGGTTTGCCCTAAAAAATGACATGCCGACATGTCAGAGGATATTTAAAACAAATGTATACAATAGAAAGAGTAAAAGTGTGATTCTGAGACTGAGAGAAAAACATATATAAATGTAGTCTATTTCAAATTATCATCAGGGTGGACACCCACAGTTAGAAAGATTAGATCGCTAAGCACAACATGTTTCAAGCAATATGTTCCTACGACTTCTCACGTAGGTCTCCATGCTATCAAGGCCCGGATTCACAATTCTCATGGGATTTTCCTGTGATTTCGCTCTCACAGCGTTCGCATGGATGATGGTACACGACAATTAAACCCCACAAATCCCGACCTAGATGGCCTAATTGGTTTCATCACCCAATGTCTAGCCCAAAGCTTCATTCTAAAGCACAGACAACTAGCAATATGAGATCGAGATCTACCACTCTCGATCACTTCCTCGGATCTAGCCTAAGGGCTGATCCGGGCATGCAACCAAAGATTTTTAACAATACATGGAAAGAAATCTCAAACCTGAGAAGAATGAAGTTGCTGCCTTTCCTCCATGCCTTGCTCCGGGGATCCCACGGCTTCGTGTCATGGTTTCTTTTCTAAACCTTGTCAATAGCACCACCAACTGATGGCTAATCACTTCTCTTGGTGTTCCCTTCAATTTTCACTTCAAAGGCAGAAAATCTCTCGAGGGGAGCTTAGGGCTTAAAATGATCCTAAGTCCTCTATTGAGTACACTCAGATCTTATATGGGTCAAAGCACATCCATCTGATCCAAATCCCAGATTTCTGAAGGCTCAGATTTCTTTAATCACAGGGTTTAACAAAGCAGTTAGACACGAATTGAGACTCTGATTCAGGAGATCGGTGCCACCGATAAGCTTTGGACTGAAGTAGTGACTCCGAATAAACCAACATGACGAATCATCCAGACATCAACCACTATTCTGCCTCTAAATCTGGACTTGTATGGGCAAACACTCCCTCTGATTCACTCTGGAATGAACTGCAGCTCTAATTTAGGGAATCAGCCCCTCCAATTCGCTCCAGGCAGCACAAGTCGAATGTAAACTGAACCATTTGCTCTCACATTTCCTTGATAGGTTCAAATTTGCACTCATATACTTTGTGGGAACAAATATATCACTCTACCCATCACAAACAAGAATACCCAGAAGAAAAGAACAAAAGAGACAATTTGTGTTCTTCAGCAAGAAGATTATATCCAAATTATATGATACTCTCCAAAATGTTCACCTGCTCTAGACATTTCCTCTATCTTTTCTCACCTATTTTTCCTGCAGCCCGCCTCATAGGGAAAATATGTATAAGGCCCCATTTGGGAGAGCGGTGTCCTCAAAACTTTCGGTGGGAAATGAAATTCAAAATGGAGATTTTGAGTTTTCCGGCCGCATCGGAGCTCAAAAATGGAGTTTACCCAACATTTTTATTTCTCCCCGAAGGTGAATCAAAAAAGATCGCCCGAGCAAAAATCGGTTTCTTAGATCTACGGTGTGGGCTCTACTTGTTGGCCAGTTTCTCAGAATAGATGTATTAATCCACTAGGCCCAACTAAATTTAATACAATCCTGATCTATAAGTCTCAATGAAATGTATCTTGAAACCCTAAAACTCTAAACCTTATTGCAACACTCTTTTTGTATTACTTCATTCAGCAGCCCGGCTTCCATTATACAGTTGGAAATGAAATCTAGATAGGATTTTGACTGTTGATTTCATACAACTAATAACTGTGCAGACGGTAGCCCTCGTCGGCGAGAGCGGCAGCGGAAAATCCACAGCAATCGCTCTCATCGAGCGATTCTACGATCCCGATTCAGGCACCATTCTCGTAGACGGGATAAAGATACACGCCCTGAAGCTCAGCTGGCTCAGGCAGCAGATGGGACTGGTGAGCCAGGAGCCCGTCATGTTCGGCGGCACGATCCGCTCCAACATAGCCTACGGCAAGCTCGGCGACCCATCGGAGGACGAGATCATCGCGGTCGCCGAGGCGGCGAACGCCCACCGCTTCATCTCGTCGCTTCCCCAGGGATACGACACCGGCGTCGGCGAGCGGGGCGTGCAGCTCTCCGGAGGGCAGAAGCAGCGCATCGCCATCGCCAGGGCCATGATCAGGGACCCGCGGATTCTTCTGCTCGACGAGGCCAGCAGCGCTCTCGACGCCGCGTCGGAGCGCGCGGTGCAGGAGGCGCTCGACCGCGTCACGGTCGGCAGAACGACCGTGACCATCGCCCACCGCCTCTCCACAATCCAGGGCGCCGACGTCATCGCCGTGGTGAAGAACGGCGTGATCGCCGAGCAAGGGAGGCACGAGACGCTCATGAGCATTCAAAATGGCGCCTATGCTTCGCTTGTTGCTCTTCATATGACATCTTAGCTACTACTCCACTTCTGAAGAACCAGGTTTTACTCCCCCCCCCCCCCCCCCCCCCCCCCCCCCCCCACACACACACACACAAAATTACTACTACTCCACTTCTGAAGAACCAGGTTTTACTCTTCCCCCCCCCCACACACACACAAAATTATTTCATTTTTTCTACATCACTGAAAAGATGCAGTGGACTTGGAGTTCATGTAGATCACATGAAGTTTCTCTTAATAAGTATTTTTTTTTTCATATTGAAATAATCTCACAATAACCAACTTACTTCATAAGAGAAACTTCATTTGTGAAGATGGATATGTAGGCTAGAGCTTGTTTTCTCCAACTCTTATATTGCTGCTATTGGGTTAATGCATTTGAAAATTGTTACTTGCTTTGATCTTTTTCGTGTGCGTGTGTTCATAGCGCAATTTATCAAATAGTTTGTGAATATTGTGTTTGTATACCTGTTTTAACCTAGGGCTTTCATATAGACCAAATAGCTCTTGAATAATTTGAGAATCAATTATGAATTTGAATTTGAAGTAAATTTTGATAGGGGTCTTTGTGTGTGTGGATGCTATGAAATGTAAACTTACAGGGGAGTTTTTTGTAATATCAAAAGTAAGAGAGGTGCAACCTGTAATTTAGTGGCCATAGTTCATTGATTATTCATTTGTTTTAAAAAAAAATATAATCATTTGATATTTTAGCAAAGATTTTTTTTCTTGAAAATTTTAAAAAAAAATTTATGGCGCCGAATTCATCTTTGGCTCCATTTCCAAATTTGAATTCAAAGAGTAGATTTTAACTCGTATCTAAATCCAAATATCAATATATTAGAAATTCGGATTTAAATTGAGTGTTAGCCGAATCGATTTGATTCATGAGCACCCGTGATATATACATTGTTTTCCAAAGGGTATTGAGGTCATTTCACAATGATGCCGCCCCGATAGACACAGGTATGCTTAAGATTGTGTTATATGGATTAACTAAATTCTGTTTACTCTTCTTGAAAATTTTCTAGTACATACTATAGCGAAAATATGCACAGCTAAATAACACACTATCAGAACTACTCTTTCAAATTCAAATCCCCAATAACCCGACCGACCCCTTCAAATGTGAATCGGATAATGTCGTACACATACAAAAAAAATGCGAAATTAGTTAAAAGAAATCGTTCAGCAGAGGAACTCGAAACATGGTCATCTGAACCATCATGCGATTAAGATATGGTAAAAACTGGTATGAATCAGAAAACATAATCTGGGTTTATTTTGATTGTGTTTGCTCGAGCATTTTAAGGACCTCGAGCATGGTTGGGCGCCTGGAGGGATCCGTCTCCAGGCATCTGTCTGCAACCGCAAACACTTTCTTGACTTCTTCGTCCGGAAAACATGCTAGCTCGCTATCGATTGCGTGCTCCTCTCTTCCGCCTTCCATCACTTCTTTGACCTGCGCCATAAAATGTTATGAGTTGCAAACATTAGGCTTGATTTATGGAAATTCAATGTGGAGATCAAGCCATTTCTTTCTGAAGAGCACATTCCTTCATTTGAAGCTCATTTTGTCTTCTAGCCGGCAGACGAGGAGGCTGCTGGAGGCCGAGGGAGCGAACTTGAGCTCTCGTGGCTTGACATGCGAACCTCGTCTCCAAGCTCTCTGCTCGCATCTTTGATCGCACTGTTATCCAAAATATTCTCAGGAGTATTCACCTTGTTGAATTGAACCCTATTTGTTCTCTTTTACCCGTCGGATGCAAAAATGAACGTAAATGCTTGAAATAACATAAAAAACACAAATTATGCATTTATGTTAATGTGACACCAATTTATGTCCATTTAATATGCTATTTGAGACATTTACATCCATTTTCGATCATTTATTATGATATTTCTCACTTTGAATCAATCTACATCATTCATTATGTTATTTTAGACATTTACTTCACATTATCCATGCTCAGTATTTTACTTCGGACGTCGCATTGAGGATGAACTCGCAAGAGATTTCCCGTGCCGGACAGGAATCAAAGTCTCGCTCCCTTTCCTTTTCTCATCCTACGTTCTCCTCTTATCTCCGCATTTATCGGTGGTTTCTAGTGTTGGAATCGGGCATTATCTTATGATTCGGGGCCTATCGAGATTGTTGCTTTGGGTTTTCAATCTAAAACCGAGCTTTCGGCTACCAAAGGGCTCATGATTGTTCTTCGGATCCCAGGATACGAAGGTGACTGATCTTAACGAGTGTTATTATCTCTCTGCTCTCTTTTTTTTCATTTTGCCAATGGCTCAATACTGTGCGTTTACGTATTGGAAAGGAATACTAGCATTACAAAAATAAAATTATATGGATGTTAATGATTTTTAATTCCTAGATGGAAATTTCATTAGCAAAATTACAACATGCTTTTGTTGGTTGCAGTAAGCAAGACAAACAAGTTTGGTTGTGTTAGAAGTGTTCAATGTATTGGTAAAAATCTAGGATATGTAATATGTTGTGACGATAAAGACATCTGATAAGGTTATTGAGCAGCTCAAATCTCGTGTTATGTTAGGTTGCATTTTTCTTCATATATGCCGGTTTTATAATTGAAGTGAAGCTGTTATGGAAAGTTCATCAATAACAAGCATAACTAATTTTGAGCATCTGAGTATTTTTTATGTTTTCTAAAACTATTCAAAGTAGTTATCTTTATGGTGGTGTTTTCGAATGCTTTTTCATATCCATGAATTTGTAGAACTTTTATTTACTATGTTTGAGATTTTCTATTTTTCTAAAAAATTTGTTAGCTATATGCCTCAAATCTTAACTGAAGGGGGAGCCTTGACGAACCAGTTAAGGTGTCGCCGTGTGACCTTGAGGTCACGGGTTCGAGTCCTCGAAGCAGCCTCTTGCAAAAATGCAGGGTAAGGTTTCAGGTTTGCCTACATTTCACCCTTGTGGTGGGACCCTTCCCCGGACCCTCGCTGCGCGGGGATGCTTTGTGCACCGGGCTGCCCTTTTATATGCCTCGAATCCTAACTCAAAGACAACCATTGGTGTTTATCACGATGGAGGCACACGAGCGTGTGCAAAGGACCTCTCGGCAGTTACACCCCCCAGAGCCACGACTTTTCAGCTAGAAGCTACTTTTCAGTGACACGCCCGAATGACACGGTCGTGTGTCGAGGGCGCGTCAGTAGTTGCACGACCTGGAGACGTCTGAGTGCAGTTAGTTACTTATGACCAGATGCAGCTTTTGAGTGACACGCCCAAATAACACAGTCGTGTGCCGAGGGCGCCCCAACCTAATTTTTTTGTGTAAGGAGTGTTATATAAACTCTTTGTCGTTCTTGGTATTATAAACTTCCGAAAATATGGAAATCGGCCCATTTTCTGTAACTGTCTATGTTCTTAATAGTGAAAATCCGACTACCGCTGCTCGTGAACGTTGCCCATCTTGGGGTGAACCACATAAATCCGTCTTTTATGGTTTATTTTTATTTGCTTTTGAATTTTCGTAACAAATTTATTTGCGAATAATAATTTTGTTTGCAAAAGTGTACATATAGCCTAAAAACAGTGCTAATAACAACCGTCATTATATACATTATTTTATTATATACATTATTTTATTTTATACATTATTTTATTTTATTATACTGTTACATGCAGGATAGAAGAAAGATACAAAAATAAAATGTATAATAATTCAGAAATATTTAAATTGTGTTAGAAGAATTAATTACCCATGTGACCAGCTTCGATCCTTCCTCAAAAAACGATTCATCCGTCGGTCTTTTCCCCGTCAGAAGCTCGAGCAGCACCACGCCGAAGCTGTACACATCTCCCTTCGTCGTCGCTCTGCCCGTATCGAAGTACTCTGCCAAATACCCAAAATCCGGCGTGAAAACTTCGTCTTCTCCGGCGAAAGGACGAAAAGGATTGCGAGTCTTCCTAACCTGGAGGCAGATAGCCGAATGTTCCGGCGGCCATCGTCGAAACGTGGCTTTTCTCAGGCTCCATTAACGTCGCCAGCCCGAAGTCCGACACGCGCGCGTCCAGGTTCTGATCCAGGAGTATGTTGCTTGATTTTATATCGCGGTGGATCACGTGCGGAATGCAGTCGTGGTGGAGGTACGATAATCCCCTGGCCGCTCCCACCGCAATTCTGTACCTCGAGGCCCAGTCCAGCGGCTTTTCTTCCGGCGATCTCCCTGCGTTTAGGCCGATCAGCGAAACTGGTGGTAGATGAATTAGGCGTCGACGGTGGCGTTGAGATTCCGCAGCCGTTCGCTCGACGACAAAAAAAAAACCTAACGAAATGTGGATCCTTACTGTGAAGCAATGCATCCAAGCTCCCATTTGGCATCAGCTCGTATATGAGAAGATTGAACTGCGGGGCAACATAGTATCCATGGAGAGTGACGATGTTCCTGTGCTTTATGTCCGCCATGGCGTTCAGCTCCCTCTCGAACCCTAGATCCTTGTTTTCATTTCCCTTGTTCAGCTTCTTCACGGCGAACGCCGTGCTCTCGTCCACCACCAGTCTGTACACCGTCCCGTACCCGCCGGAGCCGAGGATGTCCTTGTTCGTCAGCTTCATCGTGTTCCTCACGAAAGCTTTCGCGCTCAGAGCCTGCGTCGCCGGCGACCGAAACATCACCATCCTCCCGTCGCCTGCGATCCATGTAATCAGTTTCTTCTCAGAATCAGAACAATTAATCATAAGATCGTGCCGAGTTGCGACGACTAACCTGTTAAACTATCTTCTATGATTCTGCGCTTTCGCGCCCATCTTTTGTAGCAGAGGAGGGAGACGACGATCTTGGATGCGATGAATGCGACACAGCAGATCGTTATGTAGAACACCATTGGAGGCGATCCGCCCATATTTTTGTAGAAACGGAGCCGTCGATTTACTGATTTTCTGCAACGAAACCGCCGTAATCATGTGTGCGGGAGGGGGAAGGAGAAATGATCGTGTGTTTCTCGCGCGCGCGATCGCCTCTTTCTGTTTCTCTCTGTTTCTCTCTGTTATCACTGAGCCGGAGTACGAAGAAAAATGTCAAATATATATCAGCTGAAAATCTGGTAGTTGGGATTCTGGAGTGGCGGGGCAATGGGGGGACACGTGTCAGCTGATGAGCCGTGTTAGGTTTAAAAGGCAACAAACCGTATAACACAGGCATGTGAATGCTCTCAACTTATTATTATGGCCCGATGAGCTGTTCCTTCTTAATTAAATTTTAGAAGATTAGCGATGAGATATTTATGACGTCACCTTCAGCTTCTATTTCATCATTTCTTACCTCATATATTTTCTTTTATCTAGTCAATTGTAGTGCATTGTTGGATTTTCTTCATTTTTCGGCGTGGAGCTGGAATGCGCCCGATAAATTAAGTGAATTGTTAAAGGCAAATTAAATTTGTCTATCCGCAAATCATTAGCAAATTATATATTTTGAAAAATACTAGGTACAAATCAAAAAGTTAACCATAAACCAATATTGTTAACAATTAACCAATAATATAAACTACGCAAACAAATTTTTTAGACAAAAAAACTAAGTTCATGGCATTTTGAGCACATCATTCAACAAAATAACACGTTTATAGTCAAATGAAAATTTTGAAAATCATATACAAAGTTGAAATTAGAAACCAAAAATCAAATGAAAATCTAAAATTAGAAATTGAAAATTAAATCTGAAATGGAAAACTAAATGGAAATCTGAAATGAAAATTAGAAACCCCAATTCATGGAGAACTAAGTTTCAATCTGCAACAATAAGCCCGGGTTTGATCATATGCCTTAAAAATCCTCCAATGTTGATGCATGCGTATCGAGCGGCTCGTCGGAAGCCTCGCAAACCACCGGCGACGGGAGAAGCAACGAGATAGGTGGCGGGAGAGGCGACGGCGGTATGGACTCCGGAGTCTTCTCCATTCGGTGAAGCGCGAGAGGGTTTGCGGTTTTGTGGCTTAGGGTTTGCGGTTTTGTGGCTTAGGGTTTGCGTAAAGAAAAATAGGAGAAAAAATTTTGGCTTAGGATTTTGTGACTTTCTGTGCATGAGTTCCCTCTTAGGCGGGCTAAACCCGGTTGCTTATTGGGTTTGAACCAGACCCGATAAGGAAATATTTATTTAGTTTTAACCGCAGAGAAATATATATATACGAGCAACTCCGCACGGGCTTCGCCCGTGCTCGCGGACTCTTATCGGGTTGCGCCCGCATTTGAGAGGGATGCGCCCGCATTCGAGCGGGATGCGCCTGCATGTGATAGAACCCGACCGGCGACGGCGGGCTTCCCCCACAACTTATACATATGAGTATTCAAAATGACCGTAAAAAAATATACATCAATAATTTTAATTATTTTTTTCAAAATATTTATATTTTAACAAAAAAAATCATTTTAAAGTAAGCTATTATATTTCGAAATTAATTTTTTGAGGCATAATGATTAACTATCATAGTAGGTGTTGGAGGTCTACTAAATATTTTTTTGAATTTTATGAATTTCCATCATTATTTTTATTATAGGGATATTGTGTAATTACACAAATATCCATTATATTTAAAGAATTTTTTTTTCATAGTATATGTTAAGTCATTGGAGTAAAAGAATGAGGCTATATTTGACACTTTTGAATGTTGCACCAAAGTTAACTTCTTGTATATAGTAGTTAAAGATATGCACACATGAGTGACAGGGCACGGGGGCCCCCCGTGCGGGCGACGACATTCTACGGGGGTGGTGATATTTGGCAGGGACGGTGACATTCGGCGAGGGCGATATTCGGCAAGGGCAGCGACATTCGGCAGGGGATGTGACATTTAGCAGGGGCGTTGACACTTGGCGGCGGTGGTCCGTAGTTATGTACATATATATAAAACCAAGTTCAATGTTGTTCAACAAAAATCATATGGTGTGATGATTGTCATCTTTGCTTGACATAGTAGAAACCTGAGTTCAGTTTTCACTGCCGACAATTTTTGTGAGATTAAAGATAAGTCATATGATTTTCCTTTCTCAATAAATCTATGGCTACAGTCATAATTTCATGTTGTGTGTTACCGTACACCTTAATATAAGCCTATGACACCATATCATAGTAGGTGTAGGCGCTCTAGTAAATGTAAGTAATCTGACGACGGTTCGTATTAATCGTAATTTCATGTTATTTACATACCACAATATTTCTTTATAAGGTAGTATATATATTTATTTATTTATTTTTATATTTATAAAAATAAATAAATATATATATATTCATAAGCATTTATTAATTAAAAAATTATGGATACAGATTTCAACTTATGGTTAGCGGAGGGATTGAAAAGGGAGAGATATTTAGGTCCAGAGAAGTAAAGAGGAATTAATTGGAGATGCCCGTGAGTACGGAGGTGCATGAATTCTGTACGTTATCCTTCGGCCGTGAGAACGGACGGCACGCAACGCCCGCCGTCTGCCTTCTGTTCCGACGCCGTGAGGCTGCGCTTCCCGGTTCAGACGCGAAGAAGAAACTGTCGGCTTCCGGCCCGTGCGGTGAATAATTATACCGTCCAGATGGACTCCAATAGCTGGCTGCATATTTATGTTCGCATGACGCTGGGCTGGCTGCATTCAATACATTTTTTAATGGTGATTGTTATCCGCACTACAGTTTTGGCTATCCGCACTTTTTTTTATGAATTATTACACGCCTTTTAGAAATACGTCTTCTACAAGCATTTTTAGGAAAAATGATCAACACAAAAGTTGTAGATCTCATCAAGATCTACAGCTTTCGTGTTGAACACTTTTCCTAAAAATGCACGCACAAGATGTATTGCCGCCCTGATTGAAATATGTGCGTAATTATAGCGAATTTTTGATTGTACATGCATTTTTAGGAAAAGTGTTCAACACAAAAGTTGTAGATCTCGACGAGATCTACAACTTTCGTGCTGAACATTTTTCCTAAAAATGCATATACAAGACGTATTTCAAAAAGACGTGTAATAACTCATTCAAAAAAAGTGCGGATAGCCAAAACTGTAGTGCGGATAACAATCACCTTTTTAATTTAAAATCACAGTTAAAATGGTGAGATAATCACATGATTTTGATGCACACCACATGCGATCTCAGGGTAAGGCGGGCTCGGAATGTCCAGGACCAATGCCTAACCGTCACATAAATCAGCCCGGGCCCACGCCCAAAGATGTATGTCTGACATTTTATTGTTTGCATACCCAGATGTCCGGGCATCTGAGAGGTCCCGGACTCAGAAAAACCTGGGTCCGAATCCTTTGAACCGAATCGAACCAGTTCGAGTTGCACCGCTACCTGCCTCACTCTCACGTGAAGCAAGCTGATCATGTGAGAGTCGTGGGTTATAAACCTATGCAGCAGATAAAAAAAAAAGGAACGCTGAACACTATTCGCAAGAACAACCATCTCTCCAACAGGCTCCGTCAGGCACACTCTCTCTCTTTGATTTTCTCTCTCTCATGACTTTGCAGTCTAACATCAGGATTAGATCTTTAGATCGAATGGACATGATTTATTTGATAGCTTTTACATGCATGAAATTAAAAAATCATTCATGTATCTTTATAGATAATATAGATATATAGTAAATATAATATACTTTTTAATAAAATACATTTGACATAATGATTTTGCCTTCCTGATTTTTAGTGAAGGGTCATGAACCGGCCACATTATTTTTCTGAAATTTGTTTTACTAAAAAAATTCTTTAAAACGTGGATGTTTTTCTATATTTAGTAGAATTGTATTGTATAAACATTTTATCAAAAATATAGTCATATATTTAGATTGTACAAGCTAGTGTTCGCCGACCCGCAGAGAAATGAATGACAGACGATTTGGGGAGTTCTCGCCGATTCGCGGCGAGCACCCAACTAGGGGCAAGGCGAGGCGGATCAGGGATCTCGCTCGCGAATGGCGAGCGGCGGCGGCTCAGTGAGTGGTAAAGGACCGCTCTGGGGTGCATTTAGCCAAAGCGAGTCAAGGGAGGTTTCGCAGTGTCAATCTGGCGAGGCGAGTGGGGGTTCGCCCCTACTCGCGAGAGAAGGTCTCGCGAGTCCAGTTTGCAAGGAGGCTAGCGAGTGGCGTCTTCATGTGCCACTCGCCCAGCATGAGTCTGCATGTTAATTTACCCTAATACCCTTGGTGGGCTGCCAATAGCCCTCCAAAACAGTGGAGATTGACTGTTAGCAGACCAATTTGGGGTGCGTATAGCAAAATCAAAAGGCGGAAGCCCGCTATTAGCAGACCAGTTCAAAAAGACTATAAATAAACCCTTTGAGGCAGCTTTGCAGAGCGTTCTAGATCTTTGCTTCTCCTCATGAACTCTTTGGTTAGCTCCTTCAGCTCTCCAAGGTGTCTGGTTACAGTCTTGGCTTGGGAGGGGAACCGCTCAAAAGATCTTCCGGGTGTGTGGTGGGACCTTCACACTATTGCCAACAGTTGTGTCTCTTGTTCTAAGCCTTCGGTCAGGTTCTTCTGTGGGATCAGTAAGCGCTAGCTTCCCCCTTCTTCACAGGGGTCTAAACTCCTCGTTAGGCCAAATACTAGTTCCAACTTAGATATTGAAAAAAATCATATAAAATATGAACATAATAAAAAATGACATAATTAATATAACATATACATATTTGTTGCATGTTACTCTAAATTTGCTACTGGCGCATCGTCCTCCTTGTAAGTCGTCGCCTTTACACCATTTTTGATGAGTCTCTCGTCGTCCACCGGACCTTAATACCTACTTTTTCATAAATGTTGAGATCCTAATCTTTTGCTTTCCATCTTTCTAGTTAGAGTACGCAGTCTTGAAAATTTACTTGTTTTTTTTTCTTTTTGTACAAAACTGGTTTATCTTGCACAATTTGTTCACTATTTTGGTTCATATTGATTGTTGCATGATTGCTGACCGTTGTGTTTTGCGCTCCTAAATGAAATTAAATTTCTAATTTGTTGCATGTTACACTCTAAGGCTTAGTTTGGCGCTCCGCTTTCGTCGGGCGTTTGGAGCAAACGCCACCGGACGGGTAAACAAACTGCCTCCGGCGGCGTTTGCTCCGTCTGGATCCGCCGCGCTGTGAAGAACAAAGCAAAAAGCTCCGTCTGGAGCAGCTCCTCCCTCCCTCTAGTTCGATCAGCCGCACCGTCTCCTCCCGCCTAATCAAACGGAGCCTGAATTTGCTTTGTTTAATCTAACGTCACTTTCTTTTATTTTAATTACATTTTAGAATTATTTTGCATTACAATTATCTCATCGGACGTGACTACGAGTGCATCAAGCGGTATTAGAGTCAGGTTGGCTTAGAAGTTTTGGTTAGCATCAACCTAGAGTTATCTTTTGAAAAAAGAAAAAAAATCACAAAAAATGCATTTTCTTTAATTTCAACAATATTAACTTTCTGTCCAAATATTTAATTTGTTATTTCGGCATACCTCTCAACATCATATCACATTATAGTGTCATATGATCCATATAGCATAATAGTTGCATCCCTATTTCATTTTCACATCTTTTGCATGACTATCCCAAACACTAGTCATCATTAATACAATCGTTGCATTACAATGTCATCACGTATCTTCGTATGTTCAAAAATGAAATAAAAACAAATTTTCAACCCTAATATAACAATAAACTTCTTGTGTTGTTTCCCCAGTCATTCTCTTCCCTCCTTAAATACAATCGAGACAAAATGTTTGAATCAAATTGAAAAACAGAAGGGACCCTTCCACACCTTTCGAAAACCATTCCCTATACGCCTCCTCCAGGCGCCTGATACTGCAACCTTTCTCCATCATTTCCAACACTGGCCTCCCTCGTTCCACTCGTTTTTTATCCCTAAACTCTCCCGCACAAACCTTCTAGTAATTTTCTCGTACCCCTTCATCTTTATCGTTAATCAAATGTACCCTTTGTGAGGACCCTGACCACAGCATGACGCACCAGCGTTGCCTTTCGTCCCAGGCCCTCACATGGGCTGCAGCCCATGCCACTCCAACTCATCTCCGCGCCTCTTCGGCCACGACGGGTTGTTGGAGACCGCAACCTCCCTTTGATGAGAAGTGATCCAGTTAAGCGCATCCACGGGGAGTTCCCAAGAGGTCACCCATCCCGGAATTGCTCCCATCTGAGCACACTTAACTATAAAGATATTTCACTTCTCACCACCAATTGAGCTGCACTTTGTATGTGAGGACCCTGACCACAGTCTGGCGCACCATCGCTATCTTTCGTCCCAAGCCCTCACATGGGCCGCAACCCATGCCACCCCAACCCATCTCTGCGCCTATTCAGCCACAACGGGTTGTTGGAGACCGCAACCTCCCTTTGCTGAGAAGTTATCCAGTTAAGCGCCTCTACGGGGACTTCCCAGGAGGTCACCCATCCCGGAATTGCTCCCATCTGAGCACGCTTGATCTTTATAGTTAAGCGTGCTCAGATGGGAGCAATTCCGGGATGAGTGACCTCCTGGAAGTCCCCGTAGATGCGCTTAACTGGATCACTTCTCATCAAAGGGAGCTTGCGGTCTCCAACAACCCGCCGTGGTCAAATATGCGCGGAGATGGGTTGGGGTGGCATGGGTTGCGGCCCGTGTGAGGGCCTGGGATGAAAGGCAGCGCTGGTGCGCCGGGTGTGGTCAAGGTCCTCACACCCTTGCTTTCTCCTCATCATATCGGATTCTCCTTCTCCCTCCCGCCGCAACTTGCATAATGCTCTCCTTAATAGGGGAGTTTTCACGCATGCTCCTCAACATCATCTCCAATCAACATCAACTCCTTATTGAATCCCCCAAACTCATCGCTACTTCGGAGGAGGATTTTTTGGACGCTTCCGTCGTTGACTCTACGCACGTGTCCTCTCGCCCCCCTCAAGAGTATTCAAGCATGCATTTCATCTACGGAGTATTAGACTTTCCTATCCCTTTGGGCATTTGCACCTCCCGAGCCTTTCCCTGTGCATCAGCCTGCACCGGCCATTCAGAGCCGCCAGGCTGGAGAGGACCCCTATCAAGTGTGCCCATAGGCTTGCAGTTCACTATGCATATCACAAGCGAAAGAGTCTGGATGCGAAGATTCTGAAGGAACAAGTGTGCGACCAGTACTCCTCCAACGAATCTCGACATCATGTGGCCTCCTCTCGGATTTATATGCATTTTGTACGACCTCCACCTATCTTATTTTGCTATGATATTTTGGTGGGATTGTTTTAAAGTATGGCCATGTTGCTTAATTATGCTTGTAACTCATGTTCTGCCAACAACTTTTAGCTGTTATCTCTTAGTGATTGTCTTGTTCTTAATATTTATTGGGGTCTTATCATCTGTCTCAAAATACCCTAGCTCACAACTACCCCCTTACTGTTAAATTAAGTTACATTAAAAGAACCCTCCCCTTATAAATCGCACAACCATACAACCACCATGCTCAATCAATGACCTCCAAAAAGAACTACCCAGACGATGCAGCCTAAGGAACCTCCCCACTCACGCTAGCTACCCCACTCCACCCTCACCACCCTACATCAACGCCCCTACCCACCACCCCCTCGCAACAATCCCAAATGATTGGCTTTCTTCCACTACCTGGTTTGGGATCTATGCCTTTTTTCTCTGGTCGATGATCCAAAAGAAGAATCTTGCATATCTTGCATGTTGCCCTTCTCCGAAACGCCGCCTCCAGCCACACTGTCTATCTCTAAGGGAGAAGAACTTTTTTAGACAATAGTTGAGTGAAGTATTATTGTATATTGTTAGGTATCGCCAAGGTTTACACTAATATTAATGGCAAGATTTGGTTTTTTTCGTCACACAACTTCCAATTCAATGCAATTAATAACAATCTACAATTCCAACATCTCAATATTCACTCAAATAAAACTTAGAGAGAAGCAATACATGTACTTAGTTCTTTTGTGACATGAAGGTTCAGGATCTCAGTATGAAGCTTAGAGAGAGACATCAGTTTGAATGTCTCCTTGAACAAAAGGTATAGTGTATTTTGCTCATACAGAAGATTAAAAAAAAATTATAAATCTAATTTAGTATTATCATGATGTGATATCCAGGTTAAGGATCTTGATGAAAAGTTAAGAAAAGAAGAGTTGAAATCCGCTCGCATGGAGAGAATTGCGAACCCTGCTGAAAGGAAGTTCTTATCAAAGGACGAGTCTAATGGCGAAATCGATCCCAGGGTCCTTAGAAGCTCGAATTCTATCAACCAAACAATGGAAGTTCCCAGTTCTATACTTCTTAAGGCGGAAGATACTCTTCAGAATGCCAAAATAGAACGAGAATCCGAGGACTTTGAATGGAACATGGCTGTTGGTGAGAAGAAAGTGTTGATTTCGTGTGAAACGAATAGAAAGAGGAGAATAGATCAGACCAAGACACTGGGAAGTCTGATCAAGACGTCAAAAGCAGATGCCACTCAGAGAGCAATTCCCCAAAGTAGGAACAACAAAGAGCAGCGGCCGGTAGCAGTAGCAAAGGAAAATCATAGGGTAAGAACCCGATGGTGACAGAATGAATATCTTTAAATTCTTTGTCAATCTTTCAATAACAGTATTTCTTGGCATTTGAAACTGGCGGCTAACATGTTGAAGAAAAGATGATAATTCAAATAATTTGTCATATGAAATTCATTCATGTTCAAATTGTTTCTTGTAAAAGCTTGTTTCTTGTAAAAGCTTCCTATCTGGTGAACATCATCAATGTTTATGCACGAAGTTTATCAGAAAAAATTGGTGGTGAAATGCATGAGTTCTCCACTTTACCATGACAATTCTATTCATTGGAGAGAATCAAGTGATGGAAGCCATTTTCGAACGGGGGATTTGAGATGACTGTAATAGGGAGTAAATCATAGCATCAAATTCATGAAAGAAGATGTCGTGAAGTTCATGGTAGTGTTTTTTTCTCTAGTGGGAGAAGGTTGTGGCCGCCAAAGAGGAAGGAGGTGCGGACGAGTGCGAAGTTGCCTTTCAGAGAGGCATTCAGAAGACTCTCCGTATGATGGAGAGGAAGTTCGGATGTGGCATTGCCGGTCTTGGAGCTGGGGACCTTTCCGAGGATGATCACTCGGATGTAGCCGAGGATTGACGCTTGTACCTGTTACCTTTCATCTTCCTGTTTTCAGTATTGCTGTTTGATATTGTTTTTACTTGTGTGCAGCGTTGAGCTGGCGTGGCTGTATTCCTTTGTCTTATATATTGTATTCGTTTTTTTTCTGTCATTTGCAACTTTAGCATCTTGCTTATTATTGAAGTAGCGGTTAGGGGGACAGACCCCAGAGTGGCTGGTGAATAGCGGGTGTATTCAAACCGTGGACGAACGTAAAAGGGGCAAGCCCTTACGACGTCGGGACCTGACCGCGGAGGAGAAGGGCGAACCTTCAATCGACTGCAGTGCAAAGTCCCCGGGGCAGGGCCCCGAAGTGGCCGGTGAATAGGAGAGGTATTCAAACCGTGAACGAACCTAAAGGGGGCATGCCCTTACGACGTCAGGACCTGGCCGCGGAAGAGAAGGGCGAACCTTCAATCGACGGCAGCGCAAAGTCCCCGGGGCCGGGTGTAATGACCCAACACGTGAAATGACCCAACTGAATAATAAAATTTCAATAAAAATTAAAGTTTGCCCCCTATGATGAAAAACAAATCAGTGTCAACGAGGCGTCGCTTTGATAGTTGAATATGAGTGTCGTTGATACATTGCGCCATTCGACATGTTATAGCGGAATATGAACTTTTCCTATATTAAATAACTAATCAAATGGTTTGGGTTGGAATATATATGTTGACTGATGTTATGTTCATTATTGGTAACTGTCATTGGTGTCTTAATAGCGGATATTGGTAATGGAGTTGGTGTGCTATTAGAAGTTCCTCCTAGTTGAATTGGGGGTGCTAATAGAGGATTTATGTGGGCTTGGCTTAAGATTGGGTTGCTAATAAGTGGCTGGATTTCTTTAGGCGGTGGAGGTGTTTAGATGAGGTATTTTAGTTTATTCTTACTTATCCAATCAACCGACCTTTCACTCCCTCCTGCTCTCTCGACGGTATCGCGATAGGGCACGACGCCGCTCTCTTCTTCTCGTAATCTCACATAAAAGTTGTAGAAATCCGTGGCTGTTCAAGGATCAGTGGTTTGCGGCTTTGGTTGATCTGGAGCTAGTCGGGTTGTGGATTATGGTGAAGCAGGAACATGCGTGTTTCTCCTAAATCACTGCGAGCTTCTTGTTTCCTCTTCTCCTCTTAATTTTTGGATGTTGATGTTGGATTCATGGGGAGAAATAGGATATGCAGAAGCAGCTTTGGTAATGTTTACGTTTTGTGGTTTTTGTGGTTTTATGTTGGTTAGTTGCTGTCATCCTTACTCAGATGATTATTTGGGGATGAGGGGAACTATCTATGGCAGTCTTGGTTGCCTATTTCTCATAGTTCTCCAGCTCAAGCTTTTCTCACTAAATCTTCTTGGTTAGAAATGAGCCTTTAGTAGTAATCGACTGTTTGAAAGGGAATTGCATTTCATTTTGTTAATAGGCCAGCTGCTGTGTACATCAACATGCTGCTGATTGTTCATCTTCAATGTTTATTCCGTTCTTATTGATGGATTTCTAGTGTTTTGGCTGGCTGCATATGTGGATTTTCCTGGGGGAAGATCTAAGCTTCAGTTTTAGTGGTCATTATCATACGATAAAATTAGTAGCATGGGTATAGAAGGAGCACTGCTTTTGGGAATTCTTCTTACTGATACCTGCTTTTGATATGCTATTGGGAGGGACTCTTCTTAATGTTAATTGCCTTTCATAAATGTTTACTGTATGACATTACATATGTTGGCCAATTGCTACTTGTTTTCATGTTCTGGAATATTTGGGGGAAATGGAGTGGCAGTATTGTATTACTGTTAAGAAATTTGGGCTTTACTTTCCTTATTAACCACCTGCTATTATTTAACACAGTGAGTATACTTTGGGTTGTTCATTGGTAAATAGTGTTGGGTTGGATTGAGTTTTGGAATTATTTTGCATGTCTATTTTTGATTATGCCAACTAGAGGTCTGGTGGAGTTTGGGCATACTATTACATTATGATTGTTGTACACCCGTGAAGGCCTTAGGACGCACCCGAAGAAAGCCCCGCAAAAGAGAGGTGGGGTCAGCGGTCCGCACGCAGTCGCTCGAATCGAAGAAACCGAGCCTGCGATTTCCACCGCCAACCGCCAGAAACAAAGCGCGCAAGCGCGTTCGCTACCACGCGCACGGTAGCACACGGGCAGCGCCCCCCGTCGCGGGAGAACGGCCCCGCCGCACCCCCTCGGGGTGCGGCTCGCGCGGAACCGCACCCCTCAAGGGGTGCGGCCAAGCCGCACCCCCTTGGGGGTGCGGCCCAGCCGCACCCCCCTTGGGGGTGCGGCCCAGTCGCACACCCCTTGTGGGGTGCGGCCCCGCCGCACCTCTCAAGGGGTGCGGCCCAGCCGCACCCCTCCAGGGGTGCGGCCCACCGCACCCCCCAAGGGGTGCGGCCCCGCCGCACCCCCCAAGGGGTGCAGCCAAGCCGCACCCCCCGGGGTGCGACTCCGTCGCGCCGCTTATGGAGCGCGGCCCGGCCCCCTCCCCTCGCCCTTTTCTACAGGAGAGCTCGCAAGGGGGCCCGCCGTATTCACGCCCCCCCCCCCGTCGGGTGCGCCGGATCCCAATTCCACCTGGAGGGACAACTCCCCACTCCACCGTTCGCTCAGAACGCCTCCGCGCTCACGCGCGCTCAGAACGCCTCCGAGCGCACTCAAAACGCCTTCGCGCTCACGCGCGCTCAGAATGCCTCTGCGCTCACGCGCGCTCAGAACGCCTCTAAGCGCGTTCAAAGCGCTTCCAGGTCCGTTGCGCGCTCAGAACGCTTCCGCGTTCACGCGCGCTCAGAACGCCTCCAAGCGCGTTCAAAGCGCTTCCAGGTCCGCTGCGCGCTCAGAACGCATCCGCGTTCACGCACACTCAGAACGCCTCCAAGCGCGTTCAAAGCGCTTCCAAGTCCGTTGCGCACTCAGAACGCTTCGAGCGCGTTCGAAGCGCTTCCAAGTTCGTTGCGCGCTCAGAACGCTTCTGAGCGCGCTAAGAGCATTCTCACTTTTTGTCTTTCAGGCGTTCTCACTTTTTGTCTTTCAGGCGTTCTCACTTTTTGTCTTTCAGGTGTCTCACTTTTTGTCTTTCAGGCATCTCACTTTTTGTCTTTCAGGCGTCTCACTTTTTGTCTTTCAGGCGTCTCACTTTTTGTCTTTCAGGCGTTCTCACTTTTTGTCTTTCAGGCTTCTCACTTTTCAGGAACGACCGGTCGCCTTTTTCGCCTCCGACAGAACTGCCCGAACTGCCCGAGCCGCCCGAGCTGCCCGAAGGGCAAGGTGGTCATTTACGAAAAATGGCGATCCGTGTGCCCCAAACCGGAAAATATGATTCGTCCACCGAGCATTTATGGAAACTGTCAACGACAAAATTACCGGACTACCCCCGGCCAAAGCTATAAAAAGGGGGCTGGGGGTTCATTTGAGAGGACCTTGACTTCTGGACCCGGGAGAGCTCCTTGCAGACTTTTGCGGAATTCTCCTTCGGCGCTTGAAGATCTCCTTCGGGACTTGAAGATCTTCATCATCCAGAAAGGCGACCAGCGTTCTCAGAAGGGAAAGGCGACTGGCTTTCTCACTTCCGAAAGGCGACTGGCCTTCTCACTTCCGAAAGGCGACCAGCGTTCTCAGAAGGGAAAGGCGACTGGCCTTCTCACTTCCGAAAGGAGACTAGCAATCTCAGAAGGGAAAGGCGACTGGCCTTCTCACTTCCGAAAGGCGACTAGCAATCTCAGAAGGGAAAGGCGACTGGCCTTCTCACTTCCGAAAGGCGACTAGCAACCTCAGAAGGGAAAGACGACTGGCCTTCTCACCTCCGAAAGGCGACTAGCAATCTCAGAAGGGAAAGGCGACTGACCTTCTCACTTCCGAAAGGCGACTAGCAATCTAAGAAGGGAAAGGCGACTGACCTTCTCACTTCTGAAAGGCGACTAGCAATCTCAGAAGGGAAAGGCGACTGGCCTTCTCACTTCCGAAAGGCGACCAGCGTTCTCAGAAGGGAAAGGCGACTGGCCTTCTCACTTCCGAAAGGCGTCCAGCATTCTCAGAAGGGAAAGGCGACTGGCCTTCTCACTTCCGAAAGGCGACTAGCAATCTCAGAAGGGAAAGGCGACTGGCCTTCTCACTTCCGAAAGGCGGCCTTCTCACTCCCGAAAGGCGACCAGCAATCTCAGAAGGGAAAGGCGACTGGCCTTCTCACTTCCGAAAGACGACCAGCAATCTCAGAAGGGAAAAGCGACTGGCCTTCTCACTTCCGAAAGACGACCAGCAATCTCAGAAGGGAAAGGCGACTGGCCTTCTCACTTCCGAAAGGCGTCCAGCATTCTCAGAAGGGAAAAGGACTTAGTTTTTCCGAGAGGTGGCCTGTCACTCTCGGAGCTCTCCCACTCTCCAAGTATTGTAACGAGCAGCGGTCTGTCGCGCTCGAGTTTTAGTTTCCAAGTTGTAACCCCCTAGAAGATAGTGAAGTTTGGTCGGCACAGCTCCGGCCGCGTGGTTTTTTACCCTTTCCGGGTTTTCCACGTTAAAAAGTCCCAGTGTACTCAGCAAATCTCTAATTGACTGTTTGCGTGCTTAGCTCGCTCACGAGCTAAGGCGGTTCAAGTGAACCGGTCTACCAAGAGCACTAAGCGTTCCGCAACAGTTTGGCGCCGTCTGTGGGAACATTCCCAACAACTCTTCAAAAGCCGACTGCCATGGCAAGGAAGAGTGCTCGCACTACTGAAGGATCGATGCCGGAAGGACGCGTCGACCCGGCTCCCTCCCACTCGCTTATCGACACACCTCCCGCAGAGGAGGCACTACCGGCACCCGCGGCGGGTTTGGAGGTGCGCATGCGGCAGATCGAAGAACATCAAGCTGAGATGTTGGCTCTCGTAAGGAATCTTGGGGCTCCTCCAGCTCCGATTCAGCCGCCAGCTCTGAACGCACCACCACCCCCAATTCTGAATCATGCCCCGAACGGGGAGGCCACCCAGGAAGACAAAGCCTCGGAAGGATTCTCCAATGCGGCAAGTTCCGCTCACCTTGCCCCACCAGCTGGAGGCCCAGAAGCTAACCACCGCCACCACCACGGAAGAGCTGCCCCTGAGCAAGCAGTGGAAAGAGCTACGCGAGAAGAAATACGCAACATGATAGAGGAGGAGTATGCCCAAGCAGGGCGACGCGCAGCTCTCGTCCGCCATCCCGCGCGCCACGGCTCCCCACTATCACCTCAAGTCCTGGACCATCCAATTCCAAACGGTTTCAAGCTTCCCAACATCGAAACGTTCGACGGGACGGACGACCCGCTGGAACACGTCAATCACTTCACCACCATCATGGGGATTTACAGCGCCCCGACCAACTCCTCTGTCGAGTGTTCCTGACAACTTTGAAAGGACAAGCGCGCACTTGGTTCCACTCCCTGCGAGATGGGGCCATCAACAACTTCGCAGAAATGGCGCGGCAGTTCGTGGACCAGTTCATCGCCAATCGTAGGATTGTCCGAGATCCTTCCCATCTCTCGGGAATCCGCCAGAACGACGGAGAAACTCTGAAGGATTTTTTCCGACGCTTCACCTCTGAGGCGCGACAGATCCCGGGAGTCGACCCCGAGCTTTTGCGAGGATTTTTCCTTGGAGGACTCCGCCCAAGTGGCTTCTACTCAGCTCTAATGAGAGAAACCGTACAAAGCTATCCTGACCTCGTTCAGCGAGTCGAGGCCCAGATAGCAGCAGATGAGGCAATTGAAGCGCACCGCCGGCAGTTCGAGGGGAGCTCGAAGAGGAAAAAAGAGGAGTCACTGCCACAGGCAGTTCCCAATAAGAACAGCAAGCATCACGACAACCCCAGCCGAGACCGAGGATCTCGCCAACGTCAGGACTACACTCCCCTGAACACTACCAGGACTAACGTACTGTACGCAATCAAAGACAACCAGACACTCCGCAAGCCCAGACCCCTCGCTAAAAACTCAGGGGACCAGACAAAATATTGTGAGTTCCATCGTGGACAAGGACATGACACGGAAAATTGCTCCAAGCTTAAGGATGAAATCGAGCAACTCGTCAAACAAGGCCTACTGGGGGAATTCCTACGAGACTAGGCAACTATTCGGCTAGCAGGAGATCAGCTGGCGGCCCACCAGGAAGGACCGGGAGCAACCCTTAAGGCAGTCATCCCAGGAGAAAGCTTCATACCCATCAACAGGGCTCTACCAGCGCCGCTGAAATATTCTGTCAACTTTGAAAACTTTGTGCAAATTTCCACTACTAATCGTTTTTAAAGTCAATCATTTCACACATGTCATATTTTGCGTCATCGAAACTACGTAAAGACGTCCACTCGCTAATGAACAGCACCTGCCTCTGGGCAGTGCGCTAATGAACAGCACCTGCCTCCGGGCAGTGCGCTAATGAACAGCACATGCCTCCGGGCAGTGCGCTAATGAACAGCACCTGCCTCCGGGCAGTGCGCTAATGAACAGCACCTGCCTTCGGGCAGTGCGCTAATGAACAGCACCTGCCCCCGGGCAGTGCGCTAATGAACAGCACCTGCCCCCGGGCAGTGCGCTAATGAACAGCACCTGCCTCCGGGCAGTGCGCTAAGGAACAGCACCTGCCTCCGGGCAGTGCGCTAATGAACAACGCCTGCAGCACCTGCCTCCGGGCAGTGCGCTAATGAACAACGCCTGCAGCAACTGCCTCCCGGCAGCGCGCTCACAATACTTTCTCATTGCCGTCGATTGAAGGTTCGCCCCTCTCCACCACAGTAAGGTCCCGACGTCATGTTTGCCCCTCCTACATTCGCACACGGTTTGAATACACCCGCTATTCACCGGCCAAGCCGCGAGCCCGACTCGTGCAAAAGCCGCGAGCACAGACTCGGGCAAATTAATTTTCTATTTTAAAAAGTCGCAAGCCCAGACTTGCGCAAACTAATTTTCTATTGTGTAAAAGCCGCGGGCTCAGAACCGCAGAAGCTAATCTGTCACTTTGCAGAACCCCCTCGGCCCATACGGATACCAGAGCCGGGCAGCAAGCCCACAACGACCTCGGAAAACCAACACCCTCCGACATCAGCTCCTACCAGAAAAGTGCCACACAGAGGACAATGGGCAAAGCAGCCGCAGAAAAAATCAAAACATTCGAACTCCTCGCTCCGGAACTCGGACTCCGAAGGTTTGGGGGGCTTATGTTGTACACCCGTGAAGGCCTTAGGATGCACCCGAAGAAAGCCCCGCAAAAGAGAGGTGGGGTCAGCGGTCCGCACGCAGTCGCTCGAATCGAAGAAACCGAGCATGCGATTTCCACCGCCAACCGCCAGAAACAAAGCGCGCAAGCGCGTGCGCTACCACGCGCACGGTAGCACACGGGCAGCGCCCCCCGTCGCGGGAGAACGGCCCCGTCGCACCCCCTCGGGGTGCGGCTCGCGCGGAACCGCACCCCTCAAGGGGTGCGGCCAAGCCGCACCCCCTTGGGGGTGCGGCGGGGCCGCACACCCCTTGTGGGGTGCGGCCCAGCCGCACCCCTTGTGGGGTGCGGCCCCGCCGCACCCCTCCAGGGGTGGGGCCCCGCCGCACCCCCCAAGGGGTGCAGCCAAGCAGCACCCCCCGGGGTGCGACTCCGTCGCGCCGCTTGTGGAGCGCGGCCCGGCCCCCTCCCCTCGCCCTTTTCTACAGGAGGGACAACTCCCCACTCCACCGTTCGCTCAGAACGCCTCCGCGCTCAAGCGCGCTCAGAACGCTTCCGAGCGCACTCAAAATGCCTTCGCGCTCACGCGCGCTCAGAATGCCTCTGCGCTCACGCGCACTCAGAACGCCTCTAAGCGCGTTCAAAGCGCTTCCAGGTCCGTTGCGCGCTCAGAACGCTTCCGCGTTCACGCGCGCTCAGAACGTCTCCAAGCGCGTTCAAAGCGCTTCCAGGTCCGCTGCGCGCTCAGAACGCTTCCGCGTTCATGCACGCTAAGAACGCCTCCAAGCGCGTTCAAAGCGCTTCCAAGTCCGTTGCGCGCTCAGAACGCTTCGAGCGCGTTCGAAGCGCTTCCAAGTTCGTTGCGCGCTCAGAACGCTTCTGAGCGCGCTAAGAGCATTCTCACTTTTTGTCTTTCAGGCGTTCTCACTTTTTGTCTTTCAGGCGTTCTCACTTTTTGTCTTTCAGGCGTCTCACTTTTTGTCTTTCAGGCGTCTCACTTTTTGTCTTTCAGGCGTCTCACTTTTTGTCTTTCAGGCGTCTCACTTTTTGTCTTTCAGGCGTTCTCACTTTTTGTCTTTCAGGCTTCTCACTTTTCAGGAACGACCGGTCGCCTTTTTCGCCTCCGACAGAACTGCCCGAACTGCCCGAGCCGCCTGAGCTGCCCGTAGGGCAAGGTGGTCATTTACGAAAAATGACGATCCGTGTGACCCAAACCGGAAAATATGATTCGTCCACCGAGCATTTATGGAAACTGTCAACGACAAAATTACCGGACTACCCCCGGCCAAAGCTATAAAAAGGGGGCTGGGGGTTCATTTGAGAGGACCTTGACTTCTGGACCCGGGAGAGCTCCTTGCAGACTTTTGCGGAATTCTCCTTCGGCGCTTGAAGATCTCCTTCGGGACTTGAAGATCTTCATCATCCAGAAAGGCGACCAGCGTTCTCAGAAGGGAAAGGCGACTGACTTTCTCACTTCCGAAAGGCGACTGGCCTTCTCACTTCCGAAAGGCGACCAGCGTTCTCAGAAGGGAAAGGCGACTGGCCTTCTCACTTCCGAAAGGAGACTAGCAATCTCAGAAGGGAAAGGCGACTGGCCTTCTCACTTCCGAAAGGCGACTAGCAATCTCAGAAGGGAAAGGCGACTGGCCTTCTCACTTCCGAAAGGCGACTAGCAACCTCAGAAGGGAAAGACGACTGACCTTCTCACCTCCGAAAGGCGACTAGCAATCTCAGAAGGGAAAGGCGACTGACCTTCTCACTTCCGAAAGGCGACTAGCAATCTAAGAAGGGAAAGGCGACTGACCTTCTCACTTCCGAAAGGCGACTAGCAATCTCAGAAGGGAAAGGCGACTGGCCTTCTCACTTCCGAAAGGCGACCAGCGTTCTCAGAAGGGAAAGGCGACTGGCCTTCTCACTTCCGAAAGGCGTCCAACATTCTCAGAAGGGAAAGGCGACTGACCTTCTCACTTCCGAAAGGCGACTAGCAATCTCAGAAGGGAAAGGCGACTGGCCTTCTCACTTCCGAAAGGCGGCCTTCTCACTTCCGAAAGGCGACCAGCAATCTCAGAAGGGAAAGGCGACTGGCCTTCTCACTTCCGAAAGGCGACCAGCAATCTCAGAAGGGAAAAGCGACTGGCCTTCTCACTTCCGAAAGGCGACCAACAATCTCAGAAGGGAAAGGCGACTGACCTTCTCACTTCCGAAAGGCGTCCAGCATTCTCAGAAGGGAAAAGGACTTAGTTTTTCCGAGAGGTGGCCTGTCACTCTCGGAGCTCTCCCACTCTCCAAGTATTGTAACGAGCAGCGGTCTGTCGCGCTCGAGTTTTAGTTTCCAAGTTGTAACCCCCCAGAAGATAGTGAAGTTTGGTCGGCACAGCTCCGGCCGCGTGGTTTTTTACCCTTTCCGGGTTTTCCACGTTAAAAAGTCCCAGTGTACTCAGCAAATCTCTAATTGACTGTTTGCGTGCTTAGCTCGCTCACGAGCTAAGGCGGTTCAAGTGAACCGGTCTACCAAGAGCACTAAGCGTTCCGCAACAATGATTATGCCAAACAACTGGTTGGGTGAGTAGCTTCCAAATGATGTCATCATACACTGAACGTTATAACTTATATGAATGCTATTGTTTGATAGATGCTTATTGTTTTATGATTACTGACATGTTCATATAGTTATATGCTTCATAAGTTCACTGCTGAGACAGAAAACGATTAGTATGAAAAATATGTTTTGAAATGCATAAGTTTCTTTTTAATTATATGCAACTATGAAAGAGGTATATCCTCAATTAGTCATATTTTTATGACTAAGTCCGTCGTCAAATTTTGTAGGTAACAGACGTGACTTTGGATACGCACAACCAAATGGACTGAATATGGTAGGACATAAAAGACATGGGACGAATAATTTAAGGTATGAAAATAAATTTCTATTATGTGTTTTTATTTTGTATTCACTAGCCTTAATTCAACCTGGGATAAATTGTTATGAACATTGCTTAGATACAGAATTTAGTGGGGTCTAAATGGGGGCCTCACACCGGGCCCCGAAGTGGGCGGTGAATAACATGGGTATTCAAACCGTGGACGAACGTAAAGGGGGCAGACCCTTATGACGTCGGGACCTGACCGCGGAGGAGAAGAGCGAACCTTCAATCGACGGCAGCGCAAAGTCCCCGGGGCCGGTGAATAGCAGGGGTATTCAAACCGTGGACGAACGTAAGAGGGGCAGACCCTTACAACGTCGGGACCTGACCGCGGAGGAGAAGGACGAACCTTTAATCGACGACAGCGCAAAATCCCCGGGGCCTGGCCCTTAAGTGGCAGGTGAATAGCAGGGGTATTCAAACCGTGGACGAACGTAAAGGGGGCAGACCCTTACGACGTTGGGACCTGACCGCGGAGGAGAATGACGAACCTTCAATCGACGACAGCGTAAAGTCCCCAGGGCGGGGCCCCGAAGTGGTCGGTGAAGAAAGTGGGCATATTTTATCACTTTTCATCTATATTTCTAAAGGAAAAGATCATGTCCTTCAATGTAGAGTTAGTAAAAAGGGTAAAATCGAATATCTTGGAATACTAACTGATTTTATCATTTTTCGACCATATTTCTAACGAAAAGAGGCATTTTTGTAAACTGGGGAAACTTGGAGGGAAGGTAAATGTAATTTTGAAAGATAGAGGGAGGCAACCTGTAACTATGCAAACTCTCAGGGGAGGTCCCTGTAATTAACCTATATATATCATATATATAATTTTGCATTAAATAATTAGCTTTTTCTCAAAAAAATTTGACATTCAAATATTAGGAGAAAATAGGAAAAATATAATAAGTATAATAAAATTAGAACAATGTTATAAGTATGCTATTCACAATCTAAAAAAATAGGCAATGGTTATCCGCACTCTTTTTGTATGAGTTATTACGCGTCTTTTGGAGATGCATCTTGTGCGTGTATTTTTAGAAAAAATGACTCATTGCGATTTACAATTTTCGTGTTAAACACTTTTCCTAAAAATGCACGCACAAGACGTATTGCCGCCCTGATTGAAACATGTGCGTAATTATAGTAAATTTTTGGAAATACGTCATGTCATGCATTTTTAGGAAAAGTGACACGAAGGTTGTAAATCTCTTTGAGATCTACAACTTTTGTGTTGAACACTTTTCCTAAAAATGCATGTACTAGACGTATTTCCAAAATGCGCGTAATAACTCATACAAAAAGAGTGCGGATAGTCAAAACTGTAGTGCAAATAACAATCGCCAAAAAAATATCCACAGTTCATGTAGAGCAAGTGAAGAAAAAGTTTCAACACAGATTTTCTGGTTCTCTAATTTTTGAACTGCGGTTATAACGTAGATTTTAGGAAAATTTTCCAAACGCAAATAATCATTTTAGAAGAGCTTATAACATCACTCTAAAATTAAATAAATATATAATTTCATTGTTAATAATTATTTTTGGTAGGAGAATAAAGAGAGATCCGAAATGGTTTCTTCTAAAACCCGAATCAGCATTCTCCGGAGCTCCGTTTTCTTCTTCTGCGGCAGTACTAAAAAGAGTCCATCCTAACCGCAGCCCAATCCTCTGCCCGGCATCGCAATCCGCCGCTCCTCCACTGGATACGGATCCCTTCGCCCTTCTCCTCCGATACCGCCCGCAAGCCAGCGCCGGAGACGCGGCGGATCCTCTATCTCCCCGCCCTGCTCCGGATAACCAAAGGTCCATTCTCTCTCTCTCTCTCTCCTCTCTCTCTCTCTCCCTCTCTCTAGCTCGCGCGCGCCAATGGGTAGATCTCGCGACCATAGAGATTCGGTTGCTTCCCATGCTTCGGGCCGGTTTGGCTCGCCGCCTCTCACCGGCGGCGGAGTGGAGAACGGAGAACGCCGACTGGAGCCAGCGAGTCCAGTCGGAGACGGAACACGGAGCGCCCGCGGCTTTTGGTTGCTCCGCCGTCCCTCCTCCGCCGGAAGATGTTTCCCTTCTTCATCGGTGCTCTTCCTTTCTGTGTATGCAGCATGGCCGAATTAATCAGCATGGACGGTAAAGAAATCCTGGAGGAATCCCTTCCGTCTCTCCACAATCCCCGCGCGAGGAGGTTGAGATCGCAGGTGTGGAACGATTTCACCAAGAAGCAGAAGCCGGACGGGAACTACGAAGCCATCTGCAATCACTGCGGGAAGAAGTTCACGGCGAACAGCCGGAGCGGCACGACCCACCTGCGAAACCATCTCAACTTCTGCCTGAGCACGCGGCCGGTGGACGGCCGGAAGCGGGGCAGGAAGCAGCTGCTGGCTTTGAAATCCTCCAGGATCAACACCGATGACAAAGATGGCTCCCTGTTTGACCAGGAGGTCAGCCGGCAGGATCTTTCCCGGATGATTATTCTCCACGAGTACCCTTTTGAGATTGTCAACCACGTCGGCTTCCAAACTTTTATCAGAAATCTTCAGCCGCGGTTTAACCTTGCATCATATGAAACAATTTTGGACGATTGTCTCAAGGTGTATGCGAATGGGAAAAATAAACTCTCTGATATGATGGAGATTCTCCCCTGTCGAGTTAGTCTTACTGTGGATAGATGGGAATTGATCGGCGGAGCAGAGTATTTGTGCCTGACATGCCATTTTGTTGACAATCACTGGAAACTTAAGAGAAAAATTCTCAACCTTTTGTTTTTCAGCGCTCCTCCCACCGCAGAGGATATCTATGAAGGCATCATCGGGAAACTCCATTACTGGAAGATCAGTAGAAAGCTTTCCTGCATGGTTTTGGATCAATGTGGGAGCGAGCAAGTTGCTGCCAATAATCTCCTTCTCAAGTTTCTTCGCTCCAGAGATTCCTTGCATCTCGACGGTGATCTCTTTCACTTTCATGGTTGTGCCCATGCATTAGATGTTATTACCCAGGATTCCATGGTACACATAATCGAAATTTGTGACAGAGTGAGAAGCTGTGTTATTTTTGTGAAATCCTCCCAAAAAAGACTAAATAGACTACAAAATGCTGCCATGCTGTCTGAAACTCCAAAAAAAACTATTGTTCTTGACGCCATTGCTAACTGGAGATCAACATATTCGATGATCACGACTGTCTATGAGTTTCAGAACGCCTTTAAGAGCTTAGCGAAATACGATTCGGATTTCTCGTTTCCATTGTCTGATGCTGAATGGGACGATGTGAGATCCGTGAAAGAATGCCTGGAACCATTTGATCAAATGATAAAAAAGTTTTCGGGCATCAGAACTCCCACCGCGAATCTCTATTTCATCGATATCTGCGGCATCATTCTGCTGCTGAAATCATGGTCTGCCAGTCCAGCTCCGATCGTGTTAAAATTCGCTTCTCAAATGCTAAAAGGTTTTGAACAGTATTGGGAGTCAAATGTCATGGTGCTGGCGATTGCTTCGATTCTGGATCCTCGGTACAAGATGAAGTCAATTGAATATTTCTTCAAACACATCTACAACAGAGATTGTGAGGCTAAAGTTAAGATTGAGAGCATTTGCAGCACTTTGAGAAATCTGTACAATGAGTATGCTCTCCATTCTGCTCACAATAAAACTGATCAAGCTCTTCTATGCTATACCAGTGGTGCTAGTGATTGCCCTGGTGTAGAGTGTGGAGTTTCGCAGACTTCTTCTCATATTACGCTGTCTGATACTCGAAGAGGACTCGATCAATATCTTCAGCAAACCATATCAAGTCAATTGATAAAATCGGACTTGGACTTGTATTTGGAGGAAGCTGTGCACATATATAAGGATGGTCAAGATGATACCTTTAATGTTCTAGCTTGGTGGAGGCTCAACACCACGAAGTATCCCATTCTTTCTTCGGTGGCACGAGATATACTTTCGATTCCTTTGGGCAATGCCACAACTAGAGTTGAAGATAGACCGCTGAGTCAGTATTTGGAGTCCCTTGATCCCGATGACTTGGAAAGCATGGTTTGCGCTCAAGATTGGCTGCGAGATGAAATGGAAGGTAAATTGTTTGCTATCTAGGAGATGCCTTCAATGTTTTTATGTTTGGAAAAAAGTTTTGTAGGTGATAAGGTTTTGCTAGTATTGAATTTGTGTTTGCTGTGTTTTTTTTTGCAGAAAACTTGGATGAAGATGAATGTTTCAATAGTAATAATGCTGTCAAACTTTGATTGTGGTAACTATAGGTAAGATATTTATTTTTTTGTAAAAAAGTGATTTTTACGCTTTCAATGTGTTTAGCTGGCCATTGCTAAATTTGAACGTCTATATTTGATGTTTATAGGCTCTGCTTGTTATTTGCTTTTTTGTCCTTTTTGCAGTGCCCTTTAAGCTACAGATCTGTCTATTTCCTTGTATCTGTATGAACATTTTCTATTTCTCTCATCATGCTATTTTGTTTATCCTTGCAGAGTTGAAATTGATTACCAAGGTAATCATTAGAGTTGTAATATGAGAATAAAGAAGTAAAGATCAATATTGTTCGCTTGGAATTGCAAGAATTTGAGTCATTCACAACATCACTTATTCTGCAATTTTAATAAGCAATTACCATGCCATTACTATGACTGCTGTGTATTATTTCAGGAGCAATAAGTACTGTAGAAAACTATTAATAAATTTCTTGTTTAGAATGCCATCAACAAAACTAAGGCCTACGTTTCTACTACTACTCGCCTCCTCCAAGAGTGCTTACAAGTCAACATCAAAAGTGGACGACTTTCAAATACAATCGCAAATGTCACACTGGACTTTGATCCAACCCAAACATGCAGAATTGGTACTCTCTTGAAAGACGGTGGATATCGAGCGCCTTAAACTCACAAACCAATCTTTCGCAGTGCGCTTGAAGCCAATACCTCAGACCCAAGTACTTCCTACCATAGTGTGAGCTACGACATTGACCTTCTCTGGAGTGTAACGGATCTCAAAATCATACTCTCCAAAAAAAATTAGCCACCGCCTATGTCTCATGTTTATGCCCTTCTAGGTGTGAATATACTTCAAACTCTTATGGCCATAAGAAAGATCTCCAACCTCATACCATAAACATAATGCCTCCAAAACATTAGTCTAAAAATTATAGTGACCAACTCAAGATCATGAACCGGGTAATTTCTCCGGTGCACTTTCAATTATTACGAATTAAAAGCAATCACCTTGTCATGTTGGCACAAAACATAAATTTCTTGTTTAGGCCTAGAAATGTAGAAAACTATTAATATATACTCATTTTGAAGCCATAAATAAATGATCATTTCTTTTGTCTGCACTACAACATGATAAAGCATCTATAGAGAGAAGAAAGTGAAGGTTTTTAGGGAATTCAGTTCACAAGAGACCTGATACAACAATTAACTAGATAAAACTAGATGGAGAAACGACGGTTGCTCGAAAGGACAAGAATGGAGGAAAAAGTATGGCAAATGGTTACGACTTACGAGTACAACTCACTCTTCCAGGACATGATGACCATCACATCGGACAATTGAGCATGAATTTTCTTTGATCGTGGATGCTCTAACTTATATTAGAATGGACTAGAGTTCGAAAGTAAAGAATGATTGGGGAAAAATCAATGAGCTGCTTGACCAAGGGGTCTACTAGCTACCTTGCTTACCACTAATTATGGCATTGAAAAATGACAGAAGTTACCGTATATGTGCTTAATTCTAGACATTAAACTTTATGACAATATAAAATTGTTACCTCTTCCATGAATTGATTTGTTAGATTTGCTTAAATTATGTAGCAATTTTCATTAAACAAGTTAAAATTAAGATATTATTAATAATCCGAGAAGATGATACATGGAAGATAATTTAAAACTCGTCGATGATTATATGAATGGATGGTAATGTCATTTGATCACAACATCCTACAACCCTTTTTACTTAAAGGGAGGATTAAAGGAGAACCGGCTATCCCAAGATACCGATCAATTAGGAAAAACTTAAAAGAGTTGTGCAATGCATATAATTGTAAGGAGATCATAAATTTCATTTAATCATTCAATGAATTACAAGAGGGATAAGTGTCTTATTTCTTGAATTCAAATGCTCCCCACTTATCCACATAAAAAGCCATAAAAAATTTCTAAATTTCAACAATTTATTTTTATATTTTGGATCATTGGATGTTCTTAAAATATTAAATCTTTAAGATAAGTTCATAAGATATTAAGTCTTTAAGATAAGTTCTTACCATAAAGGGAGGATAAAAGAGAAATTCATAATAAAAAACTATGATGGAAAGTTAACATATTTCAAGGGGGTTTTAAACAATAAATAATAAATTTCATGGTGGTTCTCATCATGAGAAAACCAATAAAAAAGCGGATTTATTTATTCATTTGAGCATAATACTCAAAAGGTTCAATTTATCGATTGCGTGTTTCATCTTTTTTGTATTGAATTTTGTTGTTGAAATGCAATACTTTATGCTTTTAATTCCAATAACCTTGAGAATTATATACTCTATTCTTTGTTTGAAGTTCAATGAAATTTAGAGTATTGCCTTTATATGGACATTTATTTTCATGTTTAAAGTTCTTTCATGAATCCACAATGGATAGAGTGTAAAGCTAAGATTTAAACACAGTTTTGGATGTATATTTAGTTCCAAATTAAGATCAATTGTAGGAATATTTTTCACTTTACTACTCATTTTATTCAGATTTGAATTTTTGTTCAATGTTCAGAAGTTATTTCATATGCAACCTTAAATGCGGAATTAAACAAATAATTAGTTTACATATTATGATCATCTTCTAATCATAGGTCTTTGCTACAAGCCTCTTTCGAGATTCCTGATCAAGGTTGAAGAGCTTGTGTACTTGGGGGTCTCAACCCTAGAGGGGAGCGCATGCGCATCTTGACTCTATTGACGGAGGCCAGAGGCAGAGGGGATGATAAACGGTGTCTTGCCATGGCTACGAGAGACTGGGGCTCGAGGAGGAGACAAACCCTTAACCCAACTAAGAGAGGAGGAGAATTAAAGATGAAGAATTGGAAATAACTTCTTACTTGCCTTCACTCTATGACCGAGGGGGTCTATGTATAGAATTACACAATGACATGTACTGTAAATAAATCCAAACCTAAAAACAACTCAAAATATTAAAAGACACTAAAAGACAATGATTTGAAATAAGGGCACATAGTTGAGAGGAAAAAATAGACAAAAGGAAAAATCAATCAGGTTAAGAGAGTTCCCCTCACTTATATATATGTGGGGGGGGGGGGGGGGGGGATAGAGTACAAAGACAATAATACCCATATGGGTAAATACAATAATATGACTTGATTTCAACTCTCCCACTCAAGTTGGATGGTAGATATCTGTCATTCCGAGTTTATGGATATCATCAGTGAAGATGTCAGATCCTAGGCTCTTGGTGAAGACGTCAACTAACTGATCTCTGGAGTGGACGAAGGGTGTGACTAAGCTTCCTTTGTCAAGATGATCTTTGATGAAGTGACGATCCACCTCAACATGCTTGGTCCTGTCATGCTGAACTGGGTTGTGCGCTATGCTGATGGCAGCTTTGTTGTCACAGTACAAGGATATGGGAGCTTCCTCTTTAAGCCCAAGATCTTGCAATAAGGTGTTCAACCAAAGGCCTTCACAGAGACCTTGAGACATCGACCGGTACTCAACTTCAGCACTGGATCTAGCCACCACATTTTGTTTCTTGCTACGCCATATGACCAAGTTTCCTCCAATGAAGGTGCAATAACCCGTTGTAGATTTCCGGTCATCGTGACATCCGACCCAATCTGCGTCGGTGAAGACCTCGATCCGCAAATGATTGTTCTTCGAGAACATCAGCCCCCGTCCTGGGGACTTCTTTAAATACCGGAGGACATGGTAAGCTGCCTCCTGGTGTCTGACCCTTGGGGCATGCATGTACCTACTCAGGATCCCAACATCATATGTAATGTCAGGACGAATATGTGAGAGGTATAAGATCTTTCCCACCAATCTCTGATAACTAAAAGCATCTGTACGATCACCATTGCTGTCCTCATCAATCTTATGGTTCTCCTCCATAGGAGTGTTAGCAGGGGCACAACCGAGCATACCGGTCTCTGTCAGCAGGTCCAACACATACTTGCGTTGGGAGATAAAGATACCCTTGTCAGAACGGGTCACTTCAATTCCTAGGAAGTAGCATAGCCTTCTCAGGTCATTCCCTTCGAACTCGGCTGAGAGAAGGACCTTCAACTTTGAGATTTCATCTGTATCATTTCCGGTGATCACGATGTCGTCAACATAGACAATCAGAACAACAATTTTCCCTTCATTCATCTTGACAAACAATGTGTGATCAGAATGTCCCTGCTTGTAGCCAAACTTGATCATGGCCTTGTGGAATCTACCGAACCATGTCCTCGGGGACTGCTTTAGCCCATACAGGGACTTCCATACACGACAGACAAGCCTCTCTTGCCCCTTCTTCACAAAACCTAGAGGGAAGACCATGTACACCTCTTCCTCTAGGTCACCGTGCAAGAACGCATTTTTAATGTCTAGTTGATGAAGTTCCCAATCTAAGATCACAACACAAGATATGATCACACGAATAAAGTACATCTTTGCTACAGGTGCAAAGGTCTCTTGGTAATCAACCCCCTGAGTCTAGGTGTAACCACGAGCAACCAACCTAGCTTTGTATCGCTCAACTTTCCCATCCTGATTCTGTTTAACTGAGAAGACCCATCTTGAACCAATGAGTTTCTTTCCAGGAGGGAGAGGGGTGACATCCCAAGTGTGATTCTTCTCCAAAGCTGACATTTCTTCCTTCATTGCTTGATCCCATACTGGGATGCAAATTGCCTCCTGCCATGTCTTAGGGATAGAGGTCTCGGACAAGGAAGATATAAATGACTGATGGGGCTTAGAGAGATGATCATAAGCAACATGATTAGAAATGGGATGTTCAGTACACCGGGCCTTACCTCGTAGTCGAGCAATGGGAACATGTAAATCAGCATCAGGATCTGAGCCCAAAGGCAGCATTGGCAGCAGCGGAGCGACAACGGGCTGTGCACCTGGTTTTCGGCGATGATATACATGAGGTGGTGGAGTGATGATTGATGGATGATGAGAGGGAGGTGTATGAGGTATATCTGTAGTGGATGGCATAGTGGAAGGTGTATGAGGGATATCTGTAGTGGATGGCATAGTGGAAGTAGGAGGAATAACAGGAAGAGGAACGGTACCAATGACAGGAAGAGGAACGGTACCAATGACCTCATCATCATTCTCCCCCTGACAACAAGAAGGAGTCAAATCTAAGTAATATGATTCGTCCTCGCGGAACGTCACGTCCACGGTACAGAAAGTACGTCTGGTTGGGGGGTGATAACACCTGAACCCTTTGGTGGTGGTAGAATAACCAAGAAAGACACATCGGATAGCTCGAGGGTCGAGCTTATCACGAAGTGGCTGATGGACATGAACAAAACAAACACACCCAAATACGCGGGGAGGAAGAGATGATGTATGAACAACAGTCTTAGAAGAAAGACGAGCCAGAGGTGTAGCATAATCGAGAACCCGCGAGGGAAGACAGTTGATAAGATGAGTAGACGTCATGATGGCATCACCCCAATAGGATTTCAGAAGGTGCATGCTGATGAGAAGGCAGCAGGCAACATCAAGGAGATACATGTTTTTCCGTTCCGCCACACCATTTTGGGTGGAAGTGTAAACACACGTGGTTTGGTGGATAATGCCATTTCTCGAGAGGTACGCACCAAACGCACCACGATCATCATATCCCCCCCATTGTCACTACGAAGAACACGAATGGTTCCGTTGAACTGTGTTTGTATCATCTTATGAAAGGTTTGAAAGAAAGAGGCGACGTCACCTTTTTTTTTCAAAAGATAAACCCAAGTAGTACGGGAAAAACAATCAATAAACGTAACAAACCATCTATATCCAGTCAAAGAAACAATCGGGGAAGGTCCCCAGACACTGAATGTATAACAGAAAAAGGAACACTACTAGGAGAAGATAAGTGGGATGATGAATGACGAACATGTTTAGACATTACACAAACATCACATTTAAAACTAGGAACAAACTGAGATAAAGTAGGAAAAAGTTTCTGAAGATAAACGGGAGACGGGTGACCAAAACGCAAGTGCCAGCGTCGAGCGTCAGCAACAGTAACATCAGAAGAAGAAAGAGCAAGGGATGATGGTGTAGCATCCAGGTAGTACAGACCACCGCGATTCCTACCACTGCCAAGTATCTGCTTCGTACCCAGTTCCTGAAAAATACAAGAATCAGAGAAAAAGGTTACAGAACAGTTAAGGGATTTAGTAAGGTTGCTAATAGAGAGTAAACTGCGGGGAAATGAAGGGACATGCAAAACAGAAGTGAGAGGAAGCGAAGAAGAACATGAAAAATTCCCCTTGCCAGCAATAGGAGACAATGTGCCATTGACGGAGACAACCTTGTCCTTACCAGACAAGGGTGTGTAGGAGTAAAAACCTGTAGAGGACCCGGTCATGTGATCAGTAGCTCCTGAGTCAATAATCCACTCAGACGGAGGAGTCACAGCAGATGGGCACTGGGCATCACAGCAGTGGTGAACAAAGAGGAACCACTCGAAGTAGGATCAGACTGAGAATGTAGCAGACGGTGGAGCGCATCCAATTCAGACGTGGTAAAATGATCTGGGAGCTGACCATGGCCAGAGGGCCGCTGAGGTTCATCCATCGGGGGAGCCATAACCGTCGGTGACGCAGAATCCACCGCAGTCGAAGAGTCATCCACAACAACAACAACAACAGAACCCATATAGTCCCCAATCATTGGGGGTATGGGCGGGGGAAGATTGGAAACAGACCTAACCTTTGGCACTATGCACAAAGTGGCTTCTCTCAGAGGAGAAAGACCTAACCTTTGACAATAAATGCACAAAGTGGCTGCTCACAGAGTACCACTGAAATAGTGGCCCCCTATACCATCGCGTTTGCTGCGGAATCATGCCCTCAAATCAAAGCCAAGGACATCAGAGAGGGCAGACCCAAGAATCCATTTTGATTTATGTGCACATAACCATGCTTCCTTCATTCAGCATCCAGAGCATTGGTGAAGCACAAGAAAAAAACAGGGGCACGGGGTACCTCTCAGGGAGCAGAAAGCCGAGAGAAAAAAAGGAAGGGACCTGGCTGCATCACGGGTAGCAGGAAGCCGAGAGAAAGAAATTAAGGCGTCAGGAGAATCCAACAGCCCCTTCGACGAGGGCAGACACATGCAGATCTGGGAGCGCACGAGGCCGACGATCCCGTCGACGATGGCAGACGCTGGCACAGCAGGAGGGCACGAGGCCGGCGATCCGGCGAACTAGATGCTGGCGGGTAGCAGATCTGGGAGCGGGCGACGGATCTGGTAACGCGTCACGAGGAGACAACCGACCCCTTCAGCGTTCCCCGCTGCCGGCGAGGGGGCCGTGAGGCACCATGACCGGCGGTGGCGACAAAACAGCGGGATGAGGGGGAGCGCTGGAGTCGGGTGAGCGCAAGAGTCGGGCGAGCGCTGGAGTCGGGCGAGCGCTGGAGTCGGGCGATCGCTGGAGTCGGGCGATGGGGCGGACGGTCCTCTGATACCAAGTTGAGAGGAAAAACTAGACAAAAGGAAAAATCAATCAGGTTAAGAGAGATCCCCTCACTTATATATGTGGGGGGATAGAGTACAAAGACAATAATACCCATATGGGTAAATACAATAATACGACTTGATTTCAACTCACATAACATTGGCTCATAATAAAAACACAGAATAAGTTGACTTATAAAGTTAGAGGATCGTTATCTTCAAATTCTAAACTTGGATTTTTCTTTAGATAAAAGTGATACAATATGTTTTTGTTAGGTGACTTCATTTTGCTTGAAGATATAAATTTAGATAGGGATTTTGTAGGTGCTAATTTATCAGGAAATTTCATTTTAATACAGGACATATTAGGTTGTGAATTTAAATGATCAATTTTGCTTCCAAGTGTATTTCCATTTTTTTTATTACTGGCCTTATTAATTTAATTCCTACTCATACTGGGTCTCATATTTTATGCCACTTTTAATCTAAGATGATTTAAAAACAAACCAATGCTTATAAACACATTTGTATGATAATACACATTATGCAAGAAAATTTTGATATGATGACACACAATCAGAAAAATGAATTTCAATCACTTAATGATTGATATTCACAATATTTGGTGGAAGAACTAAAAAGTGTGGAGTTGCTTAACTTTCAGACTAGAAATATGTTAATATAATTACATACTAAGTTTAATCTATTTTACTTATCAAACCTTAAATCATACCTTAACATATAGAGCAGTGACATGGATACCCGATTGGGATCTTGTATGCGTCCTAGCGAGCATGAAGTCGTGGAGGAAGTTGAAGTTCCTCTTCTTCGAGCCCCAGGGACCTATGTCGACAACATAGAGCAGGAGGGAGAGTTGCCATGCTGGGAAGAGGCTGGCGGATCATCGGTTGGGACGGGGAAGGGATCACGCATACGTGTGATACTGATGCATCCTAAAATCTGAAATTGATTTTAAATTTTAAAAATGCGTTCGGATTTTAATACACGTGGCGTGAGCAAAATCTCACTGAGTATTTTCAAATGTACACCGACCTAGGGTTCGTACCCGCGTGAAAGTGAGCTAACATTTGTACGCAATCTGCTTTGAGATAAATTCATCCACAAGTGCCTCAAAGGGAGGAGAAAAATAAAACGACAATGTAGAAATTAACGACAAACAGGATTGATGAAAATTTCGGCAAGCAAGCTCTGACATTCAAGATCGTAACAATTTAAACATAATGTTAAACTAGCGAGTAAGGAGCGAGGAAAAGAGTATACCAACAACGGCAACGTAGATGGCTTCCGAGGGGATGACAGAGCCCGGTGGAAACTCTGTTTGATAATAGCTGCAAAGAGGGGCTCTTGAAGGGTTGTCGTGCTGGACAGGAGGACTAACAATCTAGCCGATTAGGAACTGGAGGCTCGGAAACAAACGGGGATGTTGTAGGAAGGGTCGCCGGAGGTAGTAGAGCCTTCGGGAAACTCTTATGAAAGCGTCGGGCAGGTAGCGTCCCGGAGGTGCGAGCCGTCGGCCAAGGCAGCAGGGATCGGCGGTGGGGACGATGTAGTGCAGTTCGCCGGAATCTTGGAAAAACTCCAGCGGCGGTGGCATTGGCTGGCGAGGGGAGGGGAAATTGCGTCGAGCGGTTGTAAGGGGGAACAGGAGGGCGTCGGCTGGGAGTTATGAAAAGAACAGAGGATTTACCCTGTCCTTCTCGATTTTCTCCCGCTCCTTATGACAGGGACAAGAGGAATTTTTATAATGGGAAAAAACTCTTAAGTATTATTAAAGGATATAATTAATAGGGGGGTTTCAAGATGCTGGCTGGTTATAGAATTTTAAAGGAGTTCAACCATTCAGCCGTAGGAATTAAAGTAGGGGGAGCCCAACCATTCAAGCTACAGGAATTAAAGTAGGGGTGGGCCCGTGACTAGTAAAAGCTTAAATAGGCTTAATTGTGGCTTAAATTTTAGACTAACTCCCAATATACGGAAAATTGAAATTATAGGCAACTATAATTTCAGAATAAAAAGATAATAATAATGCCTTAATTGTTTTGACCCCTCACTTGCTTGCCTCAATCAACACTACCCCTAATTTGACGGACCTTTTTATTTAGGGTCTTATTGGCCGGTCACACCAATAATCCGAACAAAAGTGCGCGGACGTGCGCGATACAACATATACGAAAACTAAAACGCGCGAAGACGTGCGCTACAAAAATTAAAATACTGCCAATAAAATAAAGATGCAAACTCGGGTTGCTTCAATTCTCCCTGGGTTGAGAGAGCTCGACCCCGTTAAGATTATGATAAAACCCACCACTGAAATATCCGTGTCAAGTTGCGAAAGAACTTTGCCGCTGCCAGATTGTCGTAGAAAGTAGAACAAAGGAAAGTCCTGTCGTTGCTGCGTTTCAACTGCGGATACACCCTCTTTCCTGAAAGACGCAGGAAACCAACCTCCATTAGGAAAAAACAACTCCAGTGATAAAATCAACCATGGAGTTGGAGTTTTCCAAAGCTGCTCGCAAATCATTAGTCATAATATTATGCGAAATATGTAAACGATCAGTAAAAATCAGAGCAACAAATAGGAGAACATGAGAAAGTGAAGAAGAGGGTGGAATGGAAGAACTTGGTGAGAAACTAGACAGGTAGTAAGCAAGATCAACCCGTGGAATCATTAAACCATACAACGTCATGCACACTCCTACTAGACACCTTCGTGCGACTATAAAACCAAGACCAATCGTCACAATGATAACACTCACGAGAATCCGACTAACACGACAAATTTTAAAACCGTTCACAAATTTATCCTTTAAAACTAACCAGGGGAATCCTTTAAAACGCGTGTCCCTATGAGGAAGGAAAAATATAGGGACCGACACAATCCTCCTACTACGACGCATCCTAGGAAGTTCAAAGTCAAACTCACTCATAATCGTAGGGTAGTGCGGTGGACTAAAAGTGAATTGAAAAGGGTTTAATAGTGGGGGTTTCAATAATTGAAAGACTTAAATGGGAGGGGGGGGGGGGCACAAATGATAAAATAAATCAAAAGTGTAAACATTTAGTCTTCCCTCGCATTTAATACCAAACTTAATTTCAGAAAATATGGCATATATTATTCGCCGTGCTTACTTGCTTAATTTGACGCTACTCCTAATTTGACGGACCTATCCATTCATGATCTTATTAGTCGGTCATTCCAATAAGTCCAACGACTGTGCGTGAATAACAAGCGTGATACAACATGCGGGACAAAATATAAAAATGCGCGTAAACATGCGCTACAAAATATACCAAAAATAAAGTAACGAAAAAAAAATGCAAACATAGGTTATCAATTCTCCCGGGGTTGAGAGGACTCGACCCCGTCGAGAATATGACGGAACCCGCTACTGAAACAAGTATTAGTCGATCCGAGAATTTGCTGCGCCACTGCCCTGCTTTGGTAGATGATGGAACACAGGGAGGACCCTCCGTCGCTGCACATGACCTGAAGGTACATCCTCTTTCCTGAAAGACACAGGAAACCAAACTCCCTAGGAAAAAGAAAACTCCCGGTGACAAAATCAGCCATGGAGTCAAAGTTTTCCAAAGGTACTCCCAAACCATTAGCCATAATTTTATGCATAATACGTAAATGACCAGTAAAAATCAAAGCAATGGATAAAAGAGCATTATAAAGTGGGGAAGAGGGCGGAACGAAAGAGCGAGGTGAGAAACAAAGCAGAGAGTAAGCAAGATAAGCATGTGGAATCATTAAATCATACAGCGATATACGCGCTCCTGCTAGACAATTCCGAACGTCTGCTAAGTCAAGACAAATCACCTCAATCATAACACTCGCGAGAATCCAACTAGCATGACAAATTCTAAATCCGTTTTCAAATTTACCATTTAAAACCAACCAGAGGAATCCTTTAAAGCGTGTGTCCCTAGTAGGAAGAAAAATTCTAGGGATTGAATGAAATCTCCTCCTACGACGAGGCCTAAAAGTTTCAAAATCAAGCTCACTCATAATCGTAGGGTAGTGCTGTGAACTAAAAGAACGATTGCCAAAAACAAAATCTATATAAGTTGGAATAAAAGTGGTAGCAAAACTGTGTGCATCAAAAGGTCGTGCTTCTGGCAAGGCGTCTATGCAATCTATGCGACTATCCATTTAAAAAAAAAAAACTTGATTAAAAAACTCACTGATGATTTTTTTTTTTAAAGTAGGGACTCAAAACAAAACGTGACAAACCTTTTTTTTGTTTAAAATAAAAATGTTTCAACAATATTTTTTTTTGAACCAACTAAATAAAAATAAAACAGGATCGTTCGATTCACGATAGGAGTGAATCGAACCTCGCTCTGATACCAAACTGATGCATCCTAAAATCTGAAATTGATTTTAAATTTTAAAAATGCGTTCGGATTTTAAAACATCGTGGCGTGAGCAAAATCTCACTGAGTATTTTCAAATGTAGACCGACCTGGCGACCTAGGGTTCGTACCCGCGCGAAAGTGAGCTAACATTTCTACGCAATTTGCTTTGAGATAAATTCATCCACAAGTGCCTCAAAGGGAGGAGAAAAATAAAACGACAATGTAGAAATTAACGACAAACAGGATTGATGAAAATTTCGGCAAGCAAGCTCTGACATTCAAGATCGTAACAATTTAAACTTAATATTAAACTAGCGAGTAAGGAGCGAGGAAAAGAGTATACCAACAACGGCAACGTAGATGGCTTCCGAGGGGATGACAGAGCCCGGTGGAAACTCTGTTTGATAATAGCTGCAAGAGGGGCTCTTGAAGGGTTGTCGTGCTGGACAGGAGGACTAACGATCTAGCCGATTAGGAACTGGAGGCTCGGAAACAAACGGGGATGTTGTAGGAAGGGTCGTCGGAGGTAGTAGAGCCTTCAGGAAACTCTTATGAAAGCGTCGGGCAGGTAGCGTCCCGGAGGTGCGAGCCGTCGGCCAAGGCAGCAGGGATCGGCGGTGGGGACGATGTAGTGCAGTTCGCCGGAATCTTGGAAAAACTCCAGCGGCGGTGGCATTGGCTGGCGAGGGGAGGGGAAGTTGCATCGAGCGGTCGTAAGGGGGAACAGGAGGGCGTCGGTTGGGAGTTATGAAAAGAACAGAGGATTTACCCTGTCCTTCTCGATTTTCTCCCGCTCCTTATGACAGGGACAAGAGGAATTTTTATAATGGGAAAAAAACTCTTAAGTATTATTAAAGGATAATTAATAGGAGGGTTTCAAGATGCTCGCTGGTTATAGAATTTTAAAGGAGTTCAACCATTCAGCCGTAGGAATTAAAGTAGGGGGAGCCCAACCATTCAAGCTACAGGAATTAAAGTAGGGGTGGGCCCGTGACTAGTAAAAGCTTAAATAGGCTTAATTGAGTCTTAAATTTTAGACTAACTCCCAATATACGAAAAATTGAAATTATAGACAACTATAATTTCAGAATAAAAAGATAATAATAATGCCTTAATTGTTTTGACCCCTCACTTGCTTGCCTCAATCAACACTACCCCTAATTTGACGGACCTTTTTATTTAGGGTCTTATTGGCCGGTCACACCAATAATCCGAACAAAAGTGCGCGGACGTGCGCGATACAACATATACGAAAACTAAAATGCGCGAAGACGTGCGCTACAAAAATTAAAATACTGCCAATAAAATAAAGATGCAAACTCGGGTTGCATCAGATACCTTAGGAGTTGAATGAGGGAGGAGAGAGAGATATTTGATTAATAATTCCTTCCCTTCTTTTCTGATCCGTCAACCTTGAATAGGGTGAGAACCCAAAAGTTAAGTCAAAATGTCCAAACCGCCCCTCATTAGTCTTATTGGCTTAACATAAGTGAGCTCAAATAAACGTTCAAAAATACTAAAAGTTATAAAAGTAGCAACGATAATGCCATCAGAGTGTGCTTTGTCTTTGTGCGCACTCGCACGCCATTGGTGTGGCGCCCATTGTGGATCCGTAACAAGTAGTTGGGCGAATTAATGTTTCTCAGATGATTTCCTTCGAAGTTTTTGTTCTCCTGCCTCTTTTGTGGAATCTGTGAGAACTTCTTAGATCCGTGTAACTCTTGCTTCTGTTTTGAAGAGGGAAGAGCTAGAGAGAAGGGGATGGGGGAGAGTAGAACTTGAGCTATGTGAGAGCAATCTCGGTCGTGAGGAAAAGAGGATATAGAGAGGCTAGTTAGGTTAAGGAAGAAGAGAATAGGACAATCGTATTTTTGTGTCCTTTTTCATCTATACTATATAAAAGGCAAAGCATCATTTTACACTATCAGATTAATCACAACTGTCCAATTTTATAAAATTCAAAACTCAATTGTGGGGTCTCATTTTATGCTTATGCTTTACTTCCATTGAAATGCATGTATGGAACCCATATTTTTCCGTCCTACTTCTACACTATGTAACATTTAAAACATCATTTTGGTGTGATGACATCAAACTCATTGCAACCGTCCAGATGTATAAAAGATGAAGCCCAATTGTAGTGTCACATCTTAAAATTTTCTATTTTAGTTCCATTGAATGCGAGTCTACCAACTTGCATTTTATCATTCAATTGTATAAAAGATAAACCCCAATTGTGGAGTTACATTTTAGACTTTTTCTGTTTTATTTTCGTTAAATATGCATGTACGAGAAGCTGTGCTCTCACCTTCCACCATCCAATTGTATAGAAAACCAAATTTCGGTGTCACATTTTGGACTTCTTTGTTTCTCCCCCCAAAAAATGTGCGCACCTCCAAAAATGCATGTATGGGAACATGTGCTCTTCCCTTTTACTATGACTCCGTTTGGCGTGGTGTTTTTGCTCCGGTGAGTTTGGACAAAATGCCATCATTGTAGAATATATGTTTGATAAGACAATGGTTATGATCACCATCAAGAAAAAAGCTTAGTTTTGAGCATAAAAGTGGATGAAGTTCCTTAGGTGAGGTTGAGCGTTCACGAACAACGGTTCATACCCACCGTGTTCGCGACCTCCACTGCCGTGCCAAATAGACCGAACGTAAAAGGAAAAACCTAACTGTTGTGTGTTGCATTTTAGGCTTTTTTTATTCTCTCCCCCCAAAAAAGCATGTGCGCATCAAACTCGTATCCTTTCCTCCAATTAAACGTAATGAAATATCATCTTGGAACTGTTTATATAAACCCAAGGCCTATGGTAAAGACTAAAATATTCTTGATGCATAAAATAATGATTAACTCAGGCCTTTTTATAATCTAAGGTGGCATACTAAGACTGTTTGGTTAAGTCGTTATTAAGATAATTCTATTTTGGGGTGCTAGTGTTTTCTTTTAAATTTCTGATGCTTGATATACTGTTATTGTCTTAATAATGTCATTTCTATCAGAGCGTAATTGTTCTTAAGATGTCGCGGGAGACATTTAAGGCTCCGTTTGGCACGTTGGTGGCGGTCGTGAATGCGGCGGTTATGAACCGTCGTTCGTGAACGCCCGACCTCACCTAAGTATCTTCATCCACTTTTATGTTCAAAACTAGTTATCTACTTATCTTTTCTTGGTGGCGGTCGTAACCATTGTCTTGCCAAACATGCATTCCATGATGATGGCATTTTTGTCCAAACTCACTGGTGCAAAAATGCCGTGCCAAACGGAGCCTAAATTTCGCAAAAATACGATATATTGATCATTTATAAAATATTATTTAAAATTAGGGTCATTTGCCCGGACCTCCCCTCTAAGTTTGCTAAATTACAGGTTGCACTCCTTTTACTTTTGAAATTTTAAAAACCTCCCCTGAAGTTTATATTTCATAACATTAACCTCTCCTAAGCTTAAATTTCATAACATCCGAGCACAAAAATATCCCCTTGAAAATTTGTTCCAAGGGGGTATTTTTGCATGGATGTTATGAAATGTAAACTTTAGAGGAGGTTTTTGTAATTTCAAAAATAAAAGGGGTGCAACCCATAGTTATGCTAACTTCCAAGGGAAGTTTTGGTAATTATTCCTTTAAAATTATTATCAAATTATATCTATTTATTAGGGTTTTCATCTGCATTTAGTTTTTAACTGCTCTTAAATGTTATATCTATTTATTTGAGCTGGTGCAGATCATCTCTAGACACAAAGCAGCATATGTTAACAGCTTGAGTATCTGTGATTGTAAGTATTTATGCTAGCTATTAATTTCAAGTTAAAAAAATGTTGACTTGAAGAGAAGAAGTCAAAATAAGCAACTTAGGTTGAAATATAGCATAACTAACTTTCAGGGATTTCTGGGTGTGGTTATCGCTGAATCGCTTCTTGTTGACATGTATATGCATCAATAGTTTTGATGGGGTTCCCCCTAAAAGTTTACGAGAGTCAAACTGGAAGGCGTTCGGCCAAAACTCTCAAGTAAGCCGACCCGACAAAGTGAACCGCGCTAATAAGCTGCGTCCGCCCAAAGGATCCGAAGCCACACCTAAATAGAGGGCAAAGCCAAGCATGTGCAACATGCACGCGCACAAGGCCGACGCGCGCGCAGCGCAGCGCGCGCCTCCCTCGCGCACGCGCGTAACACGTGCATCTTTTGCGCGCGTGCTCCCCTGGCGCGGCGCAACGCGTCACGTCCGTCATTTCTTGAAAATTGGTGATCTAGGTGATCGAAACGGAGCGGCGTCATTCGTCAACACAAGATCCAGCCTAGCGCAGTTACTAGCACGTCCCTCCAGGAAACTATAAAAATGCCCCAGGCCTTCATTTGAAGACAAGCGACTCCAGAGACTAGAGAGAGCTCTGAAGTTTTCCGGCTAGAACGTGGGACTTAGATCGTTCTTCCGCTCGCTCCGCTCCCTCTCTAGTCCGCTCAATGCGCAACGCTCAACGCTCGCGTGGAGCGCCCTCCTCAAAAGCTTCGCGGACTTAGCTTCTTTTCCGTTTTCTTCATATTCAAAGCTTGTAACGGAGAGATGGTCTGTCACCCTTCGAGGAATTCCAAACACTTGTAATCAAAGGAAAAATAGTGGATTTTGGCTCGACACCAATCTGACCACGTGGTTTTTCACCCTTTTCGGGTTTTTCATGGTAAAAAAAGCCTCTTCTCATTGCTGCTTAGAGTTCATTGACTGTTTACGCGCCCGGTCCGACTTGGAGCTAAGGCGGTCTGATTCTCCAAACTGGAGGAAAACCGGGAGACCCACAGCAGTTTGGTGCCGTCTGTGGGAAAGTGTTCCCAAACTCTGCAGCCACTTCCCAGAAACAACGCTTGCCCCACGCAAACACCCTCGACTAACTGCAATGGCAAGGAGGAGTGCACGCACTGCTAACGGCACGACTCCAGAGGAGCGCGCCGATCTGTCCCCCGCCAACTCGCCCCTGAGCAACGCTCCGCTTCTAGGAGGAGTCACAGCTGTCGCACCGTCAAACTCAGTGAAGCAGCGCGTCCGACTGATGGAGGAGCGCCAGGTGAAGGTACTCACCCTTCTGCGGGATCTGGGAGTCTCCAATCCTCCCAACCCAGCCGCCGCCCATAGAGCACCGCCAGCAACCGCGCAGGAGCGCGTTGTTCCCTGAGATGCGGCTCACCCTGAGGAACCTTCTACTGACGAGTTCTCTGATGAAGCAAGCTCCACGCACGCCGCACGGCGGCCCGAGCCACTGGAAAATGCTCAGCTCAACCCTCGCCCAATGGAGATAGATGTCAGGCAGGGCGAGCGAAGGCTCACTCGCCGGGAAGTAAGAGACATGATCGAGGAGGAGTGCGCATAGGGAAGACACCGCCCCACGAACGTGCGACGCCCTTCTATCACGAGTCCCCGCTCGCACCTCAGGTTTTAACGCACCCTGTACCGCCCAGATTCAAGCTGACCCACTTTGAGGCCTTCGATGGGATGGAGGACCCATTGGAGCACGTCAATCACTTTGAGACAATCATGCTCCTCGCTAACGCTCCGGATCAACTGATGTGCCAAGTGTTCCCCACAACTCTGAAGGGGCAGGTGTGCACGTGGTTTCACTCACTGCGAGAGGGGGAGATCAACAACTTCGAGGAGTTCACACGCCTCTTCATCGATCAGTTCATAGCGAACCGTCGGATCGTCAGGGACCCCTCTCACCTCTCCGGCATTCGCCAGAACGAGGGAGAATCACTCAAGGAGTTCTTTCGCCGCTTCACCTCCGAGGCACGACAAATCCCGGGAGTCGACCCCGAGCTTCTTCGCGGCGTCTTCCTCGGAGGGCTCCGCCTGAGTGGATTCTATTCCGCTCTAATGCGGGAAACGGTGCCAAGCTACGCAGAACTCGTTCATCAGGTCGAGGCACATATCGTAGCAGATGAGGCCATCGAGGCCCATCGCCAGCAATTCAAAGGAACCTCCAAGAGGAAGAGGGAGCCGGAGTCCACACCTTCAACACACCACAAGAGCGACGACCGCCGCGACAACCCCCGCAGGGACCAGGGCTCCCGCCGGAACAAGGAATTCACCCCCTGAACACCGCTCGGAGGGCCATCCAGGACTCCGGAATGCTCCGCCGACCCAAGCCATTGCCCCCGAACCGGGGTGACCAAGCGCATCACTGCGAGTTCCACCGTGGGAATGGGCACAATACGGAGGACTGTACCCGGCTGAAAGAGGAGATAGAACGTCTCATCCGTCAGGGACATCTGGGAAGGTTCCTGCTGAACCAGATGCCAAACCGGCTTCCGTCGCACCAGCAGGGACGGGAGCAACCCCCAGCGCGCCAGGACACACAGGTGGGGGGGGCAGGAAAGTGGTCGGGGAGGTCGAGACCATCGCCGACTCTCCCTTCCCCGCCACCCAAGTTCTCTCCATCTCCCAACCAGAGAAGGACCCAAAAAACTAAGCCGCTATCGGACACCGCCATCAGCTTCGGGGATGAGGACCTGAAGGGGGTGCGCACGCCACACCAAGATCCCCTCGTCATCAGCGCAGGAATCGTCAGCCCATGCTTCATGGTAAGGAGAATACTGATCGACATCAGAAGCTCGGTGGACGTCTTGTTCGCATCCACACTATGCGGCATGAAGATCCCCCCGGCACGCCTTGATCCAGCGATGGGATCGCTATACGAGTTTGACAACAACCCAGTTCCCGTCTGAGGAACAATCACTCTGCCGGTCACCCTTGGGGAATTCCCTAGGCATGTTACCCGGGACGTTCAGTTCGTGTTAGTCGACTCCAGCTCGGCGTACAATGCAATCTTCGGTCGGCCGCTCCAGACGCTCTTCGAGGCAATCTCATCCATACCGCACCTAGCCATGAAGTTTATCACTCCCGGAGGGATATACATCGTGCAAGGAGATCAAGAGGCAGCGCAACTCGGCTACCTGTAACAATCACACCCAACCAGGTCCCGGACCACAGAGATCCGTGCAGAGCTTGAGTTAGACTCGGGAGGCATGATGAGCACCCCCACACTATCTACTACTTTTCCTTACTTTCGCAAGAATAAGCCGCGAGAAAAGTTTCGCGAGCACCTATATCTTCCTTTTCGGCAACAAGGCATTTGTTTTTTCCTTCCGCAACAGTCGGATCTCTGGAAGACTAATGGACCTTGTGTCCTTCAACTGTCAAGGCGAGATGGACTAAAGTCCTTCTGCACCTACCAGGCGAGATGGGTGAAAGTCCTTCTACACCTCTAAGGTGAGATGGACAAAGGGCATTCTGCACCTCCAAGGCGAGATGGACAAATGTCCTTCTGCACCTCCAACCAGACGGACCTCGAGTCCTCCTGAGGCCGAATGAACAAAGGTTCTTCTCCCCTACACCGGACGGACCCCGAGTCCTCCCGAGGCCCGAACGGACAAAGGTCCTTCACCCCTCCCACCGGACGGACCCCGTGTCCTCCCGAGTACCGAACGGACAAAGGTCCTTCGCCCCTCCCACCGGACGGACCCCGAGTCCTCCCGAGGCCTGAACGGACTAAGGTCCTTCGCCCTCAAACCGACAGACCCCGAGTCCTCCTGAGGCCCGAACGAACAAAGGTTCTTCGCCCCTCAAACCGGACGGACCCTGAGTCCTTCTGAGGCCCGAGCGAACAAAGAGTCTTCGCCCCTCCTACCGGATGGACCCCGAGTCCTCCTGAGGCCCGAGAAACCAAAGAGTCTTCGCCCCTCCAACCGGACGGACCTCAAGTCCTCCTAAGGCCCGAACGAACAAAGGTTCTTTGCCGCTCAAACCAAACGGACCCCGAGTTCTCCTGAGCCCCGAACGAACAAAGGTTCTTTGCCAACTCCAACAGAACGGACCCCGAGTCCTTCCACTCTTCAGGACAAGAACGAGTCACAAATCCTCCTCCGGATTCTTCCCCAGAACAGACCTCGAGTTCATCTACGCCGCCAAGGCAAGGGGGCAAGTCCCTCCTCACCACACTCAAACAGCAAGTCCCTGACACTAATGCTCGGCGATAATTGCCAATTATAACACACAACACGCAAGGAACATGAAGCGCAAGGTACTTCCGGACCGCCGCAACATACAAAGCTCCAAACATGAGGACGTCTCCATGAAATGAGGCAAGAACCGCCAAACGTGCAAAAGCACGTCACGGCGCTAAGCCACACCCACCACTACAAGGACAAAGGCAACGCACATTTCAGTAGCTTTCAAGACCCTCCGCCTGATGTCAACTACAGGATCTTCACCACGCAAGGCTGACACCCGAGGGAAGCCGCAAGCTCAGCACGCCACACCAAGACTCGAGCGCTCAGGCAATGGGAGCAGCAAAGACAGTACACAAACCAAGATGCAAGGCGTGCGCACGACACAGATGCGATCACGTACTCCATCGACATCAACACCATCTTTCGAGGTATAACCTGTTCAAGGGACGGAACGCCCCCGAATCCTTCGCGCTATACGGAACCCCTCGCCAAGCACAAGGCAAAGCACAATGACGCGCTCGTCCTACCGTGACGGACCTACCCTGTAACCGTCATCTTAAGGCCCCCTCGGCCATCCGGGACCGCTCCGCTCTAAGGCCTTAGGACTCCCTGTGTTCTGCAATCGTAAAATCTCGCATCATGCCGAATCCAAAGGCACAAACGCCATCAATGGTCTCCGCCTCAGAAGGCATTGTCTAAACTTCTGATAAAAACGAACACCAAGTCCTTCGTCTTCTAGTAGGAACGGACTCGTTAATCCTTCTGCATCACCAAGACAAGGGGGCAGAGCGTCCCTCCATGTCACGTCCATGTGTTCTCCCCCGGCTTTAACGCCCAGCGACAACCACTCAGACTAACGCGCAACGTCATACTCGCGCACGCGTACAAAAAGGAACGTAGAAAGCAAAACGCTTCCGCGCCAACACAGCACACAGCGTGAAGCCGGAGAACGCTTCTGCAAAGCATCGCAAATGGCGCACACACAAAGCAAAGGTTCACGATCCCAAGGCGAAAGACTTAAAGTCGAAAATTTTTGGCTCGTCGCTTCACGGATCTCGACCCACGGAAATTTGGGGGCATCTGATAGGGTTCCCCCTAAAGGTTTACGAGTCAAACCGGAAGGCGTTCGACCAAAACTCTCAAGCAAGCCGACCCGACCGAGTAAACCGCGCTGATAAGTCGCGCCCTCCCAAAGGATACAAAGCCACACCGAAATAGGGAGCAAAGGCAAACATGCGCGCGCAGCGCGCACATATCTTCCGCTCGCGCTCCCCTGGCGCTTGTGCAGCGCGCGCGCTGCCCTTGAGCGCACGTCGGCAGTCGCCGCCATCTTCGGCCGCCTCTGCCGCCTTCGGCCGCCACCGGCCTTTGCCGTCGTCAGGCAGCCAACCCGGACCACCCGGGGGGGGGGGACGTCTGTCATTCTTGAAAATTGGTGATCCAGGTGACCGAAATAGAGCGACATCATTCGTCAACAGAAGACCCAGCCCGACGCAATTACCAGCACGACCCTCCAGAAAACTATAAAAAGGCCCCCATGCCTTTATTTGAAGACAAGTGACTCCAGAGACTAGATAGAGCTCTGAGATTTTTCGGCGAGAACGTGAGACTCAGATCCTTCTTCCGCTTGGAATTCGCTTCGCTCCCTCTCTAGTCCGCTCAACGTTTAACGCTCAATGCTCCCCGCTCAACGCTCGAGTGGAACGCCCTCCTCAAAAGCTTCGCGTACTTAGCTTATTTTCCGTTTTCTTCATATTCAAAGCTTGTAACGGAGAGGTGGCACTCTCCGAGGAATTCCAAACACTTGTAATCAAAGGGAAAATAGTGTATTTTGGCCCGGCACCGAACCGGCCACGTGGTTTTTCACCCTTCCCGGGTTTTCCACGGTAAAAAAAGTCTTTTGTCATTGCTACTTGGATTTCATTGACTGTTTGCGCGCCCGGTCCGACTCAGAGCTAAGGCGGTTCGATTCTCCGGACCGGAGGAAAATCGGGCGACCCGCAACAAGTTTCAAAATTGTGTGGCAATGCTAGCCGCCGCGCCACGTTTCGTGTTTATCACATTATCTATTTCCCTGCTGACCCGCGAAACTTCATTTGCCAAGCGTTATCGTAGTAACCACCTCTCATCCCCGTCTGCCGCCCTGTTTTGCTCTTCGATCATGACAGTTCCTTCTGCGGTGCTCCTTCGTCAAAAGTTAGTCGGCAACATGTTGAGGGCATGTTTGGGCAGGTGGCGGCAATTACAGATGGAGCGTTTGGAGACGAAGATAAAACTGTGTTTTTGATTGGAGTTCCCTCCCTGCGAGAGTAATTAGGCATAAAATAGTGTTTTGGAGGATCGATGATTCCAAATGAAGGTTATTCAAACAGTTAAAAAAATAGCATTTGCGTTTTCTGAAAAACACAACGGAGAAAAAAAAAGTCCATACAAACAGAGCCGAATAAGTATAGTACTACATCATCAGGCTGCTATGCCGCTACACCATTTAAAGTTTTTTGTTCTTTTTTATAGTAGTATAGACCGCTATACCGCTACACCATCAGACCGCTATGCCGCTATACAAAGTCCTAGAAGCAGCCTTTGCAAAAATGCAGGGTAAGGTTTGCCTACATTTCACCCTTGTGGTGGGACTCTTCCCCGGACCCTTGCTGCGCGGGGATGCTTTGTGCACCGGGCTGCCCTTTTTATAGATTAATTGGAAGATCATATTATCCTGAATTCAAATGTAGATGTTGTGTCTAAATACTATTTATTGGAGATAAACATAATTTTAATGATTGATTTTAGTTGATGTACTTGATGTCTTGCATCAGTTCATGTGGGCCAAAAGAACTCTTCCCTCAAAAAATTTGAATGAGGTATCCCCAAGAGATGGATTAGCTGGAGACCTTTGCAGCAGAAGAGGAGACGTCCGGTGAAGGAGAGGGGAGCCCTCGTCGGCACGGATATTATAGATCTCGCACGTTCTGTTGGGAGGCGGAGGCATCATAAACTCGATCTTCTTCGCGGGACGAGGAGAAGCATCCAACCATTCCATAGTGATTCAGGGGCAAGCCCATGTAGAGGGGTTCAGGGTCAGCAGACGGTACTGGAAGGGTCTCCAAGAGAGCAGGTATAGTCCTCTTCATTCAAAGAACTTAAGTAAATTCATGTTGAATTATGATGTTGTTCTACATGTGGAACTTCTAGAGATGCTTCTTTTAACTTTGAAGATTTATCGAGGATTCTTTTAAGGCTCTGTTTGGGACAGCTCTGGTGGATTGAAAAGCTGATGTCCGGATAGAGCTGTTTTAAAAGAGCTCTCTGGGGAGCAGTTTTGAAAAGCTGCAGAGTGTTTGGGTGTTCTGTGCAGAAGTGCGCTTTGAAGAGCGCTTTTCTAATTTAGCTGTTTGGAGAAACAACTTTTGGAAGCTGTTTTTTTAAAACTTATAAAATACATAAATTTTTTAACGTGGAAAATAATTAAAAATAACCGATAACAATAGTCTTTACATAATTCTTCGGTAATACTATCTACGCGCCCCGTATATTTCTTCGGCAATGCTATCTCGTACTGTAGACATCTGTTCAGCTCCAGCAGCATCACCCATATCGCTTTCAATATCACATAACGCCGCAGGGTCTTCATCCTCTGAGGGAACGAAAGAAGACTCATCAGCATCACAAGCATTAAACTCAGGGTCCCAGCGAGAAGGATGTCTACGAATGAAATTATGTAAGGCCATTGTGGCCAACACTATGGACCGCTGCTTCTTGAAGCTATACTGTGGCATTTTGCTCAGAATGCGCCACTTTTTCTTCCACACTCCAAACGTTCGCTCGATAACACTGCGAAGAGATGAATGCTCCATATTGAAATGTTCTTGCCTTCCTTGAACAGGCCAACTCCCACGGGCAAAGTCTGCCAAGTGATATCTTGTATCAGGATACGGCTTCAAATAACCCATCTTTAACGGGTATCCAGCATCCACTAAATAATATTTACCTGCATTTATTTGGTATGTTAAACAAGCAAACATTAGGGGATATTTGAAGCATTTGAATGCATGTAATGTAATTTTAATTAGTATACCTTGTGGGGGATGCGGAAAATGCAATCTATCGTCTGCCAATGCGCGTGCGAAGATGCGACTATCATGAGCAGATCCCTCCCATCCAGCCAGGGCAAATGTAAAACACATATTAAAATCACAGACTGTCATTACATTTTGCGTCGTAGTGCCGTGACGTCCTATGTATCTGACTTGATCTTCTACAGGTATCCTCGCATCTACATGTGTACCGTCAATTGCACCAACGCAATCCTTGAAGAATGACATGTAACGAGCATCATACCTTATCTCAGCCGGAATATCTCTGAACTGACGGTCTATATGCTTTATAGCATCAATTGAGAATAACAAAAGAGATCTAAGACCTTTCGAAAAATATCTACTAATTGTTTCGGTCGAGTGCTGGAATCGCTCTTTCGCCAATTTAACGGAACCTCCTTGTGCTAAGATATACAATGTAATCCCTAGGACTTCTCTTGACGACGTCCGTTGTGACCCTTGAAGTTCATGATCTACCTCTAGTTTCAGAAGTAAATCTATGAAAATGCGTTTCGACATCCTAAATGCATCATGAATCCTATCTGGATGTCCTTCTAGTAACTCTTTAATCCATTTCTCACCTGTTTGGGTAGATGTCATGCATGGTCGCGTGTCACGAACATGATAATTCATCCTCTCGATCGATGACATAACTGCACGACAATACTCTATATATTGCATCCACTCCGGCGAAAGACTTGTTGAATCCCCGGAATCCTCAGGGGAGGAGTCATGCTCTTCCATTAAATTTTTCCACCCTTCTTTGCTAAAGTGGGTGGTGGGCCGATTCCCCAAACCAATCTCTTTTATGCAGAGATCACAAAATAACATGACCTCGCTAGACTCCCAACTCGCTACGATTCCTCCTTTTGGTTTACCCATTACACTATTTCTACTAAAACAAATACATACACTCAAACACATACACACACAAACAAATACACACTCAAACACAAACACATACACTCATATACACACACAAACACATACACTCATATACACACACAAACACATACACTCATATACACACACACACACACACACACACACACTCACATACACTCATATACACAAACACAAACACATACACAAACACAAACACATACACAAACACAAACACACACAAACACATACACACACAAACAAACACAACACAAACACAAACACAACACAAACACAAACACAAACACAACACACACTCAAAAACACACACCGCATGTACACACATATACAGAAAACACATATACACAAACACATATACACAAGCACATACACACATGTACACACATATACACACACTCAAATAGACACACATACACAATCAAACACATACACACACAGAGAACAATTTTAAACCAAAAAAAAGGAAAACAAGTTTGGATTTGCAGAAAACTTGGAGAAAAGTTGCAGAAAAGTTTGAACTTGCAAAAAAGGAAAACAAGTTTGAACTTGCAGAAAACTTGAATCCAGAATTTTCAGAAAAGTTGGTTCCAGATCATTAAAACCGACAATAATCTGCAAGTTTGGATTTGCTGGAGGTGTTTGGATGAAGGGGTATACCTGAGATTGCAGGAAATCGCCGGCAGAAACCAACTTCGGAGAAGCGTCGGTGGAAGCTGGGCTCGTCGGCAAGAAGGAAAATAGCAGTTGGGCTCGTCGGCCATCGGAGATCGGGAAGCTGCGCCCGTCGGAATAAAGGTCGGTGGTGGCGTGGTCGTCGGAGATCAGGAGCAGTGCGGCGTCGGAATGCTCTAGGTCGGAAATCGCCCTGCGCGGCGTCGTCGGAGATCAGGAGCAGAGCCGAAAGCTGACACTGACGCCCGGCGCGGCGTCGTCGGGAGGTAGGGAGGCGAGACGGCCCGTCGTCGTCCGCTAGCTAGGGAGGCGAGATCGTGAGGCCTTCAGTTTGTAGGTTTTCTGGAGGTATCGGGAACGAGAGCAAATAGGCGGAAGCGATTTCCCTAACGCGGGGCCCTGCCAGATTTCGGAAAAGACCCTTTTTTCGTCCGCGATTTTCAAAAAGCTGCTCCCCGGAGCTGCGCCAAACATCCTAAAATCAGCTCTGGCGGCTGGATTAGAACTTTTCCAGCCGCCAGAGCTGCGCCAAACAGACCCTAAGTCTGAAGACGTGCAACACGAATCATCTTGCTTGAGAAACAAGACTACTGACTAACTATATGAGTAGATGGAATTTCTGAGATCAAAAGTTTTCGTTCGCATGAAAATCAAGGCTCTGAGTTTAGCAATGTTAGTCGTCTTCTTAGTGTCTTAAAGCATGAATGACGATTCACCCATCGGGAAAATTTTGGCTCTAAACTTTGGAGACTTGTAGATAAAACGACACAATCCTACTTTCTGAAAAAAAAAGATTTTGTTTTTTTAAAATTTTGATCATTGAGTTAAGAAATGATGATATACTGCTGCCCCTTTTTCATGGATTTGTGGAGGAGAGTGTTGGGCTATCCAGCATGAACCAAAAAAAGGCATGTCAAGATTAGTCCCACACCACCTAACCCAGACGGTCCACTCGTGCATATAATACGCCCTGCCTCTCCTATATTAGATCCGGGTTTTGGAATGGAAAATGGGTGCGGTGGTTTAACATGGTAGTAGAGCATAGTTTGTGATTAGGAAGTGTCATCAGAGAAGGAAGCTTTGATCCCTTGAAATTTCTATTTCATCACGTTTTTGTCCATTCTCATCATATGGCTGCAACCAATTCATCTCACATGTTTCAGTTCACTCAAAATGGTGTTCCCATCTTGATGGAGAATACTATGACTTTTGGAGCACGCACATGAGATTGCTCTTTCAGTCTCAAGGTCTCTGGCATCTTGTGAACCGTAAGAATATAGAGTTGATGACGCCCAGCTCCTCCAAAAGTAAGGAAACATTAGAAGAAGATCGGCTCAAAGCTGCTGCAGAAGATGCCAAGCTAGAAGCCAAGACTCTGTTGTTAGTTGTTACTTCATTAAAGAGTGAGCAAGGATATTTACCCAAGGATTATGGGAGTTGCCACCCCTAAGGATGCCTGGGACACCCTCTTCAATGAGTTTCAAGGCTTAGAAAATGTAATCGCTATAAAACTCCAGCACCTGTGAAAGTTATTCGAAAACATAGCAATGAAAGACACGAAACTATTCGAGATTTTGTCTCTCGAATAATGGAGATTGTTAACCAAATCAGGAGCTTTGGAGATAAACTCAAGGACAAAAAAATTGCTCCCAAAACTTTACGATGTCTTCCACCTAAGTTTGATTCAATCGTCACCACTTTTGAAAAGACAAAAGATTTAAAAACCCTCTTCAACCTCTTGGTTAACCCCATTGTGCCTCCTTGTCTTCTGCTTAAGATTGATTGTAGCATTATGATTCTCAACAAAGAGGATGCTAGATGCCTGCGATGCGACCTCACCAACTTTTTCTTTAGCAACTTTGTTTCGTTAATATGAAGATGATGACACTCGCGAATCATCAATCAAAACGTCTTATCTTAGGCAATCAAGTATCAAAAAGAAAATATATGTGAATTTGGACCTTTCATGATTAAGTTTGTTGCAATTGGAATTAATTTTATTGAGTGCATGCATGATGGTATTGAGAATATTTCAACCATTAAAAGAGTTTAGGAGCCAAAAGAAAATCAAGGAAGGACTTCTAAGAATGAATTGACTCTCAGAGAAAATTACTAGGCTAAAATAATAATTTGAATCCCAAATATATCAGTTGCATTTTCAGACCAACTGATTGAATTGTGTCAGGATCTCTACAATTAAGCATGATTTAGTGAGATTAATTCTAGGATAAATGATCTCATTAGAAGTAATCATAGGCCGTGGAGGAACTAAGATTTTAGTCCTATTCGGGCACAATATAATAATAATAATTTATGATGATTTTTTATTCGAAATTCAAAGAAAGCATTGCTAGTGACTGAAAGGAAAAAAAATGAACCTGGAGACTATTGTGATAGTCAAAATATATATTCTAGTAGCATTAAACATTACATAATAAAAATTTATGTTGATAAAATGTTCCAAAAAAACTTACAATTCAGCAAACAATCTTTCTAAGACATATTTTTCGAAAACACTGAATAATTTCTTCATTTGTAATATTATCCATAATATCTTTCTAAATGTATGTTATCAGACAGTCATTCATTCATTCATCCCCCATTCTATTTCTCAGACGTCTCTTTACGATCTTCATAGCAGAAAACATCATTTCCACAATAGTAGTTGCAACCGGCAGAACCGTATAAGACATGCTAATTTCAAAAGCCGATAAACCAATTGAAAATAATCATATCTTTTCAGCTCCACTAATTTTGCAGTAAGTCTACTTATGTCATTAACTTTTGAAAGTGTCTCATTAGAGCGCACATAAAAAATATATACATCTAGTTGACCATCTTGTAACTACAAGTTTAATTGAGTAAAATTCACATCGATAAAATTTTGCAAAGCAATATGATACATCTAGTTGACCATCTAGTAACTGCAAGTCCATCTAGTATTACAAAATATGCATCACTTGCTATGTCTATTGATGCACAAATGGATGGCTAGGATCATCTCTCCAATCAATATGATACACGATTAGTTGTCAATTAAGGTATTCTTGCCCCCCCCCCCCCCCCCCCCCCCCCCCCCCCCCACACACACACACACACACACACACACACACACACACTCTTTTTGTTTCGCTTCGGATCCGCTCATGTTCTATTTCGGACACCCCGACCTCCTGCCCAGGTTGCATTTCCACATTAACACAGACCCTCAAGCAGGAAGAATAAGAAAGAAACATCATTGACAAAAGCAAGAATGACCATGAACCAAAATCCTTTCAACATCTAACACCTAAAGTTAACAACCAACACCTATAGAAGGAACAAAGTACATCCATCTAACAAGTCTTGCACATAGCATTCCAATTTAAGCATTTATATATAGGGAGCCCAAAGAAAACCAATACACAGCATACAAAAGACATAACTGAAGGCTTCAACAACCCCCTCCCTGTTGGAATTTAAAAAAAAAAAAAATTAAAATGAGGGAGAGGGAAAGAGCTTCAAAGGCTACATTGATTCAAAGTGAGGATTGTCTTCTTTTTCTTGTTCTTGATACATGGACATGAAGCCCTTATAGGCGGAATTTTTCCATCCGGGCTCCGGGTGATCTCCGAGATATCAAATATGATCTCCTAGGAGATCATATTTTGATCTCCTAGGAGATCAAATATCCCTGAGATCAAATATGATCTTTAGGAGATCAAATATGATCTCCTAGGAGATCAAAATATACTCCACACCAGGATCGCCACCGTTCCTTCCTCCACGCGGCAAGATAGGAAGAAACCCGGACGCAGATTTCGGAACAGAGCCCGGATGGAAAAATTCCGTATTATAAAGAGGCAAAAACATTCATGACAAAAGATGGGCATGACTCAAGCCCATACCTACATCCCATACATTGAAAAAACAACACCCTCCAGTAAGTTTGGAAGAGTGCTGGAGCAAAACAACTCCCTTCCCCAAAAACCGATCTTTCACTCCTTGGAGAACTTGTTGATGAGGGACTTTTGAATGTGAGGAATGACACCGCCGCCGGCGATGGTCCCCTTGATGAGAGTGTTGAGCTCTTCATTGGCTCGAATCGCCATCTGCAGGTGGCGAGAGGTGATGCGCTTCACCTTTAAGTCCGTGCTCGCGTTCTCTGCTAGCTCCAGAACCTCGGCGATCAGGTACTTGAGGACTGCTGCGGAGTTCACCGCTGCCTTCGTGCCGACACGATCGTTAGCCGTGATCCTGGATTTCAACAGTCGGTGAATGCGGCCCACCGGGACTGGCATTGGATTAGGAAAAAGATTGCTCATTTCAGTTAAAAACCCATCAAACTTATCATTGGCCAGTTCATCTTTCTTTAATCACAAACTGAGGATAGAAGAATGAGTAGCAGTTGAATAACAGAATAAAATAGAATTAAAATCTACATCATATAGCACATTTTCAATCTTACACAATTTTTATAGAAGTTTCTCAAAATATTTGGGTAGTCCACTTGGAGACACTTAAATGGAAAAAAAAGGCTGCCATAGTGTCCAGATAAAGAAAATCAAATAATCAAATATAGTATGTCTACTAGGAGCCCGAGGACATAGTCGAGTGAGGAAAAACGTCCGTGAGAACAAAAAAGCACTCGCGAGAACAGTGAGATGCATGCGAACACGATGCAAATTCAACGAGAGCCACAATATCTTATGATACGTGGTGTTGAAGCGTTGTGAGGGTGCTTGAGCTAGGAGCCTTGAGTTTCGACTTCCTTTAGAGGTGTCGCGAATGCGTATGACGCCCATCTAGTATTACTCTACACCCGTGGAAGACGAGCAGTGGAACTCCGGGCAGACAAAGATAGTTATAGTAGAAATTAAAATTAACCCGAGAATTCAAATCCAAATGGTGAATGCTATAAGTTCAACATTATAGATGTTAAGAGAAAACGATAGCCGCACACAAAATCTAAAGGGAGACTTTTTAGTAGATCAATAGTACTCTTTCTACCCGTCTTTCTTGAAATCGACCTTGTCGAGAAAATACAAAAAAAGCGTTAACTATTTTTGTCCTTGTGGTGGGACACTTTTCCGGACCCTCATTGCCGTCGGGATGCTTTGTGCGCCCGACAGTTTTTATTTTTATTTTTTGATTTTAAAGAAATTTAGAATGTTGTTTCTAATGTTGTGAAAAACACCATGGAAGTGCTGCTGACTGAAAGAATAATAGGTTTACTCGACGATTACCGCCGAGATCTTCGACATAAAGCTCAGGCTTCGTTTGGCATGGCTGTGGCGGTCGTGAATGTGGTGGTTATGAACCATCGTTTGTGAACGTCTGACCTCCCTGAAGGAACTTCATTCACTTTTATGTTCAAAACTAGTTTTCTGTTTTGGTGCCGGTTATAATCATTGTCTTGCCAAACATGCATTCTACGACATGAACAGAGAGCCAGGGCAGGTGTGGTAACCGCGCTGGTCGGAAAAAACTGTCATCGGGCCCATCATAGAAACAACATGGCTGAAGGAGATGCACAGATGGAAGCCTTCACTGTATATCCTACTTTTAAATGTATAGTAAAAAAGCAATGTTATGTGCAGATCAATTTTGGCTATGCGCACATAATAAATAAATAAATTATTTTACTTGTTTTATTCTTTAAAAAAACTTTACATGCTGACCAACCCTAGCCTCTTCTTCCTCTGACTAAAAGAGGGGAAGAAAAATAAAATGATTGCTAGAAAATTAGTTTGAATTTTGACTTGAATTGAGCTCGCATCAAATCCAAACGAACTAAGCCACAATTCAACTCTTAGGATTTTGAGGGTATTCTCCATGGTATGGTCCTGGAATTGACTAAGGGTGCGTTTGGCGTGGCTTATTTGCTCCGATGAGGTTGGATAAAAATGTCATTATCATATAATGTATGGTATAATAGATGCTACTACCGTTACCAAAAAAAAAAGTTTAGGGCATAAGAATTTAGTATGACAATGACGTTTTTGTCCAACCTCACCGGAGCAAATAAGCTGCGATAAGCCGCGCCAAACGCACCCTAAGGCTCTGTTTTACGTGGCGATTTTGTTCGGGTGAGTTTGGACAAAAACGTCACCATTATAGAATGTATGTTTGACATGACAACAATTGCGAGACAAGAAAATAAAACTACTTTTGAGCATACAAGTGGATGAAGTTCCTTAGGTGAGGCCGTGCATTCACAAACGACGATTCATTGTCACCGCGTTCATGATTGTCACCGCCGTGCCAAACGGAGCCTAAATAGGAGCTAGTTTCTCATCATCCTTAGGATTTTATCCCCCACTTCGTGCATGCTATTCTCGCTCTTGATTTCCAATTTCGCTTCGCATGGAAATTCAAGCCGGCTCTAGTCTATTTGAGCACAAGTCCATTTCAGGCCGACTTCGAGGGAAGCTCGTCTAGGCTCAAACTTAGATAAATAATAGCAACATACTATAGATTATTTTAAATAATTTACTATTCTTAGCAAGATTTCTATATTTGATGTACATTTCAAATTTTCTATTCTTAGGTAGAGTTTGTTTGAGCAGCAGCCTCAAAATATTGTTTGCACCAAAAGCAGGGTTTGGTAATGAAAAGTTCTGAATCTGCGTTTATTCAAAACTGCATATATAGGCTAATCTCCAACCGTGTGGATCGAATCTCCAGTCCCACCGCCGCTTACGCACCTCGTCCCTCCCGATATCCCTTGGGCGAAACACTACCCGATCTTCTCCTCCCGATCACGATTCCGATGGCCTGCTCGCTGTCGTCGATGGCGCTATTCTGCTCCTGATTTCGATTTACCGCTCCCGTCGACGGAAACCCTCTCTTCTCTACTTGATGGAGCTATTCTCCTCACACAAAACTGCTCGCCAGCGCTCGGGATTCTCCTCATGTAGAACCATTGCCGACATTCGCCGGGCATAGACAAAGAGAAGAAGGAAATTGGAAAAACCTATTGGAAGTGAAAGGGAGCAGACACTATTATATCTCACCCATTAGCCCTCCTTCTCGCTGCTCTATGCCCCCACAATCCACCCTATTTCTTCCCTTCTCTTGAGTCCGAGCCCCAACGCCAGCCCTTCTATTGAGGCTCCGTTTGGGGGGACTTATTTTCACCGGTCAAGCGGTCACGACCGCATGAACCGGACCTTAATTGCGGTCGTGACCGCTTGACCGGTGTAAATAAGTCCCCCCAAACTGAGCCTGAGTCAAGCTGGGCCATGTTGCAAAGATATTGTTGTGGGTTGTGAGCAATCTGATATTTGTATTTGATGATTCTGATATTTATCTGGTTTTGTTTTTGTTCATCTGTGTATTTGATGATTAAAATCTCTAGAACAATTGGCATTTTGCCAACTAACCATTGATATTAACATAGACTGTAATTGATGTGCAACGTTATTATTGATTTTTAATGTTTAAAAATGGAGTTCAGATATTGAAAAAGAAGTTAATTTATTATTAAAAAAATTACTTAAGAAAATTCCGTTTTTGTCAAATAGTTTTTTCATAATAGTTTATCATAAACTCTATTTTATCCAAACAGTTTTTTAGCAAAATTTTATTTTCTAGAAACAGTTACTTTTCAACAACTCTATTATTCGATCAGCAGCTTTTTCATCAACAACATCTCTCTCAAATTGACCCTTAAAAAAATAATTTCTATATTGAATATGCTACTTTTAGACTTTAGTGCACTGAGTGCATGATTACCTATAAATCTATATTTATTCTTAACATCTAATAAAACCAATCATAGAAATTATTGATATTAACACCTGCCTTAATTTAAGAGAATTTTTTGGTGTGGATAACACATCATCCTCTATATGCAATGCACCAATTTTTGTCATAAATCATATTTTATGTTAGTCGTGCACATTAGGATTGCCGGTTCAATCCGGGATCGGTCTTTTGGCCTACCAATCCCGGACTGATCCCGCTCAAACCAGTACTGATCCTTACCAGTTTTCCTCCTCTTGAGGAGGACCGGCTGGGGCCGGTAAGGACCGGTCCCAGACCGGTCTTTTTTATTTAAAAAATAAATTATAAAATTATATTTAATTAAAATATTAAATATAGTTAATAGATAATAGTTAATGGACAAGTAATGCAAATATAAGAAAGTCCATCAATTATACCGCTAATGCAAACATCGCTCGTTAAGCTAACGCGGCCGTCGAATAATTCAAAATGATTTTTTAAATATTTTTTAGATTGCATATAAGCTTCTAAAGCATCGCGTCTAGTTGTAGTACGATTTACCTGTTGATGTTTAGGCTGGAGTGTTTCGTGTCTGTAAGCCGTCATTTCTTCATCGTCGTAGTGGTTAAATGGAAGTCCGCTTTTGATGGCGTTCTTCATTTGTCGCTCCCGTTGCCGAGCTTGGTCATACGTCCAAATGTGCCCGGTCGCCAAAAATTGAGCTTGGGTAGACTCCGTGGCTTGTTTAAAAATACACGATTTTACATGTCGGATGAGCGTTGTGTTGCTTCCACGGGTCATTAGCTTCTCGCAAAGTTTGCACTTCGCCTTAATTTCGCCGCCGATCCGCACTTTATCAAAGTTCTCTCATACTGCCGCTTTGTGGTGGTGCTCTACTATCTCATGAGCGACATACACAGAGGAGGACACCGACACGAATGAAGAGGAAGTCATTTGGATTCGAGCGAATTTGAGAGAGAGAGAAAGAGAGAGAGAGAGAGAGAGAGAGAGAGAGAGAGAAATAGAGAGAGGGGTTGAGGGAATGAGGGAGGGGGGGGGGGGGGGGGGGGGGGGGGGGGGTTATAAAAAAGAGCCGTTACAAACGACTCTTAATGAGACCGGTCCTTGACCTAGCAGACCTAATAGTTCAGGACAATCCCCACTTTGAATCAATGTAGCTTTTGAAGCTCTTTGACCTAACACATAAAATTCCAATCATGAAGATCAACATCTTATCCAGGACGAGGAAACGCACGGGAAAAACACCCGTGCGCGAAGAGAAAACGCACGACCATGCGAAATACACATAATTCATCAAAAGGATTGGGCTCTGCCCCTATGTGTTTAAAACCACAACATGAAGAAAATAAAGCAATGTAGAGCATCATGTACTTACCCCTAGCAAAAGAGTGCACAATTGCACACCACATTGGGCAGAATGTGCACTTCGTGTGACAATACACAATTAAGTGAATATGAACAATAATGAACTAAATGTGAAATGCAAGTGCGTGAAAACGAGTCCAGATGAGTTCGAAATCCCCTATATAAATCAGGCGCATCACACCCCTAGACTTACCTGTTTGCTCGTCCCGAGCAAACTATCTCCCATGCGGACTAGAAAAACAAAAGCTGGCATAGCAACTGAGAATGCGGAGTACCATGCGAAGTCGCACACTCGCGCGCGTAGAAATTTAGTAGAAAGAGCTTTTAATTATGCGAAGTCGATTATAAACTCCTAATTTGCGTTTCTACTTATTACTTATACACATAATTAGAATCTCTGAGAATCCTCGGGTCACGCGTAAGGAGAAAGTATTGATCGCTAGGAAGATTATTGCATAATACCGAGAATCGGGATAACCTCCAAAGAAATCCATCAATGATAATTGCCATAAGCTTGTCCGTTCACACTCTCTCCACGACACTGGTTACATTCAAGGTGCAAATCAATAGGACTTTAGGTTAAGATTTGGGCTTGGGTTACAGTGGGGTAGACAAGGATAAAAACGAAGGCTTAACACACCTAACCCAAATGAGCTCGCAAAAATAAACACTATCGAAGCACCAATGAAACACCGGTGCACCACACCCCCAGACTTAAACTTGAAACTATGGGTGTGTGCACTGCCTATTTCCAAATACTTTTTTTCACCTTTCTATTTTCAGATTTCTCTTTTTCACTTTTTTTTCTTCTTTTTCTTTCATTTTCTTTTTCACTTTTTTTAATAACGAATATCAACTAGATTTTTCAATGAACCATTTCCACGACATTCACAACTAAAAGCCACATCAACAGCCAAAATGTAAATGCAAAATATATCTAAAGCTCGGAGTTTGGTGTGCGATTAGGATAGACATTTTGGCTTTGGTGAAACGACGGTGGAGCTGAGTCAAACGGAAGGGATATGCACAACTGGGCTAAGCAAGGATAGAGCGTTAGGATCGGTGCAAAGGCTCAACCGGGCCAAAGAGTGGCCTATATCACACTCACACTAATGAACCAACCTATACTCATGTTTCGAGAATAGCTCGGGGCAAGTTCTTAGCCACCGAGAAAGACTATCCTTCCTCCCGACTCGAGCAATACGACTCTAGTGATCAACTACACACATCACTTACACTACCGTCGGATCACACCAGATTCATCAACTACGAGTAGAATAAACCGTATTTACGCAAATAGAAATTTATACAACTAATTGCATAAGAAGAAGCTAATTCTACACTAATTTCTATGTGAGACGCAAGTACTTGACTAGGAGCACTACAAGAGTCAACATTTTACTCCGTCTCTCAATCCTATGCCCCAGCATAATGAATTTCTAATCACACTCGAAAGATACAATTCACCAGCGACGCATCAACAAATAAGTACACACTCATGTGGGTGTTGTGGTGTGCGTGGCAAATGCAAACTATAAATAATTAAAACTGAAATAAAAAGTGCTTCTGATATGATCATGAAAATGTGCACGCGGGGTGGGTAACAAACACGCTCGCTCTCCCCCAGACTTAAACTAAGCAATGCTACACAAGTTATAACAGTAAAAATCAAATTGAAAACTAGGGAAGAGATTACCCAATGTTCAGCTAGTGAGCATACCAGAAGATGCGTGAAAATCAATCCAAAGCCGCAACATCCGTGATATAGAAAAGGTACTTGCATGGGTGAGCTCCGAAAAAATAAAGAAAAATAGACAAACTAAAATGAAATTCAACTAACTAACTAACTAGACTTGAAATGATAAAAATGCAAGAAAAAGTAAGATAATTATTGAGGTATTGTCTTCACAATATGACTTATTCAGATTTTATAGGATTCTAGCTGATGGGGTATGGAAGGAAAAGTGCACAAATAACTGTTCTAATATTCATGTCGGTAACGGATACCGATACAACGATAAAATAGTTACCTCTCTATCTGAATAATAATACCTGCTCCTCACAGGTAGGGGGAAGAGAATGTAAGAGGAGGAGGAGAAATCCTCACTCATCTCACCCAAAATATCCTTGCCAAGCAAGGTATCGTCTTTAGGGAGGAGGCAGGAGGAGAAGGCCATTGATGGAGCTTCCTCTACGGAGGAGGAGTCAACCTCCTCGCATACAAGGATGCTCGCATCATTGACTTAAGCAAAATGCTCAAAGTCCTCCTGGAGTACCCGTGAAAGCTCAACCTGCATAGACTCAGACAGGGAAAGGCGATCAGGAAATTAATCAGAAGAAAAATATAAAGAACTCATAGTCGCAAGAGTGATCCAGGCTTCACTCCCGATAGGTTGGAGCGACAAAGTATTGTCGGCATCGTCGACAATGCTGCAAGATTTGGCATGAACTTCTAATACCTCCTCCGTGATTTGGATTTCCTCTACCGGTGCTGAGGTGGTCTCCCCCTCACCTTGGAGTACATCCTCCTCCAATGGGATAGGCACAACACAAAAATTGCCTGCCTTCTCCTACATGCCTGCATAACATTCTGAACAAGGTCGTTAGGAACGAATGCAGTAGAAATATGCACAAAAGGGGGAGGAATAGTGCTAGAGGTAGAATCAGAAAAATCAAGCTCCAATTCCTCACAAAGAATTGAATCCACAGGAAGCAATGAATCTACACGGGAGATGGAGTTGGTCGTGTCAGAGTATAGATCAACATCAACTCTGATAGGTATATCTGCATCATTCCCATCAAAACATGATGGTGATGTGAGTACGTCATCAGAGGCAAAAGGTGTGCTGCCAAAAGTAGGAGTCGAGACTATCCAGATATCCAGTTTGTCATACTACTCCAATTGGCGAAGGTCAGCACATTCCTTCAGGGCGTGATCTGTGCTTCGACAAAATAAGCACTATTTTCCGTTCCTCCTCGGTCCTTGCGGGGCCGGAGAGGAATAAGAAAACGGTACATGCAGCGAGGACGAGTAGCCATAAGACTTGGGCACATTGTATGAAGTACCGTAGGATGACGGTGCTTCGTACACTGAGCCATAAGAATTATATCCACGATCTCCAGCGTAGCATTTATCACTATAATGGTTCGAATCTCCACACCATCGACAATGAATATTGAGATCAGAGTAGATGGTGTAAGAAACGATGGATTTAACAAGATCAAAAACTTTGTACACACTACTACACCCAACAATAATTTACTAAAGCAACCAATGTTCAAAAAAAGAAAAACAAAATAGATAAGTTTGCAAAAACAAAATAACGATAATTTCTACAACTAATTTTCCTAACAAAAGAATCACAACATCAGCTGCAGTCTCCGGCAACGGCACCAAAAACTTGGTGCACTCTCGACAAGTGTACTGGTCGCACAAATAATATAAAAGGAGAGTCTCCCCGTGTATCGATCTCGAAGGAATGCAGGTTAGGGCGCGTGATTCGATTGCTTAGAGAATTAATTATAAAGATTTGAAAACGGAGATTTGGTTGGTTGATTGGTGATTAACACTAAAGAGGATTAAACTAAAACTACGTGGGCCGCAAACACCGCTTCACAAGGTGGATGGAATTATGTAGACCGTTAGCACTGCTTGGCTTGGAGGATGGAAGAGAAGGCACGTGGAATGGAAGATTAGGCTCGCGGAATGGAAGAGTAGGCTCACGAAATGGAATGGTCGGTGATGGAGGAATGGGCGCACCTCAAGCACAAACTAAACAATCACAAGATTTTATAATAATGAAAATAGAAATACAAATCACATGTTTAGTATGACATACATCATCATAATAATGGAGAAATGGCAACCATCATCTAACTAGGCAGAGAGAGTGCAAGGGATACAACCACATCCGAAGTCTCATTAGAAGTTCACGGTAGGAATCGCTGAATCGTCACTCCGCGTCCTAGCTCGGTCTCCAACTGCGTCCAAGCTCCAAAAGAGTGTCACCCTCCTCTGAAATGCTTGTCTTCTCCATCTCACGATCCGGCCACGTCCGGTGCAAAGCTCTCCTAGCTTGGCGATGAAGGTATGGATATAATCTCCTCTTTGGAAGCACCGGGATTATGCGAGGCAGCCTAGGGCAAAGCCCTAGCGGAAGGGGAAGAAGATGGCGATGGATCTCCCCCTTTAGGGTTTGCAGCGGAACAGGAGCAGAATCCACAGTCGATCCCCGAATTGGGCGATTTCCTGCGCTTAAATAGAAAACCCGTCAAAAAAATATCACGCACGGTCGAACGCACGACCGTGCGTGCATAACCGTGCGAATTTATCCGTCAACATACCAAATTGGCCAACATTGGCTCGTGCGATTTTACTCACGCATGGTCGAAATCGACCGTGCGTGAAGGAAAAATGCACGGGCCGGGACAGAACACACATGTTCCAGCCAAATAGCAGCTCGTGCGATTTTCTTCTCGCATTGTTGAAATCAACCATGCGCAAAGGAAACACACGGCCAATTAAAATCTTAAATATTTTAGACAAAACAGGTAGCTTGTGCGATTTACTCTCGCACGGTCGGGATCGATCGTGCGTGACCAAAACGCACGAGCGACGGCAGAACCCTGCTTTTCAGCACATTGACCTCGCATGGGGAAAGCACAGTGCACGAAGAAAATTCACATGGTCATGTGATCATGAAGATCAACATCTCATCCAGGATGAGGAAAAGCACGTGCAAAACACTTATGCATGAAGGGAAAACGCACGACCATGCGAAATACACAAAATTCATCAAAAGGATTGGGCTCTGCCCCTGTGTGTCTAAAACCACAACATGAAGAAAATAAAGCAATGGAGAGCACCATGTGCTTACTCCCAGCAAAAGAGTGCGCAATTGCACACCACATTGGGCAGAATGTGCACTTCGTGTGATAATATAGAATTAAGTGAATATGAGCAATAACAAACAAAATGTGAAGTGCAAGTGGGTGAAAACGAGCTCATATGAGTCCGAAAAACCCTATAGAAATCGGAATCATCAGGTTGCCCGAGCGGGAACGGATCACGACAATCTCCATCAATCTCCTCGGCTTGAAAGCACTTATCTCCGGTGAGTGAATATGGACATGCTCTCGACGTAGCCATGGGATAAGCCAAGCAAACTCCTCTAGGGAATTCCAAACAGTACACAGACATGGGTAACAACTCCAGTGGACAAGATATCACAATGTATCTCGCCCACCCATGTCGGTGAAGTTATATGCACCCATCAAAAGTAAGTCTCTGGTGGTATCTGGTGGCTCAGAATAAGATGTATCTCCGTCAAAAAGCTGAAGTGATGAAACTGGTGGGCCCGTCAGTGGTGCAGAATGGTCCTCCTGTTGTGACTCCATAGGTTGAGACTGGGAGGGGTCAGGATGAGGCTGGGACGAGGTGGCAGGCAATAACAAAAGTTGTGGCTCACACATGGGTGGCAAGAAAAGGTCTACGTGCACACACTCGTCATAGTAAGGCGTCGAGTCTTCAATACCGAATACTCAGTCTATCCCCATATTTTGAAGGATGATAAATTCATATGCATTTATACTGATCCATCGCATGACTATATAAGGACTCACTCGGTGAACGCTTAAGTTTCTAGTCGTTCAGTGTAGGAACCACTCAAGTCGAATGTGAATCATTACCTACCCTCCAATTTCAAAAATCTGATTTCTCATGTACTGAACTGCTTGAATCTTATAATAATCATTATTTATTGCAATTTTACATCGGGCAAACTGAAACAATTCAAGTAAGTGATGTAGGAAATGCAATGAACACGAATCAGGCAGCATAGAATAGTCAAGCACAACATGTAAATGATCATGCAAATGATGAACCCAAAAGATGGCGCTCGCATGAATGATGCATGAGTAACACGACAGACACGGTACACGGATAAACAACACGCTCCATGTGGCGAAGGTTCCTGGAGAGGGGTGGTTTGTCAGGAGGTTCGTTGGGAGGAGTGTAATAAACCTCAGTGAGTGTGCAAAGAGTGTCAGAATGACTGTGTGAAACATCAACACCCCAATACGAACTCATATGGTTCCTAATATCTCTCCAGGAACGTGACGCATCATGCGGCTCACCAGGGGGTACATATGAAAATTCGTCGTGAAGGCAATGAGCACATGAGTGAATAACAAATACATCAATAATAGATTGTGAAACTCGAGTGTGGCGAGTACCACTAATAAGAAAGAGCTCATCTGGTGGGTCAGCAAGCGGTATGTTTAGGAACTCATCACGAGTGGGGTAGATCTAATGCTCAATTCTCAGTACATCGGGAGGACGCTCAAGCGTTCATAAGAAGAGTCCTGCGTACTCAATGCTACACTCAAGACCCTCTCTCTAAAACAAAATAAGGGACGAGAATTGGAGAGATGTCAATAAGGCAATGCTCACATATGACTCGCTCATTGGGATGGTAATCTCACAGGGAAGTGGTGGTGTAAGACCCTATTTTTTTTTCAAGTTGTTGCAACAAATCGGACTCTTGTTGCAATAAACCGGGGTCTTAAGCCCAGAATCGCCGCTTTGCGGTGACACCAACACACGGGGAAGGTCGCCACTACAAAACGCCGATCCTGTCGGCAATTTCGATCACAGAAGAACATAGAAGGAGTAAGATAATTAAAATTGTAAGTCCACATCACATTATATATATTAGTCCATCAATGAGTACAATTAAGTAAAGAAGTAAATGGGCTTAAGCCCAGTACATGATTCCTCACTACAATTCTCTCGCGGAAGCAAATCCACTACTAAACACTCACGGGTCCTAAGATAGGTGTTCCTGTGCTAGTCTGGCCCACCTCCAACGGCACCGTACTCCGCTGCTGCTGCAACTAGGTTGGTAAGCGGAGGCGGTGGGTTTGGCCTCGCCCACCTCTAGGTTGGTATCTGTACTACCAAACCTAGACCTATCGTACGCCTCAACGCTAAGAACACACAGCGGAGCTCCCGCGTACTCTTGCCGGCTGGCGCACCAGACTCTCTTTGGCTTAATGCATAAAGCATACACAACCGAGCCAACGTATCGACGTTGGTACGAACGACCGTCAATACCGAAGACTCACCACCTGTCCTATGCACATGTAATCATGACTATATTTCCAACCGAGCCAACGCTCCCCGGACTATCCCGTCCGTCACAAACAATCCGAGCCATCGGCTCCTCGGGCTAACCTGCCTGCCACAACAACCACCGAGCCTACCGCTCGTGAGACCATACCTAACCTACCTCCCACAACACTGGGGATAGTGCTTGTGAATATTGTTATAGTTACTCTTGTACTTTAATACTTCTTCCTACGACTTAGGTTAACCTTGGACTTCCCAAGGACTACCCGGTGAAGGGCTCGCAGCGGTACTAGGTGTACAACCCTCATATTTCCCGAGTCGGTGCGACCCGACCCGGATGAAACCAAGATAGCAAGGGTGGCCAGGACGGACAAAACGACGGCAAAGAGAGGCCGCGGGGAAGGCGGGGGGAGCACCCGCTCCCCCGACTCTCTTCGGGCGAGTGGGAGGGGCCTCCCACTCGCCAATCACCCTTAGGCGAGTGGGAGAGACCCTCCCACTCACCCGGGCGAGTGGGAGGGGCCCTCCCACTCGCCGGGCGAGTGGGAGGAGCCCTCCCACTCGCCGGCCACCTTGGGGGCGAGTGGGAGGAATTCCCCCACTCGCCCGGTACATTGGGGGGATTGGCATGGCCTCCCGTGAGGGGGGAAGTGGGCATCTCGAGTCCCATTCGCTCCCCTCATGCGTTGATCGTTCGTGGTCATGGTTGGACTGCGGATAGCAGGATCTTGGCTATCCGCAGTCCATTTTTGGGAAAGTCTATAAATAGACCCCCATGGGCACCTTGGGAAGGGTTGGTTCCTACCCCCTCCCTCGCGTGTGAGCAATCACTACCCCTCCCCTCCCCTTGACGTTGAAGGTGGTCGGTGAGGTGTTCCTTAGTGCCCTCCAAGGTGCCCAGGCTCAGCATTGGCTTGGGAGGGGAAGCGCTCTAAGATCTTCCGGGTATGTGGTGGGACCTCCTCGCTGAAGCTTAAGGGGTTCGTTTCTAGACTCAAGTGCTCTTCAAGGGCAAGTTCTCCTAGTTCTTAGTGACTGGTCAAGGGTCTCGCTCAGGTCAAGTAAGGGTTAGCTGCATCCCCCTTGCGAACGTCGAAACTGGGTTACTGGTTTCAACATTATGGTGCGGTGAGCGTGGAAGCAGCTAGTTCGGAAAGCTCTGGGCAAGTCTCATGGCTGGAAGCGATGAGCTGGGGGACTCACCCCTGCCGGGGAGTGCATGAAGAAAGGTGACTTCGAGGAGTTCAGGAAGTCAATCCGGGAAGTCTTGCGGTTTGCACTCCCCCCTCAGGGCGAGTACACGACATCGCCAACACCTGTGCTCGCCTCGCCGTCTTTGATGGAGATAGAGCAAGCGTGTTGGCAAGGGAAGGGGCCAGCCTCGGAGGAAGGCTTGAGCCTTCAAGCGCAAGCGCTCTTCAACGGCTCTCCTGGGGCCAGCTGCCCCGAGTGAGGGGGCAGGGAGGATGCCTCTGTCTCAACAGGAAGGGGACGTAGTCCCTGTTCATGATTCAACAAAAGCACGGGGAGACGCCACGAAGCTACGCAGATCGGTTCCAGAGGCAAGTCTCCCACCTGCAGGTTGACCAAGGAAGCAGGAAGGACCAGGAGAAAGGAAAGGAATAAGAAGACAGAGAAAGTGGAGGAGATGAGGAAAGAGATGGTCAAGGTGCATGTGACCAAGTAGGCCCAGAGGGGCGCGTTGTAATAAGCAGGTAGCTCCTCGATGATGAATGAAGAGGTTTCAGGTAACGCCTTGACTAAGTGGCTTGGGGTAAGTGTTGAGTTCCTCTGCCTCCAGGTGAAGGTAAGCACCTAGGACGTGGATGGGTACTCCGCTCCCATTTGGTAGCATCCCCGACTAGAGACCATTCTCCGGGCTCAGTCATGCCGGCAGATGGGAGGCTCATCGGGTCGACTCGCTACTTGGTAGCTGGACTGGGAAGGCGTTGAGTTCCTCTACCTCCAGGTAGGCTAGGCCCCTAGGACGTGGATGGGTACTTCCGCCTCCAATTGGATTGGGAAGGCGTTGAGTTCCTCTGCATCCAGGTGAGCTAAGCCCCTAGGACGTGGATGGGTACTTCCACCTCCAGTCGGACTGGGAAGGCGTTGAGTTCCTCTACCTCCAGGTAGGCTAGGCCCCTAGGACGTGGATGGGTACTTCCGCCTCCAATTGGATTGGGAAGGCGTTGAGTTCCTCTGCATCCAGGTGAGCTAAGCCCCTAGGATGTGGATGGGTACTTCCACCTCCAGTTGGACTGGGAAGGCGTTGAGTTCCTCTACCTCCAGGTAAGCTAGGCCCCTAGGACGTGGATGGGTACTTCCGCCTCCAATTGAATTGGGAAGGCGTTGAGTTCCTCTGCATCCAGGTGAGCTAAGCCCCTAGGACACGGATGGGTACTTCCACCTCCAGTCAGGTTGGGAAGGCGTTGAGTTCCTCTGCCTCCAGGTGAAGGTAAGCACCTAGGACGCGGACGGATACTTCCGCCTCCAATCGGTAAGATCCCTGACTATAGACCATTCTCTAGGCTCAGTCATGCCGACAGATGGGAGGTTCATCAGGTTGACTCGCGGCAGGTAAGATTTCAAGAAGGACGATCAGTTCGGTAAGATGGTTGAATCCCTCCGCCCCTCAGTGAAGGTAAGCACCTGGGATGTGAACTGGTCCTCCGCCCCCGGTAGTTCGAGAAAGTGTTGATTTCCCTCCCCCTCCAGGTGAGCTCGGCTCCCTGGTAGGTGTGGAGTTTCCTCCCCCTCCAGGTGAGCTCGACTCCCTGGTAGGTGTGGAGTTTCCTCCCCCTCCAGGTGAGTTCGACTCCCTGGTAGGTGTGGAGTTCTCTCCCCCTCCAGGTGAGCTCGGCTCCCTGGTAGGTGTGGAGTTTCCTCCCCCTCCAGGTGAGTTCGACTCCCTGGTAGGTGTGGAGTTCTCTCCCCCTCCAGGTGAGCTCGGCTCCCTGGTAGGTGTGGAGTTTCCTCCCCCTCCAGGTGAGCTTGGCTCCCTGGTAGGTGTGGAGTCCCCCCCCCTTCCAGGTGAGCTCGGCTCCCTGGTAGGTGTGGAGTTTCCTCCCCCTCCAGGTGAGTTCGACTCCCTGGTAGGTGTGGAGTTCTCTCCCCCTCCAGGTGAGCTCGGCTCCCTGGTAGGTGTGGAGTTTCCTCCCCCTTCCAGGTGAGCTCGGCTCCCTGGTAGGTGTGGAGTTTCCTCCCCCTCCAGGTGAGCTCGGCTCCCTGGTAGGTGTGGAGTCCCCTCCCCTTCCAGGTGAGCTCGGCTCCCTGGTAGGTGCGGAGTTTCCTCCCCCTCCAGGTGAGCTCGACTCCCTGGTAGGTGTGGAGTTTCCTCCCCCTCCAGGTGAGTTCGACTCCCAGGTAGGTGTGGAGTTCTCTCCCCCTCCAGGTGAGCTCGGCTCCCTGGTAGGTATGGAGTTTCCTCCCCTTCCAGGTGATCTCGGCTCCCTGGTAGGTGTGGAGTTTCCTCCCCCCCTCCAGGTGAGCTCGACTCCCTGGTAGGTGTGGAGTTTCCTCCCCCTCCAGGTGAGTTTGACTCCCTGGTAGGTGTGGAGTTCTCTCCCCCTCCAGGTGAGCTCGGCTCCCTGGTAGGTGTGGAGTTTCCTCCCCTTCCAGGTGAGCTCGGCTCCCTGGTAGGTGTGGAGTTTCCTCCCCCTCCAGGTGAGCTCGACTCCCTGGTAGGTGTGGAGTTTCCTCCCCCTCCAGGTGAGTTCGACTCCCTGGTAGGTGTGGAGTTCTCTCCCCCTCCAGGTGAGCTCGACTCCCTGGTAGGTGTGGAGTTTCCTCCCCCTCCAGGTGAGCTCGGCTCCCTGGTAGGTGTGGAGTTTCCTCCCCCTCCAGTTGAGCTCGACTCCCTGGTAGGTGTGGAGTTTCCTCCCCCTCCAGGTGAGCTCGGCTCCCTGGTAGGTGTGGAGTTTCCTCCCCTTCCAGGTGAGCTCGGCTCCCTGGTAGGTGTGGAGTTTCCTCCCCCTCCAGGTGAGCTCGACTCCCTGGTAGGTGTGGAGTTTCCTCCCCCTCCAGGTGAGTTCGACTCCCTGGTAGGTGTGGAGTTCTCTCCCCCTCCAGGTGAGCTCGACTCCCTGGTAGGTGTGGAGTTTCCTCCCCTTCCAGGTGAGCTCGGCTCCCTGGTAGGTGTGGAGTTTCCTCCCCCTCCAGGTGAGCTCGACTCCCTGGTAGGTGTGGAGTTTCCTCCCCCTCCAGGTGAGTTCGACTCCCTGGTAGGTGTGGAGTTCTCTCCCCCTCCAGGTGAGCTCGGCTCCCTGGTAGGTGTGGAGTTTCCTCCCCCTCCAGGTGAGCTCGGCTCCCTGGTAGGTGTGGAGTTTCCTCCACCTCCAGGTGAGATCGACTCCCTGGTAGGTGTGGAGTCCCCTCCCCTTCCAGGTGAGCTCGGCTCCCTGGTAGGTGTGGACTTCCCACCTTCCACCTCAGGCCGAGTTCAGCTCGACTAGAGGTGTTGAGTTTCCCTCCACTTTCGGTCGAGCTTAGTCCGACCTCAGGTGTTGATCTTTCTCCACCTCCTGTTGAGCTCGGCTTGCCGGAGGGGTGTTTAGTGGAGAAAGGTTCGTTCCCCACCTCGGGTCGAGTTCAACTCGACTAGAGGTGTTGAGTTTCCCTCCACTTTCGGTCGAGCTTAGTCCGACCTCAGGTGTTGAGCTTTCTCCACCTCCTGTTGAGCTCGGCTCACCGGAGGGGTGTTTTGTGGAGAAAGGTTCGTTCCCCACCTCGGGTCGAGTTCAGCTCGACTAGAGGTGTCGAGTCTCCCTCCACCTTTGGTCGAGCTTAGTCCGACCTCAGGTGTTGAGCTTTCTCCACCTTCTGTTGAGCTCGGCTCGCCGGAGTGGTGTTTAGTGGAGAAAGGTTCGTTTTCCACCTCAGGCCGAGTTCAGCTCGACTAGAGGTGTTGAGTTTCCCTCCACTTTCGGTCGAGCTTAGTCCGACCTCAGGTGTTGAGCTTTCTCCACCTCCTGTTGAGCTCGGCTCACCGGAGGGGTGTTTAGTGGAGAAAGGTTCGTTCCCCACCTCGGGTCGAGTTCAGCTCGACTAGAGGTGTCGAGTCTCCCTTCACCTTCGGTCGAGCTTAGTCCGACCTCAGGTGTTGAGCTTTCTCCACCTCCTGTTGAGCTCGGCTCGCCGGAGGGGTATTTAGTGGAGAAAGGTTCGTTTTTCACCTCAGGCCGAGTTCAGCTCGACTAGAGGTGTTGAGTTTCCCTCCACTTTCGGTCGAGCTTAGTCCGACCTCAGGTGTTGAGCTTTCTCCACCTCCTGTTGAGCTCGGCTCGCCGGAGGGGTGTTTAGTGGAGAAAGGTTCGTTCCCCACCTCGAGTCGAGTTCAACTCGACTAGAGGTGTTGAGTTTCCCTCCACTTTCGGTCAAGCTTAGTCCGACCTCAGGTGTTGAGCTTTCTCCACCTCCTGTTGAGCTCGGCTCACCGGAGGGGTGTTTAGTGGAGAAAGGTTCGTTCCCCACCTCAGGTCGAGTTCAGCTCGACTAGAGGTGTCGAGTCTCCCTCCACCTTCGGTCGAGCTTAGTCCGACCTCAGGTGTTGAGCTTTCTCCACCTCCTGTTGAGCTCGGCTCGCCGGAGGGGTGTTTAGTGGAGAAAGGTTCGTTCTCCACCTCAGGCCGAGTTCAGCTCGACTAGAGGTGTTGAGTTTCCCTCCACTTTCGGTCGAGCTTAGTCCGTCCTCAGGTGTTGATCTTTCTCCACCTCCTGTTGAGCTCGACTCGCCGGAGGGGTGTTTAGTGGAGAAAGGTTCGTTCCCCACCTCGGGTCGAGTTCAGCTCGACTAGAGGTGTTGAGTTTCCCTCCACCTTCGGTCGGGTTTAGCTCGACCTAAGGTGCCGAGTGTTCTCCACCTCCAGTTAGGCTCGGCTCAAAGGAGGGGTGTGTATAGAAGAAGGGTTTTCCCTTCGTCTCAAAGTAATTTCAGCTGAAAAGCTTGGCAGAGGTTCCCCGATGACGGATCCTTTCGTGGATTCCCCTAAGGTCCCACCTACTCGTCAAATAGGTGAGTTGGACTTTCTTTCCGAGCTTGGGGCAAGCTCGCAAAGAGCGGGGATTGTGTACAACCCTCATATTTCCCGAGTCGGTGCGACCCGACCCGGATGAAACCAAGATAGCAAGGGTGGCCAGGACGGACAAAACGACGGCAAAGAGAGGCCGCGGGGAAGGCGGGGGGAGCACCCGCTCCCCCGACTCTCTTCGGGCGAGTGGGAGGGGCCTCCCACTCGCCAATCACCCTTAGGCGAGTGGGAGAGACCCTCCCACTCACCCGGGCGAGTGGGAGGGGCCCTCCCACTCGCCGGGCGAGTGGGAGGGGCCCTCCCACTCGCCGGGCGAGTGGGAGGAGCCCTCCCACTCGCCGGCCACCTTGGGGGCGAGTGGGAGGAATTCCCCCACTCGCCTGGTACATTGGGGGGATCGGCATGGACTCCCGTGAGGGGGGAAGTGGGCATCTCGAGTCCAACTCGCTCCCCCTCATGCGTTGATCGTTCGTGGTCATGGTTGGACTGCGGATAGCAGGATCTTGGCTATCCGCAGTCCATTTTTGGGAAAGTCTATAAATAGACCCCCATGGGCACCTTGGGAAGGGTTGGTTCTTACCCCCTCCCTCGCGTGTGAGCAATCACTACCCCTCCCCTCCCCTTGACGTTGAAGGTGGTCGGTGAGGTGTTCCTTAGTGCCCTCCAAGGTGCCCAGGCTCAACATTGGCTTGGGAGGGGAAGCGCTCTAAGATCTTCCGGGTATGTGGTGGGACCTCCTCGCTGAAGCTTAAGGGGTTCGTTTCTAGACTCAAGTGCTCTTCAAGGGCAAGTTCTCCTAGTTCTTAGTGACTGGTCAAGGGTCTCGCTCAGGTCAAGTAAGGGTTAGCTGCATCCCCCTTGCGAACGTCGAAACTGGGTTACTGGTTTCAACACTAGGAACTATGATGGGCTGAATCCCAAAGTTCCCTTTCTCAAGTCACTTATTATTAATTGGTCACTACCCATGACTCATCACCATTAATTGTTATATTCAACCTAACCCTAGTTCATTTGACTCCCCTCTACGGAAAGACGATCTTTCGTCGATCCCGAGCTCTACCCGAACACTAGTCAACTAACCCCCTCACCATCTTGACTCCAAGTGGTGAGCTCATTCTCACTCCATCAAAATCAGTACACTATTGACCCCAACTCCGCATATCCATTCTAACTAAAACCCATTTCTTCAGTTTTACTATGTGCAGCCCACCCTATACTATATGATGTACATGATAGGAGATGTCACAAATATTTATCCCACAGCCCTAAGATAATTACTGGAGGTTCATCATGTCATAATTAAGCTAATTCTAGAAATTCATAATTTTCCTAATTAATTCAGCAATTATTTAATATTCTCCAAGACAAGGGCTTCTATGGTTTTGAACTTCAAGTATAAGATTTCCTTATGCACTGGCCATGACAAAATTATGATAAATATAAGGCATCAATGTAACACCCCAAACCTTCAGAACTGAGAAATCGGGTTCTGTGAGCTAACACCCGGCGGTAGCAGGTACAGCCTGGCGGTAGCTGTCGTCGATCTCTGATCGACGCTCGGCGATGTCTAGTAGAACGACTAACGCGCAGCGGTAGCTGTCGTCGATCTCCGATCTGAGATCGACGCGATGACCCGTGTTTCATCATCGAACCACTAACGCGCGGCGGTAGGGGGTACCGCGGGGCGGTAGGTTTAGACATCGGTTTTTAGGAAACGATAGCGGCACGTTGTTTCAGCGGTTAGCGTACGGGAGAAGTAACCGGCGCCGCTACCGCGCGGCGGTAGCTATCGGAAACCGGAAATCAAGAACTGATCGTGGCCGTAAGTCGATTTTAAGTCCGATCCGACGGCTGGGACTTGTCTCCACTGTTGATATCCGAGTGTTTAGGGTTTTCAGCCCATTTGATCTTTGGGTTTCTCTTTCTAAGTGTTAGAGAGAGGGGAGAGCAAAGGAGGAAGAAGAAGGAAGATTGCCGGAGCTTTGAAGCCCCTAACTACGAACTGAGCCCAGATCCGCGAAGGCAAAGTCATTGCGGTTAGTTTCATCCGGAGAAATCGTCCCCATTCCTCCATGGAGCCGAGAAAGAAAACTAGGGTAATGATTCTCTTCTTGGACATGTGAAGTCCTCTTCCTTTTGCATAGGAAACCCCCTCCCACGAGTTGGTGGCGAGTGTGGGGATCTCCTTAGGGTTGATACAGGGTATCCTCTCTAATTTTGCATTTAGAGTTCGGAATCGGAGTACGAACATAAGCATGGTGTGTGAAGCCCATCCAGAAAGTTGGTCCGGATTAGTGATGTTTCATGATAGTTGATTTGCCGGGGAAGACCCGTGTTGTTTGATGTATTTTCGGGTTGTATGTAGTAGGTGTTGCTGTAGGGAACTTTGGAATCTAAGTCCTAGGGATACCCAGAAATTTGGGGCAGAAACATAGTTCTGTCCGGTACCGCCCGGCGGTAGCTCCCAGGGAGCTTTATGTTGATGTGGGCCTGTCTCTTGTAGACTTGATGTCTAGAACGTGAAACTGGGAGTACCCAGTTAAGGTGGTCGTGAGTGCCAGCCATTTCGCATAGCGCGGCTATGTGTGTTATGAGGAACGGGCAAGGGGAGGTTGACCCGCGTCGTAGTCGTTGACTAGGCGATTTGAGCAACGGGAAAGAGCCGGAACTGTACCCGCACTATGACCGACGAGTCGAACCGGCTAAAGTAACTGACAAATCCTCGTGCCCAAAGGAGAGAGTCTGTATTCGGACTATGCAACGAATGCTCAATGTGGAAATTAAAGTACACAAAATGAAGAGTGCTTGTGAGCACGAAACGCGCAGTGGCGGGTGCCGGCGTTTGTGATGTGTGGTGCTTTGGTTGCACCTTGTGCCTGAAGATATATATTATTACTGTGCTAACACTTATATGCAGAGAAGGAGCCCGCCACCCCGAGAGTGGGGTAGGGTCGTTATAATTTGGTCAGCCTTAGTTGACCGATGTTGTGTTTGCCACCGCTTGGTGGAATGTTGCGTGCAGGTGCTGCGGAGCCAAGTGGGAAGTAGCAGGACTAAAGTTCCTTTTGCTGTGCGGGCCCTCGAAGGCCCAAATACTACTGTTTACTGCTTTCTAGTTTGCCGGCCTGCGTGCCGATGTATGAAATCCATGTAGTATTTTGTAAACTCATGTAAGGCCTTAAGGCCATATTACTTTTGTTGTGTTGACTTCATTCCTAATTTAGTATGTGGACATGTTATTACTGAAACTCAAATATTATGCTTCCGTTTAGTGTAACTCTGAGATATGTGTGCATGCTTATCATTTCGTGACTCTTCAGTGTGCTTTCAATATGGCGTGGGGTCCCGGCCGGACCTACTGTTATATCGTTTGGACATAGAGGTGTTACAATTTGGTATCAGAGCTAGGTTCTCGATCCTTAGTCTTCCGAATTCGAGGGCGAATTCTTTTAGGGGGTGGAGAGCACGTTCGTGCGTCACCCAAATACGTTTAAAACATCGAAAATAACACATAAATGTCCACTTAGGAATGAAAATACAACTTATTTGGTTGCTGACTGTGGAACCTGAGCGTTCCTTTGATTGTTGTTTGTTAAGATAGAGTCGCTAAATTGCTTGTTGTGCAATTATAGGTGACGAGGAGTGGTGCTGAGCAGTCGCAAGCTCAGCATTCTGCGAAGAGTAATGCTCCTGAGGTTGTGCCTACACCTCCCCTCTCTGCGGAATCCATTCGTTTGGTTGCGGAAGCGGTGCTTGCTATGATCAGAGCGCATCCTCAAGATCAAGTGCACCCGGTGTGACCCCAGTGCAGGCTGGTGGTGTAGAGCCGGTGGCGATGAGGCAAGCACCTATTGAGCCTCTGATGGCCAGGCGAGCTACAGAAAGGCAGCTTAAGCATGTGATGAGTTTCCACCCTCCTACGTTTTCGGGAGTGGAAGCATCGGATCAGGTCGAAGACTGGCTCTCACGGATAAGGAGAATCTTGGAGGCAACAGAGACAGAAGAAAGACAGAAGGTAACCATAGCCACTTTCCTGTTGGAGGGAGAGGCAAGGCGTTGGTGGGATGAGGTGGAGATGCACCAGTTGGTTGGTAGGCGGCTACCTGATGCGCCGATCGAGGAATTCTCAAGGCTATTTCTGGCCAGGTACCTCCCTTCCACGCAGAGAATTGCGTTGGAAAACCAGTTTCAGCGATTGACTCAAGGAGAAAGTTTGGTTGATGAGTATTTGCACGAGTTCACAAGACTGGGGCGGTATGCGAATTTCGCATTTGCGGACGAAGAAAGGAGGGCTGAGGGATGAGCTGAGACTGCTTCTCTCAAGTTCAGTGAATCATGGTATTCTATCCCTAACAAATACTGCCCGCTCGTTGGAAAACGACATGAAAAGGGTTCATGGGAAGAAGGATCTCTCAGGGAAGAAGCAAGAGTTGAAGGCTTCGAACTCTTCGAGGTCGGATTATAGTGGTCGGTGGAAGAAGAAGTCAAGGTCGTCTGGACCAGCTCCTTCTGCAGTTTCAGGAGCAACTATCGGGCAAGGTTCGCCCACCTGCTATAGATGTGGAAAGGCGGGGCACCTCGCTCGTGACTGTCGGAGTGGTCCACCCACTTGCTATACGTGTGGAAAAGCGGGACATGTATCTCGAGATTGCCGCAGTGGTCCGCCAAGGACTGAGAAGAAGGCAGGAGCATCCTATGCTGAAAAAGGGAAAGCGGCGGAGTCATCTGCTTCCCACTTTATTCCTGCACAGCCTCGAGTCTACAGTCTAGGCCAACATGAGGCCATTAAGCAGAACGGCGTGGTGACAGGTACATCTTAGCTCATAGTTTTGTCTACTCTTTTCTTTATATGTGATGCCTTGCAAACTACTTAACTTGTTTGAATTAGGCTTTGTCCTTATTCGGGACTGTCTGGCGAGAGCACTGTTTGATATAGGTGCTTCTCATTCATTCGTATCGGAAGACTTCGTAAGGCGGCTCGGAATGCCTACTCACTTAGTGGCTGATGGGCTGGATGTGTTACTACCTAACGGATGCTCGATGCGTGCGGACAGGTCGTGTGATGTGGTATTGCATATAGGAAAGAGGGATATCGGGTTGAAGGCATCCGTGCTATCGATATCCGAGTTTGATGTAATTCTCGGCATGGACTGGCTCTCGGATCAGCATGCCCGGATTGACTGTAATTTAAAAGAAGTCACGTTGGGAAGGAAGACCGAACGCAAGACCAAATTTGTTGGATTGCGAGGCTCGAACAAGACATTGATATCTGCTCTCAAAGTGGTCAAGGCAGTTCGGAAGGGTGCAGGGTTGTTCTTCACACTGTTGGAGGCGGTGGAGCCACCATCCAGTTTGAGTGACATCCCGGTTGTATCAGAGTTTGCGGACGTATTTCCAGAGAATCTCCCTGGGGCTCCACCTCAGCGAGAGATCGACTTCACTATTGAGTTGGTGCCAGGTGCGAAACCTGTGGCCCGCTCACCGTATAGAATGGCCCCGAAGGAGATGGCAGAGCTGAAGGTTCAGTTGCAAGCACTGCTAGAGCAGGGCTACATACGGCCAAGCTCATCGCCTTGGAGCGCTCCGTGTTGGAGCTTGCTTTCCGCATCTCTTGGTTTGAGAATAACAAATACCATGATGTATTTGATCTAGTCTTTTGTGTGTTTATAGTGGCCAGGTTGTACAGGTTCAATGAGGAGACAAGTCCTCGTTCATGGGCATGATCTGAGAACGACAAGTCTAAGGTTGGATGAGTTTTGTGTGCTGATCTTAAAATGGCCATAACTTTCAATCCAGGAAGAGTTACAGAACGTGCCACCCCATTTCGGAGATGAGAACGACTCAATCTACAGTTTGGAGTAGTTTCGGACGGCAAAAATGAAGAGGAGCTGTCGCCCAGGCGACAGCTGATGTCACCCAAGCGATAGCTGATGTCGCCCAGGCGACAGCTGATGTCGCCCAGGCGACAGCTGATGTCGCCCAGGCGACAGCAGAGAAGTTACAACTACTTCCCCCACGGCAGCACGACGAAAGGCAGTTTTGAGCTGTCGGAAATCCGACATCGATGTCGCGCAGGCGACAGCTCGGAGGTTACAACAACTGCCCACGACAGCACCACGACCGGCAGTTTTGCGCTGTCGGAAATTTCCGATAGCTGATGTCGCCCAGGCGACAGCGAAATTCTATAAATTGGCTCCTTTTGTTCGTGCATTCAAGCTCTGAAGATTCTAAGTCCCTTCCTGAGTGCATTCCATCCAGAGAGCTCCAGAACCTCATGAACACCCATTTATGCTGAGAAGGTTTGAAATTGAAGACGAGATCGGACGCGCTTCTACATCAAGGATCATCTCGAGGCTTCAACCTTCATTTCAGAGATCTGAATTTCTATGGAGTTCTTATTTTATCTTGTATTTTCATTTATATACATTTTACTTTGTATTGGTAGGGAAAATCGCTTCCTTGTGCGGAGCGTCTAAGTCCTTGCGTGGCTTAGGGGAAAATCGCTTCCTTGTGCGGAGCGTCCAAGTCCTTGCGTGGCTTGGTGGGAAATCGTGACCTTGTGTGCTACGTCTAGATCTTGGGAAGATCTAGAGGATAGGCTTGGGCTTGGTCTAGGGAGAGACAAGTGATAGCCTTCCGATCCTTGGGAGAAGGATTGGTAAACAAAAAGAAATTTACATTTGCACGCCTCCGATTTCTAGCGATATAGAAATCAAATTTATATAAACACTTTTTCATATAATATAATCATGTCTCTTTTGTGTTTACTTGATTTCTATCATTTGGCGTAATCTCTATTATATTGTGTTCTAAGTTTTCAATTCTAAATCTAAATTGTTTATGTCAATCTCCTTCATTATAAAACAATTTAGTAATTATCTTGAAAATTATAGAAAGAATTTTATTCCCTTATTCACCCCCCCCCCCCTCTAAGGGCGTCGTAAGATCCAACAATTGGTATCAGAGGAAGGTTATTCCAAATCGGCTTAACAACCGGGAATAATGGCGTCTCTTGATCATGATCTCGCTTCTACTAGTGGGGAAAATTTTAATATAAATGAAAAAATATTATCACCACCTTTATTTATGGGCAAAAATTTTAAAGGGTGGAAAATATTAATGAAAAATTTTCTTAAGGCCTTAGATGAAAAAGTTTGGAATATTACTATTAAAAAGCCATCTAGCGTACTAACTAGAAACGAAATTATTTTAAATGCAAAATCTATGAATAGTATATTTTGTGCGTTAGACCAAAATATTTTCAAACTTATTTATACTTTACCTACCGCATATGAAATTTGGAGTTTTCTTGAAAGAACTTATGATTCTCCTTCTACAGGTACGGAACATTCACAAGAACCGGAGAATATGCAAGCCTATGCAAATATTCAAGAAAGTTACACAAAGGATGGATCCATAGAATGCGCATCAAGCGGAAAGGATGATGGACACTCTTGTTTGGAAGAGAAAGATGAAGAAGACAACGTCACAATATTGGACTCAGTTGATGGCAAAACATCAAGCAAAAGAGAAGACGGAAACTATAACAAGGTAAGAAAATCTAAATCTTCTCTTTTAGTAACTAATTCTATTTCTACATTTCGTGTGCTTAAATTTGCTAAACGTAAAATTTCAAAGTTGAAACATACTAATTCCAAATTACGTTTAGAAAATAAAACTTTAAAAGCAAACACTAAAGTAGAATCTTATATTGATGTTTCAAATTCTTGTTCATGCTCTTTAATTGAAAATGCTAAACCTTGTTTTGATTATAATTCTTTTAAGGAAGAACTCAAGGTTTTAGAAAAAGGACTTTTAATTTCAAAAGAACATAATGAAAAATTGATAAAAGAAAATGATAATTTAAAGGATAAACTAGAATCATTAAAAATGTTTATTCAAAAATTTTCATATAATGAAAAATCTCTTTTTTCTAGTTTATCAAATTTTCAAAAGTCTAAAAGCTTAACTTCATATTATAAGAGTAGGTCTATAAGAAAGAGTGGAAATGAAAATCATCTAAATAAGGACCAATCATTTAAAACATTTTGTAACTCACTCTTTCAACATTCAATTCTAAAGAAAGACAATCACTCTTATAAATTTTCAAAGAATCCATATAATAAAATTCATTATGATTATCAACATCAATCTATTTTGAAAAATAATTTGAATAAGCATAAATCTCAAATGAATTATTTTTCAAACAAATACAATCATATAAAGATGTCACATAATCATAATATGAATTTTAAAGATAAACAACCAAGGTATGAATGGAGACCCTTAAAGAAAAATGACACATCAACTTTAATAGAAAGGGCTCATTTATCCTTGTCTCCTAAAAAATCATCATGTCGTATTTGGGTACCCAAAGGAACCATCCCTCATGGTCCCCTTTGGATATCTAAATCTCGTATTCATTAGTATCCTATCATTTGCATGAAGTAGAAACAATTAAAAATGAAATATCAATTCTCTAATTCATGATATGCTTAATTGTTTTTTCTTTTGTTTGTTTTCTTATTTTTGAGCCAACACGCTAAGGTCACTTAGATATATTATGAAATATGACTTTTACATTTTAAGCCTAATGTTTATCAAATCAAAATTGAATTAAATTAAACATAAAGTCGTAATTTTTAAGTGATCTATCTTTTCTTTTTGTTTTATCCTTTTTAAATCCTTTGCCTATAAATGTCTTATATTATCATTATAAATTGAATGCTAAATTTTCTAAATGATATTATCAAGACTAATGAAATTACTTTCAAAATTGGATTTAAATGGATTTTTAGGGGTCTTAGGCTAAAATATTAAATGCGCAACTAATTGCATATTTGTCTATTTTTCGTTGCTGCATATAATAGCCCATATATTGAAAATCATAATCGAGAAAAATCAGAATCAAATAATATCAAAAACAATGTGTTTTAAATCAAATATAGTAACTCTGTTGCTAACGCCAGGCGTTATCACTAACGCTGGCGGTAACATATTTTCCTAAAAATTCGGATTTTCTCTAAAAAAAATTATTTTTACCATCATTGTTGTCAAATACCTTGTATTTGTTTTGTCTAATTTCTAAAAATAAAATCAAAAAGAAAATTTACAAAAATGATGAATATGATTTCACAATCACCACCATGATCTATTAATATCCTATGCTAAAATTCACTATAATCATATATCATAATTCATGATCCATCAAGACCTATCTTAAATCAACTAATTCTATCAACCTTAGGAATTATGAAATATATGATTGCAATTGGTATTATAGTTTCATATCTTGTTTTGTGTGTGTGATGTGCATCTTTATTGTTTGCATGAATCTCATTATCTTTAGACCTATGGATTAACTTGATATCAACAAGATGAAATCAAATAGAATTGTCACTTCTTTCTAGGTCTATGAAAATTCAAAACTCTATGTTTGAATACATGCAACTCAATCTTATATCTGTCCATCTTTACTTAGCTTTGCACCATGTTGTCCTAATTCATCACACTAGCATTATCACGTACCATAGATAGAAATCAATGCTCATGCTAGTTATATCTTGCAATGCTAAAGTAAATTATATCATTAAAATATGAAAATCTTATTTTCCTTTGTAGTTATTTGCATGAATAATAAATGACAAGGAAAACTCCACCAAGCACTACTCACCCTCCTGATAAGTCTTAATGAGCATTGTGAGGTTGAGCACCTTGGCTAAGAATTGTAAAGTGTCTTGTAGCAAACAATTTATACACCACTTCTCTTTTGTACACCGGATCACAAAAAATTGAAAATAAAGCTAATAAGTATAAAAGTGATCCCCCAAGCACTACTTTGCACCCTGATAAGTCTTAATAAGCATTGTGTGTGCAGAGCACCTTGGTAGTTGTACTATTTATTCATGTGCATTGAAATAGTGTGGAAGTAATATTATTTGTGTATTTTAATGTTGTGTTATTTCATTATATATGTCATGTGTTTTTGATTGATTCACTTGTATACTTTATCAAAACACTACTTTGTACACATCATTATCTTTCATAAAACTTCTACTCATGAGAATTGGATCCTAATGCTCATCTACTCAAATCTCTTCAAACTTAAGTAAATGCACTAGATAACAAAGCATGACCGCTACAATGTTTATGTTTAATTGAAATGAAAATTTTATTACATTGTAGTTTGTGTATCTTTTCTTGATATTATGAAATCATGTTTGCAATTTTTTTTATCTTAATGGAATAGCATCTCTTCAATCTTTAACTCAAACATCAACTTTTCAAATTTAAAACTCATTATCCTTTATATGGTTTTATCTTCTAAAATGATGTTTATGTTTAAGAGTGCTTATTATTTCTAACACTGTGTTTTCCTTTAAGCAAGTGGTATCTTAAAATAGAATGCTTACTTTATCATGTTAGCTATGATGCTTACTACTTTATGTTACATCATGCCTATATTTTTCTCAACAAGTAGTATTTAACAAGCTTTTGATTGCATCCTATTTTTCTTCTCGACATAAAATCTATTACTCTTATATACTCCCATATTTATTATTTCTTCATAATTATTCATTCTTTATTTCAAAATAACTTTTGATAATATCAAAAAAGGGGAGAAATATAAATTCAAGAAATCTCTTACTAATCTCAATTTTTCAGAATGCACCATTGCAATTAATTATAACATTTAGGGGGAGCATACATTTCGGGGGAGAATACAATTTAGGGGGAGTATATTAAAAAGTTTTCATGGAAAGCATCTATGTAGAGGGAGTGATATTGCTCGATCATGACAACCCACTTTTGGTAATAACAAAAGGGGGAGAATAAAATGAGAAATCTAGTGACAGATATTTAGGGGGAGTAAAATCTATCACGCAGTAAACCTTTTATTCATGCATATCTTTTATCGCACTTATCTATAAACTCACTAATTTCTCATATGGGTATTTGTTATTATCAAAAGGGGGAGATTGTTGGAGCTTGCTTTCCGCATCTCTTGGTTTGAGAATAACAAATACCATGATGTATTTGATCTAGTCTTTTGTGTGTTTATAGTGGCCAGGTTGTACAGGTTCAATGAGGAGACAAGTCCTCGTTCATGGGCATGATCTGAGAACGACAAGTCTCAGGTTGGATGAGTTTTGTGTGCTGATCTTAAAATGACCATAACTTTCAATCCAGGAAGAGTTACAGAACGTGCCACCCCATTTCGGAGATGAGAACGACTCAATCTACAGTCTGGAGTAGTTTCAGACGGCAAAAATGAAGAGGAGCTGTCGCCCAGGCGACAGCTGATGTCGCCCAGGCGACAGCAGAGAAGTTACAACTACTTCCCCCACGGCAGCACGACGAAAGGCAGTTTTGAGCTGTCGGAAATCCGACATCGATGTCGCCCAGGCGACAGCTCGGAGGTTACAACAACTGCCCACGATAGCACCACGACCGGCAGTTTTGCGCTATCGGAAATTTCCGACAGCTGATGTCGCCCAGGCGACAGCGAAATTCTATAAATTGGCTCCTTTTGTTCGTGCATTCAAGCTCTGAAGATTCTAAGTCCCTTCCTGAGTGCATTCCATCCAGAGAGCTCCAGAACCTCATGAACTCCCATTTATGCTGAGAAGGTTTGAAATTGAAGACGAGATCGGACGCGCTTCTACATCAAGGATCATCTCGAGGCTTCAACCTTCATTTCAGAGATCTGAATTTCTAGGGAGTTCTTATTTTATCTTGTATTTTCTTTTATATACATTTTACTTTGTATTGGTAGGGAAAATCGCTTCCTTGTGCGGATCGTCTAAGTCCTTGCGTGGCTTAGGGGAAAATCGCTTCCTTGTGCGGAGCGTCCAAGTCCTTGCGTGGCTTGGTGGGAAATCGTGGCCTTGTGTGCTACGTCTAGATCTTGGGAAGATCTAGAGGATAGGCTTGGGCTTGGTCTAGGGAGAGACAAGTGATAGCCTTCCGATCCTTGGGAGAAGGATTGGCAAACAAAGAGAAATTTACATTTGTACGCCTCCGATTTCTAGCGATATAGAAATCAAATTTATGTAAACACTTTTTCATATAATATAATCATGTCTCTTTTGTGTTTACTTGATTTCTATCATTTGGCATAATCTCTATTATATTGTGTTCTAAGTTTTCAATTCTAAATCTAAATTGTTTATGTCAATCTCCTTCATTATAAAACAATTTAGTAATTATCTTGAAAATTATAGAAAGAATTTTATTCCCTTATTCACCCCCCCCCTCTAAGGGCGTCGTAAGATCCAACACTCCGGTCCTCTTTGTGAAGAAGAAGGACAGAAGTTTGCGGTTGTGCATCGATTACCGCGAGTTGAACAAGCTAACAGAGAAGAACAAGTATCCGATTCCACGGATTGACGACTTATTTGATCAACTTGTGGGATCAACAGTATAGTCGAAGTTAGATTTGAAGACGGGCTATTGGCACTTGAGGATTCGGGAAAGTGACATTCCCAAGACAGCGTTTAGTACGCGTTATGGTCATTACGAGTTTACCGTAATGTCGTTTGGGCTAACGAATGCGCCATCAGTTTTCATGGACTTGATGCATAGGGTTTTTCGGAAATACTTGGACATGTTCGTGATCGTCTTTATTGACGACATTCTGGTGTATTCCAAATCTGAAGAGGAACATGCGGGGCACTTACGTATAGTTTTGGAGACCCTGACGATGAATCAACTCTATGCCAAATTCTCCAAGTGTGAATTTTGGCTATCATCAGTGGCTTTCCTTAGACACGTGGTTAGTGGAGAAGGTATTTCGGTGGATTCGTCGAAGATAGTGGCGATACAGGAGTGACCTGTTCTGACTACAATAGCGGAAGTCAGGAGTTTCCTTGGGCTTGCTGGCTACTACAGGCGCTTTGTGGAGAACTTCTCGCGGATTGCATTGCCTCTCACTACCTTGACGAGGAAGGATCAGAAGTTCGTTTGGTCGCCGGAGTGCGCGCGAGCTTTTGAAGAGTTGAAGAGACGGTTGACCACATCACCTATTTTGTGCTCGCCACGTGGTGCCGATGGATTTGAAGTTTATAGCGACGCCTCGGGGAGCGGCTTGGGCTGCGTTCTCCTACAGCATGGGAAGGTTATTGCGTACGGTTCCCGCCAACTGAAGGTGCACGAGAGGAACTAACCGGTCCACGACTTGGAGTTAGCGGCCGTGATCTTCGCGCTCAAGTTGTGGCGACACTACTTGTATGGTGTGAGCATTTCCATCTTCACGGATCATAAGAGCCTGAAGTACCTACTTCATCAGAGAGATCTGAATATGAGACAAAGGAGGTGGATGGAATTTCTTGGGGACTATACCTTTGATATCTAGTATACTCCCGGGAAGGGAAATGTGGTCGCGGATGCTTTGAGTCGTAAGACTCTAGGTTTTCTAGCCCTAACAAATACTGCCCGCTCGTTGGAAAACGACATGAAAAGGGTTCATGGGAAGAAGGATCTCTCAGGGAAGAAGCAAGAGTTGAAGGCTTCGAACTCTTCGAGGTCGGATTATAGTGGTCGGTGGAAGAAGAAGTCAAGGTCGTCTGGACCAGCTCCTTCTGCAGTTTCAGGAGCAACTATCGGGCAAGGTTCGCCCACCTGCTATAGATGTGGAAAGGCGGGGCACCTCGCTCGTGACTGTCGGAGTGGTCCACCCACTTGCTATACGTGTGGAAAAGCGGGACATGTATCTCGAGATTGCCGCAGTGGTCCGCCAAGGACTGAGAAGAAGGCAGGAGCATCCTATGCTGAAAAAGGGAAAGCGGCGGAGTCATCTGCTTCCCACTTTATTCCTGCACAGCCTCGAGTCTACAGTCTGGGCCAACATGAGGCCATTAAGCAGAACGGCGTGGTGACAGGTACATCTTAGCTCATAGTTTTGTCTACTCTTTTCTTTATATGTGATGCCTTGCAAACTACTTAACTTGTTTGAATTAGGCTTTGTCCTTATTCGGTACTGTCTGGCGAGAGCACTGTTTGATATAGGTGCTTCTCATTCATTCGTATCAGAAGACTTCGTAAGGCGGCTCAGAATGCCTACTCACTTAGTGGCTGATGGGCTGGATGTGTTACTACCTAACGGATGCTCGATGCGTGCGGACAGGTCGTGTGATGTGGTATTGCAGATAGGAAAGAGGGATATCGGGTTGAAGGCATCCGTGCTACCGATATTCGAGTTTGATGTAATTCTCGGCATGGACTGGCTCTCGGATCAGCATGCCCGGATTGACTGTAATTTAAAAGAAGTCACGTTGGGAAGGAAGACCGAACGCAAGACCAAATTTGTTGGATTGCGAGGCTCGAACAAGACATTGATATCTGCTCTCAAAGTGGTCAAGGCAGTTCGGAAGGGTGCAGGGTTGTTCTTCACACTGTTGGAGGCGGTGGAGCCACCATCCAGTTTGAGTGACATCCCGGTTGTATCAGAGTTTGCGGACGTATTTCCAGAGAATCTCCCTGGGGCTCCACCTCAGCGAGAGATCGACTTCACTATTGAGTTGGTGTCAGGTGCGAATTGTAACACCTCCCCTGTAATGACCATATAATATGGGTCCGGCCGGGACCCCACAGCATATAACCGCCACAGCTTTAGTATTAAAAGATGATATTAACTACCCAATCTCATAACTCAGACAACACAGCGGAAACAAACTAAGCCACAGAGATTGTTCATACTACAAAGGAGTCCAACTGGCCTTAAGGCCTTACAAAACAATGTCCAAAACATCAAACATTCCATAATAAAAGACATCCCAACAAAAGGGGAAGGATAGTTTTTCCCTATACTGCCTCGGCATGCAAGCCGGATATAACAAAGTACGAAAAAAGTAATGCAGGAAATCAACTAAGCACTTCGTGAGGCTTTAGGCCTTTTTGGCCGGCGCGCTGGGTCCAGCCTGCGATTCTTGCCCTGCAACCAAATCACAAAGAGCGGTAAACGAGGGTCAGCTATGGCTGACCACAAGCGGTGTAACAACATCCCTCCTCCCGGCCGTCCTAGCGGACCCCGGGGAACTACTTCACCCTGCAAGTCAGCACTTCGTATGCAAAAGTACATAAAGGAAAGCAACATAAATACTGGCATGAGTGTCACAAGCATCATCCACGTTTCTATGTTGAGCAGGTAATAAAAGGGGCCTAACAATGCAAAATGAGTGCAAGCCCGGGTTTCACCCAAGGCGCCCTAAAGCGTATGAATCTAACACATCATCATACATCACCAACACAAGGGTACTCATTACTTCCCCACAAGGGCATCAAAACCCAAGGCCAAGCGCTCTCGCTGAGACCCACCTCGCCTGGCCCACCATGCCATCGGGCTTGTCTGACAGCTCACACGCTCGGGCCGCCAACAACGCACCAAGACCGATTCTAAGAATTCTGGCCAATCACAACGTCCCAAGGCCCTGGGCTTACTCTCGGGACAACGTCCACCGATTGCCTCGCCTGGCGACCGTCAACGGACTCAGCCGTAGCACAGACATTCTCGTCAGTCAACAAACGAAGGGACTAATCTTGCCGGGACACTCTCCACACGTGAATCTCAGTCTTCACGGGATAGCCAGCCGACCACAAAGACCAATCGCGCCTTCGCACAACACTAGGCATCACAAGCCCCATAATCCGCACATTATTTCTCCGCCCTAAACCCAACATTCGTTACCACACGAAGCTACAAGGGCATCACAACGACGAGTTCGCCGTAATCGGATTTCTAACAAAACCCCTAAAATGTGCGTAAATCAACATCACCGGATCGGACCAACGGCCACAAATCCGGCTTCACCCACAATGCCTAATCCGCTAACGGAGCGGATCTCTAGTGCAAAACATGCCGGGGACAGACACAATCAACCCGGTGGTTTCTCTTGAACCAAGGCGACCCGGATCCCTCTCACTCGACGGATCCGGTGCCAAAATGCAGAAAAAGAAGAGATGCCAAACACGCATCCTAAAGACCGGGAGGAGAAATATCGTTACCTTTTGAGATCTCCTCCTAGCCATGAGAAGCTTGCAAACAAACGGTGGAGAAGAAGCGACTTGATGCCCTCTACGCACTGCCGGTCTCGGATCGGCGAACGGAGCTCCGAAGCTCCGGCAATGGCGGATTCCCCTTCTTCCTCCTCCTTGCCTCCTCCTCCTTTCTCCAACCTAAGAGAGAGAAAGCCTTGGAAATAATGAGGGTTTAACTCCTCTACCAAGCCCTAAACCCCCCCAGCCATCCATCGCAGCCGTTGGATCAAATTCCAATAGATTTGGACGGACCGATCTCCTTCTCCGCTCAAAATCGCGGAGCAGAATAAACAGGGCGCACGATCACATGCGCACGGTCACTGGTCGTGCGCGAAGAGGACACTGGTCGTGCGCACTGTTCGAGACAGAACTCCGAATCCTTGCGACTAACGCACGATCACATGCGCACGGTCACTGGTCGTGCGCGAAGAGGACACTGGTCGTGCGCACTGTTCGAGACAGAACTCCGAATCCTTGCGACTAACGCACGATCATTGGCGCACGATCACTGGTCGTGCGCGAAGAGGAGAAATGGTCGTGCGCAGAGAACTGCTATGGAATTCCTAGCCTATCCCGAACGCAGCTCTACCACCCCGCCTACCTCGCGGAACTACGATTTTTGGGGTGTTACACGAAACCTGTGGCCCGCTCACCGTATAGAATGGCCCCGAAGGAGATGGCAGAGCTGAAGGTTCAGTTGCAAGCACTGCTAGAGCAGGGCTACATACGGCCAAGCTCATCGCCTTGGAGCGCTCCGGTCCTCTTTGTGAAGAAGAAGGACAGAAGTTTGCGGTTGTGCATCGATTACCGCGAGTTGAACAAGCTAACGGAGAAGAACAAGTATCCGATTCCACGGATTGACGACTTATTTGATCAACTTGTGGGATCAACAGTATATTCGAAGTTAGATTTGAAGACGGGCTATTGGCAGTTGAGGATTCGGGAAAGTGGCATTCCCAAGACAGTGTTTAGTACGCGTTATGGTCATTACGAGTTTACCGTAATGTCGTTTGGGCTAACGAATGCGCCATCAGTTTTCATGGACTTGATGCATAGGGTTTTTCGGAAATACTTGGACATGTTCGTGATCGTCTTTATTGACGACATTCTGGTGTATTCCAAATCTGAAGAGGAACATGCGGGGCACTTACGCATAGTTTTGGAGACCCTGAGGATGAATCAACTCTATGCCAAATTCTCCAAGTGTGAATTTTGGCTATCATCAATGGCTTTCCTTAGACACGTGGTTAGTGGAGAAGGTATTTCGGTGGATTCGTCGAAGATAGTGGCGATACAGGAGTGGCATGTTCTGACTACAATAGCGGAAGTCAGGAGTTTCCTTGGGCTTGCTGGCTACTACAGGCGCTTTGTGGAGAACTTCTCGCGGATTGCATTGCCTCTCACTACCTTGACGAGGAAGGATCAGAAGTTCGTTTGGTCGCCGGAGTGTGCGCGAGCTTTTGAAGAGTTGAAGAGACGGTTGACCACATCACCTATTTTGTGCTCGCCACGTGGTGCCGATGGATTTGAAGTTTATAGCGACGCCTCGGGGAGCGGCTTGGGCTGCGTTCTCCTACAGCATGGGAAGGTTATTGCGTACGGTTCCCGCCAACTGAAGGTGCACGAGAGGAACTAACCGGTCCACGACTTGGAGTTAGCGGCCGTGATCTTCGCGCTCAAGTTGTGGCGACACTACTTGTATGGTGTGAGCATTTCCATCTTCACGGATCATAAGAGCCTGAAGTACCTACTTCATCAGAGAGATCTGAATATGAGACAAAGGAGGTGGATGGAATTTCTTGGGGACTATACCTTTGATATCTAGTATACTCCCGGGAAGGGAAATGTGGTCGCGGATGCTTTGAGTCGTAAGACTCTAGCGAGGGCAAACTGGTTGCGGGTACATGATGAGCGTCTGATTTTGGAATTGGAGGCTTTGGAGATAATTTGTGTTGACAAGAGCACTAGTGCAAAGTCATGTTTATGCTGGACGGAGGTACAATACAACCTCGCAGATAGAGTTCGGAGAGCGTTGGAGCTTGATGAGAGCATGAAGCGCTATGCTTCAGAAGGGTCAAATGCCCAGTTCTCATACAAAGATGGTCTTTTGCGATATGGTGATCGTTTATGCGTCCCAAATAGTGGCAATTTGCGGGAGGAGCTGATGTACGAGGCTCATAATACCAAGTACTCAGTCCACCCGGGGAGCACAAAGATGTACATGGACATGAAGACTCTATTCTGGTGTCATGGTATGAAGAAAGACATAGCTCACTATGTGACAAAGTGTCACACTTGCGCACTAGTGAAGGCCGAATGTCAGAAATCGGGAGGATTTCTAAAGTTCTTGTCGATTCCGGAGTGGAAGTTTGACGACATATCGATGGATTTCGTGCATGGATTGTCGAGATCGCAGTATGGGAACGACGCCGTCTGGGTTATCGTAGATCGTTTGACAAAGGTGTCACTCTTCATTCCGAACCGGAAGGACGATTCTGTGGAGAAGCTAGCAAGGTTCTATGTTGACAACATAGTGCGTCTGCACGGTGTGCCCCGTAGCATAGTCAGTGATTGAGATGGGCGATTCACTTCGGGAGATTGGAAGCTAATCCACCAATTGTTGGGTACAAAATTGAAATTTAGCACGGCATTTCATCCGCAAACGGATGGTTAGACCGAAAGGACCAACAGGACAATGGAGGATATGCTCTGAATGTGTGTCTTGGACTTTGGGAAGAGGTGGGAGGATCATCTCTATATGATAGAGTTCGCTTATAACAACAGCTACCAAGCGAGTATTCAGATGACACCCTTCTCCGCCCCTACGACCATGCACGATAGTACCCGGACGGCCTCGGCGGGCTTCGCCCGCAACATATACATATGAGTACTTAAAATGATCGTAAATAATTTATTTTTCTCCCTCTTTTTCTCCCTCTCTCTCTCTAAGATATATTATATTAAATTTAAAAATTAGAATTCTTTTAATAAGGTGAGGTAAAATGAGAAATCATAATGTTTAACCAAAGAGTGTTTTATTCTTTTAATATAGTATAGATATATATCTATCTATAACTACTTAAAAAGAAATACCGTGGTCTGCGGATAGCATGTGATAAAAAAATACACGACAGACCGATCGTGACTCCAAAAAACAGCAACCATCGGATTGAAATGGAGATGAGCTGCTAATAGCGCTTTTGGTCTGCGTTTAAAAAAACCTTAAAAAACACTCCCCCTCTCTCTCCTCAAACCCGACGGCTCCCCCCACCCGCGCCTTGCATTTCTTCCAACGCCGCCGCCGGCGGCGGCCTGCGGTGGTCTTGCCCGTTCGCCGCCGGACAACTCCCGACGAGTTCACCGGGCCCCGGCGAACCCGCCGGGGGGCACAGGTCAGGCTGCCGGCGGCGGCATTGGAAAACAATCGACGTGCGGTGGGCGGTGGAGGGAATCACGGGCTTCTCTATTTGTCCCACACCGCCAGATTCCTTTTGATTATGGGGTTTATATATCATAATGCTATTATCTATTTTGAAATCCGATTAATATATAGAAAGTTCATACGTCGATCCCTGTTCCCAACGATGAACCTGATTACTACGAGTGCCCGACACGTAGGGTGGATACGGCCATGCACGACAGTACCCGAACCGTAACATATACATACAGGGGTGGATTTACTCCCCCTGAAAATAATGTTGTACAACCCTTGATAGATGAAATAATAAAAATGGAAAGTGTAGGTGGCAGAAATAATCTGGTGCGTTTACGTATATAAGGGTTTTTGGTGCGCGACCGTCGGATCTCGCCCATCAACAGTCCAGATCTAATACTGTTGTATTAAGCAGAAATTACCACTAATACGGACCACATCCGACCGTCGGATCGTGCGATCCGACGGTCGCAAATGCACGCGCACAACCACTATATGCGTACACGTACCAAAGAATTTGTGGCATTAAATTGGGTGGTGACTTTTCTGAACTGTTTTCTTCCTTTTCCAGATATGCGCTTCTTCTTCGTTTGGGGATGTCTTCACCTCCACGCAACCTTGATGCGAGCCTGCGCCGCTTCACATAGAGCCACCCCTTGCTCTTTCTGTGCTGACGAGTTGCCTTCATCTTCTGCATCTCTTGAGCTTAAAACAACGGCGGCAAGGGTACATCGGCGGCAAGCCGGCAACTGTGCCGATCAGAGGTTCGGGCTGCGGCGCCGGGACTCTCTTCCTGGCTTCCTGGACTCCGGAGTGTAGCGGCGGCAAGAGTACAAGGTAATTTAGGCTTTAGCAACAAGAAGTTAATTTGTTGTCATATGATATATGCATTTTTATTTCCTTAAGTAATTAGAGACTTAGAGTTATTCAAATGAAAAAATATTTCAAGAAAAAATTGAAAACTTTAGAAAGTTCATGTGTTGATAATGCAAATCAAGAGATTGTTCCAAGTCCGTGTATTGAAATATCAAAAGAAATTCCAAGAAGTTCTTGTGTTGATAATGCTAACATTGGTGAATCAAGTACATTCATTAATTCCAAAAGACTTAGAGAAGATTTTGATTTATCTGAAATAATATCTGATCCTGGTTTACGCCCTTTAATATCCGATTTTCATGTGAACATTCGAGACCAAGTTCGAAGAGCCTATTGGTTGAAAGGTCCTTGCCAGCCTCGTAACCATCAATTTAAATGGACTTACTTTGGAAAAGATCCACGACGTTTTATTGGAGATTGGTTCAACTTATACGGCGATTGGTTAGAATATAGTATTTCTAAAGATGTCGCCTTCTGTCTATGTTGTTATTTATTTAGAGTTGATCATGGAGAACAAAGTGGAGGGAATATATTTGCTACTACCGGATGGTCTTACTAGAAAAAAAACGCCAAAACTACAGAAGCATGTTGGGGCATTTGATAGTGCACATAATGTTGCCTTGCGAAAATGTCAGTTGCTCATAGATCAAAAATCTCACATTACAGTTGCATTTGGTAAGCAATCAGATATTTCAAAAGCAACATTATCCATGTTAGCGACACCACTGCTTTATCATTAAAAACAGCATTGGATATGATTTTCTCCACTCATGGATTATCTATTTCAAGACTAAGAGGGCGGGGTATGACGGAGCCAGTAATATGTAGGGTATATATAATGGTCTTAAAAGTTTAATACTGAGAGAAAATGAATCTGCTCACTATGTACATTGTTTTGCTCATCAGTTACAACTAGCACTAATCGGAGTAGCAAATAATGATTGTCAGATTGCAATGTTATTTTCTTTGATGACTAGTATATCTAATATTGTTGGAGCATCATGTCAAAGAAGAGATAGTCTTCGAGAAAAAGAAGTTGCTAGAATAACATCAGGACTGAGCAGTGGGGAAATTTCTAGTGGACGTGGTTTAAATCAAGAAACTAATATCAAGAGAGCAGGTGATACTCGTTGGAGTTCACATTATAATTCAATCTTAAGCTTGAGAGTCATGTTTTCTTCTGTTATAGATGTGCTTGATGATATTCGATTGAGTGACACTGATTTTAAAAAAAGAGCTGAAGCATCTTCTATTCTAACTTTTGTGCAAACTTATGAATTTGTTTTCAATTTACATATGATGAAAACTATTCTAGGAATGACAAATGATTTGTCATAAGCTCTACAAAAAAAAGATCAGAATATCGTTAATGCTATGCATTTAGTAAAGATAACAAAGACACAATTGCAGATGTTCAGGGACAGTGGATGAGAAAGTCTGATAACAGAGATCAATCTATTTTGTAGCAAACATCAAATAGAAACTTTGGATATGAATGATTCATTTCGAGCTTTGGGAAGATCACGTCGTAAGGTTGAATAGAGAACAAATTTGCATCACTATCGGGTTGATGTTTTTTATTCAGTAATTGATTTACAACTTAATGAGTTAAATCACAGATTTAACGAGGTCAACACTGAACTACTCATTTGCATGTCATGTTTTGATCCAAGTGAAAACTTTTCAGCCTTTGACATACAGAAATTGTTATGTTTAGCAAAGTTATATCCATCTGATTTCTCTCAAATTCAGCTTATGACACTTCAGAGTCAGCTTGAGACTTATGTTTTAGACGTCAGATCACGTGTTGAGTTTTCTGATCTTAATGGTATCATTGATCTTGTTAAACAGTTTGTTAGAATGAAGTTGGATATCACATATCCTTTGGTATATGTTGAAACCGAAATCTCCGTCTCTGTGGAGTTCGGGGTCCCAAAAAACGAGTGACCGCGCACTTACTGCGCTCAAGTAAACAATCTAGACATAATACTAGGAACTCAAAGGACAGATCCAAGGTTTCAGCGTGGAGGTCCCACCGCACACCCGAAAGACTAACTAACTCTTCCCCTCCCAAGCCAAAGACTGAGCTAAGGCACCTTTGGAGGACTCTCTTGGCCGGCCAAAACATCTGAGGAGAATCTCAGAGCCGACTCCTTCCTCTCCATAGGTGCACCTCTCTGGATCTATGCAAAGCCCTTCTCGTCCGGTCGGCCAATATCGTACTCCCGCCTAACGATTTTACTATATGCAGCCCAAATGGGACTGCCAACAGCGTAACTAATTGTAGTTGATTCTTATGGTTGCGCATGCCGACGAGACGTGAGCTAGCCGACTAGACGTCGTGACGAGTCAACATGCGTAGGAAGACTACGAATATTAGACCACCGATCGTGGAAGAGACCGCCGAGGAGCGCGCTACTTAATTATTTCTATTTTGATGTTGTTTTGAGTTTTACTATTTGCAGACCTCTTTTATTTCATCTTGCCAAGTTTGGTTTTGGTTTTAGTTGGAACCGATTGGAACCGGACCGAACCGCATTGAACCGGACCGAACCGTTAGTGGTCGGTTTGGTTTTGGTTCTTGTTGAACCGTAACCGGAACCGTTGACACGACGGTTCCAAAAATTATGTTGGAACCGGAACCAGAACCGGAACCTGTTAAACGAAATAAGGTTTTGGTTCTAATTTGAAGAACCGTTACCTTAGCGTTTCGGTTCACGGTTTTAGTAGAACCGGAACCGAACCGGAACCGTGACAGCTCTAGATTTTACTATACGCAACCCAAATGGGGCTGCCAACAGTGTAACTCCGCTGTTCCGGGAGGCTATTAGCGGACTCTTAGGGGCTTTCAGGGAAATTTCCCTCTGGGCCCCCACTGGCCCCCACTGGGCGAGGGGTCCACGAGGACTCCACTCGACTATGATGGAAAAGATAAACAAAATACATGCATCACAGATTACAGGAATATGAATTCCATACTTCGGCACGCAGGCCGGCAATATAAATAAATAAGGCCTTCTAAGGCCAGCACAACCATGGGCTTAAACCCGTTATTTTCTCGCTTGGCTCTGCATCACCTGTACGCCAACGTCCTGTCAACCGGTGGCAAGCTGAACATCGATCAGCTACAATGGACCAAAGCGTATCGACCCCACCCCTTTTTCGGGGTGGCGGTATTTCGCCCCTGCAAGCAAGTAGTATGCAACTTCCTCGGAGTCTTCTCCGGGAACCCTAGAACATCACCAATCCGGATCGACACATCCGGATGGGCTTCACACAGCATGCCTAAACCCGTACTCGCGCTTCCGGGCAATAATGCAACTACAAGAGGGGATGCACACGTCGACCCATCAAAGAGCTCCCTTCCTCCACCCATTGGTGGAGAGGGGCTTCCATGCAAGTATGAAAATTGAAGGCTTCACCTGCCCAAGTAGAAACTCGTTACCCTTGAAGCGTGTTCCGTGAGCCTAGTTTAGTCCTGACTCACGAGCGGCTTCCATAGCGGCTGTCCAAGCACGGATTTGGCTTGTACACGTCGATTCGAGCTCTGAATCGACTCCTCAACCTCAAGACGGAGCTTCACTCCCAACTTGGCCAGCCTAGCTTGAGCTCCAATGGCCGTGCTCGCAGCAACCACCACACTAGGGGTCGGCCAAGGCCTAGCCGGCGACGGCCTGGACAGGGAAGAGGAGGAAGAGTCGACTTCTCCTTGTGCTCTCAGCCGACAGGAAGATGAGCGGTGGCCTCGGCGGCTTCATACAAACTGAGAGAGAGAGAGAGAGAGAGGGGCGGCGGGCTGCTAGGTCGGGACTCTCCCAAGCGGCGACAGGAGTGAGGCCGAGAGCGAGGGGCTCGGGCTGCTAGGTCGGGACTCTCCCAGGCGGCGACGGGAGTGAGGCCGAGAGAGAGGGGCTCGGGCTGCTAGGTCGGGTCTCCTCCCAGGCGGCGACGGGAGTGCGAGAGAGAGGGGCGGCGGGCTGCTAGGTCGGGACTCTCCCAGGCGGCGACGGGAGTGAGGCGGAGAGAGAGGGGCTCGGGATGCTAGGTCAGGACTCTCCCAAGCGGCGACGGGAGTGAGGCCGAGAGAGAGGGGCTCGGGCTGCTAGGTCGGGACTCCTCCCAGGCGGCGACGGGAGTGCGAGAGAGAGGGGCGCGACCTCGACTTGTGCTTCTTCGCGCGATCTCCTCCCAGACGGCGACGGGAGAGAGGCCGAGAGGGGGTCCTGGCGCTGCTTCTTCACGCGATCGGGGCTCCTCCCAGGCGGCGACGGGAGAGAGAGGTCGGCTGCTTTTTTCCCTAGGTCGCGCGGGAGAGAGGGAGAGGGAGACGTCGGGCTCCTTGCGGCTGCTTGGAGAAAACGGGGGAGGAGAGGGGGGATCGGGTAGGGCGGCTAGGTGGGAATGAGGGGGAGGGTTTTAGTTTTTAGGTTTTATAAAAACCCTAGCCAAAATTGGATATCCGCAACCCGTTCTTTAAACGCACACCAAGACCCGCTAACCGCACCCCAATTCCTTGATTATTTAGGAGTATGAATCCTAACCGCACCCCGGTCAATGCTAGCCAATCAAAGGACACCTCGGGTCCCCGCTATCTGGGGAGGGTCCTACCCGGCGGGTACGAGATTGTACACAATCCTCGCTCTTTGCGAGCGTGTCCCATGCTCGGAAAGAAATGTCCAACCCCAAGTATCCGGCGGGTGGGAGCCGACCCGAAAAAAAATTGCGGGTATCCCCCACTTAGGGGTGAAGGGGGCTCTACACCTGGGAATTACTTATCGGGCTCACTTGTTCCCTACTGAAAATGAGAGTTCAATCGACAAAACTGTTTCAGAGGCAACCTTCCAGAACTTCTTTTCTCAAACTGTCACCCGAGAGGTCTACCCACTCTGCCGGCTAGATGAGAGCCCGAACAACGGAACCATCTCGGAGCTAAAACCAAAGAGCCTCCACGAGAGGTCAACCTGCCCTGCCGGCTAGATGAGAGCCCGGACAGCGGAACCATCTCGGAGCTAACTTTCTAAAAACCTTCTTGCCATAAAGTTCCACTACGACCCTGCCAGCTTGATGGGGGCCTGGTCAGCGGGTCAGGTCGGGGCTAAACATCCCAGACATATCTCCGGATACCGACAGACACACGGTCCTGCACCAGCTTGATGAGAGCCTGGTCAGCGGGTCAGGTCGGGGCTAAACATTCAAAAACCAACATTTCCGGCCACCGACGGACACACGGTCCTGCACCAGCTTGATGAGAGCCTGGTCAGCGGGTCAGGTCGGGGCTAAACATTCCAAACATATTTCCAGCCACCGATGGACACACGGTCCTGCACCAGCTTGATGAGAGCCTGGTCAGCGGGGCTAAACATCTCAAGCATATCTCCGACTACCGACGACCACACAGTCCTGCACCAGCTTGGTGAGAGCCTGGTCAGCGGGGCTAAACATCTCAAGCATATCTCTGACTACTGACGACCACACAGTCCCGCACCAGCTTGATGAGATCCTGGTCAGCGGGGCTAAACATCTCAAGCATATCTCCGACTACCGACGGCCACACAGTCCTCCACCAGCTTGATGAGAGCCTGGTCAGCGGGGCTAAACATCTCAAGCTTATCTCCAACTACCGACGGCCACACAGTCCTGCACCAGCTTGATGAGAGCCTGGTCAGCGGGGCTAAACATCTCAAGCATATCTCCGACTACCGACGGCCACACAGTCCTGCACCAGCTTGATGAGATCCTATTCAGTGGGGCTAAACATCTCAAGCATATCTCTGACTACCGACGACCACACAGTCCTACACCAGCTTGATGAGAGCCTGGTCAGCGGGGCTAAACATCTCAAGCATATCTCCGACTACCGACGGCCACACAATCCTGCACAATCTTGATGAGAGCGTGGTCAGCGGGGCTAAACATCTCAAGCATATCTCCAACTACCGACGACCACATAGTCCTACACCAGTTTGATGAGAGCCTGGTCAGCGGGGCTAAACATCTCAAGCATATCTCCAACTACCGACGACTACACAGTCCTGCACCAGCTTGATGAGAGTCTGGTCAGCGGGGCTAAGCATCTCAAGCATATCTCCGACTACCGACGGCCACACAGTCCTGCACCAGCTTGATGAGATCCTGGTCAGCGGGGCTAAACATCTTAAGCATATCTCCGACTACCGACGGTCACACAGTCCTGCACCAGCTTGATGAGAGCCTGGTCAGCGGGGATAAACATCTCAAGCATATCTCCGGCCACCGACGGACACACGGTCCTGCGCCAGATTGATGAGAGCCTGGTTAGCGGGGCTAAACATCTCAAGCATATCTCCGGCCACCGACGGACACACGGTCTTGCACCAGCTTGATGAGAGCCTGGTCAACGGGTCAGGTCGGGGTTAAACATTCCAAAACAAACATTTCCGGCCACCGACGGACACACGGTCCTGCACCAGCTTGATGAGAGCCTGGTCAGCGGGTCAGGTCGGGGCTAAACATTCCAAACATATTTTCTGCCACCGACGGACACACGGTCCTGCACCAGCTTGATGAGAGCCTGGTCAGTTGGTCACGTCGGGGCTAAACATTCGTTCTTAACATTTTTATACTTATCTTCCGAACTATCCTCCATGTTAATATTCTCCCCTGGTGATGAGATTGTATAAAGTATGATTCTTTCTCACGAATGTGACATTCGCATATACATGATTTCTTAGATAGATAATGGTGATTTTATAACATTGTTTGAGCAGAAAAATATCCTAGAAACACACTTAATAGCCCTGTGATTTAATTTCCCCATATTAGGACTATGATACTGAACAAAAGGACAACTGAAACTTCTAAGATAGACATTTGATAGTATATTCATAGGACATTTAAAACCCAAAATTCTAGATGGAAGATTATTTGTAAGATGAGTAGTAATGATGAATTCCCCAATATGATTTAGACACATGAAAGTAAAAAGTCAGTCTTTGAAATAATCTTTAATACCTAAACTTTATGTTTTACCACCAAAGTGACTTTAGATCATAATATAACAATTTGTAAGAATTATACTAACAAAATATATATGTTTAAGGAAAATCGAAGTGACCTTGATGCTATTATCACTAAATGATACAAACCAACGAGCTCCACATTTGAGTATTAGATGACCCCCAAATGTCACTGAATTAAATGAAAAGGGATAAATCTTATTTTATTGCTAATAGAAAATGTAATATGTTTATACAATTATACTTAGCATGCTCACACACAACAACAACACTCAAGCCTTTATCCCACTATAGTGGGGTTTGCTATATGGATCCTTTGTTGCCATTGTGCCCTATCTTTAGTCATAATCTCACTAATGCATAAGTGTATCGTGTCTTGCCTTATAGTTTCATTCCAAGTCTTTATTGGTCTACCCCTCCCTCGTTTATCATGCAACGCCTAACTGGTGCCTCTAATGGTCCCCTTTACACATGATCAAACCATCTTAGTAGAACTTCTCACATCTTCCCTCAAACATGAGCGCTCGCCAAGAGATGGCGCTGCGATCAATGGTGCAGGTGGTGTTGAGCACTCGGCTTGCGCAGCAAAAGTGAGAGCGTGCTGCAAAGTCTCTGAAAGTCTTTGTTCAAGGGTAGCTAATCACCTAGAGGGAGGGGGGTGAATAGGTTATTTAAAATTCTTTTGAAATCTTGACTAGAGATCTATGTGTTTATGTAAATAATCAGAGCTTTCAAGAAACACACACAAACACAGAATTTTATAGTGGTTCCCTTATCTAGGGTACATCCACTTTCCCCCTTCTTCCTTCTAGCAGTGTGCTAGATAGGACTTATAGCTCCTCCAAAAACTTAGACCAAAGCAGGTCTTACAGCTCAGATCTTACAACTCAGACCACAGCAGGTCCTACCTCAGATCTCCCACAGATCTTACCACTCAGACCACAGCAGGTCTTACAATCTCAGATCTACCACAGATCCTACCACTCAGACCACAGCAGGTCTTTCAATCTCAGATCTACCACAGATCCTACCTCAGCCTTTATAACAGCAGGCTTACAACTCAGATCCACCCCTTGGATCCTACACTCAGATCTATAACAAGATCTTACAACTTAGATTTGTTGAGACAAATCCTACAGAGGATGATTGTTTGTTTGTGATACTCTTAGACTCAGATTTGGGAATTGGTTGAGTCTTCTCGATCTGTCTGAAAGTTCAGACAGATTCTTCAACAAATCAGCAACAGCAAGAATGTCTTCTTGATTGGCTCGGCTGTGTCGATCGTTCTTCTTCAGGAAGACAGATTCTTCCTCCTTATCTTCTTCTCTTCAGATTTGATGCCAGCAAACAATAGCCGACAAATTGATCTTCAATGAAATTCGTTCTGAATGAAAGAAATCTTCAGAATTTCTCGTTCTTGAATGATGGATAGAACAGTTGAATCGAAGACGAGATTTCCTTCTTAAATCCACTGATGCTGCAATCGAAAATCCCTTCTGAATAGGAAATGTATGATCGATTGCAGTTCTTGAAATATCCTGTGGATCTTCTTCTTCAAACCCCTCTCAGATCACGCCTTAGAAAAATGAAGAAATTAATAGTTTTTTTATCGTATATGGAATCTGAGAAAAGCCCTTCTATTTATAGGCTGCAATCTGAGCCATCTCGAATATTCCTCCACGTCAGCATGACATCAGGTCTTCAACGAACTTCAGTTGTACTGATATCAACAAGGCGCTACGAGATGATTGTCGTCTCGACACAGCATCACTGACGGTTGATGTACTGTAGACTTTTCTGTTACTTAGGACGTTTCTGAATGACGGCGTTGAGCGATATGATACATGGTCGAAGCTATCTGCGTATGGCGTCGAGCGATATGTGGAGGCTCGACACCATCTCACTTAGCTGATTTTCTGTTGGTGAACAATTTGTCGTCGACCGGTAGTAGGTGTCTCGACATTTGTAGTGATAGCGTTGAGCATTGTGTAGGGGCTCAACGCTGTCCACTTTGACTAACGTCTGAACTGATGGCGTTGAGCGATGTGTAGGGGTTCAACGCTGTCCACACTGACGTTCTCTTCATCTTAACTGATGGCATTGAGCGATGTGTAGGAGCTCAACGCTGTCCACTTTGACTGAAGCTTTTGACATCTCTTCATACAGCGACGAACGCTCTTAAGTCGTTCAGCGCTATGCATCAATGGATGTCGAGCAATGTACCTTGGCTCAACGCTTTTGGACTTAACATGTTTTCTCTACCCAGTGACCTTGTCTCGACATCGGTCAACGCTATTGAGTCGTTAGCGTTGAGCGATGTATGGTAGTTCAACGCTATTGGACTTAGGTGAATTTCTTTAGTCTTGACATAGCCTGACTTCCTGCACAGTAATTATAGACAACATATCAAATACAGTGTGAGGTATATCTTTAACTTAGAGATGAACTTCTCCAAATCTAGGACATTGTGGGCAATGGTCCCAACAGTCTCCATGACCTCTCGCCGAAGCCCCGTCGGAATTCCATGAACTGAGACTGCGAGACCCCTCCCGCGGGTGTCAGCGTATGACCCTGGTCGTCACTTGGTTCCCCTTCTCTAGCCATGACGTTCGCCTAAGTTCTTCTGTGCTAGTCACTCTCCACGCTCACCGCACCATAGTGTTGAAACTGAAATCTCGGTCTCTGTGGAGTTCGGGGTCCCAAAAAAGGGGTGACCGCGCACTTACTATGCTCAAGTAAACAATCTAGACATAATACTAGGAACTCAAAGGACAGATCCAAGGTCTCAGCGTGGAGGTCCCACCGCACACCCGGAAGACTAACTAACTCTTCCCCTCCCAAGCCAAAGACTGAACTAAGGCACCTTTGGAGGACTCTCTTGGCCGGCCAAAACATCTGAGGAGAATCTCAGAGCCGATTCCTTCCTCTCCATAGGTGCACCTCCTTGGATCTATGCAAAGCCCTTCTCGTCTGGTCGGCCAATATCGTACTCTCGCCTACCGATTTTACTATACGCAGCCCAAATGGGACTGCCAACATCGTAACTCCGCTGTTCCGGGAGGCTATTAACGGACTCTCAGGGGCTTCCAGGTAAATTTTCCTCTGGGCCCCCACTGAGCGAGGGGTCCACGAGGACTCCACTCGACTATGATGGAAAAGACAAACAAAATACATGCATCACAGATTACAGGAATATGAATTCCATACTTTGGCACGCAGACCGACAATATAAATAAATAAGGCCTTCTAGGGCCGGCACAACCTTGGACTTAAGCCCGCTATTTTCCCGCTTGGCTCTGCAGCACCTGTACGCCAATGTCCTGTCAGGCGGTGGCAAGCTGAATATCGATCAGCTACAATGGACCAAAGCGTATCGACCCCACCCCTTTTTCGGGGTGGCGGTATTTCTCCCCTGCAAGCAGTAGTATGCAACTTCCTCGGAGTCTTCTCCGGGAACCCCAGAACATCACCAATCCGGATCGACACATCAGGATGGGCTTTACACAGCATGCCTAAACCCGTACTCGCACTTCCGGGCAATAATGCAACTACAAGAGTGGACGCACACGTCGACCCATCGAAGAGCTCCCTTCCTCCACCCATTGGTGGAGAGGGGCTTCCATGCAAGTATGAAAATTGAAGGCTTCACCTGCCCAAGTAGAAACTCGTTACCCTTGAAGCGTGTTCCATGAGCGTAGTTCGGTCCTGACTCACGAGCGGCTTCCATAGCGGCTGTCCAAGCACAGATTTGGCTTGTACACGTCGATTCGAGCTCCGAATAGACTCCTCCCATGCGGCGAAGGGAGTGCGAGAGAGAGGGGCGGCGGGCTGCTAGGTCGGGACTCTCCCAGGCGGCGACGGGAGTGAGGCCGAGAGAGAGGCTCGGGCTGCTAGGTTAGGACTCTCCCAGGCGGCGATGGGAGTGAGGCTGTGAGAGAGGGGCTCGGGCTGCTAGGTCGGGACTCCTCCCAGGCGGCGACGGGAGTGCGAGAGAGAGAGGGGCGCGACCTCGGCTTGTGATTCTTCGCGCGATCTCCTCCCTGGCGGCGACGGGAGAGAGGCCGAGAGAGGGGCCTAGCACGATTTCTTCACGCGATCGGGGCTCCTCCCAGGCGGCGAGAGAGAGGCCGAGAGAGGGGCCGAGAGAGGGGCCTAGCAATTCCTCTGTGTCAGGATTGGAGTTTGATGGAGATAATGAGTATGAAGGGAAATGTGAAGGAGAGTGATGTGGTGATGACTGTGGAGATGCAGGTGTTGTTGTTGTTGTTGCAGCTGTTGACAAGGTTGTTGGAGGAATTAATGATGGTTCAGTTCTTGATGGAGGATCAGAGGGATGAGGAATAATGGTAGGAGAGGAGAGAGAGGAAGAAGGAATTTCTGTTATACCTTCTAGTTGGGGAGAGGCTACTACTGCCCTTGTACTCTCAGAATTAACTGTGGTGGGGACTACTCTCCCAGGTCTAGTAATTACCCTGTCCCACCTTCCAAATAATGAAGATGACAGCCTCTTGGATGCATTAATTGGGACCTTTGGTGAAGTCAGTAACTCAGGGCATTTATTGCTAAGAAAAACCCATATAACTCTTCCAAAACTAACTGACCTTTTGGTCACTTTTCTTAATTAACTCAAACATTACTAAACCCCAATTCAAATTCTTTTGTTCAATCAGTGCAGCCATAACAGATAGTTGGTGATGAGTTATGTGATCATGGGCAGAATGTTTACCTAACAGTACTTTTCCTACGACATCTGCAAGAAACCTGAACTCAATAGAAAGATCCTTTTTAAGGAGATGTCTGGGGTTTTGTCCACTGTACCCCATTCTATCCAAGCAGTTATCAAAATTCTCTTGAGACAATTCCATGTCATCATTTCCATTAATAAAACCAAATACTTCAGATAATATTTCCGGGTTTAGAGAAACCTGATTCGCAGAGATTGTTCCAGTAAGAGTTCCATTTTGTAGCTGGGCAGTGAATGCACATTCTTTAATTTCTTGAACTGGCAGTCTCATCCTCGTTGACATGATTGCTTTCAAACGCTGATTGTCGAACATCTGTAGAATATCCTGGAAGACTTGATCACTGTGCTCGAACGACTCAAAGTCGATGTCAAAGCCTGTATCAAACTTCATTGCGGTCGACTTCGTCGTATCCAGTAAATAATGTTCTCTGGGAGTACTTTGAATGGACGGTTGAAGATAACCTTCAACTATTGGGCCTCATTGATAGCTACCCGGATGTTTGGCATTCGAAGAGCCCCAGCCGATGGGACTTCTTCTCCAGCGCCTTCCTCGGAAAGAGGGGGCCCGACATTGAGCGTCACACCTAGATGATGCAGATCACCGCCGTCTCTATGGACGCGTTGAACCTTAAAGAACAATGGGTCAGCACTTCCGCCAGATTTCAGCGGCCGACGTCACCTCCTACCGCCGACTCTGGCAGCAACAGAAGCAGCAGAAGCCCACTTCGACCAGCGGTGCTGCAGCAATCATCGAACCCATCGATTTCGGGCCGTGAAGGGGGGCAGCGGCGGCCGGGTGCGGCGTGCTTGCGGACGACGCGGGAGAGGCAAGGGTTTTAGGAAATGAACTTGGTTCGCGAAAAATCTCAACTTGCATCTTCTTTTACTCTCGCAGTGATATTTTTCTTGATCTTTTAGTTTGCTTTCTTGGACGAATTAGAAGAAAAATCGATATTTTAGTTGTATAGATATAGTTCATGTACGGTCACGCTTGATCTCCGTATAATTCAGAACCAAACCAAAATCAAAACGAGTGGTTCGCGCCAGTTCTCACGGGTGTCCGTTTGGTTCCGGATCTTCAAAATTTAGAACCAAGTAGTTCTGTTCGGTTATCGGTTCTTATGTTCGGTACTCGAAAATCGACCCGTAACCGATTATTAAAATGCACTTTAGAGTTATCAAAATAAAATTTGATTCAATTAAATTATTTTTTAGTATGATTCACTACTTTGTGATCACTTCTGTAATGATTAAATTTATATACAACTATATAACATTTGAATAATTTTTTTATGACGAGTATTCGATTCTACAATTTTTTGTTTAATTATTAGAAATGCTTACATGTTGCATACGGATATGTGAAAAAAATTATGAAGTCTAAGTAGAACTGAGAACCGAACAAGAACTGAACTGAGTTTTGTGGTTCGGATCATTCCACCCAAAATCAAGAACCGATCCATGTATGTTAAGGTTCAACGCGATCAATGTATGTTAAGGTTCAACCAAGGTTGTCAGGGTCGAGATCCTAGATGAGATCGATTCAAGGTTGGATCAGATCGGATGGTAGGATTGGATCGAGGATCGCTTTACAAAATCTGGATTGATTTACAAAATCTGGATCGTAAGATCCTATGATCCAGATCGCGATCCTGACAACCATGGGTTCAACGCGCTGAAATCCGACAAAAGTGCCGACCCGTTGTTCGTTAAGGTTCAACGCGCTCATAGAGACGGCGGTGATCTGCATCATCTGGGTGCAGAGCTCAATGTCGGCCACCATTTTTTCGAGGAAGGCGCTGGCAAAGAAGTCCCACCGGCTGCGGCTCTTCGAATGCCAAACATCAGGGTAGCTATCAATGAGGCGCATCAAGCGAAGGCACTCTTCAAGCGTCCAAGCGAAGTACTCCCGAAGAACATTATTTACCGGATACGAAGAAGTCAGCCGCGGCAGAGTACTGGAAGTTGGCGCCGGATTGAAAGACACCGATGGACTGGAAGTTGGAGGCGGACTGGAAACCACAGGTAGACTGGAAATTAGCGTTGAATTGGAAGTCACCAGCGGCGGATTGGAAGTTAGCGGCGGATTGGAAGTCACCGGCGGAATGGTAGTCACCGACGGACTTGAAATTAGCAGCATACTAGCCAACGGAAGTCACCGGCGGGCTGGAAGTTAGCTTCTAGCCTGCCGATGAGTACTTTGACGGATGTCTGACATATTTCGGGCTTGAAGAAAAATCTTCTTTCTCTTGTAGCTTTGGACATTATCGGGTGTAGGACAGTAATCGATGTTGGTGATATGAAGAATCTTCGTGGTTCAATGATCGTGATGAAAGGAAGAAAGGTTGGTAATCTCTATTTGTTGCAAGGACACACTACCATTGGTATGTATGCATTTACATCTTCTGATTATTATCTGGATTCGTAACGATTATGACACTTATGTCTTGGTCATATGAGTGTAGACCTATAAACGGTTTGGTTCTGTTCGATTTTAGGCAAAATCGAACCCGAACCGAATAACCTCGGTTTTTACACACCCAAAAACGAAACCGATCGGTTTGGTTCGGTTTTTAAACATCGGTTTAGTTTTTGACATACTAAATTATAAATGCAAACAAAATTTATAAATACTATTTGTATTTGCGTCGCAAATGATTTTTTTCCCTACAATGGTTTTGTTATTACTTTCATCCACCACTATCAGTATATCAAACGAGTATCTTTGCACGGGCTACGCCCGTGCTCGATGCTCTCCGCAGCGACAGTGCCCCATTAGAGACGGTACCTCCGTCCAACCTCGGCCGCTCTCGGACGCTCGGTCAATTGGCAGTGCTCGATGCTCTCGGGCGGGCTTCGCCCGCAGCCTGGCGGGCTCCGCCCACACGGAGCCGTTCTCGCTGCTCACACCCCACTGTCGCCGCTCACACCCCACTGTCGCCGCTCACACCCCACTGTCGCCGCTCACACCCCACTGTCGCCGCTCACACCCCACTGTCGCCGCTCACACCCCACTGTCGCCGCTCACACCTTCGCCGCGATAGTGGGGTGCGAGCGGCGAGCACGGCTTCGTGCGGGCCGAGCCCGCCAGGATGCAGGCAAAGCCCGCCCGAGAGCATCGAGCACTATCAATTGACCGAGCGTCCGAGAGCGGACGAGCTTGGGCGGAGGTGCAGTCGCTACTCGGGTACTGTTGCGAAGATATTCTATCCTCTTATCAAACTCGAAGCAGTTGAGATATTCTTTTATTTATGCACCTTAAGTTTTTTTTTTTTGGGGGGGGGGGGGGGGGGGGGGGGGCTGGCAAGCGGAGGTCTAATCAATAGGAAGTTTCTTTTAGTATTATTTAGCGCAGCTGTAGGGTGAAAAGCTATTGTGGCGGACAATTTTTATGGTAGTGTTTCATGATGACCTGGATCTCGTTTCCATTTCAATACATTAGAAATGGTTCGTCTGCTTGATTCCATTTCATATTGTTCTATGTTTGTTCTGAAGGCTGTGCCTATTGGTTCTCAGATATATGTAAAACTTATTTAGGAAGAAATTAAAAGCGCATGTGACCATGAATAAAACTTCTATATTTGATTTGAATTAGGAGGGATATTGAACATATAGAAGGGTAATTGGAATGCATGCACCTATGGATGGAAGTAATGGCGGTCGTCATTAACAGTAGTTTCCATCGCATACGGTATTTATTTCGCCGCCACATCCGGTGTTGTTGCCATGTATCTCCGCTGCATCTTGCATCTGCAGCCAGTAATGAATGTTGTAAAGAGAAGTTATGAATTTTTTTGGGAAACAAAATGCTTGCAACCAAATGCGGTATCAAAGAAAACCCTTATCTAGGTTGTTTGGTTTTCTACACCTAAAGTCAAACATGCAAGTGTTCACTAACACACATTAAAAGAAAACTTAAAATTTTAACTAAAGCTATACACATGATCAGAAGTTGAATGAAATTGTAGCGGCCGCAAAATTCACCTTTCATGATATCTAAAGCTAGAGTAAATCCTGGCATCTGCAAAATTCATCATTCCTGACATGTAAACCCAGAGCAAATTCCTGCCATCTAAACAATGAATGTGAATTCAACTCAAAATCAATAAGATCAAATTCATAATAAACTTCCTTCTAACATAATAATAGCATTCCAATAAAAGAGTAATTCTTTCGGACTTTGATTGCTATCCGATCCATCATAATCGCAGATATTTATAATCTCATTATAATTTTTTTGTGGGAACAGAATATAACTTATAAACAAAACATGAATTCTGAAGAAACCCCCTGATAGACAGGAATACTCAAGATGTGCAAAGAAGATAAAAACATCAACCAGTAACTCATAAAATATGCAGCCCAAATTTGTAACATTTAAAAATAGTCATAAAATATGCAGCCCAAATTTGTAACCTTTAAAACAATGACTACATTTAAACCAACATTTGAATAGAAAATAGCAAGCATTCACCTTCAGGCTCATAAATGAGAGCAATCTATATTATAGGAATGTAACTATTTCAAGGAATCTCCATTTGAGTTTCCCGAACCCCCTCGATTAGAACAAAAAATCCTTCTATTTAATTAGTTTAAGAAGGTGAGAATTCTGAGAATCAGAGGGAACAATATAAAAATAAATTGGTGAGCAGAAGTTCTGCAGCATCATGCTTCCGTTCATAGCACCATCCTGATAATTAGCTTCCCAAATAATTAAACCTTAAGCAAGCAAGAAAGTTTGTTTAGAGTTTACCAAGGAGGAAAATAGGATTGTTGGCTGCACGGTTTTGTCATGAGGAGAATCGCCATGCCAGAAGATTGAAGGAACATGATTGCAAGTTGTGGTCGCTCGGGATGCTCTAAGATGAACTCCAAGCCATCCTTGATGCGCAGACGATTGAAGGAGAGGGGAAGAACCATGAATGGATCTGGTGGAGAGGGAGTAGAGGAGGAAGAAGCATCACCCAAGCCCTTGTCGTGAATAGGGCAAGACGATGAAAGGGGCTTTGTCGGGAACGCCGGCGGGAACGAAGCCTGTCGTCCATGCTCGAGAAGAGGAAGCATCCCCCTTTTTAAGGACGAAAGCCCCTTCCCACCTGTGGTTTTCCGCCTCCCTGGTTTCCCCCACCCTGTCTGGTAGGTTTTTGCAGAGAGACAGAGTTCACCGTGGATGGTCGCCGAGCTTCGCAAGAGACAACCCGATGCTCCTCTTAGAAGAGAAGGAGTTTGTAAGAGCCGCCACAGTTGGGAAGCGGCGAGGAGAAGCAAGGCTTGGGGGGGGGGGGGGGGGGATGATCCACAGTGAAGAGCGGCGTCATGAAGAAGAAGAGCGGTGAAAATTGCATTTTCGGAAAAGGCGAATGTTGGGCGACGTTGAGAGTTCCGCACTGTAGCAACATAAAAAATCCTTATTTAATAGCCTAGAGGTATTGCGGACAGCTATGGCAGCGAAGAACACAATGTTGGCCAGTTATTCTGTGGAGAAGTTAGACGACAACGGGAACTTTCGCCTATGGCAGATTCAGGTCAAGGACATTGTTTTAAATGTCCTCCGACATGTCATTTTTAAGGGCAAAGCGGTATGTTTTTCTAAAAAATGTAGATTATGTCAATTTGTAAAATATACGCCGACATGTCCGGTTTTTTCCAATATATCAGCCGATACGACTTTTAAATATATCGTCCGCTATTTTTTTTATATTAGCAGACTAACAACATATGTTTAAATCGTCTATATATATTATATTGTGTATGTTTAAATTTATTCGATTTATTGTTTCGATTATATTAGCAGACTAGTCATGTAGACCACCTATGTAAGATCACAATGAAGAAAGGCATTGATGACGTCCATCTGATGGAGAGGCCAATCTCGGGCAGCAGCAACCGCAAGGTGCGCACAGTTGTCATCCGAGCAACCGGTGCAAAAGTCTCATCGTAGTCTATCCCATGCTCCTGCGAGAACCCACGGGCAACTAAGCGGGCTTTGTGGCGCTCAATAGATTCGTCTGGAGGAGTCTTAATCTTGAATATCCATTTGCAGCTGACAGGAGTGACGCCGGGGGGCAGGGGACGAGGTCCCAGGTATGGGTTCTGTGGAAAGCCTGAAGTTCAACAGCCATGGCTTGCTGCCATTCGGGATGTACAACTGACTCTCGGTATGACTGGGGCTCCCGGTGGGAGTGGAGAGCGGTGAGGATAGCCTGAAAAGCAGGGGAATAAGAGGTAGCCGTGGTGAGAGCAGATGAGTGATACCTGTTAGGGGAGTGGTCGTAGCGAGCATGCGGGTGTCGAGAGCCGGCAGGGTTACGCCGAGGGGGAGCAAGATCCACGTGCGGAGGGGAGGATTGAGCGTCAGACAGAGCCGTATTAGAAGGAGTTGGAGCGGAAGGGGGATCCCTGTCTGGAGGACTAGCTTGTGAGGGTAACGGGGTAGGAAGAGCTGGTGAGGGTAACGGGGTAGGAGGAGCAATGTGGGTCCTGAGACGAGTGGGTATAGGAGGAAGCAGAGGAAGGGAGAGCGGTGGACGAGTTGGGTTTGGGAAGTGTTGTTGGGTTTGGCGTGGGGCAGGAGAAGAACATCTCATTTTCAAGGAAGGAGACATGGTGAGAGATGCGGATGCGGCGAGTGACCGAGTCGTAGCAGCGATATCCTTTGTGATGAGGGTTGAGGCCTAAGTGAACACAACGAGCCGAGCGAGAACCGAGTGGTGCGTTTAGGAGCTGGGAGGAGAACAAAACAGGTGCACCCAAAAACGTACGGAGAGATGCGTAGGTCGGTGGGAGGGAGTACAGTCATTCATAAGGAGTGACTCCAGAGAGGGCCGAGGAGGGAGTGATGTTGATAAGGTGAACAACGGTGAGGACATCGTCGGCCCATAAGGAATTAGGAGCAGATGCGGAGATGAGAAGGGCACGGGCAGTTTTGATGATGTGACGATGTTTCTGTTCGGTGACCTCATTTTGTTTGTGGGTGTGCGGGCAAGACTGCTGATGGATGGTGCCATGAGATTGGGTGAGGTCGCGCATGGTGGAGGAGAGAAACTCCTGAGCGAAGTCGGAGCGAAAAGTCTTAATCCGACGCCCGAACTGAGTGTGAAGCATCGCGGTGAACATGCGATAAACAATGGGTATGTCAGACCGATGCCGAAGAAGGTAAACCTAAGAGCAGTGCGAGAAATCATCAATAAAACTGACATAATAAAAGTATCTAGAGTGAGAAGCAATCGGGGATGGACCCCAAATATCGTAATGAACTAAATCAAAGGGGGTTGTTGTTTGAGAAGCACTGCTTGAAAAGGGTAGAGTAAGGTTCTTTGCGAAACGACAGACCGTACAGACAGAAAGGGGGAAAGAGGAGACACGACCCAAAGCTCCGGAGCGGACAAATGACCTAAACGTCTGTGCCACAAGTCGGCATCAAAGGTAACAGAAAGAGCAGAAGCTGACGAAGATAAGGATGGTGGAGCGTGGAGGTACTCCATCTGATACAGGCCACTAGTCCTACGGCCATGTCCAATTCTCTAAGCCGTCCGTGAATCTTGCATAACACAATCAGAGAAGAGAATAAAACAGTGAGACCAAGATTACAAAGAGAGTTGACAGAAATACAGTTCATGTGTAGGCGAGGGGCATGGTGGATGTTTGAGAGGGTAAGGTGACCAGGGGGAGCAGATGGTGGGGTGATCGAGCCAGACTACAAAATAGGGACAGAACCCCATCAACAGTGGCGACTCCAGGATGTAGGCCCAAATGTCTTGATCGCGACGCCTCCAAAGGGTGCCGTCATCTGGAGTGGTGGCGGCTGCGGTGGTGCTGTCAGAGCTGGCAGAAGTGGTAGATTTTGCAGCGGTGGGAGGGGTACCAGTGATGTGATCCCAAAGATCACGGGTGGAGAGGGCGGCTTCAACAGTAAGTGCCCAGTCTGACCAATCGCTGGCAGTGGCGAGTTGGAAGGATGTGGCTTTCAGAGGTGGCGATATCAACTGGGCGGTCCTGGAACCGGGCGGACTGGCGGACTGGCGACAGCAGGTCGCGGGTAGTTCGCTGGATCAGGGAGCAGCAGGCCACGAGAGCAGGTCACGGAGTGTTGCCGAGCAGGTCGCGGCAGGTTGCTGAGCAGGTCGCGACGGATTGCGTTGCGGAGCAGGTCGCGGCGGGTTGCGTTGCGGAGCAGGCCACAGGATCAGGCCGCGGGAACAGGTCGCTGGAGCAGGCCGAGGGAGCAAGTCGCGGCGGGTTGCGCGGGCAGATCGCTGGGCGGACTGATTGCGAGCAGATCGCTGACAGATTGCGGCAGATCGCTGGGCGGACAGATTGCCGCAGATCGCTGGGCGGACAGATCGCGGGCAGATCGCTGGGCAGACAGAGCGCGAGAAGGTCGCGGACAGATCGCAGACAGATTGCGAGCGGAGAAATTTTTAGTCGGAACCTGGCTCTGATGCCATGCTATAAACTGAGAAATAACTGTATTTATTGATGTGTTTTAAGAATGACCATTGGGGTCTACATATAGGACAGGAGATGGGGAAGATAACACCACAGGCTGTGTGAGACTAAATACAATAATATTGACTAATATTAACAGACGCACCTCAAAATTTTAAATATGGCATTTTGCACCATCATTTGCATTTATTTTGACACTTCACACCCTAGACTTCAATTTAAGAAGTATTTTCGGTACAAAATTCTTTTAATTCAATGGGCTATACTTGAAGGATTTGGGGGCGCTTAGAAGGAATCAGGCGTATGTCTATTGGTATGAAAGCTGGACAAAAATATCCCTCATTAAAATGCCCTAAGGTGCAAAGTGCCAAAATTAATGTAAATTGGGGGTGCAAAGTGTCATATTTGAAATTTGGGGTGCAAAATGTCAAATAGGATCAAATGAGGGTGCAATGTGCCAAAAAGCCTTGTTTATTCGATTTATCATATAGAGATGTGATCTTGGTCTACAACCTTCTAGTATTCAGTACACTCCCTCTGAGGGCTTATGTACTTCCTTAAAGTTGGAAATTATATTTTGAAAACAGATAGTTATATTGAATTCCATCAGTTAGTTGGATTTAGTTGGAAATCATTAAGGATTTTGAACTTTACAAACAAGTATAAAATTCCTAAAAAGTGATGATTTCATTTTTCACACATTCAGATATGTGCAGATTGAACCATTACTCTCTACATCATATTTTCTGCATATAAGAGCCCTTGTATTTAGCATATCATATACACTTAGGTGTTGAATATTTCTAGACTTTGTGGGTCCTTAGAGCATTAACAATTTTAATATATGAAGACAAATTACTTCCAAAAAACAGTGTTTTGTAATAATTTTCGCATTCAACTTGTCTTTTTTGTTAGGTTTCACCCATTGCTCTTCTCATTTCAGACACTTCCCTAGTTATTATAGGATGAAATTGTAAATTATGTAGATATTTTTCTAGAGGATGTTTATTTCATACTACTATTCTCTTCTCTGATGTTTCTTTGAATCTGGTTGTTCACAGAATTTATAGATAAGCTATATTTATTATATATGTGATGCAAATTATAAATAGAAGATTGCAATAAAATTGAAGAAGATATATAAACTCGTGAGATATTCTCACGCCTATGTTCTCGAGGGATTGCAATAAAACTGAGAATATAAAATGAACTCCCAGGTAAACAATACACCTAAGTGTCTCCCTTTATATACATGAGGATGACACGCTTAATAAGACTATAAAATGAAGTACTTGTACGATAAGATTAGTAAAAGATAAATTAATGTAGGTGCTCCTATTACCCTTTTCTCATCATGCGGGTCGTTCGAGGAAGCGGATACATTATGAGAACATATATGCATATCAATATGATGTTAGTTAGCCTTTTGGAAGATAATTGTTTTGGAAGAGAAAGTAATGAAATGCTAAATTGAAATAAAAAGTAAATGTTAACATTCTTGGGGTTACTTATTGCTCCTGATGAATTTTTTTCCGCAATTTTCATAGGCTTGTTATTTTATGATTGGAGGTATGAATGTAGTTTTATCTTTCTCTTTGTCGAATTATATCCTTCACTGCATGATTGATGGAACCAATTTTTAGTTGTTTGGCGCATTTATAAGTTCATGTATCCTAGAAATTATCAGTGTTGTTTCCTTTACTACATTCTGCTTGCCAATGTAATTTCTTGTTCATTGAGTTTATCTCACTGGTTCAAATCAAAATTTCTACTAGACCCCCTAACTCCAAGGAATGCTATAGTCCCAAAAGCCCCATCATGGGGTCACCAATTGACCCAATTTGACCAAAGTCAAACTTGGGTTAACATAGGTCAAATCCTCCCCAATAAGTTCAATTGAAAGCATGAAATTGACTTCACCCCTAGTCTTAGAACATCATGGGGGACCTAATTGACCCAAAAGCCCCATCATGGGGTCAACAATTTGACCAATTTGACCAAAGTCAACTTTTCCCCAATTTTGGTCAAAATCACACCTTTGGGTCAAATTGGCTCACGTAGGTCTTCACCATGACTCAACCAACCTTGGGTGGTGTCACTGGACTCAATGTCAACACATTGGACCAGTCAACACACCCAATTGACCAAGTCAACCCAAAAGTCAACATAGGGTCAACTTTGCCTTAATTGGGCTTAATTTGAATTAATCCAAATTCCAATGGATTAAGGCCCTCACCCAAAGCCCACTCTGAAGCCCATAGGTCTAATGACCAGCCTTGCCCCCTATTTCCAACATACAAAGACATGCATGGGGGCAAAAGTGGAATTTTTCCCCTCCTCCATTAAGGACAAAGAGGATTTTGAGGAGAGCTTGCCATGTGGCCCTCCTCTCCCCTGCCCAAGACCAAATCTGAACTCCCCATCAACTCCCCAGCCGAATTCCAGCTGAAGCAGTGACACTTGGCGGCTAGGAGGAGCAAACAAGGTGGAACCGACCCCCCCCCCCCCCCCCCCCATCTCTAAACTCCTATAACCAGCCTCTCTCAGCCCATTTCGACCCTTCCATCACCTTCAGAAGGTTGAGAGCAGTCGAGCCAGTGTATTGGAGCAAGGAGAACGGTGCAGAAACAAGGATTCGAGCAGGGTCGCCGGAGCTCGCCACCGCCATGCCGCACCACCACCATACCCACCGCCAGGCCATGCTTCAGGCACGATTTCTCCCCCTCCCCTCTGTGCTAGTCATCTAGGGTCTTAGCAAGGGCAGTCGGGCTCAATTGAGCCGACAGCCATGGGATTTTTCCCTCCCGAGCTCCGATTGGGCTTCCTCCAGGGATCGCCGGAAAACCCCACCTCCGGCCACCATTCCACCGCCAATCGACGGCCAACCCCTCAACGGAGGTGGTGGCGGCGGCAGATGGCCGGGGAGGGTAGTGGTTGGCCGGGATCAGGCCCCTTTCCTTCTGGGCCGTCGGCTAGAGGAAGGAGACGAAATCACAGCCGTTGATTTCGTCTCCTTGATCTCTATTGGCAGACCAAGGCAATTCTGCCTTCAAACATGCAGGGTTTTGCATGCAAAAATTGAAGGCCTTAGAAGCCATATTTGCAAAAAGTGGCAGAGATAACTTTTGTAGCCCTATGTGTCTACTTTTATTTGCCACTTGAATCAACTGATTTGGTGCTCTGTGGACACCAGGGCACTCATTTTCCTAGGACTGCTCCTTGTGTAGGGCAGAAATTAAAAATGCAATATCTTCTAAATGGCTTAACCAAATCCCTTGAAATTTCTACCATGCATGCATGGTATGATGACACACCTAGGGTTTAAATTTGAGAATTTTTGGATGTGTATCCATTGAGTTATTTCATTTATTAATAAAAGTAAATATTTGGTATTTATGGAGTTGTATAACTCCAAACACCCCCTAATTTAGGGGGGTGAGCTCTTTATATATATCTAAATCACTGGTTAAAATTTCATCACATGTGCTTGAGTATATTTCTCTGAATTTCAAAATGAAGTTTGGGTCTTAAGAGGAAAATTGGGGTGCCAATAGTCAATTTGGGCTTTTAAGCTTTTTGATGGAATTGAAGGTGGCAATCACCTTGCATGCCTCTGAAACCTTGGGGTTAGTGTATGTCATGAGGATACATCATTGACATAAGTTTCGTGATTATTGGAAGTTATTTTCCTAAAGTTTTTAATTAAATGAAAATTGTCACACTTCTAAATTAATGAAATAATTTGAATCATAAACTTTGGGATAAATCCAAAACTCTGGGAATTGGATCTTTGACTAGAAAGGCACATTTAGGAATTTTGTTGGAATTTTTGGACCTCATTTATTTCTCTGAATTTGATTTATTTGGTTAGGTCAATTTATTCAAATATGACATTTAGGTCTCATATGCATTTGGAGAATTATGAAATTATTCTAGTACGTTTCCTTGGTGATTCTATAGCTCTGTTAATTTTATCATAATTTTTAGATGAATTTTTGTGGTAATTATTAATTTATTGAGGAAAAACCCCCTTTTGTAATTAAATAATTTAATGGGGTAAAATAGTTTGTAAAATTCTAAATCTCTTGATTTAGTGTTTTTAGATGATTATTATACTAGGATAATTTTCTCAGAATTTATAGAGACATATTAATGGTAGTTGTAGTGTAAATTCCTATTTGCACCCCATTTATGTTAAATATAAATTATGGTCAAAAATTCCTGTTAAAAATGTGAAACTTAGGATTTGGTGTTCTTAGACCATTATTATGCCATGATATTTTTCCCAGAATTTATTGAAGTCTTAACATAGCACTTGTAGTGTAAACCCGTATACGCACACCAAATGTAACAAATGATAATTAAGGGTAAATACTCCTTGGAATAATATGAAACTTATGCATTGTTGTTTTTAGGTCAATAACATACTTCTGTGATTTATTCAAATTTTATTGAGACCTGTAGGTGGTGGTTGTAGTGTAAACTCTTATTGGCACACCACTTGTATTAAATGAATATTATGGATAAATATTACTTGGAATATTATGAAACCTTGGATTTGGTGTTTTTAGATGATTAGTATGCTAGGTTAATTTTCTCAGAATTTTTGGAATTCATATTTTAGTACTTGTGTGTAAAGTCACATTTTCATCATTTTCATGGTAAATAGAAATTATGATTATAAATTTGCTGGAAAATTATGATCTTCTGGAATTAATGATTTCATGTCATTATAGTGCCACTGTAATTTTATCAGAATTTTAGGAAGTCAAAATCTTATACTTCATGTGTAAATTTATACTTTCAATCATTTATTGAAATTTGGAAATCATGATTGGATAACTTCTGGAAAATTATGAAACCTTGGGAATCTTATTATTATGTCATATATCACCTCTGGAAGAATATTTAGCAAGGTTGGACTCACTAGCATGATACATCCTTTGTATTTTAGTTGAAGAAAATTGGTTAATGAATTTTTATAGAGGTCAAAAATTGTATGAAATAAACTTAATCTCTGGTCAACTCTTATTTTACCAATTATGAACCTATGATAAAAATTAGAAACCATTTGGAAGTAATTTGACCAAGGTTCCATCATAGGAATCTAAGTAGTCATATGTCGTGGTCTGCGGATAGTGAAAACTCATATGATGATTAGGTTAATAGAATCACAAAGGAAATCAGTGAGAATTGAATTATAACAAGAGATGAGCATAGACCACTTAGAGGACTAAGAGCTATTAGAGTTGAGACCAAAAGAACGATTGCTTAGGAGCGGGATGAAACATAAGGCGTGAAAACACTTAAGTTATAAAGAGTAATGAGAAGGTGGAAATGTTGGGTCAGGGTAGTCACCAAGTATAATAATAACTAAACAAGGGTAGTCTAAATAGGAGGTTTAATTTAAGTGGAATGATAAGAGGGTAATTTTATGAGTAGATATCAATAATACTAAGTGTCTTGGGAAAGGGAACTTTGGGGTGTCATCCCATTGTAGTTCCTAATACCGTAGCGAGCCCTTTACAGGGTAACCCTCGGGAATCCAAGATTAAACGTAAACCGTAGAGATAAGATGTTGTACAAGAATAATTTAATAACACACTCACCCACACCCCGTGGTTACGGGAGCTTAGTCGGTTTGGTGCTACGAGCAGTAAGCTCCGTGTTTGTAAGAGCGGATTGATAGGTCAGGTGAGCTTGTGACTCAGTAGTGTATGTTGGTACGGACGGGTTGGTCCGGTGAGCCGGTGGCTCGGAAGGTTATTATTGACGGGCAGGTTAGCCCGGGGAGCATATGGATCGGAGGTAGATAGTAGAACATGTTGTTGGATCGGTAGGCGCCCTTAGAGGGGGGGGGGGGTGAATAAGGGTTTTAAAGATTTTATAATTATTTTGAATATTTTAGAAAAAGTTTTGAATATGATAATAAAGAAGATCAAGACTAATCAAATAAAGTAAAAGTAGAGACATGATTTTATTAACTTGAGAAACATGATTACAAAATTTGATCTCTTATGAAAGCTAGAAATCAAAGCTAAATAGAAAAGAAACCTTTTGGTTTTCTATCCCGACTCGCTTCCCCACGAACCGGTGGCCCTAGCCTTATCCTCCCCGGATTCGGCCTCAAGCCGCTCTAGCCAATCCCTCCCCGGATGTGGCCTCGAGCCCCCCTAGACCTAGCCTAGATCTAGTCGCCAACACGAGGCGATTTTCCCCCTAAGTCCTACCCAGACCTAGTCGCCAACACGAGGCGATTTCACTAATCGTTTACAAAGAGGAATATGAAATAGCAATAAAGAAATAAGAACTCCCTCAAGATGAACTTCTGAAGTTGGAGACGAAGATCCGCCGTTGAATAAGCGTTGTAGAAGCGGACTTCGATCTGATCCGGCGTGACGAGATTCTCCTTCAGAAGTTTTGCAGAGCTTCGCTAGCACATCAACTTTCGGCCAAGATAGCCTCTGGAATTCTGGCACTCAGTATCTCTCTCTGATGTCTGTATGAAACGAGAGGACTTGGGTCCTTTTTATAGACTAGCGCTAGCGCCTGCGCTAGCCACTACCGCCGGCGCTATCTCATATTAGGAGACTTTTTGCGCGGCAGAATCTTCAATCCGAGGCAACAATTCCACCATGCCTTCTGTGCATCGAGCTAGCGCCGGCGCTATCCACTATCGCCTGCGCTATCTCTGTAAGACCCCATTTTTTTTTTTGCAAAAACCGCCGGGTCTTAGGCCCAGAACCGCCGCTTTGCGGTGACACCTTCACTCGGGAAGATCGCCACCACAAAACGCCGATTCTGCCGGCCAACTCGATCACAAGAAAAGTTCATAAAAGAGAAGACAAGTCCACATAATCACACGAATTAAAACCATGGAGGTAAATGTCCACTAACAATAACTGAATAAAGATAACAAGGGTTACAATAAAAGGGGCTCTTGCCCTGTACATCATATCCTCACTACAAGATCACTCGCGGAAGCTAACTACTAAACACTCACAGATCTTGAATCATGTGCTCCTGTACTAGACTGGCCCGCCTCCGTCTGCTCCGGCCTCTGGTGCTGCTGCGTCTCCTCGATTTCCTAAAATGATATGGTCCACCGACCGTTAGTCAAAAAAGACTAAGTCAACAATCCCCCGCCCCTAGACCCGCGGCTCCTAGGCACCGAGCGGGGAGGAGTGAAAAGGAGGACCAAGGGCAGAGTGGAAACAAGCAGGTGACAGTGGTACATGAAATGATTCTACTCTACACATGTGTACGTATATAACTGAAGCAGCAATTAAAAGCATGGTAACAAGTATATAAAGAACAGTAAGCATTAAGTAAAATAGCAAGTAAAGTTATATAAAAGTAACCATTGATTTATAGGAATGCCCATACAAACCTATAGACCAAGGGGTCGTTTAGTAGGGCCTACCGTATAAGAAGTCCCATAACCGACTTATACGTTAGGGGTAGGTTGAATGCAATGTTTATGCTATGACATGCAAGGTATGCTGTTATGCTATGTTCATACAGTGCAACTCACCCACTACGACTCTATGCGCATAGACCTTTAGTTCCCCCTTTTTGGAGCGAGCTAGACTCCCAGGATACTCCCGTAGTGGCAAACGGAAGCGGTGGGTTGGGCCTCGCCCACCTCTAGGTTGGTATTCACACTACCCAACCTAGACCTATTGTACGCCTCCACTATACCCGCGGAGCGTCTGCGTACTCTTGCTGACTGGACCGCCAGACTATCAGGGCTAAGTGTAAAACTACACTTGCCGAGTCAACGTATCGACGTCGGTGTGAACGACCGTCCAATACCGAAGACCCACCACCTTCAGTGCACATGCAACATGTTCTGCTTCCTAACTCTGAGCCATAAGCTCCCCGGGCTAACCTGCCCGCCATCAATAACCTTCCGAGCCAAAAGCTCCCCGGGCTAACCTGCCCGTCATCAATAACCTTCCGAGCCGAAAGCTCCCCGGGCTAACCTGCCCGTCATCAATAACCTTCCGAGCCAAAAGCTCCCCGGGCTAACCTGCCCGTCATCAATAACCTTCCGAGCCAAAAGCTCCCCGGGCTAACCTGCCCGTCATCAATAACCTTCCGAGCCATAAGCTCACCAGACTAACTAGTCTGCTGCATCAGCCACCGAGCCCACCGCTCGGACAGCCAATTCAACTAAACTTCCGAAACCACAGGGTGTGGATGAGTGTGTTATTAGTTAATCTTGTACAATGCCTTACTCCTATGAGTTAGGGTTAGTCTTGGACTTCCCGAGGGTTTCCCTGTGAGGGGCTTGCTACGGTACTAGGAACCACTATGGGATGACACCCCAAAGTTCCCATTCCCAAGACACTTAATGTTATTAGTTACTACCCATAAGAAACCCTCTTAACATTTCACCTGGTCTAAACCTAAGTGCTTTTTAGGCCTTAATAGACAAAAGATGACCTTTCGTCATCCACAGGACGACCTACCCCAAGGATGGCACCCCACCACCCTAGGACTCTTCAAACCTTAATTCTCCCAAGGGTCCTCTCATATCCATATAATTACCATTAGGCCCTCACTCTCCAATCAATATAATCCAATTTGGCCTACAACCCCAAAATTGCCGATTTGCTAAACGCAGACCATCCTCAATGCTTTGATGCTCATGAAGGGGAGTACACTAAATACTCAATCCTATGATTCAACAATTTTATTGGAGGTCCATACTACATATTTAATACCAAACCCAGAGTTTCATAATTTTCCAAATAATAATAGTATTTAAATCTTTTTTCCCAAAATACCACTTCCTAAGGTTTGAACTGCAAGTATGCTTTCCTGACATCCAATGCCTGCCTAAATTTTTACATAAATAAAGGGTACCTAAAAATCAGTGGATATGAATTCTTAGGAAAAACCAGCAAGATTTACTATTTTTTAAAATTCCAAAACTCATTTATTACCAGTAAATTCCAAAGGAGGTACCCTCATATGATCTCCAAACCTTATGCAATTTAATACATAGAGGCAACAATTCCAGCATGCCTTCTGTGCATCGAGCTAGCGTCGGCGCTATCCACTATCGCCTGCGCTAGTGATCAGTATGGAGTTGATGGCTCAATTTCGGGGGCAACCACCATATGTAAACCTTGAGTCATTTTGACCTGGTATCCTGCACACTTAGATCACACAAGATTAAATACACACATAGGATTTGTTATTCTCAAACCTAGGAGATGCGGAAGACCGTGTTCCAACAAACTCCCCCTTTTGATAATAACAAATCCATTAATGATAAATCAGAGCATTAATCTAAATAAGCATGAAGAAACATATTTGTGTGTGTGTGAAAAGGATGACTTAGGATAAATAATGATTATAGCATTTTAGTATTGCTCCCCCTAAATACATGCTCCCCCTAAGTGAATGCTCTTCTAATATGTTCTTAATTGAATTAAGCATGTTAGATATGTTATCATGTTAGTTCTCCCCCTTTTTCATTTTATCATGTTAGTTCTCCCCCTTTGTTATTAGCAAAAGCGGGTAGGGAGACACCACTTCAAGCTGTTGTAATAAGTTTAATAAGCATGATCGAGCTTTGAGAGAAGGAAATGATAAGGAGTTGTAGAATTCTTTTCATTGAATTAGATTAGAGTTTGAGTATCTGTATTTTCATAAATCAGAGTTTTGTAGCATAATGCAAAGGTGCGGAAGACTTAAAAGAAAACATCTTGTATAAGAAGTGATAAGTCAAAAAATATTGAAGTTTTAATTTCATAAAGAAGATGTTTTGTACATCAAAGGTTAAACAAGAGTTTAATTTCACCAATGAAGAAACCAAGTATGAATAAATATTATCACAAGAGAGAGTACTACAATGTTATGGTAATTCATAATTTCAAAAAACAAACTAAACATTGTAGAAATCATGCTAGGTTATCTAGTGCATTTTATAAATAAAGAGTAAGTATAGAATTAGCATTAGGATCCAATACTCATGAGAAGAAGTGTTATGGAAGATAATGATGTGCACAAGTGTATTTTGAATAAAGTGAACAAGTGTGTTAACCAAAAAATACAAGACAAATATAGAGTAAAGTGCACAATAAAACACAAATAATTTTACTTCCACACACTTTTAAGCACAAATTAATATGTACAACAACCAAGGTGATTTGCACACACAATGCTTATGAAGACTTATCAGGGTGCAAAGTAGTGCTTGGGGGATCACACAAGTTAATTTATCAAGGTTGATTTTTTTTTTTTTTTGTGATCCTGTGTACTTAAGAAGAAGTGGTTTTATTTTTAAAATGAAGAGTTCGCACAAGACACTTTACTAATCTATCCAAGGTGCTCAACCCCACAATGCTTATTAAGACTTATCAGGAGGTTCAAGTAGTGCTTGGTGGAGGTGACTTTGTCAAGGTTATGATGAGTTTTGATTTGAACAAAGTTCTCCGATTACACTTGCTTTGCAAACACTTTAAAGAAGAAATTTTAACCACTCTTCTTAATATTTAATAGTGCAAATAAATGTTGTGTAGGTAAGATACTTGTGCAATTTTAATTTTATGTACAATTACAATATATTAGCAAGCATTCTTAGATTAAGAAGCACAAGTAGACTAAGCCAAAAGGTGAGTGAAATAATATCATTATCAAACATAAAATATTTACTCATACTTAGAGACATGCTAAGCTTAGTCCTACACAAACTTTTCTAATTATTATTGATGCACATATTAATAGATAGATCAAAGCATGATAAAAGCAATGTTAAAGAAGTTTGAAAAAATTAATTGTAACATTATAGAGACTCTAAAGAATAGATTTAAATCATGCTTGATGTTCATAAAAAACATACAAAATTTTGGATTTGTTTTCAAGTTTTATGTTTTTGTATTTTGATTTTTTTAAAAAACTTTAAATAAAAGCAAAAAACATATTTTTTTGGTTTTTGTCTTTTGTAATTTTATATTTGATTTTGGTAAATGACAAAAGCTTTAAACAAGAGCAAAACATATTTTTGGAATTTTGTCTTTTATAGGTTTATTTTTTATTTTTCAAAATTTAAATAAAATTAGTGGTGCAAAAACAAATAGTACATATCTAGTAACATAATTTTTGTAATTTTTCAAAATTTTAAAAATGCAGAAAATCAGAATGTCACGCTAGCGCCGGCGCTAGCGCTAGCGTGGAATACAGTACACGATTTTCGAGGAGTTTAAATTTTTTTATTGTTGATCCTGATTAGGTGTTCCAATAGTAGTTTAATGCTGAAATTTCAGATTTGTAGGAGGTGTTTTCGATGGTGAAAAATGCAAAAAATTGTGTTTTGTGAAAGTGTTTTAACTCGAAAGATCTAGGACACCTAACTCAAGTCGTAATAATCGAAATCTCGCATCGGGAAGAGGCTTAGTAAATATGTCAGCGAGTTGGGAGTCCGTGCCAATGAAACTTACTTTTACATGCTCTTTCTTAATGTGATCCCTAATGAAATGATGACGAACATCGATGTGTTTGGATCTAGAATGATGTACAGGATTATATGTGAGGTCTATTGCACTTTTGTTGTCATATTTAAGGTCAATGTTTTTAAGATGAAATCCAAAGTCCTCTAGTGTTTGACTCATCCACAGTGCTTGTGAACAACAACTACCAAGTGCAATATACTCGGCCTCCGTGGTGGAGAGTGCAACCGAGGATTGTTTCCTACTAGACCAAGCTACTAAGGAGGGTCTTAAGAAGTGACAAGTACCGCTAGTGCTTTTTCGATCTAGTGAACACCCGGCGTAGTCCGAATCGGAATAGCCGTGGAGTGTGAATGTATCATTGTGTGGGTACCACAAACCTAATTTAGATGACCCTAATAGATAACGAAAAATCCGTTTTACCGCTTTTAAATGAGATTCTTTTGGGTTGGCTTGAAAGCGAGCACATAAACATACGACAAACGTTATATCTGGTCTAGATGCACTTAAGTAAAGAAGAGATCCTATCATTCCTCTATATAACGTTTGATCAATTGAAATTCCGGATTCATCTTTTCCTAGTTTTAAAGAAGCACTCATAGGAGTAGAAGCTTGTTTAAGATTTTCAAATCCAAATCTTTTAAGCATATCGTGAACATATTTTGTTTGGCAAATAAATATACCATCACTTTGTTGTGAGATTTGAAAACCAAGAAAATAAGACAATTCTCCTACAAGACTCATTTCAAATTCTTTTTTCATTACTAGTACTACTTCATTACACAACTCTTCATTAGTGGCTCCAAAAATGATATCATCAACATAGATTTGTAAAATAATTAGATCGTTATTATTATGCTTAATGAAGAGTGTGTTGTCGGCACTTCCCATAACATAACCGTGCTTTAACAAAAACGATGTAAGTCTATCATACCATGCACGGGGCGCTTGTTTTAATCCATAAAGCGTTTTTTCTAGTTTGTAAACATGATTAGGAAATTTTTCATTTATGAAACCGGGGGGTTGTTCTACATAGACTTCTTCTTTTATAAACCCGTTTAAAAAGGCACTTTTGACATCCATTTGAAATAATTTTATTCTTTTAAAACTCGCAAATGCCAAAAATATTCGTATAGATTCTAAGCGAGCTACGGGTGCAAAAGTTTCTTCAAAATCTACCCCATCGATTTGTGAATAGCCTTGAGCAACTAAGCGTGCTTTATTTCTTACAATCCTAGATTCACCATCTAGCTTATTTTTAAAAATCTATTTTACGCCAATAATTGGATGATTAGATGGTCTTTCTACTAGATTCCAAACTTTATTTCTTTCAAATTGTCCTAACTCTTCATTCATAACCATGAACCAAAAATCGTCATTTAGAGCGGTGGAAACGTTTTTAGGTTCTATTTCCGAAACAAAGCAAATATTTGAAAATGTTTCATGAAGGGAGGAGCGAGTTCTTACCCAGTAGAAGGTTCCCCAATGACTAGTTCTTTTGGATGATTTTTTGAGAAGTTCAAAACACTTGGAGGAACAACTTCAAATTCTTTGGTCTTCTCCTCCTCTTCGATGGATGGTTCTTCTTCGTCGTGCTCCAAGGAGGGCAAAGGTTCATTGTTTGTACCTGTAGAAAGCTTCTCTGCACATGGAGTAAACTCATCAAATTTAACATTAATAGACTCTTCAACCTTTCTTGATCTTTTGTTAAATATCCTATAGGCTTTACTGGTTGAAGAATAACCAAGAAATATTCCTTCATCACATTTCTCATCAAATTTACCTAAAGAGTCTTTTGTATTAAGAATAAAACATTTGCATCCAAATACTTTAAAATATGATACGTTAGATTTCTTTTGAAAATATAGTTCATATGGTGTGAGATTAAGTGATGGGCGAAGCATAACTCTATTCATTACGTAGCATGATGTGCTTACGGCTTCGACCCAAAATGACTTAGGTGTTTTATATTCAGATAGCATGGTGCGTGCCAGTTCTTGAATTGTCCTATTTTTCCGTTCTACTACACCGTTTTGTTGAGGTGTGCGTGGTGCTGAGAACTCATGTTTAATTCCTAACATTTCACAAAAAGATTTAAAATTTTCATTTTCAAACTCACCTCCATGATCTGAGCGAATGCATTTTATTTTTAAATCTAGTTCATTTTGAATACGAGTGCATAATTTTGAGAATTCGCAAAATGCATCAGATTTAGAAGAGAGAAATAAAGTCCAGCAATATCTAGAGAAATCATCTATTAGAACAAAAGTGTAAATTTTACCACCAAGACTTGCGGTGTTAACGGGACCAAATAAATCCATATGAATTAGCTGTAGTGGTTTAGAAGTAGAAATTTCATTTTTGCTCTTAAAGGATGATTTTGTGAATTTTCCCATTTGGCATGGAGAACATAATGAAGATAGATTGCCATTTAGTTTAGGTAGTCCTCTAATCAAATTTCTTTTTGCTAGTTTTAAAATAAGCTTTGTACTAGCATGGCCTAAGCGTCTATGCCATAATTCTAATTTATCATTTTTCGTTATAAAACATTTTATAGAAGATTTAGAAAGATCATGAAATGAAACTATGTAAACATTATGAATTCTAGGTGCAGTTAATATCACATCTTTTGTTTTAGGATTAACAATCTTGCAAAGATTAGTGGAAGATTCAAAAGTACGTCTAAACCTTTATCACAAAGTTGACTTATAGATATTAGGTTATGTTTTAATCCTTTCACATAAAGCACATTTGATATAAGAAAAGATGCGTTACCCACTGTACCAATTCCCATGATCCTTCCTTTACCGTTATCGCCAAACGTCACTATTCCTCCTTTCTTCTTTTCTAAGCTAAGGAATTTTGCTTTATTGCCCGCCATGTGTTTGGAGCAGCCTGAGTCCAAATACCACACGTCTTCTGTTTCCTTAGCCTTCCTGCAAATCTAGAAAGAGGATGAGAGTAAAGACCCAGATACCCAAGAGGTACCACCCATAGAGTAAGTGGATTTCTTAGGTACCCAGATTTGTTTTAATGATCGTTGATTTATTATATTCCTGCAAGAGCCAGACGTGTGTCCAAATTTAAGACAATTAGCACACGAAATAAAAGGGGTTGAGACCCTTTTCTGAGTTTCTATGTTGCTCTTGCTGGATGATGTTTGTACATTAGAAAGACCAGGAAAAATTTTAACGTTAGAGCTACCGCCGGCGTTAGTAGCTAGCGCCGGGCGGTAGTGTTTACTTTTATATCCGAGTCCGATTTTTCCAGACCCAAAGCATTGATTACCCAGAAGCATATCCAGGGATTTTTGACCAATCCCGAATTTGGTTATGGCTAAATTGAGATTTTGATTTTGTTTTTTAAGAGATGTATTTTCATGAACAATCATAACACATTTGTTTTCAAATCCTTTTTTGTTCTTTTCAATTTGTAATATAGAAGCTTTCAATCTTCTCTCTAAGTCCCCCTTCTCTTTTGCAATAATTTTGTTTTGTGAGAGGGCATTAGAGAGAGATACTTCAAGTTCTTTTAACTTAAATAAGGAGTGCTCACATTCTTGACATGAGACTTTTCTTTTTTTCAAGAGAAACCAATTTTTTGTGAGCTTACGATTTTCTTTTATAATAGATTCATTTTCAAGATTTAGTAAAACAAATTTATCATAAAGTTCTTCAAAAGTAGGAGGAGATACCTCAGTGTCGCTAAGAACACTGGTGTCGTCATCGTCGCTTTTGGCCATCAAGCATAAGTTTGCTTCCTCCTCGCTACTTGACTCAGATTCGTTTGATTCTTCAGAGGAAGAGTCATCCCAAGTGGCGGCCTTCAGCACTTTCTTCTTTTCTTTTGTTTTCTTTTGTTCTTTTCGTTCCTTTTGGTATTTTGGGCACTGGCTCCGAATGTGCCCGGTTTTTCTGCAGTGATAGCATTCTGGAGGCGGCCTTTCTTCTTCGTCATCGCTTCCTTTTTCTTTCCTCGATGAAGAGGAAGATCCCTTTCGTCGAGTGTCCTTTTGGAAGAATTTTCTGAATGTGTTCCTTCTTTCTGGATTCCTGATGAACTTTTTGAAGTTCTTCACCAGGAGTCCTTCTTCATCATCATCGTCCTCTTCGGTGCACTCCTTCTTTGATGTTAGTGCCAACGCCTTTTTCTTCGACTCTTTGTTGTATTCGTCATGTTGAATTTGCAGTTCTACCTCATGGGTTTTGAGATTCCCAATGAGGTTCTCGATCTGGAGCGTTCTTAAGTTGTGCGACTCTGAGATGGCTGTCACCTTCGGATTGAATCTTGGGGGTAAGGAACGAAGAATTTTCCTCACCAAATCCCCGTCGGAGTAGGTCTTTCCAAGTGCCTTTGATGCGTTGACAATTTTTGTGAAGCGAGTGTACATGGAGTTGATGTCCTCTTCCGTGTCCATCCTGAATTTCTCGTATTCAGATTCCAGTTGAAACAGCTTTGCATCTTTCACCTGCGATGTACCTTCATGAGTTACTTCTAATTGATTCCAAATATCATAAGCAGTAGTGCATTCAGAAATTCTATTAAACTCAGTTCTATTTAAAGCGCAATATAAGGCATTCATTGCTTTAGCATTATTTTTACACCTTAGTTTATCGTTGTCGTCCCATTTATCCTTAGGTTTTGCTAATGTCGCTTCTCCCACTACAGTTTAGGAGGAGAGTACCGAACTTCTACCATGTTCCATACTTCTACATCCATAGTCATAAGAAAACACATCATTCGATTTTTCCAGTAGTTAAAATCAGACCCAGTAAAGAGAGGTGGTCGACTAACCCCTTGACCCTCAGGAAAAGCGAGATCATGAGACGCCATTGTTCCCGGTTGTTAAGCCGATTGGAACAAAACTCCTCTGATACCACTTGTTGGATCGGTAGGCGCCCTTAGGGGGGGGGGGGGGGTGGTGAATAAGGGTTTTAAAGATTTTATAATTATTTTGAATATTTTAGAAAAAGCTTTGAATATGATAATAAAGAAGATCAAGACTAATCAAATAAAGTAAAAATAGAGACATGATTTTATTAACTTGAGAAACATGATTACAAAATTTGATCTCTTATGAAAGCTAGAAATCAAAGCTAAATAGAAAAGAAACCTTTTGGTTTTCTATCCCGACTCGCTTCCCCACGAACCGGTGGCCCTAGCCTTATCCTCCCCGGATTCGGCCTCAAGTCGCTCTAGCCAATCCCTCCTCGGATGTGTCCTCGAGCCCCCCTAGACCTAGCCTAGATCTAGTCGCCAACACGAGGCGATTTTCCCCCTAAGTCCTACCCAGACCTATTCGCCAACACGAGGCGATTTCACTAATCGTTTACAAAGAGGAATATGAAATAGCAATAAAGAAATAAGAACTCCCTCAAGATGGACTTCTGAAGTTGGAGACGAAGATCCGCCGTTGAATAAGCGTTGTAGAAGCGGACTTCGATCTGATCCGGCGTGACGAGATTCTCCTTCAGAAGTTTTGCAGAGCTTCGCTAGCACATCAACTTTCGGCCAAGATAGCCTCTGGAATTCTGGCACTCAGTATCTCTCTCTGATGTCTGTATGAAACGAGAGGACTTGCGTCCTTTTTATAGACTAGCGCTAGCGCCTGCGCTAGCCACTACCGCCGGCGCTATCTCATATTAGGAGACTTTTTGCGCGGCAGAATCTTCAATCCGAGGCAACAATTCCACCATGCCTTCTGTGCATCGAGCTAGCGCTGGCGCTATCCACTATCGCCTGCGCTATCTCATATTAGGAGACTTTTTTGCGCGGCAGAATCTTCAATCTGAGGCAACAATTCCAGCATGCCTTCTGTGCATCGAGCTAGCGCCGGCGCTATCCACTATCGCCTGCGCTAGTGATCAGTATGGAGTTGATGGCTCAATTTCGGGGGCAACCACCATATGTAAACCTTGAGTCATTTTGACCTGGTATCCTGCACACTTAGATCACACAAGATTAAATACACACATAGGATTTGTTATTCTCAAACCTAGGAGATGCGGAAGACCATGTTCCAACACATGTTGCATGTGCACGAAGGTGGTGGGTCTTCGGTATTGGATGGTCGTTCACACCGACGTCAATACGTTGACTCGGCAAGTGTGGTAATTACACTTAGCCATGAAAGTCCGGCGGTCCAGTCAGCAAGAGTACGCAGACGCTCCGCGGTTTTGTGTTGAGGCGTACGATAGGTCTAGGTTAGGTAGTGTGAATACCAGGCGAGGCCCAACCCACCGCTTCCGTTTGCCACTACGGGAGTATCCTGGGAGTCTTGCTAGCTCCAAAAAGGGGGAACTAAAGGTCTATGCGCATAGAGTCGTAGTGAGTGTGTTGCACTTGTATGAACATAGCATAACAGCATACCTTGCATGTCATAGCATGAACATTGCATTTCAACCCCTACCCCTAACATATAAATTGGTATGGGACTTTTTATACAATAGGCCCTGCTAAACGACCCCTTGGTCTATAGGTTTGTATGGGCATTCCTATAAATCAATGGTTACTTTTAAATTACTTTACTTGTGTCGCACTGCTTCTCTATATTACTTTACTGCTCTTATTACTATTTACTTGCTTTTACTGCTAGCATAGAAATTATATGGATATACTCTTGATAGCGTAGAATATTTGTCACCTGCTACCTTCTTGATTACTCCACTTTGTTGTCCTCCGCTTCTTCCTCCCGCACGGAGCCTAGGAGTCGCGGGGGGAGTCGGGGACAAAATCGGCTTAGTCTTTATGACTAACGGTCGGTTGTGACCGTAGGTGTTCGAGGAGCTGGAGCACCGGCACGACCAGCCAAGACATGATGGCAGGATCTGAGGAGCAGAAGCCATGCAGTACATCTACTACAGGACAGGTATTTGAAGATTTGAGAATTGTTAGCTTCCGCATAGATGTAGAGTGAGAGAGTGAGATTTTGTTCTACCTTGGTTATGTACTGGGCATAAGCCCTTTTTACTCTTTCATTTATGGTACTCATGATGGACAGTTTACTTTTGGATATATATATACAGATGCGTGTGATTGTGGACTTGTGTGCTAGTTTTCTTCTTATCTCTTGTTGGCCTGGTTGATCGTTCTTGCCGGCAGGATCGGCGTCTTGCGGAGGTGGCTAATTTGTGTGCTAGCATCTCCGTAAGGCGGCGGTTCTGGGCATAAGATCCAGGAACTCTTCCTGGTGTGGGAGAGGGATCTCACATATTGTCTTACTTGTTTGTTGTCAATTTAAAAAAACTTGTTTGTCTCACATTGCCATTTCTTTAAAAGGAGCTCGCATGTGGAACTTTAAATCGTATTAATGAAACGCTCGATGGTTAGATATTAATGAGTGTTTGGAACTCTAGGTTGATTATCACATGACTTTGCTCGTGAAAGTCACGTTTGCATCACAAAATTTAAATATCACATTTTTAATATTTAAAATATAATTTATGGTATATGGAATACTGCTAGGATAAATCTGCACTTGGCTCAAAGCACTTTGTATTAAAATTAAGTAATAACTCTCATTAATGTAATTGTCTGTTAAACTTCTATCTACTCATTTAATGTTGTATTTTAGAGTAGTCCTAACAAGGATTATAAATATGTATTGGGATATTTGAAATGAATTAAGCTTAAGACTTAAAAACTAAAGCCCATTTGCAACCCCATGTTTTTTCTTCCCGTGCTCTCATATTTTCTTAACAGTGGTACCAGAGCTCATGGTTGGTAGTATCCTGTTCTGAATTATCTCATGGCCTCATCGTCTACCTATAATCCACCCACTCTCAGCCACACCTCCATCCTTGTTTTCACCGGAGAATGCTATGATTCTGGAGTGATAAGATGGAGACTTTGCTGCGGTCACAAGACCTCAGGGAGATATTAATTGAAGGACTTAAACCGCCTTAGAAATCAGTAGAAGGAGCAACACCCAACTTCAGCAAAGAAGACAAGATGAGGGATGCTCTTGCCCTCCATCTCATCCAGCAAGGAGTTGCTATCACCATATAACTAAGAATTATGGGATCAAATCTGCAAATGAAGTATGGACCCGGCTTGCAAACAAATACAAAGGCACTAAGAAGGTAATTAAAATTAAACTTACTGCACTTCGACGACACTTTGATGCATTAGTAATGAAAGAAGGAGAATCCTCTCAAAAGTTCTTTGGGAAGATAACGAGTCTTGTAAACCAAATTAGAACCCTTGGGGGTGTTATCGAAGAACAACAAGTGGTGGAGAAGATCATTAGATCAATGCCCAAATCCCACAAACACATTGTATCAGCTATCCTTGAGGCAAATGACATTGATACTCTCATGATAACTGATTTGATGGGCTCGCTGCAGTCTCATGAAGATCTCCTTTCAGAAGACTCAACATAGCTGGACAGGCTGTTTCAAACCAAGATCAACTTTAGAAAAAATAAAGGAAAAAAGGAAGTTTGCGGGTGAAGAACACATACCTCAGACCCCAAACTTCTTCAAAGGAATGGAATCTAAGTTTAAAGAGAAGGACAAGACAAACACACCAACTTCGCTCAATCGAGCTTGCCTGATATGCAAAAAACAAAATCATGAAACTAAAAACTGTTTCTTTCGATGCAAAAAGTGTAAAATGCAGAACCACTCTGAAAGGGATTGTTGGTTCAAACCAAAGGAGCAAGCTAAATTGTCTGAAACAGAAGTTGATGAATACCTATTTACCCACCAGTCAACCACATACAGTGACAACTGGTGACTGGTTCATTAACATTGGATGCTCAAGCCACATGGTCAATGATAGGAGCTACTTTATCACACTTGATGAAGCCCACAAATCAGAAGTTATACTTGGTGATAGCAAGAAGGAGAGAATAGAGGGGAAGGGGACCATCTCAGCACAAACAAAACCAGGACAACACAAGTTAATAAAATATGTACACTTGTATCAACGTTAACCCAAAATCTCCTAAGCGTTGGACAATTAGCAAAAAGAGGGTTTAAGGTAGTGTTTGATAAAAAAACATTTGTCATATCATTCACAATGACTCCAAGGTCCCCACCATCTCAGCCAAGATAAATCGAAGCAACATCTATACACTAAGTTTAAAGCCATCTCTCTCCTCTGCTTTGGCTGCTGAACAACACACTGTGTCGTAACCAGCTAACTTATGGCACCAAAGACTTGATCACATAAATTTCAACTCATTACAACAAATGACAAAGGAGAATATAGTAGAAGGGTTACCATCACTTGGCGACACTCCAGCAATGTGTGATACCTGCGCTCACTGTAAATCCCATTGCCAACCCTTCCCAAAAACTGCACTCAGCAGAACTGGCGACCAACTTGCTCTCCTCCATATGGATATGTGGGGACCTGCCAGTACTCCTACAACTGCAGGGAAAAGGTATTATTTACTAATAATTGATGATTTGACCCACTACAATTGGATATACTTCTTGGAAGAAAAATCAGAGGCATTTGACTACTTCCAAAACTTCAAGCTCAAAGTTAAAAACCAGTGCAAAAGAAAAAAATAAAAGCAATCAGAACTGATAGGGGTGGAGAGTTCATCTCCTACCACTTTTCTTCATTTTGCCAAAATGCATGAATTCACAGGGAGCTCTCCACACCAAGGACATCTCAACAGAGTGGAGTGGTTGAACGGCGGAACAGGACAGTGGTTGAAAGGACAAGATCAATGTTGACCCACATGTCCTGCCCTAAATCACTATGGGGTGAAGCAACATCTACTGCAAATTATATACTCAATAGGGTTGTCACCAAGGCTCTCTTAAAGACAGCACCTCATGAAGTCCTCTTCAGCCGTAAGCCCCAGGTATCTCACTTACGTGTTTTCGGCTGCATTGCTTATGCACATAAAAAAGGAAGTAGATACAAGCTTGAAGAATCAAGTGTAAAGTGTGCGCTGATTGGCTACAATAGTTAAAGTAAATGTTACATGCTGCTAGACCCTTCATCCAACAAACTCATACTCTCCCGAGATGCAACCTTCAATGAGGAGGTTGGTTGGAGTTGGGGCTCAGATTCTAGCACTGATCTTCAATCCCTACAAGTGTCGGTTAAGTTGGACCTTCATCCAAACTCCCTCCAAGGCAATGCAGAAAATTAGGAACCCACAACCTTTGACAGTGACATTGAATCATCACTGCCCCATAAAACCCGCTCATTTAAAGAAATTTACCAGCAAGATGAATTTGCCCTTGCTGTGCTGTCACCAATTTCTTTTGAAGCAGCTGAAAAAGAGGAAGTATGGAGAAAGGCAATGAAAGACGAATTGGAGTCGATAGAAAGAAATAACGCCTGGTCTTTGGTTACTAGACCAGCCAATAAAGTTGTAATAGGCCTAAAGTGGGTCTACCAAGTAAAACAGAATGAGCATGGAGGGTTGTGAAGCATAAGGTTCGTCTCGTAGCAAATGGCTACTTTCAAAGGCCTGGAGAAGACTATAGTGAAACATTTGCTCCTGTGGCAAGAATGACCGCAATAAGGCTCATACTAGCCCTTGCTACTCAATACAATTATCATATCTATCATCTCGATGTAAAATCAGTCTTTCACAATGAAGAATTAAGTGAAGAAGTGTTCGTCAGCCAGCTACCTGGTTTTGAGCTCCCAGAGGAGAAGGAAAAGTCTACAAACTGCACAAGGCTCTATACGGTCTTAAGCAGACTCCAAGAGCCTGGCACACTAATATCGATAACTACCTAATCAGAGAAGGATTCATCAAAAGTCCAAGTGGGCCGACCCTGTATGTGAAGAAGAAAGGAAGAGAAAGGATAATACTTAGCCTCTATATTGATGACCTCATTGTCACAGGGTCCCAATTGAGCCTCATACAACAGCTCAGAGATAAGATGAAGAGTGACTATGACATGACAGACTTGGGCCATCTCAAGCATTTCTTAGGGATGCAAATCAAGCGAACTCATCAAGGGAGCATGTTAATCTCTCAGAAACTTTATATCCTGTCCATGTTAATAAAATTTCAAATGGAAAACTGCAACCCAGTCTATACCCCAATGTGTTCGAGAAATTGAAGAATAAAATAGAAGAGGAAGAAGGCGCAGATAAAGAAGCTTATAGAAGTTTGATTGGCTCGCTGCTATTCCTCACCCATACCCGCCCCGATATTGAAAATGTTGTGAATATTGTGGCAAGATTTGTGAGCAACCTGTCCAAACCCCACTTCCTTGCAACAAAACACATCCTTTGTAACCTATAGGGAACAAAAAGGTTTGGATTGTGTTTTAAAAGGGGAGAAGATTTCAATCTGATCGAGTATTCCGACTCGGATTGGGCAGGAAATCTTGAAGACCGCAAGAGTACAAATGGTTTCATTTTCTTTGTAGGAAAGCCCTATCTCATGGAGCTCGAGGACGCAACCGTCTGTCTCCCTCTCCACAACAGAAACAGATTACATAGCTTTGAACTCAGCCGTTTGTGAAGCTATTTGGGTCCATAGACTTAAGAAGGAGATAGAGATTGAAGAAGAAGAAGAAAAGGGCGTCAAGATCCATTGCGATAATACATCCACAATCTTACTCTTGAGGAACCCTGTCTATCATGCAAGGAGCAAGCATATAGACATCCGTTTTCACTTCATAAGAGAGGCATTAGAGAAGGAGATTGATCTATGCTACTGCTCTACCAAAAATCAGATCGCCGACATTTTGACGAAGCCATTGCCGCGGGATACATTCAAGGAGCTAAGAAGCAGGCTAGGGATTTGCAAAAGTGCAGATTTAGGGGAAGGGTCGGGATAAATATGCACTTGGCTCAAAGCACTTTGTATTAAAATTAAGTAATAACTCTCATTAATGTAATTGCCTGTTAAACTTCTATCTACCCATTTAATATTGTATTATGGAATAGTCCTAACCACGACTATAAATATGTATTGGGATATTTGAAATGAATTAAGCTTAATACTTAAAACTAAAGCCCATTTAAAACCCCACGTTTTTCCTTCCCATGCTTTCATATTTTCTTAACAAATACATCAGAAACTTTCAACGTTCTGGCCATGTACGTAGCAATTCAGGCCGCCCTCTCCCTTTATGCCAGCGGTCGCACTACCGGTTTGTCTCTCCGTAACATTATTCTCGTCGAGTTCATTCCAACTTATTGCTTAGCCTCACATTGTTTTATCGACATGTATTGTCCTCGATTCTTGTGATGGTGTGAGCCACACGGTTCTAATATACGAAGGATTCGTCCTTCTACATACCATACTTCGGTTGGATCTTGCCGGTCGGGATCTCACCGATGCCTTAATGAAGATTCTTACGAAGAGAGGTTACTCTTTCACAACAACTGCAGAGCGAGAAATCGTTTGGGATGTGAAGAAGCAGTTAGCGTATGTTGCCCTTGATTACGAGTAGGAGCTTGAGACAGCGAAGACCAGCTCATCTATGGAGAAGCAATTGCCTATCTTTAGTCATGATCTCACTAATGCCTAAGTACATCATGTCTTTCCTTATAGTTTCATTCCAAGTCTTTATTGGTGTACCCCTCCCTCGTTTAATATGCATAGTGATTAGACTCTCACAACGCCTAATATGTGCCTCTAATGGTCTCCTTTGTACGTGTCCAAACCATATTAATCGAGCTTCTCGCATCTTCTCTGCAATTGGTGCTACTCCTGTTTTATCTTGATACATTCACTCCTAATTTTATCCAGTCTCGTGTGTCCACACATCCACCTAAGCATTCTCATCTCCGCAACTCCCATTTTTTGCTCGTGTACACAATTCATTGCCCAACACTCATTGTAACGGCCCGATAGCAGCCGCACAATCAATACTTCATAAACCATATTTTAGCACAGCTTACAATAAGTATAAACTAATGAATCACAATGAGTAGCACACGTCATCGCAGATAATTATAGTTTTCACATCTAATTTATTTACACGTACATGTACCAATAACCGTCTTCAGCACAGTTTATTTTTCATAATTATACATCAAAGTTCTTCAAAATAAAGCTTATGAAACAAAGTTAAGCATGAGAAACATTTATCAAAAAGGTACACAGGTAAGCATGTAAGTCCTTGCAAGCATCTTCTACTTCAAAAGGAGCTAACGCTGGTTAGCTTGCCACTTTCCTTTACCTAAAAATATTTGATGTAGCAATCGTTAGCCTTTAAATAAAGACTAAGCCAAATTCTAGCTTTTTAATCTGCTGTACAAGCAAACTCAATGGATTATATATCAATATGCTTATTCATAATTAAAACATTGATCTAAACAGGAGTATATGGTACTGCAACAGTGTTAAACATGTTATTATCAGGTACAAATTATTAGCAGACTATGTCATGACAAAATGAGTTTAAACAGGCTATTTCATAACATAACATGCATTTTAAATATAAGTATGTTCTTTAATAAATGCTAAGGGCAATTGAGTAAAAGTTCTTTTCTTTATTCTTATTTCTCTGGGCCCGACCCCTCTGGGTCCTTCTATCCAAAACAGTACAAGCACACGCGTTTCCGCCTACGGCCGGCTGATTGGTAAACTATTCTGTTGACGCCAGGAAAATCCTGACCTCAAAATTCGGACCTTTGCAGCCGGAGGCTACTTGCCCAGCTGTCCGACGAGATGATCAAGCTGGCGACTACGAGGAAACTAGGAGAGCAACAACAGGACCCCAGGTGCTGCGGCAGGGAGGTCCCACCACGTACCCGGAAGCTCAAAGGAGTCTTCCCCCCCACAACCAAGAATGGCCGAGCAGGGTACGAGGAAGGCACCGGCTTGGCTAGCAAGCAGGGGTGACGGGCTCGAGAATTCGGAAATCGGGATCCAGAAGCTCAAGCACCGGTGCCAATCCAAGTACCCCTAGGGTCCTATTTATAGGCAACCAAGGGGTAGGGGGGTTTTTATAGCCCAGCCCTAACCTGGCGACATACGGGATACTCGGCATGTATCTCCGACCATAGTCGTCCATCTGGCGAGTATTAGTTGCTGCTCGCACAAGCCGGGCCAATACTCGCGCAGGTCTTCTGTGGTTTGCCGGGCACCTGGGGCGACATACGGGATACTCGGCACGTATCTTCGACCATAGTCGTCCATCTGGCGAGTATTTAGCCAATACTCGCCAAGTCCTCTTTTGCTCCTGCTGGTTGATTTGTCTGCTTCTTTGACTTTGACATCTGCCTACGTGGCCTTGAGTGGGTCCTACCCTCGGAGAATAAGGGTTGTACACAATCCCCGCTCTTTGCGAGTAACATAGTTTCTCGGAAAGAAACATCCAACCTTTATTCGACGAGCTTCTGTCTGGGCGAGTATTGGGAGATACTCGGAATCTTGCCGGCCGACGTCTGGGCTCTATATATAGGGGGGGTCTCTGACGGAACCACCTTTCTGCACTCGCCTACAATGTCGCTAGCTTTTGCTGAGGCTGCCAAAAAGGCCAAGGCTGATCTCGCGAATCTGATCGGCGTTCCCACTCCTCCTTCTCGCATGGACGCCGAGGTAGACGTCTTCCTTGCTAATAAGAAGAGGAAGAGGGCGGCTAAGAAGAAGAAGAGAGAGAAGAAGAAGGGGGCGACTATGGAGAACGTCGCCGATCCTCTGAGCGAGCAGCGTCAGCAGCTGCTGGAAGATTTGGGTCTCTCTCACGAGGGGCTCTCGCCTGCTCCTGCTCCTCCTCCTCCTTCAGCAGAGGTCGCCCCGGAGGCGAGTAGGGCTGGGGCCCAAACTCTAGCCCAATCGGACCTTCCTCCTGCGCGAGGTGAGCTCTTTAGTCGCTGTTCTGAAGACAATGCTGCTATAATAACCACTCCTGGCGAGATTTCTGACGCTTTTTGCTTCTGTTTTCAGATCCGCCGAGTACCGAGGTTCGGGAGGAACCTTTGGACGTTCTGCCGCTGCGATCATCCTCGATGATCTCGCCTGAGGGTGGGTCTCGGGGTGGTCGCGCGGTGAGGATTCTCCACAGCTCTTCTGTGGAGAAGAGGCTGATGAGCGAGCATGGGGCTCCTCTCTCAAGCATCAACCCTCCTCCGCCACCACCTACCTTGCGACCAGAACCGGCGAGCAGCTCGCACCTACCCGGGGTCGTGTTGCCGCCTCCTCCTCCTGGACTTCCGCCCTCAGTGGCTCCTCCGGGCGATCAGCGCCCTTCTACTTCAACTGCTCCCTCTACCCACCAAGGGGAGTCCTCGCGCAGGGGCGGGACTGGAGGGTCTTCTGCCTTCTTCGCTCCCAAGGGTGGAGGGCGCGTAGGAGATGGTCGCGGCCGGGGGAACATGCCCTTCAACCGGGATCATCCTGGCGGCCATTCTACTCGCCGAGATGGCGTCCATCGCTCTCCCTCCCCGCACCGAGGAAGGGCTTCTCCTCATCGGCGATCTCGCAGCCCTGCTCGCCGACGCTCCCGTAGTCCTCGGCCAGGTACTTGGTCGCTGCTTTTGGATAGTTGCCACCGCTCTTTTGATTCTGCTGGAGTTCTGACTCTTCATCTGCTCTTCTGCAGGTCGCGCTCATACTCCCGTGGGAGCACTGATCGACGTCGTTGGGCTCCCCCCTCGCGAGTACCAAGAGAAAGCTACTCGTGCCATCTTGGACTTGGAGTCCAGGATAGAGCGGCTATCGATTTGCGAGCCTCATCGGCGCTTGACTGAGGTGGAGTCGCGGGTTGAGCGCCTAGCGGCCAGTGACCCTCACTGTCGTCTGACTGATTTGGAGGCGCGAGTATCCCGGCTGGAGGAGTTTGATACTCGCCTGTCGGGTACTGAAGCTCGCCTCCAGTCTATCAGCGACTTGGAGCGCAGGGTGGCACGGATCGAGCACCGGCAGCAGCTGCATCATGATGAGCTGGTCGGGATGCGCGTGAGCATGGGTTCGGTGGGGAGGCTGGCGAGGATCGAGGACCAGCTGCGACAAGGCGAGGATGCTATGTCTGTGGCCTCCGAGAATTTCAAGCGTGCTCGCAGCATGGGCTGGGTCGGATGACATCCTCAACCTCAGGATCCCCAGGCGACCACTCAAGCGCAACCCTAGCTGTTGCCCTTTCTTCAGTCTCTTCTTCTTTGTATCTTGTAGCTCCTGGCGAGCATGCTTTGTATCTCTGAACAGCTTATTATTTGAAGTAGTATTGATTTGCCGAGTAATTGAATACTCGCCTTTCATTCTTGTCTTGCTTTATTTTATCTGTTATTGTTTGGATTTTTCTATCTTCTTTCTGCTGTTTGCCGAGCATATGTTGAATGTCGCCTGCATCCTGGCGAGTTTCTTCGTGTTTCTGTGATGCAGGTACTCGCTAGCTGAAGGTCGGCCTTTTGACGTGCTCTGAGCTTTTGGCGATTTACTTCGATACTCGCCACCCCTAGTCGTACCCGCGGAGTCGTGTTCGACAAGCCAGGCTATCCGACTACTATAAATAGGGGGTGGGTGAGTCTTAAACTATGCTTTCAGCGATCTCTGCCTTCTTGAGCGAGTATCTTTCAGACTTCCTCTCTTCGCCCTTCTTCCAATACTCGCTCTCTTCCCCAAGATGACTGACGAGGCGAACATTAGGCGAGCTAATCATGCGAAGAACTTCGAGGAGAACATCTTCAAGAAGCTGATTACCCAGCAGAAGGACTTGGACGATTTCAACGCCAAGTTCACAACTCTGGGGTATGTCGCCAGGCTTCCTCGCCAGTCTGAGCGACTAAACACCTCCTCGCCCTTGGCGATGATCTTCCCCATCCGGCATTTTGAGGTCGGCCTGCGACTTCCCATATGGCCCGAGTTCTACATGATACTCGCCTTCTATGGGATAGTCCCCGCCCAGATCAATCCCAACGGAGTGGCGATTATCGTGGGATTCCTGTGCTTCCTGCGGGAACAGAATATCGTCTTTGACCTTGCGGTCTTTAGGCGAGTATTCTCGATCATGGCGACCGGCGAGGGCGTCATCTTCCTGTGCAGCCACGTCTGCACTCTGGCGGGCACTTCCAACAAGAACCATCGCTGGGTGGAGCGACTAGTCGCCATCAAAGGCGACTTCGCGGGCATCTCCAGCTCGCCCCTCCAGCCGTCGGAGAATGTCTTCACCGTCCCCTTCTTGAAGGACGGTCAGGAGAAACTGCTCAATTCCTTCAGGCATCGTCGCTTCGATGTGATATTTTGGAGGAGGCGAGTAGACGAGCTCACGGAAGTTCGTCTAGGGGAAGGTACTTTTTGCGCGAGCATCAGCCATACTCGCATTTGAGCCTTGATTTAGGCGACTAATTTTTGGTCTCGTTGTTTGCAGGTGTGCAAACTCTTCCGCGCGACGCTCTTCCTCCCGCGGTGAAGGCGACGGCTGCCACCCAAGGGGGTGCGGGAACCTCGGCGCGCGAGGTTGGGGGCTCCTCCCCAATCGTCTTGTCGCCAGGGGGCGACAATCCCAAGGTCGCCGGCGATGAGGCTGGGACCTCCAAGAAGCGAACGGGCAAGGCTAAGGCCTCTGAGCCCAAGAGGAGGAAGAAGGAAGTCGCCCACAGGGATCTGGGCAAGAAGGCGGATCCTTCGGAGGCTGGTGAGCCGAGCGACCATCCGCTCTTCAATGAGGGCACCCGCATCGAGGATGCCTATGGTCGCCCATTGGTGACCTGGGCTGAGCGCGCGCACGAGGTGACCCTCACCTCTAACCTCCTTGCCTGGTCGGATGAGTGGGAGGACAAGGGGGAGGCCTTCGACGTGACCTATGTCCTCTATGGTCGTGCGGACGCCGAAGTCCTGCAGGACACAACTACCGAGGATCTGGCGCACCAGACCTCGCGCTCCCTCTTGCAGTCAGCCGAGCTGGCTCACGCAACAGCAAGGCGACTACTTGAGTACGAGCAGGCGATCAAGGTGCAGGGTCCGAAGCTGATCGCCCTCGCGCTCCGGATCAAGGAGTTCGAGGTACTCGCCTTTGCGTCTTTGCTTGTTACTAAGATACTCGCCATCTTGCAAGCTGTCAAACTTACCTTTCCCTTTTTACCTTCTGCAGGCTGCCGAGCTGGAATCAGCGAAGAGATTGTCCCAGGCTGAGAAGGAGTTGGAGGATACTCGCTCTGCCCTGGAGGTCGCCCAGATCTGTATCGCCGAGTTGGAAACTCGGCCTGCCGAGCAGCAACCGGCAGAGACGGCCATTCCTAGGGGCAAGCACATAAGGATGCACGGCGACGACATGCCTTATATTCGTCGGGAGATCGCGCGAGCAACGGGGGAGGTCATCCTGAACCAGATGAAGGCAGACGATCTTCTGAAGCCGGAAGCTATGGGATTGACAGTGGGGGACCTCATTCCGGCGCTGCTCACCTAAGAGTCTTCCTCCCCCTTGCGAGCATCCTCGCCGCAGCCCAGCGATGCCGAGGATGAAGATGATGAGGACGACGATGACGATGATGATGACGATGATGACGATGATGACGACGATGATGGTGCTGCTGATGAGGCCGATGTAGATATAGAAGGCGAGGATGTCGCCTAGTCGCCTGGGCTCCCTTTTTGCTCGCCCGGCGACCTTTTTGTGCACCCTTTTTTATATATACCTGTAACTTGTACACATTTTTTGAAAAAAATGAAAGGAACTTGACAATTCTTACTCGCCTCTTTCTTCATGTACTTACTTCCTTGCTTGTATGTCGCTTAGGCTCCTAGGCTCGAGGCGAGGTTGAGTGCTCGCTAGGCTCTTAGGATTTTGGCGAGGATGTATGCTCGCACCTGTATACTCGCAATACATGCTCGCACCATCAGACTCGCACCTGCAGACTTGCTCCTGAGGCCTTGACTTGCACCTAGTGAAGAGCGCCGTTAGGATTGTAAGCAAGAAATTAAAGGAGCTCTTCAAGGGAAGGAAGAAGTAGGATTAGCAGTCGGGGAGGCCCGGGGGGACATATCATCCTGAGGCCTCTCTCCTACTTGAAAGTCTGGTGTCTTCAAAGGATGACGTCAAGTACGGCATGGCAGCCGGATAGGTCCAAGGGGACACACCGTCCTTAGGCTACCATCCTACTTGGATGCTTGAAGTCTTCGTTTTTCGGTTGGTCGAATCGATCACCTCTTTCTTTCAAGTTGGGCTATCGGCGTCCAGGCTTCCTCCTGGTAATCCCTCCAGTCGAATGAGAAGCGCAGTTGATACGAACCGTAGCCAACATGCAAGGGGGGAGCTGATCTCGACCGTCAATGCAGAGGCTTGGTCTTAGAGGGTTGCTGAACCGAGGCACTGTCCCATCATCCGTTCCGGGGTTTTACGAGGTTCAAGTCGGAGGCTCGTTTCCCAACTGGTGGTGACGGAGATTGACGAGCAGATCATCCGGTAGGGAATGACAGTCGGGGAGTTCCATGGGAACACACCGTCCCGAGGTCCCCTCCTACTTGGATGATGAATGCCGACCAAACTTGTTTCCTGCTGCTCAACAATTTTAAGGGGAGTTTAAGTACATTTAAGCACAATAACTCACACAATCGGAGGAAAAGCTGGCAACAAGACGCTTTGAAGTGAGCTGGTTTAAATTGATCACTTCTTTGCCCGATCGGAAGGTCGGCGTCCAGACTTCTTCCCTGTAATCTCTCCAGTCGAATGAGAAGTGCAATCGATACGAACCATGGCCAACATGCAAGGGGAGAGCTGATCTCGACCGTCAATGCAGAGGCTTGGTCTTAGAGGGTTGCTGAACCGAGGCACTGTCCCACCATCCGTTCTGGGGTTTTACGAGGATTAAGTCGGAGGCTCATTTTCCAACCTAGCATGTGGAACAATTTTACCGACTTTTCTTTTCTCTTCTCTGAAGATTCTTGCTGTGACAGAAAAAAGCTTCCCAGTCCCGTGTTTCAGGGAGAGGAAGGGTTTTATTTATAAATCAATAGGGATTACAAGGGTGGGACATACATACTCCCCCTTACGGGTAGAACCTTTTCAGGTCATCACCGCTCCAAGTATTCCCAAGCAGCTCTCCTTCCTGGTTCTGCAGACGGTATCCTCCGGTTAGGAGTGACTCGTGGATGATGAAGGGCCCTTCCCAGTTTGGATGGAGCTTTCCGATGGCCGCTGATCGTCCCGCCGCGTCTACCTTCTTCAGGACCAGGTCACCTTCTTGGAAGTGCTTGAGGCGAACATTTTTATCGAAATGCCTCGCCATTCGTCGCTTGATCTCCTCTTGCCTGGCGGAAGCTAAATCTCTAAGTTCTTCGATGTAGTCGAGAGATAGCTTCTGAGCCTCCTCATTCTCTAGTCGTCATCCCTCACTTCTGCCCTCGGCGGCGATCACCCTTGGACTTCTGACTTCAAACTCTACTGGGATGAGAGCTTCCGATCCGTGAGAGAGCTTGAACAGTGTCTCCCCGGTAGCTGAGCTAGGAGTAGTCCTCAAAGCCCACAGAACCGAAGAGAGTTGGTCCGCCCAGTTACCTCTCAGGTTCTCCACCTTTTTCTTCATCAGGTTGATGATCAGCTTGTTGGCGGCCTCCACTTGGCCATTGCTCCTTGGGTGATGCACGGAGGCGAATCGAAGATCAGTTCCCAGCTGTCTGCAGAAATCTTCCAGCTCCAAGCTGGCAAACTGAGGACCGTTGTCGGTGACGATGGCGAGAGGAATCCCAAATCTACAGACGATCTCCCCCCAGATGAAGTTCTTCACGACTTGAGAGGTGGTCTTGGCCAAAGCTTTGGCCTCGATCCACTTGGAGAAGTAGTCGATCATGACGAGAATGAACTTCCTCTGACCACTAGCTAGGGGGAAAGGGCCAATCAAATCCATCCCCTAAATGGCGAACGGCCATGGGGCGGTGATTGATCGGATCTGCTGGGTTGGCTGCAACTGGAGGGGGGCGAAGAGCTGGCACTTCTGGCACTTCTTCGAGAAGATCTCAGCATCCTTCCGGATAGTAGGCCAGAAGTAACCATGCCTCAAGACCCTCTGCTCTAAAGTGCGAGTCCCAGAATGACTTCCACACTCTCCCGAGTGGATCTCTTCCAACACCCGGGGTACTTCGTCTTCAGAGATACACCTGGCTAGGGGGCCCGAGATGGTTTTACGGTACAGCTCCCCATCCTGCAAAAGATAGTACGCCGCTTTGTACCGAAACCTTCTCTCATCCCCTTCACTTGCTGGAAGCTGGCTGGTGGCAAGGAATGCCACAAAAGGATCCGTCCATGAGGGGCACTGCTCGATCTCCATCATCTCCCCTTCTTCGATGGACGGCCGGAACAGCTCGGTGATGGTTCCCCCAGCTCTTGGCCCATACTTGGCCAAACGGTCCGCCGCCGAGTTTTCCTCTCTCAGGACGTGCTCGACGAAGAACGACTGGAAGCCTCCAATCAATCCCTTGACCTTCACCAAGTACTTCTGTAGGATGGTGTCGCGCACTTCGAACTCTCCTCTGATCTGCGACGTACCACCATTGAATTCGTAAAGGCCCGAACATCATGGATCCCTAGCTCCTTGGCGAGGCGCAAGCCTGCCACTATGGCCTCGTACTCTGCCTGATTGTTTGTGACGGGAAAGAGGATCTCGACGGCTTGCTCGATCCTCATTCCCTGTGGGCTGACAAGAACGATGCCCACTCCCACAGAGCTCCTTCCCGAAGCTCCGTCAACAAACATCTTCCAAGGGATTGGGTCGAACACCTCTTCCCCTGGCTCTGCTTCTGCCGAGAAGTCTGCCAAGAAGTCTGTTACCGCTTGGGCCTTGATCGCCACCCGGGGTGAGAAGGAAATGTCGAACTCGCTGAGTTCTACCGACCATTTCGCTAATCTCCCTGAATGCTCCACTCCTTCCAAGATGCTTCGGAGAGGATGATCAGTCACTACTCGGATGGAGTGAGCCTGAAAAATAAGGCCGGAGCTTCCGCGCTGACACCACCAAGGCGAAGGCTAGCTTCTCCAGGATTGGATACTTCAGCTCCGCCTTCTTTAGTACCCGGCTGACGTAGTAGATGGGTAACTGTTTCTTCCTCTCTTCTCGGACTAGCACAGAGCTCACAGCCTCTGCCCCTACTCCCAGGTAGATGAGCAGGTCTTCGTCTTCTTTTGGGCTCTGAAGGAGAGGTGTCTGAGTCAACTGCTCCTTCAGCTTTACGAATGCCTTCTCGCATACTTCGGACCACTCAAAATTCTCCGTTTTGCGGAGTGTTCTGAAGAATGGAGAGCACTTCTCCCCGGCCTTTGACAGGAAGCGGCTAAGACCCGCCAACCTTCCAGTCAACCTCTGCACCTCCTTCATTGTCTTCGGGGAAGGCATCTCTAGGATCGCCCTAACCTTGTCGGGGTTAGGCTCTACTCCCTCCGGGGTAAGGAGATGCCCCAGGAACTTGCCTCTTCCCGCTCCAAAGATGCACTTCGCAGGATTCAACCTCATTTTGAACCTCCTTAGCGTCGCAAAGGTCTCCACCAGATCCACAATGTGTTCGTGGACGCTCTTGCTTTTAATCAAGAGGTCGTCCACATACACCTCCAGGTTCCTCCCCTTTTGCTCCTTGAAAATGTGATCCATCATCCGCTGATAGGTGGCTCCGGCATTCTTCAGCCCGAAGGGCATCATTTTGTAGTTGTAGCAGCCATCATCAGTGATGAAGGAAACATCGCGGCAGTCAGGGCGGTGCATCCGGATCTGATGGTATCCTGAAAACGCATCAAGAAAGCTCATGACAGAAAAACCGACGGCTGAATCAACCAGCGCGTCGATTCGAGGCAAGGGATAACAATCCTTCGGACAGCTTTTATTCATCAAAGAAAATATACACACATTCGCCAGTTGTCCCCTACTTTCTTAACCATTACAACATTTGAGACCCAGCCTGGATACTGGATCTCTGACACAAAGCCTGCGCCTAGCAACTTCTTCACCTCCTGCCGGATTGGCTCAGCCAGGATAGTGGCATTCTTCCTCTTTCTCTGGCGGACGGGCTGGGCCGCGGGATCCAAATTGAGGTGATGACAAGCGACCTCAGGATCGATCCCCGGCATCTCTGCTGCGCTCCAAGCAAAGATGTCGACGTTCTCTTGAAGACACGCCGCCATCCTTATCTTCTCCTCGATCTTCAGGGACCCGCTGATCTTCACCAGCCCGAATGCTCCTGCTGCGGAGAGCACCTCGATTTCCTCGACTTCCTCGGCTACCTCCAGCCTAGCTGGGCTCTCCAGCACCCTTCCAAATTCTTCCGCGTCAGCCATCCAGCTGATGGTACTAACGGCGCTGAGGTAGCACTCTCTGGCGGCTCTTGGATCGCTCCTGATCCTCACCTGAACATCCCCCTGGCAGTACTTCAAGCACTGATGGTAGGAGGAAGGGACGACCTTGAAGGCGTTGAGAAGTGGCCTCCCGAAGATGGCCTTGTAACAACTCGGGGCGTCGACGATTACGCATCGACAGTTGATGGAGGTGCCACCGAGGGTTACAAGGAGATCTGCTCCTCCTTCCACCTCCTTCTTCTCTCCGGAGAAGCCAAAGAGGGGACCATCTGCTGCTCGAACTCTGTCGGGCCTGACTCCCAGTCCATCGAACGTCTCTTTGAAGATGACGTTCACAGAGCTACCGTTGTCGACCAGAATTCGATCAACGGTGAAGTCTTCCACTGCGGCCTGGATGACGAGGGCATCATGGAAGGGATTCTCATTCCCTAGCATGTCCTCCTCGGAGAAGGTGATCTCCTCCAATGGGGGCGGGGCTTGCGAGGTCGAAGCGACGCTCCGACGGTAGATCTGATGGAGGCTCCCCTTTCGGGAAGCTCCCAGCCCGGCCCCCCATGGATCACTCCAACTCCTCCTCCCCCTCGACTCCCTTGGCCAAGCTCTCCACGGCCTCCGTGGTCGACGCGATCCTCGTTCCTCCTTCGAACGACGGCAGCCTGCCCTGCCTGCGGCTCGGCAGGGGCCTCGATCCTCCGCTGCTCTCCTCCGGCTTCCCCTGCGACTAGCTTCCTTCTGGCCTCCCAAAAAGCTGGGCAGGCCATCATGGCATGCCCCTCCGCCTGGTGGAAGTCGCAGTAGAGCGGAACCTCTTCCATCTGCTCCTTCCTTGGCTGCTTCTTCTTCTTCTTCTTCTTGCCCTGAGGGTGCCCAGGCCTGGCAACCATCATGGCTTCATCTCTCCTTCCCTCTCGCCTTCCCTGCTGGTGGTAAGGCCTCCTCTCGGGGGATCTCCCCCTCTGATCCTGACGCTGGTGCCGTCCAGCCGGCCTCCATGGCGGCCGGTTGTCCGGAACCTGATAGTGCCTCTCCTCTTCTCGACGCTCCGGAGCCACGATGAGTCGCCTCTCGTCGTTCCTGCTTGGCTCCTCCCTTCTCCTTTCTTCTCGCCGCTCTGGCTTCTTCCTCTCTGCCCTCGGGGGCTCTTCCCTCTTCCTCTTCTCTGGGACCTTCTCCCCCCCTTCCTCTGCTACCTTGGTCATCTCCGCTAGCTTGGCCAAGAAGTCCTGGTTGGAAGCCTCCCCCTGAACGAACTTGTTGGCCCTCACGATGAGGTTGTCATAGGAGTAGGGAGGATTCCTGCCGAGCTCCAGCTTGAAGAGGCCTTGCCCTATCCCGAACGTCAAGGCCAGCTGCAGGATGGTGCGATCCACCTCCTCGATATGCAGCACCTCCTCTTGGAAACGCTCGATATAGGCCCCCAACGGCTCATCCGGCCTCTGGGTCACAAGGAACAGAGTTGTCGCCTCCTTCTTCAGCTTCTCGGTCGTGGCGAATTGGGTCGTTACTCCACGGCACAGGTCTTCGAAGCAGTAGATCGAGCCCAGAGGCAACTGGTGGAACCAGTCCCTGGCTTTCCCCGTAAAAGTGATGGCGAACAGCCGGCACTTGAACGCATCCGACATGGTTCGGATAGAGATAATATCCTCAAACCACTGGATGTGACGAACAGGGTCGTCCCTCCCGGTGTAGTATTTCAACACAGGATCTCTGAATCCTTCCAGCACGGGCGCGGCAAGGATGTATTCACAGAATGGGCTCCTCCCACTCGCTGGACGACGGTCTTCAAGCTGGCGAGTATCATGGCCATACTCGCCATAAGGCCGAGTATCCTGATATCTCGCCTGCTCTTCCACCTCGCGGAAGCGAATTCCTTGCGAGGATTGCGGGAAGGGCTGCGACCTCCTTGGTCGCTCGGGCTCCGGATCGACGTGCTCCTTGCCTGCGCGCTGGGTGCGCTCCTCGCCCTCGGTCAGCACCGGGCGATTAGGCGAGGTCGCCGTGACCTCCGCACCCTGCTGGAACACTGCTCGCATAGCCCCTTCCATGCGCTGGGCGAATGCTTCGAAAACTTCCATCGTTACGAACCTGCCAGTTCCTGACGAGTTGCCGACCACTTCCTCGTGGTCGCCTTCTACGACCATCTTGTCTTCCTACTAGGTTTTCTCCCTCTGGCTACGGTCCACGCTCACCGCACCAAAGTGTTGACGCCAGGAAAATCCTGACCTCAAAATTCGGACCTTTGCAGCCGGAGGCTACTTGCCCAGCTGTCCGACGAGATGATCAAGCTGGCGACTACGAGGAAACTAGGAGAGCAACAACAGGACCCCAGGTGATGCGGCAGGGAGGTCCCACCACGTACCCGGAAGCTCAAAGGAGTCTCCCCCCCCCCCCCCCCCACAATCAAGAATGGCCGAGCAGGGTACGAGGAAGGCACCGGCTTGGCTAGCAAGCAGGGGTGACGGGCTCGAGAATTCGGAAATCGGGATCCAGAAGCTCAAGCACCGGTGCCAATCCAAGTACCCCTGGGGTCCTATTTATAGGCAACCAAGGGGTAGGGGGTTTTATAGCCCAGCCCTAACCTGGCGACATACGAGATACTCGGCATGTATCTCCGACCATAGTCGTCCATCTGGCGAGTATTAGTTGATGCTCGCACAAGCCGGGCCAATACTCGCGCAGGTCTTCTGTGGTTTGCCGGGCACCTGGGGCGACATACGGGATACTCGGCACGTATCTTCGACCATAGTCGTCCATCTGGCGAGTATTTAGCCAATACTCGCCAAGTACTCTTTTGCTCCTGCTGGTTGATTTGTCTGCTTCTTTGACTTTGATCTCTGCCTACGTGGCCTTGAGTGAGTCCTACCCTCGGAGAATAAGGGTTGTACACATATTCTTTTTCATATTATTTATGCGCATTTGAACTCAATTTAGCCCTTATCATTTCTACATGTTGACACGTTCTAAAAATTAACTTATGATTGTTATATAACAGTAATTCCCCTAAGAATAAAAATCATTTGATTTGCCTTCATTGAAGGCCATATCTAAATAATTTATGCTTCAGTGATCTTTGCATGCACACATATACATATTCTTAAAAGTAAAATGTTGATATAGTGAAAATACTTGAAACTACGCATAGATTAAAAAGATAGTTCTCACCATTCCCATAGTATTCCTTTTTCCACTCCCTAGGTCGTCGTCACCTCTATTGTGGGATGCCATCCTTCACGAAATCTGTTTAAACAATTAAGTGATAAGGGACAATATATTCGGGGTTGCATCACATTATAGCTATGATGTTGACCTCTAGGGTTGACATAACACCTATCATTTAGGCATAGAAGACACAATACAACACACACACAAATGCACATAAGCATTGTACACTTTAGTTGAGGATACACAAACCAAGTGCACATTTCACTTCACAGAACACATATATACATAAGTGCACACTCACAATTCATCTCACAATTAGATTAGGAAACGCAGCACCACACATCTCCACTGTACAGCCACACAGCACAGAGTATCCTCACTGCACAGTCGCTGCACACATTAGGATCGGGACACAGCACACAACTGCACTTCACTGTGCTACAACACAGCACATACCTCTCTAAAACCGAAGACAACACAACACAAAGCACAGTTTACAGTTCACTCGTGCACTGAATAAGCCCCCAAAACAGTCGGAAAACCCATAGAAATTAGCTTGAAATCTAGGAAACCCAAAACCTAAAACCGGTGGACGGCAAGAACGTCGCACCCGACCTCAACTGAGTGCAATAAAGGCTTAGATCAAGTAAAGAAACAGAACAAGAAACTTACAGCGTAGGTCGCAAACAACCAAGCCCCGATTCCGCCTGAGAATCAAGCTCACGAGTCCCCAAACCTTCAATAATCTTCTCCAAAGCTCTGATTCCAAACTTCAAGAAGGAAAATCGAACACGAACGGGGAGCTTGAGAGGAGAGAAAAGGAGGAAGAAGGAGCTTTCTGCGTCAAGCCCTAGCGGTGATTTATCGCGAATAAGAACAGTGAAGAGCCGGGGTTTGGAGATAAGGAAGAGGTAGAACATGACACGTAAAGGCAGCCACTCTTTCCCCACCGCCTAACATTAACTTTGGCTATTGGCAGCTCAACATTATTAGCACCCCATTTCAGTTCTAGTAGCACACCAAATAACAGTTGCTAGTAAAACATCAAAATCAGCACACCCTTGGCCACATGACAAACCCATCAAAGCCCCCAATAGCTCCCCTTTTTGTTTTAATACCAAATAACTGAGAAGAAAATCTTGCTTAGCAGATTCAAGTTCGTTCACTGGTTTTATTTTCATCATAGGGGATATTGATTATTGGTTATAACATACTTCTGTTTATTAATTATCATCATAGGGGATCGTAATTAGCACATAATAATAATTCATAATAACAAAATATTAAACATAAAGAAAATAACTTACGGGAAACGTCGTGCGTCACAATTTGTCCCTCCTTATAGATTTTCGTCCCCGAAAATCGAATCAGTTCGATCTTCAAATAAGTTAGGAAAAAGTCCTTTCATGGTGTCTTCCCGTTCCCAAGTAGCTTCCTCTCGAGGTTGACCTTTCCATCATACATGGATGAAGTTAACATCTCGGTTTCTCAATTCCTTGCTTTGCCGACCAATAATTTGATATGGTTCTGTTGGACTAGACAAATCAGCTTCGATCTGTAGATTTGCAGTCGGAACAATCTCTTCGGGATTACGAATATATTTCCGCAGTGTTGACACGTGGAACACATCATGCAACCTCTGCAATTCTTCTGGTAGTTCTAAGCGATAAGCTACTTCGCCAACTCGTTCAATTATTGGAAACGGTCCGACATATCGGGGACTGAGTTTCCCCATTCGTCGGAGTCGTGACACTCCTTTGAACGGTTTAATTTTTAAGCAAACCAGATCACCAACCTGGAATTCGACAAAACGATGTCTGGCATTAAAATACTTTTGTTGACGATCTTGAGCTACTTTCATTCTTTGCTGAATAAGAACAATCTTCTCGTGCCACTTATCGATCTTCTCTTTATTGTATAATTGCCTTTCACCATCTTCCGCCCAACTTAAGGGTGTTCGACAACGACGGCCATACAATGCTTCAAATGGTGCCATCTGAATAGAAGATTGATAGTTATTGTTGTACGAGAATTCTACCAGTGCCAAGTATTTCTCCCATGAACCTTTAAGGTCCAGCACTACCATACGTAATAAATCTTCTAGGAACTGTATAGTTCGTTCTGACTGCCCATCTGTTTGGGGATGAAATGTTGTACTGAATGATAACTTCGTTCCCAAACGCTTATGAATTTGTCTCCAATTATCGGACGTGAACCGACCATCTCTATCAGAGATAATCGTTCGAGGAATTCCATACAGTTTTACAATTACGTCCATATATAGCTTATTCAATTTTTCAGGCGGCCCATCTTGACGAACAGTTATGAAGTGAGCGCTTTTTGTCAGTCGATCAATAATAACCCATATGCCGTCATGACCTTGTTTGCTACGAGGCAATGCAAAAACAAAATTCATAGCAATGTCTTCCCATTTCCATTCTGGTATTGGTAGCGAATGTAGGTAGCCTCCAGGCTTTTGATGTTCAGCTTTCACTACTTGACAAGTATGGCAAGATGCTATATACTTTGTCACATCTTTCTTCATTCCAGGCCACCAGAAGTCTTCTTTTAAATCATGATACATCTTTGTCCTGCCCGGATGAATTGAAAATGGCGTATTATGAGCTTCATATAAAATATCTTTTCGCAAAGTATCCACATCCGGAACACACAATCTTCCATTCATGAATAACAATCCATTCTGTTCTGTGAAGTTTGGCAGGTCCTCATGTTTTACCTTTTGCATCACTTCCAGTAAATATTCATCCTTTGGTAAGGCTGCTACAATTCTATCTTTTAGTGAATACCTAATCTGCATCTGAAATAATTGTGACTGTTTCTCCTTTGTGGTAAAAATAGGAATTATCTCCATCTTTTCCAACTCCCGCATGAGTTGTACATTGTACACTTTCATGGTTGATAACTCCACAACATTCTTACGGCTTAGTGCATCAGCAACTACATTTGCTTTTCCCGGATGATATTGAATATCTACTTCGTAATCTTTAATAAACTCTAACCAGCGCCGCTGACGAAGGTTTAGTTCTTTCTGCGTGAATATGTACTTCAAGCTTTTGTGATCTGTAAATATTTCACAACGCACCCCATACAATAGTGACGCCAAATTTTCAACGCAAAAATCACCGCGGCTAACTCTAAATCGTGAGTCGGATAATTCTTTTCAGCATCCTTTAGTTGGCGAGAAGCATAAGCGATTACTTTTCCGAACTGCATTAACACACAGCCCAAACCTTTAAGAGAAGCATCGATATAGATTTGGAAACCTTCTGTTCCTGACGGTAGTGTAAACACAGGGGCAGTAGTTAACCTTTCTTTAAGTGTTTCAAAAGTAAGCTGACTGTACAACCCTCATATTTCTCGAATCGGTGTGACCCGACCCGGACGAAGCCTAGACAGCGAAAATGGCCGAGGCAAGCAAAACGATCGCGCGAAGAGGTCACGGGGGGAGTGGGAGAATTTCCCTCACTCATCCGGGCGAGTGGGAGCAGCCCTCCCACTCGCCGGGCGAGTGGGAGCAGCCCTCCCACTCGCCGGGCGAGTGGGAGTGGCCTCCCACTCGCCGCCCCCTTTGGGCGAGTGGGAGGGGCCTCCCACTCGCCCAGTGTAGGTCGGGAGGTCAGTGTGACCTCCCGTGAGGGGGGGGATGGACACCTCGAGTCCCACTCGCCCCCTTCACACGTGATCGGTGGTGGTCATGGTTGGACTGCGAATAGCAGGATTTTTGCTATCCGCAGTCCATTTTTGGGAAGTTTATAAATAGACCCCCATGGGCACCTTGGGAAGGGTTGGTACCTACCCCCTCTCTCGCGTGATCTTGTGAGCAAGCACCTCCCCTCCCTTGTCATCCTTCAGCTGACAGTGAGGTGGTTCTTAGTGCCCTCCAAGGTGCCCAGGCTCAGCATTGGCTTGGGAGGGGAAGCGCTCTAAGATCTTCCGGGTATGTGGTGGGACCTCCGTGCTGCAGCTTAAGGGGTCCATTTGTGGATTCGAGTGTTCAACAAGTCCAAGTCTTTCAGTTCTTAGTGACCGGTCAAGGGTCTAGGCTTAGAACAAGTAAGGGTTAGTCGCAACCCCCTTTCGAACGCTGAAACCGGGAAACTGGTTTCAACATTCTGGTGCGGTGAGCGTGGAAGCGACTAGTTCGGAAACCTCTGAGCCAAGTCCCATGGCTGGAAGCGACGAGTTGGGAGACCCGCCTCCGCCTTGCGAGTATGTGAAGAAGAGCGACTTCGACGAATTCAGCAAGAAGATCCTGGAGTTCATGCAGGCCATGTCCTCCGCTCGCGGCGAATGCTCAACAACGCCTGCACCTAGGATCCCCTCACTCCCCCTAGTAGAGGTAAGGAACAGCCAGCAAGGGAGGGAACCAGCCTCGGAGGAAGGCTTAAGTCTGCAAGCACGGGTGCTTTTCAATAGTTCACCCCGGACCAGCTGCCCAGGCGGGGAGGCGATGGGAACACCTCCCCTCAACCAAGAAGAATGGAGGAGCCATTTCTGCGAGCTGGTCATGTCAGCTCCCGTTCCGGATGGGTTCCGCGATCCCGCCATGTCCTACTACGAGGGGGATAGCGATCCACTCCAGCATCTCCAGTGGTTCGAGGACATGACCTCGATCAGGCAAATGTCGGACGCCTTCATGTGCAGGCTTTTCGCCGTCTCATTCCAAGGAAAGGCGAGGGATTGGTTCCACTCGCTCCCGGCGGGAACAATCTTCCATTTCGAAGATCTGCGCCGAAGTTTCTTGTTGAGGTTCTCTACCTCGAAGAAGAGGAGAAAGAGTATGGAAGCCTTGTTCGCAGTCAGGCAGAAGCCAGGGGAGTCGTTGGCTGACTACATGGACAGGTTCCAAGCGGAGGTCCTCCTTGTCGTCGAAGTGCCCGGACACACCCTGCAGCTGGCTTTCACCCTTGGGCTGCAGCCGGGGCTGTTCCGGATGAGTCTAACTCGGGACCCTCTGTTGTCTTTCGAGGAGTTAATGAAGCGTGCCGATCGCGAAACCGAGGTTGAAGCTACCAATCAGGAGTTCGTGGCTAGGTTAGCCGAGGTAGCAGAGGAGGAAAGGAAAGAGCGTGGAGGAAGAAAGAAGGAGGAAGTGAAGAGTCAGGGACAACAGGGACCTCCCGTTGGGCAGGAGCAAGGCTGGAAGTCGCAACCGACAGCCGCCCGACCAGCTTGGATGTCACAGGTTGGTCCCCCTCAAGGCCAAGGAAGGGGCCACTTCCAGGGAGGAGGAGGCTATCAGGGGAGGCACGGGCGGTTCCACCCAGCAGGATGGCAACAGGGCCCGGGGCCGCTGCAAGTCCAACCCCTGCAAGCCATGGCCATCGGTCGGAAGAGAAGCGGAAGGAAGAGGGGACGTTGGGAGAAGCAGGGGGGCGAGCTGGCGCTGCTATACTGTGACTTCCACCAGCAGGAAGGTCACGCGACCGCAGCTTACCCCGAGTTCCTCGAGATGAGGGAAGAAGGAAGAGCCCCAGCAGGGGGGAAGCAGCTGTTCCTGGAAGGACCTCGGACAGTGGAAAAGGGGAAGAGCAAGGAGGAGGATGATCCATGCGAAGAAAGGGTCGATATAGGGGCCCTAGGAGCGATCGGGGTCATCCACGGGGGAGCAGGCAAAGAGGCCACCCGGAAGGGGAGCCTCCATGCCATATACCGTCGGAGCATTGCCTCGACCTCCCGGTCCCCACCTCCGAGCTAGAAGATTACCTTCTCCATCCAAGACCTGCCGGCCAATGAGGATCCTTTCTGCGACGCGCTGGTCATCAAGGCGGCGATCGAGAACTTCACCGTCTCCCGGATCCTAGTCGACAACGGGAGCTCGGTGAACGTGGTGTTCAAGAAGGCCTTTGAAGGAATGAAGGTTGACGTCAAGCGAGTGCTAGCATCGGATGGGCCACTTTTCGGATTCTCCGGGGAGAGGAAAGAGGTGGAAGGGGGAGTCGAACTCCTCGTCACCCTGGGGGGAACTTCAAAGAATTGTCGGTTCGTCATCGTGGACGCGCCGAGCAGTTACAACACCATTTTTGGGCGTCCCCTCATCAGTGCGTACAAATGCGTGCCGTCCTCCTACCATCAGTGCTTGAAGTACAACTCCGGAAAGCTCCAGGTGAGAGTCAGGGGGGATCCCCGGGAGGCGCGCCAGTGCTACGTTACTGAGGTCAACACAATCGGATGGATGCAAGCAGCCGAAGAAGTGGAAGAGGCGATGGCAGGAAGGGCTAAGGAGCAGGCGGCAAGATGAGTCCAGGATAGGCGAGGTGTAAGGAAATGCCCAGGGAAGGGCGAGATGTAACGGCGTGCCCAGATAGGGGCGAAGTGTAGTGAAGTGCCCGGATAGGGGCGAGATGTAAGGAGGGGCCCAGAAAAGGGCGAGGTGTAGCAGGATGCCCAAAGGGGCGTAGCGTAAGTAAGTTGTAATAGGTAAGAACTATGAATGGGAAAGGGGTTCTGGAAGAATATCCAGGTTCAAAATCCCTGACTAGAGACCCTCCGCCGGGTTAAGTCATGCCGGTGGAGGGGAGACGTATCAGGTCAACTCGTGGCTTGGTGATTATATTGAGAAGGCGTGGAGTTCCTCCACACCCGGTTGAGCTAAGGCTCCCAGGATATGGATGGGTACTTCCACCTCCAAACAGATTGGGAAGGCGTTGAGTTCCTCCACACCCGGTTGAGCTAAGACTCCCAGGACGTGGATGGGTACTTCCACCTCCAGTCAGATTGGGAAGGCGTTGAGTTCCTCCACACCCGGTTGAGCTAAGACTCCCAGGACATGGATGGGTACTTCCACCTCCAAACAGATTGGGAAGGCGTTGAGTTCCTCCACACCCGGTTGAGCTAAGACTCCCAGGACGTGGATGGGTACTTCCACCTCCAGTCAGATTGGGAAGGCGTTGAGTTCCTCCACACCCGGTTGAGCTAAGACTCCCAGGACGTGGATGGGTACTTCCACCTCCAATCGGTAGGATCCCTGACTAAAAGAGACCACTCCACAGACTCAGTCATATTAACAGATGAGAGACTCATCGGGCCAGTCAACGACTCAGTGACCGATTCAAGCAAAGGTATCAACTCCTCAAGCAGTAAAGAAAAAAATAAGCTGAGACAATTCGTTTAAGATAACTACTGATTCGTTGATAACATGTACTACACGAATTGTTACTTCACTTTTCTAGTACATGCAGACTTGAAGGAAAAAGGCAAACACAAAAAATACATAGTTCTCAGGAGGAACGGGAGAAAAGAAGAAGTCACAGGCCGCCCTCACGACCATGGGGAGTAGCCGCCGCTGCTAGGGGGCGAGCCGGATCGCCCAGGTGAAGGAAAGAGCTCGGGTAGGATGTCGCTGGCGAAGACACCCCTCCAGCTGTCTCGAATAGCGTCCACGTCATGGAGGCGACTCACCAGGGCTCGGGCCGTTGACGCCATGATTTTCCCCCGAGCGCGCTCGACTTCAGCGGGTCGAGATGGGGCTGGCCTCGCCGCTCTCGAAGGTGCACCTCCTTCTCCTCCCCCTTCTCTTAACTGCCTATGAGCTTCGGCAAGCTGCGCCCTTAGGTTCTGCACTTCCTGGTCCGACTCCTCACATCGTCTCCTGAGCGATTCGGCGGCACCGGGTCCCTGCAGACCGGCAAGGCAAATAAGTTAGAACCTGCGAATAATAAGGAATTAAAAGGAGAAAAGGAAAGTGCATTAAGGAGGGCACGAACCAAGCCCCCGGATGACTCCTCCAGGAGTTTCTCGGTAGTGGCCAAGCGAGCCGCAAGGTCAGTGGCTTTCTCTTCTGCATCCAGCTTCGACGCGTCCGCCCGCACCGACCGTTGCAAGAGACTAAGACCTCGGCGGACGGCCATGTGGGAGAGTTCGGTCGCACGAAGCTGGGCCTGGGAGCTCGCATACGCAAGGTCACGCATGGACATCTCCCTGTAGGATGCAGCATCCTGCCGACCGTAGATGTCGTAGGTAAAGCTATACGCCGCGCCATCCGTGATATCTCCCTCAATCCACGAAGGCCGCTGGGAGGTGAGGGAGACCCGGTTCATCGTCTCATCCCAATAGACGATAGGCTCGCCTAGAGGGTCCGTGGCCTTTCCCCCCATCTCAAAGTTGGGATGATTGGCCAATGCGTTGGGGTCACTCGGTTGCCCCCTCTCCCTGGGCAGTACCCTGGAATCCCTTCGGCAAACTGCCTTCCCCCGCCGCATCCTCGGCTCCTTCGGTGGGGAGGAGGGCGCTCCCTCCTCAACCACCCGCTCCTTATCCCTCCTCTGACTCGACCCAAGTATCTTCGGAGCCGAAGCCGAATCAGCCGCAACCTCCTCGTTGAGCCCATGGGCGGAGGAGGAACTTCCTCCTGCGGAGGGAAGGCGTCGAGAAAGGGACCGAACACCTGCACAAGTTGGGACGAGTTGAGAAGCAATGGGAGGAAATGAGCCATAAGGAAGACAAGTTGTCGAGGTCCAGGTACCTGCCCCCGGTTCCACGTAGGTGAGTTGATTGATGTTCTTCCGGAGGTGATCAACCTCAAAGCTCGCACCCTTAAGGAAGCGGTGCAGCTCAACAGCCTCCCCACGTAGTGAGGGGGGTTTACAAACCTTCTCGGGCCTCTATATGGGGGAGAAGGGGATGCCGCCCAGGTCACCCCGAACGAACACAAATGACTCGTTCCAGTGATGGACCTTGTTGGAGGTCTCGTGCACTTCCATGTGTGTGCCGGTCAGAAAGCACACCCCGTCAGCGGTCGCTCGGAAGGTGAAGATCTTGCGGAACACGTTCAGGTCAAACATCACCTTCTCCTCCCGCAAATAGCATGCGTAAGCTGTTAACATCGAGATCGCATTTGTGTTAACTTGAGCCGGGACTACGCCAAAGTAGTCCAGGAACTCCTTCACCTCAGGCCACAAGGGCAGCCGTAGCCCAGCCTCGAAGTGAAGGAGAGGAAACGCAAGCCAGTTATCGTAAAAGGAGTTGACGGTCTCACCCCCTGATGGGCATCTGCATTTCCACCCTTCGGGGAGGTAGGAAGTCCTAAAGGCGGAGAGCTCCTCCTTGGATACTTTCCCTACGGGGAAAGAACTCTCCGAGAAGTTGGCCGCGTTTTGTTCCCGACCATTCCTCTTGACAGCTGAACGGTTGGATGCCATCGTGTAGGAGTTGAAGGAAAGAGTAGAGCCGGATCTGGGAGAAAGGCAATGCAAGGGAGGAAATGAAGGTGAAGGTCCAAAGAGGGAAGGAGGGCGTATTTATAAGGGAGGGGTAAAAGGGGAGGCGAGTGGATCATGGGATCCACTCGCCCAAGGGCATGAAGGGGGGGGGGGGGGTGGACCAGGTGGTCCACTCGCCCCGGGCGAGCGGACCGCAAGGCCCGCTCGCCCCGAGCATAGGCGAGTGGACCTTGAGGTCCACTCGCCCGGTGCGCGGGAGTAGACCTCATGGTCCACTCACCCGGCAGAGGAGGGAGGGCCTCGCAGCCCTCTCCCTTGAGGTAGCGATGCGGACCGAAGGGTCTCTTCGCCTACGTCTCCCCCCTGACACACCACCCAACTGCTTCGCCCTCGGACCGTCCACCCGAGGTCCCTATCCCCCGCCTGTTACTCCACTGTCTCAGTGTTGCTGCGCTCACCCTGCATGAAAGTTAGCCAAATAATGACAGCTCAACTGAGATATAACTCGGCAGAGTTATTAAAACAAACATGACATAAACATGACAAAACAAATAGTCCGGCCGCGGAACAGACGAGCTGCTGCGGCGTGTCGATCCTCATTATTACATAACAAATAGTACATCCCCAAAGGGGAGGGGTGGCTAACGCGTCGTCCACTTCCAGAAGCCCTGGTCCAGGGTGAAGGGGACCCCCCCACGCGTGGATTCAAAGCATGCCTTGGCTGAGGAGAGCTCCTCGGTCACGGTACGCACGGAGGCCTCCACCCGGCGAAAATGATCCTCGAACGGTGTCGTCATGCCGCCAAATGCGAGTCGGACCTCCCCTCGTAGGAGATTGAGTTCAGCCTCCAGCCTCCAGCCTCTCCACCCGACGCTCCAGCACGCCAACACGGGCGAGGGAATCGGGTCCGGAAGATAGCCTCCCCTCCCGCAGCTCCTGGGTAAGAGTCTCCAAGCGGCTCAGACGGACGAAGACGTCGGGACGGTCCCCGACGGGCTCCGAGATTGCAGTAGGAGAGTGGGGTGGCGACGAGACTTCCTTTCGGCTCGACTGGCCCGTCGAAGTCTTGCCCCCTCCAGCAGATGAGTCATCGTGAGCAGTCGAGAGGGCGGTAGGTTCCCGGACGAGAGAGATAGGACTCACCCGAGCGTCTGCACCCGTTCCCTCTACCACTCTTCGGATCCCTTCGAGGTCATCCGCGAGAAGCTATGAACAATGAAAAAGCACGTTGTCATGGACAGATATAACCATAAGTGTGAAGCAGGAAGGAGGAGAGAACCGATACCATATCCATATCCAGTCCGCGGGCAAACTCGGTCACCCCATGAAAGGATGATGACGCAGCCTCCTTCACCAACTCGGGGCGGGGCTTCTTCCGAGGCGATCGCACCGCAGGGCGGGTAGGAGAAGGCGGAGGGCCATGGACCAGAGCTTTAAGCTCCGTCACGTCAGACGAACCCTTCCCAGCAAAGTCTTTGAAGCGAGCCCTGAAGTCTCGAGGTGGATCCATCTCGTTCGAAGAGGGAGGGGGGGAAGCACTCAGGAAGGGTGCTCTTCTCACCCTTCTCTTCGAGGGGTCTTATATAGCCATCAGGTGGAACCCTCCAAAGATTCCCTCCGGGTCCCACCAACTCGTTCAATAGGTGGGTTGGACTTTCTTTCCGAGCTTGAGTCAAGCTCGCAAAGAGCGGGGATTGTGTACAACCCTCATATTTCTCGAATCGGTGTGACCCGACCCGGACGAAGCCTAGACAGCGAAAATGGCCGAGGCAAGCAAAACGATCACGCGAAGAGGTCACGGAGGGAGTGGGAGAATTTCCCTCACTCATCCGGGCGAGTGGGAGCAGCCCTCCCACTCGTCGGGCGAGTGGGAGCAGCCCTCCCACTCGCCGGGCGAGTGGGAGCAGCCCTCCCACTCGCCAGGCCGGCGAGTGGGAGGAACCTCCCACTCGTCGGGCGAGTGGGAGTGGCCTCCCACTCGCCGGGCGAGTGGGAGCAGCCCTCCCACTCGCCGGGCGAGTGGGAGCAGCCTCCCACTCGCCGGGCGAGTGGGAGCAGCCTCCCACTCGCCGGGCGAGTGGGAGCAGCCTCCCACTCGCCGCCCCCTTTGGGCGAGTGGGAGGGGCCTCCCACTCGCCCGGTGTAGGTCGGGAGGTCAGTGTGACCTTCCGTGAGGGGGGGGATGGACACCTCGAGTCCCACTCGCCCCCTTCACACGTGATCGGTGGTGGTCATGGTTGGACTGCGAATAGCAGGATTTTTGCTATCCGCAGTCCATTTTTGGGAAGTCTATAAATAGACCCCCATGGGCACCTTGGGAAGGGTTGGTACCTACCCCCTCCCTCGCGTGATCTTGTGAGCAAGCACATCCCCTCCCTTGTCATCCTTCAGCTGACAGTGAGGTGGTTCTTAGTGCCCTCCAAGGTGCCCAGGCTCAGCATTGGCTTGGGAGGGGAAGCGCTCTAAGATCTTCCGGATATGTGGCGGGACCTCCGCGCTGCAGCTTAAGGGGTCCATTTGTGGATTCGAGTGTTCAACAAGTCCAAGTCTTTCAGTTCTTAGTGACCGGTCAAGGGTCTAGGCTTAGAACAAGTAAGGGTTAGTCGCAACCCCCTTTCGAACGCTGAAACCGGGAAACTGGTTTCAACACTGACAATTTTCATTCCATTTAAATGGAATATTTTTCCGAGTTAACTGTGTCAATGGTATCGAGATCTTGGAGAAATTCTTAACGAATCTGCGATAATATCCTGCTAAACCAAGGAAACTTCGTACCTCTGTCACATTTGTGGGTTGTGACCAATTAAGAATGGAATCAATCTTTGCAGGATCAACAGACAAACCATGTTCCGATATAACATGCCCCAAAAATGACACTTCCTTTAACCAAAATTCACATTTCGAGAATTTGGCATATAATTGATTGTCCTTCAATCTCTGCAATGCTAAACGCAAATGCTGAGCATGCTCTTCATCAGACGTCGAATAAATTAGAATATCATCAATAAAAACTATGATGAATTTATCCAAGTAATCTTTAAATATATGATTCATCATACTCATGAATGTTGTTGGTGCATTAGTTAACCCAAATGGTAATACTACAAATTCGTAGTGTCCGTACCTGGTGCTGAAAGCAGTTTTAAAAATATCTTCTGCTTTAACTTGCAGTTGATAATAACCTGATCTCAGGTCCATCTTTGAAAATCTTTTCGCCTTCACAAGTTGATCAAACAAGTCGTCTATGCGCGGTAAGGGATACTTATTCTTCACGGTAAGCTTATTTAATTCACGATAATCCACACATAGTCGTAATGTCCCATCTTTCTTCTTAACAAACAACACCGGTGCTCCCCACGGAGATGAACTTGGGCGAATAAACTTTTTGTCAATTAACTCCTGTAATTGACATTTCAACTCGGCTAATTCCTTGGGAGCCATTCTGTACGGTGTCTTTGCGACTGGTTTCGCTCCTTCTTCCAGATTAATTTCAAACTGATCTACTTCTCTTTTTGGAGGAATCCTTGGCAGTTCACCAGGAAATACTTCCGGATACTCAAAAACGACTGGAACATCTTTAATATCTTTCTTTTCTTCCGTCGTTCCCTTTACTAAAATTAACATCGCATCACATCCTTTTCGGATATGCTTAGACGCCTTAACTATTGATATCAATATTTTGGAAACATCACTCAACCCTCTATATACTGTAACACTTTTATCTGCACATTGAACTGTCACTTTCTTTCTCTTACAGTCTATCATTGCTTCATGTTGGGCTAACCAATCCATACCCAATATTAAGTCAAATTCAGTCAATGGTAAAACCACCGCATCGACCGTAAAGTGTTTATCATTAAGATTGAACGGAACTGTTATTTGTTGTTGTGTTGATACTATTTGATTGTTAGGAAATGTGACATGTAAAATATCCCGTGTCGTATATGTTTTTTCAGAAATAGTATTTAGGACATAAGAAGAAATAAAGGAATGGCTAGCGCCAGTATCAAACAAAACTTTCATCACCTTGCCGCTAACATTAAGCATACATGTCACCACTGTGTCATTTGCCATAGCTTCATGTTGATTTAGATTGAAAACGCGAGGCTCCACTCGACGTTCTTCTGCTAATGACCCAACTGGTGCAGATGTTGAAGCTAAAGACTCACTCTCTCGAGAAACTCCCATTTGGTAAACCTTTTGTCCTGAGGGAGTTGGAAGTCCCCCTGAATTGTTTCCTCCTTGCCTCTTTGGACACTGATCTTTTCGGTGCCCTGGTTGGAAACAGAAGTAACAAACATTCATGCCTGCTAAGCATTGCCCTTTGTGGCCTTTCCCACATTTTCCACATTTCGGCTCCTGAACTTGAGATTGGGATTGTTTTACACTACTACTCTCCGTTGGTCGAGGACGCTTCCCTGAATCACCAGATTTCCATGAAGCACTTGGCTTTGTTTCTCTACTTGACATTCCAGGTGTCCACTGGGATCTCTTCTTCGCTATTTCCTTTCTTTTATATGTTTTCTCGGCATCAATCTCCATTAGCCGGGCTTTTTGAACTAATGCCGCGTAGTCTTGGATTTCAAGTGGGATTAGAATAGCTCGTATACTATCCCGCAGTCCTTCCTGAAACCGTCGACACCTTTCCTTTTCGTTGGGCACAAATGCTTCAGCGTAGAAAGCTAGATTTGCAAATTCGGTCTCGTACTCGAGCACGGAGCGGGGACCCTGAATTAGACGTAGAAACTTATCTTGCAGGAGCTTCTTTTCTGACTCAGGTACAAACCATCCCGTAAATTCCTGAATGAAGGTAGCCCAGGGAATACTTACTTGCCCCTGGCCCGCCAATCGTCCACGAACGTTGATCCACCATCGTTTTGCTTCCCCTTCAAGCAAGAAAGTAACTAAGCCCACCTTTCGATCGTCTGAGCAACGCATTACTTCTAAGACAGTTTCAATGCGATAAATCCAGTCTTCAGTCTCGAGGGGAGACAGACCCCCACGGAACACCGGTGGTTTCAGGTCCAAGAACTGTTTCAAGTCAACATCCATCTGCCTTTGTTGCACTGACCCTGACGGTTCTACAACAGGTACGGGAGGAGGAACACTACGTACCATTTGTATGGCCTCTGCTAGAATGCGGGCAAAATCTGTTAACTGAGGTTGTGCCTGCTGCTCCACCTGAGGATGCACCTGCGGTGGAGGGTCCTGAGGTACATGTCCCATCTCTCTACTCGCAGGAGTAGCGTCCTTGCAAACGAAACAAATACTGATTAGTTTGCATATCCGTACTTGACAAGCAAAATATATGTCATAAGTTCACTAATCTTATGGTGTTGTGACGCATGTACATACTCATTGCGGCCAGACTTTGGGAAACCTAGCTCTGATACCACTAAATTGTAACGGCCCGATAGCAGCCGCACAATCAATACTTCATAAACCATATTTTAGCACAGCTTACAATAAGTATAAACTAATGAATCACAATGAGTAGCACACGTCATCGCAGATAATTATAGTTTTCACATCTAATTTATTTACACGTACATGTACCAATAACCGTCTTCAGCACAGTTTTATTTTTCATAATTATACATCAAAGTTCTTCAAAATAAAGCTTATGAAACAAAGTTAAGCATGAGAAACATTTATCAAAAAGGTATACAGGTAAACATGTAAGTCCTTGCAAGCATCTTCTACTTCAAAAGGAGCTAACGCTGGTTAGCTTGCCACTTTCCTTTACCTAAAAATATTTGATGTAGCAACCGTTAGCCTTTAAATAAAGACTAAGCCAAATTCTAGCTTTTTAACCTGCTGTACAAACAAACTCAATGGATTATATATCAATATGCTTATTCATAATTAAAACAAAGATCTAAACAGGAGTATATGGTACTGCAACAGTATTAAACATGCTATTATCAGGTACAAATTATAAGCAGACTATGTCATGACAAAATGAGTTTAAACAGGCTATTTCATAACATAACATGCATTTTAAATATAAGTATGTTCTTTAATAAATGCTAAGGGCAATTGAGTAAAAGTTCTTTTCTTTATTCTTATTTCTCTGGGCCCGACCCCTCTGGGTCCTTCTATCCAAAGCAGTACAAGCACATGCGTTTCCGCCTACGGCCGACTGATTGGTAAACTACTCTTTTTCATATTATTTATGCGCATTTGAACTCAATTTAGCCCTTATCATTTCTACATGTCGACACGTTCTAAAAATTAACTTATGATTGTTATTTAACAGTAATTCCCCTCAGAATAAAACTCATTTGATTTGCCTTCATTGAAGGCCATATCTAAATAATTTATGCTTCAGTGATCTTTGCATGCACACATATACATATTCTTAAAAGTAAAATGTTGATATAGTGAAACTACTTGAAACTACGCATAGATTAAAAAGATAGTTCTCACCATTCCCATAGTATTCCTTTTTCAACTCCCCAGGTCATCGTCACCTCTATTGTGGGATGTCATCCTTCACGAAATCTGTTTAAACAATTAAGTGATAAGGGACAATATATTCGGGGTTGCATCACATTATAGCTATGACGTTGACCTCTAGGGTTGACATAACACCTATCATTTAGGCATAGAAGACACAATACAACACACACACAAGTGCACATAAGCATTGTACACTTTAGTTGAGGATACACAAACCAAGTGCATATTTCACTTCACAGAACACATATATACATAAGTGCACACTCACAATTCATCTCACAATTAGATTAGGAAACACAGCACCACACATCTCCACTGTACAGCCACATAGCACAGAGTATCCTCACTGCACAGTCACTGCACACATTAGGATCGGGACACAGCACACAACTGCACTTCACTGTGCTACAACACAGCACATACCTCTCTAGAACCGAAGACAACACAACACAAAGCACAGTTTACAGTTCACTCGTGCACTGAATAAGCCCCCAAAACAGTCGGAAAACCCATAGAAATTAGCTTGAAATCTAGGAAACCCAAAACCTAAAACCGGTGGCCGGCAAGAACGTCGCACCCGACCTCAACTGAGTGCAATAAAGGCTTAGATCAAGTAAAGAAGAAGAACAAGAAACTTATAGCGTAGGTCGCAAACAACCAAGCCCCGATTCCTCCTGAGAATCAAGCTCACGAGTCCCCAAACCTTCAATAATCTTCTCCAAAGCTCTGATTCCAAACTTCAAGAAGGAAAATCGAACACGAACGGGGAGCTTGAGAGGAGAGAAAAGGAGGAAGAAGGAGCTTTCTGCGTCAAGCCCTAGCGTTGATTTATCGCGAATAAGAACATTGAAGAGCCGGTGTTTGGAGATAAGGAAGAGGTAGAACATGACACGTAAAGGCAGCCACTCTTTCCCCACCGCCTAACATTAACTTTGGCTATTGGCAGCTCAACATTATTAGCACCCCATTTCAGTTCTAGTAGCACACCAAATAACAGTTGCTAGTAAAACATCAAAATCAGCACACCCTTGGCCACATGACAAACCCATCAAAGCCCCCAATAGCTCCCCTTTTTGTTTTAATACCAAATAACTGAGAAGAAAATCTTGCTTAGCAGATTCAAGTTCGTTCACTGGTTTTATTTTCATCATAGGGGATACTGGTTATTGGTTATAACATACTTCTGTTTATTAATTATCATCATAGGGGATCGTAATTAGCACATAATAATAATTCGTAATAACAAAATATTAAACATAATGAAAATAACTTACGGGAAGCATCGTGCGTCACACTCATAACCATAGAGCATCGCTGGTCTAATTGCAGTACGGTAAAACTTGCCTTTAAGTTTTTAATGGTACTTTATGATCACATACGATCCCTGACGCGCCTCTCCACTTTAACCAACCCGCTTGGATTCTATGTGTCACATCTTTATCAATACCTCCATCGTTTTGAACTATCGATCCAAGATATTTAAAACACTCACTACGAGAAATATCTTGATCACCCATCTTAATAACGAAGTCTTCCGTCCTTATTGCACTGCTAAATTTAAGCTTCATATACTCTGTCTTTGTCATGCTCAACCTAAAACCCTTCTTTTCTAAAGTGTCTCGCCAAGATTTAAGTTTTGCGTTTCACCTTCGCGCGTCTCATCGACCAAAATGATATCATTCGCAAACAATAAACACCAATGTATTGTTTGTTGGATATGTCCGGTGAGCTCATCTAAGATAAGGGTAAAGAGATAGGGGATTAAAGCTGAACCTTTATGTAAACCAACATTGATAGAAAATTCCTGTGTTAATCCTCCAGATGTCCTCACCCTTGTCACTGAATTTGTATACATATCTTTGATTATGTCAATGTATGATACATTTACACCTTTCTTTTCTAAGACTTTTCATAAGATCTCTCTTGGAACTCTATCATAAGTTTTCTCAAGATCGATAAACAGCATATGCAAATCTTATTTTCTTTCTCGATAGTTGTCAATGAGTCTCCTCAAGTGATATATAGCTTCCATGGTCGACCGTCATGACATGAATCCAAATTGATTCTCTGAGATATTAGTCTCTCGATCGTCAATCGAATAATTAAGGTTTGCCGATCGAATGAACAAATAAATTAAGGCCCTTGCTCCGAGCACCATGAAGATTACGGTTGTTGCTCTGCCGGAACGAAAATACAGTGTCTAGATTGGTGGATCCATTCTCGCATCACTGAGCACCTTTCAGCAAGTAAAACCATGTTCTTGTAGTATTTTACAATGTTATTGCTCGTTGAATATGTCGTTGTGTTTGACTCGAACATTCGTGAATTCATAGATGTGGATCTCCAAGGGAGAGTATGATGAATCTGGGCCCTCGATCGTCCACCGAAAGTGCTTCTGATTCCCCCATGGTTGGTTATATTTCTTCAGGTGGTATTTTATGTTCTTATCTGAATAATATTGTGAGCTCCATTTGATTGAAGGTCCGAATTGACGAGGGTTATGATATTTTTTTCTGCAAAGATATATCTGTGCTTTAGATTTCATATTGCATGATTCTCATCCTCCTTGCTCTTATTTGTCTTATGAGCAAAAAAACTTTTAGCTGGCTTGATATTATCTCTATTCGAGCCAAATTCGTCTCCATAGTTTCCATCATAGTTAAAAACACGTTTTAATTACATGAATAAATGTTGTATGCTAAAATTATGGTGAATCTATATACCTAAATGCCTATAAGAATCCATTTCATTTTTATCTTGAGTTAGCTCAACCTTATCCAGACTCTACTCAATTCAAGCTCGACCTGACCTGGCCAGTGTTCATTAGAGCGAAAACTCTATCTGACTTACTCACAATTCTGATTTGTTTCTCTATATGTTAGATTGTGATCTTATTCCATCACAACCTTTTTACTATTTAGCGGGTCTACAGGTCGAGCTGCTAGGCTGCTGCATTATATATATATATATATATCCTCTTATGGTGTAATGATCTGCACCATCATGGTTATTCATCTTGATCGTTTATTTCAAATCAAAACCGATCCTCTTCATGAAAAAACAATCATGATTATTGATTTAAAATAAAAAATACTAACACTCTTGTTTTCGCTAGATCACGATAGTACCTCCGCTCAGATGGTCATGTAATGATGTGCACGGGCAGTCGGGCAAAGGTACTGTCATGACTTGAGTACTGTCGTAGTTGCACGGGGAGCTCGTGTACGGCACGGGGAGCCCGTGCATGGCATGGGGAGCTTTCATGGTCACCTTACTCAAAACTTGGGCTTGTGATGAATTGATGATACTGTGGTTGCTGACTTAGAAAGCTGTCCGTCAAAGCTTTTCTTGGATGCAACCAAATGAGCATGTCTCCTTTGTTACACGACCATATTGGGGAATCTCCTTGCTCTTACTCAAACAAGTATGAAACGTATGCTTGTTTCTATGCATACGTTCTAATGGGGGAGTAATTTGTGCCCTCACACTTGGCCGCGCGGGATGCGCGGATACGTCGTGGCCACGGTTCGGCAAGCGGTGGCCGGCCGGGTGGCCGATCGCCCGCTCCTTTTGGCCGTGCGGGATGCGCGTCCGTGGCTAGGCGGGCGGCGACCGACCGTGTGGCCGGCCGCTCACCCCACTTGGTCGCGCTGGACGCGCGGCCGTGGCCAGGCGTGTAACATCTCCAATCCTTCTAGACCCCCTGAAAGTGTTAGTGTAGGGGATGGCCACTGGGACCCCCTTAGGCTAAGGAATCCACTAGGTGCACACCATGGGCACCCAAATCAACTTAGCCCAAGGTCACCCCTTAGGCCAATTGACCTTCAAGTCACCAAATTGACCTCACTCATAGTACCAGGGAATCACTAAGGGAACCCATTAGGAGGAGAATTGCACCTTGAAGTGAGCTAATTTCATAGAGTTGACCAAAGTCAACCTTAGGTCAACTTTGACCAAATCAAGGCAATTAAGGTTCAATCAACACCAAATGTTCAAATTGACTCCACCCCTATACTCTAAATACTTTAAGGAACCTATTGGACCCAAAAGCCCCATCATGTGGTCAACCAATTGACCCAATTTGACCAAAGCTAACTGTAGGTCAACATAGACCAAATCAACTCAATTGTGATTCAATTGGCCACCTAATAATCAAATTGACCTAACACCCCTACTCTTAACCTAATTAGGAACACAATAGACCAAAAGCCCCAACAATTGGTCAACCAATTGACCTAATTATTTGATCAAAGTCAACCCTAGCTCAATTTTGGTCAAATCCACCCTTATGGCTAAATTGACCCAAATGGGGCCACACCATGACCCAAGGACCATTGGAGAATGTCATGGGACCCATGACCACCAAGTGGGACCAGCCACATGCCATGTGGACCATGGTCAAAGTCAAAGTCAACATATTTGGGTTAAGCCCAAATGGAGAGACCTACCCACACACACTTGACCCAACCCAAGATCAATGGGCAGCTGATTGGGATGGCCCAACCTTGGGTTAGCCCAATTGAAATGAAAAAGGAGGAGAGAGAGGGAGGGAACAAAAGAGAAAAAGCAAAAAGCTCCCCCCTTCCTTCCACACTCCACCTCCAATCAGCCTAGGGGCATGCCCTGATTGCTGGAGAGCTGGGCTTGAGCCAGAGGACAGTAGGAGGCAGCCGGTGGCAGGGGGATTGCTCGGCCAAGCTCCACCCGTGAGCTCCAAATGGGCACCTTCCTATACACTCTCCCACAGGTCATTCTGACCACTCCACAAGCTTCAGAAGAAGGAGAATAGTCGAGCCAGCCTACTGGAGCAGAGCAAACCATGGAGAATCGTGATTGGGAGCAAGCTCGCCGGAGAAACCGAATCCATGGCCACCCGCCGGAGCACGCGTAACCGGGCACCACCAAGGGTTCGTTTCCACTCCTCTCCCCCCCCCCCCCCCCCTCCCATGCTAGCCTCTTAGATCCCTTAGGCGAGACATCGGGCTCAATTGAGCCCGATCCCATGAGAGGAAACCCAAAATTTTGGAGGTTCTAGAGCATGTTAAATCTCGCCGGAAACGGCCCCTCCGGCGGCCTAGTCGCTGCCAAATGATAGCCCCCACCTCAACGGAGGTGGTGGTGGCATTGGCCGGCCGGGGAGTTGGTCGGGTGGCTGGGAAACGGCCCCGCGAAACCGCCCAACGCAGGTTAATCACCGACGTTGGCTCATTGGGTACGATGGCTATCAGCCGTCGATCACGCGCCATGATTCGCGCTGATCTGCTATCCGCAACCCTATATGTTATATTAAACATTAAATGTTCATTTTCTGAATAAAGTGTAACCCGTTTTGATGTGAAAAATTAAGGGCCTTGGAGGCCTTATCTGGAAAAATGCCCAGATATAGAAACTGTATATATGGAGGTCTATTTTCTATAGTACTTGAGTTCAGACCATTTGGAGTTGTCTAGATCCTTGTAGGGCACATCTACTAGGACTGGGCCTAGACCTAAACAGATATTAAAAAGTAAATATCTCTTAGAATATAACTCCTATGGATATGAAATTTGAACCATAAGTGTATATCCCATAGTACTAACATGTCCCCAAAAATCATAATTTTTGGGGAACATTTACCTAGGGTTTTATTCAATATTCAATTAATCAAATATTTATGATTATTGAGGCTAGGTAGCTCAAAATGCCCCAAATTTTGGGTGGTATGATGCTCTTGTAGGGGTATACCTCAAGAGAGTCTTGGAAGCCTATGTGCATGTGGTGTGCACATAGCCTAGAAATCATGAAAAGGCATTTTTGGAATGCCTAGCTAGCCCTAATGGCTTGGGGAAAGACTGTGATATTTATCATGGTGGCTCACCATGTTGGTTAGTATCATCCTTGGGATGATGGGGATTTTTGGGCACAAAAATCCCCAAGATTTAATTTAATCAAATAAAGGTCATAAATTGTATTAATGAAATATAAGGGGTCAAATGTTTCAGGAAAAATCCAATAATTTGTTATATGCTTAGGAAGGACATGAAACATCCTTGGAAAGTTTGGTGAAAATTATAGAGATGATTTATTTGGTAATTTTCCATTTATTGAAATTGTCACCTTTATGTAATTGTGAAATTTACATGATCACACCTTCATGGAAAAATCTATATCTTTTCCACATAGTATCTTAGGTCATTATAGTTCTATGAAAATTATTTGGGAATTTATGAATAAGCATATTTTTGTGAGTGATTTTATTTAGATATTTAGCTCACTGGAAATTAATTGGAAATATTATAAATATCTATTGGAAAAATCCCCAATTATGATTAGGCTCATGTTATTACCATATAATTCACTGGAAATTATATTGGAACCATTAGTTGATTAATTCTTGTATTTCATGAAGGATTGTATTAATTATGCTCATAAGGAGTTAATTCAAATTAATAGTATAATCAACTTGAAATTTTTTATTATTCTGGATTGACACTTACCATGATCATATTAAGCTATGGAAGTTTTCTTAGAATTTTGTGATGACTGTTGATAGCACATTTTCCTTATAATGACATTATGGTAAATACTCTTATGTATTTATTTAGGGAGTCATACAACCATATAACCTTGTGAAACTCTGCCCATACTTATAATTCAGTGATATATTCCTCTGGAAATTTTAATGGGCCATGTGGACTTAGATTTTTAGTACCTCATGAACAAAGTGGCATATGTTGCATTTTTAATTTATATTAATAAATGTCAAATTAATTTGGAAATTCTGAATTTTGGGCCATATCATATTTAGGTAAGTAGGAGCCTATGATAATTATATCTCAGACCCTGATGCTAAGTGTTTAGATGGTCCCTTCTCTAAGAGCATAGATAGTTCAATAGTGGTCTACGTCTAGTAAAAACTGGATTTTTGGAGATTAGACTACTTAACTCATATGGGTCCTGATTTTAGGTGAATCTTATTATTTGGAGTTCATTGTGATTATAAGGATCCATGTGGAGTCACATTTGAGAGTAAGAGTAAAGGGGGAGTCCGTCTTATTGGACGAGGGTTGAGGTGCGTCTAACCCAATTGGGGGAGACGAGTGATGGGGTCTAAGCCTACCTTAAGTAATAAAGTAACTTGGAAAGTGAATTAAAAACCAACCACCAACCTAAATTAAATATCTTGAGAAAGGGGGATGTGGGCTTCAACCCATTGTATTCCCTAATACCGTTGAGAGCCCTTCACGGGGTAGGGTATGCCGCGAGAAGTCCAAGATTCACCCTAAATTGATAATCATAACTAAAAGTAGGCAAGAGTAGCCTAAGTAAGGTGATGAAACATAAATGAATCTCCTCCCATGTGAGGGATGGAGCGGTTCGGAAAAGTGTTAGTCCTGCGAGCGGAAAGCTCGGGTGGACGTAATAACACTATGGAATTGTACAAGGAGGTGTTAGTCCTGCGAGCTGGAGGCTCGGGTGAATAGGATAACACAAAGAGTTATATACTTAGTGGCAAGCCTTCGGTACTAGGCTAGTCGTCACACCGACATTAGTACGATGACTTAGCGGGTGGGGGTGAGTCTAGAGATCCAGGTTGGCTCGATGTCTGGAGGACATGTTTCATTTAAGACCCCTCACCAGGCTTGAAAGTCTGGTGGATTCCAGCAAGAGTACGCGAGAGCTCAAGAGGTGCACCTAGGACGTGTACAGAGGCGTACATGCGGTCTAGGCCAGGTAGTGTGCATACCCGCCTTGTGTTGGGGTGTGCCCGAACCCCCGTCACCGTGAGCCACGACGGTGATACTCGAAAGGTTGGCTTCCTTTCAAACAAAGTGGGAACTACAGAGGTATGTGCGCATAGAGTCGTGTGTGTGAGTTGCAATGCATGAAAACCATTATAACATCATAAACATACATAGCATAACATATGCACTCGCATACCCACATTAGATAAATTAGTGTGGGCTCTTTTATATGATCGGTTTCCTGGAAATCTTAACTTATAAGTTTGTATGAACATTCATATAAGTTAAGGTACAATTCTGTGATGGTAGTTAGTTTTACCTTACTTGCGCTGCGTTTACTCTTCATTTACCGCTCTTTACTGTTTTTACTGCTTACCTTTTATACATGCACTGCTAGCATAGTTGCCTTACTTTTCATATACATATATATATACATACTAGTTAGACTCCCCTATCACCTGCATTTGTTTACTGCTTGTTTTTCCTCCACTTCATCCTCCCGCCCGGTACCTAGGAGTCGTGGGGGGAGTTGAGGTAGAAAACGACTTAGTCTTTATGACTAACGGTTGGATGTGGCATAACACCCAGGTCGACGGGGAGACGGACCAGCATACGGAGCAGTAGTTCGTGCAGCAGAACGAGGACATGGAGCATGAGCAGCCGATGCAGCGTACTTTGACCAGACATCAGGTGTATGTTAGTTTTGTAGCTTCCGCATAGGGTTTTGTAATATTGTGAGAGAGTGTTTTTATTATTTGGACTTGTACTAGGCATAAGCCCCTACTCTTTCTACTTTTTGTACTCATTGTGGACTTCATCTATTTCTTATATATATGTGCTGAGTTATGTGGACTATGCTTTTCAGTCTTTCTTATTTCTCTTTAGCCTTGTGTGTGATTGTACTAGCCGACAGGATCGATGTCGAGCGATGATGGCTAACTCGGGTGTTGACATCGTTGTAAGACGGCTGTCCTGGGCATAAGATCTGCCTTGCCCGAGTGAGTCAGGAAGGAGTGAGCCTTACAGAGATAAGGAAACACAGATCTTACAAGGCGAGCGGTGGTTGGCACGACGGTTGGCGCAGCGTATCGTGCGCGGTGGTTGGGAGTGGCGGTTAGCACGGAGGTTGGCGCGGCGGATCGCGCGCGGTGGCCGGCGTGGTGGTTTCGGCGTTAGTGGGGTTGACTTGGGTCAACCCACTTCCTCCACCAAAGGAGGTGGGTGATTTGGCAATTCGCAGACCGGATTAGGTAGGCACTATCATTTCCCCCCAAATTCGCGGAGCCCGCTTCTCTTGCAAGAGGAGTACGGGAATTTTTCTTCCCAGTGTATGTGCTGAACCAGAGGAGCGAGTAATCCATTGCAGCCATGCCGGAGGTGAACAGTGTGGTGGAATTGCATAAGGAGGTGCATGGAAGAGACGGAACACGCGATCGTGCACGCTTTTGAGTAAGGTACGTGCTCTAGTGCTTGCGCATCCAAATACATTTGCATCCAAAGACTAAAAAATATGAAATATTAGACATATTTTGATAATGAAGTTCATATGGAGTTAATTTTAAAATAGGGTGAAGCATAACACGACTAACATAACATGCGGTACTAATGACATTAGCCCAAAAGAGTTTAGACAACCTGTACTTGGAAATCATAGCGCGTGATAACTCTTGTAGGGTTCTATTTTTTCTCTTGACAACACCAATTTGTTATGGTGTACGTGAAGTGAAAAATTCATGTTTAATGTCTGAATCTCCACAAAAAGTAGAGAATTTTTCAATTTCATTTTCAAATTCACCTTCATGATCTGAGTGTATGTATTTAATTTTAAATTCATGTTCATTTTGAATTTGTTTGCATAGTTTAAAAAATTCAAAAAATGCTTTAGATTTTGGGGTAAGGAATATAGTCCAACAAAATCGTGAGAAATCATCAATCAATAAAAAATGTATTTTCTTCCACTAAGACTACTAACTGGACCAAAGATATCTATGTGAATTAATTGTAGTGGTTTAGTGGTAGGAACATCAGTTTTACTTTTAAATGAAGATCTAGTGAATTTTCCCTTTTGGCATGTGATACATAAAGAAGATAAATTATCATTCAGTTATGGAAGACCTCTAATTAATTTATAGTTAGATAGATTTATAATTATCTTGCTACCAGAATAACCAAGTCTCTTATGCCAAAATTCTAATTCTTAATTCACTGTTTACAACTAGACATTTCATTGGTGATAAAGTAAGATCATTGGAGGCAATAGTGCAAACATTGTGTGGTCTAAGTGCAGTGAATAAAATTTAATTTGTTTTAGCATTAATAATTTTACATAAGTTATTGATGATTCAAATAATGCATTTAAGCCTTTATCACATAGTTGATTAATTGAAATCAAATTGTGTTTCAAATCATCAACAAATAAAACATTTGAAATTGAAAAAAAATCCTTACCCACGGTAATGATGCTTATGATCCCTCCTTTGTAATTATATCCAAATGTGACCAGCCCTCCTTTCTTTTTCTATAGGCTAAAAACTTATTTTAATTGATCTTCATGTGCTTGGAGCATTCCGAGTCCAAGTACTGCATTTCGCCTTTGTTCTTAGCCTGCCAACACACATAAACAGAAATATGAAGTAAAGATTTGGATACCCAAAATGTTCTCTCATAGTGTAGGTGGAAACCTTAGGTACCTAGAATTTCTTTAAAATGTGTGGTCCCTTATTTAAGCACATGCACGACCAAACTTGTTACAATTGGCACATAAAATAATAGTGGTGGAGGTATTGTAGACCAATTATTGGATGCGGGCTTGTATAGTTGTGTCCTTGGAGATACATGACTAAAGTTGTTACTTGTATAGATGTGATTAAGTCATAGATGCGGGCTTTTAAAGTGGTATTTTTTATTATAAGAATACAAATATGTTTAGCAAAGGTATTTTTCCCATTGCCAATTTGAGCAAGAGAAGATTTAGCAGACGTCGACGGGATCGATAGCAGATTGGCGCAGGGAGGGCCGGAGCGGTCCGGCTGCTTCATGGAAGGACGGCGGTGTCGTCCTTCTCAGCAACCGGCGGTGGTGAGGAAGCCGTCGGGCAGCCACACATGAGGAGCGCAGAAGACGGCGACGAACGAACGCCCGTTGAGGCGGCGGGATCGATCGTGAGTCGAGACGGCGGGGTCGAAACGGGAGCGGACAACGGCTAGGGATTTCTGCTCTGATACCAAGTTGAATATCACAATCAATAATGATTCATCAAGACCTTACAAGGCTTATATAGAAGCCAGAATAATAATACGAGATTAAGACAGTAAATACGAGACGACTTGAAATTCAAATATAAGACTAAGTTCAACTCTCTCATCATCCACCTCAACCACACTATCTTCCTTGGTTATATTCTTACTTTTTTTTCTTTATTGAATGATGTGTTTTAGTCACCAATTCGTCTTCCATGACCACGTCCACATCCTCTCTCGCTTTGGATCATGCGACTCTATTCTCCTTTTTCTTATAGAGAAAATTTTGCATGCAAAGCTTGTTCTATCGATTCTTTCTTTGATTTCTTTAGCATTTCTTCATTAGCTCGCAAGGATCCGATGAACTCTTCAATGTTATGGTGTATGAATATATGGACTTCGATGGCGACTATACCATTTTTAAATTGACTCTAAGGATCGTAGGATCTTTCCAACGACCCTGTCATCCTCCATATGCAACGACTCAAAATTCTCCTGTTAATGTTTGGAGACGAACAATCTTCACTCTTTCAACTCCTTTGAAAGAGGCTTGGAAAATTTCCCAAGCTTGCTTAGATAGTTAGATGTGGTTGTGATTGCGACATTCTCGAATATCTTGTCATCAAAATGCTGTTGGGTGAGCGTAAGAGCTTCCCGATCATTCATTATTGTGGTGGAATTTCCTTCTTCGAATCGATTCTCTATGATTTTCTTAACTTCGTAGGCTCCAATCAAAATTTTAATGCGGGTGCACAAATTCTCATGATTATCTTTGGTGAGTAACTTATAATGGAGTTCCATTTGACGATGGGCGGTAGTGAGAGTTGGAGCGGTGAGAATGAGAGCGTTGACAATGGAGCGGTAGGAAATTGAGGGGGGGGGGTGCGTTCTAAAAAAAGTCAAAATGAAGTTTTGGAGCAGAAGCGGCAGAAATTGGATGGTTCGAGAGAGCCGCCCCTTAGAGTTCACTGGCTGAAATTCTGAATCTCTGATAAGACTTGCATCTGAACTTGAATCTTTCTGAATCATAAATCTTGTGCATCAAACAACGACACATTCACCTTTCATTTGTTGCGGCTTATGTCATTACATGAATGAATCTTTTTGGCCAAACTCTGGATTAGATTAATAATTCTTGCTGTTTCTGTTTGATCACTTACTTACCTGTTTCGCTATTTGCACCTTCTGAGTATCAGTGTAAGCTTCATTTCTGATCTTTAATTAGTTTTATATTTACTTATATCTTTGTCAATGTTCTGAGGCTTTTCCTTCTTGTTTTGGAATTGCCTTAGCGTTCGTGTCTGCGTCGCCTGCTCCTCGAGCCCGCTCTGCGTCCAGTTCCCGCTTCTGGAGATTTAGCTTCTGTCGTGTCAAGTTTTAAGTTTATGTTTCATTTCATTTATTGTCAGACATTTCTTTTATGTAATAATTATGCTCAGTAAGTCATGGACAACTGCTAGACTATTAATATATGTACCAGATTTAAAATTATTAATGCATGCGCATTTTCCTTGAAATCATCATTGCATGAAAATTTGCATCAGAACTTGTAACATGAGTTTTATTAAAATGCATGTCCATCAAATTTTTGCAGCCATATTTTAAAGTTTCCGCATAAAAACAACATATTTTACTCAAAAATACTTATTTTAAATCTAATTATTAGAATCTCTGCTCCCGCCTAACGGACATGGATTTCCATTCGCTCATGCCTGTGGCATCACGGTCCGCCCCAAAGCACACTCTAACTTTTATTGAGACCGATAATGACAGTAGGCATTCTTATAATTTCGACACACATCTATAGTTTAAAAAAAAGTTATTTGTAAAAAATTATAATATATATTGTCACCCTTGTGCATATATTCGCCAACCAAATCAAATGTTCCCGAGAAAGATATATATATATATATATTTAAAACAGAAAATTATTCGTTAGTTGATTAGTTCTCATTTTCTGTTGTATTGTTTTTAAAAGATATATATAGGGTTCCTGTGTGGATATATCAAAGTGCGAAGATGCGAAGAATCAATCTCGACCGTTGAACAGGGACATATCCTACGGCGGTGGCGATTTCGAGCGGCGGCGACTTCGGTGACGACCGGCGCGACAACGGAACAGCACAGGCTTGTTCCCTGGTTCTTCCCGACCACAGCGAACACAGCGGCGAGGAACTTCACTCCGGTGGCCGGCGGCTGCCGGAGGCCTCGGGCGGCCGGTGGCCGGCGAGCCCGAGGCAGCCGACAGCCGCTGTCTTTGCACAGTGTTCGCACCATTTTTATTTGCACCTGAATCGATCCCTATATATCTATACTATTTTAAAAAGAAATAGTGCAGCCTGCGAATAGCCTGTTCATACAAAAAATCTGAACCGTTAATTATGATTCAGTAATTAGGAGCCCTCCGATTAAGCATGATTCTTTATATAATACGCCAAAAGAAATCAAGGCCCTAACTATTCTGCCCTAACTAAAACCCGCGCCTCACGATCTCTCCCTCCCACGCCGTCGCAACACTTCTCCCTCACCCTCGCTCCCTCTCCAGATCGCCTCTGAGAAGACGTCGAAGACATCAACAACTCCGCAACTCTGTCGCTCCGTCGAAGACATCAACGCAAGCCTTCGCACCATTTTCCTCTCTCCGTCGCTCCAACTCCAGAACGCCTCTGAGAAGCCGTCTCTCGCAAGAACGCAGGTGAGAAACTTCCTCCTTCCACATCTCTTACCTCTTCCCACTCGATCTCCTCTTACTTTAAAACTGATTTCAATTATTTTTGGATTTCCTTTTGCATTTAGTAAAAGGTTTTACACCACTCTCGCCGCTCCTCCTCACGCATCCTCCCGCAGTCGAAGACATCAACACTCCGCAGTCGAAGACATCAACACTCCGCCCTCTGCCGACGACGACTGCAAGGCCCCCTATAATCTGAAACTGCTTCTCCTTCAGGTAAAAAAATACATTCCGATTCATCTACTCCATTCCCTCATCTATTCCTCTGAGATAGTTGAGAGGTCAAGAGGAAGCTTACGGGTGCTTCGCTGAAAAAAATATAAGTTATTAGATCATTCTCAAAATATCCAGAAATTTTCTTCTAGCATCTCAAAACCGGTTGTACTGAATGTTGGTAGTTTCTGATTTGAACTCCAAATAATGTTCTTTTTAAGCATAAGAAAATAACTTTATATTTCATATACTCTCAAATGTGTAGCATATATGACATGCAAAGAGATAGACTTGAAAATTATGAACTCTTCCTTAGTATAAGCTCCCCCTAAATACATCATTGTAAAATGATATGGGACCACCTCCTTAAGTTTGCTAAATTACAGGCTGCACCCCTCTTACTTTTGAAAAAAAAAATCATGTAATAGCACATTTCCTCTTCCCTTATATAATTGCATAAGAATAAATGATTTTTTACAAAATAATATGAGGTACGTATGGTAGTACAACATTAGTATATAACCCAATATACTTTAATTTATGAAGAACATTAGATTGAGGGTGATATGATAGAGTTTTATTTCCTCTAAAAATTTGTTGGCATAAAAAAGAACATGAGTGAGAACGATATACAAAATTTGTCGGGACCACCTCTTCAAGTTTGCTAAATAACAGGCTGCACCCCTCTTAATTTTGAATTACATTTTCTCTTCCATTTTAATATTATTCTCCTTGCAATTTTAATAAATACGCAGGGATTGATTTAAGATGGTTTATTTATTTGAGATGACTGTTGATTTTCCGATATGGTTCGATTCAGCATTTTATACTGATTTTACAATTGTTTGCTGAATCTGCATGCTATTGTTCAACGCAGGTCTTCGGCTCTTCCAGAACTTGGGAGGCATATGCTCCAAGTTCAAATTATATGATTTCTTATATCATATTTTCTATGTTATATTGTATGTTATGAATACCAAATCACTCAATATCTAAACTGGCAGTTAGCCTAACTGTAATAATTACCTAACTGTATGTTAGGAACTGTATACACATATATATGATTTTTGATGGTTTTCTTAACAACATTGTCTTCTATTATGCTTTTGAACTAGAATTTTTCTTTGTCTACATTAATTTTCATAAAACTATTACTTATTCCAGGCTTTGAGGGTGAGTGAATTGAAGGCTCCCGACAAAGGGGATCAAACCCAGCTGAACAAAAAGGGTATGTAATTCTTTATATTCAAATATATCATGCAACTTTTCATTGAATAATTATTCGTAATTACTGTTTAATATTTTGCTTTCATTTTCATGTTTCCTAGGAGTGCTTTGTGGGTATTAGTCAATTAGTGGCTAAGCAAAGCACAATAGTCTCTGTGATGACTGCTACTAGGGCTGCTTCGTAGTATCGGCCGGTAGAGGGTCGAGCGGAGTAGATAGTTTCTTTTTGATATGTACGTGTGTTCATGTACATTATATAACTATTTTAAAAATTATTCATACTTGCTGTTTAATGTTTTGCTTTCATTTTCATGTTTCCTAAGGGTGCTTTGTGGGTATTAGTCAATTAGTGGCTAAGCAAAGCACAATAGTCTCTGTGATGACTGCTACTAGGGCTGCTTCGCAGTATCGGCCGGTAGAGGGTTGAGCGGAGCAGATAGTTTCTTTTTAATATGTGCGTTTGTTCATGTACATTACATATCTATTTCTGTCCATACAATTTACTTTTTTAGAATGCATTATAGCACGTTATTTTATTTGGGGGGGGGGGTTCAACCAAAACAGATGGAAATATCATCAGAAATCAAATTCATTCGTTATATACTATTTTAAAAAAAATGCAGCTTAACATGGTGATTAAGATGTCTATTTTAAACAACTTAAGCATGTCAACGACAAATCAACACAATGAGCTCAACGCAAGGGAACATCAGGATCATCAACTACAAACCATTAACCAACAAGAACCGCAGTCGACAAATGGAAATATCGTCACAACTGAAAGCAACTTAACAACCGAAACAACGCGCCGAAGACGAAGGCCTCCTACATACACATCAACTCTAGAGCGTCGTGAGACATCTAATGCCAGAAGAAGGGAACTCCGTAGATTTCGGCAAAGCATTGATGCGTACACATCAGGTAACATACAATGCTTCAAGGTATACGTTTCCCGTCGTCGTCTACGGCACGCCTCCAAGGCATCAACACCGGTCACAAGGTATTACGCTTCCTTCTCCCTTGAAATCTCTAATTTCTTCATCTACAAATCTATACATCTACACATCTAAAAATCTCTGTCTCTTCTTCTGCTAGGGTAACGAATTCCTAGAATCATTAGAAATAATGTTGAACAGCTTGCAAGTTATACTTTGTTCCTAAAAGTTATTGGGTTCTCTATTACTAAAATGTGCTTACAGAATTAGGGAAGCATAATCTAAATGTTTTTTCTAAATGAATTTTGGACATGGTAAAGGGGAAACCATATTGTATTTTGTTTTTCTTGGTATCACTCTACCACTTGAGCAACTCTATTGAACAATCTCTTCAGTTCTAAATGAAGATAAAAGAGGATGTTTAAGGCATAGTAAAAAACAAAATCTGTTGGCAAATCAAACAGGAGAGAATTGAAACAATCCAAATAAATTGCAGCACTGCAACATCAGACTAATGCAAAAAAAAAGCTTACATGTTATAATTACTTGCTTTCCATGCAAGTTTAACCCAAATAAAATAGCTAATTAGCTGAACAATTATAATTGCCTTTCAGAAGTAGGTAGGAACAGCTGCTGAAGCAAGGAGATGGATGTATAATTTTCTAGGTTTGCTCCGGCGGCTTTGGAGTATGACGATTATTAGCTCTGGATCCTGAGTAATCGCCTATCATTAAATCCATTCTTGCTCTAATTGTTGCTTCATCCATTTTTTCCTCCTCATTCGCGGTCTGCATACAAATATATACATCAATTTTTCAGTATTTGCATCAGTTCCGTTTGGCGTGACAGTTTTTGCTCCGGTGAGTTTGGACAAAAACGTCACCACTATAGAACGTATGTTCGGCATGACAATGGTTTTATTCAATAATGGTGTAGCTAATCATTGTTGCTTCTTTCAACTGCCGCTAGGTGAGTTTTTTCAATCCATTATTAATTATTTACCTTTCAATCCAAATTTTTCAATCATTGTTATTTTCAACTATAATTACTTTTGCTTCATATATTTATTGGCCAACATTGACAACCCTTATAAAGAAATTAAAATTGATTTAAAACTTAATGATAACCTTTATTAATGCTGAGTGACGCCGCCCCCGCCCCCGCCGAGTTTAATCTCTATTATCTCCATCCTGTTCAGGTGAGTTTAATCCCATTATGAATAATGATATCTTTTGTTAATAGTTTCTATTGTTCTTAAATGCAGCAGTCCTTTGGCTTTGCATAAAGGAAACCAGAGCAGGTTTCGTCCAGGTTCCCATTTTGTGTTCTTCCTCGTTCAAATCAAGGTACCACCGGCTACCAGGTCTCCTTCTCATTTCTAATGTTCATTTGGTCATTTTCAATGATGGACAGTCAGCTGGGCTCCATTTTTAGTTCAAAAATTAAGAATAAATGAGGAGATATGGCAGGTCAATTTCATCCTAATGGTAGTTAACAGGAATGAATGTTGGCTATAGCTATAGTTTATGTGATTTGTATAGCTATGTGATGAATGTCGGTATGTGATTTGTATAGCTATAGCTATAGTTTATGTGATTTTTTATTTCCAGGAAAAATAAAATGGAGCGAACACAGTTAGAGTTAGACTGTCACAAGTTACACATGATCTCTCTCTTTCATGAAGGTTTTTGGAAACCATCTGAGCCTCTCTTGATTTGAAATATTTGAAGTATTTGGAAATCATCTATCATTTCATTGATCTTTTCCTACTTTCAATATATATATGAGAATTATTACCAAAATTTCCCTGGGAAGTTATCATAATTACAGGTTGCAGCTCTCTTACTTTTGAAATTACAAAAAAACCTCCCCTTTAAGTTTACAGGTGCCGTAACTATGTAGTTTATTATCTGATTTCATATCTGATTTCATTTTCCTTTTTAGGTACTACTGAGGTGTTCGTGATTCCACAACCATCAACTCCTCCTGCCGTTTCTGTGTGTCCCTCTCTTGATTCATTCTCAAAGGTACCTATTCTCTCCATCAGCTCCTCCTGCCATTTTCCATCTTATAAATTGTGGAGTGCTTAGCTAAAAGTGTGTTATAGTTTAACGGCATTGTATTGTATTATGCTTTTGAACTAGAATTTATCTTCGTTGAGATTAATTTTTATAAAACTATTGTATTCTCATTTCCCCACTTCCGACTTCTCCTCCGCCTCCTCTAGGTATTCCCATCGCTTGCTTCCCGTCGCACCTCAGATTTCACTCCTCTTTGTCAATCCACACCTCGCCGCCTCCGCAAAAACCCTAGCCGAATCTCCTAGCGGCCTCCGTGGAAGTCTGTCGCTGACCGCGGAAACCAGGGGCGCCTCCTCCTTTTTTATACGCATCTTCGTCTCCTCCCTGGACCTGGATGACAAGACGGAGCTCCTTCTTTCATCGACACAACCTGCTCCTCCTTCACATCTCAAGGTAAGGAACTCCCCCCCTCTATATACTTCTCCTTCAACGTTGTCGCTTTGGGCGTTCTCCTTTTTCGTTGATGACAAGCTGTCGAATCTAGCTGCTGTTAGTGATTTTGGTGTCCTGTTTTGATAATCACCAATGCTGATTTCTCCATCTCCCCCATCTCTCAGTAAGCCCCTTTCTTTCCTCTTCTTTATTTTGTGGTAATGATACGTAGAGGGCTAATATTGCCATGGAAAAAAAGGGTAGAATGCTGAGCTTGGTTTGACTTGAATTTAAAGGTTTAATTCCTCTCAGGAAAGTGGGATGGAGGCTTCTCTCCTTCCAATAATCATTTGACCAAGAACATGCTAATATTAGAGTTGCCATGAGTAATTTTACAGGTTTTATATTCTGGAAGGTTCATAGTTATACTTAGGAATTGGGTTCATGGTGAGACTTTCATTTTTATTTAGAAACCCTGTAATGAGGTGTATATAATATTTTTTTACCAAATGCTCACAAGGTCTTTGATCAAATGCCCAAACTACACATCAAATTTTTTTAATTGAATTTCATTTTGCAGGAATAGAAGAATTGGATAGGTTAAAATGGTAGATCGTGAAATTGGGTTATCAATTCACACCACTCCTTCGCCAGCTATCAAAGTTTTGTCCATGACGGTTGATATTAAGGTTTGTTCACAATATGGTATTCTAATCATTATGTTTTGAGGAATTTCATGATGTTTAGCAAGAGGTGTGACAATCCATAAGCCAATGAGTCATTATATGTTGTTTATATGAACTGCAGTAGGTTGTAGTTTTAAAACTACAGCAGGACTGCAGTCTGCAACATAAAAAAAACTCATTTTATTCATGGTTTGTAGATTAGTAGAGGAGGTGTTTGAGAAGATCAGTAATCCTAATCTATTCATTTAATTTATAGATTTATAAGCACTAACTTATTCTTAATAATCAACTAAGCTAAATCAGCAAAACAATGCATACAATTAGTGCATTGTTGAGTTTTTTTTTTAAATATTGTAGCTGTCTAATGTTCTATTTAAAATAATATAGCAAAATTATGTTTTTCCAAACATTAATTTTTCAAATCTCCAATGAGGATTTCTATTATGCCCAAATTCATATTGTTCAACTCTTACTATTGTGCCCATCACAGATAAACTTTTAAACAATTCTTACAACTAATTTTGCTTCTGGCAGCATTCTTCCAAATTATATTCATAGTAACATTAGGACTGCGGAGGTGAGTGATCATATTGATCAGAGGCATCACCAACAAATGTTATGCGACATATCCTCCATGTTCTTCTCTCTCTAACAACTGCTTCAATTACTCCTCTCATAATCATTTGTTATTAATAGAACATAGCTGGGTAAAACTCATTCTAAAAATCCAGGTAACTGCCATATTTGTGTGAAGCTGAAGGTAACAAGTTAAGAATTTTCGAAATGGTATATCCACTCAAAAGAGTTGTGAGCTCGATGGAGCTTATAAATAATACTTACCGGCATGCGAAAGGATCTACACATCCAAATGTACTGAAATAATATATGTTTGATTATTTCTTTAGTTCTACTGATTAACTCAATCTGGCACTGCCTTATCCTGTCGTGATATAGAGCAAGGTAATTTTGGATGTATAGGTAATGGTTTTCTTGCCATTGTTTATTTTAAATCTATGCAATGTCTCACCGGTGTAATTGTTTTTATAGGTAATGGATTTATAGGTAATGGTTTTCTAACAATTTATTTGACTGCTAATCCTATTGCTTTAACGAAAAAACCAGGATAATGTAATTGTATGCGTCTTGGTTTTAAATACAAAGGCTATTTTTAACAATTTATTGCTCTCCGCCTCATGTAATCATTCATATTATTCAATTTTATTTAGTACTGCATCCAACTCATCCATGTCTTTTGCCGGAGCAGAGCGGGCGTTTGTTTCAAGCGAGGACATTGCGGGGCGAACACGCATAAATGATAAGGTTATAAAATTTATTTTTTTGTGCCTAAGTAGTTAGATTTTTTGCTGTTTGTATTTTCCTACACTTCTGCTTAACCTTCACACGCCTTTGCTTCGAGGTCGCTATGTACTGGACATATTTTAAAAAAAAATTTAAGTTGAATAAGAGTTCAATGCAACACTTTTAGTGATTTCCATTTCCATTTTTCATATCTGCCTAGGCTTCATTTTTTGCTTACATTTTAGGAGTGCCTTTCTTGCTTACATTTCAGGAGTTCTATGTAGTTTTTTGCTTTCAAGATGTACCTAATTCAAACATCAATCTAATGATTTATTCTCATTTTTGAATGATATCGTATTATAGAGCAAGGTCAAAGACATAATTGGTGTCGAAGAGATCTGACATTGACACAATCAGAGAGAAGCTACGCAGGAAAAAATGATAGAAATAATTGACAAATAATTTTCACGTACTATACATGAACTCGGGTACTAATTCCAATTATACTTGCTTTTATATTCGTTATTTTTAGGTGTGCTTTGAGGTATTAGTCAATTAGTGACTAAACAAAGCACATTAGCCTATGTGTTGAATGCATATCGATAAACTCTATTTTTGAACCCCTGTTAACATATCCAAATACAGTTATGAAACTTTTTTCCACTTAAAGGGAGGTGTTGATGATGGAGAGCAACATTTTTCTGCATTCAAAATTTAAATTGTAAGTGAAAATTTACAGAAGATCAATAATCATATGTTGATGTTATTAAAGCAGCTAACATAAACAGAGTATACCATATGTAAACTAAACAGAACATCCCCAACCCAGCCCACTTCCCACGACAAATGTCGCCACCCACCACAAATGTCGCCCCCCACGACAAATGTCGCCCCTACGACAAATGTCGCCCCCACGACAAATGTCGCCCCCACGACAAATGCTCGCCGATTGTACTCACATAGGGCCGGAGGCCCGTGCCGTTCGACTCGTATATATATATCTATACTATTTTAAAAAGAAATACTGCGGTCTGCGGTTAGCATGAAATAAAAATTCATTCAAAAAATCTGAACCCTTAATTATGGTTCGGTTATTCCCAATCGTCCGATTAAATATATATCTCTATATACGCGGCTTCTATTCTCCCGACTCCCGACCTTCTATTCTCCCCGCCGCAACTGCGCCCTACTCTCCCCTCGCGATTTTCACGGCTATCGCCCCAAATCCAAGTGGAAACCACTCGCTCCTCCTCCGATCTAACTCCACCGTGACATCCATTGCTGCTCCGCCTCCGATCAAGCATCTAACTCAACCGACACTTCCGTTTCCCCTCCTCTGTGACCAAGGATCTCAATCCACCGGGACTTCCATGGCCGTTCAAACGACAAATCGACTCAGAGTATGCTTTCTCTCTTCTACTCTACTCTTCTCTTCATCTTCATTATATTTATTTCCATCCGGGTCGTCCCTTACCGCTGCATTGGGTAGCTTCCTCTGCTCCATCCAGACCCAATCAGCTCTGGTTCTCATTTCCACTGGATCAGGAAGCAGACACACATGCCAGGTATCTTTATATGCTTCGTTAGGGCATCCGACGGCTTCCACTTGCTCTTCACCTTAGGCCTTCATCCAATGTGCCTCCTCTACACATGTCCATTAGGGTTTAATTATTTCACAGTGAAGCCATTCTTCGTATAAAGCCCTACAGTTACATATGTTATACCAAGGAACAATGTTAGGTATATACATTGGATTTTGCTGGAATTACAATGACCAATTAGTTTTTAATTAGAGTATGAACTTTATAATTACTAATGAGCCAACAGAAGTGACCAATGTTTGCTTATTTTTATGTTGCTCATTTTTGCGCATTTGTTGTGCAAGGTCTATTATATATTGGTGTATGAGTTTGAAAATTTTAATTAACTGCTGTTGAATATATGGGATGCCTAGAATGTGTGGATAGTGATTGTTTTTATTCTTCATTGGGTATTGTTTTCCCTACAAAAGTATATAGCTACGTCCCTATTAGCTCCGTGCAATGATTTCGCACTCTCAATTGGTAAGCATTCATTTAACGATGTCCTTTACATTCATGTTGCCCCTATTATTTCCAACCGTTTTTCTTTTGAAATGCCAATATGACAATATGACAAAGTCCATTTTATATTACTCTCCTTTTATATTGTTTATTGGAGTGAGCTTATGAGCAGATATTTTAATCTTGACTTCAACAGTTTCAGGTATATGGTGTTGAAAATTTGCATTCTGGGTTACTGGACAAGCCAGAAGAAAAACCTCTAACGATATGAATGACTTTCTAATGTGTTTAGCTGATTAGGGTTGAGGTGGACATGCCCATCCTCCGTGGCATTGACTCATTGAGAGTGACATGGACTTTGCTAAGCAGTTGATGGCTGAAGAGTCCGTATTAGTTTTTCCAGGTTAGCATTTCAATGGACTAAGCTGATTTTTTGCTTACCTTTTTCATCTGCATCATTTCTTAAACTTTGGTTGGTGTATATATGCTTGGACAAATTAAGTTCCGATGACTTACTTGACATCATATAGTCGACATTTTCAATAAAAAAACTCATTTAAAGTGTTTCATGAGCTTTATCTGAGTTGGAGAAGTAGTGTGTGAGGATACTAATTACTAAATAAGACATTTGCAATCACCATAACTACTTCCAAATTGCTAAAGAACAGTATACCAGTTCATTGCCTCAAACTACAATTCAAAAAATGCATATGAAACTAAAATGCCAAAGCTTCGCATGTAAAATCAATGCGAGCTTTATTTAGTTTTGTGTAGTCCAAATATGATTTTTCTTATTAAGTTCATTTGTCAATTCTTATAGTTTGATATTGAAAATAATAGGAGAAACACAATCAATCCGAGCTTTATTTAGAATACGTTGAGCGAGTTTTTATGCGACTTTTTAATCACAAGCTCTCCTTGAATTTACAATTAGAAAAACAATAGTCTTGAAATGGTTTCCAACTAAACTTTTGATGCTTCTTATACAGTAGTCATTCAATCATTTCCCTTTCTTTATCACCTAATCACACCAATAGATCAATGTGGACGACGGAGCAAGACCAATATCTAATTGGTCGTCATCATCACTATCAAATCGGGCTGTCGCCGCCAATAACAAATTTCTCCCATATGACAAATGTCGACCATATGACAAATGTCGACCCCACGACAAATATCTCCCCACATAATAAATGTCGCCCCTTATGACAAATGTCATCGCCCACGACAAATGTCATCCCCCATGACAAATGTTGCCCCCCACGACCAATGTCCCGCCCACGACCATTGTCGCCACCCACGAACAATGTCGCCCCCACGACCAATGTCGCGTCCACTACCAATGTCGCCGCCCATGACAAATATCGCCACCACGACAAATGTTCCCCCATGACAAATGTTCCCCCACGACAAATGTCGCCCCCCACGATAAATGTCGCCCCCACGACAAATGTCGCCTTGGATAGGGGCGGAGCCCCGTGCCTTTCACTCGTATATATATATTAATATATATCTATATTAATAAGCCTCTTCACTTCCTCCGCTGTCAAGCATCTCGGTCACGCAGCGAAATTACCCTTTTGCCCCTACACGGCCGCAAAATTCGCGGTTCAAGCGGGGTGGGTCGGGTGCGCGCGACACGGTCTGGTCGGATGCGGGCGGGCGCGTGCTGGTGCGATCCGGGCGCGAACGCGGACGGGTGCGCGCGGGCGGGGTCATGTGCGCACGGGCGGGGCTGGGCTGGTGCAGGCGGGGTTCGGAGTTCTTCGATAATTAGACGGGGCTCTGCTTTATGAAGAGCGGAGCCCCGCTCTATTTCGCGATGTGGGACTAATGAAGGTCCACATCGCGTCCGCGGATAGTCCCACATCGCGAAATACAGCGGAGCTCCGCTGTTCATAAAGCGGAGCTCCGCTTTATTCTCGAACAACTCACAACCCCCGCCTGCACCGCCCGTCCGCGCCAGCACCTATCTGACCCGCACCTGTCCCAGCCACATCGCCATGACAAGTAAGCGTGCAGGGCCCGTTTTTTAATGCTATTTTTTTATTTATATATAATAACGTTAATATTATTTATATATTATAATATTATTATAACGTTATTATATATAATATTATAACGTTATTTATTATATATTATAATAACGTTATTTATTATATATAATATAATAATATAATAATATAATAATATAATAATATAATAATATATATAATATAATAATATATATAATATAATAATATAATAATATAATAATATAATAATATATATAATATAATAATACTATATTATTATATTATTATATTACAATATTACAATATTACAATATTATTATAATATTATTATAATATTAAAATATTATAATATTGTAATGTTGCAATGTTGCAATGTTGCAATGTTGCAATGTTGCAATGTTGCAATGTTGCAATGTTGCAATGTTGCAATGTTATAATATGATCTTGCAAGAAAAAAAAAGTAAAAGAAAATCAAGAAAAATATGAATTCAATTCCCCCCGTGTCTCCCGCGTCGTCCGCCGGCACGCCGCACCCGGCCGCCGTTGCCCCTTTCACTGCCGGAAGTGGATGGCTCGGATGATTCCGGCAGCACTGCTGGTCGAATGCATTCGTCGTTTCTGTAAGAGTTGGCGGTGGGAGGCGCCGCCGGCCGCTGAAATCCGGCGGAAGTGCTCTGTTCAGCCGGCAGGCCAAAGAGCCGATTGTAGAAAAGGGCGGCGTGGCGCACTTCTTGAGTTGTTTTGCCGGGTAATTCGGCGGCGCATCTTGCCCACCATTCAGGTGTATCTTCATAATCCGAGCTGTTCTGGAATATGAGGTTGGTCAAGCGAAAGACTTCCTCCTCCGTCCATTCGGGGGGGGGGGGGGGGAGTGGGCGACTGGCCGGCCGTGATAAAGGGTCGTCGGGCTGCGGATCACTGGACGGCCGTGGAGATGAGGGAGCCTGTGTTCCGGATTCTTTCCGGCGAGAGCTCCGCTTGCGAGGAGGCATGGCGCCGACTGGTTATACGAGCGAGAGCAAAATGGGAGAATGATGACGTTTAATGGGGGAGAGAGAGAAGGGTGTGATTAGACCGTTAAGATATATATATATATATATATACGAGCATCTTCGCACGGGCTACGCCCCTGCTCGATGCTCTCGGGCGGCCTTCGGCCGCATCAATGCGGGCTTCGCCCGCAACCAAGCGGGTATTATACTATTATACTAATATACTAATATACTAATATACTAATATACTAATATACTAATATACTAATATACTATTATACTAATATACTAATATACTATTATACTATTATACTATTATACTATTATACTATTATACTATTATACTATTATACTATTATACTATTATACTATTTTCAGATGCTCGTATAAATATATATATATATATCTTAACGGTCTAATCACACGCTTCTCTCTCTCCCCCATTAAACACCATCATTCTCCCCTTTTGCTCTCGCTCGTATAACCACTCGGCGCCATGCCTCCTCGCAAGCGGAGCTCTCGCCGGAAAGAATCCGGAACACAGGCTCCCTCATCTCCACGGCCGTCCAGTGATCCGCAGCCCGACGACCCTTTATCACGGCCGTCCAGCCGCCCACTCCCCCCGAATGGACGGAGGAGGAAGTCTTTCGCTTGACCAACCTCATATTCCAGAACAGCTCGGATTATGAAGATACACCTGAATGGTGGGCAAGATGAGCCGCCGAATTACCCGGCAAAACAACTCAAGAAGTGCGCCACGCCGCCCTTTTCTACAAAAGGCTCTTTGGCCTGCCGGCTGATCAAGAAAAATATGAATTCAATTCCCCCCGTGTCTCCCGCGTCGTCCGCCGACACGCCGCACCCGTCCGTCGTTGCCCCTTTCACTGCCGGAAGTGGATGGCTCGGATGATTCCGGCAGCATTGCTGGTCGAATGCATTCGTCGTTTCTGTAAGAGTTAGCGGAGGGAGGCGCCGCCGACCGCTGAAATTCGGCGGAAGTGCTCTGTTCAGCCGGCAGGCCAAAGAGCCGATTGTAGAAAAGGGCGGCGTGACGCACTTCTTGAGTTGTTTTGCCGGGTAATTCGGCGGCGCATCTTGCCCACCATTCAGGTGTATCTTCATAATCCGAGCTGTTCTGAAATATGAGGTTGGTCAAGCGAAAGACTTCCTCCTCTGTCCATTCAGGGGGGAGTGGGCGGCTGGCCGGCCGTGATAAAGGGTCGTCGGGCTGCGGATCACTGGACGGCCGTGGAGATGAGGGAGCCTGTGTTCCGGATTCTTTCCGGCGAGAGCTCCGCTTGCGAGGAGGCATGCCGCCGACTGGTTATACAAGCGAGAGCAAAAGGGGAGAAAGATGGCGTTTAATGGGGGAGAGAGAGAAGGGTGCGATTAGACCGTTAAGATATATATATACGAGCATCTTCGCACGGGCTACGCCCGTGCTCGATGCTCTCGGGCGGCCTTCGGCCGCATCAATGCGGGCTTCGCCCGCAACCAAGCGGGTATTATACTATTATACTATTATACTAATATACTAATATACTAATATACTATTATACTATTATACTATTATGCTATTATAATAGTATAATACCCGCTTGGTTGCGGGCGAAGCCCGCATTGATGCGGCCGAAGGCCGCCCGAGAGCATCAAACACGGGCGTAGCCCGTGCGAAGATGCTCGTATAAATATATATATCTTAACGGTCTAATCGCACCCTTCTCTCTCTCCCCTATTAAACGCCATCTTTCTGCCCTTTTGCTCTCGCTCGTATAACCAGTCGGCTCCATGCCTCCTCGCAAGCGGAGCTCTCGCCGGAAAGAATCCGGAATACAGGCTCCCTCATCTCCACTGCCGTCCAGTGATCCGCAGCCCGACGACCCTTTATCACTGTCGGCCAGCCGCCCACTCCCCCCCGAATGGACGGAGGAGGAAGTCTTTCGCTTGACCAACCTCATATTCCAGAACAGCTCGGATTATGAAGATACACCTGAATGGTGGGCAAGATGCGCCGCCGAATTACCCGGCAAAACAACTCAAGAAGTGCGCCACGCCGCCCTTTTCTACAATCGGCTCTTTGGCCTGCTGGTTGAACAGAGCACTTCCGCCGGATTTCAGCGGCCGGCGGCGCCTCCCACCGCTAACTCTTACAGAAACAACGAATGCATTCGACCAGCAGTGCTGCCGGAATCATCCGAGCCATCCACTTCCGGCAGTGAAAGGGGCAACGGCGGCCGGGTGCGGCGTGCCGGCGGACGACGCGGGGGGAATTGAATTCATATTTTTCTTGATTATAATATTATAATATTATAATATTATAATATGGTCTTGCAAGAAAAAAAAACTAAAAGAAAATCAAGAAAAATATGAATTCAATTCCCCCCTGTCTCCCGCGTCGTCCGCCGGCACGCCGCACCCGGCCGCCGTTGCCCCTTTCACTGCCGGAAGTGGATGGCTCGGATGATTCCGGCAGCAGTGCTGGTCGAATGCATTCGTCGTTTCTGTAAGAGTTAGCGGAGGGAGGCGCCCCCGACCGCTGAAATCCGGCGGAAGTGCTCTGTTCAGCCGGCAGGCCAAAGAGCCGATTGTAGAAAAGGGCGGCGTGGCGCACTTCTTGAGTTGTTTTGCCGGGTAATTCGGCGACGCATCTTGCCCACCATTCAGGTGTATCTTCATAATCCGAGCTGTTCTGAAATATGAGGTTGGTCAAGCGAAAGACTTCCTCCTCTGTCCATTCGGGGGGGAGTGGGCGGCTGGCCGGCCGTGATAAAGGGTCGTCGGGCTGCGGATCACTGGACGGCCGTGGAGATGAGGGAGCCTGTGTTCCGGATTTTTTCCGGCGAGAGCTCCGCTTGCGAGGAGGCATGGCGCCGACTGGTTATACGAGCGAGAGCAAAAGGGGAGAATGATGGCGTTTAATGAGGGAGAGAGAGAAGGGTGCGATTAGACCGTTAAGATATATATATATATATATATATATATATATATATATATATATATACGAGCATCTTCGCACGGGCTACGCCCGTGCTCGATGCTCTCGGGCGGCCTTCGGTCGCATCAATGCGGGCTTCGCCCGCAACCAAGCGGGTATTATACTATTATACTATTATACTAATGTACTAATATACTAATATACTAATATACTAATATACTATTATACTATTATACTATTATAATAGTATAATACCCGCTTGGTTGCGGGCGAAGCCCGCATTGATGCGGCCGAAGGCCGCCTTCGGCCGCATCAATGCGGGCTTCGCCCGCAACCAAGCGGGTATTATACTATTATACTATTATACTAATATACTAATATACTAATATACTAATATACTAATATACTAATATACTAATATACTAATATACTATTATACTATTATACTATTATACTATTATACTATTATACTATTATACTATTATACTATTATACTATTATAATAGTATAATACCCGCTTGGTTGCGGGCGAAGCCCGCATTGATGCGGCCGAAGGCCGCCCGAGAGCATCGAGCACGGGCGTAGCCCGTGCGAAGATGCTCGTATAAATATATATATATCTTAACTGTCTAATCGCACCCTTCTCTCTCTCCCCCATTAAACGTCATCTTTCTCCCCTTTTGCTCTCGCTCGTATAACCAGTCGGCGCCATGCCTCCTCGCAAGCGGAGCTCTCGCCGGAAAGAATCCGGAATACAGGCTCCCTCATCTCCACGTCCGTCCAGTGATCCGCAGCCCGACGACTCTTTATCACGGTCGGCCAGCCGCCCACTCCCCCCCGAATGGACGGAGGAGGAAGTCTTTCGCTTGATCAACCTCATATTCCAGAACAGCTCGGATTATGAAGATACACCTGAATGGTGGGCAAGATGCGCCGCCGAATTACCCGGCAAAACAACTCAAGAAGTGCGCCACGCCGCCCTTTTCTACAATCGGCTCTTTGGCCTGCCGGCTGAACAGAGCACTTCCGCCGGATTTCAGCGGCCGGCCGCGCCTCCCACCGCTAACTCTTACAGAAACGACGAATGCATTCGACCAGCAGTGCTGCCGGAATCATCCGAGCCATCCACTTCCGGCAGTGAAAGGGGCAACGACGGCCGGGTGCGGCGTGCCGGCGGACGACGCGGGAGACAAGGGGGGAATTGAATTCATATTTTTCTTGATTTTCTTTTAGTTTTTTTTCTTGCAAGACCATATTTTTCTTGATTTTTTTTTCTTGGACTGTCCACAATTTGCAACATGATTTTCAAATCCGTTTTGAGACAACAAAAACTTGTGCTCATTTGCTTCATAATTTTTAATTTAAGCTGGGGATTACATATTTACCCAATCACTGTCAAACCCTGAAAATCATGGTTACAAACTTTCTTGCAAATGCTTACTTTCCAGAGCGCCGTGACTTTTCTGCTCGGGTTCGGGGCGCTCGCCTTGAACGACGCAGCACTTCTTCCCTGGTGAGAGGCGTGCGTAGGAGGAACCTGTCAAGTAGTAGAAAAGAAGTGACGGAGTGTAGAGAGAGAAGCTCTGAGGAGAGGAGGAAATGAAGAGAGAGGGTGTGGAGGAGAGAATGAGAGCTCCCTTTGAAAGGAGGCATAGGGGGGTATTTATAGGGCTTTGGAGTGGAAGTTACGGTGGTTACGGTGGTTATTGTGGATAACCACCGAACGGAGGGCCGAGATCGTTTATGACGATTGGAGGGCCGTGATTGCGTGAGACGATCGGAGGGCTGCCGAGGCCTGGAGAGATCGGACGGTGGAGAACAAAGGGCGGCGACGGCGGTGGCCGGCCATGGGTGGCCGACCGCCAAGGGGTGGCCGACCATGGTGGTGGCGGCGCCGCCGCGGCCGGTGGAGGCGGCGGCCGGCCGACCAGTGGTGGCGGCCGGCGGCGGTTGCGATCCCGCGCGGGGCGGTTGGGATCCCGCGCGAGGTGGTTTTGGATCGTTGCGCGGTGGTAGTGGGATCCGGTGTGGGAGAGTGGGATTCGGTGTGCGGTGGTTTCGGGATCCGCCGCGCCGTAATGAGATCTAGCGCGCGGGAATGAGATCTGGTGCGCGGGAGTTATTATTTTTCCCATAAATAGGGGGGAACCCATCATTTGCCCCCCAAATCCTACGCTTGGAGCGCACGAAGAGCGATAGGATTTTACCTTTACGACTTGCATTCGTGAGCGATGGCCGGAGTGAATTCGGGTGCGGAAGTTGGCGGAGACGATGGCGGTGCCAATGTGAGCGTGAGGGTGAAAAGTCCAACTTCCACAGAGGCGGGCGAACGGACGCACAAGAGGCGCGGGGAGTCGCGTGGAGGGAACGGGCGGCCGCGTGCATGCGCGGGCTGCTGAGTGCTCGCGCGGAGGGGCGCGCGCGCGGGCCGCACCCGCGCGCGCTTGCGCGGCTGGGCGCGCGCTTGCGCGGCTGGGCGCGCGCTTGCGCGGCTGGGCGCGTGCGGGGGCCGCGCCCTAGCATGCTCGCGCGGCGGGACGCGCGTGCGGGTTGTGCCCGCGCGTGCTCGCGCGGTAGGGCGCGCGCGCGCGCGTGCGGGCTGTGCCGCGCGGGTAGTCGCGCGAGCTGCTCCCTCGGGGTCTGCCGCACGCGTGTTCTCGGGGCTTACATGCGCGCGAAATTCGCGTGGTGGTCAGCCTCGCGGATGGACTCTCCTTATCCTTTTCTGAGGTTCGTGCTGACGTTTTTCCATTTGTCTTTCAGGCTTCTCGGCGTGGCGGGCAAAGTCGCCCAATGCGACTGGCCTCGAGTCTTACTCTTGATCACGTTGCCATATGGAGGAGGCGCTTCAACCTGCCCCCCGGATTAGAGGTTCAGATCCCGGATCCTGAGGAGCGAGTACAGAATCCGCCTCGGGGTTGGATGACCGTTTGCGAGTCATCGCTTCGGAGCGGCTTTCGCCTCCCGGCCTGCGAGGAGGTGATCGAGATCCTGAAATTTTGCGGCGTCCCAGTGTCACAGTTTACGCCTCAGGGGATGGTGCGGATCATGGGGCTGATCGCCTTCTTCCGAGAGCACGGCGCGAAGTTCTCCTTGGGCCTTTTCAAGGAATGGTGTGAGGTGCGGGTTGATGGCGGAGGTCGTATTGAAGTCTTTAGCAACAAGAGATGGCTGGAGTTCGAGACCCAGGTGGACCGCCGTCACGTGAATACTTTATTTGGCTACGTCAGGAACCCGGAGAGACTACCGGAGGTGTGGAACTCTTTACCAGATCGCTGCCGGCGCCTTAGAGGACGTGAGCGGGAGTTTTCTCCCGTTCTCGGATTTTCAGATGCTCGAGAGCTGGGGAACATTCTGCACAGTATTTCCCTGTTCGTGGACGAGAAGCGCCTGCTTCTATGCGGGTTGTCCGTTGATACTGGTCGTGCTGCTGCCGCTCCTCTTGTTCGAGACAGAAAGAGGAAGTTGGTGTTTAGAGGTCTTGGGGAGCCAAGTCCTGCTCCTCCACCGGTACAGGATGCTCCTCAGGAGGAGGCGGCTCCTTGTGTATCTGGAGCTGATGGCGAGCCGGCTGATGAGGAGCTCGAGGTCCTGGGATCTTCTGCCCCCCAGGCTTCCCCGGAGCGAGGCACAGCTCGAAAGGTGTCGGAAGGGAAGAGGGTCTCTTCCTCTCTGGAGGCCATGAACCAAGCGGTAAGCAGGATTTCTTCTTCTTTTTGTATGGCGTCATTCTGAGGTCGCGGCTCTGACTTATCTATTTTCTTTTGCAGATGGAGGCCCAGGCATCGATCGCGCTCACGTGGAACGATCATTATGTGAGCTTGAAGGACGGGTTTATGGCCATCCATGGTGAGCTCCGGGAGCCGAGGAGCGCCCTTGCAGAGACGGAGAGACGACGGGATCGCGACGTCTCGCGCTTTAGACGGATTGGCTCGGAGATGCAGGATGAGCTGGAGAGGACCAGGTCCGGGCTTGGTGCGGAGAAGGCGACGTTGGAGGAGGCCTTGCGCTCCTTAGAGGCAGCCCGTGGTGACGTAGTGCGTCGGGATGCAGAGCTGGAGCAGTGCCGAGCTGAGATAACGCGTCTTTCTTCCGTGGAGCGGGAGACCGAGCTGAAGGCGGCTGGCTTGGCCGAGTACCTGGAGTCGGTTGATTATCTGCGGGACCGCTGCTTGATTTCCGAGGAGGTCCGAGACGTGATCTGGACTCAGGAGGTGGAGCCTCATCTGGAGGACTCACGAGAGCTTGCCCTTCGACAGGGAGCGTCGAAGGCTCTTCGGATGGTATCCCGGAAGCGGGGCTATGATGTTAGTGGCCTCGGATTTGACGACCTGTCAGAGGAGGAGGACCATAGTCCTGATGAAGAGTGATTTCTTTAGCTGCTTGTAGCCGTGTTTGCCGGATGTGGCTGTATCTCTTTTATTGTATTCGTCGTACTTGTTCATCTGCTCGATCTTGTTAATCTGGTTGTTGGCATCTGCATAGTTTGATTATTTTCAAAGTTACAGATGAGTTTGCGCGGACCTGAGCTCGCGGCTTTTATTTTAGTCAAAAAATTAGTTTGCACGAGTCTGGCTCGCGGCTTTTATATAAAATAGGTGCGCGAGTCTGGCCCGCGGCTTTTACATAATAAAATAGGTGCACGAGTCTGGCTCGCGGCTTTTTTTTTGCATAATAAAATAGGTGCACGAGTCTGGCTCGCGGCTTTTATAAAATAGGTGCACGAGTCTGGCTCGCGACTTTTTTGCATAATAAAATAGGTGCACGAGTCTGGCTCGCGGCTTTTATAAAATAGGTGCACGAGTCTGGCCCGCGGTTTTTACATAATAAAATAGGTGCACGAGTCTGGCTCGCGGCTTTTTTGCATAATAAAATAGGTGCACGAGTCTGGCTCGCGGCTTTTATAAAATAGGTGCACGAGTCTGGCTCGCGGCTTTTTTGCATAATAAAATAGGTGCACGAGTCTAGCTGGCGGCTTTTATAAAATAGGTGCACGAGTCTGGCTCGCGGCTTTTATAAAATAGGTGCACGAGTCTGGCTCGCGGCTTTTATAAAATAGGTGCACGAGTCTGGCTCGCGGCTTTTATAAAATAGGTGCACGAGTCTGGCTCGCGGCTTTTATAAAATAGGTGCACGAGTTTGGCTCGCGGCTTTTATATAAAATAGGTGCACGGGTCTGGCCCGCGGCTTTTTTGCACGAGTCTGGCTCGCGGCTTTTTGCACGAGTCTGGCTCGCGGCTTGGCCGGTGAATAGCGTTTGTATTCAAACCGAGGGTAAACGTAAGGGGGGCAGGCCCCTACGATGCACGAGTCTGGCTCGCGGCTTTGTGCACGAGTCTGGCTCGCGGCTTTTTGCACGAGTCTGGCTCGCGGCCTTTAGAGTTGTAATGATTGCTGAGAAGTGGTTTGCATGAATCGAGGTTCGCTGCTTGCACATAGAATTGTAGTCAGATAGTTTGTGCCAGTCTTGTACATAAGATGGTAGTAGGATAGTTTGCGCGAGTCAAGGCTCGCGACTTTTACATGACAAGATGAAATAAAATCACTGATAAAAGCGGCGCAGATTCTGCGTGTTCCAGGTGCGTGGGAGGGTCTTTCCTTCCGCCGTTCTGAGCTTGAAGGTTCCAGGTTTTACTGTTGCGGTGACCACATAAGGTCCCTCCCATTCTGGTGAGAGTTTGTCTTTCTGCGGGCCTTTCCCGGCTGCTTCAATGCTGCGCAAGACGAGATCTCCGACGTTGATTGGTCTGGACTTCACCCTTCTGTCGTAGAGCCGGGCCACACGCCTTTGGTAGGTAGCAATGCGCTGGGCGGCGTGGTCTCGAGTTTCGGAGATTAAATCGAGATTTTGGCGGAGCAGTTCGTCATTTTTGCTGGGATCGAAAGTCAGCACCCGGATGCTTGGCACTCCGATGTCGATGGGGATGACGGCTTCGGTCTCGTAGCAGAGATTGTATGGTGTCTCTCCTGTTGGAGTCCTCTCCGTCGTGCGGTATGCCCATAATACATTTGGGAGTGCATGCACCCATTGCCCCCCAACTTCTTCAAGACGCGTCTTTAGTCCTTTGAGGATGGTGCGGTTGGTGACTTCCACATGCCCATTCGTCTGTGGGTGTGCTACGGCGGTGTGGCGGAGATTGATCTTTAGGTCATCGCACATTTTGGTGAATGATTTCCCAGTAAACTGGGTGCCATTGTAGGCGATGATTGTTGCTGAGATTCCGAAGCGGCAGATAATGTTCTTCCAGACGAACTGTTTAGCATTTTCCTCCGTGATCTTTGCCAGGGGCTCAGCTTCCACCCACTTGGTGAAGTAATCAATTGCTAGGATGATGAATTTTCTCTGCCCCGATGCCAGAGGTAGGGGGCCGAGGAGATCAATCCCCCACTGTGCGAAGGGCCACGCACTCTGGAGCGCGGTGAGCGCAACTGGGGGCTGGTGAGGTACATTTGCGTGAAGCTGACAGCTCCTGCACTTCTGGACGAGCTCAGCCGCGTCTTTCTTCATCGTTGGCCAATAGAAACCTTGGCGCAAGATTTTCTGGGCCAGCGCCTTTCCTCCCAGGTGCTCTCCGCAGACCCCTCCGTGTACCTCTCTTAAGGCGTAGTCCGCTTCGCCGGCCGGCAAACACTTTAGATAGGGCCCTGAGAATGCCCGCTTGTAGACTTCCCCGTCTATGATGGTGAACGATGCTGCTCGCATTCGCAATTTGCGCGCTTCCAGGCGATCCTCGGGGAGGTGCCCCTGCTCGAGGTAAGCTCGCAGAGGGGTCATCCAAGATGGCTCTTCTTCATTGATGGCTGCAATCTCCCACGACCCTGGGATACTTGGGGCCATGATCTCTTCCACTCGGCGTCTTCGCGACTGATAGCTGGAGGGTGAAGTTGCCAACTTAGAGAGCGCGTCCGCTCTAGAATTCTGCTCCCGGGGTACGTGCAGGATTTGGTATGACGGGATCTTCTGAAGGAGCGACTTTACGCATATGAGGTAATGCGCCATCTGGTCACTCTTGGCCTCATAATTTCCCTCAACTTGCGAGACTACAAGCTGGGAGTCGGCGTGAACTGTCAGGCTTTCTACCTTACAATCGATGGCGAGCCGAAGGCCGGCGATCAAAGCCTCGTACTCCGCGACGTTGTTGGTTGCTGGGAACTTCAGTCTGAGGCCATATTCCAGAGTAATCTCGTCGGGGCTTATGAGGAGCAGTCCTGCTCCAGCTCCCTCAGCTCTTGAAGCGCCGTCGACGTAGAGAGTCCAACGGGGTGTGGTAATATCTTTGACAGGAGTTGCTTCCGGTGGGATGGTGTATTCTACAACAAAGTCAGCGAGCACTTGCGACTTGATGTCCGGCCGGGGCAAGAATTGGATATCGAATTCGCCGAGCTCTACTGCCCACTTTACAAGTCTCCCCGAGTCTTCCGGCTTTTGGAGGATCGTTCGCAGCGGGAGCTGAGTTAGTACTTTTACTGTGTGCGCCTGGAAATAGGGTCGAAGCTTTCGCGCCGAGAAGACGAGCGCTAAGGCCGTTTTTTCCGCTGCCGGATACCTGGTTTCTGTATCGGTGAGGACCTTGCTAAGGTAGTAGATCGGCCGTTGCACCCCTCCTTCATTCTTCACAAGAACTGAACTGAGGGCCGTAGGCGAAACTGCAAGGTACAGGAACAGGGTTTCCCCGGGGATTGGCTTTGATAGAAGCGGCGGCGAGGCCAGGTACTGTTTGAGAAGCTCGAAAGTCGTCTGGCACTCGTCCGTCCATTGGAACTCAGTGTGGCGCGCTCCCCGGAGAATCTTGAAGAAAAGGAGGTACTTGTCCCCCGTCCTTGACAGGAAGCGGGACAACGCGGCGATCCTCCCGTTCAGGCGTTGCACTTCCTTGATTGAACGAGGCGGCGACATGTCCTCCAACGCCTTGATCTTCTCGGGGTTGGCCTCGATTCCCCGGTGGGTTACCATGAAACCCAGGAACTTCCCCGCCGTCACACCAAACGCACATTTGCTGGGGTTGAGTCGCATCTGGAAGCGACGAAGAAGCTGAAAGCACTTTCCCAAGTCTTTCAAATGGTCGCGACGGTGGACGCTCTTCACTAGCATGTCATCCACGTATACCTCCATCGTCTCCCCGATGAGGTCTTTGAAGACTTTATTCATCAGTCTTTGGTATGTCGCTCCCGGGTTTTTAAGGCCGAATGACATCACTTTATAGCAGTAGACTCCTTTATCGGTGCGGAAGGCGGTGTGCTCCTCGTCCGCGGGATTCATTCTTATCTGGTTGTAGCCTGAGTATGCATCCATGAAGCTGAGCAGCTCGTGGCCGGCCGTTGCGTCGACGAGCTGGTCAATCCTTGGAAGAGGGAAACTGTCTTTCGGGCATGCCTGGTTCAGGTTGCTGTAGTCGACGCACATCCGCCACTTTCCGGACGCCTTCTTTACCATCACCACGTTAGCGAGCCACGTGGGATAATCCGCCTCGCGAATGAACCGTGCCTCCAGGAGCTTTGTTACTTCTTCTTCGATTGCCTTTACTCGCTCGGGGGCGAAGTTCCTCTTCTTTTGGATCACGGGCCTGCAGGCGGGGTTAATGTTTAATGAGTGAAAAATGACTTCAGGATCTACCCCAGGCATGTCCTCCGGGCTCCAAGCGAAAATGTCCTCGTTCTCTTGTAGGAAGGTTGTGAATCTTTCTCGTTCTTCTGGCGTCAAGAGGGACCCGACCTGGACAGTCCGGGTCTGATCCTGCTGGGAGAGCGGCACTTCCACCACTCCTTCAACGGGTGCCCCTCGCTGAAGAGTAGCTTCGTCTCGCAGGTCGAAGTTGTCGATGTTGAGAGCCGTCGCCTTTGCCGGTTGAGCTTGCTTCAGGTAGCAGGTCCTGACTGCCTCTTGGTTTCCACGAACGACTCCGACTCCGGCGGCGGTCGAAAACTTCATGGCTAAATGTGGGATTGATGGGATGGCTCTGAAGACGGATTGGAGCGGTCTCCCGAAGATTGCGTTGTAGGCGGAGCTTGACTCCACGACCACGAACTGGATGTTGTGGGTTGTCTGTCTTGGGAACTCGCCAAGCGTTACCGGAAGGGTGATCATGCCCTGGACCGGGACGGGGCGATTATCAAAACCGTAGACGGGCCCTGCTACTGGGCTGAGGTGCTCCTTGGTGAGCTTCATGCTCTGCAGAGTGGAGAGGAACAGGACGTCGACTGAGCTCCCGTTGTCGACCAGTATCCTCTTGACGTTGAAACAGGGATCCCCGATCCCAGCACTGATCACGAGCGGGTCTTGGTGTGGCAGCCGTAACCCCTCGAGGTCTTCATCTCCGAAGACGATGACGGCGTCCTGCTTTAACTTCTTATCTTCGTGGCCTCTCTCTGGCCTAGCGATGGAGAGAATTTGCGCGGCGAGATTAGGAGACCCGGTTATAGTCTCGACTTGTCCTACCATCGACATTACTGCCGCTGCGCCGTGAGGTGCAGGGGGCTGATCTTTGGGCTGCCTGGGTTGCTGTGGTTGGTTCGGTAGCTGGCCTTGCAGGAACCTTCCGAGGAGCCCTTGCCTGACAAGGCGCTCAATTTCCTCCTTCAACCTGGCGCACTCTTCAGTCGTGTGTCCAACTCCTCTATGGAACTCACAGTACTTTGATTGGTCGGTTCTTTCATTTTGGATTGGCGGCCTCGGCCTACGGAATGCCGGGTTTTCTTGAATGGCGTAAAGCACGTTGGTTCGCGACGTGTTGAGGGGAGTGTAATTCAGCGGTGGCCGGGGACCTTAATCCCTTCGGAGATCCCGACCATGATTATGGTTCCGGCGTTCTTCTGTACGCCGCTCTTCCTGCCTTCTGGGAGCTTGCTCCGACCCTTTCCTCCTCTTCAGACTTCCTTCGAACTGCTGGCGATGTGCCTCGATGGCTTCATCCGCTGCTATCTGCGCTTCCACTCGGTGCACGAGGTCCGGATAATTTGGAACTGTCTCCCTCATTAGAGCGGAATAGAAGCCGCTTGGGCGGAGCCCTCCTAGAAAGACACCGCGCAGAAGCTCGGGGTCGACCCCTGGGATTTGTCGCGCCTCAGTGGTGAAGCGACGGAAAAAATCTTTAAGGGTCTCTCCCTCGTTCTGGCGGATCCCCGAAAGATGAGAGGGATCTCGAACGATTCTTCGGTTGGCGACGAACTGATCTGCGAACAGTCGGGCTAGCTCGGTGAAGTTGTTGATGGATCCTTCTCGCAGGGAGTGAAACCAGGTGCGTGCTTGCCCCTTGAGTGTTGCCGGGAACACTTGACAGAGGAGCTGATCGGCAGCGTTGTAGATCCTCATGATGGTGGTGAAATGGTTGATGTGCTCCAGTGGATCCTCCATTCCGTCAAACGACTCGATGCTAGGAAGCTTGAAACCGTGTGGAACCGGATGGACTAGGAGTTGCTGCGCCGAGATAACCACCGAACGGAGGGCCGAGATCGTTTATGACGATTGGAGGGCCGTGATTGCGTGAGACGATCGGAGGGCTGCCGAGGCCTGGAGAGATCGGACGGTGGAGAACAAAGGGCGGCGACGGCTGGAATGGGATCCGGTGCGCGAGAGTTATTATTTTCCCATAAATAGGGGGGAACCCATCAAGTTTAGTGCAAATTTTAGTTTTTATGTAATTAGAACTTAAACATGATGGCTGTGCTGGGAATTAAATCTTGAATCTAATCATTTTGAATCAAAACGGTATTTAAAAGGCCAGGAGAGGATTTGTCCAAAGAAAACTACATTGAATCAAAACGGCATTAATATCATTCTGATATCACTCTGATTAGGGTTTCATCTCCCCCATTCGTGCTTGTTGCATGTATCCTCCCCAGTTTCTTGCCGACAAGTTTCTATTTCTTCTTCCCATTGCAGGCGTTAATATATATAAGAGCCGAGCTCGATCGGCAACGACTTTACCTAGGGAAGACGAAGAACCGCTGCCTGTAGAAGCACCGATCCGGGTCCAGAAACAGCGTCGGGAGGCTCATTCTCCGGTAGAAGCTCAGCGCCGGTCCTACTGGTCGGGGAAGATTTGCCGCGCCGGTCCCGCCGGGGAAGAAGGGAAGAAGCGTTCTATTCTCAAAACCGAGCAAAACCGACCTCGACAGAACTGTTTTGGGGCCAGGCAAATTTAGAAGGAATGAAAATCGAGCGTTTTCAACTCAAAACCAAAACGGTGCAAAACATAGCCAAACGAACACCTACATTTGGTCCGCAAAATTGAAAACGAAAACGCTGTGTGAAAAACGAGCAAACGAACGCAACCTTAGTTTTTTTTCTTTCTTGGACTGAATAACATCACTCAAAATTTTTAATATTTGTAAAAATAATAATTAAATTAGTCCAATAATAAACTTCTAGGTCATTAACCGCTAACAAAGATCTAGAATATCATTATCGTGGAGAATGATTTTCCCCGGTTACTTAAATTGGATAATATTAACCATCTTAAAAGATAACAAAATAAATTAAAATTAACGACTTAGTTACAATGAAAATTTCATTGCCTTAAAATAATTTAAAATCAAAGAAGCTATCTTTACATATATATTTTTTAAAATAATAGAATTTTAATAATAATAATAATTGAGGCTTTATTTTGACAAGTGCTGAAATAACACTAGAGTTGTGCCTTGCTTGCTTAATTGTGAAGAACACCAATAAAATTTAGGAGTAGTTGCAATCGTCATCAATGAAATTGCCTCAAAAATAATCTTTCGGGTCGAAATGACACCACATTAATTCAAGTGAGATCGGCTTTCCATTTTGAGGTCACGATTGTCACTTTATCGCCACCTTTTCTCACCAGAGGATGCACTTGTAGTCATATCCGATAGAATGAATGCAAAATAATTCTATAAGTAATTTAAATTAAGAAAAATTAATAGAGTTTTAAAAAAGCAAATTTGAAGAGCAACCACAACAAATTAGAAATTTAATTTCATTTAGCGGTGCAAGGCGTTCAACGATCGACAATTTTGCAACAATCAAAATGAATCATGTTGCGGTCTGCTCGAGGCTCTTGGTAGACCGAGCTTATTGGACCGTCTTAGCCCGCTGAGCGGTCGAGCGCGCAAACAGTCAGTAAATCACAAAACTGTGAGTCTTTTTAACGTGGAAAACCCGTAGTCAGGGTGAAAAACCACGCAATCGACACGGTGCCGACCGAATTTCCACTAGATGGTGTTTCTTTACAGAGCTTTCAAGAGAATCGAGGGCGACAACCCACTCCTCGTTACAACTTTGAGGTGGGAGACTGGTGAGTTTCAGGACTATACAGGGCTTCGTTCTCGAATCTGTGGTCTTGCTCCATTACACGGAGGGCGCACACACGGACTTCTGAGCGCTGACAAGACTCCCCTTGAGTTTGGGATGCTCTGGCTGAGGAAACTCACGATGCGGGTTGAAGGGCCAGGAAGAGTCTGGTGAAAACCTTCAAGGAGAGAAAAAGCAAGGAGAAGGGGAAAATCCGGAAATTCCAAAAGAAGCCCCAAATGAAGAGGGCATGAGACCTATTTATAGTTTTTTAAAAGGGCGGTCCGATTTGTACAACACCGTATTGGCCAAGTGGGACCCTTCAAAGAGCCCAAATAGGAAAGACAGAGTTAGCCCAAGCAAATCGGAACGGCGAGTGGAAGAGGTTCCCCCTCACTCGCCCTAGGCGAGTAGGGGCGAGTAGGGCAACTTGGCCCACACCCGCCCAAGGCTCCGAAATACTGATGAGCGAGTGGGGCGAACCAGCCTGCGCTCTCCCATGGCTCAGGGCGAGTGGCGAGTCCCAGCTTCACCGGGCATTCGCCACCCCCAAGCGAGCAGGAATAACGGAGCCATCTCACCTAAATGTATTTTTCCGGGAAATCCTTTTTTGGTCTGCTTTTAACCACTCCAAACAGCGGGACTTCATTGTTGGCAGACCACTTTGGCCTGCGTTTAGTAAAACCAAAAGCCGTGATTGCGCTGTTCACAGATCATTCTTGAAAAACTATAAATAGACCCCCCAATGGCACCTTTGGAGAGAACCTTTTTCTGGGCTTTCTCTCTCCTTTGGTCGATCCTGGTTGGACAGAGCTTCCAAACTGTTTGTAGTGGTTTCCGGGTAGACAGTCTGATGCTCCCCAGTGCCCTCCAAGGTGCCCAGCTCAGCATTGACTAGGGAGTGAAAGCTCTCTTTGATCTTCCGGGTGTGTGGCGGGACCTCCTCGCTGCAACTTAGGGGTTTGTTTCTTTTTTCTAAGTAATCGGTCAAGTTGGTTAATTTCTTATAAAATTCGATCCATCGGGGTCTAATTGGCAAAATAGTTGGTTTCTTGAATCCTTCTCTCCCGCCGAGCTCTTGCCCCATAAAACACCCACCCCGCTCCCCCTCTCACTCTGCCTCGCAAAATCGGCTCCATGCCTCGCAAAACCGGCTCCATGCCTTGCAAGCAGCGCCCTCGCCAGAAAGAACCTTCGTCGGCTCCGCCGTCGGAGGCTTCTCATTCCGGAACACTGAATAGCCTTCCCCTGTCTAATAGTCTCTGAGATCTAAGCTAAGTGAAGCTTCCTCAGAGAATATCATTCTTAAAGAAGAACTATGCTTTTCCAAAGAACAAATTATCCTATTGGAAAGCAATCTAATTGAGGCCAAAGAGTTTCAACAAACTCTAAATGGTAGAAGCATCCAGCTCATGGATATAACAAGCACAGTCAATGCCAGACTAAATGACAAACTTGGCTTAGGTGCTTCTCCAAGTGAAACTCAGTTGGTAAAGAAAAACATATTAACTACTCCCATCAATTTTATCTCTGCTAAAGAAAAACAAATATCAAACACAGCAGATGAAGTTGATGAAAGGATTGAAAAGAAATTAATGCCACAAATATCGTCGACCAGAGATCGACTAAATCAAATAATTTCTTCAACCTCAGATCGACGATCTCTGAACTCAGAGTATAGGCATAAAATTTATGTGAACAGAGATCGACGAAATCAAAGTATTTCATCGACCAGAGATCGACTAAATATGATCTCTTATTTTAACAGAAATTCTAATGACTATCAGAAAAATGGATACATTTCTACAGTCATAAATCCTCTTTTTGAATGGCATATCCCTCCTAGGAAATATCATCCAAAGGGATACAGAAGTCAACCAACCTTTTCGTACTTCTCTGAGTTCTGTGAAATAAAGTCAAGACCCAAAGTATTGTGGGTCAAAAACTTATAATTTACTTCTTTGCATAACATATTATTCAGGAGAGTAAATTATAAATAAACTACAAATAATTACTTCAATATTGTTAAACAAATGATAATTAATTTGTATGTGCCTCATAAGAACCTCTTGTCCCTTTATATATAGCAATACAAGTCTTGAGTAACAAAGTGTCATACTGTTGAATAATTGATAATGAATCTTCATGATTCAAGAGGAGACTCAATCATAAAGACATGTCAGATAAATTCAATTTCTTATAGACCTTCTAGATCATTTTGATTGAGTGCTCTACCTAGTTTGCCTAGATCTTAAATGATCTCAGCACTATGTGTGAGGCTCTTCAAATGAGAGAACTCTTTTAGAAAGAAATTATCAAACATTGTCTTCATGTTGATAACAATCCAATTGAATCATTATGGTCACTATTGTTGATATGACCCTATTACAATTTGGGCAAAGGACAACAAAAGTGACCTCATCAAAGTCATATATTCAATAATGAGACATTTGAACAAATTACTTAAATCTATATAAAAGGATAATTAATACTTAAGATAAAAATTAAAAATAACAAAATGAGTAATATATATAAATTAAGACATCAAAAATATTAAAACCTCTTAATATGAGCTACATACTCATCTTAGTTAAATAAAGTCTAAAATAGTATATAATTCTGTGGAAATAAAAATAAAAGATACAAAATAAATAAATTAGATATAAAACAGTTTTCGTCGAACGGAGATCGACACAGATAAATTTGCGTCGAGCTAAGGCTGACGATTCATGATCAGGGCTCTGTAAATTTTGCGTCGAACGGAGATCGGAGTTTATCATAACGTTGAACGGAGATCGATGAAAATTGTCTTTTTAACTCCCGCGTCTATTAGACCTAGTCCACCTCCGCTCCACGTTTTTCCCGATTTAGCTGAACCCTAGTATTTAAATCAAAATCGTCGTCCTTCTTCACTCGCGCTATCAAACCTTTCGAATTCCCCTCCTACACTTGATCTTCTTCCTTTCTCTGCAAGAACAATGGCCTTCTCCCAAGCAGCTGTCGCATCAATGAAGTTTGATACAGGCTTTGACATCGACTTTGAGTCGTTCGAGCACAGTGATCAAGTCTTCCAGGATATTCTACAGATGTTCGACAATCAGCGTTTGAAAGCAATCATGTCAATGAGGATGAGACTGCCAGTTCAAGAAATTAAAGAATGTGCCTTCACTGCCCAGCTACAAAATGGAACTCTTACTGGAACAATCTCTGCGAATCAGGTTTCTCTAAACCCGAAAATATTATCTGAAGTATTTGGTTTTATTAATGGAAATGATGACATGGAATTGTCTCAAGAGAATTTTGATAACTGCTTGGATAGAATGGGGTACAGTGGACAAAACCCCAAACATCTCCTTAAAAAGGATCTTTCTATTGAGTTCAGGTTTCTTGCAGATGTCGTAGGAAAAGTACTGTTAGGTAAACATTCTGCCCATGATCACATAACTCATCACCAACTATCTGTTATGGCTGCACTGATTGAACAAAAGAATTTGAATTGGGGTTTAGTAATGTTTGAGTTAATTAAGAAAAAGGTGACCAAAAGGTCAGTTAGTTTTGGAAGAGTTATATGGGTTTTTCTTAGCAATAAATGCCCTGAGTTACTGACTTCACCAAAGGTCTCAATTAATGCATCCAAGAGGCTGTCATCTTCATTATTTGGAAGGTGGGACAGGGTAATTACTAGACCTGGGAGAGTAGTCCCCACCACAGTTAATTCTGAGAGTACAAGGGCAGTAGTAGCCTCTCCCCAACTAGAAGGTATAACAGAAATTCCTTCTTCCTCTCTCTCCTCTCCTACCATTATTCCTCATCCCTCTGATCCTCCATCAAGAACTGAACCATCATTAATTCCTCCAACAACCTTGTCAACAGCTGCAACAACAACAACAACACCTGCATCTCCACAGTCATCACCACATCACTCTCCACATTTCCCTTCACACTCATTATCTCCATCAAACTCCAATCCTGACACAGAATTTCCCTTCACCAAAGGTCCTCTCCAGGGCTTTGATGGTTCATAGAATTTCCTTTGTCTCTTTCTTCTCTTCATCTCATTTTTTGAATACCTCATCCAGGCAGGAGAGTTTGCAGTTAACTTCTCATTGTGCAAAATATAATAGGGAGTGTCATCAGTTGGTTTTGGAGAAGGAGAAGGAACATTTTTGGTAGGGGCTTTCCTTTTGGATTTTCTCTTCTTTGAGTCTGGATCATCAGATGATTCTTGGTCTGATTCCTCTTCATCACCTTGATATATTGCTTGAGCATATAGATCATCAATTTCTTTCAAAACAGCAGGGTTATCTATGGGTTTTATAATTTGTTCCTCAATATCAGCAGCAGGTTCTTCAATAACAACAGAAACATCTTCCATATCTTGGCTAAACAGTTCATCAAAATTTGGCATAGGTGAATCACACCACATTTTTGAAGATGGAGATTTTGGGATTGGAGAGGGAGACTTTGGTTTTTCTTCTTCTATCTGAATTGGTTTAGTGCTATTGATGTAGCTAAGTAGCTCAGTGAGGATGACTTTATCTACTGGGGAGCTGTAACACACAATGGCTTTGGATTTATCTTCACTATATTCCCTGGGGTTATATTCAGTATTCTTTGTATATACCCAACTAGGTATTATGGGTGGTAGAATATCACACATCACATTAAGCATCCATCACTCTTCCATGATTGTTTCTAATTCTGCATTTCCTCTTCAACAACAGCAGGCTCTCTTTCCATCTCATGCAGCTCAGATATATCTTCATTGAATATCTCCCCCTGTCTTGAATCAGTTGGTGCTGACTCAAGACACCTAGAAGATATAGCAGAAGAAAGGGTATCAACCCTAGATGATAAGCTAGATAGAGATGCTAGGATGGGAGCCAAGGAGGAGTCAAGAAGCTCCTTTAGCTTGGGAGAGATGTGCTCAAAGAGCTCAGAGGCAATGGAGGCAAAGTTTATGTACATCATGTCAGTGGTATTTGATGTGGAGGAAGAAGGAATGGATGATGAAGTGTTGTTGCTGTGAGTGCAGTGGGGAAAATGCATTACAGGAGCATATATAGTTGTTGCATTGAATGTGGGTGGTGGCAGAGGAGGCAATGGAGAGTGAAGAGGAGAATTCAGTGGTGATGAATTTGGTGACAGTGGAGGTAAGAAGGAATGAGGTGGAGAAGGGGGATTATTTAGCTCTGTCAGATTGTATTCTGTGTCAGGATTGGAGTTTAATGGAGATAATGAGTATGAAGGGAAATGTGAAGGAGAGTGATGTGGTGATGACTGTGGAGATGCAGGTGTTGTTGTTGTTGTTGCAGCTGTTGACAAGGTTGTTGGAGGAATTAATGATGGTTCAGTTCTTGATGGAGGATCAGAGGGATGAGGAATAATGGTAGGAGAGGAGAGAGAGGAAGAAGGAATTTCTGTTATACCTTCTAGTTGGGGAGAGGCTACTACTGCCCTTGTACTCTCAGAATTAACTGTGGTGGGGACTACTCTCCCAGGTCTAGTAATTACCCAGTCCCACCTTCCAAATAATGAAGATGACAGCCTCTTGGATGCATTAATTGAGACCTTTGGTGAAGTCAGTAACTCAGGGCATTTATTGCTAAGAAAAACCCATATAACTCTTCCAAAACTAATTGACCTTTTGGTCACCTTTTTCTTAATTAACTCAAACATTACTAAACCCCAATTCAAATTCTTTTGTTCAATCAGTGCAGCCATAACATATAGTTGGTGATGAGTTATGTGATCATGGGCAGAATGTTTACCTAACAGTACTTTTCCTACGACATCTGCAAGAAACCTGAACTCAATAGAAAGATCCTTTTTAAGGAGATGTCTGGGGTTTTGTCCACTGTACCCCATTCTATCCAAGCAGTTATCAAAATTCTCTTGAGACAATTCCATGTCATCATTTCCATTAATAAAACCAAATACTTCAGATAATATTTCCGGGTTTAGAGAAACCTGATTCGCAGAGATTGTTCCAGTAAGAGTTCCATTTTGTAGCTGGGCAGTGAAGGCACATTCTTTAATTTCTTGAACTGGCAGTCTCATCCTCGTTGACATGATTGCTTTCAAACGCTGATTGTCGAACATCTGTAGAATATCCTGGAAGACTTGATCACTGTGCTCGAACGACTCAAAGTCGATGTCAAAGCCTGTATCAAACTTCATTGCGGTCGACTTCGTCGTATCCAGTAAATAATGTTCTCTGGGAGTACTTCGAATGGACGGTTGAAGATAACCTTCAACTATTGGGCCTCATTGATAGCTACCCGGATGTTTGGCATTCGAAGAGCCCCAGTCGATGGGACTTCTTCTCCAGCGCCTTCCTCGGAAAGACGGGGCCCGACATTGAGCGTCACACCCAGATGATGCAGATCACCGCCGTCTCTATGGACGCGTTGAACCTTAAAGAACAACGGGTCAGCACTTCCGCCAGATTTCAGCGGCCGACGTCACCTCCTACCGCCGACTCTGGCAGCAGCAGAAGCAGCAGAAGCCCACTTCGACCAGCGGTGCTACAACAATCATCGAACCCATCGATGTCGGGCCGTGAAGGGGGCAGCGGCGGCCGGGTGCGGCGTGCTTGCGGACGACGCGGGAGAGGCAAGGGTTTTAGGAAATGAACTTGGTTCGCGAAAAATCTCAACTTGCATCTTCTTTTACTCTCGCAGTGATATTTTTCTTGATCTTTTAGTTTGCTTTCTTGGACGAATTAGAAGAAAAATCGATATTTTAGTTGTATAGATATAGTTCATGTACGATCACACGCTTGATCTCCGTATAATTCAGAACCAAACCAAAATCAAATCGAGTGGTTCGCGCCAGTTCTCACAGGTGTCCGTTTGGTTCCGGATCTTCAAAATTTAGAACCGAGTAGTTCTGTTCGGTTATCGGTTCTTATGTTCGGTACTCGAAAATCGACCCGTAACCGATTATTAAAATGCACTTTAGAGTTATCAAAATAAAATTTGATTCAATTAAATTATTTTTTAGTATGATTCACTACTTTGTGATCACTTCTGTAATGATTAAATTTATATACAACTATATAACATTTGAATAATTTTTTTATGACGAGTATTCGATTCTATAATTTTTTGTTTAATTATTAGAAATGTTTACATGTTGCATACGGATACAACAACAACAACAACAGAACCCATATAGTCCCCAATCATTGGGGGTATGGGCGGGGGAAGATTGGAAACAGACCTAACCTTTGGCCCTATGCCCAAAGTGGCTTCTCTCAGAGGAGAAAGACCGAACCTTTGACAATAGATGCACAAAGTGGCTGCTCACATGTTGCATATCGATATGTGAAAAAAATTATGAAGTCTAAGTAGAACTGAGAACCGAACAAGAACTGAACTGAGTTTTGTGGTTCGGATCATTCCACCCAAAATCAAGAACCGATCCATGTATGTTAAGGTTCAACGCGATCAATGTATGTTAAGGTTCAACCAAGGTTGTCAGGGTCGAGATCCTAGATGAGATCGATTCAAGGTTGGATCAGATCGGACGGTAGGATTGGATCGAGGATCGCTTTACAAAATCTGGATCGATTTACAAAATCTGGATCGTAAGATCCTATGATCCAGATCGCGATCCTGACAACCATGGGTTCAACGCGTTGAAATCCGACAAAAGTGCCGACCCGTTGTTCGTTAAGGTTCAACGCGCTCATAGATAACACTCACATAGGGCCGGAGGCCCGTGCCGTTCGACTCGTATATATATATATATATATCTTAACGGTCTAATCGCACCCCTCACTCTCTCCCCCATTAAACGCCATCATTCTCCCCTTTTGCTCTCGCTCGTATAACCAGTCGGCGCCATGCCTCCTCGCAAGCGGTGCTCACGTCGGAAAGAATCCGGAACACAGGCTCCCTCATCTCCACGGCCGTCCAGTGATCCGCAGCCCGACGACCCTTTATCACGGCCGGCCAGCCGCCCACTCCCCCCCGAATGGACGGAGGAGGAAGTCTTTCGCTTGACCAACCTCATATTCCAGAACAACTCGGATTATGAAGATACACCTGAATGGTGGGCAAGATGCGCCGCCGAATTACCCGGCAAAACAACTCAAGAAGTGCGCCACGCCGCCCTTTTCTACAATCGGCTCTTTGGCCTGCCGGCTGAACAGAGCACTTCCGCCGGATTTCAGCGGTCGGCGACGCCTCCCACCGCTAACTCTTACAGAAACGACGAATGCATTCGACCAGCAGTGCTGCCGGAATCATCCGAGCCATCCACTTCCGGCAGTGAAAGGGGCAACGACGGCCATTACTTCCATCCATAGGTGCATGCATTCCAATTACCCTTCTATATGTTCAATATCCCTCCTAATTCAAATCAAATATAGAAGTTTTATTCATGGTCACATGCGCTTTTAATTTCTTCCTAAATAAGTTTTACATATATCTGAGAACCAATAGGCACAGCCTTCAGAACAAACATAGAACAATATGAAATGGAATCAAGCAGACGAACCATTTCTAATGTATTGAAATGGAAATGAGATCCAGGTCATCATGAAACACTACCATAAAAATTGTCCGCCACAACAGTTTTTCACCCTACAGTTTTTCTCAACTGCTTCGAGTTTGATAAGAGGATAGAATATCTTCGCAACAGTACCCGAGTAGCGACTGCATCTCCGCCCAAGCTCGTCCGCTCTCGGACGCTCGGTCAATTGATAGTGCTCGTTGCTCTCGGGCGGGCTTTGCCTGCGTCCTGGCGGGCTCGGCCCGCACGAAGCCGTGCTCGCCGCTCGCACCCCACTGTCGCGACGACAGTGGGGTGTGAGCGGCGACAGTGGGGTGTGAGCGGCGACAGTGGGGTGTGAGCGGCGACAGTGGGGTGTGAGCGGCGACAGTGGGGTGTGAGCGGCGACAGTGGGGTGTGAGCGGCGACAGTGGGGTGTGAGCGGCGACAGTGGGGTGTGAGCGGCGACAGTGGGGTGTGAGCAGCGAGAACGGCTCCGTGTGGGCGGAGCCCGCCAGGCTGCGGGCGAAGCCCGCCCGAGAGCATCGAGCACTGCCAATTGACCGAGCGTCCGAGAGCGGCCGAGTTTGGACGGAGGTACCGTCTCTAATGGGGCACTGTCGCTGCGGAGAGCATCGAGCACGGGCGTAGCCCGTGTAAAGATACTCGTTTGATATAATGATAGTGGTGGATGAAAGTAATAACCAAACCATTGTAGGGAAAAAAATCATTTGCGACGCAAATACAAATAGTATTTATAAATTTTGTTTGCATTTGTAATTTAGTATGTCAAAAACTAAACCGATGTTTAAAAATCGAACCAAATCGATCGGTTTCGTTTTGGGGTGTGTAAAAACCGAGGTTATTCGGTTCGGTTTCGATTTTGCCTAAAACCGAACAGAACCAAACCGTTTATAGGTCTACACTCATATGACCAAGACATAAGTGTCATAATCGTTACGAATCCAGATAATAATCAGAAGATGTAAATGCATACATACCAATGGTAGTGTGTCCTTGCAACAAATAGAGATTACCAACCTTTCTTCCTTTCATCACGATCATTGAACCACGAAGATTCTTCATATCACCAGCATCGATTACTGTCCTACACCCGATAATGTCCAAAGCTACAAGAGAAAGAAGATTTTTCTTCAAGCCCGAAATATGTCAGACATCCGTCAAAGTACTCATCGGTAGGCTAGAAGCTAACTTCCAGCCCGCCGGTGACTTCCTTTCCTAGCCAACTTCTAGTATGCTGCTAATTTCAAGTCCGTCGGTGACTACCATTCCGCCGGTGACTTCCAATCCGCCGCTAACTTCCAATCCGCCGCTAGTGACTTTCAATTCAACGCTAATTTCCAGTCTACCTGTGGTTTCCAGTCCGCCTCCAACTTCCAGTCCATCGGTGACTTTCAATCCGGCGCCAACTTCCAGTACTCTGCCGTGGCTGACTTCTTCGTATCCGGTAAATAATGTTCTTCGGGAGTACTTCGCTTGGACGCTTGAAGAGTGCCTTCGCCTGATGCGCCTCATTGATAGCTACCCTGATGTTTGGCATTCGAGAGCCGCAGCCGATGGGACTTCTTTGCCAGCGCCTTCCTCGAAAAAATGGTGGCCGACATTGAGCGTCGCACCCAGATTATGCAGATCACCGCCGTCTCTATGAGCGCGTTGAACCTTAACGAACAACGGGTCGGCACTTTTGTCGGATTTCAGCGCGTTGAACCCATGGTTGTCAGGATCGCGATCTGGATCATAGGATCTTACGATCCAGATTTTGTAAATCGATCCAGATTTTGTAAAGCGATCCTTGATCCAATCCTACCATCCGATCTGATCCAACCTTGAATCGATCTCATCTAGGATCTCGACCCTGACAACCTTGGTTGAACCTTAACATACATTGATCGCGTTGAACCTTAACATACATGGATCGGTTCTTGATTTTGGGTGGAATGATCCGAACCACAAAACTCAGTTCAGTTCTTGTTCGGTTCTCAGTTCTACTTAGACTTCATAATTTTTTTTCACATATCCGTATGCAACATGTAAGCATTTATAATACAACAACAACAACAACAGAACCCATATAGTCCCCAATCATTGGGGGTATGGGCGGGCGAAGATTGGAAACATACATAACCTTTGGCACTATGCACAGAGTGGCTTCTCTCAGAGGAGATAGACCTAACCTTTGACAATAAATGCACAAAGTGGCTGCTCACAGAGTACCACTGAAATAGTGGCCCCACATACCGTCGCGTTTGCTGCGTAATCATGCCCTCAAATCAAAGCCAAAGACATCAGAGAGGGCAGACCCAATAATCCATTTTGATTTATGTGCACATAACCATGCTTCCTTCATTCAGCATCCAGAGCATTGGTGAAGCATTTCTAATAATTAAACAAAAAATTATAGAATCGATCAATCGAATACTCGTCATAAAAAAATTATTCAAATGTTATATAGTTGTATATAAATTTAATCATTACAGAAGTGATCACAAAGTAGTGAATCATACTAAAAAATAATTTAATTGAATCAAATTTATTTTGATAACTCTAAAGTGCATTTTAATAATCGGTTACGGGTCGATTTTCGAGTACCGAACATAAGAACCGATAACCGAACAGAACTACTTGGTTCTAAATTTTGAAGATCCGGAACCAAACGGACACCCGTGAGAACTGGCGCGAACCACTCGATTTGATTTTGGTTTGGTTCTGAATTATACGGAGATCAAGCGTGACCGTACATGAACTATATCTATACAACTAAAATATCGATTTTTCTTCTAATTCGTCCAAGAAAGCAAACTAAAAGATCAAGAAAAATATCACTGCGAGAGTAAAAGAAGATGCAAGTTGAGATTTTTCGCGAACCAAGTTCATTTCCTAAAACCCTTGCCTCTCCCGCGTCGTCCGCAAGCACGCCGCACCCGGCCGCCGCGCCCCCTTCACGGCCCGACATCGATGGGTTCGATGATTGCTGCAGCACCGCTGGTCGAAGTGGGCTTCTGCTGCTTCTGCTGCTGCCAGAGTCGGCGGTAGGAGGTGACGTCGGCCGCTGAAATCTGGCGGAAGTGCTGACCCGTTGTTCTTTAAGGTTCAACGCGTCCATAGAGACGGCGGTGATCTGCATCATCTGGGTGTGACACTCAATGTCGGGCCCCGTCTTTCCGAGGAAGGCGCTGGAGAAGAAGTCCCATCGGCTGGGGCTCTTCGAATGCCAAACATCCGGGTAGCTATCAATGAGGCCCAATAGTTGAAGGTTATCTTCAACCGTCCATTCGAAGTACTCCCAGAGAACATTATTTACTGGATACGACGAAGTTGACCGCAATGAAGTTTGATACAGGCTTTGACATCGACTTTGAGTCGTTCGAGCATAGTGATCAAGTCTTCCAGGATATTCTACAGATGTTCGACAATCAGCGTTTGAAAGCAATCATGTCAATGAGGATGAGACTGCCAGTTCAAGAAATTAAAGAATGTGCCTTCCCTGCCCAGCTACAAAATGGAACTCTTGCTGGAACAATCTCTGCGAATCAGGTTTCTCTAAACCCGGAAATATTATCCGAAGTATTTGGTTTTATTAATGGAAATGATGACATGGAATTGTCTCAAGAGAATTTTGATAACTGCTTGGATAGAATGGGGTACAGTGGACAAAACCCCAGACATCTCCTTAAAAAGGATCTTTCTATTGAGTTCAGGTTTCTTGCAGATGTCGTAGGAAAAGTACTGTTAGGTAAACATTCTGCCCATGATCACATAACTCATCACCAACTATCTGTTATGGCTGCACTGATTGAACAAAAGAATTTGAATTGGGGTTTAGTAATGTTTGAGTTAATTAAGAAAAAGGTGACCAAAAGGTCAGTTAGTTTTGGAAGAGTTATATGGGTTTTTCTTAGCAATAAATGCCCTGAGTTACTGACTTCACCAAAGGTCCCAATTAATGCATCCAAGAGGCTGTCATCTTCATTATTTGGAAGGTGGGACTGGGTAATTACTAGACCAGGGAGAGTAGCCCCACCACAGTTAATTCTGAGAGTACAAGGGCAGTAGTAGCCTCTCCCCAACTAGAAGGTATAACAGAAATTCCTTCTTCCTCTCTCTCCTCTCCTACCATTATTCCTCATCCCTCTGATCCTCCATCAAGAACTGAACCATCATTAATTCCTCCAACAACCTTGTCAACAGCTGCAACAACAACAACAACACCTGCATCTCCACAGTCATCACCACATCACTCTCCTTCACATTTCCCTTCATACTCATTATCTCCATCAAACTCCAATCCTGACACAGAATACAATCTGATCGGGAGAACGGAGGAGGAAGATTTCGGAGGCGGCGGGTGATAGAGCCCGTACGAGCTGGTATTCCGGCGACCTTGCCGGCGCCGCCATGGACGATTGATCTGGAGAAGGGAGGAGGAGGAGAAGAGCTGAGCGAAACAGGACTGTAGGAGCAAGTGTGGACTGGGGGAGATGATCTGAGCGAAGCAGGACTGGGAGGAAAGTCTACCGCTTTTTTTTTCTTTTCTTTTTCTTTTTTTCAGTTTGCTTAGGAAGCAACTTTACTGTCCATTGGATTAAAAACCTCCACGCGTCAAAATCTGGGTTTTGCACTTTACGGTACAGTGCAAAGCTGCACTTTACCCTCCTCGGATGCCGCGGGAGGAGGGTTACAGACGAGGGCTGCGGGGCTTGCTTTGGGCGTTGTCGAGGAGGGAGACGGCGGAATGCCTTTGGGTATTTTGGTTTAGGGTTATATCGAGGAGGCCGTTGAATGAGAGTGGCAGGTATATTGTGATAGGACGGAAATGTCCCCCTTGTTTTAAATTTTATTTAGTGATGGCGATGACGTCCCGCCATATGTTCGAGATCATGTTCGTGACCGGTTAGATGGTGACGCCATCTCGACGCATTTTTCTGACCGCCGTCGCCATTATATTTTTGAAGACGTTGATGGACGTTGCCGCGAAATGTTTGCCAAGCTTGAAGAGTTGAAGTTTGCCGCGACATCCTCCGCCAACGTTGATGTTTGCCGCTACAACCATCGCTCGCTACCGCGTCACCGCAACAATCAAGTTCACCAAGATGCTCGCCGCTACGATCTCCGCGCACGGCAGCATGCGACCGCGTAGTTTTTGGGTGCCCATCGCATTTTGGGATTTACTAATGCTGCAGTAATTTAAGTATCATTTTAGTAGTTTTTATGTGATAGTTTTAGTTAAAGTTTTGGTTTAATTAAGGATTAATATGTAAACTTTATATATATTGGTTATGTGGAATGAAAAAGGCAATCAGATTTTTTGACAAAAAAAAAAGAAAGGCAATTGCTTTTTTTTTTCCTAGGGTTTGTTCCCTCCCCAGCTGTGCGATTCAGCTCACCCCGACGGCGTGCGACTCGCCGTTTCCGACGCCCGCCGGTGTGACTCCGGCGACCTTCCCCTTTGAGTGTCGTGCGACTCGGCCTCCTCTCCTCCCCGACTTGGTGAAGCTCCTGGAGCCTCCGCCACCGTCTGATTCCGCTGCCGCCCCATTGCTACCTGACCTGCTTCAACTCCACCGCCACCGCCGCTATCAGCTACCTCCACCTGGTGAAGCCGTCAGATCTGCCCACTCGGCCTCTGCCGCCGGGCGACTCTACCAGCGATAGAGCCAATCCAACCCGAGGCCTCCATCTCTGCCTCGTTCGTGTTCGTTCCCTGTGTGGCTCCACGGAAGTGACTCGCGTCTCCTCCGTCCGGTGCGGTTCCGTGGAATCCCGTGGAAGTGTGGCCCTTCCACTACTCGTTTGTGTGTTCACCTCGCTGATTTCTGGGTAATCTCTTCCCCTACTATTTTTGTGCGTTTCCTCTATTTAGGTGTGAGATTGAGGTGGATCTGTGACTGGAATTTTTATCCTAATATTTGAATTGTTTGTGCGTTATAAATCTGAATTTAAAGTATCCATATTGTCCGAATTTCTTTGATAATTTTGTAACGGGTAGGTCTCTTGACGCTTTTGAGAAATCGGGTTGTTCCAACCTTTGATTTCACATTTGTATCTCGAGATCTGGTATACCTTCGTGTCGATTTTATTTTGGGGCTGATTTGGACTTGTCTTAAATCGCTATTTTTGGTCCGAGTTATCTCCGTTTGGACTGGTGAATGTATGCAGCTAATATCTAAGGAGTAGCTTAATTTTCCGGATCGTGTAGAGGTCCATTTCGCGTGAGCGGATATTGGCATTTAGCCCTTGTCCAATCTCAAAAGGTTTCGCGACCCTTTGCTTGTGTTGGATTAATATTTTGCAATTAGACTGGTTGTGTTAGGTGTGTCAACGTAGAACGAGCCGTGTCACCAGTTGGCCTGCATCAATTTGGTATCAGAGCCAGGTTTTGTCAATTTCCTAATTGGCACTATCCTAAATTTTTCTTTGCGGGCCTCCATTGTTAGTTGACACACGTTATAAAAGAAAAAAATCACTTCACTCATAGTATGGCATCTGACGTATATGTCCCCCGATTAGATTATGTGTATGCCAAAGTTATGGCTAATCACGCCCCAACTTTGCCTACAATCCATAGGAGCACCAACCGCTTTTACACTCGTCCTCATGCAAGAAAAGAAGCACCCATTTATGACGGTTATGGGAATCCCCAAATTTTTAGGGAATGGCTTAAGGGAATGGAAAATTATTTTGCTTGTTACGATTGGGACGACCACGAAAAGGTTGTCGTCACCCGAGAAAAATTAGTAGGTTCTGCCCGAGTATTTTGGCTAAACGAAGAGCGTCGTGTTGGTGAATATAATATGCTTGGCCGCACATGCGTAGCCTTCTCGCTTCTCAATTTGACCCCGACTACCTACGTCCTACTGGCCCCTCGTCTGTGAGTGAGTACTATAATGCCACTAGGCCCAACCCTTCCTATAGGAATGATCGAGTACCTAGTAGATCACTTACCCCCAAAAGTCGGTCAGTCCACAGTGAGCCTACTGCCACGTTGAAGGAAACCATGCCGTATAGGTCATATGTTTCGGATTCGAAAGGTGATACGACTAGAGATGCCATGAACCCTCGTGGTGAGAGTATTCCAGTCCGTATGGAGTGTCAAATGGGTATTACCGGCGTGGTTAGTGAAGTGACTATTCCCGATACCGTTAGTCGTCCTATCCAGCCTACGACTTTAGTCTTATTAGAGTCTCCTTCCGAGTTGTCTGACCCAATTTTTGGCTCTTCTGATGATTCTGAGTTATTACCTTTGAGTGAGCCCCCTGCTGAGGGCGATGTCATTAGTGATGAAGAATTTAGTGACGATGAGGATGTTGGTTACCCGAGTGACATGGAAGAGGAATTCCCCTCTGAAGTGCCACACCATATGAATATCCAACCTACCATCGACCTTACACCAGATCCATCACCTATGCTAGTTGAGGAATGGTCCAACGAACCTTACTTAATGGATGTTCCGACTGATTGGGCAGAATTTCCCAGCGAGGGAGTTGTCCTTTTGGGTGACATTATTGAGGTAGACCCGGATGAGCATTCTTTGATGCTATCTCCATTGCATGAAATTCAAGATGATTTTGATTTTCTTCCGGGGTTGATTTTACCGACTCTCCTTCTCGATCCTGTGATTCGACTAGTGGATCGTTTTGGATGCAGGTTTATTACGCCTAGTCTGAGTCGTTTTATCATGCCGAACTTATCAGCCCCTCTGTTGGGTATGTCTCATCGTACATGTTTTAGTGAGGTGTTAGCGGCTGTATTCGGTCTTCTCACCTCACTTGGTAGATCTGATTACGTGGCAGCCTTGACTGAAAATTTTTCTGCATGTCCATCTACGGTTTTGTCCACGATTGCGACCGATTCTGACTCCGTGGAGACTGTGCCTCTTGTCTTAGTTTTTTCACGCAGTGCTTACGCATCCGGTCCAGTTGCACATATTTTTCCTACACATGCTTACGATTTTCGCCTACACGTGTCTATGGCGTTAGCTTACCACTTGGAGTTGTACCGCATGCATTTCCGTTCACTTCCGAGAGCGCACTCCGCTAGAATTGGTGATGTGGAGTTAGTCTGGTCAGTCCCCAAGCGGTTGTCTACGGGCTCCGTCAATGAATTCACACTTAGGGACGCCGACCCATCCATGGTTATGAAGAACTTCGGATTTGATGCTTTTCTTCTGGATTTTTACGATGCATGGGGTATTTCCCCCCTTTTCAATTTTTCGGATTTATTATTTCATGTCTATGTTCCACCTGAGTGGCCTTCTTTGTCGTTTCTCTCTTCCACTATATATTCTCTTGGGTTGGGAAGTGAGAGTTCTTCCGTGTCTAACTTCCATGTGGGTTCCGTGGTACTTACGCTGGATGGTAAGATGCTAGTTATTTTTCTTCGGACTGACACCTTTTCGAGTTTCCTCGAAATCTTTGTTGCTGTTGTTATGCCTTACAGGTTTTCTTTGATGATTGCCCGCACTACTAGCACGTGGATACTCGGACCAGATTTGCTACATGTGAATGTTGCCTTCGACTACTTTCCCTTCCCGGACCACTCATCGGTGATGAGTGATTTTGAGTGGGGGAGGATTGATGGCGATGACGTCCCGCCATATGTTCGAGATCATGTTCGTGACCGGTTAGATGGTGACGCCGTCTCGACGCATTTTTCTGACCGCCGTCGCCATTATATTTTTGAAGACGTTGATGGACGTTGCCGCGAAATGTTTGCCAAGCTTGAAGAGTTGAAGTTTGCCGCGACATCCTCCGCCAACGTTGATGTTTGCCGCTACAACCATCGCTCGCTACCGCGTCACCGCAACAATCAAGTTCACCAAGATGCTCGCCGCTACGATCTCCGCGCACGGCAGCATGCGACCGCGTAGTTTTTGGGTGCCCATCGCATTTTGGGATTTACTAATGCTGCAGTAATTTAAGTATCATTTTAGTAGTTTCACGTTTATGTGATAGTTTTAGTTAAAGTTTTGGTTTAATTAAGGATTAATATGTAAACTTTATATATATTGGTTATGTGGAATGAAAAAGGCAATCAGATTTTTTGACAAAAAAAAAAAGAAAGGCAATTGCTTTTTTTTTCCTAGGGTTTGTTCCCTCCCCAGCTGTGCGATTCAGCTCACCCCGACGGCGTGCGACTCGCCGTTTCCGACGCCCGCCGGTGTGACTCCGGCGACCTTCCCCTTTGAGTGTCGTGCGACTCGGCCTCCTCTCCTCCCCGACTTGGTGAAGCTCCTGGAGCCTCCGCCACCGTCTGATTCCGCTGCCGCCCCATTGCTACCTGACCTGCTTCAACTCCACCGCCACCGCCGCTATCAGCTACCTCCACCTGGTGAAGCCGTCGGATCCGCCCACCCGGCCTCTGCCGCCGGGCGACTCTACCAGCGATAGAGCCAATCCAACCCGAGGCCTCCATCTCTGCCTCGTTCGTGTTCGTTCCCTGTGTGGCTCCACGGAAGTGACTCGCGTCTCCTCCGTCCGGTGCGGTTCCGTGGAATCCCGTGGAAGTGTGGCCCTTCCACTACTCGTTTGTGTGTTCACCTCGCTGATTTCTGGGTAATCTCTTCCCCTACTATTTTTGTGCGTTTCCTCTATTTAGGTGTGAGATTGAGGTGGATCTGTGACTGGAATTTTTATCCTAATATTTGAATTGTTTGTGCGTTATAAATCTGAATTTAAAGTATCCATATTGTCTGAATTTCTTTGATAATTTTGTAACGGGTAGGTCTCTTGACGCTTTTGAGAAATCGGGTTGTTCCAACCTTTGATTTCACATTTGTATCTCGAGATCTGGTATACCTTCGTGTCGATTTTATTTTGGGGCTGATTTGGACTTGTCTTAAATCGCTATTTTTGGTCCGAGTTATCTCCGTTTGGACTGGTGAATGTATGCAGCTAATATCTAAGGAGTAGCTTAATTTTCCGGATCGTGTAGGTCCATTTCGCGTGATCGGATATTGGCATTTAGCCCTTGTCCAATCTCAAAAGGTTTCGCGACCCTTTGCTTGTGTTGGATTAATATTTTGCAATTAGACTGGTTGTGTTAGGTGTGTCAACGTAGAACGAGCCGTGTCACCAGTTGGCCTGCATCATTTAGTAGGAGGCATAATTAATTTTTCCGTAGAGGATAATGGCATATCTATATCTCTACATAATAAGCAAAAATTTGTGTCCTATAATTCTCTTATAATTTTATTCATAATTACACAATTGTACAGAACTTTATATTAGTATATCATAAGACACTATCTTTTTAGGTAATCACACAACTTTTCAATATTAAAATGAAAAAAAATAAAAATATTAGATGCCCTAAACCTATTGTCTCTGGCTAGGAATGATAAAAGAGGGGTTAATGTTTTAACGTTAAAATATAATATTTTGGGCAAAATAAAAATTGTAGTTTTGATTTATATTTTTTTACGGGTTTTTTGAGTACTCATATGTATACAGGGGCGGAGCCAGGAATTTTGTTTAGGGGGTGCTAAATTTTATTTATAAAATTGTTTTATTCAAAATTCAGATTTATCAATTATGAGTAATCCAAAATAAATTTAAACAAAATAACAATATTTAAACGCAATCACTTACATTGTAATACATGATCAAACTTGTACTCTCCTGGTCTTCATTGCTTGAAAACGCTTAATAACTGTTTCGTTATCAACAAATTTGAATGTTTCTCTCTCAATATATGTCAGTAAACTATCATTAAGTCATTCATCACTCATCTGATTGCGCAATCGGGTCTTTATAATCTTCATAGCAGAAAATGCTCTTTCAACAGTAGTTGTTGCAACTGGTAGCAGTAATACTAATTTAATCAGTGAATATATTGTACAACCCCGTACCCGTCGGGTGGGACCCTCCCCATATAGTGGGGACCCGAGGTGTCCTGTGATTGGCTAGCATTGACCGGGGTGCAGTTAGGATTCGTACTCCTAAATAATCAAGGAATTGGGGTGCAGTTAGCGGGTCTTGGTGTGCGTTTAAAGAACGGGCTGCGGATAGCCAATTTTGGCTAGGGTTTTTATAAAACCTAAAAACTAAAACCCTCCCCCTCATTCCCACCCAGCCGCCCTACCCGATCCCCCCTCTCCTCCCCCGTTTTCTCCAAGCAGCCGCAAGGAGCCCCCCGTCTCCCTCTCCCTCTCTCCGGCGCGACCTAGGGAAAAAACCAGCCGACCTCTCTCTCCCGTCGCCGCCTGGGAGGAGCCCCGATCGCGTGAAGAAATCGTGCTAGGCCCCTCTCTCGGCCTCTCTCCCGTCGCCGCCAGGGAGGAGATCGCGCGAAGAATCACAAGACGAGGTCGCGCCCCTCTCTCTCTCTCGCACTCCCGTCGCCGCCTGGGAGGAGTCCCGACCTAGCAGCCCGAGCCCCTCTCTCATAGCCTCACTCCCGTCGTCTCCTGGGAGAGTCCTAACCTAGCAGCCCGAGCCTCTCTCTCTCGGCCTCACTCCCGTCGCCGCCTGGGAGAGTCCCGACCTAGCAGCCCGCCGCCCCTCTCTCTCGCACTCCCTTCGTCGCTTGGGAGGAGTCCCGACCTAGTAGCCCGAGCCCCTCTCTCTCGGCCTCACTCCCGTCGCCGCCTGGGAGAGTCCCGACCTAGCATCCCGAGCCCCTCTCTCTCGGCATCACTCCCGTCGCCGCCTGGGAGAGTCCCGACCTAGCAGCCCGCCGCCCCTCTCTCTCTCTCAGTTTGTATGAAGCCGCCGAGGCCATCGCTCATCTTCCTGTCGGCTGAGAGCACAAGGAGAAGTCGACTCTTCCTCCTCTTCCCTGTCTAGGTCGTCGCCGGCTAGGCCTTGACCGACCCCTAGTGTGGTGGTTGCTGCGAGTACAGCCCTTGGAGCTCAAGCTAGGCTGGCCAAGTTGGGGGTGAAGCTCCGTCTTGAGGTTGAGGAGTCGATTTGGAGCTCGAATCGATGTGTACAAGCCAATTCCGTACTTGGACAGCCGCTATGGAAGCCGCTCGTGAGTCAGGACCGAACTACGCTCACGGAACACGCTTCAAGGGTAGCGAGTTTCTACTTGGGCAGGTGAAGCCTTCAATTTTCATACTTGCATGGAAGCCCCTCTCCACCAATGGGTGGAGGAAGGGAGCTCTTCGATGGGTCGACGTGTGCGTCCACTCTTGTAGTTGCATTATTGCCCGGAAGGGCGAGTACGGGTTTAGGCATGCTGTGTGAAGCCCATCCTGATGTGTCGATCCGGATTGGTGATGTTCTGGGGTTCCCGGAGAAGACTCCGAGGAAGTTGCATACTACTGCTTGCAGGGGCGAAATACCGTCACCCCGAAAAAGGGGTAGGGTCGATACGCTTTGGTCCATTGTAGCTGATCGATATTCAGCTTGCCACCGCCTGACAGGACGTTGGCGTACAGGTGCTGCAGAGCCAAGCGGGAAAATAGCGGGCTTAAGCCCAAGGTTGTGCCGGCCCTAGAAGGCCTTATTTATTTATATTGCCGACCTGCGTGCCAAAGTATGGAATTCATATTCCTGTAATCTGTGATGCATGTATTTTGTTTGTCTTTTCCATCATAGTCGAGTGGAGTCCTCGTGGACCCCTCGCTCAGTGGGGGCCCAGAGGGAAATTTACTTGGAAGCCCCTGAGAGTCCGTTAATAGCCTCCCGGAACAGCGGAGTTACGATGTTGGCAGTCCCATTTGGGTTGCGTATAGTAAAATCGGTAGGCGGGAGTACGATATTGGCCGACCAGACGAGAAGGGCTTTGCATAGATCCAAGGAGGTGCACCTATGGAGAGGAAGGAATCGGCTCTGAGATCCTCAGATGTTTTGGCCGGCCAAGAGAGTCCTCCAAAGGTGCCTTAGTTCAGTCTTTGGCTTGGGAGGGGAAGAGTTAGTTAGTCTTCCGGGTGTGTGGTGGGACCTCCACGCTGAGACCTTGGATCTGTCCTTTGAGTTCCTAGTATTATGTTTAGATTGTTTACTTGAGCGTAGTAAGTGCGCGGTCACCCTTTTTTGGGACCCCGAACTCCACAGAGACCGAGATTTCAGTTTCAACACTATGGTGCGGTGAGCGTGGAGAGTGACTAGCACAGAAGAACTAAGGCGAACGTCATGGCTAGAGAAGGGGAACCAAGTGACGACCAGGGTCATAAGCTGACACCCGCGGGAGGGGTCTCGCAGTCTCAGTTCATGGAATTACGACGAGGGCTTCGGCGAGAGGTCATGGAGACTGTTGGGACCATTGCCCACAATGTCCTAGATTTGGAGAAGTCCATCTCTAAGTCAAAGATATACCTCACAATGTATTTGATATGTTGTCTATAATTACTGTGCAGGAAGTCAGGCTATGTCAAGACTAAAGAAATTCACCTAAGTCCAATAGCGTTGAACTACCATACATCGCTCAACGCTAACGACTCAATAGCGTTGACCGATGTCGAGACAAGGTCACTGGGTAAAGAAAACATGTTAAGTCCAAAAGCGTTGAGCCAAGGTACATCGCTCGACATCCATTGATGCATAGCGCTGAACGACTTAAGAGCGCTCGTCGCTGTATGAAGAGATGTCAAAAGCTTCAGTCAAAGTGGACAGCGTTCAGCTCCTACACATCGCTCAATGCCATCAGTTCAGATGACGAGAACGTCAGTGTGGACATCGTTGAGCCCCTACACATCGCTCAACGCCATCAGTTCAGACGTCAGTCAAAGTGGACAGTGTTGAGCCCCTGCACAATGCTCAACGCTATCACTACAAATGTCGAGACACCTACTACCGGTCGACGACAAAGTGTTCACCAACAGAAAATCAGCTAAGTGAGATGGTGTCGAGCCTCCACACATCGCTCGACGCCATACGCAGATAGCTTCGACCATGTATCATATCGCTCAACGCCGTCATTCAGAAACGTCCTAAGTAACAGAAAAGTCTACAGTACATCAACCGTCAGTGATGCTGTGTCGAGACGACAATCATCTCGTGGCGCCTTGTTGATATCAGTACAACTAAAGTTCGTTGAAGACCTGATGTCATGCTGACGTGGAGGAATATTCGAGATGGCTCAGATTGCAGCCTATAAATAGAAGGGCTTTTCTCAGATTCCATATACGATAAAAAAACTATTAATTTCTTCATTTTTCTAAGGCGTGATCTGAGAGGGGTTTGAAGAAGAAGATCCACAGGATATTTCAAGAACTGCAATCGATCATACATTTCCTATTCAGAAGGGATTTTCGATTGCAGCATCAGTGGATTTAAGAAGGAAATCTCGTCTTCGATTCAACTGTTCTATCCATCATTCAAGAACGAGAAATTCTGAAGATTTCTTTCATTCAGAACGAATTTCATTGAAGATCAATTTGTCGGCTATTGTTTGCTGGCATCAAATCTGAAGAGAAGAAGATAAGGAGGAAGAATCTGTCTTCCTGAAGAAGAACGATCAACACAGCCGAGCCAATCAAGAAGACATTCTTGTTGTTGCTGATTTGTTGAAGAATCTGTCTGAACTTTCAGACAGATCGAGAAGACTCAACCAATTCCCAAATCTGAGTCTAAGAGTATCACAAACAAACAATCATCCTCTGTAGGATTTGCCTCAACAAATCTGAGTTGTAAGATCTTGTTATAGATCTGAGTGTAGGATCCAAGGGGTGGATCTGAGTTGTAAGCCTGCTGTTATAAAGGCTGAGGTAGGATCTGTGGTAGATCTGAGATTGTAAGACCTGCTGTGGTCTGAGTGGTAGGATCTGTGGTAGATCTGAGATTGTAAGACCTGCTGTGGTCTGAGTGGTAAGATCTGTGGGAGATCTGAGGTAGGACCTGCTGTGGTCTTAGTTGTAAGATCTGTGGAAGATCTGAGCTGTAAGACCTGCTTTGGTCTGAGTTTTTGGAGGAGCTATAAGTCCTATCTAGCACACTGCTAGAAGGAAGAAGGGGGAAAGTGGATGTACCCTAGATAGGGGAACCACTATAAAATTCTGTTTTGTGTGTGTTTCTTGAAAGCTCTGATTATTTACATAAACACATAGATCTCTAGTCAAGATTTCAAAAGAATTTTAAATAACCTATTCACCCCCCCCCCCCCCCCCCCCCCCCCTCCCCCCCCCCCCCCCCCCCCCTCTAGGTGATTAGCAGCGCCATCTCTTGGCGAGCGCTCATGTTTGAGGGAAGATGTGAGAAGTTCTATTAAGATGGTTTGATCATGTGTAAAGGGGACCATTAGAGGCACCAGTTAGGCGTTGCATGATAAACGAGGGAGGGGTAGACCAATAAAGACTTGGAATGAAACTATAAGGCAAGACACGATACACTTAAGCATTAGTGAGATTATGACTAAAGATAGGGCACAATGGCAACAAAGGATCCATATAGCAAACCCCACTATAGTGGGATAAAGGCTTGAGTGTTGTTGTTGTGTGTGAGCATGCTAAGTATAATTGTATAAACATATTACATTTTCTATTAGCAATAAAATAAGATTTATCCCTTTTCATTTAATTCAGTGACATTTGGGGGTCATCTAATACTCAAATGTGGAGCTCGTTGGTTTGTATCATTTAGTGATAATAGCATCAAGGTCACTTCGATTTTCCTTAAACATATATATTTTGTTAGTGTAATTCTTACAAATTGTTATATTATGATCTAAAGTCACTTTGGTGGTAAAATATACAGTTTAGGTATTAAAGATTATTTCAAAGACTGACTTTTTACTTTCATGTGTCTAAATCATATTGGGGAATTCATCATTACTACTCATCTTACAAATAATCTTCCATCCAGAATTTTGGGTTTTAAATGTTCTATGAATATACTATCAAATGTCTATCTTAGAAGTTTCAGTTGTCCTTTTGTTCAGTATCATAGTCCTAATATGGAGAAATTAAATCACAGGGCTATTAAGTGTGTTTCTAGGATATTTTTCCGCTCAAACAATGTTATAAAATCACCATTATCTATCTAAGAAATCATGTATATGCGAATGTCACATTCGTGAGAAAGAATCATACTTTATACAATCTCATCACCAGGGGAGAATATTAACATGGAGGATAGTTCGGAAGATAAGTATAAAAATGTTAAGAACGAATTTTAGCCCCGACGTGACCAACTGACCAGGCTCTCATCAAGCTGGTGCAGGCCCGTGTGTCCGTCGGTGGCAGAAAATATGTTTGGAATGTTTAGCCCCGACCTGACCCGCTGACCAGGCTCTCATCAAGCTGGTGCAGGACCGTGTGTCCGTCGGTGGCCGGAAATGTTGGTTTTGGAATGTTTATCCCTGACCTGACCCGTTGACCAGACTCTCATCAAGTTGGTGCAGGACCGTGTGTCCGTCGGTGGCCGGAGATATGCTTGAGATGTTTAGCCCCGCTAACCAGGCTCTCATCAATCTGGCGCAGGACCGTGTGTCCGTCGGTGGCCGGAGATATGCTTGAGATGTTTAGCCCCGCTGACCAGGCTCTCATCAAGCTGGTGCAGGACTGTGTGGCCGTCGGTAGTCGGAGATATGCTTAAGATGTTTAGCCCCGCTGACCAGGATCTCATCAAGCTGGTGCAGGACTGTGTGGCCGTCGGTAGTCGGAGATATGCTTGAGATGTTTAGCCCCGCTGACCAGGCTCTCATCAAGTTGGTGCAGGACTGTGTAGTCGTCGGTAGTTGGAGATATGCTTGAGATGTTTAGCCCCGCTGACCAGGCTCTCATCAAACTGGTGTAGGACTATGTGGTCGTCGGTAGTCGGAGATATGCTTGAGATGTTTAGCCCCGCTGACCAGCTCTCATCAAGATTGTGCAGGACTGTGTGGTCGTCGATAGTCGGAGATATGCTTGAGATGTTTAGCCCCGCTGACCAGGCTCTCATCAAGCTGGTGTAGGACTGTGTGGCCGTCGGTAGTCGGAGATATGCTTGAGATGTTTAGACCCGCTGACCAGGATCTCATCAAGCTGGTGCAGGACTGTGTGGCCGTCGGTAGTCGGAGATATGCTTGAGATGTTTAGCCCCGCTGACCAGGCTCTCATCAAGCTGGTGCAGGACTGTGTGGCCATCGGTAGTCGGAGATAAGCTTGAGATGTTTAGCCCCGCTGACCAGGCTCTCATCAAGCTAGTGTAGGACTGTGTGGACGTCGGTAGTCGGAGATATGCTTGAGATGTTTAACCCCGCTGACCAGGATCTCATCAAGCTGGTGCAGGACTGTGTGGCCGTCGGTAGTCGGAGATATGCTTGAGATGTTTAGCCCCGCTGACCAGGCTCTCACCAAGCTGGTGCAGGACTGTGTGGTCGTCGGTAGTCGGAGATATGCTTGAGATGTTTAGCCCCGTTGACCAAGCTCTCATCAAGCTGGTGCAGGATCGTGTGTCCGTCGGTGGCTGGAAATATGTTTGGAATGTTTAGCTCCGACCTGACCCGCTGACCTGGCTCTCATCAAGCTGGTGCAGGACCGTGTGTCCGTCGGTGGCCGGAAATGTTGGTTTTTGAATGTTTGGCCCCGACCTGACCCGCTGACCAGGCTCTCATTAAGCTGGTGCAGGACCGTGTGTCCGTCGGTATCCGGAGATATGTCTGGGATGTTTAGCCCCGACCTGACCCGCTGATCAGGCCCCCATCAAGCTGGCAGGGCCGTAGTGGAACTTGATGGCAAGAAGGTTTTTGGAAAGTTAGCTCCGAGATTGTTCCGCTGTCCGGGATCTCATCTAGCCGGCAGGGCAGGTTGACCTCTCGTGGAGGCTCTTTGGTTTTAGCTCCGAGATGGTTCTGTTGTTCGGGCTCTCATCTAGCCGGCAGAGTGGGTAGACCTCTCGGGTGACAGTTTGAGAAAAGAAGTTCTGGAAGGTTGCCTCTGAAACAGTTTTGTCGATTGAACTCTCATTTTCAGTAGGGAACAAGTGAGCCCGATAAGTAATTCCCAGGTGTAGAGCCCCCTTCACCCCTAAGTGGGGGATACCCGCAATTTTTTTTCGGGTCGGCTCCCACCCACCGGATACTTGGGGTTGGACATTTCTTTCCGAGCATGGGACACACTCGCAAAGAGCGGGGATTGTGTATAACCCCGTACCCGCCGGGTGGGACCCTCCCTAGATAGCGGGGACCCGAGGTGTCCTGTGATTGGCTAGCATTGACCGGGGTGCGGTTAAGATTCATACTCCTAAATAATCAAGGAATTTGGGTGGGGTTAGCGGGTCTTGGTGTGCGTTCAAAGAACGGGCTGCGGATATCCAATTTTGGCTAGGGTTTTTATAAAACCTAAAAACTAAAACCCTCCCCCTCATTCCCACCTAGCCGCCCTACCCGATCCCCCCTCTCCTCCCCCGTTTTCTCCAAGCAGCCGCAAGGAGCCCGCCGTCTCCCTCTCCCTCTCTCCCGCGCGACCTAGGGAAAAAAGCAGCCGACCTCTCTCTCCCGTCGCCGCCTGGGAGGAGCCCCGATCGCGTGAAGAAGCAGCGCCAGGACCCTCTCTCGGCCTCTCTCCCGTCGCCGCCTGGGAGGAGATCGCGCGAAGAAGCACAAGCCGAGGCCGCGCCCCTCTCTCTCGCACTCCCGTCGCCGCCTGGGAGGAGTCCCGACCTAGCAGCCCGAGCCCCTCTCTCTCGGCCTCACTCCCGTCGCCGCTTGGGAGAGTCCTGACCTAGCATCCCGAGCCCCTCTCTCTCGGCCTCACTCCCGTCGCCGCCTGGGAGAGTCCCGACCTAGCAGCCCGCCGCCCCTCTCTCTCGCACTCCCGTCGCCGCCTGGGAGGAGTCTCGACCTAGCAGCCCGAGCCCCTCTCTCTCGGCCTCACTCCCGTCGCCGCCTGGGAGAGTCCCGACCTAGCAGCCCGAGCCCCTCGCTCTCGGCCTCACTCCTGTCGCCGCTTGGGAGAGTCCCGACCTAGCAGCCCGCCGCCCCTCTCTCTCTCTCAGTTTGTATGAAGCCGCCGAGGCCACCGCTCATCTTCCTGTCGGCTGAGAGCACAAGGAGAAGTCGACTCTTCCTCCTCTTCCCTGTCCAGGCCGTCGCCGGCTAGGCCTTGGCCGAACCCTAGTGTGGTGGTTGCTGCGAGCACGGCCATTGGAGCTCAAGCTAGGCTGGCCAAGTTGGGGGTGAAGCTCCGTCTTGAGGTTGAGGAGTCGATTCAGAGCTCGAATCGACGTGTACAAGCCAAATCCGTGCTTGGACAGCCGCTATGGAAGCCGCTCGTGAGTCAGTACTAAACTAGGCTCACGGAACACGCTTCAAGGGTAACGAGTTTCTACTTGGGCAGGTGAAGCCTTCAATATTCATACTTGCATGGAAGCCCCTCTCCACCAATGGGTGGAGGAAGGGAGCTCTTCGACGGGTCGACGTGTGCATCCCCTCTTGTAGTTGCATTATTGCCCGGAAGCGCGAGTACAGGTTTAGGCATGCTGTGTGAAGCCCATCCGGATGTGTCGATCCGGATTGGTGATGTTCTGGGGTTCCCGGAGAAGACTCCGAGGAACTTGCATACTACTTGCTTGCAGGGGCGAAATACCGCCACCCCGAAAAAGGGGTGGGGTCGATACGCTTTGGTCCATTGTAGTTGATCGATGTTCAACTTGCCATCGCCTGACAGGACGTTGGCGTACAGGTGATGCAGAGCCAAGCGAGAAAATAGCGGGTTTAAGCCCAAGGTTGTGCTGGCCCTAGAAGGCCTTATTTATTTATATTGCCGGCCTGCGTGCCGAAGTATGGAATTCATATTCCTGTAATCTGTGATGCATGTATTTTGTTTATCTTTTCCATCATAGTCGAGTGGAGTCCTCGTGGACCCCTCACCCAGTGGGGGCCCAGAGGGAAATTTCCCTGAAAGCCTCGCTATTGGCAGCCCCATTTGGGCTGCGTATAGTAAAATCTAGAGCTGTCACGGTTCCGGTTCGGTTCCGGTTCTACTAAAACCGTGAACCGAAACGCTAAGGTAACGGTTCTTCAAATTAGAACCAAAACCTTATTTCGTTTAACCGGTTCCGGTTCTGGTTCCGGTTCCAACATAATTTTTGGAACCGTCGTGTCAACGGTTCCGGTTACGGTTCAACAAGAACCAAAACCAAACGGTTCCAATCGGTTCCAACTAAAACCAAAACCAAACTTGGCAAGATGAAATAAAAGAGGTCTGCAAATAGTAAAACTCAAAACAACATCAAAATAGAAATAATTAAGTAGCGCGCTCCTCGGCGGTCTCTTCCACGATCGGTGGGCTAATATTCGTAGTCTTCCTACGCATGTTGACTCGTCACGACGTCTAGTCGACTAGCTCACATCTCGTCGGCATGCGCAACCATAAGAATCAACTACAATTAGTTACGCTGTTGGCAGTCCCATTTGGGCTGCATATAGTAAAATCGTTAGGCGGGAGTACGATATTGGCCGACCGGACGAGAAGGGCTTTGCATAGATCCAGAGAGGTGCACCTATGGAGAGGAAGGAGTCGGCTCTGAGATTCTCCTCAGATGTTTTGGCCGGCCAAGAGAGTCCTCCAAAGGTGCCTTAGCTCAGTCTTTGGCTTGGGAGGGGAAGAGTTAGTTAGTCTTTCGGGTGTGCGGTGGGACCTCCACGCTGAAACCTTGGATCTGTCCTTTGAGTTCCTAGTATTATGTCTAGATTGTTTACTTGAGCGTAGTAAGTGCGCGGTCACCCGTTTTTTGGGACCCCGAACTCCACAGAGACGGAGATTTTGGTTTCAACATATACCAAAGGATATGTGATATCCAGCTTCATTCTAACAAACTGTTTAACAAGATCAATGATACCATTAAGATCAGAAAACTCAACACGTGATCTGACGTCTAAAACATAAGTCTCAAGCTGACTCTGAAGTGTCATAAGCTGAATTTGAGAGAAATCAGATGGATATAACTTTGCTAAACATAACAATTTCTGTATGTCAAAGGCTGAATAGTTTTCACTTGGATCAAAACATGACATGCAAATGAGTAGTTCAGTGTTGACCTCGTTAAATCTGTGATTTAACTCATTAAGCTGTAAATCAATTACTGAATAAAAAAACATCAACCCGATAGTGATGCAAATTTGTTCTCTATTCAACCTTACGACGTGATCTTCCCAAAGCTCGAAATGAATCATTCACATCCAAAGTTTCTATTTGATGTTTGCTACAAAATAGATTGATCTCTGTTATCAGACTTTCTCATCCACTGTCCCTGAGCATCTGCAATTGTGTCTTTGTTATCTTTACTAAATGCATAGCATTAACGATATTCTGATCTTTTTTTTGTAGAGCTTGTGACAAATCATTTGTCATTCGTAGAATAGTTTTCATCATATGTAAATTGAAAACAAATTCATAAGTTTGCACAAAAGTTAGAATAGAAGATGCTTCAGCTCTTTTTTTAAAATCAGTCACTCAATCGAATATCATCAAGCACATCTATAACAGAAGAAAACATGACTCTCAAGCTTAAAATTGAATTATAATGTGAACTCCAACGAGTATCACCTGCTCTCTTGATATTAGTTTCTTGATTTAAACCACGTCCACTAGAAATTTCCCCACTGCTCAGTCCTGATGTTATTCTAGCAACTTCTTTTTCTCGAAGACTATCTCTTCTTTGACATGATGCTCCAACGATATTAGATATACTAGTCATCAAAGAAAATAACATTGCAATCTGACAATCATTATTTGCTACTCCGATTAGTGCTAGCTGTAACTGATGAGCAAAACAATGTACATAATGAGCAGATTCATTTTCTCTCAGTATTAAACTTTTAAGACCATTATATATACCCTACATATTACTGGCTCTGTCATACCCCGCCCTCTTAGTCTTGAAATAGATAATCCATGAGTGGAGAAAATCATATCCAATGCTGTTTTTAATGATAAAGCAGTGGTGTCGCTAACATGGATAATGTTGCTTTTGAAATATCTGATTGCTTACCAAATGCAACTGTAATGTGAGATTTTTGATCTATGAGCAACTGACATTTTCGCAAGGCAACATTATGTGCACTATCAAATGCCCCAACATGCTTCTTTAGTTTTGACGTTTTTTTCCAGTAAGACCATCCGGTAGTAGCAAATATATTCCCTCCACTTTGTTCTCCATGATCAACTCTAAATAAATAACAACATAGACAGAAGGCGACATCTTTAGAAATACTATATTCTAACCAATCGCCGTATAAGTTGAACCAATCTCCAATAAAACGTCGTGGATCTTTTCCAAAGTAAGTCCATTTAAATTGATGGTTACGAGGCTGGCAAGGACCTTTCAACCAATAGGCTCTTCGAACTTGGTCTCGAATGTTCACATGAAAATCGGATATTAAAGGGCGTAAACCAGGATCAGATATTATTTCAGATAAATCAAAATCTTCTCTAAGTCTTTTGGAATTAATGAATGTACTTGATTCACCAATGTTAGCATTATCAACACAAGAACTTTTTGGAATTTCTTTTGATATTTCAATACACGGACTTGGAACAATCTCTTGATTTGCATTATCAACACATGGACTTTCTAAAGTTTTCAATTTTTTCTTGAAATATTTTTTCATTTGAATAACTCTAAGTCTCTAATTACTTAAGGAAATAAAAATGCATATATCATATGACAAAAAATTAACTTCTTGTTGCTAAAGCCTAAATTACCTTGTACTCTTGCCGCCGCTACACTCCGGAGTCCAGGAAGCCAGGAAGAGAGTCCCGGCGCCGCAGCCCGAACCTCTGCTCGGCTCAGCTCAAGAGATGCAGAAGATGAAGGCAACTCGTCAGCACAGAAAGAGCAAGGGGTGGCTCTGTGTGAAGCGGCGCAGGCTCGCATCAAGGTTGCGTGGAGGTGAAGACATCCCCAAACGAAGAAGAAGCGCATATCTGGAAAAGGAAGAAAACAGTTCAGAAAAGTCACCACCCAATTTAAAACAGTTCGATTGTTTTCCAATGCCGCCGCCGGCAGCCTGACCTGTGCCCCCCGGCGGGTTCGCCAGGGCCCGGTGAACTCGTCGGGAGTTGTCCGGCGGCGAACGGGCAAGACCACCGCAGGCCGCCGCCGGCGGCGGCGTTGGAAGAAATGCAAGGCGCGGGTGGGGGGAGCCGTCGGGTTTGAGGAGAGAGAGGGGGAGTGTTTTTTTAGGTTTTTTTTAAACGCAGACCAAAAGCGCTATTAGCAGCTCATCTCCATTTCAATCTGATGGTTGCTGTTTTTTGGAGTCACGATCGGTCTGTCGTGTATTTTTTTATCACATGCTATCCGCAGACCACGGTATTTCTTTTTAAGTAGTTAAAGATAGATATATATCTATACTATATTAAAAGAATAAAACACACTTTGGTTAAACATTATGATTTCTCATTTTACCCCACCTTATTAAAAGAATTCTAATTTTTAAATTTAATATAATATATCTTAGAGAGAGAGAGAGAGGGAGAAAAAGAGGGAGAAAAATAAATTATTTATGTATATATAGATATTTTTGTACAAAATAAATTTCGTAATATTGATGTATATTTTTTACGGTCATTTTAAGTACTCATATGTATATGTTGCGGGCGAAGCCCGCCGAGGCCGTCCGGGTACTATCGCGCATGGTCGTAGGGGCGGAGCCCCGTGTCGGGCACAATATATATATATTATAGATAATTTTATGTTGAAATTGTACTTTTTTTAGGATTTAATATTTTTAATTGTAGATTTGGGCTTTTCCTGCATCAGTTTTCTTTGAGATAGAATTTACTAGCAATCTATTAATTTTCCCTCATTTTATTTGATTTAATCTTTCATTTCACTTTCTGGTGCTAGTTGGAAAGTATGTTTGATATTTTTTGACCAGTAAAATGTTTCCTTTTTGAGTGAATGAACACTTAAAAAGAGAACTATAAAATGATGGTCTTTTGGTCTTGGGTTAAATTCATAAGTAAGAGCCAATGTGTCTTTCATATGGGCAACATGCCAACAATGTCTAACTCCTGCTGAGGCAACATCAATCCCAACAAGCTTTTCTTACTTCTCCTCAGCTATGGTTCTACATTTTAGCTCAAATAAAGGCAAAATTACACTGCTGCTTTATGCTTCTGATGAATGTTTCTTATTTCTAATTCAATGAGGGCATCCTTTTTCTCCTATCCATCGTTTTCACCTATTACAATTTTACCTCATCAGTTATAAACCTTAATTGACTTGCATACTTGATATGCATTTACCAATATTTATGATCCATGTTATTTCAGTCATGATTGAATAAGCATTTACCAATATTTATGATCCATGTTATTTCAGTCGTGATCGAATCTCCATTTCTCTCACAGTGCAAACTGCCTAAGCCCCACACAATAATGAACCATGTAGAATCGGGCTTGACATGAAGAGTTGTTAATGCTAACATGCGTTTATTGATCAAATCTTTTCATAAACATTTATCATAAATTATCAATCAGCGCTTCAAAATATTCAAATTCTCTAGGGATTTTCCATTCTCTAAGTTCATCATGCCACTAGTAACTCATGATAACTATCTCATAGCATTGTCAAATTTTATTTCATATTGATATAATTAGTCAATCTTCTTCATTAACTTAGCATTACCATGAGCATAAAGATAAGCATAAGTGATGGAGATCGTCGTGATCTGTTTCTCACTCGGGCAATCCGAGTCCTCAGATGTGTCTGAACGATCGTTCCGAGTCTTTTTGATATATTATTTTATGTATTTTGAGTCGTATTTGACACCCGATCGGCCTGGACGATATGAGTCATCCGATTTGGATGCCCTAAGTCATTTATAGGTTTTCCTCTTATTGATACACATACATGGGTCCAGTTTAGGGATCGAAGGTTGCGGTTTAGCACCCGTCGGTCATTCCTCGGTGGATTCCGAGCGGCATCCTCTTTCGTTCGCAGCTTCTATCTTCGTCTCCCCCATCGACCGAGCCTCTTCCAACAAGCCCCGACCTCGTCCCCCCTCCAGCAGCCCATTCACAGCCTCTCCAACCCATTCTCCATCCCGTTCAGCCGCCGACAGCCGGGTAATAGCCCTCCCCTTTCTTTCCTTGACCCTTCCCATCGCTACTGCCGCCTCCAGCGGCTGTCCCAGCCCCGTCAGCCCCCTTGCCCTTCCATCGCCCATATCCTTTACTCCCATGCCTCGTCAGCCTTCTCCCGCACCTCCACCGCCCAGATCCACTTCTTCTCAGCCCTCGACATCCCCCCTCTAACCCTTGCATTGCCTCCCACCTCTTCCCCGACCCTGGTTGATCATCCCACAGCCCCTAGCCTTCCGTCTCCAACTAACCATAGCCCTCAACAGCACCATAGCCCCCCCAATCTCCCCGTCCAGCCACTGCAGTCCACTCGTGGTGCCACCCATCGACGTTGCCGCAACCAGTTCGCCTTCCCTAATCACGGCGCCACTTGTATACGTAAGTCTTTAGTTTATAGTTTGTTTATTTCCTAATATTGTGTACTCGAACTATGTTTTGTTGGATGTGATCCTATGCTTTTGTTATTGTGAAATCACGTGATTTGCAGGCTTATTCAGTGCACGCTTAAACTATTTGCGCTTCACTCGTCTTGTGAATTGAGACTTGTTTTTCAAAACAATTATGCGATTAAATGGGTGCGGGCTAATACCTTATGATGATTAATTATTTATTGGCAATTTAAGTCGGATTAGTAATCTCATTCACATACGCATTATTCTGGCATTTGGATGACTTGCATACACGTCGATGTGCCATTTCAGGACTGATCTTAATCTCATTTGGGAGTGTCGTATGCTTGCTTGCATGACACTTAGGGTTAGGGATTCGGCTGTGCTTCGCCTCTAGACCCGTGCTGCATCATTTTGGTATCAGAGGTAGGTTTGAATTCTATTTTATATGCAGTATTAGAGTCTATAAGTAGTATCTCATGACATATTATTACGACGATCATCCTTATTCACATTCATATTTGCATTCCGCTCCTCCTAGATATTGTGTCGACCCTTCACCACGATTTGCTAGAGACGATCGCTATGATTCTAGAACTTCACATTATCGTCACCACACCACACCATGACTTGATGTTGGTAGAGTTAAGTATCTTCGTAGAGCCCCTCCGGAGAGATCTTCATTCTATTCTGAGGATCACCCTCGCCCATCGCCACACGCTCGTAGGGTTCACACTCACCCTCTGACACGCCGTGAGTTCATTAGGGATGAGCATTTTGATGACTATCCGGATCCCTATAGAAGTCACCATTATGTGGAAAACTTCACACGTCTGGATCGCTTTAGTGTTCCACCAACAGAGGTACCTGAAGCAAAATTTCAGCGATTGGTTCTTGATCAATTTGATCGCGTACATGCTCAAATGGATCGCTTGGAATCTACATTAGGGGGAACCTATAGAGTGACACATCATGATTTAAATCTAACCATCTATGCGTGTAGTACTCCCATAAACATGAGCGATTCACCAGCTAATTTTGGTATTTCTCCTCTTGGTGAGCCACCGTGCCCACGCGATTTTGAGTCAGAGTCTGACCCTGGCCTTATATTACAGGTGGAAAGAGTCATTCGCATGTCTATTGAGTTTGGTCACGAGAGTGGGGTCGAGCGACCCAGTGACACTGTGATGGTCTATCCATCTTGTATTCCTTATGTTGGCCTAGTTACCCCCTTGGTTATAGGCCCCTTTCTTGACACCTCGTCGGCTAACCCCCACTTGAGTATGAATTCTTCTCACTCTCCCCTTAGCCTTATTTCATATCATGTCATGACCGAGAGCCTCGAGCCTAGTGTCGGTGTCTTGGTGGTTATCTCACCCGCTTTTGGGGACACTACCCTTATTAGTAGTATTCACTTGGACGATCATGACCATATTGATAGGTTCATTAATGATCCCCCTAACAAGCCTTCTAATGAACCACCTATAACATCCCCCAAACAACTAGACCCCTAGTTTGGTTTTATCATGACTAGGTCATAACAAAACCCCAGGAAGCTCGAAGAGACCATTTGAACTTGGGCAAATAGGAGAGACCACCTTGGTCTACAAATAACAAATTCCTGATACCTAACCTAGGGTTGGATTTTAGGGCTTCAACTTGACTCTTAGGCCCCACCATAACATCTCCAACCTTCTAAGAGGTCCCTTGAAGTATTTAGGACCCATTGGGGTCAACCAAAGAGGGCAAATTGACCAAAGTCAACTTTAACCCTAGATTAGTCAAAGTGACCTATTAAGTGCCAATTGACCACCCTTGTGCCAAGTAGACCCCACCTCAACCTTCATAACCCATAAGGGAGGCCAATGGGTCACTAACCACCCATTGGGGTCAACCCAATTGGTCAATTTGACTAAAGTCAATCATAGCCTCGAATAAGTCAAACCATTTTATTAAGGGTCAATTAGGGTTCAAATAATTAAATTGACCCAACCTATAATATCCTAGACCCATTAGGGACCTAATAGACTCAAAAGCCCCATGAGTGGGTCAATCCAAGTGGTCAATTTGACCATGGTCAACCCTAGCCCCATTTAGGTCAAAACACCCAATTTGGGTTAATCTAGCCCAATCCACTTGGGCTAGATCCAATTAGGTGGCCCACAACCTTTAGAAGGCTGAGAATTTATATAAAATGCCATCTATTTGTTGTAAATGATGACTAGGAGAGATAATCTCCATTTTTCCCAATAATGGAGGAGAGAGAATAAGAGGAGGAATGACATTCATGGCCAAGGGAGGCCAATGGCCTCTCCATTGATGAGGATTCATATCCTATGGCAGTTTTAAGGAGTTTTACAGACTTGGACGACCCCCTAGATGGCTCCATTCAATGGATTTTCACCATGGCCGAAAATTGCTATAATGGCCATTAATGGCAATTGAACCCTTGGCTCTTCCCCTTCCCCAATTAATCTTATTAACACCATCAGTGGACTGTGAGGAGTTATTTCCCCCATTTGCCTGAAGGATTCGAGCCCTCTTTGTAAGGATCGGCATGGCACCCAAAAGCTTCAAGACCGGCCATGGCAACTCGAGAACGTCAAGGCAACAACCCTCCAACAAGGTTTGGTTCTTCTCCTCTTCTCCAGTGGGTAGATCTTAGATTGATTAGGAGAGAAATCGGGCTCAAACGAGTCGGATCCAAGTGAGGAAGGTGGAGAAATTCCATTAAATTCATGGCGCCGGGTTCGCCGGAAACTGCCACCTCCGGCGGCCAAACCACCGCCGGGCGATAGCCACCACCTCAACGGAGGTGGTGGTGGCGGTGGCCGGCCAGGGAGGTGGCCAGATGGCCGGCGGCAGCATTTGAAAAAGCTACAGCAAGAAGGGATCGTGGCTGTTGGCTCATCGGAGAAGACGCAATCAGGAGCGTCTGTTTCCTGTACAGGACATCTTATTAATGATTATTATTATTTCGTTTTTCTGTGTTATTACTGGCAGTAAATAGAAATAAATATAGAAAATACTTAGTGGCCTCTACTGTAAAAATAGTAAACATAAAAAGTGTAGCCCTTAGGGTCTAGTTTATTACAAAATTAATTTCAATCCGATTGGGTCACTGATCTGATCACAACACCCATTTTAGTGAGGTCTACACATAGGGTGGACCAGAGCTAGTTTTGAGTGCCCACATCAATCTGCTCATCCAAACACTCTACAACTTGGAACATGAGCAATTCATAACTAGAACTATGACATATACAAAAATGAGAATTTTTGGAGGATCTTTTTCTTAAGTTTTTGAAAACATTTAATAATTCATATGTAATTTAATTTAAGGGGCTAAAGACCTCAAAACCCTACCAAATTTTGGTGGGAAGTCCTTAGGGTCATGATAGGACTCTGGTAAAAATTTCATCCCCTTTGGGATTGATTTGATAGGTTGTTTGATTAGTTCAAGATTGGTCACATAAAGGGGAAATTAGGGCTTTTGTGCCCTAGTGGGTTTGAATGGTCAAAACTCATCCAAAGCCCATGAGACTTTGTAGGTTGACTTGTTAGCACATGGGACACCCCCACAAGTGGTTTTGAAGGGTTTGGGCTTGAGATGCCAAGGAACCCTAGGGTAACCCTATGGGGTGCTCATTTGAGTTACTTAAGGTCATGGGGTCAAATGACCTTGTGGTGTTATGAATTTGATTCCACTGGTTTATGTTCACACTATATTCATTTACAAGTAAATAGAGGTGTCTTGGGGAAGGTATGTCCCCAAAACCTAGTATGAGCCATAGGATGGCCATTTGTGCCTAAGGAAAGACATATGTCCATATGTCCTTGGATGGTATTGAAACCTAGTGGGTAGGTATGAAATAGACATGGGAGAATTTCTCTGTAATTTTTGGAATTTAATGTCCACTTGTACTTAATTAGAAATTAAATAAGGCACACATTTTACTTTGAGATTACATGACTTATGTTCATAAGATGATGATGAAACTTAGGCATATTGAACTTTTGGTTAGCACAAAGCTCTGTAAATTTTACTAAGATTTATGGGACATTATTTTTGGTACTTCCTTCACAAACCTATTATTTGTCCTAGTTTTAGATAAATTTATTATGGGATATCATTTCTCTGGAAAATTATGAAACTTGGTCAAAGTGCATGTTAGGGCATGAGGAAGCTCTGGAAATTTTATTAAGACCATAGCAAGTCTTTATTTATGGGTACCTTCACAAAGTCCCTTAAAATGATTTCCTTTAGAATATTTAATTATGTGGCTAAATGTTTTTGAAAAATTGTGATCTCTGGAAATTGGAGCTCTCTGGTGGCTTGGAATCTTGGGTAAGTTTTGTATAATTTTTGGATGATTTATTCTAGTACTTCCTTCAATAGCTTGCAATTGTGATTAATATTTCAATATTTTGTTTGGAGGTTAAAGACCTTGTGAAAGTTAATGAAAATGCTCACTTGCTGTTATTTTGATTGTAACATCTCTATGTCCAAACGATATAACAGTAGGTCCGGCCGGGACCCCACGCCATATTGAAAGCACACTGAAGAGTCACGAAATGATAAGCATACACACATATCTCAGAGTTACACTAAACGGAAGCATAATATTTGAGTTTCAGTAATAACTTTAGTCCCGATACTTCCCGCTTGGCTCCGCAGCACCTGCACGCAACATTCCACCAAGCGGTGGCAAACACAACATCGGTCAGCTAAGGCTGACCAAATTATAACGACCCCACCCCACTCTCGGGGTGGCGGGCTCCTTCTCTGCATATAAGTGTTAGCACAGTAATAATATATATCTTCAGGCACAAGGTGCAACCAAAGCACCACACATCACAAACGCCAGCACCCGCCACTGCGCATTTCGTGCTCACAGGCACTCTTCATTTTGTGTACTTTAATTTCCACATTGAGCATTCGTTGCATAGTCTGAATACGGAATCTCCTATGGGCACGAGGATTTGTCAGTTACTTTAGACGGTTCGACTCGTCGGCCATAGTGCGGGTACAGTTCCGGCTCTTTCCCGTTGCTCAAATCGCCTAGTCAACGGCTACGACGTGGGTCAGCCTCCCCTTGCCAGTTCCTCATAACACACATAGCCGCGCTATGCGAAATGGCTGACACTCACGGCCACCTTAACTGGGTACTCCCAGTTTCACGTTCTAGCCACTATTTGGGACGCATAAACGATCACCATATCGCAAAAGACCATCTTTGTATGAGAACTGGGCATTTGACCCTTCTGAAGCATAGCGCTTCATGCTCTCATCAAGCTCCAACGCTCTCCGAACTCTATCTGCGAGGTTGTATTGTACCTCCGTCCAGCATAAACATGCCTTTGCACTAGTGCTCTTGTCAACACAAATTATCTCCAAAGCCTCCAATTCCAAAATCAGACGCTCATCATGTACCCGCAACCAGTTTGCCCTCGCTGGAGTCTTACGACTCAAAGCATCCGCGACCACATTTCCCTTCCCGGGAGTATACTAGATATCAAAGGTATAGTCCCCAAGAAATTCCATCCACCTCCTTTGTCTCATATTCAGATCTCTCTGATGAAGTAGGTACTTCAGGCTCTTATGATCCGTGAAGATGGAAATGCTCACACCATACAAGTAGTGTCGCCACAACTTGAGCGCGAAGATCACGGCCGCTAACTCCAAGTCGTGGGCCGGATAGTTCCTCTCGTGCACCTTCAGTTGGCGGGAACCGTACGCAATAACCTTCCCATGTTGTAGGAGAACGCAGCCCAAGCCGCTCCCCGAGGCGTCGCTATAAACTTCAAATCCATCGGCACCACGTGGCGAGCACAAAATAGGTGATGTTGTCAACCGTCTCTTCAACTCTTCAAAAGCTCGCGCGCACTCCGGCGACCAAACGAACTTCTGATCCTTCCTCGTCAAGGTAGTGAGAGGCAATGCAATCCGCGAGAAGTTCTCCACAAAGCGCCTGTAGTAGCCAGCAAGCCCAAGGAAACTCCTGACTTCCGCTATTGTAGTCAGAACAGGCCACTCCTGTATCGCCACTATCTTCGACGGATCCACCGAAATACCTTCTCCACTAACCACGTGTCTAAGGAAAGCCACTGATGATAGCCAAAATTCACACTTGGAGAATTTGGCATAGAGTTGATTCATCCTCAGGGTCTCCAAAACTATGCGTAAGTGCCCCGCATGTTCCTCTTCAGATTTGGAATACACCAGAATGTCGTCAATAAAGACGATCACGAACATGTCCAAGTATTTCCGAAAAACCCTATGCATCAAGTCCATGAAAACTGATGGCGCATTCGTTAGCCCAAACGACATTACGGTAAACTCGTAATGACCATAACGCGTACTAAATGCTGTCTTGGGAATGTCACTTTCCCGAATCCTCAACTGCCAATAGCCCGTCTTCAAATCTAACTTCGAATATACTGTTGATCCCGCAAGTTGATCAAATAAGTCGTCAATCCGTGGAATCGGATACTTGTTCTTCTCCGTTAGCTTGTTCAACTCGCGGTAATCGATGCACAACCGCAAACTTCTGTCCTTCTTCTTCACAAAGCGGACCGGAGCGCTCCAAGGCGATGAGCTTGGCCGTATGTAGCCCTGCTCTAGCAGTGCTTGCAACTGAACCTTCAGCTCTGCCATCTCCTTCGGGGCCATTCTATACGTCCGCAAACTCTGATACAACCGGGATGTCACTCAAACTGGATGGTGGCTCCACCGCCTCCAACAGTGTGAAGAACAACCCTGCACCCTTCCGAACTGCCTTGACCACTTTGAGAGCAGATATAATGTCTTGTTCGAGCCTCGCAATCCAACAAATTTGGTCTTGCGTTCGGTCTTCCTTCCCAACGTGACTTCTTTTAAATTACAGTCAATCCGGGCATGCTGATCCGAGAGCCAGTCCATGCCGAGAATTACATCAAACTCGGATATCGGTAGCACGGATGCCTTCAACCCGATATCCCTCTTTCCTATCTGCAATACCACATCACACGACCTGTCCGTACGCATCGAGCATCCGTTAGGTAGTAACACATCCAGCCCATCAGCCACTAAGTGAGTAGGCATTCCGAGCCGCCTTACGAAGTCTTCCGATACGAATGAATGAGAAGCACCTATATCAAACAGTGCTCTCGCCGGACAGTCCCGAATAAGGACAAAGCCTAATTCAAACAAGTTAAGTAGTTTGCAAGGCATCACATATAAAGAAAAGAGTAGACAAAACTATGAGCTAAGATGTACCTGTCACCACGTCATTCTGCTTAATGGCCTCATGTTGGCCCAGACTGTAGACTCGAGGCTGTGCAGGAATAAAGTGGGAAGCAGATGACTCCGCCGCTTTCCCTTTTTCAGCATAGGATGCTCCTGCCTTCTTCTCAGTCCTTGGCGGACCACTGCGGCAATCTCGAGATACATGTCCCGCTTTTCCACACGTATAGCAAGTGGGTGGACCACTCCAACAGTCACGAGCGAGGTGCCCTGCCTTTCCACATCTATAGCAGGTGGGCGAACCTTGCCCGATAGTTGCTCCTGAAACTGCAGAAGGAGCTGGTCCAGACGACCTTGACTTCTTCTTCCACCGACCACTATAATCCGACCTCGAAGAGTTCTAAGCCTTCAACTCTTGCTTCTTCCCTGAGAGATCTTTCTTCCCATGAACCCTTTTCATGTCGTTTTCCAACGAGCGGGCAGTATTTGTTAGGGCTAGAAAACCCTGATTCACTGAACTTGAGAGAAGCAGTCTCAGCTCATCCCTCAGCCCTTCATAGAACCTATTTGTCCTCCTTTCTTCGTCCGCAAATGCGAAATTCGCATACCGCCCCAGTCTTGTGAACTCGTGCAAATACTCATCAACCGAACTTTCTCCTTGAGTCAATCGCTGAAACTGGTTTTCCAACGCAATTCTCTGCGTGGAAGGGAGGTACCTGGCCAGAAATAGCCTTGAGAATTCCTCGATCGGCGCATCATGTAGCCGCCTACCAACCAACTGGTGCATCTCCACCTCATCCCACCAACGCCTTGCCTCTCCCTCCAACAGGAAAGTGGCTATGGTTACCTTCTGTCTTTCTTCTGTCTCTGTTGCCTCCAAGATTCTCCTTATCCGTGAGAGCCAGTCTTCGACCTGATCCGGTGCTTCCACTCCCGAAAACGTAGGAGGGTGGAAACTCATCACATGCTTAAGCTGCCTTTCTGTAGCTCGCCTGGCCATCAGAGGCTCAATAGGTGCTTGCCTCATCGCCACCGGCTCTACACCACCAGCCTGCACTGGGGTCACAACCGGGTGCACTTGATCTTGAGGATGCGCTCTGATCATAGCAAACACCGCTTCCGCAACCAAACGAATGGATTCCGCAGAGAGGGGAGGTGTAGGCACAACCTCAGGAGCATTACTCTTCGCAGAATGCTGAGCTTGTGACTGCTCAGCACCACTCCTCGTCACCTATAATTGCACAACAAGCAATTTAGCGACTCTATCTTAACAAACAACAATCAAAGGAACGCTCAGGTTCCACAGTCAGCAACCAAATAAGTTGTATTTTCATTCCTAAGTGGACATTTATGTGTTATTCTTGCAAGACCATATTTTTCTTGATTTTTTTTTCTTGAACTGTCCACAATTTACAACATGATTTTCAAATCCGTTTTGAGACAAAACAAAAACTTGTGCTCATTTGCTAATTTGTGCTCATTTACTATATTATAAAGATGTATGGAGAGACCCGTAGATTCAATCGTAGCCGTTGAATAGGGACCAGATCGTCAATCACAGCCGTTCGATCATGAGATGAATCACAGCCATCCAATGTTTTTCGTAGGTCTCCTAAACCTATCCCTATAGGGTGTCCTAAACCTAGGAAATTACCATCTTACCCTCTATAGGGTTTAAAATTTTTGACAGATAAAGAGGGGTGGCGGGCGGGCTCCCGCAGGGGAGGGGCGGACTGGCGATGGTGCGGGCGGGCTGGCTGGCGCGGGGGTGGGAGGATTGGAGCGGGTCCGGTCCCGCTGGCGCGGGCAGGCGGGTAAGCGCTTGCCAGGAATCAAGCCCAGCCCACCCGCTGAAAACAATCAAAGAGCAAGCGGGTTTCCGCTTTATTAAGAGCGGAAACCCTCTCTGCTTGGCGATGTGGGACTAAAAAGTCCCACATCGCCATAGCCAAAACAGCAGGCGGGGCCCGCCTGCAAATATTTTTAAAAAAAATTAAAACTTTGCGGATGAAAAGTGGTTGACGCCACTGTTCATCCGCAAATGTTTTTATGAAACATTTTTTTTAAGTTTTTTTAAATAAAAAAATAACTAAAAAAATTAAAACTTAGCGGATGAACAGTGGTTGACGCCACTGTTCATCCGCAAATGTTTTTATAAAACATTTTTTTAAAGTTTTTTTAAATAAAAAAATAACTTTTTTTAAACTTTTTTATAAAACATTTTTTAAATAAAAAAATAACTTTAAAAATAATAATAATAATAATTTTTTTAAAAAATTTTAACGTTTTTTAAAAAACTTTTTAAACAACTTTTTTTAACGTTTTTTTTTTACTTTTTAAACAATTTTAAATAGGTGACAGTGCGAAGACCGACGAGGGGAGGGCGAAGACCGACGAGGGGAGGGCGAAGCCCGCCGACGCCTAGGGGCGGGCGAAGCCCGCCTTGAATGCCAAGCGGTCGAAGCCCGCATTGATGCGGCCGAAGTCCGCCCGAGAGCATCGCCGTGGGCGGGCGAAGCCCGACGATTGCACTCACATAGGGCCGGAGGCCCGTGCCGTTCGACTCGTATATATATATATATATATATATATATATATATATATATATATATATATATCTTAACGGTCTAATCGCACCCTTCTCTCTCCCCCATTAAACGTCATCATTCTCCCATTTTGCTCTCGCTCGTATAACCAGTCGGCGCCATGCCTCCTCGCAAGCGGAGCTCTCGCCGGAAAGAATCCGGAACACAGGCTCCCTCATCTCCACGTCCGTCCAGTGATCCGCAGCCCGACGACCCTTTATCACGGCCGGCCAGCCGCACACTCCCCCCCGAATGGACGGAGGAGGAAGTCTTTCGCTTGACCAACCTCATATTCCAGAACAGCTCGGATTATGAAGAAACACCTGAATGGTGGGCAAGATGCGCCGCCGAATTACCCGACAAAACAACTCAAGAAGTGCGCCACGCCGCCCTTTTCTACAATCGGCTCTTTGGCCTGCCGGCTGAACAGAGCACTTCCGCCGGATTTCAGCGGCCGGCGGCGCCTCCCACCGCTAACTCTTACAGAAACGACGAATGCATTCGACCAGCAGTGCTGCCGGAATCATCCGAGCCATCCACTTCCGGCAGTGAAAGGGGCAACGGCGGTCGGGTGCGGCGTGCCGGCGGACGACGCGGGAGACACGGGGGGAATTGAATTCATATTATTCTTGATTTTCTTTTAGTTTTTTTTCTTGCAAGACCATATTTTTCTTGATTTTTTTTTCTTGGACTGTCCACAATTTGCAACATGATTTTCAAATCCGTTTTGAGACAACAAAAACTTGTGCTCATTTCCTTCATAATTTTTAATTTAAGCTGGGGATTACATATTTACCCAATCACTGTCAAACCCTGAAAATCATGGTTACAAACTTTCTTGCAAATGCTCACTTTCCAGAGCGCCGTGACTTTTCTGCTCGGGTTCGGGGCGCTCGCCTTAAACGGCGCAGCACTTCTTCCCTGGTGAGAGGCGTGCGTAGGAGGAACCTGTCAAGTAGTAGAAAAGAAGTGGCGGAGTGTAGAGAGAGAAGCTCTGAGGAGAGGAGGAAATGAAGAGAGAGAGAGTGGATGAGAGAATGAGAGCTCCCTTTGAAAGGAGGCATAAGGGGGTATTTATAGGGCTTTGGAGTGGAAGTTACGGTGGTTACGGTGGTTATTGTGGATAACCACCGAACGGAGGGCCGAGATCGTTTATGACGATTGGAGGGCCGTGATTGCGTGAGACGATCGGAGGGCTGCCGAGGCCTGGAGAGATCGGACGGTGGAGAACAAAGGGCGGCGACGGCGGTGGCCGGCCGCCAAGGGGTGGCCGGCCAAAAGGGGGACCGGCCAAAGGGGGCCCGCCATGGCCGCCGGCCACAAAGTTGGCGGCGGCAGGCGGCAGGCGGCCGGCGGCGGCGGCCGGTGGCGGCGGCGGCGGCGGCCGGCCGGCCAGTGGTGGCGGCCGGCAGCGGCGGCGGTTGGCGGCGGTTGCGATCCCGCGCGGGGCGGTTGGTATCCCGCGCGAGGTGGTTTTGGATCGTTGCGCGGTGGTTTGGATCCGCCGCGTTGTAGTGGGATCCGGTGCGGGAGAGTGGGATTCGGTGTGCGGTGGTTTCGGGATCCGCCGCGCCGTAATGGGATCTAGCGCGCGGGAATGGGATCCGGTGCGCGGGAGTTATTATTTTTCCCATAAATAGGGGGGAACCCATCATTTTCCCCCCAAATCCTACGCTTGGAGCGCACGGAGAGCGATAGGATTTACCTTTACGACTTGCGTTCGTGAGCGATGGCCGGAGTGAATTCGGGTGCGGAAGTTGGCGGAGACGATGGCGGTGCCAAGGTGAGCGTGAGGGTGAAAAGTTCAACTTCCACAGAGGCGGGCTAACGGACGCACAAGAGGCGCGGGGAGTCGCGTGGAGGGAACGGGCGGCCGTGTGCATGCGCGGGCTGCCGCGTGCTCGCGCGGAGGGGCGTGCGCGCTGGCCGCACCCACGCGGGCCGCACCCGCGCGTGCTTGCACGGCTGGGCGCGTGCTTGCGCGGCTGGGCGCGTGCGGGGGCCGCGCCCCAGCATGCTCGCGCGGCGGGACGCGCGTGCGGGCTGTGCCCGCGCGTGCTCGCGCGGCAGGGCGCGCGTGCTGCCGCGCAGACTACCGCGCGGGCTACCGCGCGGCGGGAGCGCGGGCGCGCGCGCGCGCGGGCTGCCGCGCGGGCTACCGCGCGGCGGGAGCGCGGGCGCGCGCGCGCGGGCTGCCGCGCGGGTAGTCGCGCGAGCTGCTCCCGCGGGGTCTACCGCGCGCGTGTTCTCGGGGCTTACCTGCGCGCGAAATTCGCGTGGTGGTCAGCCTCGCGGATGGACTCTCCTTATCCTTTTCTGAGGTTCGTGCTTACGTTTTTCCATTTGTCTTTCAGGCTTCTCGGCGTGGCGGGCAAAGTCGACCAATGCGACTGGACTCGAGTCTTACTCTTGATCACGTTGCCATATGGAGGAGGCGCTTCAACCTGCCCCCCGGATTAGAGGTTCGGATCCCGGATCCTGAGGAGCGAGTACAGAATCCGCCTCGGGGTTGGATGACCGTTTGCGAGTCATCGCTTCGGAGCGGCTTTCGCCTCCCGACCTGCGAGGAGGTGATCGAGATCCTGAAAATTTGCGGCGTCCCAGTGTCACAGTTTACGCCTCAGGGGATGGTGCGGATCATGGGGCTGATCGCCTTCTTCCGAGAGCACGGTGCGAAGTTCTCCTTGGGCCTTTTCAAGGAATGGTGTGAGGTGCGGGTTGATGGCGGAGGTCGTATTGAAGTCTTTAGCAACAAGAGATGGCCGGAGTTCGAGACCCGGGTGGACCGCCGTCACGGGAATACTTTATTTGGCTACGTCAGGAACCCGGAGGGACTACCGGAGGTGTGGAAATCTTTACCAGATCGCTGCCGGCGCCTTAGAGGACGTGAGCGGGAGTTTTCTCCCGTTCTCGGATTTTCAGATGCTCGAGAGCTGGGGAACATTCTGCACAGTATTTCCCTGTTCGTGGACGAGAAGCGCCTGCTTCTATGCGGGTTGTCCGTTGATGCTGGTCGTGTTGTTGTCGCTCCTCTTGTTCGAGACAGAAAGAGGAAGTTGGTGTTTAGAGGTCTTGGGGAGCCAAGTCCTGCTCCTCCACCGGTACAGGATGCTCCTCAGGAGGAGGAGGCTCCTTGTGTATCTGGAGCTGATGGCGAGCCGGCTGATGAGGAGCTCGAGGTCCTGGGATCTTCTGCCCCCCAGGCTTCCCCGGAGCGAGGCACAGCTCGAAAGGTGTCGGAAGGGAAGAGGGTCTCTTCCTCTCTGGAGGCCATGAACCAGGCGGTAAGCAGGATTTCTTCTTCTTTTTGTATGGCGTCATTCTGAGGTCGCGGCTCTGACTTATCTATTTTCTTTTGCAGATGGAGGCCCAGGCATCGATGGCGCTCACGTGGAACGATCATTATGTGAGCTTGAAGGACGGGTTTATGGCCATCCAGGGTGAGCTCCGGGAGGCGAGGAGCGCCCTTGCAGAGACGGAGAGACGGCGGGATCGCGACGTCTCGCGCTTCAGACGGATTGGCTCGGAGATGCAGGATGAGCTGGAGAGGACCAGGTTCGGGCTTGGTGCGGAGAAGGCGACGTTGGAGGAGGCCTTGCGCTCCTTAGAGGCAGCCCGTGGTGACGTAGTGCGTCGGGATGCAGAGATGGAGCAGTGCCGAGCTTAGATAGCGCGTCTTTCTTCCGTGGAGTGGGAGACCGAGCTGAAGGCGGCTGGCTTGGCCGAGTACCTGGAGTCGGTTGATTATCTGCGGGACCGCTGCTTGATTTCCGAGGAGATCCGAGACGTGATCTGGACTCAGGAGGTGGAGCCTCATCTGGAGGACTCACGAGAGCTTTCCCTTCGACAGGGAGCGTCGAAGGCTCTTCGGATGGTATCCCGGAAGCGGGGCTATGATGTTAGTGGCCTCAGATTTGACGACCTGTCAGAGGAGGAGGACCATAGTCTTGATGAAGAGTGATTTCTTTGGCTGCTTGTAGCCGTGTTTGCCGGATGTGGCTGTATCTCTTTTATTGTATTCGTCGTACTTGTTCATCTGCTCGATCTTGTTAATCTGGTTGTTGGCATCTGCATAGTTTGATTATTTTCAAAGTTACAGATGAGTTTGCGCGGACCTGAGCTCGCGGCTTTTATGTTAGTCAAAAAATTAGTTTGCACGAGTCTGGCTCGCGGCTTTTATATAAAATAGGTGCGCGAGTTTGGCCCGCGGCTTTTACATAATAAAATAGGTGCACGAGTCTGGCTCGCGGCTTTTTTTTGCATAATAAAATAGGTGCACGAGTCTGGCTCGCGGCTTTTATAAAATAGGTGCACGAGTCTGGCTCGCGGCTTTTTTGCATAATAAAATAGGTGCACGAGTCTGGCTCGCGGCTTTTATAAAATAGATGCACGAGTCTGGCTCGCGGTTTTTTTGCATAATAAAATAGGTGCACGAGTCTGGCTCGCGGCTTTTATAAAATAGGTGCACGAGTCTGGCCCGCGGTTTTTACATAATAAAATAGGTGCACGAGTATGGCTCGCGGCTTTTATAAAATAGGTGCACGAGTCTGGCTCGCGGCTTTTATAAACTAGGTGCACGAATCTGGCTCGCGGCTTTTTTGCATAATAAAATAGGTGCACGAGTCTGGCTCGCGGCTTTTATAAAATAGGTGCACGAGTCTGGCTCGCGGCTTTTTTGCATAATAAAATAGGTGCACGAGTCTGGCTCGCGGCTTTTATAAAATAGGTGCACGAGTCTGGCTCGCGGCTTTTATAAAATAGGTGCACGAGTCTGGCTCGCGGCGTTTATAAAATAGGTGCACGAGTCTGGCTCGCGGCTTTTATAAAACAGGTGCACGAGTCTGGCTCGCGACTTTTATATAAAATAGGTGCACGAGTCTGGCTCGCGGATTTTATAAAACAGGTGCACGAGTCTGGCTCGCGACTTTTATATAAAATAGGTGCACGGGTCTGGCCCGCGGCTTTTTTGCACGAGTCTGGCTCGCGGCTTTTTGCACGAGTCTGGCTCGCGGCTTGGCCGGTGAATAGCGTTTGTATTCAAACCGAGGGTAAACGTAAGGGGGGCAGGCCCCTACGATGCACGAGTCTAGCTCGCGGCTTTTTGCACGAGTCTGGCTCGCGGCTTTGTGCACGAGTTTGGCTCGCGGCTTTTTGCACGAGTCTGGCTCGCGGCCTTTAGAGTTGTAATGATTGCTGAGAAGTGGTTTGCATGAATCGAGGTTCGCTGCTTGCACATAGAATTGTAGTCAGATAGTTTGTGCCAGTCTTGTACATAAGATGGTAGTAGGATAGTTTGCGCGAGTCAAGGCTCGCGACTTTTACATGACAAGATGAAATAAAATCACTGATAAAAGCGGCGCAGATTCTGCGCGTTCCAGGTGCGTGGGAGGGTCTTTCCTTCCGCCATTCTGAGCTTGAAGGTTCCAGGTTTTACTGTTGCGGTGACCACATAAGGTCCCTCCCATGCTGGTGAGAGTTTGTCTTTCTGCGGGCCTTTCCCGGCTGCTTCAATGCTGCGCAAGACGAGATCTCCGACGTTGATTGGTCTGGGCTTCACCCTTCTGTCGTAGAGCTGGGCCACACGCCTTTGGTAGGTAGCAATGCGCTGGGCGCATGGTCTCGAGTTTCGGAGATTAAATCGAGATTTTGGCGGAGCAGTTCGTCATTTTTGCTAGGATCGAAAGTCAGCACCCGGATGCTTGGCACTCCGATGTCGACGGGGATGACGGCTTCGGTCCCGTAGCAGAGATTGTATGGTGTCTCTCCTGTTGGAGTCCTCTCCGTCGTGCGGTATGCCCATAATACATTTGGGAGTGCATCCACCCATTGCCCCCCAGCTTCTTCAAGACGCGTCTTTAGCCCTTTGAGGATGGTGCGGTTGGTGACTTCCACCTGCCCATTCGTCTGTGGGTGTGCTACGGCGGTGTGGCGGAGATTGATCTTTAGGTCATCGCACATTTTTGTGAATGATTTCCCAGTAAACTGAGTGTCATTGTCGGCGATGATTGTTGCTGGGATTCCGAAGCGGCAGATAATGTTCTTCCAGACGAACTGTTTAGCATTTCCCTCGGTGATCTTTGCCAGGGGTTCAGCTTCCACCCACTTGGTGAAGTAATCAATTACTAGGATGATGAATTTTCTCTGCCCCGATGCCAGAGGTAGGGGGCCGAGGAGATCAATCCCCCACTGTGCGAAGGGCCACGCACTCTGGAGCGCGGTGAGCGCAACTGGGGGCTGGTGAGGTACATTTGCGTGAAGCTGACAGCTCCTGCACTTCTGGACGAGCTCAACCGCGTCTTTCTTCATCGTTGGCCAATAGAAATCTTGGCGCAAGATTTTCTGGGCCAGCGCCTTTCCTCCCAGGTGCTCTCCGCAGACCCCTCCGTGTACCTCTCTTAAGGCGTAGTCCGCTTCGCCGGCCGGCAAACACTTTAGATAGGGCCCTGAGAATGCCCGCTTGTAGACTTCCCCGTCTATGATGGTGAACGATGCTGCTCGCATTCGCAATTTGCGCGCTTCCAGGCCGGCGATCCTCGGGGAGGTGCCCCTGCTCGAGGTAAGCTCGCAGAGGGGTCATCCAAGATGGCTCTTCTTCATTGATGGCTGCAATCTCCCACGGCCCTGGGATACTTGGGGCCATGATCTCTTCCACTCGGCGTCTTCGCGACTGATAGCTGGAGGGTGAAGTTGCCAACTTAGAGAGCGCATCCGCTCTAGAATTCTGCTCCCGGGGTACCTGCAGGATTTGGTATGAAGGGATCTTCTGAAGGAGCGACTTTACACATGTGAGGTAATGCGCCATCTGGTCACTCTTGGCCTCATAATCTCCCTCAACTTGCGAGACTACAAGTTGGGAGTCGGCGTGAACTGTCAGGCTTTCTACCTTACAATCGATGGCGAGCCGGAGGCCGGCGATCAAAGCCTCGTACTCCGCGACGTTGTTGGTTCCTGGGAACTTCAGTCTGAGGCCATATTCCAGAGTAATCTCGTCGGGGCTTATGAGGAGCAGTCTTGCTCCAGCTCCCTCAGCTCCTGAAGCGTCGTCGATGTAACACCCCAAATCTGGTAGTTCCGCGAAGTAGGCGGAGTGGTAGTGCGGCACGTGAAGCAGGCTAGAATTCTCCCTGTCTGCTCTTAGCGCACGATCAGTGGCCTCATCGCGCACGACCAGTGATCGTGTGCCAGAGATCGTGCGTTAATTCAGAAGAGAATCGAGTTCTGTCTCGGACAGTGCGCACGACCATTTCCCTCTTCGCGCACGACCAGTGATCGTGCGCCAGCGATCGTGCGCTTATTCGCAAGAATTCAGAGTTCTGTCCCGGATAGTGCGCACGACCATTGCCCTCGTCGCGCACGACCACTGACCGTGCGCCTGTGATCGTGCGCCCTGTTTATTCTGTTCCGCGATTTTGAGCGGAGAAGAAGATCCGACCGATCAAATTTCTTGGAATTCGATCCAACGGCTGGGATTTGTTGCTGGGGGGTCTTAGGGCTTTGGAGAGGGATTAAACCCTCATTATTTCATAGTGTTTCTCTCTCCTAGGCTAGAGGAAGAAGAAGGGGGCAAGGAAGAAGAAGAGGAGATTTCGCCATTGACGGAGCTCCGGAGCTCCGTTTCGCGAGCCGTTTCCAGATCCGGAGAGTGCAGCCCGGTGCGGTTCTTTCCCTCCGCGTAGAATCTCGGATCCATGGCGAAGAGGAACACGTCTAGGGTAACGATTCTTCCTCCCGATCTTTGGACTTGTATTTGTCCATTTATTCCTCTTTCTTTGCTTGCATGAGGTATCTCTTTCACCAAATGGGTGAAGTGTAGGATTTCCTCAAGTCCTTCGGGACTCCGGGTAGATTGTGTCCGTCCCCGGCATATTGCATGTAGAAAATCCGATAGTCGTGCGGATTTAGGCATTTTGTGTGAAGCCTATTCGTGGCCGTGAGCCCGAATCGGTGATGCTTGATTTGCGACGTTGCATTTAGGTTAGACCTAGAATGCGTGCCGGAGAATGACTCCGTGAACTCACCTATAGTATTGCGGGAGTTAAGTGTAGGCGTCTTGTGAAGATCCCTACGAAAGCCCCATGCTTTGAGTTTTGGATGAAGGCAAACCTTCACCACGTTATTGATGCGGAGCGTATGTACCTCCCTTGTTGAGAATTCGCGAAGCCTAGATCCTTGTGAAGGGGTTAGGTGCGTAGCGTATATTTTTGTGTAGCACTTGAAAGTGCTAAACCCTTACGGGCCGAGGTGAAGCCGTACCCGCGTCGTGCGATAGATCGCGACGATTAGAGCACGGGCAAAGCTGAACCGAACCCGTTTCCATGCAGATCGGCGAGAGGTCCCTTCCTCATGAAAGCCGTGTGATCATGGGAGAGGTCGGGGAAGGTGTCATACCTAGACCGACCAAAAGCTCTTGTTTCCCACCTAAGGTTGTGACCCTTAGGGTGGAGTGTTGTGAATTTGATGTTATGTTTAGCCTCATGTGATTTGCTTAGGCGGTTGTGGGAAACCTTCGGGTGAACCCAACCAACATCATGTGCATACCTAGGTTCCCTTCTTTTTGATGCTCAACCTAGAAGATTGATTGTGCTTGAAACCTCACCTTGTGTAGTTGCACTCTCTTTAGATTAGTACTTGTGCTAGTATGGCTTACTTGCAGGGTAGAATCTCCGCCACCCCGGGAAAGGGGTGGGGTCGTTATAATTTGGTCAGCTGTGCTGACCGTTGCTTTGTTTACCACCGCTTGGTGGAATGTTCTTATGCAGGTGCAGGTGAGCCTAGCGGGAAATAGCGGGCGTTGGTCCTTTTGCTGTCCTTTTGCTGAGTTGGCCCTCGAAGGCCAGCCTTTTTCCTGTTTTCTCATGTATTGCCGGCCTGCGTGCCGATGTATGCTTTTTGGAGTTTTGTACATTGATTTGATGTAAGGCCCTAAGGCCGTAACTCTTATTTCTGGATTCATTCCTATGATAGTGGACATGTCTATTTGAATGGTTTAATTAATGCTTCCGCTTACGTTTTGTACTCTCGTTAGTTGTTACTTTTCTGGTTATCACCTTTTAACTCCTAGCTAGTGTGGTTTGTATGGCGTGGGGTCCCGGCCGGACCTGCTGTTATACTTTTTGTACTGGCAGGGTGTTACAATTTGGTATCGGACTTAAGGCGTCGATCCGTAGTTTAGCGAATTCGGGACGAATTCCTTTTAAGGGGTGGTGCGCACGGGCTGTGCATTCACCTAAAACGACAAAAACTAATAAGAATGTCCACTTAGGAATGAAAAAACATACTTGTTTGCGGAACCTGAGCGTTCCATGATTGATGTTTGATATGTTTAGGGTCACTAAATTGTGCCTTGCATGATTATAGGTGACTAGAAGTGCTGCGGGGCGGTCTCAACCCCGTAACACCGCTGAAAGTAGTGGGTCGGCTGAGGTGCCAGCGACCACTCCTTCGGCTGAGATGATCAGAATGGTCGCAGAAGCAGTCTTCGCGATGATCAATGCTCAACCGCAAAGGCTTGCACAGCCTGCTACGCCTACTACAGATGCGGCCCCGGTAATTGAACCTGCAGTGGAACCTGCGGTAGCACCGAGGGTTGATGCCCCTGTGCCAGTAGCTGCAGTGGAACCGGCGTTAGCACCGAGGGTGGAGCGTCAAGTTGCGCAAGTAGTTGCGGGGCGAGCGCGTGACCAACAATTAAAGCACTTCTTGAGCTTTAATCCTCCTACCTTCTCGGGATCTGAGTCCCCAACGGTGGCAGAAGACTGGTTGTCAAGAGTTAGAAGAACTCTGAGGGCGACGGCGACGGACGAAGCCATGATGGTCACCTTAGCCACTTTCCTTCTTGACGGAGAGGCTGTGCTATGGTGGGAAGAGCAGGAACTGCACAAATTCGGCGATAGAGACATTACTGAAATAACAATGGCTGAGTTTTCAAAGTCGTTCCTCCAGCGGTTTATCCCCTCTGCCCAACGCATTGCGTTACAAAACCAGTTCCTGAGGTTAACTCAAGGTGATCGCTCCGTTGACGATTACTTACATGAGTTTACCAGACTGAGTCGTTATGCGGGGGCATTGGTGGAGGATGAGGAGACGAAGACGAATAAATTCTATGAAGGGCTTCGGGACGAGTTGAGGCTGCTCCTTGCAGGCCCTATGACGTTTGGCTTCCAAGTGATGGTGCAAACCGCCAGATCTTTGGAGTTGGACATGAAGAGGGTACAAGCAAAGAGTGTTGTAAAGAAACCCGAGTTTCATGCGCCGGCCTCTCAGTCCAAGCCGGACTTCAGAAGGAACAAGCGGAAGTTCAAGCAGGCGGAACCAGCTTCTTCGAATGTTTCGGGAGCCACGACCGCGCGGACTCCTATTACGTGTTTCACCTGCGGGAAGGTGGGACACAAAGCTGCGGTGTGTCGAAGTGGTCCCCCAAAGGCGGCAAATCGAGCGGTGGATTATGCTCGGGCTGCGGAAAAGGGCAAAGCGGCAGAGTCTTCGGCCTCCCAACACATTCCGACTCAGCCGAGAGTCTATTCGCTTGGCCAACAAGAAGCTATACGACAAACCGATGTCGTCACAGGTACGAATTAGAAGTTAGCTTTTACAGCTATGTATATGATTCTTACTGTTGTACGACTATGTGTTATTTGTGTACAATTAGGTTTCGTCCTAATTTTCAACTATCCGGCGAGAGCTCTATTCGATACGGGTGCATCGCACTCTTTTCTGTCTGAGGACTTCGTGGTGCGAATCGGAGTGCCGTCTACCTTTGTAGAGGATAGATTGGAAGTAGTGCTACCCAATGGATCTCGAATGAGTGCGGATAGGAAGAGCCGTGTGAAGGTGCGGATCGGAAGTCAAGATTTCGACTTGGAAGCGTCGTTACTACCGTTAGCTGAATTCGATGTGATCTTCGGCATGGACTGGCTCTCGGAGCAGCGAGCATGCATAGATTGCAATACAAAGGAGATCACTCTGGGAACGAACACCGACGATGAAACCATATTCGTCGGTATGCGAGGAGCAAGCAAGACGCTGATGTCTGCTCTCCAAGTGGTTAAGGCGGTGAGAAAAGGCGCCGAGTTGTTCTTCACCTTGTTGGAGGCTTCGGAGCCAAAACCCAGGTTGTGTGATGTCCCAGTTGTAGCGGAATACGCCGACGTGTTTCCTAACGAACTCCCTGGGGCTCCGCCTCATCGGGAGATTGATTTCTGTATCGAGTTGGTGCCAGGTGCCAAACCTGTGGCCCGCTCACCATACCGAATAGCGCCAAAGGAATTGGCAGAGTTGAAGGTCCAATTGCAAGAGCTGCTAGAGCAAGGCTACGTACGTCCAAGTTCTTCGCCTTGGAGTGCACCGGTCCTCTTTGTGAAAAAGAAGGATGGGAGCTTGCGTCTATGTATTGATTATAGAGAGCTAAACAAGTTGACCGAGAAAAACCGATATCCGATTCCTAGAATCGATGATCTATTCGACCAACTGATGGGGTCGACGGTTTACTCCAAGCTAGACCTAAGGTCCGGCTACTATCAACTGCGAATAAGGGAATGTGACATTCCAAAGACAGCGTTCAGTACCCGCTTTGGGCACTATGAGTTCACGGTAATGCCGTTCGGTCTATCCAACGCACCGTCGGTATTCATGGACTTGATGAATAGAACATTCTGAGAGTATTTAGATCAATTTGTGATCGTCTTCATCGACGACATTTTGGTATACTCTCAGTCGGAAGAGGAGCATGTAGGGCATCTGCACGCAGTCCTGAGCACCTTGAGGAGGAGTCAGCTATATGCCAAGTTCTCCAAGTGCGAGTTTTGGCTACCGTCAGTGGCATTCCTTGGTCATGTTGTTAGTGGCGAAGGAATTGCAGTTGATCCGTCGAAGATAGAAGCGATCCAAGCGTGGCCTTTGTTGAAAAACGTAGCGGAAGTCCGAAGTTTCTTAGGACTTGCCGGCTATTATAGGCGCTTTGTGGAAAACTTCTCGAGGATCGCACTTCCTCTCACAAAACTGACTAGGAAGGATCATAAGTTCGTTTGGTCGCCCGAGTGCGCACGAGCTTTTGAAGAGCTAAAGAGCCGTCTGACCACGGCGCCCATTCTATGCTCGCCACAAGGTACGGAAGGCTACGAAATATATAGCGACGCCTCAGGAAGTGGTTTGGGTTGTGTCCTAGTGCAGTTCGGGAAGGTAATTGCCTACGGCTCCCGGCAACTGAAGGTTCACGAGAGGAATTACCCGGTCCATGATTTGGAGCTAGCGGCCGTGGTTTTTGCCCTCAAACTTTGGAGACACTATCTATATGGCGTGAAGATCGATATCTTTACCGACCATAAGAGCCTCAAGTACTTACTAGTTCAAAGGGAGTTGAACATGCGCCAAAGGAGGTGGATGGAGTTCCTTGGGGACTACACCTTCGATATCAAATATACTCCCGGTAAAGGAAACGTAGTTGCAGACGCGTTGAGTCGTCGGGCTCCCGCACAAGCAAATTGGATTTTGATGCACGATGAGCGTCTAATCCGTGAGCTAGAAGAAATGGAGATCATATGCATTGATAGGAGAACGTCTACTTCAGCATGCTTGAACTGGACGGAAGTTCACTACGACCTTGCCGACCGAGTTCGACAAGCATTGGAGTTGGACGAGAGCTTGAAACGATACAAAGCGGAAACCGTTGAAGGGTTAAACGTTGATTTCTCCTTCGAAGACGACCTTATGTGGAAGCAGGAAAGGTTATGCATCCCAAACGTTGGTACTCTACGGGCGGAGTTGATGTACGAGGCTCATCATACCAAGTACTCGATCCACCCGGGGAGCACTAAAATGTTTATGGATATGAAGAAATTGTTCTGGTGGCCGGGCATGAAGAAAGACATTGCCCTTTACGTGGCCAAGTGTCATACTTGCGCATTGGTGAAAGCGGAATGTCAACGTCCCGGTGGGTTTCTGAAGTCCTTGCCGATTCCGGAGTGGAAGTTTGATGATATTTCGATGGATTTCGTGCACGGATTGCCGAGATCGCAACATGGAAACGACGCCATATGGGTGATCGTGGACCGTTTGACAAAGGTATCACACTTCATTCCGAACCGGAAGGATGATTCCGTAGAGAAGCTAGCAAAGCTCTATGTGGATAGTATCGTGAGACTGCACGGTGTCCCTCGTAGCATCGTCAGCGATCGTGACGGGCGTTTCACATCGAAAGATTGGAGGCTTATCCATGAACTGTTGGGCACAAAATTGAAGTTCAGCACGGCCTTCCACCCGCAAACGGATGGACAGACCGAGAGAACCAACAGGACTATGGAGGATATGCTCCGAATGTGCGCTCTAGACTTTGGAAAGAGGTGGGAGGATCACCTCTTTATGATCGAATTCGCCTACAATAATAGCTACCAAGCCAGCATAAAGATGGCTCCTTTCGAGGCCCTCTATGGTAAGAAGTGTCGTACGCCGTTGTCTTGGGCGGAAACGGGCGATACTAAGCTATTGAAGCGAAGGGATGTTGAAGAAGCAACTTCGACGATCCGGTCTATACGCGAAAGGCTATTGGTTGCCCAGGATAGGCAAGCAAAGTATTTCAACGCCAAGCATAGGAACTTAGAGTTTGCCGTCGGTGACCGGGTTTACTTGAAGATCAAACCGTTCAAAGGGGTATCAAGGATTCGACGCTTGAAAAAGCTCAGTCCGAGGTACTTAGGACCGTTCGAGATCGTGGAGCGTGTTGGTGATGCGGCTTATCGGCTTGCACTATCTGCAGAGCTGAGCGGTCTGCACGACGTGTTCCACATTTCAGAGTTGAGGAAGGCAGTGCAAGAGCCTACTCATATCGTTGCGGTCGGCAAAGTTCCGGTTGATAGTGGGTTGTCGACGAAAGTCAAGCCTTTACGCATCGAAGATACCGAAGTAAAGCAGCTGCGGAACAAGTCCATTCGGATGGTAAAAGTCCGGTGGGATAACTGCGGCCGAGAGGAGCTCTCTTGGGAGAGAGAGCAAACGATGCTTGCGGAGTATCCCGAGCTATTTCCCTCAGGTAAAGTATAACTGTAATTTATGCTATTACTGTTTCCTGGATTTCGGGACGAAATTCTTTTAAGGAGGGTGGAGTTGTAACACCCCAAATCTGGTAGTTCCGCGAAGTAGGCGGAGTGGTAGTGCGGCACGTGAAGCAGGCTAGAATTCTCCCTGTCTGCTCTTAGCGCACGATCAGTGGCCTCATCGCGCACGACCAGTGATCGTGTGCCAGAGATCGTGCGTTAATTCAGAAGAGAATCGAGTTCTGTCTCGGACAGTGCGCACGACCATTTCCCTCTTCGCGCACGACCAGTGATCGTGCGCCAGCGATCGTGCGCTTATTCGCAAGAATTCAGAGTTCTGTCCCGGATAGTGCGCACGACCATTGCCCTCGTCGCGCACGACCACTGACCGTGCGCCTGTGATCGTGCGCCCTGTTTATTCTGTTCCGCGATTTTGAGCGGAGAAGAAGATCCGACCGATCAAATTTCTTGGAATTCGATCCAACGGCTGGGATTTGTTGCTGGGGGGTCTTAGGGCTTTGGAGAGGGATTAAACCCTCATTATTTCATAGTGTTTCTCTCTCCTAGGCTAGAGGAAGAAGAAGGGGGCAAGGAAGAAGAAGAGGAGATTTCGCCATTGACGGAGCTCCGGAGCTCCGTTTCGCGAGCCGTTTCCAGATCCGGAGAGTGCAGCCCGGTGCGGTTCTTTCCCTCCGCGTAGAATCTCGGATCCATGGCGAAGAGGAACACGTCTAGGGTAACGATTCTTCCTCCCGATCTTTGGACTTGTATTTGTCCATTTATTCTTCTTTCTTTGCTTGCATGAGGTATCTCTTTCACCAAATGGGTGAAGTGTAGGATTTCCTCAAGTCCTTCGGGACTCCGGGTAGATTGTGTCCGTCCCCGGCATATTGCATGTAGAAAATCCGGTAGTCGTGCGGATTTAGGCATTTTGTGTGAAGCCTATTCGTGGCCGTGAGCCCGAATCGGTGATGCTTGATTTGCGACGTTGCATTTAGGTTAGACCTAGAATGCGTGCCGGAGAATGACTCCGTGAACTCACCTATAGTATTGCGGGAGTTAAGTGTAGGCGTCTTGTGAAGATCCCTACGAAAGCCCCATGCTTTGAGTTTTGGATGAAGGCAAACCTTCACCACGTTATTGATGCGGAGCGTATGTACCTCCCTTGTTGAGAATTCGCGAAGCCTAGATCCTTGTGAAGGGGTTAGGTGCGTAGCGTATATTTTTGTGTAGCACTTGAAAGTGCTAAACCCTTACGGGCCGAGGTGAAGCCGTACCCGCGTCGTGCGATAGATCGCGACGATTAGAGCACGGGCAAAGCTGAACCGAACCCGTTTCCATGCAGATCGGCGAGAGGTCCCTTCCTCATGAAAGCCGTGTGATCATGGGAGAGGTCGGGGAAGGTGTCATACCTAGACCGACCAAAAGCTCTTGTTTCCCACCTAAGGTTGTGACCCTTAGGGTGGAGTGTTGTGAATTTGATGTTATGTTTAGCCTCATGCGATTTGCTTAGGCGGTTGTGGGAAACCTTCGGGTGAACCCAACCAACATCATGTGCATACCTAGGTTCCCTTCTTTTTGATGCTCAACCTAGAAGATTGATTGTGCTTGAAACCTCACCTTGTGTAGTTGCACTCTCTTTAGATTAGTACTTGTGCTAGTATGGCTTACTTGCAGGGTAGAATCTCCGCCACCCCGGGAAAGGGGTGGGGTCGTTATAATTTGGTCAGCTGTGCTGACCGTTGCTTTGTTTACCACCGCTTGGTGGAATGTTCTTATGCAGGTGCAGGTGAGCCTAGCGGGAAATAGCGGGCGTTGGTCCTTTTGCTGTCCTTTTGCTGAGTTGGCCCTCGAAGGCCAGCCTTTTTCCTGTTTTCTCATGTATTGCCGGCCTGCGTGCCGATGTATGCTTTTTGGAGTTTTGTACATTGATTTGATGTAAGGCCCTAAGGCCGTAACTCTTATTTCTGGATTCATTCCTATGATAGTGGACATGTCTATTTGAATGGTTTAATTAATGCTTCCGCTTACGTTTTGTACTCTCGTTAGTTGTTACTTTTCTGGTTATCACCTTTTAACTCCTAGCTAGTGTGGTTTGTATGGCGTGGGGTCCCGGCCGGACCTGCTGTTATACTTTTTGTACTGGCAGGGTGTTACAGTCGACGTAGAGAGTTCAACGGGGTGTGGTAATATCTTTGACAGGAGTTGCTTCCGGTGGGATGGTGTATTCTACAACAAAGACAGCGAGCACTTGCGAATTGATGTCCGGCCGGGGCAAGAATTGGATATCGAATTCGCCGAGCTCTACTGCCCACTTTACAAGTCTCCCCGAGACTTCCGGCTTTTGGAGGATCGTTCGCAGCAGGAGCTGAGTTAGTACTTTTACTGTGTGCGCCTGGAAATAGGGTCGAAGCTTTCGCGCCGAGAAGACGAGCACTAAGGCCGTTTTTTCCGCTGCTGGATACCTGGTTTCGGTATCGGTGAGGACCTTGTTGAGGTAGTAGATCGGCCGTTGCACCCCTCCTTCATTCTTCACAAGAACTGAACTGAGGGTCGTAGGCGAAACTGTAAGGTACAAGAACAGGGTTTCCCCGGGGATTGGCTTTGATAGAAGCGGCGGCGAGGCCAGGTACTGTTTAAGAAGCTCGAAAGCCGTCTGGCACTCGTCCGTCCATTGGAACTCAGTGTGGCGCGCTCCCCGGAGAATCTTGAAGAAAAGGAGGTACTTGTCCCCCGTCCTTGACAGGAAGCGGGACAGCGCGGCGATCCTCTCGTTCAGGCGTTGCACTTCCTTGATTGAACGAGGCGGCGACATGTCCTCCAACGCCTTGATCTTCTCGGGGTTGGCCTCGATTCCCCGGTGGGTTACCATGAAACCCAGGAACTTCCCCGCCATCACACCAAACGCGCATTTGTTGGGGTTGAGCCGCATCTGGAAGCGACGAAGAAGCTGAAAGCACTTTCCCAAATCTTTCAAATGGTCGCGACGATGGACGCTCTTCACTAGCATGTCATCCACGTATACCTCCATCGTCTCCCCGATGAGGTCTTTGAAGATTTTATTCATCAGTCTTTGGTATGTCGCCCCGGCGTTTGTAAGGACGAATGACATCACTTTATAGCAGTAGACTCCTTTATCGATGCGGAAGGCGGTGTGCTCCTCGTCCGCGGGATTCATTTTTATCTGGTTGTAGCCTGAGTATGCATACATGAAGCTGAGCAGCTCGTGGTCGGCCGTTGCGTCGACGAGCTGGTCAATCCTCGGAAGAGGGAAACTGTCTTTCGGGCATGCCTGGTTCAGGTTGCTGTAGTCGACGCACATCCGCCACTTTCTGGACGCCTTCTTTACCATCACCACGTTAGCGAGCCACGTGGGATAATCCGCCTCGCGAATGAACCGTGCCTCCAGGAGCTTTGTTACTTCTTCTTCGATTGCCTTTACTCGCTCGGGGGCGAAGTTCTTCTTCTTTTGGATCACGGGCCTGCAGGCGGGGTTAATGTTTAATGAGTGAAAAATGACTTCAGGATCTACCCCAGGCATGTCCTCCAGGCTCCAAGCGAAAATGTCCTCGTTCTCTTGTAGGAAGGTTGTGAATCTTTCTCGTTCTTCTGGCGTCAAGAGGGACCCGACCTGGACAGTCCGGGTCTGATCCTGCTGGGAGAGCGGCACTTCCACCACTCCTTCAACGGGTGCCCATCGCTGAAGAGTAGCTTCGTCTCGCAGGTCGAAGTTGTCGATGTTGAGAGCCGTCGCCTTTGCCGGTTGAGCTTGCTTCAGGTAGCAGGTCCTGGCTGCCTCTTGGTTTCCACGAACGACTCCGACTCCGGCGGCGGTCGGAAACTTCATGGCTAAATGTGGGATTGATGGGACGGCTCTGAAGACAGATTGGAGCGGTCTCCCGAAGATCGCGTTGTAGGCGTAGCTTGACTTCACGACCACGAACTGGATGTTGTGGGTTGTCTGTCTTGGGAACTCGCCAAGCGTTACCGGAAGGGTGATCATGCCCTGGACCGGGACGGGGCGATTATCAAAACCGTAGACGGGCCCTGCTGCTGGGCTGAGGTGCTCCTTGGTGAGCTTCATGCTCTGCAGAGTGGAGAGGAACAAGACGTCGACTGAGCTCCCGTTGTCGACCAGTATCCTCTTGACGTTGAAACAGGGATCCCCGATCCCAGCACTGATCACGAGCGGGTCTTGGTGTGGCAGTTGTAACCCCTCGAGGTCTTCATCTCCGAAGACGATGACGGCGTCTTGCTTTAACTTCTTATCTTCGTGGCCTCTCTCTGTCCTAGCGATGGAGAGAATTTGCGCGGCGAGATTAGGAGACCCGGCTATAGTCTCGACTTGTCCTACCATCGGCATTCCTGCCGCTGCGCCGTGAGGTGCAGGGGGCTGATCTCTGGGTTGTCTGGGTTGCTGTGGTTGGTTCGGTAGCTGGCCTTGCAGGAACCTTCCGAGGAGCCCTTGCCTGACAAGGCGCTCAATTTCCTCCTTCAATCTGGCGCACTCTTCAGTCGTGTGTCCAGCTCCTCTATGGAACTCACAGTACTTTGATTGGTCGGTTCTTTCATTTTGGATTGGCGGCCTCGACCTACAGAATGCTGGGTTTTCTTGAATGGCGTGCACGTTGGTTCGCGACGTGTTGAGGGGAGTGTAATTCAGCGGTGGCCGGGGACCTTGATCCCTTCGGAGATCCCGACCATGATTATGGTTCCGGCGTTCTTTTGTACGTTGCTCTTCCTGCCTTCTGGGAGCTTGCTCCGACCCTTTCCTCCTCTTCAGACTTCCTTCGAACTGCTGGCGATGTGCCTCGATGGCTTCATCCGCTGCTATCTGCGCTTCCACTCGGTGCACAAGGTCCGGATAATTTGGAATTGTCTCCCTCATTAGAGCGGAATAGAAGCCACTTGGGCGGAGCCCTCCTAGAAAGACACCGCGCAGAAGCTCGGGGTCGACCCCTGGGATTTGTCGCGCCTCAGTGGTGAAGCGACGGAAAAAATCTTTAAGGGTCTCTCCCTCGTTCTGGCGGATCCCCGAAAGATGAGAGGGATCTCGAACGATTCTTCGGTTGGCGACGAATTGATCTGCGAACAGTCGGGCTAGCTCGATGAAGTTGTTGATGGATCCTTCTCGCAGGGAGTGAAACCAGGTGCGTGCTTGCCCCTTGAGTGTTGCCGGGAACACTTAACAGAGGAGCTGATCGGCAGCGTTGTAGATCCTCATGATGGTGGTGAAATGGCTGATGTGCTCCAGTGGATCCTCCATTCCGTCAAACGATTCGATGCTAGGAAGCTTGAAACCGTGTGGAACCGGATGGACTAGGAGTTGCTGCGCCAAGGGGGAGCCGTGATGCAGAGGACGGCGGGCAAAGATGCCCCGACGTCCGACTTGTCCATACTCTTCAGCAATCACGTCGCGGATCTCCTCGCGAGTGGGCCCTCTTACGGCTTGGTTGATCCCTGCTCCTTGCTGATGGCGCGGGGGTTCTCCCCTAGCGCCCCTGCCAGGACGGGCCGGATGCGCAGAGCTGGCCGCATCCGAGTATTCTTCTTCGTACATTTCCTCTTCCTGAGCGGCTTCCCCTAAGGGAGCATGATTAGGGACCAAGGGAGGTGGGATGACCGGAGCAGCAGGTGGAGCAGGGGCTTCTAGGTTTCTGAGAAGAGTCAGCATTTCAGTTTGCTGCTCCTCCATCTGACGCATGCGCCCTTCTAGTGCGACGACAGGCGCTAAAGGGACTTCTTCGACGGGAGGTGCGTTGATGAGTGAATGAGATGGAGCGGGATCAGCGCGTCCTTCAGGAATGGAGCCATTAGTGGTGCGAGCACTTTTTCTTGCCATTGTTGTCGGTCACGAGTATTGCCGCGAGGCGAATACTGTCTTCAGAGAACTTTTGCAGAGTTTGGGGAACACCTTTCCCACAGACGGCGCCAAACTATTGCGGCTTCTCAACGCCCTCGGTAGACCGGTTTAGATTCGGTCCGTCTTAGCCCGGGCGGTCGAGCGCGCACACAGTCAGAATATTGCAGAGAGTAAATGTTGAAAATTGTACACACAGATCTTTAGCGTGGAAAACCCTCCAAAGGGTGAAAAACCACGTGGCCAGGGCGGTGCTGGCCGAAATACACTATATTAGGCTGTTACAGTGCTTTCTTGGAGAATGCGAGGGCGACAGGCCGCTCCTCGTTACAATTGTGGGAGAGAGAGAGAGAAGACTCCGTGGGTGACAGGCCACCGCTTAGGAGTTGAGCGCCTTGCTGCGTATCTTGTGTGGTTGCGCACTTCCTGGGCGAGCACTTCGCGGAACGCTGTGACTTTTCTGCTCGGGTTCGGGGCGCTCGCCTTGAACGGCGCAGCACTTCTTCCCTGGTGAGAGGCGTTCGTAGGAGGAACCTGTCAAGTAGTAGAAAAGAAGTGGCGGAGTGTAGAGAGAGAAGCTCTGAGGAGAGGTGGAAATGAAGAGAGAGAGAGTGGAGGAGAGAATGAGAGCTCCCTTTGAAAGGAGGCATAGGGGGGTATTTATAGGGCTTTGGAGTGGAATTTACGGTGGTTACGGTGGTTATTGTGGATAACCACCGAACGGAGGGCCGAGATCGTTTATGACGATTGGAGGGCCATGATTGCGTGAGACGATCGGAGGGCTGCCGAGGCCTGGAGAGATCGGACGGTGGAGAATAAAGGGCGGAGACGGCGGTGACCTGCCATGGGTGGCCGGCCGCCAAGGGGCGGCCGGCCAGGGAGGTGGCTGGCCAAAAGGGGGACCGGCCAAAGGGGGTCGGCCATGGCCGGCGGCCGGCAGAGGCGGCGGCCGGCGGCCGGCAGAGGCGGCGGCCGGCGGAGGCGGCGGCCGGCGGCGGCGTCGTGAAGAAGAAGAGCGGTGAAAATTGCATTTTCGGAAAAGGCGAATGTTGGGCGACGTTGAGAGTTCCGCACTGTAGCAACATAAAAAATCCTTATTTAATAGCCTAGAGGTACTGCGGGCAGCTATGGCAGCGAAGAACACAATGTTGGCCAGTTATTCTGTGGAGAAGTTAGACGGCAACGAGAACTTTCGCCTATGGCAGATTCAGGTCAAGGACATTGTTTTAAATGTCCTCCGACATGTCTCCCGACATGTCAATTTAAGGGCAAAACGGTATGTTTTTTTAAAAAATGTAGATTATGTCAATTTGTAAAATATAGGCCGACATGTCCGGTTTTTTCCAATATATCAGCCGATACGACTTTTAAATATATCGTCCGCTATTTTTTTTATATTAGCAGACTAACAACATATGTTTAAATCGTCTATATATATTATATTGTGTATGTTTAAATTTATTAGACTTATTGTTTCGATTATATTAGCAGACTAGTCATGTAGACCCACCTATGTAAGATCACAATGAAGAAAGGCATTGATGACGTCCATCTGATGGAGAGGCCAATCTCGGGCAGCAGCAACTGCAAGGTGCGCACAGTTGTCATCCGAGCAACCGGTGCAAAATTCTCATCGTAGTCTATCCCATGCTCCTGCGAGAACCCACGGGCAACTAAGCGGGCTTTGTGGCGCTCAATTGATTCGTCCGGACGAGTCTTAATCTTGAATATCCATTTGCAGCTGACAGGAGTGACGCCGGGGGGCAGGAGACGAGGTCCCAGGTATGGGTTCTGTGGAAAGCCTGAAGTTCAATAGCCATGGCTTGCTGCCATTCGGGATGTACAACTGCCTCTCGGTATGACTGGGGCTCCCGGTGGGAGTGGAGAGCGGTGAGGATAGCCTGAAAAGCAGGGGAATAAGAGGTAGCCGTGGTAAGAGCAGATGAGTGATACCTGTTAGGGGAGTGGTCGTAGCGAGCATGCGGGTGTCGAGAGTCGGCAGGGTTACGCCGAGGGGGAGCAAGATCCATGTGCGGAGGGGAGGATTGAGCGTCAGACAGAGCCGTATTAGAAGGAGCTGGAGCGGAAGGGGGATCCCTGTCCGGAGGACTAGCTTGTGAGGGTAACGGGGTAGGAAGAGCTGGTGAGGGTAACGGGGTAGGAGGAGCAATGTGGGTCCTGAGACGAGTGGGTATAGGAGGAAGCAGAGGAAGGGAGAGCGGTGGACGAGTTGGGTTGGGAAGTGTTGTTGGGTTTGGCGTGGGGCAGGAGAAGAACATCTCATTTTCAAGGAAGGAGACATGGTGAGAGATGCGGATGCAGCGAGTGACCGAGTCGTAGCATCGATATCCTTTGTGATGAGGGTTGAGGCCTAAGTGAACACAACGAGCCGAGCGAGAACCGAGTGGTGCGTTTAGGAGCTGGGAGGAGAACAAAACAGGTGCACCCAAAAACGTACGGAGAGATGCGTAGGTCGGTGGGAGGGAGTACAGTCATTCATAAGGAGTGACTCCAGAGAGGGCCGAGGAGGGAGTGATGTTGATAAGGTGAACAACGGTGAGGACATCGTCGGCCCATAAGGAATTAGGAGCAGATGCGGAGATGAGAAGGGCACGGGCAGTTTTGATGATGTGACGATGTTTCTGTTCGGTGACCTCATTTTGTTTGTGGGTGTACGGGCAAGACTGATGATGGATGGTGCCATGAGATTGGGTGAGGTCGCGCATGGTGGAGGAGAGAAACTCCTGAGCGAAGTCGGAGCGAAAAGTCTTAATCCGACGCCCGAACTGAGTGTGAAGCATCGCGGTGAACATGCGATAAACAATGGGTATGTCAGACCGATGCCGAAGAAGGTAAACCTAAGAGCAGTGCGAGAAATCATCAATAAAACTGACATAATAAAAGTATCTAGAGTGAGAAGCAATCGGGGCTGGACCCCAAATATCGTAATGAACTAAATCAAGGGGGGTTGTTGTTTGAGAAGCACTGCTTGAAAAGGGTAGAGCAAAGTTCTTTGCGAAACGACAGACCGTACAGACAGAAAGGGGGAAAGAGGAGACACGACCCAAAGCTCCGGAGCGGACAAATGACCTAAACGTCTGTGCCACAAGTCGGCATCAAAGGTAACAGAAAGAGCAGAAGCTGACGAAGATAAGGATGGTGGAGCGTGGAGGTACTCCATCTGATACAGGCCACTAGTCCTACGGCCATGTCCAATTCTCTAAGCCGTCCGTGAATCTTGCATAACACAATCAGAGGAAGAGAATAAAACAGTGAGACCAAGATTACAAAGAGAGCTGACTGAAATACGGTTCATGTGTAGGCGAGGGGCATGGTGGATGTTTGAGAGGGTAAGGTGATCAGCGGGAGCAGATGGTGGGGTGATCGAGCCAGACTACAAAATAGGGACAGAACCCCATCAGCAGTGGCGACTCCAGGATGTAGGCCCAAATGTCTTGATCACGACGCCTCCAAAGGGTGCCGTCATCTGGAGTGGTGGCGGCTGCGGTGGTGCTGTCAGAGCTGGCAGAAGTGGTAGATTTTGCAGCGGTGGGAGGGGTACCAGTGATGTGATCCCAAAGATCACGGGTGGAGAGGGCGGCTTCAACAGTAAGTGCCCAGTCGAACCAATCGCTGGCAGTGGCGAGTTGGAAGGATGTGGCTTTCAGAGGTGGCGATATCAACTGGGCGGCCATGGAGTCGGGCGGACTGGCGGACTGGCGACAGCAGGTCGCGGGCAGTTCGCTGGATCAGGGAGCAGCAAGCCACGAGAGCAGGTCACGGAGGGTTGCCGAGCAGGTCGCGGCGGGTTGCTGAGCAGGTCGCGGCGGGTTGCTGAGCAGGTCGCGGCGGATTGCGTTGCGGAGCAGGTCGCGACGGGTTGCGTTGCGGAGCAGGCCGCGGGATCAGGCCGCGGGAACAGGTCGCTGGAGCAGGCCGAGGGAGCAAGTCGCGGCGGGTTGCGCGGGCAGATCGCTGGGCGGACAGATTGCCGCAGATCGCTGGGCGGACAGATCGCGGGCAGATCGCTGGGCAGACAGATCGCGAGCAGGTCGCGGTCAGATTGCGGACAGATCGCGGACAGATTGCGAGCGGAGAAATTTTTAGTCGGAACCTGGCTCTGATACCATGCTATAAACTGAGAAATAACTGTATTTATTGATGTGTTTTAAGAATGACCATTGGGTCTACATATAGGACAGGAGAGGGGGAAGATAACACCACAGGCTGTGTGAGACTAAATACAATAATATTGACTAATATTAACAGGCGCACCTCAAAATTTTAAATATGGCATTTTGCACCATCATTTGCATTTATTTTGACACTTCACACCCTAGACTTGAATTTAAGAAGTATTTTCGGTACAAAATTCTTTTAATTCAATGGGCTATACTTGAAGGATTTGGGGGCGCTTAGAAGGAATCAGGCGTATATCTATTGGTATGAAAGCTGGACAAAAATATGTGCAGATTACTCTCTACATTCAGATATGTGCAGATTACTCTCTACATCATATTTTCTGCATATAAGAGCCCTTGTATTTAGCATATCATATACACATAGGTGTTGAATATTTCTAGACTTTGTGGGTCCTTAGAGCATTAACAATTTTAATATATGAAGACAAATTACTTCCAAAAAACAGTGTTTTGTAATAATTTTCGCATTCAAAGATAAGATTGAAATAAAAAGATAAATTGTACTTGTACGATAAGATTAGTAAAAGATAAATTAATGTAGGTGCTCCTATTACCCTTTTCTCATCATGCGGGTCGTTCGAGGAAGCGGATACATTATGAGAACATATATGCATATCAATATGATGTTAGTTAGCCTTTTGGAAGATAATTGTTTTGGAAGAGAAAGTAATGAAATGCTAAATTGAAATAAAAAGTAAATGTTAGCATTCTTGGGGTTACTTATTGCTCCTGATGAATTTTTTTCCGCAATTTTCATAGGCTTGTTATTTTATGATTGGAGGTATGAATGTAGTTTTATCTTTCTCTTTGTCGAATTATATCCTTCACTGCATGATTGATGGAACCAATTTTTAGTTGTTTGGCACATTTATAAGTTCATGTATCCTAGAAATTATCAGTGTTGTTTCCTTTACTACATTCTGCTTGCCAATGCAATTTCTTGTTCATTGAGTTTATCTCACTGTTTCAAATCAAAATTTCTAAGCTTCTGCAATCATATTTATTATGAAGATATTTTAAAATGACTGATGGTGAAGAGGTCCAACCTCTGGTTTGTGATAATGGGACAGAAATGATGAAGGTTAGTTTCCTTGCCCCCAAATCTAGCAGGAACATAAAATTAGTAAGTAGATATACAATATTGTGTTTGTTTCCTTGTCTGTTACAGGCTGGATTTGCCGGCGATGATGCTCCGAAGGCTGTTTTCCCCAGTATTGTCGGTCAACCTCGCCACACTGGCGTCATGGTTGGGACGGGACAAAAAGATGCTTATGTGGGTGACGAAGCCCAGTCCAAAAGAGGTATCGTGACCATTAATTTTCCAATTGAACAGAGAATTGTTCGCATCTGGGATGACATGGAGAAGATCTGGCATCACTCTTTCTACAACGAGCTTCATGATGCCCCTGAGGAACACCCGGTACTCCCCACCCAAAGCCAATAGAGAGAAGATGACTCAAAATATGTTCGAAACTGATGCAACCTGAGTCGCATCATGTTTTATTTCCATTTCCCGCAATTTTATTAGTGTTGTGCACGTATTCGCGCATGTTATGTATGTGAGTTTATGCATTTTTATCGCGCTTGCTGCTCACGCTCGTTTGTACTCGTGCTTGTTTCTACGATTTATTGGAGTGACCGACCAATAAGACCATGAATGAATAAGTTTGTCAAATTAAACTAAGTGATAGTTAGGGCAATCAAATAAAACCATTTTAAAATTGAGTACTATTATATTCTGAAATTAAATATTTTATAACTTCAAATATTTATAATCAAAGCCCATCATTCAGGAATTTCTAGTCTTCGCGAACTTTTTTTTAAAATCCATATCTAAAAAAGATCTCTGAAATCCTTTTGAGGCCTCACCATTGAATTCCTTTTTGTCATTCTTTTTGTGCCTTCACAGATCTGGCAATTAAAAAAGTGTTGGCATTCCATTTGAGGCTCCATTTAATTCCCTTTATTAAATAATCGGCAAATTAATTTCCTGATTAATCCATTTCCAAAAACAACGCCACCTTTCCTGTTAAAGGTCGATTCCTCCCGCGAGAAAAGGCAGCCTGGAAAAGAAATGAAAACAGAGCAATTTCTCCTCTGTTTTCGTTCCTTCCTGCACAGCTTCCTGCACCCGACCTTGCGGCTGTTCGATGCCGCCTGGCTACTCCTCCGACCTTGCCACTGCCCCAGCAGCCTTGCCGGCCACCGTCGGACGGCGGACCCAAGGGCTCTGTCAACCTCTTCTGGACCTTCGTCCGACACTCCCGGCGCTTCCCCTGTCTTTGTTCCCTCCTACTGGCCGACTGGACTACTGTGGAGCTTGTTTCAGCCCGTTTCTTGCCCCACTGTTACTCCTCCAGCCTCACTTTAGTTCTCCCATGGGTTTAGGAGATCCTTCATACACACAGGCTTATGGTATACCTCACTTTCCATTCTCGCTCGCGTCTTGTTGATATAATATTTATGCTTAATATTATTAGATCTTAAATTTCAGAGCTTGCCTTAGCTATTGTCTTACTTGTTTGTTGTCAATTTAAAAAAACTTGTTTGTCTCGCATTGCCATTTCTTTAAAAGGAGCTCGCATGTGGAACTTTAAATCGTATTAATGAAACGCTCGATGGTTAGATATTAACGAGTGTTTGGAACTCTAGGTTGATTATCACATGACTTTGCTCGTGAAAGTCACGTTTGCGTCACAAAATTTAAATATCACATTTTTAATATTTAAAATATAATTTATGGTATATGGAATACTGCTAGGATAAATCTGCACTTGGCTCAAAGCACTTTGTATTAAAATTAAGTAATAACTCTCATTAATGTAATTGTCTGTTAAACTTCTATCTACTCATTTAATGTTGTATTTTAGAGTAGTCCTAACAAGGATTATAAATATGTATTGGGATATTTGAAATGAATTAAGCTTAAGACTTAAAAACTAAAGCCCATTTGCAACCCCATGTTTTTTCTTCCCGTGCTCTCATATTTTCTTAACAGTGGTACCAGAGCTCATGGTTGGTAGTATCCTGTTCTGAATTATCTCATGGCCTCATCGTCTACCTATAATCCACCCACTCTCAGCCACACCTCCATCCTTGTTTTCACCGGAGAATGCTATGATTCTGGAGTGATAAGATGGAGACTTTGCTGCGGTCACAAGACCGCTGGGAGATATTAATTGAAGGACTTAAACCGCCTTAGAAATCAGCAGAAGGAGCAACACCCAACTTCAGCAAAGAAGACAAGATGAGGAATGCTCTTGCCCTCCATCTCATCCAGCAAGGAGTTGCTATCACCATATAACTAAGAATTATGGGATCAAATCTGCAAATGAAGTGTGGACCCGACTTGCAAACAAATACAAAGGCACTAAGAAGGTAATTAAAATTAAACTTACTGCACTTCGACGACACTTTGATGCATTAGTAATGAAAGAAGGAGAATCCTCTCAAAAGTTCTTTGGCAAGATAACGAGTCTTGTAAACCAAATTAGAACCCTTGGGGGTGTTATCGAAGAACAACAAGTGGTGGAGAAGATCATTAAATCAATGCCCAAATCCCACAAACACATTGTATCAGCTATACTTGAGGCAAATGACATTGATACTCTCATGATAACTGATTTGATGGGCTCGCTGCAGTCTCATGAAGATCTCCTTTCAGAAGACTCAGCATAGCTGGACAGGCTGTTTCAAACCAAGATCAACTTTAGAAAAAATAAAGGAAAAAAGAAGTTTGCGGGTGAAGAACACATACCTCAGCCCCCAAACTTCTTCAAAGAAATGGAATCTAAGTTTAAAGAGAAGGACAAGGCAAACACACCAACTTCCCTCAATCGAGCTTGCCTGATATGCAAAAAACAAAATCATGAAACTAAAAACTGTTTCTTTCGATGCAAAAAGTGTAAAATGCAGAACCACTCTGAAAGGGATTGTTGGTTCAAACCAAAGGAGCAAGCTAAATTGTCTGAAACAGAAGTTGATGAATACCTATTTACCCACCAGTCAACCACATACAGTGACAACTGGTGACTGGTTCATTGACATTGGATGCTCAAGCCACATGGTCAATGATAGGAGCTACTTTATCACACTTGATGAAGCCCACAAATCAGAAGTTATACTTGGTGATAGCAAGAAGGAGAGAATAGAGGGGAAGGGGACCATCTCAGCACAAACAAAACCAGGACAACACAAGTTAATAAAATATGTACACTTGTATCAACGTTAACCCAAAATCTCCTAAGCGTTGGACAATTAGCAAAAAGAGGGTTTAAGGTAGTGTTTGATAAAAAACATTTGTCCTATCATTCACAATGACTCCAAGGTCCCCACCGTCTCAGCCAAGATAAATTGAAGCAACATCTATACACTAAGTTTAAAGCCATCCCTCTCCTCTGCTTTGGCGCTGAACAACACACTGTGTCGTAACCAGCTAACTTATGGCACCAAAGACTTGATCACATAAATTTCAACTCATTACAACAAATGACAAAGGAGAATATAGTAGAAGGGTTACCATCACTTGGCGACACTCCAGCAATGTGTTATACATGCGCTCACTGTAAATCCCATTGCCAACCCTTCCCAAAAACTGCACTCAGCAGAACTGGCGACCAACTAGCTCTCCTCCATATGGATATGTGGGGACCTGCCAGTACTCCTACAACTGCAGGGAAAAGGTGTTATTTACTAATAATTGATGATTTGACCGACTACAATTGGATATACTTCTTGGAACAAAAATCAGAGGCATTTGACTACTTCCAAAACTTCAAGCTCAAAGTTAAAAACCAGTGTGAAAGAAAAAAATAAAAGCAATTAGAACTGATAGGGGTGGAGAGTTCATCTCCTCCCACTTTTCTTCATTTTGCCAAAATGCATGAATTCACAGGGAGCTCTCCACACCAAGGACATCTCAACAGAGTGGAGTGGTTGAACGGCGGAACAGGACAGTGGTTGAAAGGACAAGATCAATGCTGACCCACATGTCCTGCCCCAAATCACTATGGGGTGAAGCAACATCTACTGCAAATTATATACTCAATAGGGTTGTCACCAAGGCTCTCTTAAAGACAGCACCTCATGAAGTCCTCTTCAGCCGTAAGCCCCAGGTATCTCACTTACGTGTTTTCGGCTGCATTGCTTATGCACATAAAAAAGGAAGTAGATACAAGCTTGAAGAATCAAGTGTAAAGTGTGCGCTGATTGGCTACAATAGTTAAAGTAAATGTTATATGCTGCTAGACCCTTCATCCAACAAACTCATACTCTCCCGAGATGCAACCTTCAATGAGGAGGTTGGTTGGAGTTGGGGCTCAGATTCTAGCACTGATCTTCAATCCCTACAAGTGTCGGTTAAGTTGGACCTTCATCCAAACTCCCTCCAAGGCAATGCAGAAAATTAGGAACCCACAACCTTTGACAGTGACATTGAATCATCACTGCCCCATAAAACTCGCTCATTTAAAGAAATTTACCAGCAAGATGAATTTGCCCTTGCTGTGCTGTCACCAATTTCTTTTGAAGCAGCTGAAAAAGAGGAAGTATGGAGAAAGGCAATGAAAGACGAATTGGAGTCGATAGAAAGAAATAACGCCTGGTCTTTGGTTACTAGACCAGCCAATAAAGTTGTAATAGGCCTAAAGTGGGTCTACCAAGTAAAACAGAATGAGCATGGAGGGTTGTGAAGCATAAGGTTCATCTCGTAGCAAATGGCTACTTTCAAAGGCCTGGAGAAGACTATTGTTGACGCCTGGAAAATCCTGGCCTCAAGATTCGGACCGATGCAGCCGGAGGCTACTCGCCCAGCAGCCCGACGAGATGGCTTGGCTGGCAACGACGAAGAAGCTAGAAGAGCAACAAACAGGACCCCAGGTGCTGCGGCAGGGAGGTCCCACCACGTACCCGGAAGCTCAAGGGAGTCTTCCCCTCCAAAACCAAAAATGGCCGAGCTTGGTACAAGGAAGGCAGGGACCTGGCGAGTAACTCGCCTGAGGGGGTCAACCTCGTCCAAAAAGTCCTCTTTCTTGTACCCCTGGGGGTCTATTTATAGACAAATCCTGGGGGGGAGTTACCTGACCATACTCGCCCATACTTGGCTCTGCTCGCCCAAGCTCGCTTCCTGCTCGCCCAGCTCGCTTCCTGCTCGCCAAGCTCGCTTCCTGCTCGCCAAGCTCGCTTCCTGCTCGCCCAGCTCGCTTCCTGCTCGCCCAGCTCGCTTCCTGCTCGCCCAGCTCGCTTCCTGCTCGCCAAGCTCGCTTCCTGCTCGTCAAGTTCCTTTCCTGCTCGTCAAGCTCCTTTCCTGCTCGTCAAGCTCCCTTCCTGCTCGCTAAGTTCATTTCCTGCTCGCCAAGCTCCTTTCCTGCTCGCCAAGCTCCTTTCCTGCTCGTCAAGCTCCCTTCCTGCTCGTCAAGCTCCCTTCCTGCTCGTCAAGCTCCTTTCCTGCTCGCCCGACTCGCTTTGCGAATAGGCGTCTCCTTAGGCCTTTCTAATCTCGACGAATTACGGGTAGTACACAATCCCCGCTTTTTTCGAGCTCGCTCGCGAGGTCGGAAAAACAATGTAGGACACGTGGTTCGGAGAGATGGGCACTAGAGAGTAAAGGCGCGAGGTCCTTCCCAAGAGGGGATCTCATCTGTAGGAGGAAAGAGAGTCGATACCTTGCCGAGCTTAACTGGAGGAAGAGAGAACGCCGACACTTCACGGGAGCCGAGCTTAACTGGAGGCGGATATAAGGTCGACACCTTCTAGGAGCCGAGCTCAACTTGAGGCGGATAAAAGGTCGACACCTTCTAGGAGCCGAGCTCAACTAGAGGCGGATATAAGGTCGACACCTCGCAGGAGCCGAGCTCAACTGGAGGTGAAGAGAAGGTCGACACCTTCTAGGAGCCGAGCTCAACTAAAGGCGGATACAAGGTCGACACCTTCTAGGAGCCGAGCTCAACTAGAGGTGAAGAGAAGGTCGACACCTTCTAGGAGCCGAGCTCAACTAGAGGTGGAGAGAAGGTCGACACCTTCTAGGATCCCAGCTCAACTAGAGGTGGAGAGAAGGTCGACACCTCACAGGAGCCGAGCTCAACTGGAGGCGGAGAGAAGGTCGACACCTTCTAGGAGCCCAGCTCAACTAGAGGTGAAGAGAATGTCGACACCTTCTAGGAGCCCAGCTCAACTAGAGGTGGAGAGAAGGTCGACACCTTCTAGGAGTCGAGCTCAACTAGAGGTGAAGAGAAGGTCGACACCTTCTAGGAGCCCAGCTCAACTAGAGGTGAAGAGAAGGTCGACACCTTCTAGGAGCCCAGCTCAACTAGAGGTGGAGAGAAGGTCGACACCTTCTAGGAGCCGAGCTCAACTAGAGGTGGAGAGAAGGTCGACACCTTCTAGGAGCCGAGCTCAACTAGAGGTGGAGAGAAGGTCGACACCTTCTAGGAGCCCAGCTCAACTAGAGATGGAGAGAAGGTCGACACCTTCTAGGAGCCGAGCTCAACTAGAGGTGAAGAGAAGGTCGACATCTTCTAGGAGCCCAGCTCAACTAGAGGTGAAGAGAAGGTCGACACCTCGAGCTCCTGCTGGAGGCAGAGAGAAGGTCGACACCTTCTAGGAGCCCAGCTCAACTATAGGTGAAGAGAAGGTCGACACCTCGCAGGAGCCGAGCTCAACTGGAGGCGGATAGAAGGTCAACACCTTGCAGGAGCCGAGCTCAACTGGAGGCGGATAGAAGGTCGACACCTTCTAGGAGCCGAGCTCAACTAGAGGTGGAGAAGATTCGACACGCTCTAGGAGCCGAGCTCAACTAGAGGCGGAAACAAGGTCGACACCTTCTAGGAGTCGAGCTCAACTAGAGGTGGAGAGAAGGTCGACACCTCACAGGAGCCGAGCTCAACTGGAGGTGAAAAGAAGGTCGACACCTCGCAGGAGCCGAGCTCAACTGGAGGCGGATAGAAGGTCAACACCTTCTAGGAGCCGAGCTCAACTAGAGGTGGAGAAGATTCGACACGCTCTAGGAGCCGAGCTCAACTAGAGGCGGAAACAAGGTCGACACCTTCTAGGAGTCGAGCTTAACTAGAGGTGGATATAAGGTCAACACCTTCTAGGAGCCGAGCTCAACTAGAGGTGGAGAGAAGGTCGACACCTCGCAGGAGCCGAGCTCAACTAGAGGTGAAGAGAAGGTCGGCACCTTCTAGGAGCCGAGCTCAACTAGAGGTGAAGAGAAGGTCGACACCTCGCAGGAGCCGAGCTCAACTGGAGGTGAAGAGAAGGTCGACACCTTCTAGGAGCCAAGCTCAACTAGAGGCGAAGAGAAGGTCGACACCTTCTAGGAGCCGAGCTCAACTAAAGGCGGATACAAGGTCGACACCTTCTAGGAGCCGAGCTCAACTAGAGGTGAAGAGAAGGTCGACACATTCTAGGAGCCCAGCTCAACTAGAGATGAAGAGAAGGTCGACACCTTCTAGGAGCCCAGCTCAACTAGAGGTGGAGAGAAGGTCGACACCTTCTAGGAGCCGAGCTCAACTAGAGGTGGAGAGAAGGTCGACACCTTCTAGGAGCCGAGCTCAACTAGAGGTGGAGAGAAGGTCGACACCTCGCAGGAGCCGAGCTCAACTGGAGGCGGATAGAAGGTCAACACCTTGCAGGAGCCGAGCTCAACTGGAGGCGGATAGAAGGTCAACACCTTCTAGGAGCCGAGCTCAACTAGAGGTGGAGAAGATTCGACACGCTCTAGGAGCCGAGCTCAACTAGAGGCGGAAACAAGGTCGACACCTTCTAGGAGCCGAGCTCAACTAGAGGTGGATAGAAGGTCAACACCTTCTAGGAGCCGAGCTCAACTAGAGGTGGAGAGGTCCAAGGGGACACACCATCCCGAGGCCTCCATCCTATTGCGTTTGCTGAATGCTGGTCGGTCAAATCGATCATCTCTTCGTCAAGTTGGGGGGTTGGCGTCCGGACTCTTCTCTGATAACCTCTCCAGCCGGATGGGAAGTGCAGTCGGGGGGGTAACTCGGCCAACGTGCAAGGGGGGAGCTGATCTCGACCGTCAATGCAGATTCTTGGTCTTAGGAGGACTCTCTCCCGAGGCGCTATCCCACCACCCGACTTGGGTTTTTACGAGAGTCGAGTCGGAGACCTGTCCCCCAATCGGTCGCCAGGTCGCGGAAGAGTCTTCGTACTGTCACTCAACAATCAGAGGGGATTAACCGCACCAACCCATATGATTGGAATAAACGACAAGAGATACTAGGCTTTGTCGCAAGAGATCAAATGACACCTTTATACAAGGGTCCCTCGGTCAAGTAGATCGATCATCGCTTCGACGAGTTTGGGAGGTCGGCGTCCAGACTTTCTCCTGATAATCTCCCCAGTCGGATGAGAGATGCGGTCGGAGGGTAACTCGACCAACGTGCAAGGGGGGAGCTGATCTCGACCGTCAGTGCAGAGGCTTGGTATTAGGAGAACGCACTACCGAGGCACCGTCCCATCATCCGTTCTGGGTTTTACGAGAATCAAGTCGGAGGCTCGTTTCCCAACCTGTCGTGGAGATCGGTTTTACCTACTTCAAAAAGCTCTCGCTTCCTGCTCGCCCAGCTCGCTTCCTGCTCGCCCAGCTCGCTTCCTGCTCGTCAAGTTCCTTTCCTGCTCGTCAAGCTCCTTTCCTGCTCGTCAAGCTCCCTTCCTGCTCGCCAAGTTCCTTTCCTGCTCGCCAAGCTCCTTTCCTGCTCGCCAAGCTCCTTTCCTGCTCGTCAAGCTCCTTTCCTGCTCGTCAAGCTCCCTTCCTGCTCGTCAAGCTCCCTTCCTGCTCGTCAAGCTCCTTTCCTGCTCGCCCGGCTCGCTTTGCGAATAGGCGTCTCCTTAGGCCTTTCTAATCTCGACGAATTACGGGTAGTACAACTATAGTGAAACATTTGCTCTTGTGGCAAGAATGACCGCAATAAGGCTCATACTAGCCATTGCTACTCAATACAATTATCATATCTATCATCTCGATGTAAAATCAGTCTTTCTCAATGGAGAATTAAGTGAAGAAGTGTTCGTCAGCCAGCTACCTGGTTTTGAGCTCCCAGAGGAGAAGGAAAAGTCTACAAACTGCACAAGGCTCTATACGGTCTTAAGCAGACTCTAAGAGCCTGGCACACCAATATCGATAACTACCTAATCAGAGAAGGATTCATCAAAAGTCCAAGTGGGCCGACCCTGTATGTGAAGAAGAAAGGAAGAGAAAGGATAATACTTAGCCTCTATGTTGATGACCTCATTGTCACAGGGTCCCAATTGAGCCTCATACAACAGCTCGGAGATAAGATGAAGAGTGACTATGACATGACAGACTTGGGCCATCTCAAGCATTTCTTAGGGATGCAAATCAAGCGAACTCAAGGGAGCATGTTAATCTCTCAGAAACTTTATATCCTGTCCCTGTTAATAAAATTTCAAATGGAAAACTGCAACCTAGTCTATACCCCAATGTGCACATCCGAGAAATTGAAGAATAAAATAGAAGAGGAAGAAGGCGCAGATAAAGAAGCTTATAGAAGTTTGATTGGCTCGCTGCTATTCCTCACCCATACCCGCCCCGATATTGAAAATGTTGTGAATATTGTGGGAAGATTTGTGAGCAACCTGTCCAAAACCCACTTCCTTGCAACAAAACACATCCTTTGTAACCTATAGGGAACAAAAAGGTTTGGATTGTGTTTTAAAAGGGGAGAAGATTTCAATCTGATCGAGTATTCCGACTCGGATTGGGCAAGAAATCTTGAAGACCGCAAGAGTATAAGTGGTTTCATTTTCTTTGTTGGAAAGCCCTATCTCATGGAGCTCGAGGACGCAACTATCTGTCTCCCTCTCCACAACAGAAACAGATTACATAGCTTTGAACTCAGCCGTTTGTGAAGCTATTTGGGTCCATAGACTTAAGAAGGAGATAGAGATTGAAGAAGAAGAAGAAAAGGGTGTCAAGATCCATTGCGATAATACATCCACAATCTTACTCTCGAGGAACCCTGTCTATCATGCAAGGAGCAAGCCTATAGACATCCGTTTTCACTTCATAAGAGAGGCATTAGAGAAGGAGGAGATTGATCTATGTTAATGCTCTACCAAAAATTAGATCGCCGACATTTTGACGAAGCCATTGTCGCGGGATACATTCAAGGAGCTAAGAAGCAGGCTAGGGATTTGCAAAAGTGCAAATTTAGGGGAAGGGTCGGGATAAATATGCACTTGGCTCAAAGCACTTTGTATTAAAATTAAGTAATAACTCTCATTAATGTAATTGCCTGTTAAACTTCTATCTACCCATTTAATATTGTATTATGGAATAGTCCTAACCACGACTATAAATATGTATTGGGATATTTGAAATGAATTAAGCTTAATACTTAAAACTAAAGCCCATTTAAAACCCCACGTTTTTCCTTCCCATGCTTTCATATTTTCTTAACAAATACATCAGAAACTTTCAACGTTCTGGCCATGTACGTAGCAATTCAGGCCGCCCTCTCCCTTTATGCCAGCGGTCGCACTACCGGTTTGTCTCTCCGTAACATTATTCTCGTCGAGTTCATTCCAACTTATTGCTTAGCCTCACATTGTTTTATCGACATGTATTGTCCTCGATTCTTGTGATGGTGTGAGCCACACGGTTCTAATATACGAAGGATTCGTCCTTCCACATACCATACTTCGGTTGGATCTTGCCGGTCGGGATCTCACCGATGCCTTAATGAAGATTCTTACGAAGAGAGGTTACTCTTTCACAACAACTGCAGAGCGAGAAATCGTTTGGGATGTGAAGAAGCAGTTAGCGTATGTTGCCCTTGATTACGAGTAGGAGCTTGAGACAGCGAAGACCAGCTCATCTATGGAGAAGCAATTGCCTATCTTTAATCATGATCTCACTAATGCCTAAGTACATCATGTCTTTTATTATAGTTTCATTCCAAGTCTTTATTGGTGTACCCCTCCCTCGTTTAATATGCATAGTGATTAGACTCTCACAACGCCTAATATGTGCCTCTAATGGTCTCCTTTGTACGTGTCCAAACCATATTAATCGAGCTTCTCGCATCTTCTCTGCAATTGGTGCTACTCCTGTTTTATCCTGATACATTCATTCCTAATTTTATCCAGTCTCGTGTGTCCACACATCCACCTAAGCATTCTCATCTCCGCAACTCCCATTTTTTGCTCGTGTACACAATTCATTGCCCAACACTCATTGTAACGGCCCGATAGCAGCCGCACAATCAATACTTCATAAACCATATTTTAGCACAACTTACAATAAGTATAAACTAATGAATCACAATGAGTAGCACACGTCATCGCAGATAATTATAGTTTTCACATCTAATTTATTTACACGTACATGTACCAATAACCGTCTTCAGCACAATTTTATTTTTCATAATTATACATCAAAGTTCTTCAAAATAAAGCTTATGAAACAAAGTTAAGCATGAGAAACATTTATCAAAAAGGTACACAGGTAAGCATGTAAGTCCTTGCAATCATCTTCTACTTCAAAAGGAGCTAACGCTGGTTAGCTTGCCACTTTCCTTTACCTAAAAATATTTGATGTAGCAACCGTTAGCCTTTAAATAAAGACTAAGCCAAATTCTAGCTTTTTAACCTGCTGTACAAACAAACTCAATGGATTATATATCAATATGCTTATTCATAATTAAAACAAAGATCTAAACAGGAGTATATGGTACTGCAACAGTATTAAACATGCTATTATCAGGTACAAATTATAAGCAGACTATGTCATGACAAAATGAGTTTAAACAGGCTATTTCATAACATAACATGCATTTTAAATATAAGTATGTTCTTTAATAAATGCTAAGGGCAATTGAGTAAAAGTTCTTTTCTTTATTCTTATTTCTCTGGGCCCGACCCCTCTGGGTCCTTCTATCCAAAACAGTACAAGCACACGTGTTTCCGCCTACGGCCGACTGATTGGTAAACTATTCTTTTTCATATTATTTATGCGCATTTGAACTCAATTTAGCCCTTATCATTTCTACATGTTGACACGTTCTAAAAATTAACTTATGATTGTTATTTAACAGTAATTTCCCTCAAAATAAAAATCATTTGATTTGCCTTTATTGAAGGCCATATCTAAATAATTTATGCTTCAGTGATCTTTGCATGCACACATATACATATTCTTAAAAGTAAAATGTTGATATAGTGAAAATACTTGAAACTACGCATATATTGAAAAGATAGTTCTCACCATTCCCATAGTATTCATTTTTCCACTCCCCAGGTCATCGTCACCTCTATTGTGGGATGCCATCCTTCACGAAATCTGTTTAAACAATTAAGTGATAAGGGACAATATATTCGGGGTTGCATCACATTATAGCTATGACGTTGACCTCTAGGGTTGACATAACACCTATCATTTAGGCATAGAAGACACAATACAACACACACAAGTGCGCATAAGCATTGTACACTTTAGTTGAGGATACACAAACCAAGTGCACATTTCACTTCACAGAACACATATATACATAAGTGCACACTCACAATTCATCTCATAATTAGATTAGGAAACACAGCACCACACATCTCCACTGTACAGCCACACAGCACAGAGTATCCTCACTGCATAGTCGCTGCACACATTAGGATCGGGACACAGCACACAACTGCACTTCACTGTGCTACAACACAACACATACCTCTCTAAAACCGAAGACAACACAACACAAAGCACAGTTTACAGTTCACTCGTGCACTGAATAAGCCCCCAAAACAGTCGGAAAACCCATAGAAATTAGCTTGAAATCTAGGAAACCCAAAACCTAAAACCGGTGGCCGGCAAGAACGTCGCACCCGACCTCAACTGAGTGCAATAAAGGCTTAGATCAAGTAAAGATGAAGAACAAGAAACTTACAGCGTAGGTCGCAAACAACCAAGCCCCGATTCCGCCTGAGAATCAAGCTCACGAGTCCCCAAACCTTCAATAATCTTCTCCAAAGCTCTGATTCCAAACTTCAAGAAGGAAAATCGAACACGAACGGGGAGCTTGAGAGGAGAGAAAAGGAGGAAGAAGGAGCTTTCTGCGTCAAGCTCTAGCGGTGATTTATCGCGAATAAGAACAGTGAAGAGCCGAGGTTTGGAGATAAGGAAGAGGTAGAACATGACACGTAAAGGCAGCCACTCTTTCCCCACCGCCTAACATTAACTTTGACTATTGGCAGCTCAACATTATTAGCACCCCATTTCAGTTCTAATAGCACACCAAATAACAGTTGCTAGTAAAACATCAAAATCAGCACACCCTTGGCCACATGACAAACCAATCAAAGCGCCCAATAGCTCCCCTTTTTGTTTTAATACCAAATAACTGAGAAGAAAATCTTGCTTAGCAGATTCAAGTTCGTTCACTGGTTTTATTTTCATCATAGGGGATATTGGTTATTGGTTATAACATACTTCTGTTTATTAATTATCATCATAGGGGATCGTAATTAGCACATAATAATAATTCGTAATAACAAAATATTAAACATAATGAAAATAACTTACGGGAAGCGTCGTGCGTCACAATTTGTCCCTCCTTATAAATTTTCGTCCCCGAAAATCGAATCAGTGCGATCTTCAAATAAGTTAGGAAAAAGTCTTTTCATGGTGTCTTCCCGTTCCCAAGTAGCTTCCTCTCGAGGTTGACCTTTCCACCATACATGGATGAAGTTAACATCTCGGTTTCTCAATTCCTTGCTTTGCCGACCAATAATTTGATATGGTTCTGTTGGACTAGACAAATCAGCTTCGATCTGTAGATTTGCAGTCGGAACAATCTCTTCGGGATTACGAATATATTTCCGCAGTGTTGACACGTGGAACACATCATGCAACCTCTGCAATTCTTCTGGTAGTTCTAAGCGATAAGCTACTTCGCCAACTCGTTCAATTATTGGAAACGGTCTGACATATCGGGGACTGAGTTTCCCCATTCGTCGGAGTCGTGACACTCCTTTGAACGGTTTAATTTTTAAGCAAACCAGATCACCAACCTGGAATTCGACAAAACGATGTCTGGCATTAAAATACTTTTGTTGACGATCTTGAGCTACTTTCATTCTTTGCTGAATAAGAACAATCTTCTCGTGCCACTTATCGATCTTCTCTTTATTGTATAATTGCCTTTCACCATCTTCCGCCCAACTTAAGGGTGTTCGACAACGACTCCATACAATGCTTCAAATGGTGCCATCTGAATAGAAGATTGATAGCTATTGTTGTACGAGAATTCTACCAGTGCCAAGTATTTCTCCCATGAACCTTTAAGGTCCAGCACTACCATACGTAATAAATCTTCTAGGAACTGTATAGTTCGTTCTGACTGCCCATCTGTTTGGGGATGAAATGCTGTACTGAATGATAACTTCGTTCCCAAACGCTTATGAATTTGTCTCCAATTATCGGACGTGAACCGACCATCTCTATCAGAGATAATCGTTCGAGGAATTCCATGCAGTTCTACAATTACGTCCATATATAGCTCATTCAATTTTTCAGGCGGCCCATCTTGACGAACAGTTATGAAGTGAGCGCTTTTTTTCAGTCGATCAATAATAACCCATATGCCGTCATGACCTTGTTTGCTACGAGGCAATGCAAAAACAAAATCCATAGCAATGTCTCCCCATTTCCATTCTGGTATTGGTAGCGAATGTAGGTAGCCTCCAGGCTTTTGATGTTCAGCTTTCACTACTTGACAAGTATGGCAAGATGCTATATACTTTGTCACATCTTTCTTCATTCCAGGCCACCAGAAGTCTTCTTTTAAATCATGATACATCTTTGTCCTGCCCGGATGAATTGAAAACGGCGTATTATGAGCTTCATATAAAATATCTTTTCGCAAAGTATCCACATCCGGAACACACAATCTTCCATTCATGAATAACAATCCATTCTGTTCTGTGAAGTTTGGCAGGTCCTCATGTTTTACCTTTTGCATCACTTCCAGTAAATATTCATCCTTTGGTAAGGCTGCTACAATTCTATCTTTTAGTGAATACCTAATCTGCATCTGAAATAATTGTGAATGTTTCTCCTTTGTGGTAAAAATAGGAATTATCTCCATCTTTTCCAACTCCCGCATGAGTTGTACATTGTACACTTTCATGGTTGATAACTCCACAACATTCTTACGGCTTAGTGCATCAGCAACTACATTTGCTTTTCCCGGATGATATTGAATATCTACTTCGTAATCTTTAATAAACTCTAACCAGCGCCGCTGACGAAGGTTTAGTTCTTTCTGCGTGAATATGTACTTCAAGCTTTTGTGATCTGTAAATATTTCACAACGCACCCCATACAAATAGTGACGCCAAATTTTCAACGCAAAAATCACCGCGGCTAGCTCTAAATCGTGAGTCGGATAATTCTTTTCAGCATCCTTTAGTTGGCGAGAAGCATAAGCGATTACTTTTCCGAACTGCATTAACACACAGCCCAAACCTTTAAGAGAAGCATCGCTATAGATTTGGAAACCTTCTGTTCCTGACGGTAGTGTTAACACAGGGGCAGTAATTAACCTTTCTTTAAGTGTTTCAAAAGCAAGCTGACAATTTTCATTCCATTTAAATGGAATATTTTTCCGAGTTAACTGTGTCAATGGTATCGAGATCTTGGAGAAATTCTTAACGAATCTGCGATAATATCCTGCTAAACCAAGGAAACTTCGTACCTCTGTCACATTTGTGGGTTGTGACCAATTAAGAATGGAATCAATCTTTGCAGGATCAACAGACAAACCATGTTCCGATATAACATGCCCCAAAAATGACACTTCCTTTAACCAAAATTCACATTTCGAGAATTTGGCATATAATTGATTGTCCTTCAATCTCTGCAATGCTAAACGCAAATGCTGAGCATGCTCTTCATCAGACGTCGAATAAATTAGAATATCATCAATAAAAATTATGATGAATTTATCCAAGTAATCTTTAAATATATGATTCATCATACTCATGAATGCTGCTGGTGCATTAGTTAACCCAAATGGTAATACTACAAATTCGTAGTGTCCGTACCTGGTGCTGAAAGCAGTTTTAAAAATATCTTCTGCTTTAACTTGCAGTTGATAATAACCTGATCTCAGGTCCATCTTTGAAAATCTTTTCGCCTTCATGAGTAAGCTTATTTAATTCACGATAATCCACACATAGTCGTAATGTCCCATCTTTCTTCTTAACAAACAACACCGGTGCTCCCCACGGAGATGAACTTGGGCGAATAAACTTTTTGTCAATTAACTCCTGTAATTGACATTTCAACTCGGCTAATTCCTTGGGAGCCATTCTGTACGGTGTCTTTGCGACTGGTTTCGCTCCTTCTTCCAGATTAATTTCAAACTGATCTACTTCTCTTTTTGGAGGAATCCCTGGCAGTTCATCAGGAAATACTTCCGGATACTCAAAAACGACTGGAACATCTTTAATATCTTTCTTTTCTTCCGTCGTTCCCTTTACTAAAATTAACATCGCATCACATCCTTTTCGGATATGCTTAGACGCCTTAACTATTGATATCAATATTTTGGAAACATCACTCAACCCTCTATATACTGTAACACTTTTATCTGCACATTGAACTGTCACTTTCTTTCTCTTACAGTCTATCATTGCTTCATGTTGGGCTAACCAATCCATACCCAATATTAAGTCAAATTCAGTCAATGGTAAAACCACCGCATCGACCGTAAAGTGTTTATCATTAAGATTGAACGGAACTGTTATCTGTTGTTGTGCTGATACTATTTGATTGTTAGGAAATGTGACATGTAAAATATCCCGTGTCGTATATGTTTTTTCAGAAATAGTATTTAGGACATAAGAAGAAATAAAGGAATGGCTAGCGCCAGTATCAAACAAAACTTTCATCACCTTGCCGCTAACATTAAGCATACATGTCACCACTGTGTCATTTGCCATAGCTTCATGTTGATTTAGATTGAAAACGCGAGGCTCCACTCGACGTTCTTCTGCTAATGACCCAACTGGTGCAGATGTTGAAGCTAAAGACTCACTCTCTCGAGAAACTCCCATTTGGTAAACCTTTTGTCCTGAGGGAGTTGGAAGTCCCCCTGAATTGTTTCCTCCTTGCCTCTTTGGACACTGATCTTTTCGGTGCCCTGGTTGGAAACAGAAGTAACAAACATTCATGCCTGCTAAGCATTGCCCTTTGTGGCCTTTCCCACATTTTCCACATTTCGGCTCCTGAACTTGAGATTGGGATTGTTTTACACTACTACTCTCTGTTGGTCGAGGACGCTTCCCTGAATCACCAGAATAGCTCGTATACTATCCCGCAGTCCTTCCTGAAACCGTCGACACCTTTCCTTTTCGTTGGGCACAAATGCTTCAGCGTAGAAAGCTAGATTTGCAAATTCGGTCTCGTACTCGAGCACGGAGCGGGGACCCTGAATTAGACGTATAAACTTATCTTGCAGGAGCTTCTTTTCTGACTCAGGTACAAACCATCCCATAAATTCCTGAATGAAGGTAGCCCAGGGAATACTTACTTGCCCCCGGCCCGCCAATCGTCCACGAACGCTGATCCACCATCGTTTTGCTTCCCCTTTAAGCAAGAAAGTAACTAAGCCCACCTTTCGATCGTATAAGCAACGCATTACTTCTAAGACAGTTTCAATGCGAGAAATCCAGTCTTCAGTCTCGAGGGGAGACAGACCCCCACGGAACACCGGTGGTTTCAGGTCCAAGAACTGTTTCAAGTCAACATCCATCTGCCTTTGTTGCACTGACCCTGACGGTTCTACAACAGGTACGGGAGGAGGAACACTACGTACCATTTGTATGGCCTCTGCTAGAATGCGGGCAAAATCTGTTAACTGAGGTTGTGCCTGCTGCTCCACCTGAGGATGCACCTGCGGTGGAGGGTCCTGAGGTACATGTCCCATCTCTCTACTCGCAGGAGTAGCGTCCTTGCAAACGAAACAAATACTGATTAGTTTGCATATCCGTACTTGACAAGCAAAATATATGTCATAAGTTCACTAATCTTATGGTGTTGTGACGCATGTACATACTCATTGCGGCCAGACTTTGGGAAACCTAGCTCTGATACCACTAAATTGTAACGGCCCGATAGCAGCCGCACAATCAATACTTCATAAACCATATTTTAGCACAGCTTACAATAAGTATAAACTAATGAATCACAATGAGTAGCACACGTCATCGCAGATAATTATAGTTTTCACATCTAATTTATTTACACGTACATGTACCAATAACCGTCTTCAGCACAGTTTTATTTTTCATAATTATACATCAAAGTTCTTCAAAATAAAGCTTATGAAACAAAGTTAAGCATGAGAAACATTTATCAAAAAGGTATACAGGTAAACATGTAAGTCCTTGCAAGCATCTTCTACTTCAAAAGGAGCTAACGCTGGTTAGCTTGCCACTTTCCTTTACCTAAAAATATTTGATGTAGCAACCGTTAGCCTTTAAATAAAGACTAAGCGAAATTCTAGCTTTTTAACCTGCTGTACAAGCAAACTCAATGGATTATATATCAATATGCTTATTCATAATTAAAACAAAGATCTAAACAGGAGTATATGGTACTGCAACAGTATTAAACATGCTATTATCAGGTACAAATTATAAGCAGACTATGTCATGACAAAATGAGTTTAAACAGGCTATTTCATAACATAACATGCATTTTAAATATAAGTATGTTCTTTAATAAATGCTAAGGGCAATTGAGTAAAAGTTTTTTTCTTTATTCTTATTTCTCTGGGCCCGACCCCTCTGGGTCCTTCTATCCAAAACAGTACAAGCACACGTGTTTCCGCATACGGCCGACTGATTGGTAAACTATTCTTTTTCATATTATTTATGCGCATTTGAACTCAATTTAGCCCTTATCATTTCTACATGTCGACACGTTCTAAAAATTAACTTATGATTGTTATTTAACAGTAATTCCCCTCAGAATAAAAATCATTTGATTTTCCTTCATTGAAGGTCATATCTAAATAATTTATGCTTCAGTGATCTTTGCATGCACACATATACATATTCTTAAAAGTAAAATGTTGATATAGTGAAAATACTTGAAACTACGCATAGATTAAGAAGATAGTTCTCACCATTCCCATTGTATTCCTTTTTCCACTCCCCAGGTCATCGTCACCTCTATTGTGGGATGCCATCCTTCACGAAATCTGTTTAAACAATTAAGTGATAAGGGACAATATATTCAGGGTTGCATCACATTATAGCTATGACGTTGACCTCTAGGGTTGACATGACACCTATCATTTAGGCATAGAAGACACAATACAACACACACACAAGTGCACATAAGCATTGTACACTTTAGTTGAGGATACACAAACCAAGTGCACATTTCACTTCACAGAACACATATATACATAAGTGCACACTCACAATTCATCTCACAATTAGATTAGGAAACACAGCACCACACATCTCCACTGTACAGCCACATAGCACAGAGTATCCTCACTGCACAGTCGCTGCACACATTAGGATCGGGACACAGCACACAACTGCACTTCACTGTGCTACAACACAGCACATACCTCTCTAAAACCGAAGACAACACAACACAAAGCACAGTTTACAGTTCACTCGTGCACTGAATAAGCCCCCAAAACAGTCGGAAAACCCATAGAAATTAGCTTGAAATCTAGGAAACCCAAAACCTAAAACTGGTGGCCGGCAAGAACGTCGCACCCAACCTCAACTGAGTGCAATAAAGGCTTAGATCAAGTAAAGAAGAAGAACAAGAAACATACAGCGTAGGTCGCAAACAACCAAGCCCCGATTCCGCCTGAGAATCTAGCTCACGAGTCCCCAAACCTTCAATAATCTTCTCCAAAGCTCCGATTCCAAACTTCAAGAAGGAAAATCGAACACGAACGGGGAGCTTGAGAGGAGAGAAAAGGAGGAAGAAGGAGCTTTCTGCGTCAAGCCCTAGCGTTGATTTATCGCGAATAAGAACAGTGAAGAGCCGGGGTTTGGAGATAAGGAAGAGGTAGAACATGACACGTAAAGGCAGCCACTCTTTCCCCACCGCCTAACATTAACTTTGGCTATTGGCAGCTCAACATTATTAGCACCCCATTTTAGTTCTAGTAGCACACCAAATAACAGTTGCTAGTAAAACATCAAAATCAGCACACCCTTGGCCACATGGCAAACCCATCAAAGCCCCCAATAGCTCCCCTTTTTGTTTTAATACCAAATAACTGAGAAGAAAATCTTGCTTAGCAGATTCAAGTTCGTTCACTGGTTTTATTTTCATCATAGGGGATATTGGTTATTGGTTATAACATACTTCTGTTTATTAATTATCTTCATAGGGAATCGTAATTAGCACATAATAACAATTCGTAATAACAAAATATTAAACATAATGAAAATAACTTACGGGAAGCGTCGTGCGTCATACTCATAACCATAGAGCATCGCTGGTCTAATTGCAGTACGGTAAAACTTGCCTTTAAATTTTTAATGGTACTTTATGATCACATACGATCCCTGACGCGCCTCTCCACTTTAACCAACCTGCTTGGATTCTATGTGTCACATCTTTATCAATACCTCCATCGTTTTGAACTATCGATCCAAGATATTTAAAACACTCACTACGAGAAATATCTTGATCACCTATCTTAATAACGAAGTCTTCCGTCCTTCTTGCACTGCTAAATTTAAGCTTCATATACTCTGTCTTTGTCATGCTCAACCTAAAACCCTTCTTTTCTAAAGTGTCTCGCCAAGATTTAAGTTTTGCGTTTACACCTTCGCGCGTCTCATCGACCAAAATGATATCATTCGCAAACAATAAACACCAATGTATTGTTTGTTGGATATGTCCGGTGAGCTCATCTAAGATAAGGGTAAAGAGATAGGGGATTAAAGCTGAACCTTTATGTAAACCAACATTGATAGAAAATTCCTGTGTTAATCCTCCAGATGTCCTCACCCTTGTCACTGAATTTGTATACATATCTTTGATTATGTCAATGTATGATACATTTACACCTTTCTTTTCTAAGACTTTTCATAAGATCTCTCTTGGAACTCTATCATAAGTTTTCTCAAGATCGATAAACAGCATATGCAAATCTTATTTTCTTTCTCGATAGTTGTCAATGAGTCTCCTCAAGTGATATATAGCTTCCATGGTCGACCGTCATGACATGAATCCAAATTGATTCTCCGAGATATTAGTCTCTCGATCGTCAATCGAATAATTAAGGTTTGTCGATCGAATGAACAAATAAATTAAGGCCCTTGCTCCGAGCACCATGAAGATTACGGTTGTTGCTCTGCCGGAACGAAAATACAGTGTCTAGATTGGTGGCTCCATTCTCGCATCACTGAGCACCTTTCAGCAAGTAAAACCATGTTCTTGTAGTATTTTACAATGTTATTGCTCGTTGAATATGTCGTTGTGTTTGACTCGAACATTCGTGAATTCATAGATGTGGATCTCCAAGGGAGAGTATGATGAATCTGGGCCCTCGATCGTCCACCGAAAGTGCTTCTGATTCCCCCATGGTTGGTTATATTTCTTCAGGTGGTATTTTATGTTCTTATCTGAATAATATTGTGAGCTCCATTTGATTGAAGGTCCGAATTGACGAGGGTTATGATATTTTTTTCTACAAAGATATATCTGTGCTTTAGATTTCATATTGCATGATTCTCATCCTCCTTGCTCTTATTTGTCTTATGAGCAAAAAAACTTTTAGCTGGCTTGATATTATCTCTATTCGAGCCAAATTCGTCTCCATAGTTTCCATCATAGTTAAAAACACGTTTTAATTACATGAATAAATGTTGTATGCTAAAATTATGGTGAATCTATATACCTAAATGCCTATAAGAATCCATTTCATTTTTATCTTGAGTTAGCTCAACCTTATCCAGACTCTACTCAATTCAAGCTCGACCTGACCTGGCCAGTGTTCATTAGAGCGAAAACTCTATCTGACTTACTCACAATTCTGATTTGTTTCTTTATATGTTAGATTGTGATCTTATTCCATCACAACCTTTTTACTATTTAGCGGGTCTACAGGTCGAGCTGCTAGGCTGCTGCATTATATATATATCCTCTTATGGTGTAATGATCTGCACCATCATGGTTATTCATCTTGATCGTTTATTTCAAATCAAAACTGATCCTCTTCATGAAAAAACAATCATGATTATTGATTTAAAATAAAAAATACTAACACTCTTATTTTCGCTAGATCACGATAGTACCTCCGCTCAGATGGTCATGTAATGATGTGCACGGGCAGTCGGGCAAAGGTACTGTCATGACTTGAGTACTGTCGTAGTTGCACGGGGAGCCCGTGTACGGCACGGGGAGCCCGTGCATGGCATGGGGAGCTTTCATGGTCACCTTACTCAAAACTTGGGCTTGTGATGAATTGATGATATTGTGGTTGCTGACTGTTTCTATGCATACGTTCTAATGAGGGAGTAATTTGTGCCCTCACACTTGGCCGCGTGGGATGCGCGGCTACGTCGTGGCCACGGTTCGGCAAGTGGTGGCCGGCCGGGTGGCCGATCGCCCGCTCCTTTTGGCCATGCGGGATGCGCGTCCGTGGCTAGGTGGGCGGCGACCGACCGTGTGGCCGGCCGCTCACCCCACTTGGTCGCGCTGGACGCGCGGCCGTGGCCAGGCGTGTAACATCCCCAATCCTTCTAGACCCCCTGAAAGTGTTAGTGTAGGGGATGGCCACTGGGACCCCCTTAGGCTAAGGAATCCACTGGGTGCACACCAAGGGCACCCAAATCAACTTAGCCCAAGGTCACCCCTTAGGCCAATTGACCTTCAAGTCACCAAATTGACCTCACTCATAGTACCAGGGAATCACTAAGGGAACCCATTAGGAGGAGAATTGCACCTTGAAGTGAGCTAATTTCATAGAGTTGACCAAAGTCAACCTTAGGTCAACTTTGACCAAATCAAGGAAATTAAGGTTCAATCAACACCAAATGTTCAAATTGACTCCATCCTATACTCTAAATACTTTAAGGAACCTATTGGACCCAAAAGCCCCATCATGTGGTCAACCAATTGACCCAATTTGACCAAAGCTAACTGTAGGTCAACATAGACCAAATCAACTCAATTGTGATTCAATTGGCCACCTAATAATCAAATTGACCTAACACCCCTACTCCTAACCTAATTAGGAACACAATGGACGAAAAGCCCCAACAATTGGTCAACCAATTGACCTAATTATTTGATCAAAGTCAACCCTAGCTCAATTTTGGTCAAATCCACCCTTATGGCTAAATTGACCCAAATGGGGCCACACCATGACCCAAGGACCATTGGAGAATGTCATGGGACCCATGACCACCAAGTGGGACCAGCCACATGCCATGTGGACCATGGTCAAAGTAAAAGTCAACATATTTGGGTTAAGCCCAAATGGAGAGACCTACCCACACACACTTGACCCAACCCAAGATCAATGGGCAGCTGATTGGGATGGCCCAACCTTGGGTTAGCCCAATTGAAATGAAAAAGGAGGAGAGAGAGGGAGGGAACAAAAGAGAAAAAGCAAAAAGCTCCCCCCCCCTTCCTTCCACACTCCACCTCCAATCAGCCTAGGGGCATGCCCTGATTGCTGGAGAGCTGGGCTTGAGCCAGAGGACAGTAGGAGGCAGCCGGTGGCAGGGGGATTGCTCGGCCAAGCTCCACCCGTGAGCTCCAAATGGGCACCTCCCTATACACTCTCCCACAGGTCATTCTGACCACTCCACAAGCTTCAGAAGGAGAGTAGTCGAGCCGGCCTACTGGAGCAGAGCAAACCATGGAGAATCGTGATTGGGAGCAAGCTCGCCGGAGAAACCGAATCCATGGCCACCCGCCGGAGCACGCGTCACCGGGCACCACCAAGGGTTCGTTTCCACTCCTCTCCCCCCCATGCTAGCTTCTTAGATCCCTTAGGCGAGACATCGGGCTCAATTGAGCCCAATCCCATGAGAGGAAACCCAAAATTTTGGAGGTTCTAGAGCATGTTAAATCTCGCCGGAAACGGCCCCTCCGACGGCCTAGTCGCTGCCAAATGATAGCCCCCACCTCAACGGAGGTGGTGGTGGCGTTGGCCGGCCGGGGAGTTGGTCGGGTGGCTGGGAAACGGCCCCGCGAAACCGCCCAACGCAGGTTAATCACCGACGTCGGCTCATTGGGGACGATGGCTATCAGCCGTCGATCACGCGCCATGATTCGCGCTGATCCGCTATCCGCAACCCTATATGTTATATTAAACATTAAATGTTCATTTTCTGAATAAAGTGTAACCCGTTTTGATGTGAAAATTTAAGGGCCTTGGAGGCCTTATCTGAAAAAATGCCCAGATATAGAAACTGTAGATATGGATGTCTATTTTCTATAGGACTTGAGTTCAGACCATTTGGAGTTGTCTAGATCCTTGTAGGGCACATCTACTAGGACTGGGCCTAGACCTAAACAGATATTAAAAAGTAAATATCTCTTAGAATATAACTCCTATGGATATGAAATTTGAACCATAAGTGTATATCCCATAGTACTAACATGTCCCCAAAAATCATAATTTTTGGGGAACATTTACCTAGGGTTTTATTCAATATTCAATTAATCAAATATTTATGATTATTGAGGCTAGGTAGCTCAAAATGCCCCAAATTTTGGGTGGTATGATGCTCTTGTAGGGGTATACCTCAAGAGAGTCTTGGAAGCCTATGTGCATGTGGTGTGCACATAGCCTAGAAATCATGAAAAGGCATTTTTGGAAGGCCTAGCTAGCCCTAATGGCTTGGGGAAAGACTATTATATTTATCATGGTGGCTCACCATGTTGGTTAGTATCATCCTTGGGATGATGGGGATTTTTGGGCACAAAAATCCCCAAGATTTAATTTAATCAAATAAAGGTCATAAACTGTATTAATGAAATATAAGGGGTCAAATGTTTCCGGAAAAATCCAATAATTTGTTATATGCTTAGGAAGGACATGAAACATCCCTGGAAAGTTTGGTGAAAATTATAGAGATGATTTATTTGGTAATTTTCCATTTATTGAAATTGTCACCTTTATGTAATTGTGAAATTTACATGATCACACCTTCATGGAAAAATCTATATCTTTTCCACATAGTATCTTAGGTCATTATAGTTCTATGAAAATTATTTGGGAATTTATGAATAAGCATATTTTTGTGAGTGATTTTATTTAGATATTTAGCTCACTGGAAATTAATTGGTAATATTATAAATATCTATTGGAAAAATCCCCAATTATGATTAGGCTCATGTTATTACCATATAATTCACTGGAAATTATATTGGAACCATTAGTTGATTAATTCTTGTATTTCATGAAGGATTGTATTAATTATGGTCATAAGGAGTTAATTCAAATTAATAGTATAATCAACTTGAAATTTTTTATTATTCTGGATTGACACTTACCATGATCATATTAAGCTATGGAAGTTTTCTTAGAATTTTGTGATGACCGTTGATAGCACATTTTCCTTATAATGACATTATGGTAAATACTCTTATGTATTTATTTAGGGAGTCATACAACCATATAACCTTGTGAAACTCTGCCCATACTTATAATTCAATGATATATTCCTCTGGAAATTTTAATGGGCCATGTGGACTTAGATTTGTAGTACCTCATGAACAAAGTGGCATATGTTGCATTTTTAATTTATATTAATAAATGTCAAATTAATTTGGAAATTCTGAATTTTGGGCCATATCATATTTAGGTAAGTAGGAGCCTATGATAATTATATCTCAGACCTTGATGCTAAGTGTTTAGATGGTCCCTTCTCTAAGAGCATAGATAGTTCAATAGTGGTCTACGTCTAGTAAAAACTGGATTTTTGGAGATTAGACTACTTAACTCATATGGGTCCTGATTTTAGGTGAATCTTATTATTTGGAGTTCATTGTGATTATAAGGATCCATGTGGAGTCACATTTAAGAGTAAGAGTAGAGGGGGAGTCCGTCTTATTGGACGAGGGTTGAGGTGCGTCTAACCCAATTGGGGGAGACGAGTGATGGGGTCTAAGCCTACCTTAAGTAATAAAGTAACTTGGAAAGTGAATTAAAAACCAACCACCAACCTAAATTAAATATCTTGAGAAAGGGGGATGTGGGCTTCTACCCATTGTATTCCCTAATACCGTTGAGAGCCCTTCACGGGGTAGGGTATGCCGCGAGAAGTCCAAGATTCACCCTAAATCGATAATCATAACTAAAAGTAGGCAAGAGTAGCCTAAGTAGGGTGATAAAACATAAATGAATCTCCTCCCATGTGAGGGATGGAGCGGTTCGGAAAAGTGTTAGTCCTGCGAGCGGAAAGCTCGGGTGGACGTAATAACACTATGGAATTGTACAAGGAGGTGTTAGTCCTGCGAGCTGGAGGCTCGGGTGAATAGGATAACACAAAGAGTTATATACTTAGTGGCAAGCCTTCGGTACTAGGCTAGTCGTCACACCGACATTAGTACGATGACTTAGCGGGTGGGGGTGAGTCTAGAGATCCAGGTTGGCTCGATGTCTGGAGGACATGTTTCATTTAAGACCCCTCACCAGGCTTGAAAGTCTGGTGGATTCCAGCAAGAGTACGCGAGAGCTCAAGAGGTGCACCTAGGACGTGTACAGAGGCGTACATGCGGTCTAGGCCAGGTAGTGTGCATACCCGCCTTGTGTTGGGTTGTGCCCGAACCCCCGTCACCGTGAGCCACGACGGTGATACTCGAAACGTTGGCTTCCTTTCAAACAAAGTGGGAACTACAGAGGTATGTGCACATAGAGTCGTGTGAGTGAGTTGCAATGCATGAAAACCATTATAACATCATAAACATACATAGCATAACATACGCACTCGCATACCCACATTAGATAAATTAGTGTGGGCTCTTTTATATGATCGGTTTCCTGGAAATCTTAACTTATAAGTTTGTATGAGCATTCATATAAGTTAAGGTACAATTCTGTGATGGTAGTTAGTTTTACCTTACTTGCGCTGCGTCACTATACCCCGATAACTTAGTTGCGGCGCGCAACATTACTTAAAAAATGGTAGTTTTCTACTGCTCTGACCTACTTTTATTGGGCTCACTAGGGTCTAGTGGCCCAATAAAAGTTGGGATGTTACACATGCACTGCTAGCATAGTTGCTTTACTTTTCATATACATATATATATATATATACATACTAGTTAGACTCCCCTATCACCTGCATTTGTTTACTGCTTGTTTTTCCTCCGTTTCATCCTCCCGCCCGGTACCTAGGAGTTGTGGGGGGAGTTGAGGTAGAAAACGACTTAGTCTTTATGACTAACGGCTGGATGTGGCATAACACCCAGGTCGACGGGGAGACGGACCGGCATACGGAGCAGTAGTTCGTGCAGCAGAACGAGGACATGGAGCATGAGCAGCCGATGCAGCGTACTTTGACCAGACATCAGGTGGATGTCAGTTTTGTAGCTTCCGCATAGGGTTTTGTAATATTGTGAGAGAGAGTTTTTATTATTTGGACTTGTACTAGGCATAAGCCCCTACTCTTTCTACTTTTTGTACTCATTGTGGACTTCATCTATTTCTTATATATATATATGTGCTGAGTTATGTGGACTATGCTTTTCAGTCTTTCTTATTTCTGTTTAGCCTTGTGTGTGATTGTACTAGCCGACAGGATCGATGTCGAGCGATGATGGCTAACTCGGGTGTTGGCATTGTTGTAAGACGGCGGTCCTGGGCATAAGATCTGCCTTGCCCGAGTGAGTCAGGAAGGAGTGAGCCTTACATAGATAAGGAAACACAGATCTTACAAGGCGAGCGGTGGTTGGCACGACGGTTGGCGCAGCGTATCGTGCGCGGTGGTTGGGAGTGGCGGTTAGCGCGGAGGTTGGCGCGGTGGTCGGCGCGGTGGTTTCGGCGTTAGTGGGGTTGACTTGGGTCAACCCACTTCCTCCACTAAAGGAGGTGGGTGATTTGGCTATTCGCAGACCGGATTAGGGAGGCACTATCATTTCCCCCCAAATTCGCGGAGCCCGCTTCTCTTGCAAGAGGAGTATGAGAATTTTTCTTCCCAGTGTATGTGCTGAACCAGAGGAGCGAGTAATCCATTGCAGCCATGCCGGAGGTGAACAGTGTGGTGGAATCGCATAAGGAGGTGCATGGAAGAGACGGAACACGCGATCGTGCACGCTTTTGAGTAAGGTACGTGCGCTAGTGCTTGCGCATCCAAATACATTTGCATCCAAAGACTCAAAAATATGAAATATTAGACATATTTTGATAATGAAGTTCATATGGAGTTAATTTTAAAATAGGGTGAAGCATAACACGACTAACATAACATGCGGTACTAATGGCATTAGCCCAAAAGAGTTTAGACAACCTGTACTTGGAAATCATAACGCGTGATAACTCTTGTAGGGTTCTATTTTTTCTCTTGACAACACCAATTTGTTATGGTGTACGTGGAGCGAAAAATTCATGTTTAATGTCTGAATCTCCACAAAAAGTAGAGAATTTTTCAATTTCATTTTCAAATTCACCTTCATGATCTGAGTGTATGTATTTAATTTTAAATTCATGTTCATTTTGAATTTGTTTGCATAATTTAGAAAATTCAAAAAATGCTTTAGATTTTGGGGTAAGGAATATAGTCCAACAAAATCGTGAGAAATCATCAATCAATAAAAAATGTATTTTCTTCCACTAAGACTACTAACTGGACCAAAGATATCTATGTGAATTAATTGTAGTGGTTTAGTGGTAGGAACATCAGTTTTACTTTTAAATGAAGATCTAGTGAATTTTCCCTTTTGGCATGTGATACATAAAGAAGATAAATTATCATTCAGTTATGGAAAACCTCTAATTAATTTATAGTTAGATAGATTTATAATTATCTTGCTACCAGAATAACCAAGTCTCTTATGCCAAAATTCTAATGCTTAATTCACTGTTTACAACTAGACATTTCATTGGTGATAAAGTAAGATCATTGGAGGCAATAGTGCAAACATTGTGTGGTCTAAGTGCAGTGAATAAGATTTAATTTGTTTTAGCATTAATAATTTTACATAAGTTTATTGATGATTCAAATAATGCATTTAAGCCTTTATCACATAGTTGATTAATTGAAATCAAATTGTGTTTCAAATCATCAACAAATAAAACATTTGAAATTGAAAAAAAAATCCTTACCCACGGTAATGATGCTTATGATCCCTCCTTTGTTATTATATCCAAATGTGACCAGCCCTCCTTTCTTTTCTATAGGCTAAAAACTTATTTTAATTGATCTTCATGTGTTTGGAGCATTCCGAGTCCAAGTACTACATTTCACCTTTGTTCTTAGCCTGCCAACACACATAAACAGAAATATGAAGTAAAGATTTGGATACCCAAAATGTTCTCTCATAGTGTAGGTGGAAACCTTAGGTACCTAGAATTTCTTTAAAATGTGTGGTCCCTTATTTAAGCAAGAGTCACATGCAAGACCAAACTTGTTACAATTGGCACATAAAATAATAGTGGTGGAGGTATTGTAGACCAATTATTGGATGCGGGCTTGTATAGTTGTGTCCTTGGAGATACATGACTAAAGTTGTTACTTGTATAGATGTGATTAAGTCATAGATGCGGGCTTTTAAAGTGGTATTTTTGATTATAAGAATACACATATGTTTAGCAAAGGTATTTTTCCCATTGCCAATTTGAGCAAGAGAAGATTTAGCAGACGTCGACGGGATCGATAGCAGATTGGCGCAGGGAGGGCCGGAGCGGTCCGGCTGCTTCATGGAAGGACGGCGGTGTCGTCCTTCTCAGCAACCGGCGGCGGTGAGGAAGCCGTCGGGCAGCCACACATGAGGAGCGCAGAAGACGGCGACGAACGAACGCCCGTTGAGGCGGCGGGATCGATCGTGAGTCGAGACGGCGGGGTCGAAACGGGAGCGGACAACGGCTAGGGATTTATGCTCTGATACTAAGTTGAATATCACAATCAATAATGATTCATCAAAACCTTACAAGGCTTATATAGAAGCCAGAATAATAATACGAGATTAAGACAGTAAATAAGAGACGACTTGAAATACAAATATAAGACTAAGTTCAACTCTCTCATCATCCACCTCAACCACACTATCTTCCTTGGTTATATTCTTACTTTTTTTTTGCTTTATTGAATGATGTGTTTTAGTCACCAATTCGTTTTCCATGACCACGTCCACATCCTCTCTCGCTTTGGATCATGCGACTCTATTCTCCTTTTTCTTATAGAGAAAATTTTGCATGCAAAGCTTGTTCTATCGATTCTTTCTTTGATTTCTTTAGCATTTCTTCATTAGCTCGCAAGGATCCGATGAACTCTTCAATGTTATGGTGTATGAATATATGGACTTCGATGGCGACTATACCATTTTTAAATTGACTCTAAGGATCGTAGGATCTTTCCAACGACCCTGTCATCCTCCATATGCAACGACTCAAATTCTCCTGTTAATGTTTGGAGACGAACAATCTTCACTCTTTCAACTCCTTTGAAAGAGGCTTGGAAAATTTCCCAAGCTTGCTTAGATAGTTAGATGTGGTTGTGATTGCGACATTCTCGAATATCTTGTCATCAAAATGCTGTTGGGTGAGCGTAAGAGCTTCCCGATCATTCATTATTGTGGTGGAATTTCCTTCTTCGAATCGATTCTCTATGATTTTCTTAACTTCGTAGGCTCCAATCAAAATTTTAATGCGGGTGCACAAATTCTCATGATTATCTTTGGTGAGTAACTTATAATGGAGTTCCATTTGACGATGGGCGGTAGTGAGAGTTGGAGCGGTGAGAATGAGAGCGTTGACAATGGAGCGGTAGGAAATTGAGGGGGGGGGGTGCGTTCTAAAAAAAGTCAAAATGAAGTTTTGGAGCAGAAGCGGCAGAAATTGGATGGTTCGAGAGAGCCGCCCCTTAGAGTTCACTGGCTGAAATTCTGAATCTCTGATAAGACTTGCATCTGAACTTGAATCTTTCTGAATCATAAATCTTGTGCATCAAACAACGACACATTCACCTTTCATTTGTTGCGGCTTATGTCATTACATGAATGAATCTTTTTGGCCAAACTCTGGATTAGATTAATAATTCTTGCTGTTTCTGTTTGATCACTTACTTACCTGTTTCGCTATTTGCACCTTCTGAGTATCAGTGTAAGCTTCATTTCTGATCTTTAATTAGTTTTATATTTACTTATATCTTTGTCAATGTTCTGAGGCTTTTCCTTCTTGTTTTGGAATTGCCTTAGCGTTCGTGTCTGCGTCGCCTGCTCCTCGAGCCCGCTCTGCGTCCAGTTCCCGCTTCTGGAGATTTAGCTTCTGTCGTGTCAAGTTTTAAGTTTATGTTTCATTTCATTTATTGTCAGACATTTCTTTTATGTAATAATTATGCTCAGTAAGTCATGGACAACTGCTAGGCTATTAATATATGTACCAGATTTAAAATTATTAATGCATGCGCATTTTCCTTGAAATCATCATTGCATGAAAATTTGCATCAGAACTTGTAACATGAGTTTTATTAAAATGCATGTCCATCAAATTTTTGCAGCCATATTTTAAAGTTTCCGCATAAAAACAACATATTTTACTAAAAAATACTTATTTTAAATCTAATTATTAGAATCTCTGCTCCCGCCTAACAGACATGGATTTCCATTCGCTCATGCCTGTGGCATCACGGTCCGCCCCAAAGCACACTCTGACTTTTATTGAGACGGATAATGACAGTAGGCATTCTTATAATTTCGACACACATCTATAGTTTAAAAAAAGTTATTTGTACAAAATTATAATATATATTGTCACCCTTGTGCATATATTCGCCAACCAAATCAAATGTTCGCGAGAAAGATATATATATATATTTTTAAAACAGAAAATTATTCGTTAGTTGATTAGTTCTCATTTTCTGTTGTATTGTTTTTAAAAGATATATATAGGGTTCCTGTGTGGATATATCAAAGTGCGAAGATGCGAAGAATCAATCTCGACCGTTGATCAGGGACATATCCTACGGCGGTGGCGATTTCGAGCGGCGGCGACTTCGGCGACGACCGGCGCGACAACGGAACAGCACAGGCTTGTTCCCTGGTTCTTCCCGACCACAGCGAACACAGCGGCGAGGAACTTCACTCCGGTGGCCGGCGGCTGCCGGAGGCCTCGGGCGGCCGGTGGCCGGCGAGCCCGAGGCAGCCGGCAGCCGCTGTCTTTGCACAGTGTTCGCACCATTTTTATTTGCACCTGAATCGATCTCTATATATATATATAGATATATATTAATCTATATACTATTCTAAAAAGAAGTAGCGTGGTCTGCGATTAGCATGAAATAAAAATTCATTCAAAAAATCTGGACCCTTAATTATGATTCGATAATTAGGAGCCGTCGGATTAAGTAGGATCTTAATTACCGATGCCCTAGCTAAAAGCCACGCCTCTCGCGTTTTCCTTCCTTCAAAACCTCCTTGCCGGCGCCTACCCTAACCCATCCGCGATCTCTCGCGTTTTCCTTTCTGCAAAACCTCCTCGCCGCTCCTCAAACGACAACATCGCAAGGATTCCGCGAGGCTTCATCTCTTGCACGCGATCCCGCCGCCTTCTCCTGCTGCCACGCCTCTCCTCCTCTTCTAGATCATCGCTGCTTCAGATTGAAGGCACTTAGTACATTCTCCTGGCCATCGCCAACCAACCGCTCACTGCAAATGAATTCTCTTCTCAGGTAAACTAAAACTTTTCCTCCATTACTCCCACCCCCAACATTTAGGACCATTTTCCCATACCTAAAATCTGCTCCGCCATTACTCCCACCCTTGACAGCTTACTTCAACATTCACCAAAACTGGACTCCTACGGGAAACGATCAAATGCTTCAGAGAAAAACTAGGTAAATGTATACTCCTTACTTATTAATTTGTCTCCATCCAAATCTGAAACTTTGATGGATTTCAATCTTCAAATAAATTTGCTCATGCCCTTGCAGTGACTCCACAAGAGATCTTACCTCTTTATCACCATTTCTGCCATCTAGATCGAAGCAGTAGTGGATTCATCCCTTTGGATGAGTTCTTATCGATTCCTGTATGCTGTCAATCCTCTATCCCAGATTTCTCAGTTATTTTAATCTTCCAAATAAATGCTTTCTCCTGATTTGTGCGAATAAATTTGGGATTTCTGCAGAGGCTTCCATGGATGCCTACTGGCTTGAACTTCAAGGTGACCGGATCTTTCATGACCTAGCAACAACAGCAGGTAGTTGGTTCTCTGTAATTTTTTAGCACTTTGAATCAATATTTTTATACCTATATTTGGAAGGAAACTAAGAAAATTATTTTAAGAGAAGCCATGAATTAGGGAGACTTGCTTCGCCTTCGTAAACATTATAATTACCCAAAAAATAACCCAGCTCCGTCTTAACTGATCATAAGATTCTTGGTTTCTATTTCTTCAAAATAATCCACTTAAGTTACACACCGTTAATTCTCATTAAATTTTGATTCCTCCTGCTTTGGTGATGAAATTGAATGGATTTTCAGGATTAAAATTTTATTTTATAGTCATCTACTACGTATTTTATAGTGATTCTGGTGGGGTTAAGACCACGTGTTTGACAGGTTCACCCTGTTGTCATTGATTTTAAATAATTTTTTTGGAAATCCTTAAGAACTGAACTGCTTCGCGGCAACCCTGTTCCGTGACCACGAATATGTATGATCTTATATCAAGTATGATCTCATATCATGTCAATGACCACGAATACGTGTGATCTTCATTTTTCACTGGGATCATATTCAGTTTTAACTCCCCCAACTTCAGCTTTTTAACTCCATATGTAAAACTCCACCAACATGCAGTGACACCATAATCATATTCAGTTATGGCTTATTTCCATATGTAAAACTTCAGCGAACTTATAAGAAGTTCCAAATTATTTACTGAACGATCTACTAGATATTGGGAGGAATGTGGCCAAACTAATTCAGTCTATGCTTCATTTTCTCTGAACTTATCTTATATTTTTCTCTTACCAAGAAATGTTGAAGAAGACGCTAAGCGATAGGGATGGATTGTTTCCAAAATATTCATGATGAAATATTTTTTGGGAGATGGATTGGTGGCAATAATGGGTCAAAAATGGGTGAGGCACATAAAATTGGCAACTTTGGCCTTCTGTTCTGAGATCTTGCAGGTAGCATTTTTCAAGTTTTTCTTTCTATCACTTTAATCAAGTCAACAAATTTCCCTCCATCATGAAGTTTCCAGGTGAAGAGCATTGTGAAATAATCGTTCCACTAGGTAAATTTTGCTCCATTTCTTTTCTAGATTTCGATTTGATTTTGGCTATTCTTATTGTTTTTTTTTGTTGAAACTCTGTGGAACATCATTTATTTCATTGTACCGCATCCGTTTTCATATGTTTTGATTACTTAGTAGAATAAAACAGATACAATGTATCTGTGCAAGTGTATCAGAGCAAGTGACGGCAGTGAAAAAATCGTTAAGATATTAGGCAGAATCAATATACAGCATAATTGAATAAGCATTAGGGGAGCTTATAGAATAGAGTTTGCAAAATCAATACACCTTCACAAATAAGGACATTAGGCAGATATTTATATATATATATTTTTTAAAATGCTAATTTTATTCATATATCTTTCTTGGAAATTGCTTCAATTTAATGAAACAATTATCTTTTGGGTAAATTATCTTAATGTTCCTGTTCTGTAAATTTGCTGGACTATAGCCATCCATACATATTGATTTCAACCACCTATAAGGATCACGATGAGTAATATATTCCCAATGAATCTCTGGAAAAATACTAGAATGTCAGCAATATGAAACTTGAATGCCAGCAATATGAAATGGGTAGACCAACACAGATTTCTATATTGATTTTAATTTTCAGTACTCTTCATTTCAAAATCTTGATGGCAGTATTTCTACACAACTGGGATTGGCTTTGGCATGAGGTTGAATTCGTGACAACCAAGGCAACTGGCTGTGGATCTACTCATAACATGGGTATGTTATTCATAAAATTGGTATGTTATTTATTTTTGCGGTTGAAATTGGCAAATTTTCATTTATAGGATGATTACACATTCATGTTCTCATTCACTGAATAAGGTTATTCAAATTTACACAAATATATTTATAGTGCTTTAAAACTAATAATATAATATATGTAGTTTTAGAAAAAAAATTACATTAGAATTCAACTATATATGCTGCATAACAAGATTAATACTTCTGAAAGACCATAAGTAATTTTGGACTTTGTAGTTATTTGCCTGAAGAGGAATTTAGTAGAGACGAATGGAACCCGTCCACCCTTGAGTGCAACTCCCAATCAACCTCTAATTAGAGGACAGATCAAAAATGTGCTGGCATATAATGCAATGATTCAGGGATACATAAAATGTGTCTTATCGTTAAGATCAAATAATTTGTAACATGTAGCCCCCCACGATAAATGTCACCCTCCACGACAAATGCCGCCCTCACGACAAATGCCGCCCCCACGACAAATGCCGCCCCCACGACAAATGCCGCCCCCCACGACAAATGCCGCCCCCACGACAAATGCAGTCCCCCACGACAAATGCCGCCCCCCACGACAAATGTCGGCCACACGATAAATGCCGCCCCCACGATAAATGCCGCCCCCACGACAAATGCCTCCCCCACTACAAATGCCTCCCCAACTACAAATGCCGCCCACCACGACAAATGTCGCCCACCACGACAAATGTCGCCCCCACGACAACTGTCGCCCCGACGACAAATGTCGCCCCGACGACAAATGTCGCCCCCATGACAAATGTCGCCCCCACGACAAATGTTGCCCCCACGACAAATGTCGCCTTGGATCGGGCCGTTTTAATTATTTGGCGTCTGGATGCTTCCACGTGTCTTTACTGATGCTGCAGCTTGGCTTTATTTGAATTAAAAAGTATTGCTCTGGCACGATGAATGAGACAGTTGTCCTGGCGCCGTTTCTACGTTTGATAACTGGCTTCTTCTGGGCCGTTGGATCCTTTGTATTTGATCCACGCTGTGAACGTTACACATACATATATTCTCCTTCTTCTCATCAAGCTCAAGCTTCAAATACCTAGAAAAATGAATAATCAATCAAAATATTTATGAGAACTGTAGGAAGAAGGCATAAAAGCATAAATTTGTACAACATGTTACAGGACAGAAATAATGAATGAATGTGTAATAAATGCATAAATATGTACAGATGGAAGCATCTATTCGCAGATCACAGTATTTCTTTGTAATACATATGTCATGGGCGGAGAAGACATATGTCATGGGCGAGATGTCATGGGCTGAGAAACAAAATTGATGGGCCAATGTCATGGTTGACGATGTAGAAGTCACCTTCTCGGCTTCTCCTTTTATGTAGGAATAATGTCTCTCTTCTTTTTCTTCCTAGAACCTATTCGCTTTTTCTACTCAGTTCCAAATGAAGGTAAACATGCATATTGCATATTGATCCAATCATTTATTTCAACATGTTGTAAAACATAAGTTGAAAAAATTCCAATTAAATTCTTACATGTTGCAACCATTCACCCCAGTCTCAGATAAGTAATTCATCTAAGCTAAAAATAACTTAAAAGACTACTAAGGAACGCTTTAGTTGATACATAGAGTAATAAAATTTAGTAGGTCTAGTGAGTTTAAAGTAAAAAAATGCTGCATAAAAAGTGAAAATATATAGGTTAAGTGATAACCTATCATAGTACGTCTACTAAAACTTTTGAATTTTATGAATTTCCATCATTATTTTTATTATAAGAATATGATGTAATTACACACGGGCGATCGAAGCCCGTGTGTGTCTATATATATATATCTATACTATTTTAAAAAGGAATACTGCGGTCTGCGATTAGCATGAAATAAAAATTCATTCAAAAAATCTGGACCCTTAATTATGGTTCGGTAATTAAGAGCCGTCCGATAAAGCAGGGATTTTTATATATGCACCTTCAATTCCTCCCCATCCCCGCACACTAACCCGCACCCTCCCCCGATACCAACTACGCTGCCCCGAAGCCCTACCCCGTTCCTCAGCAGATGCGCTCTATAGTGATCCATCGTCGGCATCCTCTCCTCTCTCCGCCAACGAAGGTCTCCGAATTCCTTCGCACCACCGAGTCCTCCCGCACCGCCTCTCTTCTGATCGCAAAGGACTTCAACACATTTCAGGTTCTCCGCCTTGACTGGTTTCGAGCCTCGCAGAATCCATTGCCGCAATCGATTTATCGCTTCTGGTCTCGATCGATCTCAGGTATTCTCATTTCCCCACTTCCGACTTCTCCTCCGCCTCCTCTAGGTATTCCCATCGCTTGCTTCCCGTCGCACCTCAGATTTCACTCCTCTTTGTCAATCCACACCTCGCCGCCTCCGCAAAAACCCTAGCCGAATCTCCTAGCGGCCTCCGTGGAAGTCTGTCGCTGACCGTGGAAACCAGGGGCGCCTCCTCCTTTTTTATACGCATCTTCGTCTCCTCCCTGGACCTGGATGACAAGACGGAGCTCCTTCTCTCATCGACACAACCTGCTCCTCCTTCACATCTCAAGGTAAGGAACTCCCCCCCTCTATATACTTCTCCTTCAACGTTGTCGCTTTGGGCGTTCTCCTTTTTCGTTGATGACAAGCTGTCGAATCTAGCTGCTGTTAGTGATTTTGGTGTCCTGTTTTGATAATCACCAATGCTGATTTCTCCATCTCCCCCATCTCTCAGTAAGCCCCTTTCTTTCCTCTTCTTTATTTCGTGGTAATGATACGTAGAGGGCTAATATTGCCATGGAAAAAAAGGGTAGAATGCTGAGCTTGGTTTGACTTGAATTTAAAGGTTTAATTCCTCTCAGGAAAGTGGGATGGAGGCTTCTCTCCTTCCAATAATCATTTGACCAAGAACATGCTAATATTAGAGTTGCCATGAGTAATTTTACAGGTTTTATATTCTGGAAGGTTCATAGTTATACTTAGGAATTGGGTTCATGGTGATACTTTCATTTTTATTTAGAAACCCTGTAATGAGGTGTATATAATATTTTTTTACCAAATGCTCACAAGGTCTTTGATCAAATGCCCAAACTACACATCAAATTTTTTTAATTGAATTTCATTTTGCAGGAATAGAAGAATTGGATAGGTTAAAATGGTAGATCGTGAAATTGGGTTATCAATTCACACCACTCCTTCGCCAGCTATCAAAGTTTTGTCCATGACGGTTGATATTAAGGTTTGTTCACACTATGGTATTCTAATCATTATGTTTTGAGGCATTTCATGATGTTTAGCAAGAGGTGTGACAATTCATAAGCCAATGAGTCATTATATGTTGTTTATATGAACTGCAGTAGGTTGTAGTTTTAAAACTACAGCAGGACTGCAGTCTGCAACATAAAAAAAACTCATTTTATTCATGGTTTGTAGATTAGTAGAGGAGGTGTTTGAGAAGATCAGTAATCCTAATCTATTCATTTAATTTATAGATTTATAAGCACTAACTTATTCTTAATAATCAACTAAGCTAAATCAGCAAAACAATGCATACAATTAGTGCATTGTTGAGTTTTTTTTTTAAAATATTGTAGCTGTCTAATGTTCTATTTAAAATAATATAGCAAAATTATGTTTTTCCAAACATTAATTTTTCAAATCTCCAATGAGGATTTCTATTATGCCCAAATTCATATTGTTCAACTCTTACTATTGTGCCCATCACGGATAAACTTTTAAACAATTCTTACAACTAATTTTGTTTCTGGCAGCATTCTTCCAAATTATATTCATAGTAACATTAGGACTGCGGAGGTGAGTGATCATATTGATCAGAGGCATCACCAACAAATGTTATGCGACATATCCTCCATGTTCTTCTCTCTCTAACAACTGCTTCAATTACTCCTCTCATAATCATTTGTTATTAATAGAACATAGCTGGGTAAAACTCATTCTAAAAATCCAGGTAACTGCCATATTTGTGTGAAGCTGAAGGTAACAAGTTAAGAATTTTCAAAATGGTATATCCACTCAAAAGAGTTGTGAGCTCGATGGAGCTTATTTCAACATAAATAATACTTACCGGTATGTGAAAGGATCTACACATCAAAATGTACTGAAATAATATATGTTTGATTATTTCTTTAGTTCTACTGATTAACTCAATCTGGCACTGCCTTATCCTGTCGTGATATAGAGCAAGGTAATTTTGGATTTATAGGTAATGGTTTTCTTGCCATTGTTTATTTTAAATCTATGCAATGTCTCACCGGTGTAATTGCTTTTATAGGTAATGGATTTATAGGTAATGGTTTTCTAACAATTTATTTGACTGCTAATCCTATTGCTTTAACGAAAAAACCAGGATAATGTAATTGTATGCGTCTTGGTTTTAAATACAAAGGCTATTTTTAACAATTTATTGCTCTCTGCCTCATGTAATCATTCATATTATTCAATTTTATTTAGTACTGCATCCAACTCATCCATGTCTTTTGCCGGAGCAGAGCGGGCGTTTGTTTCAAGCGAGGACATTGCGGGGCGAACACGCATAAATGATAAGGTTATAAAATTTATTTTTTTGTGCCTAAGTTGTTAGATTTTTTGCTGTTTGTATTTTCCTACACTTCTGCTTAACCTTTACACGCCTTTACTTCGAGGTCGCTATGTACTGGACATATTAAAAAAAAAAATTAAGTTGAATAAGAGTTCAATGCAACACTTTTAGTGATTGAGATTTCCATTTTTCATATCTGCCTAGGCTTCATTTTTTGCTTACATTTTAGGAGTGCCTTTCTTGCTTACATTTCAGGAGTTCTATGTAGTTTTTTGCTTTCAAGATGTACCTAATTCAAACATCAATCTAATGATTTATTCTCATTTTTGAATGATATCATATTATAGAGCAAGGTCAAAGACATAATTGGTGTCGAAGAGATCTGACATTGACACAATCAGAGAGAAGCTACGCAGGAAAAAATGATAGAAATAATTGACAAATAATTTTCACGTACTATACATGAACTCGGGTACTAATTCCAATTATACTTGCTTTTATATTCGTTATTTTTAGGTGTGCTTTGAGGTATTAGTCAATTAGTGACTAAGCAAAGCACATTAGCCTATGTGTTGAATGCATATCGATAAACTCTATTTTTGAACCCCTGTTAACATATCCAAATACAGTTATGAAACTTTTTTCCACTTAAAGGGAGGTGTTGATGATGGAGAGCAACATTTTTCTGCATTCAAAATCTAAATTGTAAGTGAAAATTTACAGAAGATCAATAATCATATGTTGATGTTATTAAAGCAGCTAACATAAACAGAGTATACCATATGTAAACTAAACAGAACATCCCCAACCCAGCCCACTTCCCACGACAAATGTCGCCACCCACCACAAATGTCGCCCCCCACGACAAATGTCGCCCCTACGGCAAATGTCGCCCCCACGACAAATGCCCGCCGATTGTACTCACATAGGGCCGGAGGCCCGTGCCGTTCGACTCGTATATATATATCTATACTATTTTAAAAAGAAATACTGCGGTCTGCGGTTAGCATGAAATAAAAATTCATTCAAAAAATCTGAACCCTTAATTATGGTTCGGTTATTCCCAATCGTCCGATTAAATATATATCTCTATATACGCGGCTTCTATTCTCCCGACTCCCGACCTTCTATTCTCCCCGCCGCAACTGCGCCCTACTCTCCCCTCGCGATTTTCACGGCTCTCGCCCTAAATCCAAGTGGAAACCACTCGCTCCTCCTCCGATCTAACTCCACCGTGACATCCATTGCTGCTCCGCCTCCGATCAAGCATCTAACTCAACCGACACTTCCGTTTCCCCTCCTCTGTGACCAAGGATCTCAATCCACCGGGACTTCCATGGCCGTTCAAACGACAAATCGACTCAGAGTATGCTTTCTCTCTTCTACTCTACTCTTCTCTTCATCTTCATTATATTTATTTCCATCCGGGTCGTCCCTTACCGCTGCGTTGGGTAGCTTCCTCTGCTCCATCCAGACCCAATCAGCTCTGGTTCTCATTTCCACTGGATCAGGAAGCAGACACACATGCCAGGTATCTTTATATGCTTCGTTAGGGCATCCGACGGCTTCCACTTGCTCTTCACCTTAGGCCTTCATCCAATGTGCCTCCTCTACACATGTCCATTAGGGTTTAATTATTTCACAGTGAAGCCATTCTTCGTATAAAGCCCTACAGTTACATATGTTATACCAAGGAACAATGTTAGGTATATACATTGGATTTTGCTGGAATTACAATGACCAATTAGTTTTTAATTAGAGTATGAACTTTATAATTACTAATGAGCCAACAGAAGTGACCAATGTTTGCTTATTTTTATGTTGCTCATTTTTGCGCATTTGTTGTGCAAGGTCTATTATATATTGGTGTATGAGTTTGAAAATTTTAATTAACTGCTGTTGAATATATGGGATGCCTAGAATGTGTGGATAGTGATTGTTTTTATTCTTCATTGGGTATTGTTTTCCCTACAAAAGTATATAGCTACGTCCCTATTAGCTCCGTGCAATGATTTCACACTCTCAATTGGTAAGCATTCATTTAACGATGTCCTTGACATTCATGTTGCCCCTATTATTTCCAACCGTTTTTCTTTTGAAATGCCAATATGACAATATGACAAAGTCCATTTTATATTACTCTCCTTTTATATTGTTTATTGGAGTGAGCTTATGAGCAGATATTTTAATCTTGACTTCAACAGTTTCAGGTATATGGTGTTGAAAATTTGCATTCTGGGTTACTGGACAAGCCAGAAGAAAAACCTCTAACGATATGAATGACTTTCTAATGTGTTTAGCTGATTAGGGTTGAGGTGGACATGCCCATCCTCCGTGGCATTGACTCATTGAGAGTGACATGGACTTTGCTAAGCAGTTGATGGCTGAAGAGTCCGTATTAGTTTTTCCAGGTTAGCATTTCAATGGACTAAGCTGATTTTTTGCTTACCTTTTTCATCTGCATCATTTCTTAAACTTTGGTTGGTGTATATATGCTTGGACAAATTAAGTTCCGATGACTTACTTGACATCATATAGTCGACATTTTCAATAAAAAAACTCATTTAAAGTGTTTCATGAGCTTTATCTGAGTTGGAGAAGTAGTGTGTGAGGATACTAATTACTAAATAAGACATTTGCAATCACCATAACTACTTCCAAATTGCTAAAGAACAGTATACCAGTTCATTGCCTCAAACTACAATTCAAAAAATGCATATGAAACTAAAATGCCAAAGCTTCGCATGTAAAATCAATGCGAGCTTTATTTAGTTTTGTGTAGTCCAAATATGATTTTTCTTATTAAGTTCATTTGTCAATTCTTATAGTTTGATATTGAAAATAATAGGAGAAACACTATCAATCCGAGCTTTATTTAGAATACGTTGAGCGAGTTTTTATGCGACTTTTTAATCACAAGCTCTTCTTGAATTTACAATTAGAAAAACAATAGTCTTGAAATGGTTTCCAACTAAACTTTTGATGCTTCTTATACAGTAGTCATTCAATCATTTCCCTTTCTTTATCACCTAATCACACCGATAGATCAATGTGGACGACGGAGCAAGACCAATATCTAATTGGCCGTCATCATCACTATCAAATCGGGCTGTCGCCGCCAATAACAAATGTCGCCCATATGACAAATGTCGACCCCACGACAAATATCTCCCCACATAATAAATGTCGCCCCTTATGACAAATGTCATCGCCCACGACAAATGTCATCCCCCACGACAAATGTTGCCCCCCACGACCAATGTCCCGCCCACGACCATTGTCGCCACCCACGAACAATGTCGCCCCCACTACCAATGTCGCCGCCCATGACAAATATCGCCACCACGACAAATGTTCCCCCATGACAAATGTTCCCCCACGACAAATGTCGCCCCCCACGATAAATGTCGCCCCCACGACAAATGTCGCCTTGGATAGGGGCGGAGCCCCGTGCCTTTCACTCGTATATATATATATTAATATATATCTATATTAATAAGCCTCTTCACTTCCTCCGCTGTCAAGCATCTCGGTCACGCAGCGAAATTACCCTTTTGCCCCTACACGGCCGCAAAATTTGCGGTTCACGCGGGGTGGGTCGGGTGCGCGCGACGCGGTCTGGTCGGATGCGGGCGGGCGCGTGCTGGTGCGATCCGGGCGCGAACGCGGACGGGTGCGCGCGGGCGGGGTCGTGTGCGCGCGGGCGGGGCTGGGTTGGTGCAGGCGGGGGTTCGGAGTTCTTCGATAATTAGACGGGGCTCTGCTTTATGAAGAGCGGAGCCCCGCTCTATTTCGCGATGTGGGACTAATGAAGGTCTACATCGCGTCCGCGGATAGTCCCACATCGCGAAATACAGCGGAGCTCCGCTGTTCATAAAGCGGAGCTCCGCTTTATTCTCGAACAACTCACAACCCCCGCCTGCACCGCCCGTCCGCGCCAGCACCCATCTGACCCGCACCTGTCCCAGCCACATCGCCATGACAAGTAAGCGTGCAGGGCCCGTTTTTAATGCTATTTTTTTATTTATATATAATAACGTTAATATTATTTATATATTATAATATTATTATAACGTTATTATATATAATATTATAACGTTATTTATTATATATAATATTATAATATATATAATATAATAATATAATAATATATATAATATAATAATATTATATTATTATATTATTATATTACAATATTACAATATTATTACAATGTTGCAATGTTGCAATGTTGCAATGTTGCAATGTTGCAATGTTGCAATGTTGCAATGTTGCAATGTTGCAATGTTGCAATGTTGCAATGTTAAAATATGGTCTTGCAAGAAAAAAAAGTAAAAGAAAATCAAGAAAAATATGAATTCAATTCCCCCCGTGTCTCCCGCGTCGTCCGCCGGCACGCCGCACCCGGCCGCCGTTGCCCCTTTCACTGCCGGAAGTGGATGGCTCGGATGATTCCGGCAGCACTGCTGGTCGAATGCATTCGTCGTTTCTGTAAGAGTTAGCGGTGGGAGGCGCCGCCGGCCGCTGAAATCCGGCGGATGTGCTCTGTTCAACCGGCAGGCCAAAGAGCCGATTGTAGAAAAGGGCGGCGTGGCGCACTTCTTGAGTTGTTTTGCCGGGTAATTCGGCGGCGCATCTTGCCCACCATTCAGGTGTATCTTCATAATCCGAGCTGTTCTGGAATATGAGGTTGGTCAAGCAAAAGACTTCCTCCTCCGTCCATTCGGGGGGGGGGGGGGAGTGGGCGACTGGCCGGCCGTGATAAAGGGTTGTCGGGCTGCGGATCACTGGACGGCCGTGGAGATGAGGGAGCCTGTGTTCCGGATTCTTTCCGGCGAGAGCTCCGCTTGCAAGGAGGCATGGCGCCGACTGGTTATACGAACGAGAGCAAAATGGGAGAATGATAGCGTTTAATGGGGGAGAGAGAGAAGGGTGCGATTAGACCGTTAAGATATATATATATATATATATATATACGAGCATCTTCGCACGAGCTACGCCCCTGCTCGATGCTCTCGGGCGGCCTTCGGCCGCATCAATGCGGGCTTCGCCCGCAACCAAGCGGGTATTATACAATTATACTATTATACTAATATACTAATATAATAATATACTAGTATACTATTATACTATTATACTATTATACTATTATACTATTATAATACCCGCTTGGTTGCGGGCGAAGCCTGCATTGATGCGGCCGAAGGCCGCCCGAGAGCATCGAGCACGGGCGTAGCCCGTGCGAAGATGCTTGTATATATATATATATATCTTAACGGTCTAATCACACCCTTCTCTCTCTCCCCCATTAAACGCCATCATTCTCCCCTTTTGCTCTCGCTCGTATAACCAGTCGGCGCCATGCCTCCTCGCAAGCGGAGCTCTCGCCGGAAAGAATCCGGAACACAGGCTCCCTCATCTCCACGACCGTCCAGTGATCCGCAGCCCGACGACCCTTTATCACGGCCGGCCAGCCGCCCACTCCCCCCGAATGGACGGAGGAGGAAGTCTTTCGCTTGACCAACCTCATATTCCAGAACAACTCGGATTATGAAGATACACCTGAATGGTGGGCAAGATGCGCCGCCGAATTACCCGGCAAAACAACTCAAGAAGTGCGCCACGCCGCCCTTTTCTACAATCGGCTCTTTGGCCTGCCGGCTGAACAGAGCACTTCCGCCGGATTTCAGCGGCCGGCGGCGCCTCCCACCGCTTACTCTTACAGAAACGACGAATGCATTCGACCAGCAGTGCTGCCAGAATCATCCGAGCCATCCACTTCCGGCAGTGAAAGGGGCAACGGCGGCCGGGTGCGGCGTGCCGGCGGACGACGCGGGAGACACGGGGGGAATTGTATTCATATTTTTTCTTGATTTTCTTTTAGTTTTTGTTCTTGCAAGACCATATTATAATATTATAATATTATAATCAAGAAAAATATGAATTCAATTCCCCCCGTGTCTCCCGCGTCGTCCGCCGGCACGCCGCACCCTGCCGCCGTTGCCCCTTTCACTGCCGGAAGTGGATGGCTCGGATGATTCCGGCAGCATTGCTGGTCGAATGCATTCGTCGTTTCTGTAAGAGTTAGCGGAGGGAGGCGCCGCCGATCGCGGAAATCCGGCGGAAGTGCTCTGTTCAGCCGCCAGGCCAAAGAGCCGATTGTAGAAAAGGGCGGCGTGGCGCACTTCTTGAGTTGTTTTGCCGGGTAATTCGGCGGCGCATCTTGCCCACCATTCAAGTGTATCTTCATAATCCGAGCTGTTCTGAAATATGAGGTTGGTCAAGCGAAAGACTTCCTCCTCTGTCCATTCGGGGGGGAGTGGGCGGCCGGCCGGCCGTGATAAAGGGTCGTCGGGCTGCGGATCACTAGACGACCGTGGAGATGAGGGAGCCTGTGTTCCGGATTCTTTCCGGCGAGAGCTCCGCTTGCGAGGAGGCATGGCGCCGACTGGTTATACGAGCGAGAGCAAAAGGGGAGAATGATGGCGTTTAATGGGGGAGAGAGAGAAGGGTGCGATTAGACCGTTAAGATAGATATATATATACGAGCATCTTCGCACGGGCTATGCCCGTGCTCGATGCTCTCGGGCGGCCTTCGACCGCATCAATGCGGGCTTCGCCCGCAACCAAGCGGGTATTATACTATTATACTATTATACTATTATACTAATATACTAATATACTAATATACTAATATACTAATATACTATTATACTATTATACTATTATAATAGTATAATACCCGCTTGGTTGCGGGCGAAGCCCGCATTGATGCGGCCGAAGGCCGCCCGAGAGCATCGAGCACGGACGTAGCCCGTGCGAAGATGCTCGTATAAATATATATATATATATATCTTAACGGTCTAATCGCACCCTTCTCTCTCTCCCCCATTAAACGCCATCTTTCTCCCCTTTTGCTCTCGCTCGTATAACCAGTCGGCGCCATGCCTCCTCGCAAGCGGAGCTCTCGCCGGAAAGAATCCGGAATACAGGCTCCCTCATCTCAACGGCCGTCCAGTGATCCGCAGCCCGACGACCCTTTATCACGGTCGGCCAGCCGCCCACTCCCCCCCGAATGGACGGAGGAGGAAGTCTTTCGCTTGACCAACCTCATATTCCAGAACAGCTCGGATTATGAAGATACACCTGAATGGTGGGCAAGATGCGCCGCCGAATTACCCGACAAAACAACTCAAGAAGTGCGCCACGCCGCCCTTTTCTACAATCGGCTCTTTGGCCTGCCGGCTGAACAGAGCACTTCCGCCGGATTTCAGCGGCCGGCGGCGCCTCCCACCGCTAACTCTTACAGAAACGACGAATGCATTCGACCAGCAGTGCTGCCGGAATCATCCGAGCCATCCACTTCCGGCAGTGAAAGGGGCAACGACGGCCGGGTGCGGCGTGCCGGCGGACGACGCGGGAGACAAGGGGGGAATTGAATTCATATTTTTCTTGATTTTCTTTTAGTTTTTTTTCTTGCAAGACCATATTTTTCTTGATTTTTTTTTCTTTGACTGTCCACAATTTGCAACATGATTTTCAAATCCGTTTTGAGACAACAAAAACTTGTGCTCGTTTGCTTCATAATTTTTAATTTAAGCTGGGGATTACATATTTACCCAATCACTGTCAAACCCTGAAAATCATGGTTACAAACTTTCTTGCAAATGCTCACTTTCCAGAGCGCCGTGACTTTTCTGCTCGGGTTCGGGGCGCTCGCCTTGAACGGCGCAGCACTTCTTCCCTGGTGAGAATCGTGCGTGGGAGGAACCTGTCAAGTAGTAGAAAAGAAGTGGCGGAGTGTAGAGAGAGAAGCTCTGAGGAGAGGAGGAAATGAAGAGAGAGAGAGTGGAGGAGAGAATGAGAGCTCCCTTTGAAAGGAGGCATAGGGGGGTATTTATAGGGCTTTGGAGTGGAAGTTACGGTGGTTACGGTGGTTATTGTGGATAACCACCGAACGGAGGGCCGAGATCGTTTATGACGATTGGAGGGCCGTGATTGCGTGAGACGATCGGAGGGCTGCCGAGGCCTGGAGAGATCGGATGGTGGAGAACAAAGGGCGGCGACGGCGGTGGCCGGCCATGGGTGGCTGACCGCCAAGGGGTGGCCGACCATGGAGGTGGCCGACCAAAAGGGGGACCGGCCAAAGGGGGCCGGCCATGGCCGCCAGCCACAAAGGGGGCGGCCGGCTGGCCGGCCAGCGGTAACGGCCGGCGGTGGCCGGCGGCGGCGGCCGGCGGAGGCGGCGGCCGGCGGAGGCGGCGGCCGGCGGCGGAGGCTGCGGCCGGCGGCGGCGGAGGTCGGCCGGTGGAGGCGCCGACCGGTGGAGGCGCCGGCCGGCCGGCCGGTGGTGGCGCCGGCCGGCCGGCCGGTGGTGGCGGCGCTGCCGCGGCCGCTGGAGGCGGCGGCCGGCCGGCCAGTGGTGGCGGCCGGCGGCGGCGGCCGGCGGCGGCGGCGGTTGGCGGCGGTTGCGATCCCGCGCGGGGTGGTTGGGATCCCGCGCGAGGTGGTTTTGGATCGTTGCGCGGTGGTTTGGATCCGCCGCGTGGTAGTGGGATCCGGTGCGGGAGAGTGGGATTCGGTGTGCGGTGGTTTCGGGATCCGCCGCGCCGTAATGAGATCTAGCGCGCGGGAATGGGATCCGGTGCGCGGGAGTTATTATTTTTCCCATAAATAGGGGGGAACCCATAATTTGCCCCCCAAATCCTACGCTTGGAGCGCACAGAGAGCGATAGGATTTTACCTTTACGACTTGCATTCGTGAGCGATGGCCGGAGTGAATTCGGGTGCGGAAGTTGGCGGAGACGATGGCGGTGCCAAGGTGAGCGTGAGGGTGAAAAGTCCAACTTCCACAGAGGCGGGCGAACGGACGCACAAGAGGCGCGGGGAGTCGCGTGGAGGGAACGGGCGGCCGCGTGCATGCGCGGGCTGCCGAGTGCTCGCGCGGAGGGGCGCGCGCGCGGGCCTCACCCGCGCACGCTTGCGCGGCTGGGCGCGCGCTTGCGCGGCTGGGCCCGTGCGGGGGCCGCGCCCCAGCATGCTCGTGCGGCGGGACGCGCGTGAGGGCTGTGCCCGCGCGTGCTCGCGCGGTAGGGCGCGCGTGTGCTCATGCGGTAGGGCGCGCGCGCATGCGGGCTGTGCCGCGCGGGTAGTCGCGCGAGCTGCTCCCTCGGGGTCTGCCGCACGCATGTTCTCGATGCTTACCTGCGCGCGAAATTCGCGTGGTGGTCAGCCTCGCGGATGGACTCTCCTTATCCTTTTCTGAGGTTCGTGCTGACGTTTTTCCATTTGTCTTTCAGGCTTCTCGGCGTGGCGGGCAAAGTCGCCCAATGCGACTGTCCTCGAGTCTTACTCTTGATCACGTTGCCATATGGAGGAGGCGCTTCAACCTGCCCCCCGGATTAGAGGTTCAGATCCCGGATCCTGAGGAGCGAGTACAGAATCCGCCTCGGGGTTGGATGACCGTTTGCGAGTCATCGCTTCGGAGCAGCTTTCGCCTCCGGCCTGCGAGGAGGTGATCGAGATCCTGAAATTTTGCGGCGTCCCAGTGTCACAGTTTACGCCTCAGGGGATGGTGCAGATCATGGGGCTGATCGCCTTCTTCCGAGAGCACGACGCGAAGTTCTCCTTGGGCCTTTTCAAGGAATGGTGTGAGGTGCGGGTTGATGGCGGAGGTCGTATTGAAGTCTTTAGCAACAAGAGATGGCTGGAGTTCGAGATCCGGGTGGACCGCCGTCACGTGAATACTTTATTTGGCTACGGCAGGAACCCGGAGGGACTACCGGAGGTGTGGAATTCTTTACCAGATCGCTGCCGGCGCCTTAGAGGACGTGAGCGAGAGTTTTCTCCCGTTCTCGGATTTTCAGATGCTCGAGAGCTGGGGAACATTCTGCACAGTATTTCCCTGTTCGTGGACGAGAAGCGCCTGCTTCTATGCGGGTTGTCCGTTGATGCTGGTCGTGCTGCTGCCGCTCCTCTTGTTCGAGACAGAAAGAGGAAGTTGGTGTTTAGAGGTCTTGGGGAGCCAAGTCCTGCTCCTCCACCGGTACAGGATGCTCCTCAGGAGGAGGCGGCTCCTTGTGTATCTGGAGCTGATGGCGAGCCGGCTGATGAGGAGCTCGAGGTCCTGGGATCTTCTGCCCCCCAGGCTTCCCCGGAGCGAGGCACAGCTCGAAAGGTGTCGGAAGGGAAGAGGGTCTCTTCCTCTCTGGAGGCCATGAACCAAGCGGTAAGCAGGATTTTTTCTTCTTTTTGTATGGCGTCATTCTGAGGTCGCGACTCTGACTTATCTATTTTCTTTTGCAGATGGAGGCCCAGGCATCGATCGCGCTCACGTGGAACGATCATTATGTGAGCTTGAAGGACGGGTTTATGGCCATCCATGGTGAGCTCCGGGAGGCGAGGAGCGCCCTTGCAGAGACGGAGAGACGGCGGGATCGCGACGTCTCGCTCTTTAGACGGATTGGCTCGGAGATGCAGGATGAGCTGGAGAGGACCAGGTCCGGGCTTGGTGCGGAGAAGGCGACGTTGGAGGAGGCCTTGCGCTCCTTAGAGGCAGCCCGTGGTGACGTAGTGCGTCGGGATGCAGAGCTGGAGCAGTGTCGAGCTGAGATAGCACGTCTTTCTTCCGTGGAGCGGGAGACCGAGCTGAAGGCGGCTGGCTTGGCCGAGTACCTGGAGTCGGTTGATTATCTGCGGGACCGCTGCTTGATTTCCGAGGAGGTCTGAGACGTGATCTGGACTCAGGAGGTGGAGCCTCATCTGGAGGACTCACGAGAGCTTGCCCTTCGACAGGGAGCGTCGAAGGCTCTTCGGATGGTATCCCGGAAGCGGGGCTATGATGTTAGTGGCCTCGGATTTGACGACCTGTCAGAGGAGGAGGACCATAGTCCTGATGAAGAGTGATTTCTTTAGCTGCTTGTAGCCGTGTTTGCCGGATGTGGCTGTATCTCTTTTATTGTATTCGTCGTACTTGTTCATCTGCTCGATCTTGTTAATCTGGTTGTTGACATCTGCATAGTTTGATTACTTTCAAAGTTACAGATGAGTTTGCGCGGACCTGAGCTCGCGGCTTTTATGTTAGTCAAAAAATTAGTTTGCACGAGTCTGGCTCGCGGCTTTTATATAAAATAGGTGCGCGAGTCTGGCCCGCGGCTTTTACATAATAAAATAGGTGCACGAGTCTGGCTCGCGGCATTTTTTTTGCATAATAAAATAGGTGCACGAGTCTGGCTTGCGACTTTTATAAAATAGGTGCACGAGTCTGGCTCGCGACTTTTTTGCATAATAAAATAGGTGCACGAGTCTGGCTCGCGGCTTTTATAAAATAGGTGCACGAGTCTGGCTCGCGACTTTTTTGCATAATAAAATAGGTGCACGAGTCTGGCTCGCGGCTTTTATAAAATAGGTGCACGAGTCTGGCCCGCGGTTTTTACATAATAAAATAGGTGCACGAGTCTGGCTCGCGGCTTTTATAAAATAGGTGCACGAGTCTGGCTCGCGGCTTTTATAAAATAGGTGCACGAGTCTGGCTCGCGGTTTTTTGCATAATAAAATAGGTGCACGAGTCTAGCTCGCGGCTTTTATAAAATAGGTGCACGAGTCTGGCTCCCGACTTTTATAAAATAGGTGCACGAGTCTGGCTCGCGGCTTTTATAAAATAGGTGCACGAGTCTGGCTCGCGGCTTTTATAAAATAGGTGCACGAGTCTGGCTCGCGGCTTTTATATAAAATAGGTGCACGGGTCTGGCCCGCGGCTTTTTTGCACGAGTTTGGCTCGCGGCTTTTTGCACGAGTCTGGCTCGCGGCTTGGCCGGTGAATAGCGTTTGTATTCAAACCGAGGGTAAACGTAAGGGGGGCAGACCCCTACGATGCACGAGTCTGGCTCGCGGCTTTTTGCACGAGTCTGGCTCGCGGCTTTGTGCACGAGTCTGGCTCGCGGCTTTTTGCAGGAGTCTGGCTCGCGGCCTTTAGAGTTGTAATGATTGCTGAGAAGTGGTTTGCATGAATCGAGGTTCGCTGCTTGCACATAGAATTGTAGTCAGATAGTTTGTGCCAGTCTTGTACATAAGATGGTAGTAGGATAGTTTGCGCGAGTCAAGGCTCGCGACTTTTACATGAGAAGATGAAATAAAATTACTGATAAAAGCGGCGCAGATTCTGCGCGTTCCAGGTGCGTTGGAGGGTCTTTCCTTCCGCCGTTCTGAGCTTGAAGATTCCAGGTTTTACTGTTGCGGTGACCACATAAGGTCCCTCCCATACTGGTGAGAGTTTGTCTTTTTGCGGGCCTTTCCCGGCTGCTTCAATGCTGCGCAAGACGAGATCTCCGACGTTGATTGGTCTGGGCTTCACCCTTCTGTCGTAGAGCCGGGCCACACGCCTTTGGTAGGTAGCAATGCGCTGGGCGGCGTGGTCTCGAGTTTCAGAGATTAAATCGAGATTTTGGCGGAGCAGTTCGTCATTTTTGCTGGGATCGAAAGTCAGCACCCGGATGCTTGGCACTCCGATGTCGACGGGGATGACGGCTTCGGTCTCGTAGCAGAGATTGTATGGTGTCTCTCCTGTTGGAGTCATCTCCGTCGTGCGGTGTGGCGGAGAGTGATCTTTAGGTCATCGCATATTTTGGTGAATGATTTCCCAGTAAACTGGGTGTCATTGTCGGCGATGATTGTTGCTGAGATTCCGAAGCGGCAGATAATGTCCTTCCAGACGAACTGTTTAGCATTTTCCTCCGTGATCTTTGCCAGGGGCTCAGCTTCCACCCACTTGGTGAAGTAATCAATTGCTAGGATGATGAATTTTCTCTGCCCCGATGCCAGAGGTAGGGGGCCGAGGAGATCAATCCCCCACTGTGCGAAGGGCCACGCACTCTGGAGCGCGGTGAGCGCAACTGGGGGCTGGTGAGGTACATTTGTGTGAAGCTGACAGCTCCTGCACTTCTGGACGAGCTCAACCGCGTCTTTCTTCATCGTTGGCCAATAGAAACCTTGGCGCAAGATTTTCTGGGCCAGCGCCTTTCCTCCCAGGTGCTCTCCGCAGACCCCTCCGTGTACCTCTCTTAAGGCGTAGTCCGCTTCGCCGGCCGGCAAACACTTTAGATAGGGCCCTGAGAATGCCCGCTTGTAGACTTCCCCGTCTATGATGGTGAGCGATGCTGCTCGCATTCGCAATTTGCGCGCTTCCAGGCGATCCTCGGGGAGGTGCCCCTGCTCGAGGTAAGCTCGCAGAGGGGTCATCCAAGATGGCTCTTCTTCATTGATGGCTGCAATCTCCCACGACCCTGGGATACTTGGGGCCATGATCTCTTCCACTCGGCGTCTTCGCGACTGATAGCTGGAGGGTGAAGTTGCCAACTTAGAGAGCGCGTCCGCTCTAGAATTCTGCTCCCGGGGTACGTGCAGGATTTGGTATGACGGGATCTTCTGAAGGAGCGACTTTACGCATATGAGGTAATGCGCCATCTGGTCACTCTTGGCCTCAGAATTTCCCTCAACTTGCGAGACTACAAGCTGGGAGTCGGCGTGAACTGTCAGGCTTTCTACCTTACAATCGATGGCGAGCCGGAGGCCGGCGATCAAAGCCTCGTACTCCGCGACGTTGTTGGTTGCTGGGAACTTCAGTCTGAGGCCATATTCCAGAGTAATCTCGTCGGGGATTGTGAGGAGCAGTCCTGCTCCAGCTCCCTCAGCTCCTGAAGCGCCGTCGACGTAGAGAGTCCAACGGGGTGTGGTAATATCTTTGACAGGAGTTGCTTCCGGTGGGATGGTGTATTCTACAACAAAGTCAGCGAGCACTTGCGACTTAATGTCCGGCCGGTGCAAGAATTGGATATCGAATTCGCCGAGCTCTACTGCCCACTTTACAAGTCTCCCCGAGACTTCCGGCTTTTGGAGGATCGTTCGCAGCGGGAGATGAGTTAGTACTTTTACTGTGTGCGCTGGAAATAGGGTCGAAGCTTTCGCGCCGAGAAGACGAGCGCTAAGGCCGTTTTTTTCCGCTGCCGGATACCTGGTTTCTGTATCGGTGAGGACCTTGCTAAGGTAGTAGATCGGCCGTTGCACCCCTCCTTCATTCTTCACAAGAACTGAACTGAGGGCCGTAGGCGAAACTGCAAGGTACAAGAACAGGGTTTCCCCGGGGATTGGCTTTGATAGAAGCGGCGGCGAGGCCAGGTACTGTTTGAGAAGCTCGAAAGCCGTCTGGCACTCGTCCGTCCATTGGAACTCAGTGTGGCGCGCTCCCCGGAGAATCTTGAAGAAAAGGAGGTACTTGTCCCCCGTCCTTGACAGGAAGCGGGACAGCGCGCCGATCCTCCCGTTCAGGCGTTGCACTTCCTTGATTGAACGAGGCGGCGACATGTCCTCCAACGCCTTGAGCTTCTCGGGGTTGGCCTCGATTCCCCGGTGGGTTACCATGAAACCCAGGAACTTCCCCGCCGTCACACCAAACGCGCATTTGCTGGGGTTGAGCCGCATCTGGAAGCGACGAAGAAGCTGAAAGCACTTTCCCAAGTCTTTCAAATGGTCGCGACGGTGGACGCTCTTCACTAGCATGTCATCCACGTATACCTCCATCGTCTCCCCGATGAGGTCTTTGAAGACTTTATTCATCAGTCTTTGGTATGTCGCTCCGGCGTTTTTAAGCCCGAATGGCATCACTTTACAGCAGTAGACTCCTTTATCGGTGCGGAAGGCGGTGTGCTCCTCGTCCGCGGGATTCATTCTTATCTGGTTGTAGCCTGAGTATGCATCCATGAAGCTGAGCAGCTCGTGGCCGGCCGTTGCGTCGACGAGCTGGTCAATCCTCGGAAGAGGGAAACTGTCTTTCGGGCATGCCTGGTTCAGGTTGCTGTAGTCGACGCACATCCGCCACTTTCCGGACGCCTTCTTTACCATCACCACGTTAGCGAGCCACGTGGGATAATCCGCCTCGCGGATGAACCGTGCCTCCAGGAGCTTTGTTACTTCTTCTTCGATTGCCTTTACTCGCTCGGGGGCGAAGTTCCTCTTCTTTTGGATCACGGGCCTGCAGACGGGGTTAATGTTTAATGAGTGAAAAATGACTTCAGGATCTACCCCAGGCATGTCCTCCGGGCTCCAAGCGAAAATGTCCTCGTTCTCTTGTAGGAAGGTTGTGAATCTTTCTCGTTCTTCTGGCGTCAAGAGGGACCCGACCTGGACAGTCCGGGTCTGATCCTGCTGGGAGAGCGGCACTTCCACCACTCCTTCAACGGGTGCCCCTCGCTGAAGAGTAGCTTCGTCTCGCAGGTCGAAGTTGTCGATGTTGAGAGCCGTCGCCTTTGCCGGTTGAGCTTGCTTCAGGTAGCAGGTCCTGGCTGCCTCTTGGTTTCCACGAACGACTCCGACTCCGGCGGCGGTCGGAAACTTCATGGCTAAATGTGGGATTGATGGGACGGCTCTGAAGACGGATTGGAGCGGTCTCCCGAAGAATTGAAAACGAAAACGCTGCGTGAAAAACGAGCAAACGAACGCAGCCTTAGTTTGTTTTCTTTCTTGGACTGAATAACATCACTCAAAATTTTTAATATTTGTAATAATAATGATTAAATTAGTCCAATAATAAACTTCTAGGTCATTAACCGCTAACAAAGATCTAGAATATGATTATCGTGGAGAATGATTTTCCCCGGTTACTTAAATTGGATAATATTAACCATCTTAAAAGATAACAAAATAAATTAAAATTAACGACTTATTTACAATGAAAATTTCATTGCCTTAAAATAATTTAAAATCAAAGAAGCTATCTTTACATATATATTTCTTAAAATAATAGAATTTTAATAATAATAGTAATAATAATTGAGGCTTTATTTTGACAAGTGCTGAAATAACACTAGAGTTGTGCCTTGCTTGCTTAATTGTGAAGAACACCAATAAAATTTCGGAGTAGTTGCAATCGTCATCAATGAAATTGCCTCAAAAATAATCTTTCGGGTCGAAATGACACCCCATTAATTCAAGTGAGATCGGCCATTTTGAGGTCACGATTGTCACTTTATCGCCACCTTTTCTCACCAGAGGATGCACTTGTAGTCATATCCGATAGAATGAATGCAAAATAATTCTATAAGTAATTTAAATTAAGAAAAATTAATAGAGTTTTAAAAAAGCAAATTTGAAGAGCAACCACAACAAATTAGAAATTTAATTTCATTTAGCGGTGCAAAGCGTTCAAATTACTTAAATCTATATAATGGTCACTATTGTTGATATGACCCTATTACAATTTGGGCAAAGGACAGCAAAAGTGACCTCATCAAAATCATATATTCAATAATGAGACATTTGAACAAATTACTTAAATCTATATAAAAGGATAATTAATAACTTAAGATAAAAATTAAAAATAACAAAATGAGTAATATATATAAATTAAGACATCAAAAATATTAAAACCTCTTAATATGAGCTACATACTCATCTTAGTTAAATAAAGTCTAAAATAGTATATAATTTTGTGGAAATAAAAATAAAAGATACAAAATAAATAAATTAGATATAAAACAGTTTTCGTCGAACGGAGATCGACGCAGATAAATTTGCGTCGAGCTAAGGCTGCCGATTCATGATCAGGGCTCTGTAAATTTTGCGTCGAACGGAGATCGGAGTTATCATAACGTTGAACGGAGATCGATGAAAATTGTCTTTTTAACTCCCGCGTCTATTAGACCTAGTCCACCTCCGCTCCACGTTTTTCCCGATTTAGCTGAACCCTAGTATTTAAATCAAAATCGTCGTCCTTCTTCACTCGCGCTATCAAACCTTTCGAATTCCCCTCCTACACTTGATCTTCTTCCTTTCTCTGCAAGAACAATGGCCTTCTCCCAAGCAGCTGTCGCAGCAATGAAGTTTGATACAGGCTTTGACATCGACTTTGAGTCATTCGAGAACAGTGATCAAGTCTTCCAGGATATTCTACAGATGTTCAACAATCAGCGTTTGAAAGCAATCATGTCAACGAGGATGAGACTGCCAGTTCAAGAAATTAAAGAATGTGCCTTCACTGCCCAGCTACAAAATGGAACTCTTACTGGAACAATCTCTGCGAATCAGGTTTCTCTAAACCCGGAAATATTATCTGAAGTATTTGGTTTTATTAATGGAAATGATGACATGGAATTGTCTCAAGAGAATTTTGATAACTGCTTGGATAGAATGGGGTACAGTGGACAAAACCCCAAACATCTCCTTAAAAAGGATCTTTCTATTGAGTTCAGGTTTCTTGCAGATGTCGTAGGAAAAGTACTGTTAGGTAAACATTCTGCCCATGATCACATAACTCATCACCAACTATCTGTTATGGCTGCACTGATTGAACAAAAGAATTTGAATTGGGGTTTAGTAATGTTTGAGTTAATTAAGAAAAGGTGATCAAAAGGTCAGTTAGTTTTGGAAGAGTTATATGGGTTTTTCTTAGCAATAAATGCCCTGAGTTACTGACTTCACCAAAGGTCCCAATTAATGCATCCAAGAGGCTGTCATCTTCATTATTTGGAAGGTGGGACAGAGTAATTACTAGACCTGGGAGAGTAGTCCCCACCACAGTTAATTCTGAGAGTACAAGGGCAGTAGTAGCCTCTCCCCAACTATAAGGTATAACAGAAATTCCTTCTTCCTCTCTCTCCTCTCCTACCATTATTCCTCATCCCTCTGATCCTCCATCAAGAACTGAACCATCATTAATTCCTCCAACAACCTTGTCAACAGCTGCAACAACAACAACAACACCTGCATCTCCACAGTCATCACCACATCACTCTCCACATTTCCCTTCACACTCATTATCTCCATCAAACTCCAATCCTGACACAGAATTTCCCTTCACCAAAGGTCCTCTCCAGGGCTTTGATGGTTCATAGAATTTCCTTTGTCTCTTTCTTCTCTTCATCTCATTTTTTGAATACCTCATCCAGGCAGGAGAGTTTGCAGTTAACTTCTCATTGTGCAAAATATAATAGGGAGTGTCATCAGTTGGTTTTGGAGAAGGAGAAGGAACATTTTTGGTAGGGGCTTTCCTTTTGGATTTTCTCTTCTTTGAGTCTGGATCATCAGATGATTCTTGGTCTGATTCCTCTTCATCACCTTGATATATTGCTTGAGCATATAGATCATCAATTTCTTTCAAAACAGCAGGGTTATCTATGGGTTTTATAATTTGTTCCTCAATATCAGCAGCAGGTTCTTCAATAACAACAGAAACATCTTCTTCCATATCTTGGCTAAACAGTTCATCAAAATTTGGCATAGGTGAATCACACCACATTTTTGAAGATGGAGATTTTGGGATTGGAGAGGGAGACTTTGGTTTTTCTTCTTCTATCTGAATTGGTTTAGTGCTATTGATGTAGCTAAGTAGCTCAGTGAGGATGACTTTATCTACTGGGGAGCTGTAACACACAATGGCTTTGGATTTATCTTCACTATATTCCCTGGGGTTATATTCAGTATTCTTTGTATATACCCAACTAGGTATTATGGGTGGTAGAATATCACACATCACATTAAGCATCCATCACTCTTCCATGATTGTTTCTAATTCTGGCATTTCCTCTTCAACAACAGCAGGCTCTCTTTCCATCTCATGCAACTCAGATATATCTTCATTGAATATCTCCCCCTGTCTTGAATCAGTTGGTGCTGACTCAAGACACCTAGAAGATATAGCAGAAGAAAGGGTATCAACCCTAGATGATAAGCTAGATAGAGATGCTAGGATGGGAGCCAAGGAGGAGTCAAGAAGCTCCTTTAGCTTGGGAGAGATGTGCTCAAAGAGCTCAGAGGCAATGGAGGCAAAGTTTATGTACATCATGTCAGTGGTATTTGATGTGGAGGAAGAAGGAATGGATGATGAAGTGTTGTTGCTGTGAGTGCAGTGGGGAGAATGCATTACAGGAGCATATATAGTTGTTGCATTGAATGTGGGTGGTGGCAGAGGAGGCAATGGAGAGTGAAGAGGAGAATTCAGTGGTGATGAATTTGGTGACAGTGGAGGTAAGAAAGAATGAGGTGGAGAAGGGGGATTATTTAGGTCTGTCAGATTGTATTCTGTGTCAGGATTGGAGTTTGATGGAGATAATGAGTATGAAGGGAAATGTGAAGGAGAGTGATGTGGTGATGACTGTGGAGATGCAGGTGTTGTTGTTGTTGCAGCTGTTGACAAGGTTGTTGGAGGAATTAATGATGGTTCAGTTCTTGATGGAGGATCAGAGGGATGAGGAATAATGGTAGGAGAGGAGAGAGAGGAAGAAGGAATTTCTGTTATACCTTATAGTTGGGGAGAGGCTACTACTGCCCTTGTACTCTCAGAATTAACTGTGGTGGGGACTACTCTCCCAGGTCTAGTAATTACCCAGTCCCACCTTCCAAATAATGAAGATGACAGCCTCTTGGATGCATTAATTGAGACCTTTGGTGAAGTCAGTAACTCAGGACATTTATTGCTAAGAAAAACCCATATAACTCTTCCAAAACTAACTGACCTTTTGGTCACCTTTTTCTTAATTAACTCAAACATTACTAAACCCCAATTCAAATTCTTTTGTTCAATCAGTGCAGCCATAACAGATAGTTGGTGATGAGTTATGTGATCATGGGCAGAATGTTTACCTAATAGTACTTTTCCTACGACATCTGCAAGAAACCTGAACTCAATAGAAAGATCCTTTTTAAGGAGATGTCTAGGGTTTTGTCCACTGTACCCCATTCTATCCAAGCAGTTATCAAAATTCTCTTGAGACAATTCCATGTCATCATTTCCATTAATAAAACCAAATACTTCAGATAATATTTCCGGGTTTAAAGAAACCTGATTCGCAGAGATTGTTCCAGTAAGAGTTCCATTTTGTAGATGGGCAGTGAAGGCACATTCTTTAATTTCTTGAACTGGCAGTCTCATCCTCGTTGACATGATTGCTTTCAAACGCTGATTGTCGAACATCTGTAGAATATCCTGGAAGACTTGATCACTGTGCTCGAACGACTCAAAGTCGATGTCAAAGCCCGTATCAAACTTCATTGCGGTCGACTTCGTCGTATCCAGTAAATAATGTTCTCTGGGAGTACTTCGAATGGACGGTTGAAGATAACCTTCAACTATTGGGCCTCATTGATAGCTACCCGGATGTTTGGCATTCGAAGAGCCCCAGCCGATGGGACTTCTTCTCCAGCGCCTTCCTCGGAAAGACGGGGCCCGACATTGAGCGTCACACCCAGATGATGCAGATCACCGCCGTCTCTATGGACGCGTTGAACCTTAAAGAACAACGGATCAGCACTTCCGCCAGATTTCAGCGGCCGACGTCACCTCCTACCGCCGACTCTGGCAGCAGCAGAAGCAGCAGAAGCCCACTTCGACCAGCGGTGCTGCAGCAATCATCGAACCCATCGATGTCGGGCCGTGAAGGGGGCAGCGGCGGCCAGGTGCGGCGTGCTTGCGGACGACGCGGGAGATGCAAGGGTTTTAGGAAATGAACTTGGTTCGCGAAAAATCTCAACTTGCATCTTCTTTTACTCTCGCAGTGATATTTTTCTTGATCTTTTAGTTTGCTTTCTTGGACGAATTAGAAGAAAAATCGATATTTTAGTTGTATAGATATAGTTCATGTACGGTCACGCTTGATCTCCGTATAATTCAGAACCAAACCAAAATCAAAACGAGTGGTTCGCGCCAGTTCTCACGGGTGTCCGTTTGGTTCCGGATCTTCAAAATTTAGAACCAAGTAGTTCTGTTCGGTTATCGGTTCTTATGTTCGGTACTCGAAAATCGACCCGTAACCGATTATTAAAATGCACTTTAGAGTTATCAAAATAAAATTTGATTCAATTAAATTATTTTTTAGTATGATTCACTACTTTGTGATCACTTCTGTAATGATTAAATTTATATACAACTATATAACATTTGAATAATTTTTTTATGACGAGTATTCGATTCTACAATTTTTTGTTTAATTATTAGAAATGCTTACATGTTGCATACGGATATGTGAAAAAAATTATGAAGTCTAAGTAGAACTGAGAACCGAACAAGAACTGAACTGAGTTTTGTGGTTCGGATCATTCCACCCAAAATCAAGAACCGATCCATGTATGTTAAGGTTCAACGCGATCAATGTATGTTAAGGTTCAACCAAGGTTGTCAGGGTCGAGATCCTAGATGAGATCGATTCAAGGTTGGATCAGATCGGATGGTAGGATTGGATCGAGGATCGCTTTACAAAATCTGGATTGATTTACAAAATCTGGATCGTAAGATCCTATGATCCAGATCGCGATCCTGACAACCATGGGTTCAACGCGCTGAAATCCGACAAAAGTGCCGACCCGTTGTTCGTTAAGGTTCAACGCGCTCATAGAGACGGCGGTGATCTGCATCATCTGGGTGCAGAGCTCAATGTCGGCCACCATTTTTTCGAGGAAGGCGCTGGCAAAGAAGTCCCACCGGCTGCGGCTCTTCGAATGCCAAACATCAGGGTAGCTATCAATGAGGCGCATCAAGCGAAGGCACTCTTCAAGCGTCCAAGCGAAGTACTCCCGAAGAACATTATTTACCGGATACGAAGAAGTCAGCCGCGGCAGAGTACTGGAAGTTGGCGCCGGATTGAAAGACACCGATGGACTGGAAGTTGGAGGCGGACTGGAAACCACAGGTAGACTGGAAATTAGCGTTGAATTGGAAGTCACCAGCGGCGGATTGGAAGTTAGCGGCGGATTGGAAGTCACCGGCGGAATGGTAGTCACCGACGGACTTGAAATTAGCAGCATACTAGCCAACAGAAGTCACCGGCGGGCTGGAAGTTAGCTTCTAGCCTGCCGATGAGTACTTTGACGGATGTCTGACATATTTCGGGCTTGAAGAAAAATCTTCTTTCTCTTGTAGCTTTGGACATTATCGGGTGTAGGACAGTAATCGATGTTGGTGATATGAAGAATCTTCGTGGTTCAATGATCGTGATGAAAGGAAGAAAGGTTGGTAATCTCTATTTGTTGCAAGGACACACTACCATTGGTATGTATGCATTTACATCTTCTGATTATTATCTGGATTCGTAACGATTATGACACTTATGTCTTGGTCATATGAGTGTAGACCTATAAACGGTTTGGTTCTGTTCGGTTTTAGGCAAAATCGAACCCGAACCGAATAACCTCGGTTTTTACACACCCAAAAACGAAACCGATCGGTTTGGTTCGGTTTTTAAACATCGGTTTAGTTTTTGACATACTAAATTATAAATGCAAACAAAATTTATAAATACTATTTGTATTTGCGTCGCAAATGATTTTTTTCCCTACAATGGTTTTGTTATTACTTTCATCCACCACTATCAGTATATCAAACGAGTATCTTTGCACGGGCTACGCCCGTGCTCGATGCTCTCCGCAGCGACAGTGCCCCATTAGAGACGGTACCTCCGTCCAACCTCGGCCGCTCTCGGACGCTCGGTCAATTGGCAGTGCTCGATGCTCTCGGGCGGGCTTCGCCCGCAGCCTGGCGGGCTCCGCCCACACGGAGCCGTTCTCGCTGCTCACACCCCACTGTCGCCGCTCACACCCCACTGTCGCCGCTCACACCCCACTGTCTAACATAATAATAGCATTCCAATAAAAGAGTAATTCTTTCGGACTTTGATTGCTATCCGATCCATCATAATCGCAGATATTTATAATCTCATTATAATTTTTTTGTGGGAACAGAATATAACTTATAAACAAAACATGAATTCTGAAGAAACCCCCTGATAGACAGGAATACTCAAGATGTGCAAAGAAGATAAAAACATCAACCAGTAACTCATAAAATATGCAGCCCAAATTTGTAACATTTAAAAATAGTCATAAAATATGCAGCCCAAATTTGTAACCTTTAAAACAATGACTACATTTAAACCAACATTTGAATAGAAAATAGCAAGCATTCACCTTCAGGCTCATAAATGAGAGCAATCTATATTATAGGAATGTAACTATTTCAAGGAATCTCCATTTGAGTTTCCCGAACCCCCTCGATTAGAACAAAAAATCCTTCTATTTAATTAGTTTAAGAAGGTGAGAATTCTGAGAATCAGAGGGAACAATATAAAAATAAATTGGTGAGCAGAAGTTCTGCAGCATCATGCTTCCGTTCATAGCACCATCCTGATAATTAGCTTCCCAAATAATTAAACCTTAAGCAAGCAAGAAAGTTTGTTTAGAGTTTACCAAGGAGGAAAATAGGATTGTTGGCTGCACGGTTTTGTCATGAGGAGAATCGCCATGCCAGAAGATTGAAGGAACATGATTGCAAGTTGTGGTCGCTCGGGATGCTCTAAGATGAACTCCAAGCCATCCTTGATGCGCAGACGATTGAAGGAGAGGGGAAGAACCATGAATGGATCTGGTGGAGAGGGAGTAGAGGAGGAAGAAGCATCACCCAAGCCCTTGTCGTGAATAGGGCAAGACGATGAAAGGGGCTTTGTCGGGAACGCCGGCGGGAACGAAGCCTGTCGTCCATGCTCGAGAAGAGGAAGCATCCCCCTTTTTAAGGACGAAAGCCCCTTCCCACCTGTGGTTTTCCGCCTCCCTGGTTTCCCCCACCCTGTTTGGTAGGTTTTTGCAGAGAGACAGAGTTCACCGTGGATGGTCGCCGAGCTTCGCGAGAGACAACCTGATGCTCCTCTTAGAAGAGAAGGAGTTTGTAAGAGCCGCCACAGTTGGGAAGCGGCGAGGAGAAGCAAGGCTTGGGGGGGGGATGATCCACAGTGAAGAGCGGCGTCATGAAGAAGAAGAGCGGTGAAAATTGCATTTTCGGAAAAGGCGAATGTTGGGCGACGTTGAGAGTTCCGCACTGTAGCAACATAAAAAATCCCTATTTAATAGCCTAGAGGTATTGCGGACAGCTATGGCAGCGAAGAACACAATGTTGGCCAGTTATTCTGTGGAGAAGTTAGACGACAACAGGAACTTTCGCCTATGGCAGATTCAGGTCAAGGACATTGTTTTAAATGTCCTCCGACATGTCATTTTTAAGGGCAAAGCGGTATGTTTTTCTAAAAAATGTAGATTATGTCAATTTGTAAAATATAGGCCGACATGTCCGGTTTTTTCCAATATATCAGCCGATACGACTTTTAAATATATCGTCCGCTATTTTTTTTTATATTAGCAGACTAACAACATATGTTTAAATCGTCTATATATATTATATTGTGTATGTTTAAATTTATTCGACTTATTGTTTCGATTATATTAGCAGACTAGTCATGTAGACCACCTATGTAAGATCACAATGAAGAAAGGCATTGATGACGTCCATCTGATGGAGAGGCCAATCTCGGGCAGCAGCAACCGCAAGGTGCGCACAGTTGTCATTCGAGCAACCGGTGCAAAAGTCTCATCGTAGTCTATCCCATGCTCCTGCGAGAACCCACGGGCAACTAAGCGGGCTTTGTGGCGCTCAATAGATTCGTCCGGACGAGTCTTAATCTTGAATATCCATTTGCAGCTGACAGGAGTGACGCCGGGGGGCAGGGGACGAGGTCCCAGGTATGGGTTCTGTGGAAAGCCTGAAGTTCAACAGCCATGGCTTGCTGCCATTCGGGATGTACAACTGCCTCTCGGTATGACTGGGGCTCCCGGTGGGAGTGGAGAGCGGTGAGGATAGCCTGAAAAGCAGGGGAATAAGAGGTAGCCGTGGTGAGAGCAGATGAGTGATACCTGTTAGGGATGTGGTCGTAGCGAGCATGCGGGTGTCGAGAGCCGGCAGGGTTACGCCGAGGGGGAGCAAGATCCACGTGCGGAGGGGAGGATTGGGCGTCAGACAGAGCCGTATTAGAAGGAGCTGGAGCGGAAGGGGGATCCCTGTCGGGAGGACTAGCTTGTGAGGGTAACGGGGTAGGAAGAGCTGGTGAGGGTAATGGGGTAGGAGGAGCAATGTGGGTCTTGAGACGAGTGGGTATAGGAGGAAGCAGAGGAAGGGAGAGCGGTGGACGAGTTGGGTTTGGGAAGTGTTGTTGGGTTTGGCGTGGGGCAGGAGAAGAACATCTCATTTTCAAGGAAGGAGACATGGTGAGAGATGCGGATGCGGCGAGTGACCGAGTCGTAGCAGCGATATCCTTTGTGATGAGGGTTGAGGCCTAAGTGAACACAACGAGCCGAGCGAGAACCGAGTGCTGCGTTTAGGAGCTAGGAGGAGAACAAAACAGGTGCACCCAAAAACGTACGGAGAGATGCGTAGGCCGGTGGGAGGGAGTACAGTCATTCATAAGGAGTGACTCCAGAGAGGGCCGAGGAGGGAGTGATGTTGATATGGTGAACAACGGTGAGGACATCGTCGGCCCATAAGGAATTAGGAGCAGATGCGGAGATGAGAAGGGCACGTGCAGTTTTGATGATGTGACGATGTTTCTGTTCGGTGACCTCATTTTGTTTGTGGGTGTGCGGGCAAGACTGCTGATGGATGGTGCCATGAGATTGGGTGATGTCGCGCATGGTGGAGGAGAGAAACTCCTGAGCGAAGTCGGAGCGAAAAGTCTTAATCCGACGCCCGAACTGAGTGTGAAGCATCGCGGTGAACATGCGATAAACAATGGGTATGTCAGACCGATGCCGAAGAAGGTAAACCTAAGAGCAGTGCGAGAAATCATCAATAAAACTGACATAATAAAAGTATCTAGAGTGAGAAGCAATCGGGGCTGGACCCCAAATATCGTAATGAACTAAATCAAAGGGGGTTGTTGTTTGAGAAGCACTGCTTGAAAAGGGTAGAGCAAGGTTCTTTGCGAAACGACAGACCGTACAGACAGAAAGGGGGAAAGAGGAGACACGACCCAAAGCTCCGGAGCGGACAAATGACCTAAACGTCTGTGCCACAAGTCGGCATCAAAGGTAACAGAAAGAGCAGAAGCTGACGAAGATAAGGATGGTGGAGCGTGGAGGTACTCCATCTGATACAGGCCACTAGTCCTACGACCATGTCCAATTCTCTAAGCCGTCCGTGAATCTTGCATAACACAATCAGAGAAGAGAATAAAACAGTGAGACCAAGATTACAAAGAGAGCTGACAGAAATACAGTTCATGTGTAGGCGAGGGGCATGGTGGATGTTTGAGAGGGTAAGGTGACCAGGGGGAGCAGATGGTGGGGTGATCGAGCCAGACTACAAAATAGGGACAGAACCCCATCAACAGTGGCGACTCCAGGATGTAGGCCCAAATGTCTTGATCGCGACGCCTCCAAAGGGTGCCGTCATCTGGAGTGGTGGCGGCTGCGGTGGTGCTGTCAGAGCTGGCAGAAGTGGTAGATTTTGCAGCGGTGGGAGGGGTACCAGTGATGTGATCCCAAAGATCACGGGTGGAGAGGGCGGCTTCAACAGTAAGTGCCCAGTCTGACCAATCGCTGGCAGTGGCGAGTTGGAAGGATGTGGCTTTCAGAGGTGGCGATATCAACTGGGCGGCCCTGGAACCGGGCGGACTGGCGGACTGGCGACAGCAGGTCGCGGGCAGTTCGCTGGATCAGGGAGCAGCAGGCCACGAGAGCAGGTCACGGAGGGTTGCCGAGCAGGTCGCGGCGGGTTGCTGAGCAGGTCGCGGCGGATTGCGTTGCGGAGCAGGTCGCGGCGGGTTGCGTTGCGGAGCAGGCCGCGGGATCAGGCCGCGGGAACAGGTCGCTGGAGCAGGCCGAGGGAGCAAATCACGGCGGGTTGCGCGGGCAGATCGCTGGGCGGACTGATTGCGAGCAGATCGCTGACAGATTGCGGCAGATCGCTGGGCGGACAGATTGCCGCAGATCGCTGGGCGGACAGATCGCGGGCAGATCGCTGGGCAGACAGATCGGGAGCAGGTCGCGGTCAGATTGCGGACAGATCGCGGACAGATTGCGAGCGGAGAAATTTTTAGTCGGAACCTGGCTCTGATACCATGCTATAAACTGAGAAATAACTGTATTTATTGATGTGTTTTAAGAATGACCATTGGGGTCTACATATAGGACAGGAGAGGGGGAAGATAACACCACAGGCTGTGTGAGACTAAATACAATAATATTGACTAATATTAACAGGCGCACCTCAAAATTTTAAATATGGCATTTTGCACCATCATTTGCATTTATTTTGACACTTCACACCCTAGACTTGAATTTAAGAAGTATTTTCGGTACAAAATTCTTTTAATTCAATGGGCTATACTTGAAGGATTTGGGGGCGCTTAGAAGGAATCAGGCGTATGTCTATTGGTATGAAAGCTGGACAAAAATATCCCTCATTAAAATGCCCTAAGGTGCAAAGTGCGAAAATTAATGTAAATTGGGGGTGCAAAGTGTCATATTTGAAATTTGGGGTGCAAAATGTCAAATAGGATCAAATGAGGGTGCAATGTGCCAAAAAGCCTTGTTTATTCGATTTATCATATAGAGATGTGATCTTGGTCTACAACCTTCTAGTATTCAGTACACTCCCTCTGAGGGCTTATGTACTTCCTTAAAGTTGGAAATTATATTTTGAAAACAGATAGTTATATTGAATTCCATCGGTTAGTTGGATTTAGTTGGAAATCATTAAGGATTTTGAACTTTACAAACAAGTATAAAATTCCTAAAAAGTGATGATTTCATTTTTCACACATTCAGATATGTGCAGATTGAACCATTACTCTCTACATCATATTTTCTGCATATAAGAGCCCTTGTATTTAGCATATCATATACACTTAGGTGTTGAATATTTCTAGACTTTGTGGGTCCTTAGAGCATTAACAATTTTAATATATGAAGACAAATTACTTCCAAAAAACAGTGTTTTGTAATAATTTTCGCATTCAACTTGTCTTTTTTGTTAGGTTTCACCCATTGCTCTTCTCATTTCAGACACTTCCCTAGTTATTATAGGATGAAATTGTAAATTATGTAGATATTTTTCTAGAGGATGTTTATTTCATACTACTATTCTCTTCTCTGATGTTTCTTTGAATCTGGTTGTTCACAGAATTTATAGATAAGCTATATTTATTATATATGTGATGCAAATTATAAATAGAAGATTGCAATAAAATTGAAGAAGATATATAAACTCGTGAGATATTCTCACGCCTATGTTCTCGAGGGATTGCAATAAAACTGAGAATATAAAATGAACTCCCAGGTAAACAATACACCTAAGTGTCTCCCTTTATATACATGAGGATGACACGCTTAATAAGACTATAAAATGAAGTACTTGTACGATAAGATTAGTAAAAGATAAATTAATGTAGGTGCTCCTATTACCCTTTTCTCATCATGCGGGTCGTTCGAGGAAGCGGATACATTATGAGAACATATATGCATATCAATATGATGTTAGTTAGCCTTTTGGAAGATAATTGTTTTGGAAGAGAAAGTAATGAAATGCTAAATTGAAATAAAAAGTAAATGTTAACATTCTTGGGGTTACTTATTGCTCCTGATGAATTTTTTTCCGCAATTTTCATAGGCTTGTTATTTTATGATTGGAGGTATGAATGTAGTTTTATCTTTCTCTTTGTCGAATTATATCCTTAACTGCATGATTGATGGAACCAATTTTTAGTTGTTTGGCGCATTTATAAGTTCATGTATCCTAGAAATTATCAGTGTTGTTTCCTTTACTACATTCTGCTTGCCAATGTAATTTCTTGTTCATTGAGTTTATCTCACTGGTTCAAATCAAAATTTCTACTAGACCCCCTAACTCCAAGGAATGCTATAGACCCAAAAGCCCCATCATGGGGTCACCAATTGACCCAATTTGACCAAAGTCAAACTTGGGTCAACATAGGTCAAATCCTCCCCAATAAGTTCAGTTGAACCCTAAAGCATGAAATTGACTTCACCCCTAGTCTTAGAACATCATGGGGGACCTAATTGACCCAAAAGCCCCATCATGGGGTCAACAATTTGACCAATTTGACCAAAGTCAACTTTTCCCAAATTTTGGTCAAAATCACACCTTTGGGTCAAATTGGCTCGCTTAGGTCTTCACCATGACTCAACCAACCTTGGGTGGTGTCACTGGACTCAATGTCAACACATTGGACCAGTCAACACACCCAATTGACCAAGTCAACCCAAAAGTCAACATAGGGTCAACTTTGCCTAAATTGGGCTTAATTGGAATTAATCCAAATTCCAATGGATTAATGCCCTCACCCAAATCCCACTCTGAAGCCCATAGGTCTAATGACCAGCCTTGCCCCCTATTTCCAACATACAAAGACATGCATGGGGGCAAAAGTGGAATTTTTCCCCTCCTCCATTAAGGACAAAGAGGATTTTGAGGAGAGCTTGCCATGTGGCCCTCCTCTCCCCTGCCCAAGACCAAATCTGAACTCCCCATCAACTCCCCAGCCGAATTCCAGCTGAAGCAGTGACACTTGGCGGCTAGGAGGAGCAAACAAGGTGGAACCGAACCCCCCCCCCTCTCTAAACTCCTATAACCAGCCTCTCTCAGCCCATTTCGACCCTTCCATCACCTTCAGAAGGTTGAGAGCAGTCGAGCCAGTGTATTGGAGCAAGGAGAACGGTGCAGAAACAAGGATTCGAGCAGGGTCGCTGGAGCTCGCCACCGCCATGCCGCACCACCACCATACCCACCGCCAGGCCATACTTCAGGCACGATTTCTCCCCCTCTCCCTCTGTGCTAGTCATCTAGGGTCTTAGCAAGGGCATTCGGGCTCAATTGAGCCGACAGCCATGGGATTTTTCCCTCCCGAGCTCCGATTGGGCTTCCTCCAGGGATCGCCGGAAAACCCCACCTCCGGCCACCATTCCACCGCCAATCGACGGCCAACCCCTCAACGGAGGTGGTGGCGGCGGCAGATGGCCGGGGAGGGTAGTGGTTGGCCGGGATCAGGCCCCTTTCCTTCTGGGCCGTCGGCTAGGGGAAGGAGACGAAATCACAGCCGTTGATTTCTTCTCCTTGATCTCTATTGGCAGACCAAGCCAATTCTGCCTTCAAACATGCAGGGTTTTGCATGCAAAAATTGAAGGCCTTAGAAGCCATATTTGCAAAAAGTGGCAGAGATAACTTTTGTATCCATATGTGTCTACTTTCATTTGCCACTTGAATCAACTGATTTGGTGCCCTGTGGACACCAGGGCACTCATTTTCCTAGGACTGCTCCTTGTGTAGGGCAAAAATTAAAAATGCAATATCTTCTAAATGGCTTAACCAAATCCCTTGAAATTTCTACCATGCATGCATGGTATGATGACACACCTAGGGTTTAAATTTGAGAATTTTTGGATGTGTATCCATTGAGTTATTTCATTTATTAGTAAAAGTAAATATTTGGTATTTATGGAGTTGTATAACTCCAAACACCCCCTAATTTGGGGGGGGGGGGGGGTGAGCTCTTTATATATATCTAAATCACTGGTTAAAATTTCATCACATGTGCTTGAGTATATTTCTCTGAATTTCAAAATGAAGTTTGGGTCTTAAGAGGAAAATTGGGGTGCCAATAGTCAATTTGGGCTTTTAAGCTTTTTGATGGAATTGAAGGTGGGAATCACCTTGCATGCCTCTGAAACCTTGGGGTTAGTGTATGTCATGAGGATACATCATTGACATAAGTTTCATGATTATTGGAAGTTATTTTCCTAAATTTTTAATTAAATGAAAATTGTCACACTTTTAAATTAATGAAATAATTTGAATCATACACTTTGGGATAAATCCAAAACTCTGGGAATTGGATCTTTGACTGGAAAGGCACATTTAGGAATTTTGTTAGAATTTTTGGACCTCATTTATTTCTCTGAATTTGATTTATTTGGTTAGGTCAATTTATTCAAATATGACATTTAGGTCTCATATGCATTTGGAGAATTATGAAATTATTCTAGTAGGTTTCCTTGGTGATTCTATAGCTCTGTAAATTTTATCATAATTTTTAGATGAATTTTTGTGGTAATTATCAATTTATTGAGGAAAAACCCCCTTTTGTAATTAAATAATTTAATGGGGTAAAATAGTTTGTAAAATTCTAAATCTCTGGATTTAGTGCTTTTAGATGATTATTATACTAGGATAATTTTCTCAGAATTTATAGAGACATATTAATGGTAGTTGTAGTGTAAATTCCTATTTGCACCCCATTTATGTTAAATAGAAATTATGGTCAAAAATTCCTGTTAAAAATGTGAAACTTAGGATTTGGTGTTCTTAGACCATTATTATGCCATGATAATTTTCCCAGAATTTATTGAAGTCTTAACATAGCACTTGTAGTGTAAACCCTCATACGCACACCAAATGTAACAAATGATAATTAAGGGTAAATACTCCTTGGAATAATATGAAACTTAGGCATTGCTGTTTTTAGGTCAATAACATACTTCTGTGATTTATTCAGATTTTATTGAGACCTGTAGGTGGTGGTTGTAGTGTAAACTCTTATTGGCACACCACTTGTATTAAATGAATATTGTGGATAAATATTACTTGGAATATTATGAAACCTTGGATTTGATGTTTTTAGATGATTAGTATGCTAGGTTAATTTTCTCAGAATTTTTGGAATTCATATTTTAGTACTTGTGTGTAAAGTCACATTTTCATCATTTTCATGGTAAATAAGAATTATGATTATAAATTTGCTGGAAAATTATGATCTTCTGGAATTAATGATTTCATGTCATTATAGTGCCACTGTAATTTTATCAGAATTTTAGGAAGTCAAAATCTTATACTTCATGTGTAAATTTATACTTTCAATCATTTATTGAAATTTGGAAATCATGATTGGATAACTTCTGGAAAATTATGAAACCTTGGGAATCTTATTATTATGTCATATATCACCTCTGGAAGAATATTTAGCAAGGTTGGACTCACTAGCATGATACATCCTTTGTATTTTAGTTGAAGAAATTTGGTTAATGAATTTTTATAGAGGTCAAAAATTGTATGAAATAAACTTAATCTCTGGTCAACTCTTATTTTACCCATTATGGACCTATGATAAAAATTAGAAACCATTTGGAAGTAATTTGACCAAGGTTCCATCATAGGAATCTAAGTAGTCATATGTCGTGGTCTGCGGATAGTGAAAACTCATATGATGATTATGTTAATAGAATCACAAAGGAAATCAGTGAGAATTGAATTATAACAAGAGATGAGCATAGACCACTTAGAGGGCTAAGAGCTATTAGAGTTGAGACCAAAAGAACGATTGCTTAGGAGCGGGATGAAACATAAGGCGTGAAAACACTTAAGTTATAAAGAGTAATGAGAATGTGGAAATGTTGGGTCAGAGTAGTCACCAAGTATAATAATAAGTAAACAAGGGTAGTCTAAATAGGAGGTTTAATTTAAGTGGAATGATAAGAGGGTAATTTTATGGGTAGATATCAATAATACTAAGTGTCTTGGGAAAGGGAACTTTGGGGTGTCATCCCATTGTAGTTCCTAATACCGTAGCGAGCCCTTTACAGGGTAACCCTCGGGAATCCAAGATTAAACGTAAACCGTAGATATAAGATGTTGTACAAGAATAAATTAATAACACACTCACCCACACCCCGTGGTTACGGGAGCTCAGTCGGTTTGGTGGTACGAGCAGTAAGCTCCGTGTTTGCAAGAGCGGATTGATAGGTCAGGTGAGCTTGTGACTCAGTAGTGTATGTTGGTACGGACGGGTTGGTCCGGTGAGCCGGTGGCTCGGAAGGTTATTATTGACGGGCAGGTTAGCCCGGGGAGCTTATGGCTCAGAGGTAGATAGTAGAACATGTTGCATGTGCACGAAGGTGGTGGGTCTTCGGTATTGGATGGACGTTCACACCGACGTCAATACGTTGACTCGGCAAGTGTGGTAATTACACTTAGCCATGAAAGTCTGGCGGTCCAGTCAGCAAGAGTACGCAGACGCTCTGCGGTTTTGTGTTGAGGCGTACGATAGGTCTAGGTTAGGTAGTGTGAATACCAACCTAGAGGTGGGCGAGGCCCAACCCACCGCTTCCGTTTGCCACTACGGGAGTATCCTGGGAGTCTTGCTAGCTTCAAAAAGGGAGAACTAAAGGTCTATGCGCATAGAGTCGTAGTGAGTGAGTTGCACTTGTATGAACATAGCATAACAGCATACCTTGTCTGTATAAATTGGTATGAGACTTTTTATACGATAGACCCTGCTAAACGACCCCTTGGTCTATAGGTTTGTATGAGCATTCATATAACTCAATGGTTACTTTTAAATTACTTTACTTGCGTCGCACTGCTTCTCTATATTACTTTACTGCTCTTATTACTGTTTACTTGCTTTTACTTCTAGCATAGAAATTATATGGATATACTCTTGATAGCGTAGAATATTTGTCACCTGCTACCTTCTTGATTACTCCACTTTGTTGTCCTCCGCTTCTTCCTCCCGCACGGTGCCTAGGAGTCGCGGGGGGAGGCGGGGACAAAATCGGCTTAGTCTTTATGACTAACGGTCGGTTGTGACCGTAGGTGTTCGAGGAGCTGGAGCACCGGCACGACCAGCCAAGACATGATGGCAGGATCTGAGGAGCAGAAGCCATGCAATACATCTACTACAGGACAGGTGTTTGAAGATTTGAGAATTGTTAGCTTTCGCATAGATGTAGAGTGAGAGAGTGAGATTTTGTTCTACCTTTGTTAGTTTTCTTCTTATCTCTTGTTGGCCTGGTTGATCGTTCTTGTCGGCAGGATCGGCGTCTTGCGGAGGTGGGTAATTTGTGTGCTAGCATCTCCGTAAGGCGGCGGTTCTGGGCATAAGATCCAGGAACTCTTCCTGGTGTGGGAGAGGGATCTCACATATTGTCTTACTTGTTTGTTGTCAATTTAAAAAAACTTGTTTGTCTCGCATTGCTATTTCTTTAAAAGGAGCTCGCATGTGGAACTTTAAATCGTATTAATGAAACGCTCGATGGTTAGATATTAACGAGTGTTTGGAACTCTAGGTTGATTATCACATGACTTTGCTCGTGAAAGTCACGTTTGCGTCACAAAATTTAAATATCACATTTTTAATATTTAAAATATAATTTATGGTATATGGAATACTGCTAGGATAAATCTGCACTTGGCTCAAAGCACTTTGTATTAAAATTAAGTAATAACTCTCATTAATGTAATTGTCTGTTAAACTTCTATCTACTCATTTAATGTTGTATTTTAGAGTAGTCCTAACAAGGATTATAAATATGTATTGGGATATTTGAAATGAATTAAGCTTAAGACTTAAAAACTAAAGCCCATTTGCAACCCCATGTTTTTTCTTCTCGTGCTCTCATATTTTCTTAACAGTGGTACCAGAGCTCATGGTTGGTAGTATCCTGTTCTGAATTATCTCATGGCCTCATCGTCTACCTATAATCCACCCACTCTCAGCCACACCTTCATCCTTGTTTTCACCGGAGAATGCTATGATTCTGGAGTGATAAGATGGAGACTTTGCTGCGGTCACAAGACCTCTGGGAGATATTAATTGAAGGACTTAAACCGCCTTAGAAATCAGCAGAAGGAGCAACACCCAACTTCAGCAAAGAAGACAAGATGAGGGATGCTCTTGCCCTCCATCTCATCCAGCAAGGAGTTGCTATCACCATATAACTAAGAATTATGGGATCAAATCTGCAAATGAAGTATGGACCCGGCTTGCAAACAAATACAAAGGCACTAAGAAGGTAATTAAAATTAAACTTACTGCACTTCGACGACACTTTGATGCATTAGTAATGAAAGAAGGAGAATCCTCTCAAAAGTTCTTTGGCAAGATAACGAGTCTTGTAAACCAAATTAGAACCCTTGGGGGTGTTATCGAAGAACAACAAGTGGTGGAGAAGATCATTAGATCAATGCCCAAATCCCACAAACACATTGTATCAGCTATACTTGAGGCAAATGACATTGATACTCTCATGATAACTGATTTGATGGGCTCGCTGCAGTCTCATGAAGATCTCCTTTCAGAAGACTCAGCATAGCTGGACAGGCTGTTTCAAACCAAGATCAACTTTAGAAAAAATAAAGGAAAAAAGAAGTTTGCGGGTGAAGAACACATACCTCAGCCCCCAAACTTCTTCAAAGGAATGGAATCTAAGTTTAAAGAGAAGGACAAGGCAAACACACCAACTTCCCTCAATCGAGCTTGCCTGATATGCAAAAAACAAAATCATGAAACTAAAAACTGTTTCTTTCGATGCAAAAAGTGTAAAATGCAGAACCACTCTGAAAGGGATTGTTGGTTCAAACCAAAGGAGCAAGCTAAATTGTCTGAAACAGAAGTTGATGAATACCTATTTACCCACCAGTCAACCACATACAGTGACAACTGGTGACTGGTTCATTGACATTGGATGCTCAAGCCACATGGTCAATGATAGGAGCTACTTTATCACACTTGATGAAGCCCACAAATCAGAAGTTATACTTGGTGATAGAAAGAAGGAGAGAATAGAGGGGAAGGGGACCATCTCAGCACAAACAAAACCAGGACAACACAAGTTAATAAAATATGTACACTTGTATCAACGTTAACCCAAAATCTCCTAAGCGTTGGACAATTAGCAAAAAGAGGGTTTAAGGTAGTGTTTGATAAAAAAACATTTGTCATATCATTCACAATGACTCCAAGGTCCCCACCGTCTCAGCCAAGATAAATTGAAGCAACATCTATACACTAAGTTTAAAGCCATCCCTCTCCTCTGCTTTGGCTGCTGAACAACACACTGTGCTGTAACCAGCTAACTTATGGCACCAAAGACTTGATCACATAAATTTCAACTCATTACAACAAATGACAAAGGAGAATATAGTAGAAGGGTTACCATCACTTGGCGTCACTCCAGCAATGTGTGATACCTGCGCTCACTGTAAATCCCATTGCCAACCCTTCCCAAAAACTGCACTCAGCAGAACTGGCGACCAACTAGCTCTCCTCCATATGGATATGTGGGGACCTGCCAGTACTCCTACAACTGCAGGGAAAAGGTATTATTTACTAATAATTGATGATTTTACCCACTACAATTGGATATACTTCTTGGAACAAAAATCAGAGGCATTTGACTACTTCCAAAACTTCAAGCTCAAAGTTAAAAACTAGTGCGAAAGAAAAAATAAAAGCAATTAGAACTGATAGGGGTGGAGAGTTCATCTCCTCCCACTTTTCTTCATTTTGCCAAAATGCATGAATTCACAGGGAGCTCTCCACACCAAGGACATCTCAACAGAGTGGAGTGGTTGAACGGCGGAACATGACAGTGGTTGAAAGGACAAGATCAATGCTGACCCACATGTCCTGCCCCAAATCACTATGGGGTGAAGCAACATCTACTGCAAATTATATACTCAATAGGGTTGTCACCAAGGCTCTCTTAAAGACAGCACCTCATGAAGTCCTCTTCAGCCGTAAGCCCCAGGTATCTCACTTACGTGTTTTCGGCTGCATTGCTTATGCACATAAAAAAGGAAGTAGATACAAGCTTGAAGAATCAAGTGTAAAGTGTACGCTGATTGGCTGCAATAGTTAAAGTAAATGTTACATGCTGCCAGACCCTTCATCCAACAAACTCATACTCTCCGGAGATGCAACCTTCAATGAGGAGGTTGGTTGGAGTTGGGGCTCAGATTCTAGCACTGATCTTCAATCCCTACAAGTGTCGGTTAAGTTGGACCTTCATCCAAACTCCCTCCAAGGCAATGCAGAAAATTAGGAACCCACAACCTTTGACAGTGACATTGAATCATCACAAAGAAATTTACCAGCAAGATGAATTTGCCCTTGCTGTGCTGTCACCAATATCTTTTGAAGCAGCTGAAAAAGAGGAAGTATGGAGAAAGGCAATGATAGACGAATTGGAGTCGATAGAAAGAAATAACGCCTGGTCTTTGGTTACTAGACCAGCCAATAAAGTTGTAATAGGCCTAAAATGGGTCTACCAAGTAAAACAGAATGAGCATGGAGGGTTGTGAAGCATAAGGTTCGTCTCGTAGCAAATGGCTACTTTCAAAGGCCTGGAGAAGACTATAGTGAAACATTTGCTCCTGTGGCAAGAATGACCGCAATAAGGCTCATACTAGCCATTGCTACTCAATACAATTATCATATCTATCATCTCGATGTAAAATCAGTCTTTCTCAATGGAGAATTAAGTGAAGAAGTGTTCGTCAGCCAGCTACCTGGTTTTGAGCTCCCAGAGGAGAAGGAAAAGTCTACAAACTGCACAAGGCTCTATACGGTCTTAAGCAGACTCGAAGAGCCTGGCACACTAATATCGATAACTACCTTATCAGAGAAGGATTCATCAAAAGTCCAAGTGGGCCGACCCTGTATGTGAAGAAGAAAGGAAGAGAAAGGATAATACTTAGCCTCTATGTTGATGACCTCATTGTCACAGGGTCCCAATTGAGCCTCATACAACAGCTCAGAGATAAGATGAAGAGTGACTATGACATGACAGACTTGGGCCATCTCAAGCATTTCTTAGGGATGCAAATCAAGCGAACTCAAGGGAGCATGTTAATCTCTCAGAAACTTTATATCCTGTCCCTGTTAATAAAATTTCAAATGGAAAACTGCAACCCAGTCTATACCCCAATGTGCACATCCGAGAAATTGAAGAATAAAATAGAAGAGGAAGAAGGCGCAGATAAAGAAGCTTATAGAAGTTTGATTGGCTCGCTGCTATTCCTCACCCATACCCGCCCCGATATTGAAAATGTTGTGAATATTGTGGGAAGATTTGTGAGCAACCTTTCCAAAACCCACTTCCTTGCAACAAAACACATCCTTTGTAACCTATAGGGAACAAAAAGGTTTGGATTGTGTTTTAAAAGGGGAGACGATTTCAATCTGATCGAGTATTCCGACTCGGATTGGGCAGGAAATCTTGAAGACCGCAAGAGTACAAGTGGTTTCATTTTCTTTGTAGGAAAGCCCTATCTCATGGAGCTCGAGGACGCAACCGTCTGTCTCCCTCTCCACAACAGAAACAGATTACATAGCTTTGAACTCAGCCGTTTGTGAAGCTATTTGGGTCCATAGACTTAAGAAGGAGATAGAGATTGAAGAAGAAGAAGAAGAAAAGGGCGTCAAGATCCATTGCGATAATACATCCACAATCTTACTCTCGAGGAACCCTGTCTATCATGCAAGGAGCAAGCATATTGACATCCATTTTCACTTCATAAGAGAGGCATTAGAGAAGGAGGAGATTGATCTATGTTACTGCTCTACCAAAAATCAGATCGCCGACATTTTGACGAAGCCATTGCCGCGGGATATATTCAAGGAGCTAAGAAGCAGGCTAGGGATTTGCAAAAGTGCAGATTTAGGGGAAGGGTCGGGATAAATATGCACTTGGCTCAAAGCACTTTGTATTAAAATTAAGTAATAACTCTCATTAATGTAATTGCCTGTTAAACTTCTATCTACCCATTTAATATTGTATTATGGAATAGTCCTAACCATGACTATAAATATGTATTGGGATATTTGAAATGAATTAAGCTTAATACTTAAAACTAAAGCCCATTTAAAACCCCACGTTTTTCCTTCCCATGCTTTCATATTTTCTTAACAAATACATCAGAAACTTTCAACGTTCTGGCCATGTACGTAGCAATTCAGGCCGCCCTCTCCCTTTATGCCAGCGGTCGCACTACCGGTTTGTCTCTCCGTAACATTATTCTCGTCGAGTTCATTCCAACTTATTGCTTAGCCTCACATTGTTTTATCGACATGTATTGTCCTCGATTCTTGTGATGGTGTGAGCCACACAGTTCTAATATACGAAGGATTCGTCCTTCCACATACCATACTTCGGTTGGATCTTGCCGGTCGGGATCTCACCGATGCCTTAATGAAGATTCTTACGAAGAGAGGTTACTCTTTCACAACAACTGCAGAGCGAGAAATCGTTTGGGATGTGAAGAAGCAGTTAGCGTATGTTGCCCTTGATTACGAGTAGGAGCTTGAGACAGCGAAGACCAGCTCATCTATGGAGAAGCAATTGCCTATCTTTAGTCATGATCTCACTCAAGGTTTTAAATGTCGGATGTCGGAGACACGTCGGATTGGGTTTTTAGATGTCGGATGTCGGAGACATGTCGGGGACATTTTAATATGTCGGATTCTTAAAAAATATTTATATTATAAGTTATACCATATTATCTTTTAGCTCTATAAGCTACAATAATTTGTTCTACTAAATGGAAACATTTTCTACTTAGTTGTATTATTTCCAAAATACTCAAATCTATCTTCAATCATCATTATCTTCTAACCATGTATCTATTTTCATTTTATGTATATCTCCATTTATTATTTTCATTTTTAAGCACTTAAATGTTGAAAATTATTTTATCATTCCTCCTCATTGTTGGAAAGGGAAATGACAACAAACACTATGTAGATATCAACCTGCATTAAATAATGTTTGTTTACTTCCATATAAACATGCAAATTAACTGTATAATACTAAGAATAAATGTGGTAGGCTTGGTGACAATGAGAAAACTTGATGGAATAAATTTCAGGAATCAAATATGCAACTGATACTCCATACATAAAGCATGCAAGAAGAAAGCATTGGAAGGAGACAAATGAAAATCAAGTATAATTCATATGCTCGGAAATGTGCGATCAATAAAATGAGAAAAAACCTAGTAAAAAACCCTTCCAGCGGCGAGGACGGAAAATAAGCGGAGAGAAATCTCTGATCGTGCGACATTTAGAAATGTCGGCGACATTTCTAAATGTCGGCGGCGGGCGATATAGCGGATTTAATCGGTTATGTCGGCCGACATAATGAAAACGCTATAACCTTTATATTTTCATTATGCAAGTCGTTTTTGGTTCAAACAGGACATGTCGGCCGACATGTCGGACATGTCGGCCGACATTTAAAACAGATCACTAATGCCTAAGTACATCATGTCTTTCCTTATAGTTTCATTCCAAGTCTTTATTGGTGTACCCCTCCCTCGTTTAATATGCATAGTGATTAGACTCTCACAACGCCTAATATGTGCCTCTAATGGTCTCCTTTGTACGTGTCCAAACCATATTAATCGAGCTTCTCGCATCTTCTCTGCAATTGGTGCTACTCCTGTTTTATCCTGATACATTCATTCCTAATTTTATCCAGTCTCGTGTGTCCACACATCCACCTAAGCATTCTCATCTCCGCAACTCCCATTTTTTGCTCGTGTACACAATTCATTACCCAACACTCATTGTAACGGCCCGATAGCAGCCGCACAATCAATACTTCATAAACCATATTTTAGCGCAGCTTACAATAAGTATAAATTAATGAATCACAATGAGTAGCACACGTCATCGCAGATAATTATAGTTTTCACATCTAATTTATTTACACGTACATGTACCAATAACCGTCTTCAGCACAGTTTTATTTTTCATAATTATACATCAAAGTTCTTCAAAATAAAGCTTATGAAACAAAGTTAAGCATGAGAAACATTTATCAAAAAGGTACACAGGTAAGCCCTTATCATTTCTACATGTTGACACGTTCTAAAAATTAACTTATGATTGTTATTTAACAGTAATTTCCCTCAAAATAAAAATCATTTGATTTGCCTTCATTGAAGGCCATATCTAAATAATTTATGCTTCAGTGATCTTTGCATGCACACATACATATTCTTAAAAGTAAAATGTTGATATAGTGAAAATACTTGAAACTACGCATAGATTAAAAAGATAGTTCTCACCATTCCCATAGTATTCATTTTTCCACTCCCCAGGTCATCGTCACCTCTATTGTGGGATGCCATCCTTCACGAAATCTGTTTAAACAATTAAGTGATAAGGAACAATATATTCGGGGTTGCATCACATTATAGCTATGACGTTGACCTCTAGGGTTGACATAACACCTATCATTTAGGCATAGAAGACACAATACAACACACACACAAGTGCACATAAGCATTGTACACTTTAGTTGAGGATACACAAACCAAGTGCACATTTCACTTCACAGAACACATATATACATAAGTGCACACTCACAATTCATCTCACAATTAGATTAGGAAACACAACACCACACATCTCCACTGTACAGCCACACAGCACAGAGTATCCTCACTGCACAGTCGCTGCACACATTAGGATCGGGACACAGCACACAACTGCACTTCACTGTGCTATAACACAACACATACCTCTCTAAAACCGAAGACAACACAAAGCACAGTTTACAGTTCACTCGTGCACTGAATAAGCCCCCAAAACAGTCGGAAAACCCATAGAAATTAGCTTGAAATCTAGGAAACCCAAAACCTAAAACCGGTGGCCGGCAAGAACGTCGCACCCGACCTCAACTGAGTGCAATAAAGGCTTAGATCAAGTAAAGAAGAAGAACAAGAAACTTACAGCGTAGGTCGCAAACAACCAAGCCCCGATTCCGCCTGAGAATCAAGCTCACGAGTCCCCAAACCTTCAATAATCTTCTCCAAAGCTCTGATTCCAAACTTCAAGAAGGAAAATCGAACACGAACGGGGAGCTTGAGAGGAGAGAAAAGGAGGAAGAAGGAGCTTTCTGCGTCAAGCCCTAGCGGTGATTTATCGCGAATAAGAACAGTGAAGAGCCGGGGTTTGGAGATAAGGAAGAGGTAGAACATGACACGTAAAGGCAGCCACTCTTTCCCCACCGCCTAACATTAACTTTGGCTATTGGCAGCTCAACATTATTAGCACCCCATTTCAGTTCTAGTAGCACACCAAATAATAGTTGCTAGTAAAACATCAAAATCAGCACACCCTTGGCCACATGACAAACCCATCAAAGCCCCCAATAGCTCCCCTTTTTGTTTTAATACCAAATAACTGAGAAGAAAATCTTGCTTAGCAGATTCAAGTTCGTTCACTGGTTTTATTTTCATCATAGGGGATATTGGTTATTGGTTATAACATACTTCTGTTTATTAATTATCATCATAGGGGATTGTAATTAGCACATAATAATAATTCGTAATAACAAAATATTAAACATAATGAAAATAACTTACGGGAAGCGTCGTGCGTCATACTCATAACCATAGAGCATCGCTGGTCTAATTGCAGTACGGTAAAACTTGCCTTTAAGTTTTTAATGGTACTTTATGATCACATACGATCCCTGACGCGCCTCTCCACTTTAACCAACCCGCTTGGATTCTATGTATCACATCTTTATCAATACCTCCATCGTTTTGAACTATCGATCCAAGATATTTAAAACACTCACTACGAGAAATATCTTGATCACCCATCTTAATAACGAAGTCTTCCGTCCTTCTTGCACTGCTAAATTTAAGCTTCATATACTCTGTCTTTGTCATGCTCAACCTAAAACCCTTCTTTTCTAAAGTGTCTCGCCAAGATTTAAGTTTTGCGTTTACACCTTCGCGCGTCTCATCGACCAAAATGATATCATTCGCAAACAATAAACACCAATGTATTGTTTGTTGGATATGTCCGGTGAGCTCATCTAAGATAAGGGTAAAGAGATAGGGGATTAAAGCTGAACCTTTATGTAAACCAACATTGTTAGAAAATTCCTGTGTTAATCCTCCAGATGTCCTCACCCTTGTCACTGAATTTGTATACATATCTTTGATTATGTCAATGTATGATACATTTACACCTTTCTTTTCTAAGACTTTTCATAAGATCTCTCTTGGAACTCTATCATAAGTTTTCTCAAGATCGATAAACAGCATATGCAAATCTTATTTTCTTTCTCGATAGTTGTCAATGAGTCTCCTCAAGTGATATATAGCTTCCATGGTCTACCGTCATGACATGAATCCAAATTGATTCTCCGAGATATTAGTCTCTCGATCGTCAATCGAATAATTAAGGTTTGCCGATCGAATGAACAAATAAATTAAGGCCCTTGCTCCGAGCACCATGAAGATTACGGTTGTTGCTTTGCCGGAACGAAAATACAGTGTCTAGATTGGTGGCTCCATTCTCGCATCACTGAGCACCTTTCAGCAAGTAAAACCATGTTCTTGTAGTATTTTACAATGTTATTGCTCGTTGAATATGTCGTTGTGTTTGACTCGAACATTCGTGAATTCATAGATGTGGATCTCCAAGGGAGAGTATGATGAATCTGGGCCCTCGATCGTCCACCGAAAGTGCTTCTGATTCCCCCATGGTTGGTTATATTTCTTCAGGTGGTATTTTATGTTCTTATCTGAATAATATTGTGAGCTCCATTTGATTGAAGGTCCGAATTGACGAGGGTTATGATATTTTTTTCTGCAAAGATATATCTGTGCTTTAGATTTCATATTGCATGATTCTCATCCTCCTTGCTCTTATTTGTCTTATGAGCAAAAAAACTTTTAGCTGGCTTGATATTATCTCTATTCGAGCCAAATTCGTCTCCATAGTTTCCATCATAGTTAAAAACACGTTTTAATTACATGAATAAATGTTGTATGCTAAAATTATGGTGAATCTATATACCTAAATGCCTATAAGAATCCATTTCATTTTTATCTTGAGTTAGCTCAACATTATCCAGACTCTACTCAATTCAAGCTCGACCTGACCTGGCCAGTGTTCATTAGAGCGAAAACTCTATCTGACTTACTCACAATTCTGATTTGTTTCTCTATATGTTAGATTGTGATCTTATTCCATCACAACCTTTTTACTATTTAGCGGGTCTACAGGTCGAGCTGCTAGGCTGCTGCATTATATATATATATATCCTCTTATGGTGTAATGATCTGCACCATCATGGTTATTCATCTTGATCGTTTATTTCAAATCAAAACCGATCCTCTTCATGAAAAAACAATCATGATTATTGATTTAAAATAAAAAATACTAACACTCTTATTTTCGCTAGATCACGATAGTACCTCCGCTCAGATGGTCATGTAATGATGTGCACGGGCAGTCGGGCAAAGGTACTGTCATGATTTGAGTACTGTCGTAGTTGCACGGGGAGCCCGTGTACGGCATGGGGAGCCCGTGCATGGCATGGGGAGCTTTCATGGTCACCTTACTCAAAACTTGGGCTTGTGATGAATTGATGATACTGTGGTTGCTGACTGTTTCTATGCATACGTTCTAATGAGGGAGTAATTTGTGCCCTCACACTTGGCCGCGTGGGATGCGCGGATACGTCGTGGCCACGGTTCGGCAAGCGGTGGCCGGCCGGGTGGTCGATCGCCCGCTCCTTTTGGCCGTGCGGGATGCGCGTCCGTGGCTAGGCGGGCGGCGACCGACAGTGTGGCCGGCCGCTCACCCCACTTGGTCGCGCTGGACGCGCGGCCGTGGCCAGGCTTGTAACATCCCCAATCCTTCTAGACCCCCTGAAAGTGTTAGTGTAGGGAATGGCCACTGGGACCCCCTTAGGCTAAGGAATCCACTAGGTGCACACCAAGGGCACCCAAATCAACTTAGCCCAAGGTCACCCCTTAGGCCAATTGACCTTCAAGTCACCAAATTGACCTCACTCATAGTACCAGGGAATCACTAAGGGAACCCATTAGGAGGAGAATTGCACCTTGAAGTGAGCTAATTTCATAGAGTTGACCAAAGTCAACCTTAGGTCAACTTTGACCAAATCAAGGCAATTAAGGTTCAATCAACACCAAATGTTCAAATTGACTCCACCCTATACTCTAAATATTTTAAGGAACCTATTGGACCCAAAAGCCCCATCATGTGGTCAACCAATTGACCCAATTTGACCAAAGCTAACTGTAGGTCAACATAGACCAAATCAACTCAATTGTGATTCAATTGGCAACCTAATAATCAAATTGACCTAACACCCCTACTCCTAACCTAATTAGGAACACAATGGACCAAAAGCCCCAACAATTGGTCAACCAATTGACCTAATTATTTGATCAAAGTCAACCCTAGCTCAATTTTGGTCAAATCCACCCTTATGGCTAAATTGACCCAAATGGGGCCACACCATGACTCAAGGACCATTGGAGAATGTCATGGGACCCATGACCACCAAGTGGGACCAGCCACATGCCATGTGGACCATGGTCAAAGTCAAAGTCAACATATTTGGGTTAAGCCCAAATGGAGAGACCTACCCACACACACTTGACCCAACCCAAGATCAATGGGCAGCTGATTGGGATGGCCCAACCTTGGGTTAGCCCAATTGAAATGAAAAAGGAGGAGAGAGAGGGAGGGAACAAAAGAGAAAAAGCAAAAAGCTCCCCCCCCCCCCCCCCCCCTTTCCTTCCACACTCCACCTCCAATCAGCCTAGGGGCATGCCCTGATTGCTGGAGAGCTGGGCTTGAGCCAGAGGACAGTAGGAGGCAGCCGGTGGCAGGGGGATTGCTCGGCCAAGCTCCACCCGTGAGCTCCAAATGGGCACCTCCCTATACACTCTCCCACAGGTCATTCTGACCACTCCACAAGCTTCAGAAGGAGAGTAGTCGAGCCGGCCTACTGGAGCAGAGCAAACCATGGAGAATCGTGATTGGGAGCAAGCTCGCCGGAGAAACCGAATCCATGGCCACCCGCCGGAGCACGCGTCACCGGGCACCACCAAGGGTTCGTTTCCACTCCTCTCCCCCCATGCTAGCTTCTTAGATCCCTTAGGCGAGACATCGGGCTCAATTGAGCCCAATCCCATGAGAGGAAACCCAAAATTTCGGAGGTTCTAGAGCATGTTAAATCTCGCCGGAAACGGCCCCTCCGACGGCCTAGTCGCTGCCAAATGATAGCCCCCACCTCAACGGAGGTGGTGGTGGCGTTGGCCGGCCGGGGAGTTGGTCGGGTGGCTGGGAAACGGCCCCGCGAAACCGCCCAACGCAGGTTAATCACCGACGTCGGCTCATTGGGGACGATGGCTATCAGCCGTCGATCACGCGCCATGATTTGCGCTGATCCGCTATCTGCAACCCTATATGTTATATTAAACATTAAATGTTCATTTTCTGAATAAAGTGTAACCCGTTTTGATGTGAAAATTTAAGGGCCTTGGAGGCCTTATCTGGAAAAATGCCCAGATATAGAAACTGTAGATATGGAGGTCTATTTTCTATAGGACTTGAGTTCAGACCATTTGGAGTTGTCTAGATCCTTGTAGGGCACATCTACTAGGACTGGGCCTAGACCTAAACAGATATTAAAAAGTAAATATCTCTTAGAATATAACTCCTATGGATATGAAATTTGAACCATAAGTGTATATCCCATAGTACTAACATGTCCCCAAAAATCATAATTTTTGGGGAACATTTACCTAGGGTTTTATTCAATATTCAATTAATCAAATATTTATGATTATTGAGGCTAGGTAGCTCAAAATGCCCCAAATTTTGGGTGGTATGATGCTCTTGTAGGGGTATACCTCAAGAGAGTCTTGGAAGCCTATGTGCATGTGGTGTGCACATAGCCTAGAAATCATGAAAAGGCATTTTTGGAATGCCTAGCTAGCCCTAATGGCTTGGGGAAAGACTATTATATTTATCATGGTGGCTCACCATGTTGGTTAGTATCATCCTTGGGATGATGGGGATTTTTGGGCACAAAAATCCCCAAGATTTAATTTAATCAAATAAAGGTCATAAACTGTATTAATGAAATATAAGGGGTCAAATGTTTCCGGAAAAATCCAATAATTTGTTATATGCTTAGGAAGGACATGAAACATCCCTGGAAAGTTTGGTGAAAATTATAGAGATGATTTATTTGGTAATTTTCCATTTATTGAAATTGTCACCTTTATGTAATTGTGAAATTTACATGATCACACCTTCATGGAAAAATCTATATCTTTTCCACATAGTATCTTAGGTCATTATAGTTCTATGAAAATTATTTGGGAATTTATGAATAAGCATATTTTTGTGAGTGATTTTATTTAGATATTTAGCTCACTGGAAATTAATTGGTAATATTATAAATATCTATTGGAAAAATCCCCAATTATGATAGGCTCATGTTATTACCATATAATTCACTGGAAATTATATTGGAACCATTAGTTGATTAATTCTTGTATTTCATGAAGGATTGTATTAATTATGCTCATAAGGAGTTAATTCAAATTAATAGTATAATCAACTTGAAATTTTTTATTATTCTGGATTGACACTTACCATGTTCATATTAAGCTATGGAAGTTTTCTTAGAATTTTGTGATGACAGTTGATAGCACATTTTCCTTATAATAACATTATGGTAAATACTCTTATGTATTTATTTAGGGAGTCATACAACCATATAACCTTGTGAAACTCTGCCCATACTTATAATTCAGTGATATATTCCTCTGGAAATTTTAATGGGCCATGTGGACTTAGATTTGTAGTACCTCATGAACAAAGTGGCATATGTTGCATTTTTAATTTATATTAATAAATGTCAAATTAATTTGGAAATTCTGAATTTTGGACCATATCATATTTAGGTAAGTAGGAGCCTATGATAATTATATCTCAGACCCTGATGCTAAGTGCTTAGATGGTCCCTTCTCTAAGAGCATAGATAGTTCAATAGTGGTCTACGTCTAGTAAAAACTGGATTTTTGGAGATTAGACTACTTAACTCATATGGGTCCTGATTTTAGGTGAATCTTATTATTTGGAGTTCATTGTGATTATAAGGATCCATGTGGAGTCACATTTGAGAGTAAGAGTAGAGGGGGAGTCCGTCTTATTGAACGAGGGTTGAGGTGCGTCTAACCCAATTGGGGGAGACGAGTGATGGGGTCTAAGCCTACCTTAAGTAATAAAGTAACTTGGAAAGTGAATTAAAAACCAACCACCAACCTAAATTAAATATCTTGAGAAAGGGGGATGTGGGCTTCAGCCCATTGTATTCCCTAATACCGTTGAGAGCCCTTCACGGGGTAGGGTATTCCGCGAGAAGTCCAAGATTCACCCTAAATCGATAATCATAACTAAAAGTAGGCAAGAGTAGCCTAAGTAGGGTGATAAAACATAAATGAATCTCCTCCCATGTGAGGGATGGAGCGGTTCGGAAAAGTGTTAGTCCTGCGAGCGAAAAGCTCGGGTGGACGTAATAACACTATGGAATTGTACAAGGAGGTGTTAGTCCTGCGAGCTGGAGGCTCGGGTGAATAGGATAACACAAAGAGTTATATACTTAGTGGCAAGCCTTCGGTACTAGGCTAGTCGTCACACCGACATTAGTACGATGACTTAGCGGGTGGGGGTGAGTCTAGAGTTCCAGGTTGGCTCGATGTATGGAGGACATGTTTCATTTAAGACCCCTCACCAGGCTTGAAAGTCTGGTGGATTCCAGCAAGAGTACGCGAGAGCTCAAGAGGTGCACCTAGGACGTGTACAGAGGCGTACATGCGTTCTAGGCCAGGTAGTGTGCATACCCGCCTTGTGTTGGGGTGTGCCCGAACCCCCGTCACCGTGAGCCACGACGGTGATACTCGAAAGGTTGGCTTCCTTTCAAACAAAGTGGGAACTACAGAGGTATGTGCGCATAGAGTCGTGTGGGTGAGTTGCAATGCATGAAAACCATTATAACATCATAAACATACATATCATAACATACGCACTCGCATACCCACATTAGATAAATTAGTGTGGGCTCTTTTATATGATCGGTTTCCTGAAAATCTTAACTTATAAGTTTGTATGAGCATTCATATAAGTTAAGGTACAATTCTGTGATGGTAGTTAGTTTTACCTTACTTGCGCTGCGTTTACTCTTCATTTACCGCTCTTTACTGTTTTTACTGCTTACCTTTTATACATGCACTGCTAGCATAGTTGCTTTACTTTTTATATACATATATATATACATACTAGTTAGACTCCCCTATCACCTGCATTTGTTTACTGCTTGTTTTTCCTCCGCTTCATCCTCCCGCCCGGTACCTAGGAGTCGTGGGGGGAGTTGAGGTAGAAAACGACTTAGTCTTTATGACTAACGGCTGGATGTGGCATAACACCCAGGTCGACGGGGAGACGGACCAGCATACGGAGCAGTAGTTCGTGCAGCAGAACGAGGACATGGAGCATGAGCAGCCGATGCAGCATACTTTGACCAGACATCAGGTGGATGTCAGTTTTGTAGCTTCCGCATAGGGTTTTGTAATATTGTGAGAGAGAGTTTTTATTATTTGGACTTGTACTAGGCATAAGCCCCTACTCTTTCTACTTTTTGTACTCATTGTGGACTTCATCTATTTCTTATATATATATGTGCTGAATTATGTGGACTATGCTTTTCAGTCTTTCTTATTTCTGTTTAGCCTTGTGTGTGATTGTACTAGCCGACAGGATCGATGTCGAGCGATGATGGCTAACTCGGGTGTTGGCATCGTTGTAAGACGGCGGTCCTGGGCATAAGATCTGCCTTGCCCGGGTGAGTCAGGAAGGAGTGAGCCTTACAGAGATAAGGAAACACAGATATTACAAGGCGAGCGGTGGTTGGCACGACGGTTGGCGCAGCGTATCGTGCGCGGTGGTTGGGAGTGGCGGTTAGCGCGGAGGTTGGCGCGGCGGATCGCGCGCGGTGGCCGGCGCGGTGGTTTCGGCGTTAGTGGGGTTGACTTGGGTCAACCCACTTCCTCCACCAAAGGAGGTGGGTGATTTGGCTATTCGCAGACCGGATTAGGGAGGCACTATCATTTCCCCCCAAATTCGCGGAGCCCGCTTCTCTTGCAAGAGGAGTACGAGAATTTTTCTTCCCAGTGTATGTGCTGAACCAGAGGAGGGAGTAATCCATTGCAGCCATGCCGGAGGTGAACAGTGTGGTGGAATCGCATAAGGAGGTGCATGGAAGAGACGGAACACGCGATCGTGCACGCTTTTGAGTAAGGTACGTGCGCTAGTACTTGCGCATCCAAATACATTTGCATCCAAAGACTCAAAAATATGAAATATTAGACATATTTTGATAATGAAGTTCATATGGAGTTAATTTTAAAATAGGGTGAAGCATAACACGACTAACATAACATGCGGTATTAATGGCATTAGCCCAAAAGAGTTTAGACAACCTGTACTTGGAAATCATAGCATGTGATAACTCTTGTAGGGTTCTATTTTTTCTCTTGACAACACCAATTTGTTATGGTGTACGTGGAGCAAAAAATTCATGTTTAATGTCTGAATCTCCACAAAAAGTAGAGAATTTTTCAATTTCATTTTCAAATTCACCTTCATGATCTGAGTGTATGTATTTAATTTTAAATTCATGTTCATTTTGAATTTGTTTGCATAATTTAGAAAATTCAAAAAATGCTTTAGATTTTGGGGTAAGGAATATAGTCCAACAAAATCGTGAGAAATCATCAATCAATAAAAAATATATTTTCTTCCACTAAGACTACTAACTGGACCAAAGATATCTATGTGAATTAATTGTAGTGGTTTAGTGGTAGGAACATCAGTTTTACTTTTAAATGAAGATCTAGTGAATTTTCCCTTTTGGCATGTGATACATAAAGAAGATAAATTATCATTCAGTTATGGAAGACCTCTAATTAATTTATAGTTAGATAGATTTATAATTATCTTGCTACCAGAATAACCAAGTCTCTTATGCCAAAATTCTAATTCTTAATTCACTGTTTACAACTAGACATTTCATTGGTGATAAAGTAAGATCATTGGAGGCAATAATGCAAACATTGTGTGGTCTAAGTGCAGTGAATAAAATTTAATTTGTTTTAGCATTAATAATTTTACATAAGTTTATTGATGATTCAAATAATGCATTTAAGCCTTTATCACATAGTTGATTAATTGAATCAAATTGTGTTTCAAATCATCAACAAATAAAACATTTGAAATTGAAAAAAAATCCTTACCCACGGTAATGATGCTTATGATCCCTCCTTTGTTATTATATCCAAATGTGACCAGCCCTCCTTTCTTTTTCTATAGGCTAAAAACTTATTTTAATTGATCTTCATGTGCTTGGAGCATTCCGAGTTCAAGTACTACATTTCGCCTTTGTTCTTAGCCTGCCAACACACATAAACAGAAATATGAAGTAAAGATTTGGATACCCAAAATATTCTCTCATAGTGTAGGTGGAAACCTTAGGTACCTAGAATTTCTTTAAAACGTGTGGTCCCTTATTTAAGCACATGCACGACCAAACTTGTTACAATTGGCACATAAAATAATAGTGGTGGAGGTATTGTAGACCAATTATTGGATGCGGGCTTGTATAGTTGTGTCCTTGGAGATACATGACTAAAGTTGTTACTTGTATAGATGTGATTAAGTCATAGATGCGGGCTTTTAAAGTGGTATTTTTGATTATAAGAATACACATATGTTTAGCAAAGGTATTTTTCCCTTGCCAATTTGAGCAAGAGAAGATTTAGCAGACGTCGACGGGATCGATAGCAGATTGGCGCAGGGAGGGCCGGAGCGGTTCGGCTGCTTCATGGAAGGATGGCGGTGTCGTCCTTCTCAGCAACCGGCGGTGGTGAGGAAGTCGTCGGGCAGCCACACATGAGGAGCGCAGAAGACGGCGACGAACGAACGCCCGTTGAGGCGGCGGGATCGATCGTGAGTCGAGACGGCGGGGTCGAAACGGGAGCGGACAACAACTAGGAATTTCTGCTCTGATACCAAGTTGAATATCACAATCAATAATGATTCATCAAGACCTTACAAGGCTTATATAGAAGCCAGAATAATAATACGAGATTAAGACAGTAAATACGAGACGACTTGAAATACAAATATAAGACTAAGTTCAACTCTCTCATCATCCACCTCAACCACACTATCTTCCTTGGTTACATTCTTACTTTTTTTTTTGCTTTATTGAATGATGTGTTTTAGTCACCAATTCGTCTTCCATGACCACGTCCACATCCTCTCTCGCTTTGGATCATGCGACTATATTCTCCTTTTTCTTATAGAGAAAATTTTGCATGCAAAGCTTGTTCTATCGATTCTTTCTTTGATTTCTTTAGCATTTCTTCATTAGCTCGCAAGGATCCGATGAACTCTTCAATGTTATGGTGTATGAATATATGGACTTCGATGGCGACTATACCATTTTTAAATTGACTCTAAGGATCGTAGGATCTTTCCAACGACCCTGTCATCCTCCATATGCAACGACTCAAAATTCTCCTGTTAATGTTTGGAGACGAACAATCTTCACTCTTTTAACTCCTTTGAAAGAGGCTTGGAAAATTTCCCAAGCTTGCTTAGATAGTTAGATGTGGTTGTGATTGCGACATTCTCGAATATCTTGTCATCAAAATGCTGTTGGGTGAGCGTAAGAGCTTCCCGATCATTCATTATTGTGGTGGAATTTCCTTCTTCGAATCGATTCTCTATGATTTTCTTAACTTCGTCGGCTCCAATCAAAATTTTAATGCGGGTGCACAAATTCTCATGATTATCTTTGGTGAGTAACTTATAATGGAGTTCCATTTGACGATGGGCGGTAGTGAGAGTTGGAGCGGTGAGAATGAGAGCGGTGACAATGGAGCGGTAGGAAATTGAGGGGGGGGGGGTTGCGTTTTAAAAAAAGTCAAAATGAAGTTTTGGAGCAGAAGCGGCAGAAATTGGATGGTTCGAGAGAGCCGCCCCTTAGAGTTCACTGGCTGAAATTCTGAATCTCTGATAAGACTTGCATCTGAACTTGAATTTTTCTGAATCATGAATCTTGTGCATCAAACAACGACACATTCACCTTTCATTTGTTGCGGCTTATGTCATTACATGAATGAATCTTTTTGGCCAAACTCTGGATTAGATTAATAATTCTTGTTGTTTCTGTTTGATCTCTTACTTACCTGTTTCGCTATTTGCACCTTCTGAGTATCAGTGTAAGCTTCATTTCTGATCTTTAATTAGTTTTATATTTACTTATATCTTTGTCAATGTTCTGAGGCTTTTCCTTCTTGTTTTGGAATTGCCTTAGCGTTCGTGTCTGCGTCGCCTGCTCCTCGAGCCCGCTCTGCGTCCAGTTCCCGCTTCTGGAGATTTAGCTTCTGTCGTGTCAAGTTTTAAGTTTATGTTTCATTTCATTTATTGTCAGACATTTCTTTTATGTAATAATTATGCTCAGTAAGTCATGGACAACTGCTAGGCTATTAATATATGTACCAGATTTAAAATTATTAATGCATGCGCATTTTCCTTGAAATCATCATTGCATGAAAATTTGCATCAGAACTTGTAACATGAGTTTTATTAAAATGCATGTCCATCAAATTTTTGCAGCCATATTTTAAAGTTTCCGCATAAAAACAACATATTTTACTAAAAAATACTTATTTTAAATCTAATTATTAGAATCTCTGCTCCCGCCTAACAGACATGGATTTCCATTCGCTCATGCCTGTGGCATCACGGTCCGCCCCAAAGCACACTCTGACTTTTATTGAGACGGATAATGACAGTAGGCATTCTTATAATTTCGACACACATCTATAGTTTAAAAAAAAGTTATTTGTACAAAATTATAATATATATTGTCACCCTTGTGCATATATTCGCCAACCAAATCAAATGTTCACGAGAAAGATATATATATATATTTTTAAAACAGAAAATTATTCGTTAGTTGATTAGTTCTCATTTTCTGTTATATTGTTTTTAAAAGATATATATAGGGTTCCTGTGTGGATATATCAAAGTGCGAAGATGCGAAGAATCAATCTCGACCATTGAACAGGGACATATCCTACGGCGGTGGCGATTTCGAGCGGTGGCGACTTCGGCGACGACCGGCGCGACAACGGAACAGCACAGGCTTGTTCCCTGGTTCTTCCCGACCACAGCGAACACAGCGGCGAGGAACTTCACTCCGGTGGCCGCCGGCTGCCGGAGGCCTCGGGCGGCCGGTGGTCGGCGAGCCCGAGGCAGCCGACAGCCGCTGTCTTTGCACAGTGTTCGCACCATTTTTATTTGCACCTGAATCGATCCCTATATATCTATACTATTTTAAAAAGAAATAGTGCAGCTTGCGAATAGCCTGAAATAATAATTCATTCAAAAAATCTGAACCGTTAATTATGGTTCAGTAATTAGGAGCCCTCCGATTAAGCATGATTCTTTATATAATACACCAAACGAAACCAAGGCCCTAACTATTCTGCCCTAACTAAAACCCGCGCCTCACGATCTCACCCTCCCACGCCGTCGCAACACTTCTCCCTCACCCTCGCTCCCTCTCCAGATCGCCTCTGAGAAGACGTCGAAGACATCAACAACTCCGCAACTCTGTCTAAATACATCATCGTAAAATGATATGGGACCACCTCCTTAAGTTTGCTAAATTACAGGCTGCACCCCTCTTACTTTTGAAAAAAAAAAAATCATGTAATAGCACATTTCCTCTTCCCTTATATAATTGCATAAGAATAAATGATTTTTTACAAAATTATATGAGGTACGTATGGTAGTACAACATTAGTATATAACCCAATATACTTTAATTTATGAAGAACATTAGATTGAGGGTGATATGATAGAGTTTTATTTCCTCTAAAAATTTGTTGGCATAAAAAAGAACATGAGTGAGAACGATATACAAAATTTGTCGGGACCACCTCTTCAAGTTTGCTAAATAACAGGCTGCACCCCTCTTAATTTTGAATTACATTTTCACTTCCATTTTAATATTATTCTCCTTGCAATTTTAATAAATACGCAGGGATTGATTTAAGATGGTTTATTTATTTGAGATGACTTGATTTTCCGATATGGTTCGATTCAGCATTTTATACTGATTTTACAATTGTTTGCTGAATCTGCATGCTATTGTTCAACGCAGGTCTTCGGCTCTTCCAGAACTTGGGAGGCATATGCTCCAAGTTCAAATTATATGATTTCTTATATCATATTTTCTATGTTATATTGTATGTTATGAATACCAAATCACTCAATATCTAAACTGGCAGTTAGCCTAACTGTAATAATTACCTAACTGTATGTTAGGAACTGCATACACATATATATGATTTTTGATGGTTTTCTTAACAACATTGTCTTCTATTATGCTTTTGAACTAGAATTTTTCTTTGTCTACATTAATTTTCATAAAACTATTACTTATTCCATGCTTTGAGGGTGAGTGAATTGAAGGCTCCCGACAAAGGGGATCAAACCCAGCTGAACAACATATATATGATTTTTGATGGTTTTCTTAACAACATTGTCTTCTATTATGCTTTTGAACTAGAATTTTTCTTTGTCTACATTAATTTTCATAAAACTATTACTTATTCCATGCTTTGAGGGTGAGTGAATTGAAGGCTCCCGACAAAGGGGATCAAACCCAGCTGAACAAAAAGGGTATGTAATTCTTTATATTCAAATGTATCATGCAACTTTTCATTGAATAATTATTCGTAATTATTGTTTAATATTTTGCTTTCATTTTCATGTTTCCTAGGAGTGCTTTGTGGGTATTAGTCAATTAGTGGCTAAGCAAAGCACAATAGTCTCTGTGATGACTGCTACTAGGGCTGCTTCGTAGTATCGGCCGGTAGAGGGTCGAGCGGAGTAGATAGTTTCTTTTTGATATGTACGTGTGTTCATGTACATTATATAACTATTTTAAAAATTATTCGTACTTGCTGTTTAATGTTTTGCTTTCATTTTCATGTTTCCTAAGGGTGCTTTGTGGGTATTAGTCAATTAGTGGCTAAGCAAAGCACAATAGTCTCTGTGATGACTGCTACTAGGGCTGCTTCGCAGTATCGGCCGGTAGAGGGTCGAGCGGAGCAGATAGTTTCTTTTTAATATGTGCGTTTGTTCATGTACATTACATATCTATTTCTGTCCATACAATCTACTTTTTTAGAATGCATTATAGCACGTTATTTTTTTGGGGGGGGGGGGTTCAACCAAAACAGATGGAAATATCGTCAGAAATCAAATTCATTCGTTATATACTATTTTAAAAAAAATGCAGCTTAACATGGTGATTAAGATCGTCTATTTTAAACAACTTAAGCATGTCAACGACAAATCAACACAATGAGCTCAACGCAAGGGAACGTCAGGATCATCAACTACAAACCATTAACCAACAAGAACCGCAGTCGACAAATGGAAATATCGTCACAACTGAAAGCAACTTAACAACCGAAACAACGCGCCGAAGACGAAGGCCTCCTACATACACATCAACTCTAGAGCGTCGTGAGACATCTAATGCCAGAAGAAGGGAACTCCGTAGATTTCGGCAAAGCATTGATGCGTACACATCAGGTAACATACAATGCTTCAAGGTATACGTTTCCCGTCGTCGTCTACGGCACGCCTCCAAGGCATCAACACCGGTCACAAGGTATTACGCTTCCTTCTCCCTTGAAATCTCTAATTTCTTCATCTACAAATCTATACATCTACACATCTAAAAATCTCTGTCTCTTCTTCTGCTAGGGTAACGAATTCCTAGAATCATTAGAAATAATGTTGAGCAGCTTGCAAGTTATACTTTGTTCCTAAAAGTTATTGGGTTCTCTATTACTAAAATGTGCTTACAGAATTAGTGAAGCATAATCTAAATGTTTTTTCTAAATGAATTTTGGATATGGTAAAGGGGAAACCATATTGTATTTTGTTTTTCTTGGTATCACTCTACCACTTGAGCAACTCTATTGAACAATCTCTTCAGTTCTAAATGAAGATAAAAAAGGATGTTTAAGGCATAGTAAAAAACAAAATCTGTTGGCAAATCAAACAGGAGAGAATTGAAACAATCCAAATAAATTGCAGCACTGCAACATCAGACTAATGCAAAAAAAAAACTTACATGTTATAATTACTTGCTTTCCATACAAGTTTAACCCAAATAAAATAGCTAATTAGCTGAACAATTATAATTGCCTTTCAGAAGTAGGTAGGAACAGCTGCTGAAGCAAGGAGATGGATGTATAATTTTCTAGGTTTGCTCCGGCGGCTTTGGAGTATGACGATTATTAGCTCTGGATCCTGAGTAATCGCCTATCATTTAATCCATTCTTGCTCTAATTGTTGCTTCATCCATTTTTTCCTCCTCATTCGCTGTCTGCATACAAATATATACATCAATTTTTCAGTATTTGCATCAGTTCCGTTTGGCGTGACAGTTTTTGCTCCGGTGAGTTTGGACAAAAACGTCACCACTATAGAACGTATGTTCGGCATGACAATGGTTTTATTCAATAATGGTGTAGCTATAGAACGTATGTCCGACTTCTCCTCCGCCTCCTCTAGGTATTCCCATCGCTTGCTTCCCGTCGCACCTCAGATTTCTCTCCTCTTTGTCAATCCACACCTCGCCGCCTCCGCAAAAACCCTAGCCGAATCTCCTAGCGGCCTCCGTGGAAGTCTGTCGCTGACCGCGGAAACCAGGGGCGCCTCCTCCTTTTTTATACGCATCTTCGTCTCCTCCCTGGACCTGGATGACAAGACGGAGCTCCTTCTCTCATCGACACAACCTGCTCCTCCTTCACATCTCAAGGTAAGGAACTCCCCCCCTCTATATACTTCTCCTTCAACGTTGTCGCTTTGGGCGTTCTCCTTTTTCGTTGATGACAAGCTGTCGAATCTAGCTGCTGTTAGTGATTTTGGTGTCCTGTTTTGATAATCACCAATGCTGATTTCTCCATCTCCCCCATCTCTCAGTAAGCCCCTTTCTTTCCTCTTCTTTATTTCGTGGTAATGATACGTAGAGGGCTAATATTGCCATGGAAAAAAAGGGTAGAATGCTGAGCTTGGTTTGACTTGAATTTAAAGGTTTAATTCCTCTCAGGAAAGTGGGATGGAGGCTTCTCTCCTTCCAATAATCATTTGACCAAGAACATGCTAATATTAGAGTTGCCATGAGTAATTTTACAGGTTTTATATTCTGGAAGGTTCATAGTTATACTTAGGAATTGGGTTCATGGTGAGACTTTCATTTTTATTTAGAAACCCTGTAATGAGGTGTATATAATATTTTTTTACCAAATGCTCACAAGGTCTTTGATCAAATGCCCAAACTACACATCAAATTTTTTTAATTGAATTTCATTTTGCAGGAATAGAAGAATTGGATAGGTTAAAATGGTAGATCGTGAAATTGGGTTATCAATTCACACCACTCCTTCGCCAGCTATCAAAGTTTTGTCCATGACGGTTGATATTAAGGTTTGTTCACACTATGGTATTCTAATCATTATGTTTTGAGGCATTTCATGATGTTTAGCAAGAGGTGTGACAATTCATAAGCCAATGAGTCATTATATGTTGTTTATATGAACTGCAGTAGGTTGTAGTTTTAAAACTACAGCAGGACTGCAGTCTGCAACATAAAAAAACTCATTTTATTCATGGTTTGTAGATTAGTAGAGGAGGTGTTTGAGAAGATCAGTAATCCTAATCTATTCATTTAATTTATAGATTTATAAGCACTAACTTATTCTTAATAATCAACTAAGCTAAATCAGCAAAACAATGCATACAATTAGTGCATTGTTGAGTTTTTTTTTAAATATTGTAGCTGTCTAATGTTCTATTTAAAATAATATAGCAAAATTATGTTTTTCCAAACATTAATTTTTCAAATCTCCAATGAGGATTTCTATTATGCCCAAATTCATATTGTTCAACTCTTACTATTGTGCCCATCACAGATAAACTTTTAAACAATTCTTACAACTAATTTTGCTTCTGGCAGCATTCTTCCAAATTATATTCATAGTAACATTAGGACTGCGGAGGTGAGTGATCATATTGATCAGAGGCATCACCAACAAATGTTATGCGACATATCCTCCATGTTCTTCTCTCTCTAACAACTGCTTCAATTACTCCTCTCATAATCATTTGTTATTAATAGAACATAGCTGGGTAAAACTCATTCTAAAAATCCAGGTAACTGCCATATTTGTGTGAAGCTGAAGGTAACAAGTTAAGAATTTTCAAAATGGTATATCCACTCAAAAGAGTTGTGAGCTCGATGGAGCTTATAAATAATACTTACCGGCATGCGAAAGGATCTACACATCCAAATGTACTGAAATAATATATGTTTGATTATTTCTTTAGTTCTACTGATTAACTCAATCTGGCTGCCTTATCCTGTCGTGATATAGAGCAAGGTAATTTTGGATTTATAGGTAATGGTTTTCTTGCCATTGTTATTTTAAATCTATGCAATGTCTCACCGGTGTAATTGTTTTTATAGGTAATGGATTTATAGGTAATGGTTTTCTAACAATTTATTTGACTGCTAATCCTATTGCTTTAACGAAAAAACCAGGATAATGTAATTGTATGCGTCTTGGTTTTAAATACAAAGGCTATTTTTAACAATTTATTGCTCTCCGCCTCATGTAATCATTCATATTATTCAATTTTATTTAGTACTGCATCCAACTCATCCATGTCTTTTGCCGGAGCAGAGCGGGCGTTTGTTTCAAGCGAGGACATTGCGGGGCGAACACGCATAAATGATAAGGTTATAAAATTTATTTTTTTGTGCCTAAGTAGTTAGATTTTTTGCTGTTTGTATTTTCCTACACTTCTGCTTAACCTTCACACGCCTTTGCTTCGAGGTCGCTATGTACTGGACATATTTTAAAAAAAAATTTAAGTTGAATAAGAGTTCAATGCAACACTTTTAGTGATTTCCATTTCCATTTTTCATATCTGCCTAGGCTTCATTTTTTGCTTACATTTTAGGAGTGCCTTTCTTGCTTACATTTCAGGAGTTCTATGTAGTTTTTTGCTTTCAAGATGTACCTAATTCAAACATCAATCTAATGATTTATTCTCATTTTTGAATGATATCGTATTATAGAGCAAGGTCAAAGACATAATTGGTGTCGAAGAGATCTGACATTGACGAGAAGCTACGCAGGAAAAATGATAGAAATAATTGACAAATAATTTTCACGTACTATACATGAACTCGGGTAAGCAAAGCACATTAGCCTATGTGTTGAATGCATATCGATAAACTCTATTTTTGAACCCCTGTTAACATATCCAAATACAGTTATGAAACTTTTTTCCACTTAAAGGGAGGTGTTGATGATGGAGAGCAACATTTTTCTGCATTCAAAATCTAAATTGTAAGTGAAAATTTACAGAAGATCAATAATCATATGTTGATGTTATTAAAGCAGCTAACATAAACAGAGTATACCATATGTAAACTAAACAGAACATCCCCAACCCAGCCCACTTCCCACGACAAATGTCGTCACCCACCACAAATGTCGCCCCCCATGACAAATGTCGCCCCCCACGATAAATGTCACCCCCACGACAAATGCCCGCCGTTCGACTCGTATATATATTAATATATATCTATATTAATAAGCCTCTTCACTTCCTCCGCTGTCAAGCATCTCGGTCACGCGGCGAAATTACCCTTTTGCCCTTACACGGCCGCAAAATTCGCGGTTCACGCGGGGTGGGTCGGGTGCGCGCGATGCGGTCTGGTCGGATGCGGGCGGGCGCGTGCTGGTGCGATCAGGGCACGGACGCAAACGGGTGCGCGCGGGCGGGGTCGGGTGCGCGGGGGCGGGGCTGGGCTGGTGCAGGCGGGGGTTCGGAGTTCTTCGATAATTAGGCGGGGCTCTTCTTTATGAAGAGCGGAGCCCCGCTCGCGATGTGGGACTAATGAAGGTCCACATCGCGTTCGCGGATAGTCCCACATCGCGAAATACAGCGGAGCTCCGCTGTTCATAAAGCGGAGCTCCGCTTTATTCTCGAACAACTCACAACCCCCGCCTGCACCACCCGTCCGCGCCAGCACCTACCTGACCCGCACCTATCCCAGCCACATCGCCATGACAAGTAAGCGTGCGGGGCCCATTTTTTAATGCTATTTTTTATTTATATATAATAACGTTAATATAACGTTAATATCATTTATATATTTTAATATTATTATAAGGTCATTATATATAATATTATAACGTTATTTATTATATATTATAATAACGTTATTTATTATATATAATATAATAATATAATAATATAATAATATAATAATATAATAATATATAATATAATAATATAATAATATAATAATATAATAATATTATATTATTATATTATTATATTATTATATTATAATATTACAATATTATAATATTATTATAATATTATAATATTATTATAATATTAGAAAATTACTATAATATTACAATATTACAATATTGCCACGTTGCCACGTTGCCACGTTGCCACGTTGCCACGTTGCCTGCCACGTTGCCTGCCACGTTGCCTGCCACGTTGCCACGTTGCCACGTTGCCACGTTGCCACGTTGCCACGTTGCCACGTTGCCACGTTGCCTGCCACGTTGCTTGCCACGTTGCTTGCCACGTTATGCAATGTTGCAATGTTGCAACGTTGCATGCAATGTTGCAACGTTGCATGCAATGTTGCAATGTTGCATTGATGCGGCCGAAGGCCGCCCGAGAGCATCGAGCACGGGCGTAGCCCGTGCGAAAATGCTCGTATAAATAAATATATATATATATATATCTTAATGGTCTAATCACACCCTTCTCTTTCCCCCCATTAAACGCCATCATTCTCCCCTTTTGCTCTCGCTCGTATAACCAGTCGGCGCCATGCCTCCTCGCAAGCGGAGCTCTCGCCGGAAAGAATCCGGAACACAGGCTCCCTCATCTCCACGGCCGTCCAGTGATCCGCAGCCCGACGACCCTTTATCACGGCCGGCCAGCCGCCCACTCCCCCCCCGAATGGACGGAGGAGGAAGTCTTTCGCTTGACCAACCTCATATTCCAGAACAGCTCGGATTATGAAGGTACACCTGAATGGTGGGCAAGATGCGCCGCTGAATTACCCGGCAAAACAACTCAAGAAGTGCGCCACGCCGCCCTTTTCTACAATCGGCTCTTTGGCCTGCCGGCTGAACAGAGCACTTCCGCCGGATTTCAGCGGCCGGCGGCGCCTCCCACCGCTAACTCTTACAGAAACGACGAATGCATTCGACCAGCAGTGCTGCCGGAATCATCCGAGTCATCCACTTCCGGCAGTGAAAGGGGCAACGACGGCCGGTTTCGGCGTGCCGGCGGACGACGCGGGAGACACGGGGGGAATTGAATTCATATAATATGGTCTTGCAAGAAAAAAAAACTAAAAGAAAATCAAGAAAAATATAAATTCAATTCCCCCCGTGTCTCCCGCGTCGTCCGCCTGCACGCCGCACCCGGCCGTCGTTGTCGGCGCCTTAGAGGACGTGAGCGGGAGTTTTCTCCCGTTCTCGGATTTTCAGATGCTCGAGAGCTGGGGAACATTCTGCACAGTATTTCCCTGTTCGTGGACGAGAAGCGCCTGCTTCTATGCGGGTTGTCCGTTGATGCTGGTCGTGCTGCTGCCGCTCCTCTTGTTCGAGACAGAAAGAGAAAGTTGGTGTTTAGAGGTCTTGGGGAGCCAAGTCCTGCTCCTCCACCGGTACAGGATGCTCCTCAGGAGGAGGCGGCTCCTTGTGTATCTGGAGCTGATGGCGAGCCGGCTGATGAGGAGCTCGAGGTCCTGGGATCTTCTGCCCCCCAGGCTTCCCCGGAGGCACAACTCGAAAGGTGTCGGAAGGGAAGAGGGTCTCTTCCTCTCTGGAGGCCATGAACCAAGCGGTAAGCAGGATTTCTTCTTCTTTTTGTATGGCGTCATTCTGAGGTCGCGGCTCTGACTTATCTATTTTCTTTTGCACATGGAGGCCCAGGCATCGATCGCGCTCACGTGGAACGATCATTATGTGAGCTTGAAGGACGGGTTTATGGCCATCCATGGTGAGCTCCGGGAGGCGAGGAGCGCCCTTGCAGAGACGGAGAGACGGCGGGATCGCGACGTCTCGCGCTTCAGACGGATTGGCTCGGAGATGCAGGATGAGCTGGAGAGGACCAGGTCCGGGCTTGGTGCGGAGAAGGCGATCTCGGAGGAGGCCTTGCGCTCCTTAGAGGCAGCCCGTGGTGACGTAGTGCGTCGGGATGCAGAGCTGGAGCAGTGCCGAGCTGAGATAACGCGTCTTTCTTCCGTGGAGCGGGAGACCGAGCTGAAGGCGGCTGGCTTGGCCGAGTACCTGGAGTCGGTTGATGCGGGACCGCTGCTTGATTTCCGAGGAGGTCCGAGACGTGATCTGGACTCAGGAGGTGGAGCCTCATCTGGAGGACTCACGAGAGCTTGCCCTTCGACAGGAGCGTCGAAGGCTCTTCGGATGGTATCCCGGAAGCAGGGCTATGATGTTAGTGGCCTCGGATTTGACGACCTGTCAGAGGAGGAGGACCATAGTCCTGATGAAGAGTGATTTCTTTAGCTGCTTGTAGCCGTGTTTGCCGGATGTGGCTGTGTATCTCTTTTATTGTATTCGTCGTACTTGTTCATCTGCTCGATCTTGTTAATCTGGTTGTTGGCATCTGCATAGTTTGATTATTTTCAAAGTTACAGATGAGTTTGCGCGGACCTGAGCTTGCGGCTTTTATGTTAGTCAAAAAATTAGTTTGCACGAGTCTGGCTCGCGGCTTTTATATAAAATAGGTGCGCGAGTCTGGCCCGCGGCTTTTACATAATAAAATAGGTGCACAAGTCTGGCTCGCGGCTTTTATAAAATAGGTGCACGAGTCTGGCCCGCGGTTTTTACATAATAAAATAGGTGCACGAGTCTGGCTCGCGGCTTTTATAAAATAGGTGCACGAGTCTGGCTCGCGACTTTTTTGCATAATAAAATAGGTGCACGAGTCTAGCTCGCTGTTTTTATAAAATAGGTGCACGAGTCTGGCTCGCGGCTTTTTTGCATAATAAAATAGGTACACGAGTCTGGCTCGCGGATTTTATAAAATAGGTGCACGAGTCTGGCTCGCGGCTTTTTTGCATAATAAAATAGGTGCACGAGTCTGGCTCGCGGCTTTTATAAAATAGGTGCACGAGTCTGGCTCGCGGCTTTTATAAAATAGGTGCACGAGTCTGGCTCGCGGCTTTTATATAAAATAGGTGCACGGGTCTGGCCCGCGGCTTTTTTGCACGAGTCTGGCTCGCGGCTTTTTGCACGAGTCTGGCTCGCGGCTTGACCGGTGAATAGCGTTTGTATTCAAACCGAGGGTAAACGTAAGGGGGGCAGGCCCCTACGATGCACGAGTCTGGCTCGCGGCTTTTTGCACGAGTCTGGCTCGCGGCTTTGTGCATGAGTCTGGCTCGCGGCTTTTTGCACGAGTCTGGCTCGCGGCTTTGTGCATGAGTCTGGCTCGCGGCCTTTAGAGTTGTAATGATTGCTGAGAAGTGGTTTGCATGAATCGAGGTTCGCTGCTTGCACATAGAATTGTAGTCAGATAGTTTGTGCCAGTCTTGTACATAAGATGGTAGTAGGATAGTTTGCGCGAGTCAAGGCTCGCGACTTTTACATGACAAGATGAAATAAAATCACTGATAAAAGCGGCGCAGATTCTGCGCGTTCCAGGTTCGTGGGAGGGTCTTTCCTTCCGCCGATCTGAGCTTGAAGGTTCCAGGTTTTACTGTTGCGGTGACCACATAAGGTCCCTCCCATGCTGGTGAGAGTTTGTCTTTCTGCGGGCCTTTCCCGGCTGCTTCAATGCTGCGCAAAACGAGATCTCCGACGTTGATTGGTCTGGGCTTCACCCTTCTGTCGTAGAGCCGGGCCACACGCCTTTGGTAGGTAGCAATGCGCTGGGCGGCGTGGTCTCGAGTTTCGGAGATTAAATCGAGATTTTGGCGGAGCAGTTCGTCATTTTTGCTGGGATCGAAAGTCAGCACCCGGATGCTTGGCACTCCGATGTCGACGGGGATGACGGCTTCAGTCCCGTAGCAGAGATTGTATGGTGTCTCTCCTGTTGGAGTCCTCCGTCGTGCGGTATGCCCATAATACATTTGGGAGTGCATCCACCCATTGCCCCCCAGCTTCTTCAAGACGCGTCTTTAGCCCTTTGAGGATGGTGCGGTTGGTGACTTCCACCTGCCCATTCGTCTGTGGGTGTGCTACGGCGGTGTGGCGGAGATTGATCTTTAGGTCATCACACATTTTGATGAATGATTTCCCAGTAAACTGGGTGCCATTGTCGGCGATGATTGTTGCTGAGATTCCGAAGCGGCAGATAATGTTCTTCCAGACGAACTGTTTAGCATTTTCCTCCGTGATCTTTGCCAGGGGCTCAGCTTCCACCCACTTGATGAAGTAATCAATTGCTAGGATGATGAATTTTCTCTGCCCCGATGCCAGAGGTAGGGGGTCGAGGAGATCAATCCCCCACTGTGCGAAGGACCACGCACTCTGGAGCGCGGTGAGCGCAACTGGGGGCTGGTGAGGTACATTTGCGTGAAGCTGACAGCTCCTGCACTTCTGGACGAGCTCAGCCGCGTCTTTCTTCATCGTTGGCCAATAGAAACCTTGGCGCAAGATTTTCTGGGCCAGCGCCTTTCCTCCCAGGTGCTCTCCGCAGACCACTCCGTGTACCTCTCTTAAGGCGTAGTCCGCTTCGCCGGTCGGCAAACACTTTAGATAGGGCCCTGAGAATGCCCGCTTGTAGACTTCCCCATCTATGATGGTGAACGATGCTGCTCGCATTCGCAATTTGCGCGCTTCCAGGCGATCCTCGGGGAGGTGCCCCTGCTCGAGGTAAGCTCGCAGAGGGGTCATCCAAGATGGCTCTTCTTCATTGATGGCTGCAATCTCCCACGGCCCTGGGATACTTGGGGCCATGATCTCTTCCACTCGGCGTCTTCACGACTGATAGCTGGAGGGTGAAGTTGCCAACTTAGAGAGCGCGTCCGCTCTAGACAGCTGCTCCCGGGGTACGTGCAGGATTTGGTATGACGGGATCTTCTGAAGGAGCGACTTTACGCATGTGAGGTAATGCGCCATCTGGTCACTCTTGACCTCATAATCTCCCTCAACTTGCGAGACTACAAGCTGGGAGTCGGCGTGAACTGTCAGGCTTTCTACCTTACAATCGATGGCGAGCCGGAGGCCGGCGATCAAAGCCTCGTACTCCGCGACGTTGTTGGTTGCTGGGAACTTCAGTCTGAGGACATATTCCAGAGTAATCTCGTCGGGGCTTATGAGGAGCAGTCCTGCTCCAGCTCCCTCAGCTCCTGAAGCGTCGTCGACGTAGAGAGTCCAACGGGGTGTGGTAATATCTTTGACAGGAGTTGCTTCCGGTGGGATGGTGTATTCTACAACAAAGTCAGCGAGCACTTGCGACTTGATGTCCGGCCGGGGCAAGAATTGGATATCGAATTCGCCGAGCTCTACTGCCCACTTTACAAGTCTCCCCGAGACTTCCGGCTTTTGGAGGATCGTTCGCAGCGGGAGCTGAGTTAGTACTTTTACTGTGTGCGCCTGGAAATAGGGTCGAAGCTTTCGCGCCGAGAAGACGAGCGCTAATGCCGTTTTTTTCCGCTGCCGGATACCTGGTTTCTGTATCAGTGAGGACCTTGCTAAGGTAGTAGATCGGCCGTTGCACCCCTCCTTCATTCTTCACAAGAACTGAACTGAGGGTCGTAGGCGAAACTGCAAGGTACAAGAACAGGGTTTCCCCGGGGATTGGCTTTGATAGAAGCGGCGGCGAGGCCAGGTACTGTTTGAGAAGCTCGAAAGCCGTCTGGCACTCGTCCGTCCATTGGATCTCAAGTGTGGCTCGCTCCCCGGAGAATCTTGAAGAAAAGGAGGTACTTGTCCCTCGTCCTTGACAGGAAGCGGGACAGCGCGGCGATCCTCCCGTTCAGGCGTTGCACTTCCTTAATTGAACGAGGCGGCGACATGTCCTCCAACGCCTTGATCTTCTCGGGGTTGGCCTCGATTCCCCGGTGGGTTACCATGAAACCCAGGAACTTCCCCGCCGTCACACCAAACACGCATTTGCTGGGGTTGAGCCGCATCTGGAAGCGACGAAGAAGCTGAAAGCACTTTCCCAAGTCTTTCAAATGGTCGCGATGGTGGACGCTCTTCACTAGCATGTCATCCACGTATACCTCCATCGTCTCCCCGATGAGGTCTTTGAAGACTTTATTCATCAGTCTTTGGTATGTCGCTCCGGCGTTTTTAAGCCCGAATGGCATCACTTTACAGCAGTAGACTCCTTTATCGGTGCGGAAGGCGGTGTGCTCCTCGTCCGCGGGATTCATTCTTATCTGGTTGTAGCCTGAGTATGCATCCATGAAGCTGAGCAGCTCGTGGCCGGCCGTTGCGTCGACGAGCTGGTCAATCCTCGGAAGAGGGAAACTGTCTTTCGGGCATGCCTGGTTCAGGTTGCTGTAGTCGACGCACATCCGCCACTTTCCGGACGCCTTCTTTACCATCACCACGTTAGCGAGCCACGTGGGATAATCCGCCTCGCGGATGAACCGTGCCTCCAGGAGCTTTGTTACTTCTTCTTCGATTGCCTTTACTCGCTCGGGGGCGAAGTTCCTCTTCTTTTGGATCACGGGCCTGCAGACGGGGTTAATGTTTAATGAGTGAAAAATGACTTCAGGATCTACCCCAGGCATGTCCTCCGGGCTCCAAGCGAAAATGTCCTCGTTCTCTTGTAGGAAGGTTGTGAATCTTTCTCGTTCTTCTGGCGTCAAGAGGGACCCGACCTGGACAGTCCGGGTCTGATCCTGCTGGGAGAGCGGCACTTCCACCACTCCTTCAACGGGTGCCCCTCGCTGAAGAGTAGTTTCGTCTCGCAGGTCGAAGTTGTCGATGTTGAGAGCCGTCGCCTTTGCCGGTTGAGCTTGCTTCAGGTAGCAGGTCCTGGCTGCCTCTTGGTTTCCACGAACGACTCCGACTCCGGCGGCGGTCGGAAACTTCATGGCTAAATGTGGGATTGATGGGACGGCTCTGAAGACGGATTGGAGCGGTCTCCCGAAGATCGCGTTGTAGGCGGAGCTTGACTCCACGACCACGAACTGGATGTTGTGGGTTGTCTGTCTTGGGAACTCGCCAAACGTTACCGGAAGGGTGATCATGCCCTGGACCGGGACGGGGCGATTATCAAAACCGTAGACGGGCCCTGCTACTGGGCTGAGGTGCTCCTTGGTGAGCTTCATGCTCTGCAGAGTGGAGAGGAACAGGACGTCGACTGAGCTCCCGTTGTCGACCAGTATCCTCTTGACGTTGAAACAGGGATCCCCGATCCCAGCACTGATCACGAGCCGGTCTTGGTGTGGCAGCCGTAACCCCTCGAGGTCTTCATCTCCGAAGACGATGACGGCGTCTTGCTTTAACTTCTTATCTTCGTGGCCTCTCTCTGGCCTAGCGATGGAGAGAATTTGCGCGGCGAGATTAGGAGACCCGGCTATAGTCTCGACTTGTCCTACCATCGACATTCCTGCCGCTGCGCCGTGAGGTGCAGGGGGCTGATCTCTGGGCGGCCTGGGTTGCTGTGGTTGGTTCGGTAGCTGGCCTTGCAGGAACCTTCCGAGGAGCCCTTGCCTGACAAGGCGCTCAATTTCCTCCTTCAACCTAGCGCACTCTTCAGTCGTGTGTCCAGCTCCTCTATGGAACTCACAGTACTTTGATTGGTCGGTTCTTTCATTTTGGATTGGCAGCCTCGGCCTACGGAATGCCGGGTTTTCTTGAATGGCGTAAAGCACGTTGGTTCGCGACGTGTTGAGGGGAGTGTAATTCAGCGGTGGCCGGGGACCTTGATCCCTTCGGAGATCCCGACCATGATTATGGTTCCGGCGTTCTTCTGTACGCCGCTCTTCCTGCCTTCTGGGAGCTTGCTCCGACCCTTTCCTCCTCTTCATACTTCCTTCGAACTGCTGGCGATCTGCCTCGATGGCTTCATCCGCTGCTATCTGCGCTTCCACTCGGTGCACGAGGTCCGGATAATTTGGAACTGTCTCCCTCATTAGAGCGGAATAGAAGCCGCTTGGGCGTAGCCCTCCTAGAAAGACACCGCGCAGAAGCTCGGGGTCGACCCCTGGGATTTGTCGCGCCTCAGTGGTGAAGCGACGGAAAAAATCTTTAAGGGTCTCTCCCTCGTTCTGGCGGATCCCCGAAAGATGAGAGGGATCTCGAACGATTCTTCGGTTGGCGACGAACTGATCTGCGAACAGTCGGGCTAGCTCGGTGAAGTTGTTGATGGATCCTTCTCGCAGGGAGTGAAACCAGGTGCGTGCTTGCCCCTTGAGTGTTGCCGGGAACACTTGACAGAGGAGCTGATCGACAGCGTTGTAGATCCTCATGATGGTGGTGAAATGGTTGATGTGCTCCAGTGGATCCTCCATTCCGTCAAAAGATTCGATGCTAGGAAGCTTGAAACCGTGTGGAACCGGATGGACTAGGAGTTGCTACGCCTAGGGGGAGCCGTGATGCAGAGGACGGCGGGCAAAGATGCCCCGCCGTCCGATTTGTCCATACTCTTCAGCAATCACGTCGCGGATCTCCTCGCGAGTGGGCCCTCTTACGGCTTGGTTGATCCCTGCTCCTTGCTGATGGCGCGGGGGTTCTCCCCTAGCGCCCTTGCCAGGACGGGCCGGATGCGCAGAGCTGGCCGCATCCGAGTATTCTTCTTCGTACATTTCCTCTTCCTGAGCGGCTTCCCCTAAGGGAGCATGATTAGGGACCAAGGGAGGTGGGATGACCGGAGCAGCAGGTGGAGCAGGGGCTTCTAGGTTTCTGAGAAGAGTCAGCATTTCAGTTTGCTGCTCCTCCATCTGACGCATGCGCCCTTCTAGCGCGACGACAGGCGCTAAAGGGACTTCTTCGACGGGAGGTGCGTTGATGAGTGAATGAGATGGAGCGAGATCAACGCGTCCTTCAGGAATGGAGCCATTAGTGGTGCGAGCACTTTTTCTTGCCATTGTTGTCGGTCACGAGTATTGCCGCGAGGCGAATACTGTCTTCAGAGAACTTTTGCAGAGTTTGGGGAACACCTTTCCCACAGACGGCGCCAAACTGTTGCGGCTTCTCAACGCCCTCGGTAGACCGGTTTAGATTCGGTCCGTCTTAGCCCGGGCGGTCGAGCGCGCACACAGTCAGAATATTGCAGAGAGTAAATGTTGAAAATTGTACACACAGATCTTTAGCGTGGAAAACCCTCCAAATGGTGAAAAATCACGTGGCCAGGGCGGTGCTGGCCGAAATCCACTATATTAGGTTGTTACAGTGCTTTCTTGGAGAATGCGAGGGCGACAGGCCGCGCCTCGTTACAATTGTGGGAGAGAGAGAGAGAGAGAGAGAGAGAAGACTCCGTGGGTGACAGGCCACCGCTTAGGAGTTGAGCGCCTTGCTGCATATCTTGTGTGGTTGCGCACTTCCTGGGCGAGCACTTCGCGGAGCGCTGTGACTTTTCTGCTCGGGTTCGGGGCGCTCGCCTTGAACGGCGCAGCACTTCTTCCCTGGTGAGAGGCGTTCGTAGGAGGAACCTGTCAAGTAGTAGAAAAGAAGTGGCGGAGTGTAGAGAGAGAAGCTCTGAGGAGAGGTGGAAATGAAGAGAGAGAGAGTGGAGGAGAGAATGAGAGCTCCCTTTGAAAGGAGGCATAGGGGGGTATTTATAGGGCTTTGGAGTGGAAGTTATGGTGGTTACGGTGGTTATTGTGGATAACCACCGAACGGAGGGCCGAGATCGTTTATGACGATTGGAGGGCCGTGATTGCGTGAGACGATCGGAGGGCTGCCGAGGCCTGGAGAGATCGGACGGTGGAGAACAAAGGGCGGCGACGGCGGTGGCCTGCCATGGAGGTGGCCGGCCAAAAGGGGGACCGGCCATGGCCGCCGGCCACAAAGGGGGCGGCGGCCGGCGGCGGCGGCCGGCCGGCCGGCCAGTGGTGGTGCTGGGAATTAAATCTTGAATCTAATCATTTTGAATCAAAACGGTATTTAAAAGGCCAGGAGAGGATTTGTCCAAAGAAAACTACATTGAATCAAAACTGCATTTTTCGTTAGCATCGTGCAAATGATTATGAAGCCGGTACTACATTGACAGTAGAAATTTAGGTTTAGCATCGTGCAAATGATTATGAATCCGGTATTTAAAAGGCCAGGAGAGGATATCACTCTGATTAGGGTTTCATCTCCCCCATTCGTGCTTGTTGCATGTATCCTCCCCAGTTTCTTGCCGACAAGTTTCTATTTCTTCTTCCCATTGCAGGCGTTAATATATCTGGACGACGGGAAGAAGAGCCGAGCTCGATCGGCAACGACTTTACCTAGGGAAGGCGAAGAACCGCTGCCTGTAGAAGCACCGATCCGGGTCCAGAAACAGCGTCGGGAGGCTAATTCGCCGGTAGAAGCTCAGCGTTCTATTCTCAAAACCGAGCAAAACTGACCTCGACAGAACTGTTTTGGGGCCAGACAAATTTAGAAGGAATGAAAACCGAGCGTTTTCAACTCAAAACCAAAACGGTGCAAAACATAGCCAAACGAACACCTACATTTGGTCTGCAAAATTGAAAACGAAAACGCTGCGTGAAAAACGAGCAAACGAACGCAGCCTTAGTTTTTTTTTTCTTTCTTGGACTGAATAACATTACTCAAAATTTTTAATATTTGTAAAAATAATAATTAAATTAGGCCATTTTGAGGTCACGATTGTCACTTTATCGCCACCTTTTCTCACCAGAGGATGCACTTGTAGTCATATCCGATAGAATGAATGCAAAATAATTCTATAAGTAATTTAAATTAAGAAAAATTAGTAGAGTTTTAAAAAAGCAAATTTGAAGAGCAACCACAACAAATTAGAAATTTAATTTCATTTAGCGGTGCAAAGCATTCAACGATCGACAATTTTGCAACAATCAAAATGAATCATGTTGCGGTCTGCTCGAGGCTCTTGGTAGACCGGGCTTATTGGACCGTCTTAGCCCGCTGAGCGGTCGAGCGCGCAAACAGTCAGTAAATCACAAAACTGTGAGAGTCTTTTTAACGTGGAAAACCCGAAGTCAGGGTGAAAAACCACGCAATCGACACGGTGCCGACCGAATTTCCACTAGATGGTGTTTCTTTACAAAGCTTTCAAGAGAATCGAGGGCGACAACCCACTCCTCGTTACAACTTTGAGGTGAGAGAGTGGTGAGTACACGGAGGGCGCACACACAGACTTCTGAGCGCTGACAAGACTCCCCTTGAGTTTGGGATGCTCTGGCTGAGGAAACTCACGATGCGGGTTGAAGGGCCAGGAAGAGTCTGGTGAAAACCTTCAAGGAGAGAGAAAAAGCAAGGAGAAGGGGAAAATCCGGAAATTCCAAAAGAAGCCCCAAATGAAGAGGGCATGAGGCCTATTTATAGTTTTTTAAAAGGGCGGTCCGATATGTACAACACCGTATTGGCCAAGTGGGACCCTTCAAAGAGCCCAAACAGGAAAGACAGAGTTAGCCCAAGCAAATCGGAACGGCGAGTGGAAGAGGTTCCCCCTCACTCGCCCTAGGCGAGTAGGGGCGAGTAGGGCAACTTGGCCCACACCCGCCCCAGGCTCCGAAATACTGATGAGCGAGTGGGGCGAACCAGCCTGCGCTCTCCCATGGCTCAGGGCGAGTGGCGAGTCCCAGCTTCACCGGGCATTCGCCACCCCCAAGCGAGCAGGAATAACGGAGCCATCTCACCTAAATGTATTTTTCCGGGAAATCCTTTTTTGGTCTGCTTTTAGCCACTCCAAACAGCGGGACTTCATTGTTGGCAGACCACTTTGGCCTGCGTTTTGTAAAACCAAAAGTCGTGATTGCGCTGTTCACAGATCATTCTTGAAAAACTATAAATAGACCCCCCAATGGCACCTTTGGATAGGACCTTTTTCTGGGCTTTCTCTCTCCTTTGGTCGATCCTGGTTGGCCAGAGCTTCCAAGCTGTTTGTAGTGGTTTCCGGGTAGACAGTCTGGTGCTCCCCAGTGCCCTCCAAGGTGCCCAACTCAGCATTGACTAGGGAGTGGAAGCTCTCTTTGATTTTCCGGGTGTGTGGCGGGACCTCCTCGCTGCAATTTAGGGGTTTGTTTCTTAGTTCTAAGTAATCGGTCAAGTGTTCTAACTCGGAAGAAATAAGTGCAAGTTGCCTCATCGGTCCGAACTCTTCATTACACCGTGAGGCGAGTGCTCGACACCAGTCATCCCAGTACTTGCACTCCAGTCCTTGGGCGAGGAGGCCCCAAGTAGAAGACCGAGGAAGGAGATAACGGCGGGGGGGGGGGGGGGGGGGGGGGGGGGGCGAGCTGAACCTTCCCGGGCGAGAAATTTTCCCGAGCTCGACGAGTGCTGGCCATCTAGGCGAGGTGGCTGCGCGAGTCGACTCAGCTCGCCCAGCAGGGGAGGAAGCCTGTTCAACGGGCTGATTATTTTGACCCCGGTTCCAGAGGGGTTTAGGGACGGAGATGTCATACTACACATGCAAAGATGATCCCGTCCAACATCTTCAGTGGTTCGAGGATGCGGTGTCCATCAGGTAGATGTCTGGTGCATTCAACTTCCGCTTCTTCGCCATCACACTCAAAGGGAAAGCAAGAGACTGGTTCCACCATCTCCCCTCCGGTTTCATCTACAGTTTTGAAGATCATCACTGCCAAGCCTTCCGCTGAAGCCCCCAAAGGAGGCATATGACACTTTATTTCTATAATATATAACACCCTTCTCTAGTTCGCGGCTGCAGTGAGACTGGATCTGCATCTCCTTCTTGAAGGCACCGACTTTTACTTTGACTTGCTCCTGGTGGGCTTTTTCTCTCTCCCGTGTCTCCTTATCTAAGACTTTCAACTTCTCCTCACGAGTCTTTTTCCGCACTAACCGCGCGGTCAGGTCCTCCGCGGTCACGGGACCCGCAACAACGTCCAGCGACAGAGGAGCGAGCACAATTTCATCTGCGGTAAGGGATAAGATAACTCGGTAAGGAAAAAAGCTTCATATTTTGTATAAAATAATATGCAGGAATGACAAGTACTTTCAAAAGAAGGGAGATCATAATTATGCGTGGTCTCCACTTCTTGGATAGCTGCGGGAAGAGCAGGCAAAAAAGCGCAGATAGGTTGCCTTAGCCGGTCTGTGTCCATCAACTTCAACATCTCCTTTCGTGACCGCTCACCTTCTTTCTACCTCGACTTCAAATCATCATGAGTCGGGATAATCCCATCTTGTTGAATAATAACATCCTCAGGCCGCTTAGGTTTATAAATTGGAATTTTTATAGGCATGGAGGCTGCACGGGCCTTTCCTGACCGAATGGCGTCGACTTCATGCACTCAGTTCGTCGCCGCCTTCTCTAGGGAGGACTGGTTAACCGCCGAACTACTTGGCTCCTTTTAAAATTCTTCAGAAGGGTTGACCGCAAGAACATCAGCTTGGCCGCCTTTATCTGTGGACAAAATCTCCTCAAGCGGAGATCGCAGGATCTCGCCCTCTTCCCTCACTGTGGAAGAAAAATAAACCGCGCTTAACTTAACGGCTAAGTCTTTCTTGATATTCTTCTTGCTTTTCTTTAGCTTCCTTTCTCTGGAAGATGACGTAGAAAACTTAATCACTAATTTATTAAAAGCAACATTAAAACCGCTTTCTGATGCAGCTTCAATCAACTCTTTTCATTCATGCATAAAATGCTCAAAATACTTACCGTTACTAAACAATTTCTTACAATGAGCTAGAATATTTCTATTAATTTGCACACGACATAAAATATTCTTTGTTTGTGGAAAAAGCACCTGCAATAGCATTCATCAAAGCAAGCTCTCTATATGTAACCATAATTGTTGACAAATTCTGGTTCAAAAATTGACTAAAAACATTGCAAAGCTCATTCATAATTGAATTTCATTAGACATAAAGGTGAAATATGAAAAAAATGACTTAGTTGTTGAAGTCATTCCAACAATGCATAGTAATGACATTTGATATCTGTTGGTCTTGTACGTGCAATCTAGTTGAAAAACTGTTGGAAACATATTTGTTATTTTAATTGAAACCGGGTGTGCAAAAATAAACTCTGTAATTTCTTTTATTTTTATGTATTTTATTGAAACTAACATAGCTTGCGTTGTCTATGCCCTTGTACAAAAACTGTATCAGAGTACGCCCATCTAAATCTTTCTTCTATAGTTTAGCTCTTGCATTGTAAATTGTTCAAATAACACTGATGTTTCCAATGTTTTTAGATTTCACCGCCAATATTATTTTCTATGGTTTCACACATGCACTATACATCTGCTCGACTAGTTTTTCCTCTTCAACCTCTAATCTACCGGCATATGCATGCGCTTCCAAATGTATTCTATCATGATTGTGCACCCCACAAATAACCTAAAGTTTTTATTCTTCAGCTTTTGCTTCCTTTTGTCTTTTAAGAGAAAATAAACATCCACAACGTTTTGAGGTTGATCTACGGAGTCACTTCTTCACCCAACCCTTTTTGTTTTGATTCTCTTGATAGTGGCCACTTCTGTCACAACCTAACAACACACGAGGTTTTAGCCGCCCAACAACCTTATCTGATGTTATATTTAATGCCACCTCACCTCACCCCACCCGGTTCTCACATTGAACCCGGTTCAATATGAATGAGCTTAGGTTATGATTGCCTATAAATAGGTATCCCTAGGTTTAGGTTTTAAAATAATCAGATTTCAATCTTGTCCCTATTCATCATTACCGGATTCCCGAACTGAGCGAAAGAACGAAGGCGGCGGAACCTTCAGCGATCGATCCAGCGCGCGACTTCGACGATTCTTCCGGCGTCCATCTCCGGCGACTGCAAGGATCGCGCACACGCCGCCCTTCTCCGGCCATCTCAAAGCAGCGGCGACGGCCGGCTGCGTGGAGAAGAAGGAGGGTGACATAGGTTGCGCGGAGGCTTCTCTCCGACGACATCTGGCGGCGATCTTGAGGCGTATACGAGGAGGAAGCGACTCCGACGACATCAGGCTATTGACTCCGGCGACAGCAGCGGCGGTGGATCTTGCGGATCTTGATCTGGCAAGTTGGAGGTCGTGGAGTTACAGGCGGCGACAGCGGCGGGACAGCGACGGGACAGCGGCGGGACAACGGCGACAGCTGCGGGACAGCGACGGTGCGGCATTTCTGCAACAGATCCGCTATCGGATTGGCGATAGCGACGGCGACAGCGTCAGCATCACCCCTGCGACAGCAAACTTCGAAGAAGGTCCATTTCTAGTTTTCTTGTTTTTATTCAGGTAATTTTTCTGGGTTTTCCGATCCATCGTGATCGTGAAAAGTGTAATAACTGTAAACTCCATTTTGTCATAGTGAATTGTGTGTGGCGCGCTCTCCCCGTGGATGTAGGAGCTTAACTCCGAACCACGTATATCCGTTGTCGTCTGTGTTGTGTTTGCTTGGCGTTATATTGTTTGGAATCTTGCGTTTTATATTTCGCGCGCTATTAATTGTTCACGCTAATTCCGTTGCGTGACCCGCGGCGAGCTTCGTAGTCGCGGGTCGATACTCCGATTGCACAACAATTGGTATCAGAACTAGGTTCCGTTCTTTCGAACCCCGGTGAGCAATAAATATGGCGGCGAAATTTGAGATTCCAAAATATGACGGCAAGATCGACTTTGGTCTGTGGCAAAACCGGATCAAAGCCGTGCTCATACAACAAGGTCTTCATAAGGCGCTCCTTGGAAAGGAGAAGGCCGCGTTGAAGAAAGACTACGACTGGGATGAGCTTGACCTCAAGGCCATCAGCACGATACAGCTGTGTCTGGCCTGTTGACGCCAGGAAAATCCTGACCTCAAGATTCGGACCGATGCAGCCGGAGACTACTCGCCCAGCAGTCCAAAGAGATGACCAGGCTGGCGACTACTACGGAGCTAGAAGAGCAACAAACTGGACCCCAGGTGCTTGGCAGGGAGGTCCCACCACGTACCCAGAAGCTCGAGAGAGTCTTCCCCTCCAAAACCAAAGTGGCCGAGCTTGGTACAGGGAAGGCACCGACTTGGCTGAAAGCAAGGGTGACGGGCTCGAGAATTCGGGAATCGGGTTCCAAAAGCTCAAGTCCAGGTGCCAATCCATGTACCCCTGGGGTCCTATTTATAGGAAAACCAAGGGGTAGGGGGGGTTTTTATAGCCCAGCCCCCAACCCGACGACTATGGGTTACTCGGCGAGGACTGTGCCATAGTCGCCCATCTGGCGAGTATTGGGTGGTGCTCGCACACGACGGGCCAATACGCGTCAGGTCTTCTGTTCCATACTCGCCAACCTGGCGAGTATTGCCTGCATACTCGCCGAGGTCTTCTCTTCTTCTGCCTTGAACTGCCGGGTTCTGCGTTGACCTTTTTGACTTTGACTTCTGCCCACGTGGCCTTGGGAGGGACCCACCCTCGGAGAATGAGGGTTGTACACAATCCCCGCTCTTTGCGAGTAACGCAGTTGCTCGGAAAGATTCATCCAACCTTCATTCGACGAGCTTCCCTGTTGGCGACTATTCGCTTATACTCGGCACGTCGCTGGTGGACGCTTCGAACTCTATAAATAGAGGGGCAGGGGTCTCTGATGGCACGTCTTTTCTGAACTCGCTCAAGATGGCGCGCGACTATGCTGCAGAGGCTAAGGCGGCCATGGCTGGTCTAGTTGGCCTTTTTGATGCTCCTTTGCTCCCTCCTCGCCCGGATCTCGTATCTGGCGACCTTCCATCTTCTAAGAAGAGGAAGAGGCTCGCCCAGAAGAAGAAGAAGAAGGAGAAGAAGAAAGCCGCCGAGGAAGAGGTCGCCGCTCCTTTGGGCGATCAACACCAGCAGCTGCTGGACGACCTGGGGCTCTCTAATGAGGGCGACTCGCCGACCGCTAATCCTCCTGCTCCAAATGTCGCCGAGGAGGCGAGCATGCCTGCGACTACGACCCAGAATCCGCCGGAGAATCGCGCTTTTGTGCGTGGTGCGAGCTACCTACTCGCTACTTTCTTTAAATGACCTCTACTTGGTCCGAGTTTGCTGAATACTTCTTCTATGCTCGCAGATTCGTCCACCGTCGGTGCTCAGGAGGAGCCTTTAGCCGCAACTCCTCTGAGATCGTCGCCTATGATCTCGCCTAGGGGAGGAGGTTGCTCAGGGCGAGTTCTTCACAGCTCCTTGCTGGAGAAGAGGCCGATGAGTGAGCAACGTGCTCCTTTGGCGGGCATCGTACTTCCGCCTCCACCGCCACCGCCTCTTGATTCCTCGGGGTTCGCGAGCAGCTCACAGCTGCCCGCAGGTGGGCTTCCGCCACCTCCTCCGTTCCCTCCTTCTGCTACCCTTCAGGGCGATCAGCGCCCTTCGACCTCTACTGCGCCTTCTACTCATCAGGGCGAGTCCTCGCGTCGTGGCGGGACTGGGGGTTCCTCGGGCTTTTTTGCTCCCAGAGGAGGAGGGCGACTAGGCGATAGTCGCGGTCATGGGAACGCGCCTCCTAGCTGGGATCAGACGGCTGGATCCCATCCTGCTCGGCGAGGCGATCATCATCACAGCAGATCTCCCCAGCGAAGCAGGGGCTCTCCTCGCCATCGTTCTCGCAGTCCCCGTCCAGGTATTTGGTCGCCATTCATGATAGTCGCCACTATTTGTACTTGGCTCCTTCAGTCGTCAAAGCTCTGATATTTTTGCCCTCTTTGCAGCTCGCGATCATACTCCCATAGGAGCCTTGATCGACGCGGTCGGGCTTCCTTCTCGCGAGTACCAGGAGAGGGCTACTCGCGCCATCCTAGAGCTGGAGTCTAAGCTGGAGCGCTTGGCGATCTGCGAGCCTCATCGCCGCTTGACTGATGTTTGAATCGCGGGTTGAGCGCTTAGCGAGCATTGATGCTCACCGTCGCTTGACTGCCGTGGAGTCGCGCATAGAGCGTCTGGCGAGCAGTGATGCTCATCGTCGCCTGGCTGAGTTGGAGGCGCGGGTTTCTCGACTGGAAGAGTTCGATACTCGGCTGGTCGCTACGGAATCTCGCCTTCAGTCGATCAACGAGCTTGAGCGCAGACTTGGGAGGCTCGAACATCGACAACAACTGCACCACGACGAGCTGGTGGGGATGCGCGCAAGCATGGGCTCGGTTGGTCGGTTGGCGAGGATCGAAGACCAGCTACGTCAGGGCGAGGACGCGATGTCTGTGGCCTCCGAGCACTTCAGGCGAGCTCGCGGCTTGGGATGGGTCGGGCGACAACCTCAACAGCCAGACACTCAGGCGAACCTTCAAGCTCCTCCGTAGATGTTGCTTTTCTTTATTTTCTTCTTTCTACGCTATGTCGCCTTTTGGCGAGTATTCCTGTATTATCGAACTATTGCTCTATTGGTGTAATATTCTTCGGCGAGTATTTAGAAACTCGCCTTTTATTACTTGCTCTGCTTTCTTCTTTCGTGATGGTTTTCTTGATTTTTTTTCTATCTTCTTTTACTTCGGCGAGCATTGTCTGCGCGTTGCCTTAGGCTCGGCGAGCTTTATTGAGTTTGGCGATTAGAACTTAATACTCGCCACCCCCTTATTCCTGATCGCGCCGTCGTGCTCGATACGCCAAGCGACCCGACTACTATAAATAGGGGGGGGGGTGGGTGAGTCTTAATTACGCTTTGGCGATTTCCTAACTCTCGCGCGAGTATCCTCCGTTTCACTTTCCTCTTCTTGTCTTCTTTGATACTCGCTTTTCTTTCCCTTTTTTAAGGGATGACTGACGAGGCGACCATCCGGCGTGCCAATCACGCCAAGAACTTTGCGGCGACCACTTTCAAGAAGTCAATCATGACTGAGAAAGATTTGGAGGTCACCAGGGCGAAGTATATCCCGCCAGGGTTCATCGCTAGGCTTCCTCGCCCGAGCGAACGGCTGAACTCGGTCTTGAGTGGCGAGGTGGTGCTCCCTATTCGCCATTTCGAAGTGGGCTTGCGACTACCAATGTGGACGGAGTTCTGCCAGATACTCCGCTTCTTTGGGATAGTCCCTGCTCAGATCAACCCTAACGGGGTGGCGATGATCGTGGGCTTCCTCTGCTACCTGCGCGACCAGGGAATAGCCTTCGACCTATCGGTCTTTAGGCGAGTATTCAATTTCATGGTGACTGGCGAGGGCGTCATCTTTTTCTGCAGCCACGTCTGCACGCTGGCCGGTACTGCAAACAAGAATCATCGCTGGGGGGAGCGACTAGTCGTCGTTGGCGACTTTCAAGCCGTCCCTGACAAGTCCTTCCAGCCGCCGGAGAGCGCCTTCGGGGCTCCTCCCCTAAGGGAAAGTGGCGGGAAGCTGCTCGAGGCTTTCAAAGGCCGTCGCCTTGATGTGGTGTACTGGAGGAGGCGAGTAGACGAACTCGCCGAGGTTTTCGCAGGCGAAGGTAATCCACCGCGCGAGTATTCGCAATACTCGCTCTTTGTCTGTAACTTGGCGACTAACTGGATTTATTACCTTTCTTGCTGCAGCTGTCCATACCCTGCCTTGCGAGCTTCTCCCGGTGGTGGCGAAAATAACGTCTGCCACACAAGGAGGTACGGGGACCTCCGCTCGCGGGGATGGGGTCTACTCGCCTATAAACTTGTCGCCAGGAGGCGAAGAGCCCTTGATCGGCGGCGAAGGATCTGGGCCGTCAAAGCCGTCGAGGAAGCGGAAGGAGAGGGGCGAGTCCTCCGAGCCCTCAAGGAAGAAGAAGGAGGTCGCTCATAGGGACCTCGGCAAGAAGGCAGATCCTTCGGAGGCCGGCGAGCCTTTTACCCATCCGAACTTCAACCTGGGTGGGCGTGGCGAGGATCTTTATGGTCGCCCCTCGGTGACCTGGTCGGAGGGCGACCATGTGGTGTCTCTGAGCTCCAACCTCCCGCCCTGGTCGGAGGACTGGGAGGACAAGGGCGAGGCCTTTGACGTGCTCCACGCCGTCTATGGTCGCGAGGATGCTGAGAGGCTGCGGGAGGAGCCTGCCGAGTACTTGGCACACCAGACCTCACGATCTCTGCTGCGCTCCGCCGAGCTGGCGCACATGACGGCGAGGAGGTTGCTGGAGTACGAGGAGACTATCCGGATCAGCACAAAGAAAATGATCGCCATGGGGCTCAAGGCGAAGGAGCATGAGGTACTCGCTTCTCTTTGATATTCGCCTCTGTAGTAGTCGCCACATTGCCGAATGTCTTGCTGACTTTGTGTGTCTCCTTACTTTTGAAGATCGCCGAGGTGGAGATGGCGACAAAGATGTCCCAGCTGGAGAAAGAGCTGGATGACACTCGGCTGGCTTTGGAGGCCGCCCAAGTTCGCATCGCTGAGCTGGAAACTCGGCCTGCCGAGCAGCAGCCAGCGGTGGCGGGCCCCTCCAGGGTCGGCAAGCAGATCCGGATGCATGGCGACGATATGCCACGCGTTCGCCGAGAGATCGCGCGAGCTACTGGGACCATCATCCTGAGTCAGCTGAAGGCGGACGATCTCCTGAAGCCGGTGGCAATGGAGTTGACGGTGGAGGACATCATCCCTGCGCTGCTCGCCCAGGAGTCCACCTCCCCCTTGCGAGCATCGTCGCCGCCTTCCAGTGGTGCTGAGGATGATGATTCTGATGACGAAGATGACGATGATGATGGCGATGAGCCAGATGCAGATATTGATGGCGAGGATAACGCCTAGTCGCCTGGGCTCCTTTTTTGCTCGCCCGGCGACCTTTTGTAAACACTTTGAAGATTCTTTTGTAATATACATCACATATTTATATATGAAGAGTCAAAGCTTTTGCTCGCCTATCTCCTTGGTGCTTGCTTTATTTTTTGAATGTCGCTTAGGCTCCTAGGCTCGGGGCGAGGTTGAGTGCTCGCTAGGCTCTTAGGATCACGGCGAGGTTGAGTGTACCTCCATGCTTGCATTTATATACTCGCACCTCCATGCTCGCACATGTATACTCGTACCTCCATGCTCGCACATGTATACTCGCACCTCAATGCTCGCACATGTATACTCATACCTCCATATTTCCCTTGAGGGAGTTGAGCTGTGGAGGCTACTTGGAGGATTTCGAGGGACACATGTCCTCAAGGTCTTGCCTGGTACCTGGTGAAGAGTTTATCAGACTCGTTCAACAATAAGGGATTTTTAAGGGGAAAAGAGATAGGGAACGGCAGTCGGGGAGGCCTGGAGGGACATATCTTCCCGAGTCCTCCATCCTACTTGGATGCCGGAATATCTCCATTCTTTAGTCATTCAAATCGGTCTTGCCCTTTTCCTTGTTGGAACGTCGGCTTCCAGACTCTCCCCTGGTAATCTCTTCAGTCGGACGAGAAATGCAGTCAGTGGGAACCGCGGCCAACATGCGAGGGGGGAGCTGATCTCGGCCGTCATTGCAGAGGCTTGGTCTTAAGGGAACGCACACCCGAGGCACTGTCCCATCATCCATTCTGAGTTTTTACGAGGGTTAAGCCGGAATATCGTGTTCCAACTCGCGATGGTGAATGTTGATGCAAGACGACGTCAAGCAGGGAGTGGCAGTCGGGGAGATCCAAAAGGATATACCATCCCGAGGCCTCCATCCCACTTGGATGCCGGATGTTGACGAAGAATGACGTCAAGTTGGGAATGGTGGTTGGGGAGATCCAAGGGGATACACCATCCCGTGGCCTCCATCCTACTTGGGTGCCGGATGTCGATCGGACCTGCTTCCTGTTGCTCAATGAGTTTAGCAGGGAGTTAAGCACACTTTAGGCTCAATAACTCATATGATCTAACACATTAATTTAGAAAATGAAATGCTTTGCTGCGAGCTTTTCAGCTTTCGAGGGTACACGACGCCTTTTTTCAAGGGTCCCCGGAGCTAGTGAAATCGATCATTCATTCGCCGAATCGGAAGGTCGGCGTCCAGACTTCTTCCCGGTAATCTCTACAGTCGGACGAGAAATGCAGTCGGTGGGAACCGCGGCCAACATGCAAGGGGGGAGCTGATCTCGGCCGTCATTACAGAGGCTTGGTCTTAAGGGAACGCACACCCGAGGCACTGTCCCATCATCCGTTCTGAGTTTTTACGAGGGTTAAGTCGGAGGCTCATTTCCCAACCTAGCGTGGAGATAGACGTCACCTGACTTCCTTATGTTGAAAATTTTGTTGATGCGAAGGAAGCTGCCTCGTCCCATGTTTCAGGGAGATGTAAATTTTATTCAAAGAAATGAATTTACAAGGATGGGATATACATGGCGGCCTTCCAACGATGGCCCTGTAACAGCTCGGGGTGTCGACGATGATGAAGCGACAGCTGATGGAGGTGCCACCGAGCGTTACAAGGAGATCAGCTCCTCCTTCCACTTCCTTCTTCTCTCCGGAGAAGCCGAAGAGGGGACCATCAGGTGCCCGAACCCTGGCAGCTTCGACTCCCAGTCCGCCAAACGTCCCCTTGAAGATGACGTTCACAGAGCTACCGTTGTCGATCAGAATTCGATCAACGGTGAAGTCCTCCACCGCGGCTTGAATCACGAGGGCATCATGGAAGGGGTTCTCGTTCCCTAGCATGTCCTCCTCGGAAAAAGTAATCTCCTCCATCGGGGGTGGTGCTTATGAGGTCGAGGCGACACTCCTGCGGTAGATTTGATGAAGACTCCCCTTGCGGGAAGCTTCCAGCCCTGCTCCCCCATGGATTACTCCAACTCGGCCTCCCTGGCCCAGGTCTCCCCGGCCTCCCTGGTCGACCCGGTCCTCGTTCCTCCTTCGAACGACTGCAGCCTGCCCTGCCTGAGGCTCGGCAGGGGCCTCTATCCTTCTCTGCTCTCCTCCAGCTTCTCCTGCTGCCAGCCTCCTCCGGGCCTCCCAAAAGTCGGGGCAGGTGGCCATGGCATGTCCCCCCACCTGGTGGAAGTCGCAGTAGAGGGGAACCTCTTCTGCTTGACGCCTCCTAGGCTTCTGCTTCTTCCTTCCTTGACGGCGGCCTCGCCCGGCTACCGCCATTGCTTCATCTCTCCTCCTCTCCTGACGCCTCTCTGGCTGGCGAAAGGGCCTTCTTTCTGGGGATCTCCCCCTTTGATCCTGACGCTGGTGCCGTCCAGCCGGCCTCCAAGGTGGCCGGTTGACGGGGACCTGGTAGCGCCTTCCCTCCTCCTGACGCTCAGGGGACTCGACGGGCCTTCTCTCCACGATCCTCCCGGTTTCCTTCCTCCTGAGCTCCTCCTTCCTCCTCTCTTCTTGCCGCTCCGGCCTCTTCCTTTCCTCCCTTCGAGGTTCCTCCCTCTTCCTCTTCTCAGGGATTCCATCCCTCTCTCCACGGTCTCCTCTGGTCACCTGTGCCAGCCTTGCCAAGAAGTCAGGGTTGGAGGCCTCTCCCCGGACAAACTTATTGGCCCTCTGGATGAGGTTGTCGTAGGAGTAGGGAGGATTCTCACTGAGCTCCAACTTGAAGAGGCCTTGACTGATGCCGAATGTCAGGGCCAGCAACAGGATGTTGCTATCCACCTCCTGGATTTGCAGAACCTCCTCCTGGAAGCGCTCGATGTAAGGTCCCAATGCCTCATCTGGCCCTTGGACGAGGTAGAACAGGGCCGTGGCCTCCTTCTTTAGCTTCCGTGCCGTGTCGAACCGGGTCGTCAGCCCACGACACAAGTCTTCGAAGCAATAGATTGAGCCGGCGGGCAACTGGTGAAACCAGTCCCAGGCCTTTGCGCGGAAGGTAATGGCAAACAACCTGCACTTGAAGGCGTCCGACATGGTTCGGATAGAGACAATATCCTCGAACCATTGGATGTGCCTGACGGGGTCCTCCTTCCCCGACTAGTAGTTCAAGGCGGGGTCCCTGAACCCCTCTGGCACTGGCGCGGCAAGGATCTCCTCGCAGAAGGGGCTCCTCCCTCCTGCCCGGCGACGATCCTCAACCTGGCGAGTATCACCTCCATACTCGCCAGATGGGCGAGTATCCTGGTATCTCCCCTGCTCGCACGGTTCGCGGAAGCGAATGCCTTGCGAGGTTGGCTGGTAAAACTGCGACCTCCTTGGTCGCTCGGTCTCGTCATCCACGTGCTCCTTTCCTGCTCGCCGAGGGGGACTCCCTCCCTCGGACGGGACTGGGTGATGCGGCGAGGTCGCCGTAACCTCGGCGAGCGGCTGAAGCGCTGCTCGCATGGCTCCCTCCATGCGCTGCGCGAAGGCTTCGAAAACCTCCAGCGTCACGAACCTGCCAGTTCCCGTCGAATTGCCGACTACCTCCTCATGGTCGCCAACTGCGACCATCTCGCTTTCTCGCCGAACTTTCCTTCTCTGACTGCGGTCCACGCTCACCGCACCAAAGTGTTGACGCCAGGAAAATCCTGACCTCAAGATTCGGACCGATGCAGCCGGAGACTACTCGCCCAGCAGTCCAAAGAGATGACCGGGCTGGCGACTACTACGGAGCTAGAAGAGCAACAAACTGGACCCCAGGTACTTGGCAGGGAGGTCCCACCACGTACCCAGAAGCTCGAGAGAGTCTTCCCCTCCAAAACCAATGTGGCCGAGCTTGGTACAGGGAAGGCACCGACTTGGCTGAAAGCAAGGGTGACGGGCTCGAGAATTCGGGAATCGGGTTCCAAAAGCTCAAGTCCAGGTGCCAATCCATGTACCCCTGGGGTCCTATTTATAGGAAAACCAAGGGGTAGGGGGGGTTTTTATAGCCCAGCCCCCAACCCGGCGACTATGGGTTACTCGGCGAGGACTGTGCCATAGTCGCCCATCTGGCGAGTATTGGGTGGTGCTCGCACACGACGGGCCAATACGCGCCAGGTCTTCTGTTCCATACTCGCCAACCTGGCGAGTATTGCCTGCATACTCGCCGAGGTCTTCTCTTCTTCTGCCTTGAACTGCCGGGTTCTGCGTTGACCTTTTTGACTTTGACTTCTGCCCACGTGGCCTTGGGAGGGACCCACCCTCGGAGAATGAGGGTTGTACATGGCCGACGAGGTTATGTACAACGCTGTTGATGCCGAGACTACGACCGATCTATGGAAAAAGTTTGAGGAGCTTTACATGTCAAAATCTCTCACCAACAAGTTGTATGTTAAAAAACAGCTATACAGCTTGAGGATGATGGAGAGCACTCCCCTTCTTGATCATATAAATGCTTTTAAAAAGGTAATTTCTCAACTGCGTAGCATGGACGTGAAGGTCGAGGAAGAAGATCAGGCTCTTCTCCTCTTATTCTCACTCCCCAGGCCATTTGATCATTTGGTCACCACCATACTTTATGGGAAGGATACCCTAAAGATGGAAGAGGTGGTGACGACCCCGCTCTCTAACAAAAAGAGGAGCAAATCCGGATCAAAGGCTAGTGAGGGTCTATTCGTAAAGACTAGTGAGAAACCCCGGGGAGATCGAGGGATAGAGGTAAGAAGGACAGTCGGTCTAGGTCGAAGTCTAGGAGTAAGGACAACAAGTGTCACTATTGCAAAGAAGAGGGACATTGGAAGAAGAATTGCCCAAAGAGAAAGCAGAAAGGGAAAGATCGAGCGCCGCATCAGGCGGCAGTTGCCTCAGATGAGAGTGAGGGTGACGTTTTAAACGTCACATCGAGTCACGGCACCACCGATGAGTGGATCATGGACACAGGATGTTCATACCACCTGTGCCCGTGGAGAGAGTGTGGTTTACCACTTTTAGGGAGTGCGATGGTGGTCGTGTATTGACGGGGAACGACTCTGAGTGCAGGACGCTGGGGGATCGGTAGTGTCCGGATTAGGATGTTCGAGGGAACTATTAGGACACTCACCGACGTGAGATACGTGCCTAACCTGAGGAAGAGTCTGATCTCCTTGGGTACTCTTGAGGCAGCAGGTTGCTCCTACACCGATGATAGTGGATTTCTGAAGGTTAGGAAAAGTGCGCTAGTAGTGATGAAGGGAGAGAGATCGGGTACTCTATATAGGCTCATAGGCACTACGATTGCTGGAGACGCAGCGGTCTCCACTACTTCCGATTAGGACACCTCTTTGCTGTGGCATGCCAAACTTGGCCACATGAGCGAGAGAGGCCTCTTAGAGCTGCACAAGAAGGAACTCCTAAAAGGAGTCAAGACATGCAAGCTGGAGTTTTGCGAGACATGCGTGATTGGGAAGCAGCATAGGGTGAAGTTCATGACTTCGAGTAGACGTAGTGAGGGAGTTCTTGAGTATATACACTCGGACGTGTGGGGGCCAGCCCCAGTGCCGTCCCTTGGTGGCGCTAGGTATTTCGTGACCTTCATTGCCGATTACTCTAGGAAGGTCTGGACTTATTTTCTAAAACACAAATCCGAGGTGTTTGAAAAGTTCAAGATCTGGAAGGCTAGAGTTGAGACGCAGACCGGGAAGAAGGTCAAGTATTTGAGATCGGATAACAGGGGTGAGTTTACCTCAGCAAAGTTCTAGGCTTATTGCCATGAGGAGGGAATCACTCGCCATCTTACTATTCCCGGTACCCCGCATCAGAATGGCGTCGCTGAGAGGATGAACAGGACGTTATTAAAGAGAGCACGGTGCATGCGTTTATTTGCGGACCTGCCAAAGCCCTTCTGGGCCGAGGCGGTCAATATGGCATGTTATCTGGTGAATCGATCCCCGTCGATATCACTTGATCTGAAGTGTCCACAGGAGGTTTGGTCAGGTACACCCGTCTCGTACTCTGACATACACATATTTGGATGTCCTATGTACACCTTGACGCAGGATTCTGAAAGGACGAAGCTTGATGCTTAGTCCAAACGATGTGTCTATCTGGGTTTTAAGGACGGTACGAAAGGATTCAAGATCTGGAATCCCAATACAAAGAAAACTGAGATTAGGCGCGATGTTGTGTTTGACGAGGCTTCTATGTTAAAGAAGTCTTAGACTCAAGCAAAGGAGGTGGAGAAGACTCCTAGCCCACCAGTGGAGGTGGAGCTCGAGAGTAGCAGTAGGACTGATGATCGAGAGGTGGAGCTCGAGGGTAGCAGTAGAGCTGATGATCGCGATGAGTCATCCGACTCTGATAGATCAGATACTGTGCAACCCACTGAGGAGGAGCCATATGCGATTGCCAGAGGAAAGGCTAAGCGAGAGGTCAGATTGCCTCTCAGGCTACAGGATACCGTAGCATATGCTTTCCAGGTGATCTCCTATAATCCCGGTTCTTATAGAGAGGCTATTGAGAGCAAGGACAGCTCTCGATGGATTGCTGCTATGGAGGAAGAGATGAAGTCTCTCCGCAAGAACAAGACCTGAGATCTTGTGTATCTTCCGAAGGGAGCTAAGGCAATTAGCTCCAAATGGATTTTCAGGAAGAAGGAGTCTGCTTCAGGAAAGGATCCATGGAGCTATAAGGCAAGATTTGTTGTGAAAGGCTTCACGCAGAAGTAGGGCGTTGAGTTCGATGAGATTTTTTCACCAGTGGTGAAACATTGCTCCATTAGGTTGCTACTAGCCCTAGTAGCATTATGGGATTTGGAGTTGGAGCAGTTGGACGTGAAGACAACATTCCTTCACGGCATCTTAGAGGAGGTGATCTACATCTTGCAGCCAGAAGGGTTTATCAAACACGGTGACGAAAAGAAGGTGTGCAAGCTTAGAGCATCTTTATATGGACTTAAGCAGTCTGCGAGGAGGTGGAACAAGAGGTTCGACACATTTATGACCTCTCAGGGTTTTAGTAGGAGTCAGTACGACAGTTGTGTCTATTTTAGATTCATAGAGAGCGGAGAAATTATAATCTTGATGCTCTATGTCGACGACATGCTGATTGCTTGCAAATCAGCTCATGAGATCGCGTTACTGAAGGAGAAGCTGCGCACCGAGTTCGAGATGACAGATCTCGGTCACGCGCAGAAGATCCTTGGGATGGAGATCCGGCGAGATAGAAAGCATGGCATGCTTTGGCTATCTCAGGTCGGTTATATCAGGAAGGTACTGGAGAAGTTTAGTATGACCAAGTCGAAGGCTGTCTCGACCCCTTTAGGACAACATTTCAGACTGTCATCTCTTCAGTGTCCTACCACTGAGCAAGATCGTCAGAAGATGCTCAGTGTGCCATATGCTAGTGCGGTTGGTTGTCTGATGTATGCGATGATCTGTACTAGGCCAGACATCGCTCAGGCCGTGAGTGTCGTTAGCCGATACATGGAAAATCCAGGGAAACAGCACTGGGAAGCTGTCAAATGGATTTTGCGGTATCTAAACGGGACACCAGACGTTGGTCTACTGTTTAGGAAGAGCGCAGGAGCTGAAGCGTTAGAGGGCTTCTTTGATTCTGATTATGCGGGAGACCTCGACCGTAGAAGATCCACTTTCGGATACATATTTCTTCTAGGTGGAGGTCCCATTAGTTGGAAAGCCACACTTCAGGATATAGTCACTCTGTCCACTACTGAGGCGGAGTATATTGCCGCGGTGGAGGCCGCAAAAGAAGCCATCTGGCTTAGAGGCCTCACCAGAGAGCTTAGGGTTTCTCAGGGAGCTGTGAAACTGCACAGCGATAGTCAGAGTGCAATTTGTCTTGCTAAAGACCCCGTCTATCATGCAAGGACAAAGCACATAGACGTGCTGTAACGCCCCAAATTTAGGAAATATTATTGGAGTGCGAGTAGAGGGTGCGGTGCGGATATGAGTAGAATCTGAGGAGTTGGTGTGCGGGCAGCAGCGGGGCGCGGTTAGCCAAATGGTGTGTGGTCAGCCAGGTGGTGTGTGAATAGCGATTTGGGGTTAGGGTTTTTAATAAAAACCCTAAGCCCTCTCCTTTCCCCTCACCCGATCACTCCCCTCTCCCTCTCATTCCTCACCTTCCCAGTCGCAAGAGCCCGATCCCCCTCTCCTCCCCCGATTCGCGCAAAAGGAAGAACCCCGACCCCGTCGCCTCTCCCTCTCCCTCTCGATTTGCCGTCGGCCTGGAGGAAGAGCGCCCCTCCTCCTCCCGATCTCTGTCTCTCTCTCCCTCTCTCCCGTCGGCCTGGGCTAGGGCAGCCGATTTTTCACCCCGATCTCTCCTCTCTCGACCTCCTCTCAGTGAAGGAAGAAGATCGAGCCCCGAGCCCCTCTTCCCCGACCTTCTCTCTCGGTCGGCTAGGGCTGCCGCAAGGGGGAAAAACCGAGCTCTCTCTCTCTTTTCTCGGAGCAGTCGAGCCTCTCTAGGGCTTGGTGAGGGATCGCAGCAAAGAAGTCGATTTGGAGCTCGATTCGGCGTGTGCAAGCCGGAGGCGTGCGCGGACAGCCGCTACGTAGAGCAAGATCCGGGTCATGGTTTCGAAATGCGCGCCAAGGGTAACGATTTTTGTCCTTGGGCAGGTGAATCCCTTATTTAGCATATTTGCATGGAAGCCCCTCTCCACCGTCGGGTGCGAGAGTGTGCTCTCTGACGGGTCGATGTGTACATCCCCGCTAATGTTTGCATTAGTGTCCGGAAGCGTGAGTACGGACTAGGCATGGTGTGTGAAGCCCATCCGGTGTTGTGAACCGGATTGGTGATGTTTTCATTGTGCTTGAAATGCCGGAGAAGACTCCGTGTTGTATGTTGTTTTCCGGTTTGTATGCTGTAGAGTGCTGCAGGGAGTCTTGGAGTCTAACTCCAGGAAATACCCGGAAAAGTGGGCAGAAATGGAGTTCTGTCGGATATCGCGCGGCGGTAACGCTACCGCCGGCGGTAGCTCCCCGGGAGCTATATCTATGCTTGTGAAGCCTGTCTCTCGGAGACCTTTTGGTTGTATGTTAGAGATGGGAGTACCCAGCTAAGGTGGTCGTGAGTGATAGCCTTTTCGCATGGCGTGGCCATGTGTGTTGTGGAAACGGGCAAAGGGAGGCTGACCCGCGTCGGTGCGCGCTGCGTACGACGATATGAGCAACGGGCTGTGGCCGGAACTGTACCCGCATTATGTCCGTCGGGGTAGACCTAACGTAACTGGTAACCGCCGAGCGCATAGGAGAGAGTCATACCTTCATGTTTGACTAGTCGAATGCTTATTATTGTGCTATCCAGTCTTGGACTAAGGATGCTGGTGGGACCCGAGGAAGTCCGGTACACCGTTAAGGTGCCCTGAGTGCACAGAACGTTGGGTCGGTCGCGCCAACGTTTGTGATGATTGGTTCTTGAACCGCACATTCTCTATTTATGTAAATATGCTAATTTGCTTGCAGGGAAGAAGTACAGTCACCCCGAGAAAAGGGGTGTGGTCGTTATAATTTGGTCAGCTTTAGCTGACCGATGTTTTGTTTGCCACCGCTCGGTGGAATGTTTGTGTGCAGGTGTTGCAGTGCCGAGTGGGGAATAGCGGGTTGAAGCCCTATTGCAGAGTTGGCCCTCGAAGGCCCTTTCTGCTTTTATTTCGTAGTTTACATGTATGACCGGCCTGCGTGCCGATGTATGTAACTCTTGTAATTGTTTAAAGAAACAATATTTATGTAAGGCCTTAAGGCCAAGACTCTTTTTGATGTATGTCTTTTCATTCCGGATTCTTAATAGTGGACATTCCTCATTGGGTGATCTTAATATTAATCTATTAAATACTTCCGCTAGAATGCACTCTGAGTTAGGATGCGTTTTCAAAAGGATTAAGATTTTGGTTTCATTTCGTAACCCTACGGTCTGTTCGTGTAATATGGCGTGGGGCCCCGGCCGGACCTTCTGTTATATTACATGTGACGGATAGGAGGTGCTACAATTTGGTATCAGACTCTGGTGTCGTTTCCTTCGTCGAATTCGTGGTCGAATTCTTTTAAGGGGTGGTGAGCACCTATGTGCGTCGCCGTTATAATATGAGAAGAACCCATGAATGTCCACTTAGGAATGAAAAACACACATGAAACATGTTAAAAACACTGTTTGTGGAACCTGAGCGTTCCTTTGTTTGATATTTGTTATGATTTTTAGTCTGTAACTCGTGTGTTGCACGATCATAAGTGACTAAGAGTGGAGCGGGGAAGTCTCAACCCCATCACCCTATGTTGAGTAGTGTATCTATTGAGATGCCTACAACCCCCACACTTCGACGGAAACGATACGGTTGGTGGTAGTAACGTTGTTTGTAATGATCAATGCACAACCAGGAAGGCTTGTACAACCTCCTACCCTTGGGATGGCCCCGGTGTCGGTTGGTGTAGTTGAGTTGGTTTCTACGAGGCGAGTGCCTGATGAGTCGGTAACTCCGAAACATGCGTCAGACCAATGATTGAAGCACTTTCTGAGCTTCAACCCTTCGTAGTTATTGAGATTCCAAACCACGTCGACAGTTGAGGAGTGGCAAGATGAAAGCGGCACTGTGAATTTATGTGCATAGGGAAGGTGGGGTATGGCTTATTACTAAAAGAAGTGGTTCACTAAGTGACGGAGAACACTTTTGTAGCAGGTCTAAGCAGTTTTTAGTGAGGGGATGCAATGGAGCGTTCTGTTTCCCAATATCTCCCAACCCAACTGTGAGTGTACTCCCTTAGCCCGATTGAGGTTAATTACTACAGCGTTTGTACGATGTTGCTTCTAGGGTTTGGTTAGCACAAGCTCGGAGCTATGGTGCGTAAGGGGTGGTAAAACCTCTAGGCTAGCGTGAAGTTTCTCCCACGGTATTGGCATGCCATTTGTGGGAAAGGATGACATTGTCGTCATCCTAACCGGTGACTACACTATTATTTATTGTACATTTGGCAAGCCAGGTTATGAGTTCCGATACTGTAGCTGATAAGCATAGATTGTGCCAAATCTGTGGTGATCTGTTGGTTGAAATCGTTGAATGACGCATATGCCGTGTGAAATTAAGTGTGATGCCTGAATAAGAGGCATCCGATAATTTGGGTTAGCCTTGCACTGGTGTCGTGACCTCGATGTGCGCAAGCAAGCGTGCCATTTCACATGAAAGAGTGATGATTAAGTAATGACGCGTTGTGCTAATAGTAGTGATGCAGTATGATTCATGAGCGGTGAAGTGCAATGACATGATGAGAGGTTTCCCAGTCATATTGAAGTTGAGTGTACGGACCAATTGGCTTTGGTCACGTTGCTCGTATGCCTTAAAAGCCATTCCATGCTGCGTGGGGAAAATAATGTTTTAGGCCGGAGATGAAGTCGTACCTCCCGTCACGACGTTCTAAGATGGGAAGTAATGCTAATCTCCCTGTCGCACCATTTTGGAATAGTTGTGGAATGTTTCTCACTCTATCGTGCTCTTTTGGTCATGTGCAAAACTGAATTCCCCTTTTGGTGTGCTGAATCATGAGATAGACCGCGAGTCTGACTTGAGAGCCTGAACCGGTAAGAGGTTCAGTAAATTTGGGATGCGTATACTTCAAATTTTGGTTTGGATGCTTTGTGCACGCCATACTTGTATTTCGAGCCATCGTTGGGCCTTGAATTTGCGAACTCTGTGACTTGGGTGCCCGAGAGTCTGACATGGTTGTCCAGACCAATAAATCCCCAGGTTGCGGGGCTTGGTATACCCTATGTTGTAAGTGACATGGGAGCTCTAGGGTTGACTCAAGTCTGATATGTGTCGTGATGATTTAACACCATGGTGTATGTCGTACGTTGGATTATGTGCGTGGTGTCTGGTGTCAGTTTACACATGGTGTGTTGAACCCTGTTGTTGCCAAGGTGACTCTTGTAGAGTCTCATCCTAAGATCGTTGTAGCAGTCATGCATAAGATGTAATGGTGGACCTGAGTGCCCTTCACATGTTGAGTGTCTGCTTGCGATTTGTAATGGTTGCGCGCGGACGCTAAGTTTTACGTCCCATTTTGGAAAAGCGATACATCTAAAATGATGTGATTATGCTCACGAGGCAGTTTGGTTTGCATGAGTGAGCCCAAATGGTAGAGTGACTCATGATTGATAAACGTTGACTTGTCACTCTTACTTACTGCGATGTCTTGATTATGAGAATGTGTGACCCCTACAATGGAAAAACTGTGAAGGTTATATTAGTAAGAGGGTGACGAGTTGGAAGCCGCACTCAACTTAGAACCTTGAGATGGAAGAGAATGGTTGACGTGACGCAACTTTAGGATAGTTGTCACATATCAACATGTAAATGAGGTCGTGACAAATGCACTACCCTGTGTGGGTTCGATAAGTTAATTGTTTGCTATATATAATATCGTGCCCGTTGCTGAGCCTTCTGTCACTCTTATATCCTTTGTGCTTTTTGGGGAGGCAAAGAGATGGTGGCAAGAGGAGTGTCGTGGGCGTTTTTCCCAATGACCTTGGTCCCAAATCCCCATGGAAGAGTTTGCGTCAGCTTTCTGGGAATATTTCATTCCGATGACTACTCACCTTATATTATTGGAAGACTTTTTGATGTGGAGGCAGAAAGAGTTGTTTGTGGAGGCCTACCTCCAAGAGTTTCTGCGACTGAGCCGTTATGCTGAGCATGTCCTAACGAGTGATGAGGACAAATCACGATATTTCTTTAAAGGCTTGCGTGAGGCAGGAAGGTCAAATTGCGCGCAGCAGCGTCTATCAGTTTTCCCATTTTGGTCCAAGCTGCCCGCCACTTGGAGCTTGTTATTCGTCAAGGGATAAGTGAGGTGGAAGGAGAATGTGAAAGAAATAGATTGCTAGTTGTTGAATCAAAATGGACAAATGCCTTTGAAGAAGTCAAAGCCGAGAGTTCAAGGGAACTAAGGAAGAGGCAGAAGACGCCTATTGTCTGTTTTCTTTGTGGCCGTCAAGGTCACGTTGCTCGCGGGTGCCGATATCAACCCTGAAGGAGCAGTGATTATGACTTCCTTTACCCTTTCTTTTGTGCAGAGTAGCATGTTTTAGAGGTACGAATGCGCATGTAGTTGCAAGTGTAAGCAAATTTTTGTTACATGCGTTAAATTGCTACATCATCTTCTGTTTATGCTTCATTTTGGAGATTTACACTTCTCTTTTGTGACTCATGTAGTTGAGCCCATATTTAAGGTTATGGTGGTTTTGTATGTTGTGCTCGCGAAGCGCTATCATGGATGGTGGATATGGTAAACGGTTAAAACTTAATTGTAGCATAACGACGTAGCGGTGACCCTATATGAGTTCGTCCCCCACAGCGTGTTGAGGATGGAAATGGTTATCTGTGTTGGTTGGTAATTACCACACTTGGGAAGAGTCGATAGTCAACCAAGATAGGTTGAAAGTGATTCCTTCGAAGTCGAGTTATTGACGATACTATTAAACTTATTTTTTTGTTGTGAGTTTAGAGCTTGATGGTTTGGGAACCGGAACTTTGGACGTTGGTCCAATATTGGTGGAATCTTGGTAAGATTCACAACCGATGGGCTTGAAGCTTGATTTCATAGAAATTGCCAGAGAAAAATTTGGAATTGGTTGAGTTATTTGTGCCTTGAGTAAGGGCGCGGAGAAAGTCTATGTAAAAGCACCCTGTTGAGATTGTGATGTCTCAGGTGTTGATTTTTCTGTTGTGTATGGTTTACACAAAACCCATGTAGTAATTGTTCTTACATCGATGCTCTTACTTGTTGAATGGAGATGATGTTATAGTTTGTTTACAACCCATTAAAGGCTTCCGAGACTATCATAGTCTTGTCACGTTTTGAGTTATGAGAAACTCGCATGAGATTGAAATCAAAGTAGTGGTTTGACCCTCCTATGAGAGGTCGAAGCTCTCAGTTGGGGGAAAAGTGTAACCCTTCCTGGCTTAATGAAATGGTGATGGGGTGGCAGAAAGGAGAGTTCGTATGGCTTGGTCGGTATAACCTATTTGGAGGGTGAATCCTTGTGTTGTAGTGTATTTAAGGATTCAGTGACGTTTTATGTCTGAATCTAGGATGATTCTCCGAGCTTTGAAATGTCATACGAATATAATCCGTGACCTCCTAGTTTTGTTATTTCGCGGTGTTTGAGACATCTTAGTGTTTCCCGTGAAGGTTTCGTAGCGTGGTGAAAGCGGAGTGAGCCCATAACCCACATACCTTAAGGTGAAATATTGATGTTTCACGAATGAGGTTGAGAGTAAATTTCGGGACGAAATTTCTTTAAGGAGGAGAGAATTGTAACGCCCCAAATTTAGGAAAAATTATTGGAGTGCGAGTAGAGGGTGCGGTGCGGATATGAGTAGAATCTGAGGAGTTGGTGTGCGGGCAGCAGCGGGGCGCGAGCCAAATGGTGTGTGGTCAGCCAGGTGGTGTGCGAATAGCGATTTGGGGTTAGGGTTTTTAATAAAAACCCTAAGCCCTCTCCTTTCCCCTCACCCGATCACTCCCCTCTCCCTCTCATTCCTCACCTTCCTAGCCGCAAGAGCCCGATCCCCCTCTCCTCCCCCGATTCGCGCAAAAGGAAGAACCCCGACCCCGTCGCCTCTCCCTCTCCCTCTCGATTCGTCGTCGGCCTGGAGGAAGAGCGCCGCCCCTCCTCCCGATCTCTGTCTCTCTCTCCCTCTCTCCCGTCGGCCTAGGCTAGGGCAGCCGATTTTTCACCCCGATCTCTCCCTCTCTCGACCTCCTCTCAGTGAAGGAAGAAGATCGAGCCCCGAGTCCCTCTTCCCCGACCTTCTCTCTCGGTCGGCTAGGGCTGCCGCAAGGGGGAAAAACCGAGCTCTCTCTCTCTTTTCTCGGAGCAGTCGAGCCTCTCTAGGGCTTGGGGAGGGATCGCGACAAAGAAGTCGATTTGGAGCTCGATTCGGCGTGTGCAAGCCGGAGGCGTGCGCGGACAGCCGCTACGAAGAGCAAGATCCGGGTCATGGTTTCGAAACGCGCGCCAAGGGTAACGATTTTTCTTCTTGGGCAGGTGAATCCCTTATTTAGCATATTTGCATGGAAGCCCCTCTCCACCGTCGAGTGCGAGAGTGTGCTCTCTGACGGGTCGATGTGTACATCCCCGCTAATGTTTGCATTAGTGTCCGGGAGCTTGAGTACGGACTAGGCATGGTGTGTGAAGCCCATCCGGGTGTTGTGAACCGGATTGGTGATGTTTTCATTGTGCTTGAAATGCCGGAGAAGACTCCGTGTTGTATGTTGTTTTTGGGTTTGTATGCTGTAGAGTGTTGCAGGGAGTCTTGGAGTCTAACTCCAGGAAATACTCGGAAAAGTGGGCAGAAATGGAGTTCTGTCAGATATCGCGCGGCGGTAACGCTACCGCCGGCGGTAGCTCCCCGGGAGCTATATCTATGTTTGTAAAGCCTGTCTCTCGGAGACCTTTTGGCTGTATGTTAGAGCTGGGAGTACCCAGCTAAGGTGGTCGTGAGTGATATCCTTTTCGCATGGCGTGGCCATGCGTGTTGTGGAAACGGGCAAAGGGAGGCTGACCCGCATCGGTGCGCGTTGCGTACGACGATATTAGCAACGGGCTGTCGCCGAAACTATATCCGCACTATGTCCGTCGGGGTAGACCTAACGTAACTGGTAACCGCCGAGCGCATAGGAGAGAGTCATACTGTTGACGCCAGGAAAATCCTGACCTCAAGATTCGGACCGATGCAGCCGGAGGCTACTCGCCCAGCAGCCCGACGAGATGGCTTGGCTGGCAACGACGAAGAAGCTAGAAGAGCAACAAACAGGACCCCAGGTGCTGCGGCAGGGAGGTCCCACCACGTACCCAGAAGCTCGAGAGAGTCTTCCCCTCCAAAACCAAAGTGGCCGTGCTTGGTACAGGGAAGGCACCGACTTGGCTGAAAGCAAGGGTGACGGGCTCGAGAGTTCGGGAATCGGGGTCCAAAAGCTCAAGTCCAGGTGCCAATCCATGTACCCCTGGGGTCCTATTTATAGGAAAACCAAGGGGTAGGGGGGTTTTTATAGCCCAGCCCCCAACCCGGCGACTATGGGTTACTCGGCGAGTATCACCATAGTCGCCCATCTGGCGAGTATTGGGTGCTGCTCGCACACGCTGGGCCAATATGCGCCAGGTCTTCTGTTCCATACTCGCCAGCCTGGCGAGTATTGCCTACATACTCGCCGAGGTCTTCTATACTTCTGCCTTGAACTGCCGAGCTCTGTGTTGACCTCTTTGACCTTGACTTCTGCCTACGTGGCCCTGGGGGGGGTCTACCCTCGGAGAATGAGGGTTGTACACAATCCCCGCTCTTTGCGAGTAACGTAGTTGCTCGGAAAGAATCATCCAACCTTTATTCGACGAGCTGTCTTTCTGGCGAGTATATGGTCTGTACTCGCCTTCTTGCTGGCCGACGATCGATCTCTATAAATAGAGGGGCAGGGGTCTCTGATGGCACGTCTTTTCTGAACTCGCTCAAGATGGCGCGCGACTATGCTGCAGAGGCTAAGGCGGCCATGGCTGGCCTCGTTGGTTTATTTGATGGTCCTACGCTCCTTCCTCGCCCGGATCTCGCATCTGGCGACCTTCCATCTTCCAAGAAGAGGAAGAGGCTCGCCCAGAAGAAGAAGAAGAAGGAGAAGAAAAAGGCCGCCGAGGAAGAGGTCGCCGCCCCTTTGGCCGATCAACACCAGCAGCTGCTGGACGACCTGGGGCTCTCTAATGCGGGCGACTCGCCGGCTGCTGATTCTCCTGCTCAAAATGTCGTTGAGGGGGCGAGCATTCCTGAGTCTACGGCCCATAATCCGCCGGAGAATCTCGCTTCTGTGCGAGGTACGAGCACATACTCGCTACTGCCTTTGAACGTCCTCTACTTGGTCCGAGTTTGCTGAATTCCTCTTCTATGCTCGCAGATTCGTCCACCATCGGTGCTCAGGAGGAGCCTTTAGCCGCAGCTCCTCTGAGATCGTCGCCCATGATCTCGCCCAGGGGTGGAGGTCGCTCAGGGCGAGTTCTTCACAGCTCCTCGCTAGAGAAGAGGCCGATGAGCGAGCAACGTGCTCCTTTGGCGGGCATCGTGCTTCCGCCTCCACCGCCACCGCTTCTCGATTCCTCGGGGTTTGCGAGCAGCTCACAGCTGCCCGCAGGTGGGCTTCCGCCACCTCCTTCGTTCCCTCCTTCTGCTACCCTTCAGGGCGATCAGCGCCCTTCGACTTCTACTGCGCCCTCTACTCATCAGGGCGAATCCTCGCGCCGTGGCGGGACTGGGGGCTCTTCGGGCTTCTTCGCTCCCAGAGGGGGAGGGCGACCAGGTGATAATCGCGGTCGGGGGAACGCGCCTCCCAGCCGGGATCCGGCGATCGGGGGCTCTTCGCGGCGAGACGACCATCATCGCAGCACATCTCCTCGCCGGGCAAGGGTCTCTCCTCGCCGTCGTTCACGCAGTCCTAGGCCAGGTATTTGGTCGTTATTTTCAATAGTCGCTACTGTCTTCACTTCGCTTTTTGCTTCGTCATCTAAGTTCTAACACTCTTACCTTTTTTGGCAGCTCGCGCCCATACCCCCATTGGAGCCTTGATCGACGCGGTCGGGCTTCCTTCTCGCGAGTACCAGGAGAGGGCTACTCGCGCAATTCTGGAGCTGGAGTCCAAGCTGGAGCGCCTGGCGATTTGTGAGCCTCATCGCCGCCTGTCCGAGGTTGAATCGCGAGTTGAGCGCCTGGCGAGCTCTGACGCTCATCGTCGTTTGACCGAGCTGGAGGTGCGAGTATCGCGGCTGGAAGAGTTCGATACTCGCCTGGCTGGTGCAGAATCTCGCCTTCATACGGTTGGCGACCTGGAGCGTAGATTGGCGAGGATCGAGCATCGCCAACAGCTGCATCATGACGAGTTGGTGGGGATGCGCGCGAGCATGGGCTCGGTTGGTCGGTTGGCGAGGATCGAAGACCAACTGCGTCAGGGCGAGGACGCGATGTCTCTGGCCTTTGAGCACTTCAAGCGTGCTCGCAGCATGGGCTTCGTTGGGCGACATCCTCAGCCTCCGGATTTTCAAGCGAATCTCCAAGCACCTCCCTAGACGCTGCTTCTTCTCCTATTTTTCTTCTTTCTACGCTATGTCGCCTTTTGGCGAGTAGCTCTGTACTGCTGAACTATTGCCTGATTTGATGTAATATTACTTTGGCGAGTATTAGAAAACTCGTCGTTTACTACTTGTTCTGCCTTCTTCTTTCTGTGATGGATTTTATCTTGAGTTTTTCTCTATCTTCTTTTATTTTGGCGAGTAGCTATCTGTTCCTCGCCTTATGCATAGCGAGCTTTTTCCGCGCCTTTCCTTGCAGGTCTTCTCGCTTGGGAGGTCGACTTCTTGCTGACGTGCGTTGCTGAGTTGGCGATTACAACGTAATACTCGCCACCCCCTTATTCCTAATCGCGCCGTCGTGCTCGATACGCCAAGCTACCCGACCACTATAAATAGGGGGGGGGGGGTGGGTGAGTCTTAAATACGCTTTTGGCGACCTTCTGAGCTCTCGTGCGAGTATCTTCCGTCTCCCTTTCCTCTTCGTGCTTTCTTGGATACTCGCCTTTCTTCCCTTCCTTCAAAAGATGGCCGATGAGGCGACCATCCGGCGTGCCAATCACGCCCAGAACTTTGCGGCGACCACCTTCAAGAAGTCGATCACGACTGAGAAGGAGTTGGAGGTCGTCAGGGCGAAGTACCTCCCGCCAGGGTACATCGCTAGGCTTCCTCGCCAGGGAGAGCGACTAAATTCCATTCTGGGTGATGGGCGAGTACTCCCTACTCGCCACTTCGAGGTGGGCCTGCGACTACCACTGTGGACGGAGTTCTCTCAGATACTCCGCTACTTTGGGATAGTCCCCGCCCAGATCAACCCTAACGGGGTGGCGATGATCGTGGGCTTCCTCTGCTATTTGCGCGACCAGGGGATCGCCTTCGACCTTTCTGTCTTTCGGCGAGTATTCAACTTCATGGCGACAGGCGAGGGCGTCATCTTCTTCTGCAGCCATGTCTGCACGCTGGTCGGCACCGCGAACAAGAATCATCGCTGGGGAGAGCGATTAGTCGTCATTTCTGGCGACTTTCAAGCGATCCCCGACAAATCCTTCCAGCCACCGGAGAGCGTCTTCGGGACTTCCTTCCTAAGCGAGGGTGGCGTGAAGCTGCTCGAGTCCTTCAAGAATCGCCGTCTTGATGTGGTGCACTGGAGGAGGCGAGTAGATGAGCTCGCCGAGGTTTTCGTAGGCGAAGGTAATCTACTGTGCGAGTATTCGCAATACTCGTTCTTCGTCTTCCACTTGGCGACTAACTGGATTTATCACTTCTCTTCCTGCAGCAGTCCACGTCCTGCCGCGCGAGCTTCTTCCCGCGGTGGTGAAGACGACTACTTCCACCCAGGGAGGCACAGGGACCTCTGCTCGCGGGGATGGGGCCTACTCGCCCATCGACTTGTCGCCGGGAGGTGATGAGACCCTGGTCGGCGGCGAAGGCTCCAGGCTGTCGAAGAAGCGGAAGGAGAGGGGCGAGCCCTCTGAGCCCTCGAGGAAGAAGAAGGAGGTCGCTCACCGGGACCTTGGCAAGAAGGCGGACCCTTCTGAGGCCGGCGAGCCCTATACCCACCCAAACTTCAACTTGGGTGTTCGTGGCGAGGATGCCTATGGACGCCGCCTAGTCGCCTGGTCGGAGGGCGACCATGTGGTGTCCCTGAGCTCCAACCTCCCGCCCTGGTCAGAGGACTGGGAGGATCAAGGCGAGGCTTTTGACGTGCTCCACGCCGTCTATGGTCGCGAGGACGCGGAGAGGCTGCGGGAGGAATCCTCCGAGTATCTGGCGCACCAAACCTCGCGATCCCTGCTGCGATCTGCCGAGCTGGCTCATTCGACGGCGAGGAGGTTGCTGGAGTACGAGGAGACCATCCGGATCAGTACAAAGAAAATGATCGCCATGGGGCTCAAGGCGAAGGAGCATGAGGTACTCGCTTCTCTTTGATACTCGCCTCCGGGATAGTCGCTTCTTTGCCGAATAACTTACTGATTTTGCGTCTTCTTGCTTTTGAAGGTCGCCGAGATGGAGATGGCGACAAAGATGTCCCAGCTGGAGAAAGAGCTGGATGACACTCGGCTGGCTTTGGAGGCCGCCCAAGTTCGCATCGCTGAGCTGGAAACTCGGTCTGCCGAGCAACAGCCAGCGGTGGCGGGCCCCTCCAGGATCGGCAAGCAGATCCGGATGCATGGCGACGACATGCCACGAGTTCGCCGAGAGATCGCACGAGCTACGGGGACCGTCATCCTGAGTCAACTGAAGGCGGATGATCTCCTGAAGCCGGCTGCAATGGAGTTGAGGGTGGAGGACATCATCCCGGCGTTGCTCGCCCAGGAGTCCACCTCCCCCTTGCGAGCATCGTCGCCGCCTTCCAGTGGTGCCGAGGATGATGATGTTGATGACGAGGATGACGAAGATGATGACGACGAGCCAGATGTGGATATTAGTGGCGAGGATGACGCCTAGTCGCCTGGGCTCCCTTTTTGCTCGCCCGGCGACCTTTTGTAAACACTTTGAAGATTCTTTTGTAATATTCATCAAATATTTACATATGAAAAGGACAAAGTTTTTGCTCGCCTGTCTCCTTGGTGCTTGCTTCTTTTTCTGAATGTCGCTTAGGCTCCTAGGCTCGAAGCGAGATTGAGTGCTCGCTAGGCTCTTAGGATTACGGCGAGGTTGTGTGTACCTCCATACTCGTACTTATATGCTCGCTCCTCCATGCTCGCACATGTATACTCGCTCCTCCATGCTCGCACATGTATACTCGCCTAGGTACTCGCACATGCATGCTCGCCTTCTGCAATGCTTCCCTTGAGGGAGTTGAACTGTGGAGGCTACTCAGAGGGTTTAGAGGGACACGTGCTCTCAAGGTCTTGCCTGGTACCTGGTGAAGAGTTAACAATAATGAATTTTTTAGGGAAAAGAGATAGGGAACGGCAGTTGGGGAGGCCTGGAGGGACACATCTTCCCGAGGCCTTCATCCTACTTGGATGCCGGAAGATCTCCTTTCTTTTAGTTGTTCAAATCGGTCCTGTCCTTTTCATCGTTGGAACGTCGGCTTCCAGGCTTTCCCCTGGCAATCTCTTCAGTCGGACGAGAAATGCAGTCGGTGGGAACCGCGACCAACATGCAAGGGAGGAGCTGATCTCGGTCGTCATTGCAGAGGCTTGGTCTTAAGGGATCGCACACCCGAGGCACTGTCCCATCATCCGTTCTGAGTTTTTACGAGGGTTAAGCCGGAATATCGTGTTCCAACTCGCGATGGTGATTGTTGATGTAGGACGACGTTAAGCAGGGAGTGGCAGTCGGGGAGATCCAAGGGGACACACCATCCCGAGGCCTCCATCCTACTTGGATGCTGAATGTGGATCGGACCTGCTTCCTGTTGCTCAGGGAGTTTAGCAGGGAGTTAAGCACACTTTAGGCACAATAACTCATATGATCTAACACAGTAACTTTAAAAAATGAAATGCTTTGCTGCGAGCTTTTCAGCTTTCGAGGGTACATGACGCCTTTTTTCAAGGGTCCCCTGAGTTAGTGAAATCGATCATCTCTTCGCCGAATCGGAAGGTCGGCGTCCAGACTTCTTCCCGGTAATCTCTACAGTCGGACGAGAAATGCAGTCGGTGGGAACCGCGGCCAACATGCAAGGGGGGAGCTGATCTCGGCCGTCATTGCAGAGGCTTGGTCTTAAGGGAACGCACACCCGAGGCACTGTCCCATCATCCGTTCTGAGTTTTTACGAGGGTTAAGTCGGAGGCCTGTTTCCCAACCTGGCGTGGAGATTGACTTCACCTGACTTCCTTATTTTGAGGTTTTGTTGATGCGAAGGAAGCTTCCTCGTCCCATGTTTCAGGGCGACGTAAATTTTATTCAAAAGGAATGAATTTACAAGGATGGGATATATACATCTCCCCTTAGGGATAAAACCTTTTTAGGTCATCGCCGTTCCAGGTGCTCCCAAGCAGTTCGCCCTCCTGGTTTTGCAAATGGTACCCTCCTGTCAGGAGCGCCTCCCGGATGATGAAAGGTCCTTCCCAATTCGGATTGAGCTTCCCGACGGCGGCGGACCTTCCTGCTGCGTCCACCTTCTTCAGGACTAGGTCACCTGCTTGGAAGTGTTTGAGGCGGACATTTTTGTCAAAATGTTTTGCCATTCGGCGCTTGATTTCCTCTTGCCTGACTGAAGCTAAATCTCGGAGTTCCTCGATGTAGTCGAGAGATAGCTTCTGAACCTCTTCGTTCTCTAGTCGCCATTCTTCGGTTCCGTCTTCCGCGGCTACCACCCTTGGGCTTCTGACTTCGAACTCTACTGGGATGAGAGCTTCCGACCCGTGAGAGAGTTTGAACGGTGTTTCCCCTGTGGCTGAGCTAGGAGTGGTCCTCAAAGCCCACAGGACCGAGGGGAGCTGGTCTGCCCAGTTACCTCTTAGGTTCTCCACCTTCTTCTTCAGTAGGTTGATGATCAGCTTGTTGGCGGCCTCTACCTGGCCATTGCTCCTTGGGTGATGTACGGAGGCGAATCGAAGATCAGTTCCTAGCTGCCTGCAAAAATCTTCTAGCTCCAAGCTGGCAAACTGGGGACCGTTGTCGGTGATGATGGCGAGAGGGATCCCGAATCTGCAGACGATCTCTCCCCAGATGAAGTTCTTCACGACTTGAGAGGTGGTCTTGGCCAAAGCTTTGGCTTCGATCCATTTGGAGAAGTAGTCGATCATGACGAGAACGAACTTTCTCTGACCGCTTGCTTGAGGGAAAGGGCCGATCAGGTCCATCCCCCAGATGGCGAACGGCCATGGGGAGATGATCGATCGGAGCTGCTGGGCTGGCTGCAACTGAAGGGGGGCGAAGAGCTGGCACTTTTGGCACTTTTTTGAGAAGACCTCAGCATCCTTTCGGATAGTAGGCCAGAAGTAACCATGCCTCAAGACCCTCTGCTCCAAAGTGCGAGTCCCAGAATGACTTCCACACTCTCCCGAGTGGATCTCTTCCAATACTCGGGGTACTTCGTCTTCAGAAACGTATCTGGCCAGGGGACCCGAGATGGTTTTACGGTACAGCTCTCCATCTTGCAGGAGGTAGTATGCCGCCTTGTACCGAAACCTTCTTTGATCCCTTTCGTCTGCTGGGAGCTGACCGCTGGCCAGGAATGCCACAAAGGAATCCATCCACGAGGGGCGTTGCTCGATCTCCATCATCTCTCCCTCCTCAATGGACGGGTGGAATAATTCGGTGATAGTTCCTCCGGCCCTCGGCCCATACTTGGCGAGGCGATCTGCTGTCGAGTTCTCCTCTCTTGGCACATGCTCGACGAAGAAGGACTGGAAGCCTCCAATCAGTCCTTTCACTTTTACCAAGTACCTCTGCAGGGTGGTGTCACGCACCTCGAACTCTCCTCGGATTTGCGACGCGACCACCATTGAGTCCGTGAAAGCCCGGACATCACGGATCCCCAGCTCCTTGGCAAGGCGCAAGCCTGCCACTATGGCCTCGTACTCTGCCTGGTTGTTTGTGACGGGGAAGAGGATCTCGACGGCTTGCTCGATCCTTGTTCCCTGTGGGCTGACGAGCACGATGCCCACCCCCACAGAACTTTTGCCCGAAGCTCCATCAACAAACATCTTCCAAGGGATTGGGTTGAGCACCTCTTCTCCGGGTTCCGCTTCCACCGAGAAGTCAGCCAGGAAGTCTGCTACTGCCTGAGCCTTGATCGCCACTCGGGGGGAGAAGGAAATGTCGAACTCGCTGAGTTCTACCGACCATTTCGCCAACCTCCCCGAATGCTCCACTCCCTCCAGGATATTGCGGAGAGGATGATCAGTTACCACTCGGATGGAGTGAGCCTGAAAATAAGGCCGGAGCTTCCGCGCCGACACCACCAAGGCGAAGGCAAGCTTCTCCAGGATTGGATACTTTAGTTCCGCCTTCTTCAGCACCCGGCTGACATAGTAGATGGGTAGCTGCTTCCTCCCCTCTTCTCGGACCAAGATGGAGCTAACTGCCTCTGCTCCCACTCCCAGGTAGATGAGCAGGTCTTCGCCTTCCTTCGGGCTCTGAAGGAGAGGTGTCTGAGTCAATTGCTCCTTCAACCTTCCGAATGCTATCTCGCATCCCTCGGTCCATTCGAAGCTTTCTGTTTTGCGGAGCGTCTTGAAGAACGGAGAGCACTTCTCTCCGGCTTTTGAGAGGAAGCGGCTAAGTCCCGCCAGCCTTCCTGTCAACCTTTGGACTTCCTTCATCGTCTTCGGGGACGGCATTTCTAGGATCGCCTTAACCTTGTCGGGGTTAGGCTCTACTCCCATCGGGGTTAGGAGATGTCCCAGGAACTTTCCCTTTCCTGTTCCGAAGACGCACTTCGTCGGATTGAGCCTCATCTTGAACCTCCTCAACGTTTCAAAGGTCTCCACCAGATCGACTATGTGTTCCTGGACGTTCTTGCTTTTGATCAAGAGGTCGTCCACGTACACTTCCAGGTTCCTCCCCTTTTGCCCCTTGAAGATGTGGTCCATCATCCGTTGGTAGGTGGCTCCCGCATTCTTCAAACCGAAGGGCATCATCCTGTAGCTGTAGCAGCCGTCGTCGGTGATGAAGGAGACATCGCGGCAATCAGGGGGATGCATCCGGATCTGGTGATATCCTGAAAACGCATCAAGGAAACTCATCACAGAAAAACCGACGGCTGAATCAACCAGCGCGTCGATTCGAGGCAAGGGATAACAATCCTTCGGGCAGCTTTTATTCATTAAGGAAAAATCCACACACATTCTCCAGCCTCCCCCCGCCTTTGTCACCATTACAACATTAGAGACCCAGCCTGGGTACTGGATCTCCGACACAAAACCTGCATCTAGCAGTTTTTTAACCTCCTCCCTAATTGGCTTGGCGAGGATGGTGGCGGTTCTTCTCTTCTTTTGGCGGACGGGCTGGACAGAGGGATCCAGGTTGAGGTGATGACACGCAACCTCAGGGTCGACTCCTGGCATCTCGGCGGCACTCCAAGCGAAGATGTCGACGTTCTTTTGCAGACACGCCGCCATCTCGATCTTCTCCTCGGTCTTCAGCGACCCGCCAATCTTCAGCAACCCAGGCACTCCTGCTGCGGAGAGTACCTCGATTTCTTCCACTTCCTCTGCCACCTCCAGCCTGGCCGGGCTCTCCAACACTCTCCCGAACTCCTCCGCGTCAGCCATCCAGCTGATGGTACTGACGGCGGTAAGATAGCATTCCCTGGCGGCTCTTGGATCGCTCCTGATCCTCACCTGGACGTCTCCTTTACAGTACTTCAAGCACTGATGGTAGGAGGATGGGACGGCCTTGAAGGTGTTGAGAATCGGCCTCCCAAAGATGGCTCTGTAGCAGCTCGGGGCGTCGACGATGATGAATCGACAGTTGATGGAGGTGCCACCGAGTGTTACCAGGAGATCTGCTCCTCCTTCCACTTCCTTCTTCTCTCCGGAGAAGCCGAAGAGGGGACCATCAGATGCTCGAACTCTGGCAGCTTCGACTCCCAGTCCGTCAAACGTCCCCTTAAAGATGACGTTTACAGAGCTACCGTTGTCGATCAGAATTCGATCAACGGTGAAGTCCTCCATCGCGGCCTGAATCACGAGGGCATCATGGAAGGGATTCTCGTTCCCTAGCATGTCCTCCTCGGAAAAAGTAATCTCCTCCATCGGGGGTGGTGCTTGCGAGGTCGAGGCGACACTCCTGCGGTAGATCTGATGAAGGCTCCCCTTGCGGGAAGCCTCCAGCCCTGCTCCCCCATGGATTACTCCAACTCGGCCTCCCTGGCCCAGGTCTCCCCGGCCTCCCTGGTCGACCCGATCCTCGTTCCTCCTGCGAACGACTGCGGCCTGCCCTGCCTGTGGCTCGGCAGGGGCCTCTATCTTCCTCTGCTCTCCTCCAGCCTCTCCTGCTGCCAACCTCCTCCGGGCTTCCCAAAAGTCTGGGCAGGCAGCCATGGCATGTCCCCCCACCTGGTGGAAGTCGCAGTAGAGAGGAACCTCTTCTGCTTGACGCCTCGTAGGCTTCGGCTTCTTCCTTCCTTGACGGCGGCCTCGCCCGGCTACCGCCATTGCTTCATCTCTCCTCCTCTCCTGACGCCTCTCTGGTTGGCGAAAGGGCCTTCTTTCTGGGGATCTCCCTCTTTGGTCTTGACGCTGGTGCCGTCCAGCCGGCCTCCAAGGTGGCCGGTTGACGGGGACCTGGTAGCGTCTTCCCTCCTCCTGACGCTCAGGGGACTCGACGGGCCTTCTCTCCACGATCCTCCCGGTTTCCTTCCTCCTGAGCTCCTCCTTTTTCTCCTCTTGTCGCTCCGGCCACTTCCTTCCCTCCCTTCGGGGCTCCTCTCTCTTCCTTTTCTCAGGGATCCCATCCCTCTCTCCACGGTCGCCTCTGGTCACCCGTGCCAACCTTGCCAAGAAGTCAGGATTGGAGGCTTCTCCCCGGACAAATTTATTGGCCCTCTGAATGAGGTTGTCGTAGGAGTAGGGAGGATTCTCACTGAGTTCCAACTTGAAGAGGCCTTGACTGATGCCGAATGTCAGGGCCAGCAACAGGATGTTGCTATCTACCTCCTGGATTTGCAGAACCTCCTCCTGGAAACGCTCGATGTAAGGGCCCAAGGCCTCATCCGGCCCTTGCACGAGGTAGAACAGGGTCGTGGCCTCCTTCTTTAGCTTCCGTGCCGTGTCGAACCGGGTCGTCAGCCCACGACACAGGTCTTCGAAGCAGTAGATTGAGCCTGCGGGCAACTGATGGAACCAGTCCCAGGCCTTTGCGCGGAAGGTAATGGCAAACAACCTGCACTTGAAGGCGTCCGACATGGTTCGGATAGAGACTATATCCTCGAACCATTGGATGTGCCTGACGGGGTCCTCCTTCCCTGAATAGTAGTTCAAGGCAGGGTCCCTGAACCCCTCTGGCACTGGCGCGGCGAGAATCTCCTCGCAGAAGGGGCTCCTCCCTCCTGCCCGGCGACGATCCTCAACCTGGCGAGTATCACCTCCATACTCGCCATATGGGCGAGTATCCGGGTACCTCCCCTGCTCGCACGGCTCGCGGAAGCGAATACCTTGCGAGGTTGGCTGGTAGAATTGCGACCTCCTTGGTCGCTCGGTTTCATCTTCCATGTGCTCCTTTCCTGCTCGCCGAGGGGGACTCCCTCCCTCGGACGGAACTGGGCGATGCGGCGAGGTCGCAGTGACCTCGGCGCGCGGCTGAAGCGCTGCTCGCATGGCTCCCTCCATGCGCTGCGCGAAGGCTTCGAAAACCTCCAGCGTCACGAACCTGCCAGCTCCCGTCGAGTTGCCGACCTCCTCCTCATGGTCGCCACCTACGACCATCTCGCCTTCTTGCCGAACTTTCTTCCAACGACTACGGTCCACGCTCACCGCACCAAAGTGTTGACGCCAGGAAAATCCTGACCTCAAGATTCGGACCGATGCAGCCGGAGGCTACTCGCCCAGCAGCCCGACGAGATGGCTTGGCTGGCAACGACGAAGAAGCTAGAAGAGCAACAAACAGGACCCCAGGTGCTGCGGCAGGGAGGTCCCACCACGTACCCAGAAGCTCGAGAGAGTCTTCCCCTCCAAAACCAAAGTGGCCGAGCTTGGTACAGGGAAGGCACCGACTTGGCTGAAAGCAAGGGTGACGGGCTCGAGAGTTCGGGAATCGGGGTCCAAAAGCTCAAGTCCAGGTGCCAATCCATGTACCCCTGGGGTCCTATTTATAGGAAAACCAAGGGGTAGGGGGAGTTTTTATAGCCCAGCCCCCAACCCGGCGACTATGGGTTACTCGGCGAGTATCACCATAGTCGCCCATCTGGCGAGTATTGGGTGCTGCTCGCACACGCTGGGCCAATATGCGCCAGGTCTTCTGTTCCATACTCGCCAGCCTGGCGAGTATTGCCTACATACTCGCCGAGGTCTTCTATACTTCTGCCTTGAACTGCCGAGCTCTGTGTTGACCTCTTTGACCTTGACTTCTGCCTACGTGGCCCTGGGGGGGGGGGTCTACCCTCGGAGAATGAGGGTTGTACACATACCTTCGTGTTTGACTAGTCGAATGCTCATTATTGTGCTATCCAGTCTTGGACTAAGGATGGTGGTGGGACCCGGGGAAGTCCGGTACACCGTTAAGGTGCCCTGAGTGCACGGAACGTTGGGCCGGTCGCGCCAACGTTTGTGATGATTGGTGCTTGAACCGCACATTCTCTATTTATGTAAATATGCTAATTTGCTTGCAGGGAAGAAGTACAGCCACCCTGAGAAAAGGGGTGGGGTCGTTATAATTTGGTCAGCTTTAGCTGACCGATGTTTTGTTTGCCACCGCTCGGTGGAATGTTTGCGTGCAGGTGTTGCAGAGCCGAGTGGGGAATAGCGGGCTGAAGCCCTGTTGCTGAGCTGGCCCTCGAAGGCCCTTTCTGCTTTTGTTTCGTAGTTTTCATGTATGACCGTCCTGCGTGCCGATGTATGTAACTCTTGTAATTGTATAGAGAAACAATATTGATGTAAGACCTTAAGGCCAAGACACTTTTTGATGTATGTCTTTTCATTCCGGATTCTTAATAGTGGACATTCCTCATTGGGTGATCTTAATATTAATCTATTAAATACTTCCGCTAGAATGCACTCTGAGTTAGGATGCGTTTTCAAAAGGATTAAGATTTTAGTTTCATTTCGTAACCCTATGGTCTGTTCGTGTAATATGGCGTGGGGCCCCGGCCGGACCTTCTGTTATATTACATGTGACGGATAGGAGGTGTTACACTTGCGTTATCATAAGCTCAGAGTGTTTGTTGGTGGTGGAGACATTCAGCTGTTGAAGGTCTCTACCGAGGATAATGTGGCCGACATTTTGACCAAGCCAGTGACGGGAGTCAAGTTCAAGCATTGCCTTGACTTGGCTCATATTGGTGCATGTTGATCGGGCCGACCCCAGGGAGAGGGGGTTTGTAGTCGCCAGTAAAGTTCAGTGTGTGTGAGGCGGCAAGGTGGAGATTGTTATATTAAATGCCAGCTCACCTCACCCCACCCAGTTCTCACATTGAACCTAGTTCAATATGAATGAGCTTAGGTTATGATTGCCTATAAATAGGTATCCCTAGGTTTAGGTTTTAAAATAATCAGATTTCAATCTTGTCCCTATTCATCATTCCCGGATTCCCGATCTGAGCGGAAGAACGAAGGCGGCGGAACCTTCAGCGATCGATCCAGCGCGCGACTTTGGCGATTCTTCCGGCGTCCATCTCCGGCGACTGCAAGGATCGCTCACACGCCGCCCTTCTCCGGCCATCTCAAAGCAGCGGCGACGGCCGGATGCGTGGAAAAGAAGGAGGGCGACAAAGGTTGCGCGGAGGCTTGTCTCCGGCGACATCTGGCGGCGATCTTGCGGCGTATACGAGGAGGCAGCGACTCCGGCGACATCAGGCTATCGACTCCGGTGATAGCAGCGGCGGTGGATCTTGCGGATCTTGATCCGGCAAGTTGGAGGTCGTGGAGTTCCAGGCGGCGACAGCGGCGGGACAGCGGCGACAGCTGCGGGACAGCGACGGTGCAACATTTCTACAACAGATCCGCTATCGGATTGGCGATAGCGACGGCGACAGCGTCGACATCACCCCTGCGACAGCAAACTTCGAAGAAGGTCCATTTCTAGTTTTCTTGTTTTTATTCAGTTAATTTTTCTGGGTTTTTCGATCTATCGTGATAGTGAAAAGTGTAATAATTGTAAACAACATTGTCATAGTGAATTGTGTGTGGCGCGCTCTCCCCGTGGATGTAGGAGCTTAACTCCGAACCACGTATATCCGTTGTCGTCTGTGCTGTGTTTGCTTGGCGTTATATTGTTTGGAATCTTGCGTTTTATATTTCGCGCGCTATTAATTGCTCACGCTAATTCCGTTGCGTGACCCGCGGCGAGCTTCGCAGTCACGGGTCGATACTCCGATTGCACAACAATCTGATGCATTTATAGTAACAACAAATCCAATGTTTTTTTCAACATGACAAGCCCAATCAACTAGCTCTTCAGATAATATGGGTTTCAAAATGTGAGCTGACATCTACTTCACATTTTGGAACGTTTTCAACATTTAATTTGCAATATTTGAGTCTACATGTCCAACAAATATGAAAGACTAATAAATAATAATTTAAACAACATAACTTCATAAAATTAATTAAATTATCGTATATATTTCGTACCATGTACAATCAAACAAGATTATTTCTGATCGTTCGACATATCCGACATAATCCTCCGGCACAAAATTCAAACCTACAATAAAATGGTGGAATACACTTTCAACGAGAAAGAAAATGGTGAATATAGTAAAATAGGAGCTTTTGTACTGATTTCAATTATTGCAAACTAGGAGCATTTCAACATTTGCAAAAAAATCGCACTGATTTTACTAGAAAACGATGAATAATTTCACTGATTTAGCACTGAATAATCTCACTGGTTTTACTAGAAAATGTTGAATAATTGCACTGAAAATGGTGAAATAGGTTGCAGAGGTTGCATAGAAATAGCATTTCAATGGGAGAGACGGGTATCAAATCGAGCGACGGCGTTTCTCTTATGGCGACGGCGGCGTTCTTTGCTCCTTGATCCTCCGTCGGCGGCGTTCTTCGCTTTGATCCTCCGTCGGCGGCGTTCTTCGCTTTGATCCTCCTCAGGGGCCACACAAAGCTCGTTGTAGAAAGTGAGACGCCAGATCTTCTCCATGTCATCCCAGTTGCGAACAATTATGTGTTTGGATTGGGCTTCGTCACCCACATAAGCATCTTTTTGTCCCATCCCAACCATGACGCCAGTGTGGCGAGGTTGACCGACAATACTAGGGAAAACGGCCTTCGGAGAATCATCGCCGGCAAATCCAGCCTGTAACAAACAAGGAAAGAAACACAACATTGTATATCTACTTACTAATTTTGTGTTCCTGCTAGATTTGGGAGCAAGGAAACTAACCTTCACCATTCCTGTCCCATTATGATCACAAGCCAGAGGTTGGATCTCTTCACCATCAGCCATTTTAAAATATCTTCATAATAAATATGATTGTAGAAGTTTAGAAATTTTGATTTGAAACAATGAGAAACACTCAATGAACAAGAAATTACATTGGCAAGCAGAATATAGTAAAGGAAACAACACTGATAATTTCTAGGATACATGAACTTATAAATGCCCCAAACAACAAGAAATTGGTTCCATCAATCATGCAGTGAAGGATATAATTCGACAAAGAAAAAGATAAAACTACGTACATTCATACCTCCAATCATAAAATAACAAGCCTATAAAGATTACGGAAAAAAAATTCATTAGGAGCAATAAGTAACCCCAAAAATGTTAACATTTACTTTTTATTTCAATTTAACATTTCATTACTTCCTCTTCCAAAACAATTATCTTCCAAAAGGCTAAGAGAAATAACAAAGTAAAATAACAGTCATGATATGGGAAATTTTTGTATAATGTAGAATAGATTCCCAAAAAGAAAGATGTCGATTGAAGCATAAACTTTCATTTGTCCAAAACGAATATGGGAGAGAAGGAGACCTCTTCGAATGAAGTGCGGCGAGGAGAACAGATCTTCTCCCAATGTGAGAGCAAGGTGAGACGAACGAATAAAGGAATCGAGGGGAGGCGGAACTTCTTTTATGGATAGAAAAGTCAGATCCGGGCCTTCGCCACCGCAAAATTTCGGGGCGAAGGTCGATTTATGCGATAATTATGGTCAGCGATAATTATGGGCTCCTACGGTTGTAGAATAGGTGTAATTATTTGCTGTAAATAATTGTTGTAGTTAGCTTCCTACTTATTAGGAATGTTTTTGTATTCTAGGTCTATTTATAGACATACACGTTAATGAGAAAAGCATCATCTTCCACAAATTATTCTTTCATCATGATATGAGAAATTTTTTATAATGTAGAACAGATTTCCAAAAAGAAAGATGTCGATCGAAGCATAAACCTTCATTTGTCCAAAACAAATATGGGAGAGAAGGAAACCTCTTCGAATGAAGTGCGGCAAGGAGAGCAGATCTTCTCCCAATGTGAGAGCAAGGCGAGACGAACGAATAAAGTAATCGAGGGGAGGTGGAACTTCTTTTATGGATAGAAAAGCCAAATTCGGGGCTTTGCCACCGCAGAATTTCGAGGCGAAGGTCGATTTAGGATCCGGTGTTCCTTTTTCGAACGGCTAGGAGGACTGGACAGGCAACCAACCTTTTATGCTCTTCCTTTTTTAAAAAAATTTAATTTCTTAGGATTCTTTCTAGCTAAATTGGAAATAATAATTGTGATTTTTTTTCATCTAATTTGAATTTTTGAATCATAAATAATAATTTAAGTATGATTCTTTCATATTATTATTATTATTATTATTATTCAGGCGTTGCTATAAGTAAATTCGATTTGACTATTAGCAGCTAAAAAAAATCAGATTCAAAAAGAATAGTTAGGTTTTATTTTAGATGATTGTTAATTGCAACTCGTATTTAGCTTGTCGCACTCCAATGTTACCGCAACCCGATTTTTAGCATACCATAAATGCGAGTCATGTAACAAGATACACTCAGAGAAAACCATCATGGCTGTTTTTTTGGAAAGTCCCCAGCTAAACTCATGCAAACATGAAAAATTAAGGTAATTTTTAATAGCACTACGAAATTGGCTATCCACACCCATTTGAGTTGTTTTTTGGGGTTTCTTAAAACACTATCCGCACTCTCGTTTTTACGCCGCAGCTATCGCTTTTCGTTTTCGCTAGTTTCTCCGCCTCCTGCTCTCTTCTTGCACTTGCCGATGAAGGATCAGAGCGAAGAACATCGTCGATGGAAGATAAAGGAGAGAAGAACATCGCCGGTTTCTCCGCCTCCCGCTCTATTCTCACACTCACCGACGGAGGATCGGAGTGAAGAACGCCTCCGACGGAGGATCGGAGTGAAGAACGCCTCCGACGGAGGATCAAGGAGCGAAGAACGCCGCTGTCGACGTGGCCGTCACCATTGAAATGCTATTTCTATTCAACCTCTGCAACCTATTTCACCATTTTCAGTGCTGTTGCGGAACGCTTAGGGCTCTTGGTAGACCGGTTCACTTGAACCACCTTAGCTCGTGAGCGAACTAAGCGTGCAAACAGTCAATTAGAGATTCGTTGATTGCACTGGGACTTTTTAGCGTGGAAAACCCGGAAAGGGTAAAAAACCACGTGGTCGGAGCTGTGCCGACCAAATTCCACTATCTTCAGGGGGGTTACAAAGTGAGACTTAGAACTCGAGTGCGACAGGCCGCAACTCGTTACAATAGTAGAGAGATAGAGAGATCTGAAGGCGACAGACCGCCTCTTGGAAAAAACTAAGTCCTTCTCTCCTTCTGAGAAAAGTGGAGAACAAAAGTGAGCTGCTCCGGGGAACAAAAGTGAGCTGCTCCTGGGAACAAAAGTGAGCTGCTCCTGGGAACAAAAGTAAGCTGCTCCGGGGAACAAAAGTGAGCTGCTGCGTCGCCTTTCGGGATGAAGGAACTCTTCAACTCCGGAAAGGAAATTTTCAAGCGCCGAAGGAGAATTCCGCAAAAGTCTGCAAGGAGCTCTCCCGGGTCCAGCAGTTAAGGTCCTTTCAAATGAAGCCCCAGGGCCCTTTTTATAGCTTTGGCCGGGGGTAGTCCGGTAATCTCGCCGTTTGCAGTTTCCATAAATGTTCGGTGGACGAATCATATTCTCCGGTTTGGGGCACACGGATCGCTATTTTTCGTAAATGACCACCTTGCCCTTTGGGCAGCTTGGGCGGCTTGGGCAGTTCGGGCAGTTCTGTTGGAGGCGAAAAAGGCGACTGACCGTTCCCAAAAAGTGAGAAGCCTGAAAGACAAAAAGTGAGAAGCCTGAAAGACAAAAAGTGAGACGCCTGAAAGACAAAAAGTGAGAAGCCTGAAAGACAAAAAGTGAGAGAACTTCCTGATCGCGCTCAGAAATGCTCTGAGCGCGCGCTAGCGCTGAAGTGCCCCAAATGCGCAACGAACCGCGGGGATGCCTCGGGCGGACGGCGGACGGGGAGTTGCCCCCTAAAGGGGGAACCGGGACCTCTTGGCGAGGAGAGGGCGCTGGACCGCTCCCCGAGGAGGGGTGGGCGCGGCCGCGCACCCCCGAGAAAAGAAAGGGGGGGTGCGGATCGGCCGCACCCTCAAGGGGGTGTGGCCCGGCCGCACCCCAAGGGGGGTGCGGCCCGACCGCCCCCCAAGGGGGGTGCGGCCGGGCCGCGCCCCCCAAGGGGGGTGCGGCCGGGCCGCACCCTCCAAAGGGGTGCGGCTTGGCCGCACCCCAAGGGGGGTGCGGCCGGGCCGCACCCCAAGGGGGGTGCGGCCGGGCCGCACCCCAAGGGGGGTGCGGCGGCGAGGCTGCACCCCGGGCTCGGACGCACCCCTTGCGGGCGTGCGGCTCGGCCGCGCCCCGTGAGGTGGCGTGGTTGCGCGGGTCGGCCTCAAGACGGGAGGCGGTCCCGTTGCCATTCTTGGCTTGGCTCTGTATGGCGATTTTATTTCCCTGGATTCCCTGCCTAACTGGTGGGGGAAGCGCTCTTGGAAATATTTGCTGCCATTGCGGCTTATAAATAAGAGCCCCTTATACGAGCACCTATCATAAGCCCCCCAAAACCATCGGAGTCCTGAACTCGTGAGGGAGTGTGAGGGTTTTTGAATCTTGGCGTGGCGTAACGGACGATGCCGGAGGTAAGTTTTCCTATTTTTTGAAAAATGGCTTGGAGGGAAAAACGGGAACGACGACCGGGGGGTTGGGCGGCCGGCGCCCGAGCGGCGTCCGTGCGCGCGCTTGCGCGCGGCCCAGAGCTGGCGGGGGACGCGCGCGGCCCGTGCCCGCGCGCGGTTGGCGCTCGGGCGAGGGCGGTGTGCGGCCGGTTCCCCCGCGCGGTGGCCTCGGCGGGCGCCCGTGCGCGGCGGTCGAGCGCGGACGGTGCCCGCGTGCGCGCCCGGCGAGCGGTCGGCGCCCGCGCGCGGCCGGCGCGCGGTCGGCGCCGGCGCGCGGCCGGCGCGCGGTCGGCGCCCGCGCGCGGCCGGCGCGCGGTCGGCGTTCGCGCGTGGCCGGTGCGGCGCCGGTGCCCGCGTACGGTGCCAGCGCGCATCTGGCGCTTGCGCGCGGCGGGCGTCCGTGGGCGGCCGCGCGCGTGGTGCCCGCGCGGGGGTGGTTCCCGCGCGCGGTGCCGGCGCGCGGCTGGCGCCCGCGCGCGGTGGGCGGCCGCGCGCGTGGTGCCCGCGCGGGGCTGGTTCCTGCGCGCGGTGTCTGCGTACGGCGTGTGCCTGCACATGTTTTTGAGCGAAGCCGGCGGCGAGCGTGTGTCGCTCGGCTCTCGCGCGTGCTCGGAGTTTGCGCACTGTTTTTGCTTATATAGATGGTGCGTGAATTCGCGCGTTCTTGACCGGCGGTATGGTTCGCCCTGCTTCGGCCGTTTTTTATTTGTCTATCTTAGCGCCTGCGTATATACATTTATTTTTCAGGCTTCGAAGCGGGGCGGCCACACGAGGCCGATGCGCCTGCGCTCTTCTCTCGATGGCGCACGAATCGAGATATGGCGCAAACGGTTTGGATTGCCGCCTAATACTGAGGTGAAGATTCCGGGGGCGGAGGAGCGTGCTCAGAATCCGCCTACTGGTTTTATGACTCTTTCCGAGAGCTGCTTGAAGTCCGGGTTCCGCATTCCGCCGTCCGATGAAGTTCTTGAGATACTCCGGTTCTGTGGTATTCCAGTTACACAGTTTACGCCTGCTGGGATGGCGAACATCATGGGGCTGGTTGTCTTTTTCCGGGAGCACAGTGCGCGATTTTCACTTGATCTTTTCAAGGACTGGTGCGAGGTTTCCACCGACTCGGGTGGTCGTATCGAGGTCCGTAGTAACAAGAGCTGGTTCCGCTTTGGCGAGAAGGCAGATTACCGCCACGGAAACGCCCTCTACGGGTACGTCCGTAATCGTTGGGAGCTACCGGAGCTTTGGAGAGCGCTCCCTGGTCGCTGCCGTCGGCTGTCCGGGCGGGAAGACGAGTTCCTTCCCATTCCTGGTTTCCCTGGTCGGGAGGGCCTGTCGAAGGCTCTGTTCTGCATTCACAGCTGCGTGGAGGAGAGCCGACTACTCTCGGTGGGGCTTTCTTGGGATGCCGAGCGGGAGGCCGCTGTTCCCTTAGAGCGTGGAAGGAAGAGAAAAATTGTTTTCCGGAATGGGACTCCTGGCTCGTGTTCTGCCCCGCCGGAGCCTAGGAGCCACGATCACGAAGCCGGCCCGAGCCGCCGCCGGGGGGAGACAAATGCTTCTGACCCGGAGGTCGAAATCCTGGCCTCCCCCACTGCAGAGAAGGTTGCGCAGGGAGGCCTGCCGCCTCCTCCTCCTCATCCACCGCCGAGGAGAGTTTCCTCGTCCCTCCAGGCGATGACTTCTGCGGTAAGTGGATCTCTCCTTTCTTGGGTCTTGGCTTAATTTTGCTTTTATTGCTTATGTTTCCCAATTGCTTCCTCCGTGCTTGCAGGCGAACGCTTTGACCAATGTTGCTCTCACGTGGAATGATTGTTACGTGGGCCTCAAGGACAGTTATATCTCCCTCCAGGAGGAGCTGAGCGTGATGAAGAGGGACATGTCTGCTTTACAGAAGAGGAGGGATCGTGATCTGTCCTGCGTCAGGCAGCTGGAGGCCGACCTCTTGTCTTCCCGATCCGAGGTTGAGAAGCTGCAGGAGGCGTATGGTGGAGACAAGGCGCTTGCCCAGGATGCGCTTCGTCAGTTGTCTGAGGCCCAAGGAGAGATGTTTCGTATGGAGGGGGAGCTGGGGTTTCTGCGGAGCGAGGTGGAACGGCTGTCGTCGGTCGAGCGCAGCCTTGAGGATGCCAAGGCGGTCGGAGTGGCCGAGTTCCGAGATTCTCTTGCCTTTGTCGAGGAGCGGTTCCAGATGGCGGAGGAGATCCGTGCTGAGGTCATGACAAAGGAGGTCGAACCCCTGTTGGAGGATGAGCGCGAGGTCGCCTTCCAGCGCGGTGTTCAGAAGACTCTCCGCTTGGTGGGGAAGAGGTTCGGGTGTGACACCGCCGGTCTTGGAGCGGGAGATCTCTCGGAGGACGAGTGCTCGGACGCAGCCTAGGATTGATGCCGATTGCCCTCTGTTTTCTTGACTTCCCTGTTATTGTTTGCTTGTGTGTCGCTCTGAGTCGGCTTGTTGGTATTTTGCTTTCCCGCTTTCCGTACTGTTGTCCGCTTGGTGCGCAGCATTGTGCTGACGCGTTTGTATTCTCTTATCGAGTTTTATCGCATTTACTTCTTTGTTCGACCTGTTTATCTGGTTGTTAGCACCTGCATGGTTTGGTTGTTTTCAAAATGAGTTTTGCACGGGTCGGAGCCCGCGGCTTTCAAATATATATAAAAAGTTAGCTTGCGCAAGTCTGTGCTTGCGGCTTTCTCGCACGAGTCTGTGCTCGCGGCTTTGGTGCACGAGTCTGTGCTCGCGGCTTTGTCGCACGAGCCTTTGCCCGCGACTTTGGTGCACGAGTCTGTGCTCGCGGCTTTGGTGCACGAGCCTTTGCTCGCGTCTTTTCGCACGGTTCTGAGCCCGCAGCTTTTTGCACGAGTATGTGCTCGCGGCTTTTGCCGGTGAATAGCGGGGGTATTCAAACCGGGGGTGAACGCAGGGGGGGGCAGGCCCCTACGACACCGGGACTCGACGGCGGAGGAGAAGGGTGAACCTTCAATCGGCGGCGGTGCAGAGTCCCCGGGGCAGGGCCCCGAAGCGGTACCTGCAGTGGAACGGATTGGAGTAAGTAGGATTTCATTAGAAGATAAATACTGATACATTCGCACCTGCATTCTTGCGATAAGTTCCTGATACAGGCTTAAGAGAAGATAGCGTCGAGCCTTGCTTGCGTGGCGTTTGCCCGGATCTTTTTAGCCGTTTAGCTTGGTGGGCAACGGCGGCCCGGCGATTGGCCTTCGCTGGCCTTCTTCTGTGTCTTCTTGCGGAAGGCCTCCAGGTATCCTAGCTGGACAAGACGTTCGATTTCTTCTTTCAGTCGGGCGCATTGCTCTGTCTGGTGTCCTCGGCCTTTGTGGAAGTGGCAAAACTGAGACCGGTCTCCCCTGTGCAAGGAGAGCTTCCTAGGCCATTGGATAAGCTCGCTATGACAGATTACGGACAATATATGCTCGTGTGGTGTGTTTAGCGGGGTGAAGCTCTGGGGGCCTTAACTTCCTAGCCCTCGGGGGCGGTCTGCTTGGTTCTGAGTGGGCCGCTCGGCTTCCTCGGATTGATGCTGCTGTCCCTTTCTCTTGCGGCATGTATCGAAGGGCGGCGGGTCTGTCAGTGTCTGAAGTTTTTCTTTTCCAGCTGTCGCAGGAGCCGCCTGGCCTTTCCGTGAATCCTGCTTCTCGGTCTTTGATTTTGGCGACGGGTTGTTGCTGATCCAGGGGAGCCATGGGGCGGACGCGCCGAGACTATGCATCGCGCTCTTGAGGATACTCCCTTTGCTGGCCATGCGTCCTGACATGGAAACGTCGTGGTCCATGGCGTCCAGTAGGAGGCTCCTGAATATTGCGTCGTAGGGGGAGTTTGCTTCGGCGACGACGAATTGTATATCGTACTGGATCGGTTCGGCGTGCATTCCTACTTGGACGGGGAGGTTGATGACTCCTATAGTGGGTACCGTAGTTCCATCTGGGAGCTCTGCTTCGCTAGCCCTAAGCTTGAGGTTCCCGCTTAGGAGCTTGAGCCGAACTATTGCTGCCAGGAATAGGACGTTGAAGGAGATGCGGTGGGTTATCAGTGCTTTCCTCAGCTCACATGGCGGACTCCCTATGCTTGCATCCAAGGTGAAATCCATCCATGCGCAGGGGCGTTCTTGGTGAGAATTTGGGCCGATTTTCTCTGGTTGCCCGCTCCGCTCCCCCTCTCCTAGGAGGGGTCGTTTGCTTGCACCGGGCTTTCCTCCTTCCTGGATCCTCGCCGAGTAGGACTCGTGTTGCTCGATGAACAGTCGGGACAACTCGGTGAAGCTATGGATCGCTCCGTTAGGCAAGGAGTGATACCAGCGGAGGGCGTCTCCACGTAATGTTTTGGTGAAGATTTTGCAGCTGACTGGGTCGGGAAGTCCGAGCCTCCGTATCGTTGTCAGAAAATGATTAACGTGCTCATATGGATCCTCTGCTCCGTGGAATTCCTTGTTGTACGGGAGCTTTAGCCATGTCGGAACTGGGTATTCCACAATTGTCTTGGAGAGGGGGGATCGCCTTTGTTGGTGTTTGTCATTGCTCGGATCCTGCCCTCCCGCTGGAGGGGCCGGTTTGCCAGCCAATTCTGGCCAAGGGGGCCGGATGGGTGCGGCAGTGAGCGCTCCTTTCGCCTGGCTTTCTGGAATCGAGGAGCTGTATGCGTCAGACAGTTCAGGGGAAGTGTCTACTCTTGCTGGCTCCGAAAATTCCGGCGAAGTGGGTATTACGCTCGGGAATTCTTTGCTTCGAATTTGGGAATCCATTCCCACAGACGGCGCCAAACTGTTGCGGAACGCTTAGGGCTCTTGGTAGACCGGTTCACTTGAACCACCTTAGCTCGTGAGCGAACTAAGCGCGCAAACAGTCAATTAGAGATTCGTTGATTGCACTGAGACTTTTTAGCGTGGAAAACCCGGAAAGGGTAAAAAACCACGTGGTCGGAGCTGTGCCGACCAAATTCCACTATCTTCAGGGGGGTTACAAAGTGAGACTTAGAACTCGAGTGCGACAGGCCGCAACTCGTTACAATAGTAGAGAGATAGAGAGATCTGAAGGCGACAGGCCGCCTCTTGGAAAAAACTAAGTCCTTCTCTCCTTCTGAGAAAAGTGGAGAACAAAAGTGAGCTGCTCCTGGGAACAAAAGTGAGCTGCTCCTGGGAACAAAAGTGAGCTGCTCCGGGGAACAAAAGTGAGCTGCTGCGTCGCCTTTCGGGATGAAGGAACTCTTCAACTCCGGAAAGGAAATCTTCAAGCGCCGAAGGAGAATTCCGCAAAAGTCTGCAAGGAGCTCTCCCGGGTCCAGCAGTCAAGGTCCTTTCAAATGAAGCCCCAGGGCCCTTTTTATAGCTTTGGCCGGGGGTAGTCCGGTAATCTCGCCGTTTGCAGTTTCCATAAATGTTCGGTGGACGAATCATATTCTCCGGTTTGGGGCACACGGATCGCTATTTTTCGTAAATGACCACCTTGCCCTTCGGGCAGCTTGGGCGGCTTGGGCAGTTCGGGCATTTCTGTTGGAGGCGAAAAAGGCGACTGACCGTTCCCAAAAAGTGAGAAGCCTGAAAGACAAAAAGTGAGATGCCTGAAAAACAAAAAGTGAGACGCCTGAAAGACAAAAAGTGAGAAGCCTGAAAGACAAAAAGTGAGAGAACTTCCTGATCGCGCTCAGAAATGCTCTGAGCGCGCGCTAGCGCCGAAGTGCCCCAAGTGCGCAACGAACCGCGGGGATGCCTCGGGCGGACGACGGACGGGGAGTTGCCCCCTAAAGGGGGAACCGAGACCTCTTGGCGAGGAGAGGGCGCTGGACCGCTCCCCGAGGAGGGGTGGGCGCGGCCGCGCACCCCCGAGAAAAGAAAGGGGGGGTGCGGATCGGCCGCACCCCAAGGGGGGTGCGGCAAGGCCGCACCCTCCAAGGGGGTGCGGCCGGGCCGCGCCCTCCAAGGGGGGTGCGGCCGGGCCGCACCCCAAGGGGGGTGCGGCCGGGCCGCACCCCAAGGGGGGTGCGGCGGCGAGGCTGCACCCCGGGCTCGGCCGCACCCCTTGCGGGCGTGCGGCTCGGCCGCTCCCCGTGAGGTGGCGTGGTTGCGCGGGTCGGCCTCAAGACGGGAGGCGGTCCCGTTGCCATTCTTGGCTTGGCTCTGTATGGCGATTTTATTTCCCTGGATTCCCTGCCTAACTGGTGGGGGAAGCGCTCTTGGAAATATTTGCTGCCATTGCGGCTTATAAATAAGAGCCCCTTATACGAGCACCTATCAAGTGCAATTATTCACCATTTTCTAGTAAAATCAGTGGGATTATTCCCTGCCAAATCAGTGCAATTATTCACCATTTTCTAGTGAAATGCTCCTAGTTTGAAATAATTAAAATGCAAAATCAGTACAAAAGCTCCTAATTTACTATATTTACCATTTTCTCTTCCATTGATATGGTAAATCAGTGCAATTATTTAAGTGTATTCCACCGTTTTATTGTAGGTTTGAATTTTGTGCCAAAGTATCGTGTCGGATATGTCGAATGATCAGAAATAATCTTGTTTGATTGTGCATGGTATGAAATATACGACAATTTAATTAATTTTATGAAGTTATGTGTTGTTTAAATTGTTATTTATTAGTCTTTCCTGTTTGTTGAATATGTAGACCCAAATATTGCAAATGTTGAAAACTTTCAAAAATGTGAAGTAAATGTCAGCTCACATTTTGAAAACTTTCAAAAATGTGAAGTAAATGTCAGCCCGGTACACCGTTAAGGCGCCCTGAGTGCATGGAACGTTGGGCCGGTCGCGCCAACGTTTGTGATGATTGGTGCTTGAACCGCACATTCTCTATTTATGTAAATATGGTAATTTGCTTGCAGGGAAGAAGTACAGCCACCCTGAGAAAAGGGGTGGGGTCGTTATAATTTGGTCAGCTTTAGCTGACCGATGTTTTGTTTGCCACCGCTCGGTGGAATGTTTGCGTGCAGGTGTTGCAGAGCCGAGTGGGGAATAGCGGACTGAAGCCCTGTTGCTGAGCTGGCCCTCGAAGGCCCTTTCTGCTTTTGTTTCATAGTTTTCATGTATGACCGTCCTGCGTGCCGATGTATGTAACTCTTATAATTGTTTAGAGAAACAATATTGATGTAAGGCCTTAAGGCCAAGACTCTTTTTGATGTATGTCTTTTCATTCCGGATTCTTAATAGTGGACATTCCTCATTGGGTGATCTTAATATTAATCTATTAAATACTTCCGCTAGAATGCACTCTGAGTTAGGATGCGTTTTCAAAAGGATTAAGATTTTGGTTTCATTTCGTAACCCTATGGTCTGTTCGTGTAATATGGCGTGGGGCCCCGGCCGTACCTTCTGTTATATTACATGTGACGGATAGGAGGTGTTACACGTGCGTTATCATAAGCTCAGAGTGTTTGTTGGTGGTGGAGACATTCAGCTGTTGAAGGTCTCTACCGAGGATAATGTGGCCGACATGTTGACCAAGCCGGTGACGGGAGTCAAGTTCAAGCATTGCCTTGACTTGGCTCATATTGGTGCATGTTGATCGGGCCGACCCCAGGGAGAGGGGGTTTGTAGTCGCCAGTAAAGTTCAGTATGTGTGAGGCGGCAAGGTGGAGATTGTTATATTTAATGCCAGCTCACCTCACCCCACCCAGTTCTCACATTGAACCTGCTGGTTCAATATGAATGAGCTTAGGTTAGGTATCCCTAGGTTTAGGTTTTAAAATAATCAGATTTCAATCTTGTCCCTATTCATCATTCCCGGATTCCCGATCTGAGCGGAAGAACGAAGGCGGCGGAACCTTCAGCGATCGATCCAGAGCGCGACTTTGGCGATTCTTCCGGCGTCCATCTCCGGCGACTGCAAGGATCGCGCACACGCCGCCCTTCTCTGGCCATCTCAAAGCAGCGGCGACGGCCGGCTGCGTGGAAAAGAAGAAGGAGGGCGACATAGGTTGCGCGGAGGCTTCTCTCCGGCGACATCTGGCGGCGATCTTGCGGCGTATATGAGGAGGCAGCGACTCCGGCGACATCAGGCTATCGACTCCGGCGATAGCAGCGGCGGTGGATCTTGCGGATCTTGATCCGGCAAGTTGGAGGTCGTGGAGTTCCAGGCGGCGACAGCGGCGGGACAGCGGCGACAGCTGCGGGACAACGACAGTGCAACATTTCTACAACAGATCCGCTATCAGATTGGCGATAGCGACGGCGACAGCGTCGACATCACCCCTGCGACAGCAAACTTCGAAGAAGGTCCATTTCTAGTTTTCTTGTTTTTATTCAGTTAATTTTTCTAGTTTTTTCGATCTATCGGGATAGTGAAAAGTGTAATAATTGTAAACTCCATTTTGTCATAGTGAATTGTGTGTGGCGCGCTCTCCCCGTGGATGTATGAGCTTAACTCCGAACCACGTATATCCGTTGTCGTCTGTGCTGTGTTTGCTTGGCGTTATATTGTTTGGAATCTTGCGTTTTATATTTCGCGCGCTATTAATTGCTCACGCTAATTCCGTTGCGTGACCCGCGGCGAGCTTCGCAGTCACGGGTCGATACTCCGATTGCACAACAAGCTGATGCATTTATAGTAACAACAAATCCAATGTTTTTTCCAACATGACAAGCCCAATCAACTAGCTCTTCCTTTGAACGAAAGATAATATGGGTTTCAAAATGTGAGCTGACATCTACTTCACATTTTGGAACATTTTCAACATTTAATTTGCGATATTTGAGTCTACATGTCCAACAAATACGAAAGACTAATAAATAATAATTTAAACAACATAACTTCATAAAATTAATTAAATTGTCGTATATATTTCATACCATGCACAATCAAACAAGATTATTTCTGATCGTTCGACATATCCGACATAATCTTCCGGCACAAAATTCAAACCTACAATAAAATGGTGGAATACACTTACAAAGTTGCACTGATTTAGCATTTCAACGAGAGAGAAAATGGTGAATATAGTAAAATAGGAGCTTTTGTACTGATTTCAATTATTGCAAACTAGGAGCATTTCAACATTTGCAAAAATGTTGAAATAGCATTTCAATGGGAGAGACGGGTATCAAATCGAGCGACGGCGTTTCTCTTATGGCGACGGCGGCGTTCTTTGCTCCTTGATTCTCCGTCGGCGGCGTTCTTTGCTTTGATCCTCCGTCGGCGAGTGCAAGAAGAGAGAGGGAGGCGGAGAAACCGGCAGAGTTCTTCGCTCCTTGATCTTCCGTCGGCGGCGTTCTTCGCTCTGATCCTCCGTCGGCGAGTGCGAGAAGAGAGCAGGCGGCGGAGAAACTGGCAAAAACGAAAAGCGATAGCTGCGGCGTAAAAACGAGAGTGCGGTTAGTGTTTTAAGAAACCCTAAAAAACAACTCAAATGGGTGTAAATAGCAAATTTCGTAGTGCGATTAAAAATTATCTTTATTTTTCATGACTCAAATGGGACTTTCCAAAAAAACAGCCATGATGGTTTTCTTTGAGTGTATGTTGTTGCATGACTCGTATTTATGGCATGCTAAAAATCGGGTTGCGGTAACATTGCAGTGCGACAAGTCAAATAGGAGTTGCGATCAACAATCGTCTAAAATTAAACCTAACTATTCTTTTTGAATCCAATTTTTTTAGCTGCTAATAGCCATATCGGATTTACTTATAACAACACCTGAATAATAATAATAATAATAATAATAATAATAATAATAATAATAATATGAAAGAATCATACTTAAATTATTATTTATGATTCAAAAATTCAAATTAGATCAAAATAAATCACAATTATTATTTCCAATTTAGCTCAGAAAGAATCCTAAGAAAGTAAATTTAAAAAATAGACCCACGATACAAAAACATTCCTAATAAGTTATTATAGGAAGCTAAATACAGCAATTATTTACAGCAAATAATTACATCTATTCTACAACAGTAGGAGCCTTAGTGAGAGGAATTATTTACAACCAATAATAGAGAGATTTCTATAAATAGCGCCCATAATTATCGCTGACCATAATTATCACATAAATCGACCTTCGCCTCGAAATTTTGCGGTGGCGAAGGCCCGGATCTGACTTTTCTATCCATAAAAGAAGTTCCGCCTCCCCTCGATTCCTTTATTCGTTTGTCTCGCCTTGCTCTCACATTGGGAGAAGATCTGCTCTCCTCGCCGCACTTCATTCGAAGAGGTTTCCTTCTCTCCCAAATTCGTTTTGGACAAATGAAGGTTTATGCTTCGATCGACATCTTTCTTTTTGAAAATCTGTTGTACATTATAAAAAATTTCCCATATCATAACCGTTATTTTACTTCGTTTTGTTTTGGAAGATAATTGTTTTGGAATATAAAGTAATGAATTTTTTCCGTAATCTTCATAGGCTTGTTATTTTATGATTGGAGGTATGAATGTAGTTTTATCTCTCTTTGTCGAATTATATCATTCACTGCATGATTGATGGAACCAATTTTTTGGTTGTTTGGGGCATCTATAAATTCATGTATCCTAGAAATTATCAGTGGTGTTTCCTTTACTACATTCTGCTTGCCAATGTAATTTCTTATTCATTGAGTGTTTCTCATTGTTTCAAATCAAAATTTCTAAACTTCTACAATCATATTTATTATGAAGATATTTTAAAATGGCTGATGGTGAAGAGGTCCAACCTCTGGCTTGTGATCATAATGAGACAGGAATGGTGAAGGTTAGTTTCCTTGCTCCCAAATCTAACCTGAACACAAAATTAGTAAGTAGATATACAATGTTGTGTTTCTTTCCTTGTTTGTTACAGGCTGGATTTGCCGGCGATGATGCTCCGAAGGCCGTTTTCCCTAGTATTGTCGGTCAACCTCGCCACACTGGCGTCATGGTTGGGACGGGACAAAACGATGCTTATGTGGGTGACGAAGCCCAGTCCAAAAGAGGTATCCTGACTCTTAATTTTCCAATCGAACACATAATTGTTCGCAACTGGGATGACATGGAGAAGATCTGGCGTCACTCTTTCTACAACGTGCTTCGTATGGCCCCTGAGGAACACCCATTACTTTTCACTGAGGCCCCACTTAACCCCAGCCAATAGAGAGAAGATGAATCAAATTATGTTTGAAACTGATGCAACCTGAGTCGTATTACCCGCATTTTTATTAGTTTCACGCATACATTCGCACATGTTATCTATGTATGTGAGTTTATGCATTCTTATTGCGCTTGTTGCTCGCGCACGTTTGTACTCATGCTTGTTTGTACGATTTATTGGAGTGACCGATCAATAAGACCATGAATGAATAAGTCCGTCAAATTAGGCTAAACGATAGTAATTAGGACAATCAAAGAAAATCATTTTAAAATTGAGTACTATTATATTCTGAAATTAAATATTTTATAACTTGAAATATTTAAATTACTTTCATCATCAATTATGGGAATTCCTAAAAAACGTAATCAAAGGATTCAAAGCCCATCATTCAGGAATTTCTAGTCTTCGCGAACACTTTTTTTTAATCCATATCTAAAAAAAATCCCTGAAATCCTGTCATTCCTTTTGTGCATTTACAGTTCTGGCAATTAAAAAAAACGTTTTGGCATTTCATTTGAGGCTCCCATTTAATTCCCTTTATTAAATAATCTATCAATTAATTTTCTGATTAATCCATTTCCAAAAATAGCGCCACCTTCCCTATATTTAAGGTTGATTCCTCCGGCGAGAAAAGGCAGCCTGGAAAAAGAAATGAAAACAGAGAAATTTCTCCTCTATTTTCGTTCCTTCCTGCATAGCTTCCTGCACCCGACCCTGCGACTGTTCGACGCCGCTTGGCTACTCCACTCACCTTGCCACTGCCCCAACAGCCTCGCCGGCCAACGCCACCGCCGGACGGCGGACCCATGGGCTCCGTCGACCTCTTCTGGACCTTCCTCCGACACTTCCGGCGCTTCCCCTGTCTTTCAAATATTTTAATATTTAAAATATAATTTCTGGAATATGGAATACCGTCGGGATAAATCTGCACTTGGCTCAAAGCACTTTGTATTAAAATTAAGTAATAACTCTCATTAATGTAATTGCATGTTAAACTTCTATCTACCCATTTAATATTGTATTCTGGAATAGTCCTAACCACGACTATAAATATGTATCAAGATATTTGAAATGAATTAAGCTTAAAACTTAAAACTAAAGCCCATTTAAAACCCTACGTTTTTTTCTTCCCGTGTTCTCATATTTTCTTAACAGTGGTATCAGATCTCATGATTGGTAGTATCCTGCTCTGAATTAGAGTTATCTCATCCCATGGCCTCATCATCCACCCACTCTCAGCCACACCTCCATCCCTGTTTTCACCGGAGAATGCTATAAATTCTGGAGTGATAAGATGGAAACTTTGACGCGGTCACAAGACCTCTGGGAGATAGTAAATGAAGGACTTAAGCCGCCTCAGAAGTCAGCAGAAGGAGCAACACCCAACTTCAACAAAGAAGACAAGATGAGGGATGCTCTTGCCCTCCATCTCATTCAGCAAGGAGTTGCTATCACCATACACCCAACTTCGGAGTTTTTTGGGACATGCAGGATTCTATCAACGCTTCATTAGGAATTTCTTGGCAATTGCAAAGCCGCTCTCGAATTTCCTTAGCGAGGATGCAAAATTTGATTTTGACAATTGCTGCCTCCGTGCGTTTAATACTTTAAAGGACTGTTTAACTTCAACGCTCATTCTAGCATCCCCGGATTGATCACTACCATTTGAGTTGATGTGCGATGTCAGTGATGTTGCACATGGTGATGTTTTGTGGCAGCGCAAAAATAGAGTTTTTCACACTATTTACTACGCTAGTCGGACCCTCAACGATGCATAACTCAATTATACTGTCACAACCCGCATTTTCTCAATATTTATTATATTATCAGAACGAGAGAAAATACGCGTTGTGATGCCACGCCGTGCAGGAGACAACTGCAGACGCTCAGGCAAAAACTTTTACTATGAAAATCATACGATGTTATGATTGAAAATATAAATTGAGTTTAAGATTTGATAACCGTGTCTCTCGGTTCAGTGGATCAACTAGTCCACGAGTAAAAATATGAAGACCCAAATAGACAACTAATGATATGCACGGCTCTAGATTTATTATAAGTTGGAAAAGAGCTTTTATAATCACGTTTAAAGTAGGATAAAATTAGGTTTAAAACATGCTATGAGTATGTGCAAAAGTGTTGATTTGTAATCTTAGCAAAATAACTAACATGCAACCTAGCATAAAGATATTCCCAGAGAGCAAGTAGACAACTTGCCAGCAAGAGATAGCATAAGAACAACCTAGTGATCCATCATCTAAACAAAATCACTATGGGCGTCAACAACCTGACACGAACCCACACGGTCAAATGTATGTCTGAACAAAAGAGAAAACAACAACAACTACCTCACGAAGATGAGGGAAACCACAACTACTATTCCGAAGCCGGAAACCACAAACTCTAGCTGCTCAGACCGTTACTGCTCCGAGCTTGAGGCATTCAAAAGAAAAGAACGCATCAGCAAGAATGTACAAGTGGCGGCATGTAACATCCCATTTCCTACTAGACCCATAAGGTGCACTTTGTCATGACAAGGTCATGACAATGCCCTAAGATACCAAGGATTGCCCTAGAACCAAGGTGAAAAGGTGAAAAACACCTTGGTGTGCAAATAGACAAAATGACTTCAAGGTTTAAGACTTGATGTCTAAGCCTCAAAATGATCCAATTGACCCCACCTAACTCTTCCTAATCCTCTAGGGAACTCAATGAGTCACTAATAACCCAATGGGTCAAGACAAATCTAGGGTTTGGGTCAAAATCACCATTTGACTCATTTATCCTAAGTAGACCTAAATAGGTCTAAAGTGTCCAAAGAGGGTTCACCAAGCCATGAATCACACCAAAGGGAGTCTATGGACCTCATGGACACCATGTGGGGTCAGCCTACTCATCAGTTGACCAAGTCAACCCAAAAGCCCTAACATATGGTCACCAAGTTTGTCCAATTTAACCAAATTGACCAAAGTCAAATATAAGTCAACATAACCCAATTCAACCCAAATTGGCTCAATTAGACTTCATATGACCAAATTGACCACACCATTACATGTCAATCCCTAAGAGAGACCCAATGGACTCAGAAGCCTCATCATGTGATCATCATATTGGTCAAATTGACCAAAGTCAAACTTTTCCCAATTTTGGTCAAAATCACACTTATTGGCTAAATTGACCCAATTAGGGCATCACCAAGGCCCAATCAACATTGGATGGTGTCAAGGGACTCAAGACCAACAATTTGGACCAGTCAACCCATTAGTTGACCAAGTCAACCACTAAAGTCAACATAAGTCAAAATTGGGCTAAATGGGAATTTTGGATCAATTAAACCAAACCCTATGGGATAAGGCCTCAATAGGAGGCCCATCCTGAAACCCAATGGCACTTGACCATGCATGCCCTCAGATTTGAAGAGGGATGGACATGCAAGGGGGCAAAATTGGATTTTCCCCCAATTTGGAGAAGAGACAAATTGGAATTCATGGATTGAGTGCCAATTGGCACTCAATTCTCCTCCCAAAGCATTCCACTGAGCTCCCTCAGTAATTCCCAGCCGAATTCCTGTTGTCCCCATGCCAAGTGTCACCTTGGTGAAGCTTCCAAGGTGTAGGCCGAGCTCCCCTTTAATGACTGGAATGGTTAGAGCCCTCCTCAGGCCAAATAGACACCACCATTAGCTTTAGAACGAGGAAAGCATATGAAATCGACCTTTGAATCACTGCAAATGGTGGAGGAATGAAGTTTTGAGCAAGCTCGCCGGAGAGGAGAAGATTCATGGCCAACCGCCGCCGCCGCCTCCGTCAAGCTTCATTAAGGTACGATTTCTCCCCCCTCCCTCGGTGCTAGCTTCATAGATCAAATAGGAATGAATCCAAGCTCATTTGAGCTTGATGCCATGGACAACCATGAAGAAATGGCTGATTTTAGATCTCGCCGGAAAACACTACTCCGGCCACCCCAAGTTGCCGGACCACCACCCATCGATGGCTCTTGCCGAGAGGAAGGAGTTGGTGTGGTTGGCCGGCAATGGGAGGGCTTAGATTGCTGTAGTGAGGCCAAAACACCTGCTCCAGGTCGGGCAAACCGTGGCCTTTAGCTCTAGGAAGAAGAGATAATCATGGCCATTGATTTGATCAAGGATCGGCTATTGGCAGACCATAATAATTCTGCCTAGAATTATTCAGTGGTTTGCATGCAATATTTGAAGGCCTTAGAGGCTTTTTTTGCAAAAAGGGGCAGAGATAACTTTTGTAGCCCTATGAGTCTACTTTCAGATGCCACTTGAATCAACTGATTTGGTGCACTGTGGACACCAGGGCACTAATTTTCCTAGGACTGCTCCTTGTGTCTATTGGCAGACCATAATAATTCTGCCTAGAATTATTCAGTGGTTTGCATGCAATATTTGAAGGCCTTAGAGGCCATTTTTGCAAAAAGGGGCAGAGATACCTTTTGTATCCCTATGAGTCTACTTTCATTTGCCACTTGAATCAACTGATTTGGTGCACTGTGGACACCAGGGCACTCATTTTCCTAGCACTGCTCCTTGTGTCTATTGGTACGTACAGACCTTTAGTTCCCACTTTTCGGAGGTAGCTAACCTCTCGGGCACCTCCCGTCGTGGTCAAACGGTGGTAGAGGAGCGGGCGTCTCCTCACCTAGGCGGGTAAGTCACACTACCAGACCTAGGCCCAAACGTACGCTGTGATACCGGTACCCGGTACTCACGAGCTCCTGCGTACTAAACTGAATTGGCCAGGCAGGGTTTAGGGAATCCGTCCCGTCGGACGCGCAGTAAGACAACCTGGACCCTCATAAAACCACTAGCACTGCCGAGTCAACGAACTGCTGTCGGTGTGACGACTAAGGCAGAACCGAAGACCCACCACATCTTATACACAAGCAACATGTATTATCCCTTTACTACCGAGCCTCCAGCTCACAATTCTACATCAACATTTATAAAGTAGAGCCTACCGCTCGCTAGACTATACTAGTCTTATATTTAAACTGCGAGCCTACCGCTCGCTAGACTACACTAGTCTTATATTTCAACTGCGAGCCTACCGCTTGCTGGACTATCCCAGTCCTTCCTTATAAACCGAGCCTATCGCTCGCAGGACTATCCAGTCCTTCCTTATAACCCGAGCCTATCGCTCGCAGGACTATCCAGTCCTTCCTTATAACCCGAGCCTATCCCTCGCAGGACTATCCAGTCCTTCCTTAAACCCGAGCCTATCGCTCGCAGGACTATCCCAGTCCTTTCTATAACCCGAGCCTATCGCTCGCAGGACTATCCAGTCCTTTCTATAACCCGAGCCTATCGCTCGCAGGACTATCCAGTCCTTTCTATAACCCGAGCCTATCGCTCGCAGTCCTTTCTATAACCCGAGCCTATCGCTCGCAGGACTATCCAGTCTTTTCTATAACCCGAGCCTATCGCTCGCAGGACTATCCAGTCCTTTCTATAACCCGAGCCTATCGCTCGCAGGACTATCCCAGTCCTTTCTATATTTCCTTCTGGTTCGGGATGCAAGTTAACGTGTCGAGTTCTCCTATTCAACTAGTCTTGTCTATAATTTAGTTGGTCCTAGAAGCTTTAGGGTTAGCCTTGTACTTCCGGAGGTTTACCCGGTGAGGGGCTCTCACCGGTACTAGGAAGTGTGACGGGCTGACACCCTGAACTTCTTCTTCCCAAGGCACTTAATCTTGTTGGTGTCTACCCCTTTTTACTTGATCCCCATTTTCCTCTCCAATTACATTAAATCTCTAAGATGAGTTAAACTTGGCAATTAGGAGTGGGGGAGTTCCTTGAACTCCAACACCTCCAGCTGTGACCGGGTGCTGACTCTCCCGTCGTCACATATGAACTCGAGTTCCCTTCTTCACCGAGGAACTGCACACATATACTTAGCATTCTTAACCTTACTCGGGCCCACACTCCTATTCTTCGACATCCTTAACCCGGGGTTTGCCTTAGATGTTTTCCGACTTCACCCTTGAGTCTTACCCTAGATGGCTCACCCGGCTAAGGTCAATTCTACTTTCATATAATCACTTACTACCGACGAGTTGTGTGTGTGTGGCCCTTGATGAGTTCTAACCTCCTTTTCATATCACTGTAAACTCATACACTTATAGCTTGCTAAACGCACCCCAATCCTTATTTCCCAAGATGCCCTTAGAGATGCTCTTCCAAATAATCTGATCCTTCATAATTAATAAAGAGTTAACAGTTCTATGTGTGAAGGTCAGTGGTGGTCTAATTCATGTAAATCAGTTTCACTATTCGCAGACCGAAATAAGGTTGATCTAGATTTGACTCCTATGGTGCGATCTTGATCACATCATATCCAAACGAGTTCCAATTATTACCATAGGTTCGCAATGAGTGGTGATCTAAGAACCTCAAATCCTAATTTCATAAATTCTCTAGGGAATCTTAAATCATAGTTTCTATTAAAATAGGAGGTGTGCAAATAGAGATTTCTACATCGAGTGTCAACTAACGATCTCCATAAATTCTGGTAAATTCACTGTAACATAATGTTGGTCTAAAAACCTCAAACCCCAAGTTTCACATTTTTACAGGGATAATTAACCATAATTTCTACTTAACGTAAATGGAGTGCAAATATGGATTTACATATCAAGTATTAGATTATGATCTCAATAAACTCTGGGAAAATTACCATGACATAACACTGGTCTAAAAACACCAAATCCTAAGTCTCATATTATTCCAAGGAATATTTACCCTTAATTATTATTTATTACCTTTGGTGTGCGTATAAGGGTTTACACTACAAGTGCTATGTAAAGACTTCAATAAATTCTGGGAAAATTATTATAGCACTATATTGGTCTAAAAAACACCATATCCTAAGTCTCATATTATTCCAAGGAATATTTACCCTTAATTATTATTTATTACATTTGGTGTGCGTATAAGGGTTTACACTACAAGTGCTATGTTAAGACTTCAATAAATTCTGGGAAAATTACCATAGGCTTATATTAGCATCATGACCTACTGTGATTTATCTCAAATTTATCAGACATATAAAAACTCAATATTTGCACAAAATTCATAAAGGGTATATTTGTAAATTCATCTATTTATATCATGAAATATTTCCCAAAAATTCTCAGAAAATTCTTGCTGCCAAAATAATGAAATCAAAGACTAAATACTAAGTTTCACATCATTCCAAGTTCATATGACCCCCTTTTCATTTTATAACCTAAATTAGGGGTAATTTAGTAAATTCCACATCTTGGGATTTTTGTACCCAAAAATCCCCATATAACTTTTGGAAAGGCATATTGCTGCTAAGGACCCATGTCCAACATTTCAAGCCATTGGGTTAACCCCCAAGGCTTGGGGCTCACTCCACCCCAAAATTGCTAAGGGCACACATTTAAGGTCCTTAGCCTAGCTCTTGCATGACTCATAACTCCACATGCACAAGGCTAAATGGTCTCAAATTTCTACCAGTGATATAGATATATATAAAGAGCTTACCACCCAAATTTGGGGGTGTTTGGAGTTATACAACTCCATAAATACCAAATATTTACTTTTCCTAATAAATAGAATAACTCAATGGATATACATCCAAAAATTCTCAAATTTAAACCCTAGGTGTGTCATCATACCTGCATGCATGGTAGAAATTTCAGGTCAAGATGAGGTCTAACTAAAAAGTTATAAGCAATATAGTTTCTGACCTATCCTAGGACCAGTCCCACTAAAACCAACCTACAAGGGGCTACAGGTCACCAAATGACCCGATTTCAATTTCTGTGTAAAGTAGACTCAAGGGTCTACAAGTCTTGTATCTGGTCATTTTTCGATTTTTGGCCTCTAAGGGCCTCAAAATAAGCCTATAAGCTTGATTCAAATGTGTGACAGAATTGTACAAAACATTTAATAATTATATAACTAGGTCTGCGAATATCATCTTGTCCAGATCGGACGGCCAGGAGGTTGTCTTCCTCCTTGAGCCTAGGGCCCAGATTTCACCGACCTGGAGGCTCTTTGGAGCTCATCTCCGGCCACCACAGGCCGTCTCCGTCCAATCGGCTGACACCACCACCTCCGGCCGAGGCATGGCCGTCGATTGCCGGAGGAATGGCGGCCGGAGGTGGCTGTTTCGCGAAATGGGAGGTGGAACAAACATGAGCCAAGGAGCTCGAAAATGAAAATGGTCGTTTCGCCATTTCTCAATGAAAATCAAAAAGGAAAAGTGTGGGATCTAGCACAAGGGGAGGGGAGGAGGAAAACATGCCTTGATTTGGCTTGAGATTGAAGGAAGCTCGAGCTTGCCATGGCCGAAATATTCTTGAGCTCCCATGGCGATCTCCCTTTCTAGTGCCCGATTTCTGCAACTTCCATGGGGCTTCTACTCCTCTCTGCTCTCTGATGCTGATGGAGGTCTCAAATGGGGATGGGGAGGGCTTAAACCCGAAATGCCATTAAGGCCATTTTTCGGCCAAGCTCCACCTCCCTCTACAGCCAATGGATGGGCGGCAAAGCAGCTGGAATTCTGCTGGAATTAAATCCCTGAGCTCAGAGGAAGGGTTGGGAAGAGGAATTGTGTGCCATTTGGCACTCATTCCTCAAATCCCTCTTTTTTTGGCCTCTTTTGAACTAAAATTCACCTAATTTCCACCCAAATTTCCACCCAAATTCAATTATCTGAAAATATACCATGCATTAGGCCTATACAGTTCAGTGATGGGGCCCAAGCCTTGGACTAAATCCAATGGACTTGAAGTTTGGGTTCACTTGACCTAGAGGGGCCAATTTGAGCTAAGTGCACTTGGGTTGACTCGGTCAAATAATGAGTAGGCTGACCCCACATGGTGACCATGGGGTCCATAGACTCCCTTTTGGGGCGATTCATGGCTTGGTGAACCCACTTTGGGCACTTTTGACCTATTTAGGTCAATTTGTCTATTTGCACACCAAGGTGCTTTTCACCTTTTCACCTTGGTTCTAGGGCAATTCTTGGTCTCTTAGAGAAGTGTCATGACCTTGTCATGACAAGGTACACCTTAGGGGTCTAGTAGTTCTGAGGATGTTACAAATCCCATTAAACAAAAGAATAATTTCGTCCCTGAAATTTAAGTTCGGGTCTACGGGGTTCCACTTGTGAAGGTAGTAAGAGGGTGGTTTAGTCATTAAACCTGACATCATTTCCAGGGGTTTATATTGACATCGAAAGTCTATACGCAGATTTCTAGAGTCTTCCCGTATTAATATTTCAAGGTGTCTACTTCTCGAATTACAATCTATGGTAATATTCTATATTATCACTCCGGCTCTTCATTGTGGATGAAGTACGAAGTTTACCCAGAGATTGAATTTAAAAAAAATCCCTAGAGTTTGTCACTGATATAATAGATCATATATCAAAAGTTCATGATATTTCAACAATTCAGTGAATTAATTTCTCAAGTTGTAATTTCAATTTGTACTTGTGAGGGAAGCCCGTCATTTATTCAAGGATTAATTTTAACAAAATTCCCGAGCTTCCTACCGATATGAGAAGTCCATGTGCAAATTTTTATGATAATCCAGTAACTATTTTCATGGTACAACTTTCTACGTTTAAGTTGACACCTACCTCTATATTCTAACTATAAGCATGAACTTATTTATGATGAAAAATTCAACTTATGTGCACATGTAGTAATCCTCCCTGAATCCCTTCATACAGTTCAGCATCGACCAATATGTATGAGTCAATAAATCACCAAGTTCGCTATACTCGTGAGATCATCACTAGTATAAACCATAATCCAACCTCTGAAGTTATGATTTATGAGAGGTCGTATTTCCCAATATCACACATTACTCTCCAAACCATACAACATTCTTGGGGATTATAATGACATTTGTCCTTCAATTCCCAGGCTCATCAAGCCATGATTCTAACAATCATAAGTACTCTCTTATTTGCTTAATCCATAGTTATACTTTCAACGAACTAATATGATGACATTTCTTATTTATGTCATTCAAAAGTTCATAGTTGATAATGAAGATTCGTGACTTGGTTATACCCAAATATCGATGGTAGCAATGATAGTCAATTCCCGTGTTCATCACTCCCAATCCCCAACCTCTTGATATGTGGCAATCATGGTTACCCTTTTATTTTGGATCAAACTAGGTAGGGTTAATTCATATCATCTTAGCAGTTAAGCGCAATAATTCATCTTTTCAAGATCTCTGGTTATGCGTCAACCATCTCCCAAGGCATATGGATATCGGTCACGATATAATTATTCGAAAATAAAAAGGGCTTGATTTTTCAATAATTGTATGTACCTTATCTTCGAACGCCCTGAAATTCAAGAAGTTCCAACTATAGTTCTATCGCGCAGGAATCTAATTCCAGTCCACATAGCTCATAAGGTGATTTGTTTGTCCCCAGAAACTAGCTTGGTCATCCTATGGTTCAATCCATTCGACTGAATTCAAATATTTAGTCATCCAACGATATTTGCACCGTTTGCCCTGAATATAACCGAATCATCGTGTCCGAGTTGGGGAGGAAGATCTAAGGTACCGCACTTGCATGAGGTTGTTTACATTTGTTCACCTCTTAAGATCATGAGGTCCTATTGTTCGTTTCATTCTTATCCAGTCCATATCCGACTTAAACCTGTGCTGAGTCCATAATTCATGTCGGTTCTCTCTTGCGCTTTTCAAGAGTTTATTCATCAAATATTTAGTCGACATTAAAGTCATTAATCGCGTGTTGCGACAATTGAGTTGAGATGGTAGAGGGTCTATGAATATGCTGTCGAGGCAATAATTATCACACCACCTTAACTGAGTGTAAAACTCTTTCTACAATCAGTGCTGCCTTAAGCTTAGGTCTTTTAAAGTAACTTCACAAATTTTCTTGAGAATTTGCAAGTGATTTACACCATGTCTTGTGTTAGGGAAGGCACAATCAGTCCTTAGGTTGCGTACTAAGTAGCTATCTATGGCATCATGCTCAGAATTTGGAGATTCTCTCGAAGTCTTATACTATTTTCCTTATTCTCAAGAGTCGCATGCAAGGATATATCAAAGCGACCTGATCTATAACTTCAAAGACTTCATTTACTATTTTCTTTGTTTATTTATCTGCATAACCTTAGAGCATTAAGGGAGGTGAATAATCATTCTTGAAAGACTCTATGCTCTTATTTCGATTTGTGTATTCATAACAGTCTCGTCATAATATTAATAATTCTCATTTCCTAAGACGAAGGAATTCTTCAAGAGTCTCGACTTCTGGGAAGGGTTGGTCATCAGACCGATTATGCATACTTCAAAATCTCTTCTTAATTCAAGTAAAGTTGAATACTTCAAGATTGCTTACGTTTTTGACGAACATTTCCAAAATAAGGTCTAGGGAACTCGAGTTGGTATCTAACTGCCCCCAATAAACAAAAGGGATTAGCCCCTGTACACTTCGGGCTAAGTTCCTGATATCATTATGATCTATTGTCCTAGGTACTCACTCACTCCTTAGGGCATACAACTCTAGACTTGGAGTTCCATCCTGAGGCCTATTGACATTTCACCTACTTTAGGCCATCAAGGTTACTAATTATCACAACCTTTTCAAGATTAATCTATGGGCAAACCACAAATGGGCCTTTTCTGAACTCGAATCCTTATCCGACCTCCGGTGTTTGTCACGATGATCATTTCGGTGTAACCCTGCTGTCTGTTTGGAGATTAAGTTTACGATTCTCCTATTGTCCACTAATGGTGTTCGTGCACAGGATCTCTTGAGGCGGTCCTTCTCATTGGGTAGGGAGTGATGATATCACTTGATATTAAAATTAAGGACGTCAGAGTTTTAAGCTTTAGGTAACTATTTTCTCAATAGACTCTTTCTTTAGTCACTTTGGGGGTCATAGCACCTTAATCCGTCTATGCCTAAGGTTGGTTTGGATTAGTGTACGCTATAAAATCGTCTTGGTGCGTCAAACTAGAAAGATGCCCTAGTTGGGTTGGCCTAACTCATTGATTGATGGACTATTTTTTGTGATTTTTACACGTAGGCACACCACTGCTTCCGCTGCTAGTTTGTCCTCAAACTAACTCGAGCGGGGGTGTCCCAGGGTTTGTGGACTTCTTTTTCGTTGGATCGTTGTTCCTTTGATACCAGTTGTAAGATCCCTCTCCCGCACCAAGAGAGTTCCCGAATCTTATGCCCATAACCGCCGCCTTACGGTGACGCTAACACACAAGTTAGCCACCTCCGCAAGACGCCGATCCTGCCGGCAGGAACGATCAACTAGGCCAACAAGAGATAAGAAGAAAGCTAAGAAAGAAAAACTAAGTCCACAATCACACATCTGCATATATATCAAAATGTATACAAGTCCAACAATGAGTACAAAAGAAAGGAGAGTAAGGGCTTATGCCCGGTACATGATCAAAATAAATAAATAAGTAAGCAACTCTCTCTCTCACTCTACAATTACGCGGAAGCTATCGATCTTGTCATCCTGTCATTGATTAGTGGTGCTGCGCGGAAGCTGCTCTTCACGTCTCGTCGTCATGTGTCTGTAGCTGCTGCTGCAACAATGGGCAGATGCTACATTACTTCATCATGTTCCCCTAACCTGTCTCCTGAGCGTAGTCCTGCTGCTCCAGCACATCCTCCCTAAAATGATGTGGTCCACCGACCGTTAGTCAAAAGACTAAGCCAAATTCCCCATCCCCTCCCCCGTGACTCCTAGGCACCTGGCGGGAGGAAAAGAGGAGGACATCAAAGGGTAAATCAAAAGCAGGTGACATGTGGCTAGACTAGCAGGGTTTATAATTACCAATCATTGAATGATAACATTTCTAAGCTAGCAGAGTATAGCGTGACAGTAATTAGAGAAATGCAACACAATATAAAGAAGCGGGAATAATAAATAAGAGCAGCTACGAAAGTAACCTTAACTTATATGCACACACAAAGCACATAAGCTAAGGGATCTGGCAAGAAGTAAACTCATCGTATAAAAGAGCCCATACTAATTTATACGATGAGGTCTCTGATTGTGCAGAAATGCTATGCTATGATGTGCAATGCAATTATGCAATGAATGTATTAATATTTCATACACATGCAACTCACCCACACGACTCTGTACGTACAGACCTTTAGTTCCCACTTTTCGGAGGTAGCTAACCTCTCGGGCACCTCCCGTCGTGGTCAAACGGTGGTAGAGGAGCGGGCGTCTCCTCACCTAGGCGGGTAAGTCACACTACCAGACCTAGGCCCAAACTGTACGCTGTGATACCGGTACCCGGTACTCACGAGCTCCTGCGTACTAAACTGAATTGGCCAGGACAGGGTTTAGGGAATCCGTCCCGTCGGACGCGCAGTAAGACAACCTGGACCCTCATAAAACCACTAGCACTGCCGAGTCAACGAACTGCTGTCGGTGTGACGACTAAGGCAGAACCGAAGACCCACCACATCTTATACACAAGCAACATGTATTATCCCTTTACTACCGAGCCTCCAGCTCACAATTCTACATCAACATTTATAAAGTAGAGCCTACCGCTCGCTAGACTATACTAGTCTTATATTTAAACTGCGAGCCTACCGCTCGCTAGACTACACTAGTCTTATATTTCAACTGCGAGCCTACCGCTTGCTGGACTATCCCAGTCCTTCCTTATAAACCGAGCCTATCGCTCGCAGGACTATCCAGTCCTTCCTTATAACCCGAGCCTATCGCTCGCAGGACTATCCAGTCCTTCCTTATAACCCGAGCCTATCGCTCGCAGGACTATCCAGTCCTTCCTTAAACCCGAGCCTATCGCTCGCAGGACTATCCCAGTCCTTTCTATAACCCGAGCCTATCGCTCGCAGGACTATCCAGTCCTTTCTATAACCCGAGCCTATCGCTCGCAGGACTATCCAGTCCTTTCTATAACCCGAGCCTATCGCTCGCAGTCCTTTCTATAACCCGAGCCTATCGCTCGCAGGACTATCCAGTCTTTTCTATAACCCGAGCCTATCGCTCGCAGGACTATCCAGTCCTTTCTATAACCCGAGCCTATCGCTCGCAGGACTATCCCAGTCCTTTCTATATTTCCTTCTGGTTCGGGATGCAAGTTAACGTGTCGATGTTCTCCTATTCAACTAGTCTTGTCTATAATTTAGTTGGTCCTAGAAGCTTTAGGGTTAGCCTTGTACTTCCGGAGGTTTACCCGGTGAGGGGCTCTCACCGGTACTAGGAAGTGTGACGGGCTGACACCCTGAACTTCTTCTTCCCAAGGCACTTAATCTTGTTGGTGTCTACCCCTTTTTACTTGATCCCCATTTTCCTCTCCAATTACATTAAATCTCTAAGATGAGTTAAACTTGGCAATTAGGAGTGGGGGAGTTCCTTGAACTCCAACACCTCCAGCTGTGACCGGGTGCTGACTCTCCCGTCGTCACATATGAACTCGAGTTCCCTTCTTCACCGAGGAACTGCACACATATACTTAGCATTCTTAACCTTACTCGGGCCCACACTCCTATTCTTCGACATCCTTAACCCGGGGTTTGCCTTAGATGTTTTCCGACTTCACCCTTGAGTCTTACCCTAGATGGCTCACCCGGCTAAGGTCAATTCTACTTTCATATAATCACTTACTACCGACGAGTTGTGTGTGTGTGGCCCTTGATGAGGTCTAACCTCCTTTTCATATCACTGTAAACTCATACACTTATAGCTTGCTAAACGCACCCCAATCCTTATTTCCCAAGATGCCCTTAGAGATGCTCTTCCAAATAATCTGATCCTTCATAATTAATAAAGAGTTAACAGTTCTATGTGTGAAGGTCAGTGGTGGTCTAATTCATGTAAATCAGTTTCACTATTCGCAGACCGAAATAAGGTTGATCTAGATTTGACTCCTATGGTGCGATCTTGATCACATCATATCCAAACGAGTTCCAATTATTACCATAGGTTCGCAATGAGTGGTGATCTAACAACCTCAAATCCTAATTTCATAAATTCTCTAGGGAATCTTAAATCATAGTTTCTATTAAAATAGGAGGTGTGCAAATAGAGATTTCTACATCGAGTGTCAACTAACGATCTCCATAAATTCTGGTAAATTCACTGTAACATAATGTTGGTCTAAAAACCTCAAACCCCAAGTTTCACATTTTTACAGGGATAATTAACCATAATTTCTACTTAACGTAAATGGAGTGCAAATAGGGATTTACATATCAAGTATTAGATTATGATCTCAATAAACTCTGGGAAAATTACCATGACATAACACTGGTCTAAAAACACCAAATCCTAAGTCTCATATTATTCCAAGGAATATTTACCCTTAATTATTATTTATTACCTTTGGTGTGCGTATAAGGGTTTACACTACAAGTGCTATGTAAAGACTTCAATAAATTCTGGGAAAATTATTATAGCACTATATTGGTCTAAAAAACACCATATCCTAAGTCTCATATTATTCCAAGGAATATTTACCTTTAATTATTATTTATTACATTTGGTGTGCGTATAAGGGTTTACACTACAAGTGCTATGTTAAGACTTCAATAAATTCTGGGAAAATTACCATAGGCTTATATTAGCATCATGACCTACTGTGATTTATCTCAAATTTATCAGACATATAAAAACTCAATATTTGCACAAAATTCATAAAGGGTATATTTGTAAATTCATCTATTTATATCATGAAATATTTCCCAAAAATTCTCAGAAAATTCTTGCTGCCAAAATAATGAAATCAAAGACTAAATACTAAGTTTCACATCATTCCAAGTTCATATGACCCCCTTTTCATTTTATAACCTAAATTAGGGGTAATTTAGTAAATTCCACATCTTGGGATTTTTGTACCCAAAAATCCCCATATAACTTTTGGAAAGGCATATTGCTGCTAAGGACCCATGTCCAACATTTCAAGCCATTGGGTTAACCCCCAAGGCTTGGGGCTCACTCCACCCCAAAATTGCTAAGGGCACACATTTAAGGTCCTTAGCCTAGCTCTTGCATGACTCATAACTCCACATGCACAAGGCTAAATGGTCTCAAATTTCTACCAGTGATATAGATATATATAAAGAGCTTACCACCCAAATTTGGGGGTGTTTGGAGTTATACAACTCCATAAATACCAAATATTTACTTTTCCTAATAAATAGAATAACTCAATGGATATACATCCAAAAATTCTCAAATTTAAACCCTAGGTGTGTCATCATACCTGCATGCATGGTAGAAATTTCAGGTCAAGATGAGGTCTAACTAAAAAGTTATAAGCAATATAGTTTCTGACCTATCCTAGGACCAGTCCCACTAAAACCAACCTACAAGGGGCTACAGGTCACCAAATGACCCGATTTCAATTTCTGTGTAAAGTAGACTCAAGGGTCTACAAGTCTTGTATCTGGTCATTTTTCGATTTTTGGCCTCTAAGGGCCTCAAAATAAGCCTATAAGCTTGATTCAAATGTGTGACAGAATTGTACAAAACATTTAATAATTATATAACTAGGTCTGCGAATATCATCTTGTCCAGATCGGACGGCCAGGAGGTTGTCTTCCTCCTTGAGCCTAGGGCCCATATTTCACCGACCTGGAGGCTCTTTGGAGCTCATCTCCGGCCACCACAGGCCGTCTCCGTCCAATCGGCCGACACCACCACCTCCGGCCGAGGCATGGCCGTCGATTGCCGGAGGAATGGCGGCCGGAGGTGGCTGTTTCGCGAAATGGGAGGTGGAACAAACATGAGCCAAGGAGCTCGAAAATGAAAATGGTCGTTTCGCCATTTCTCAATGAAAATCAAAAAGGAAAAGTGTGGGATCTAGCACAAGGGGAGGGGAGGAGGAAAACATGCCTTGATTTGGCTTGAGATTGAAGGAAGCTCGAGCTTGCCATGGCCGAAATATTCTTGAGCTCCCATGGCGATCTCCCTTTCTAGTGCCCGATTTCTGCAACTTCCATGGGGCTTCTACTCCTCTCTGCTCTCTGATGCTGATGGAGGTCTCAAATGGGGATGGGGAGGGCTTAAACCCGAAATGCCATTAAGGCCATTTTTCGGCCAAGCTCCACCTCCCTCTACAGCCAATGGATGGGCGGCAAAGCAGCTGGAATTCTGCTGGAATTAAATCCCTGAGCTCAGAGGAAGGGTTGGGAAGAGGAATTGTGTGCCATTTGGCACTCATTCCTCAAATCCCTCTTTTTTTGGCCTCTTTTGAACTAAAATTCACCTAATTTCCACCCAAATTTCCACCCAAATTCAATTATCTGAAAATATACCATGCATTAGGCCTATACAGTTCAGTGATGGGGCCCAAGCCTTGGACTAAATCCAATGGACTTGAAGTTTGGGTTCACTTGACCTAGAGGGGCCAATTTGAGCTAAGTGCACTTGGGTTGACTCGGTCAAATAATGAGTAGGCTGACCCCACATGGTGACCATGGGGTCCATAGACTCCCTTTTGGGGCGATTCATGGCTTGGTGAACCCACTTTGGGCACTTTTGACCTATTTAGGTCAATTTGTCTATTTGCACACCAAGGTGCTTTTCACCTTTTCACCTTGGTTCTAGGGCAATTCTTGGTCTCTTAGAGAAGTGTCATGACCTTGTCATGACAAGGTACACCTTAGGGGTCTAGTAGTTCTGAGGATGTTACAAATCCCATTAAACAAAAGAATAATTTCGTCCCTGAAATTTAAGTTCGGGTCTACGGGGTTCCACTTGTGAAGGTAGTAAGAGGGTGGTTTAGTCATTAAACCTAACATCATTTCCAGGGGTTTATATTGACATCGAAAGTCTATACGCAGATTTCTAGAGTCTTCCCGTATTAATATTTCAAGGTGTCTACTTCTCGAATTACAATCTATGGTATGATATTCTATATTATCACTCCGGCTCTTCATTGTGGATGAAGTACGAAGTTTACCCAGAGATTGAATTTAAAAAAAGATCCCTAGAGTTTGTCACTGATATAATAGATCATATATCAAAAGTTCATGATATTTCAACAATTCAGTGAATTAATTTCTCAAGTTGTAATTTCAATTTGTACTTGTGAGGGAAGCCCGTCATTTATTCAAGGATTAATTTTAACAAAATTCCCGAGCTTCCTACCGATATGAGAAGTCCATGTGCAAATTTTTATGATAATCCAGTAACTATTTTCATGGTACAACTTTCTACGTTTAAGTTGACACCTACCTCTATATTCTAACTATAAGCATGAACTTATTTATGATGAAAAATTCAACTTATGTGCACATGTAGTAATCCTCCCTGAATCCCTTCATACAGTTCAGCATCGACCAATATGTATGAGTCAATAAATCACCAAGTTCGCTATACTCGTGAGATCATCACTAGTATAAACCATAATCCAACCTCTGAAGTTATGATTTATGAGAGGTCGTATTTCCCAATATCACACATTACTCTCCAAACCATACAACATTCTTGGGGATTATAATGACATTTGTCCTTCAATTCCCAGGCTCATCAAGCCATGATTCTAACAATCATAAGTACTCTCTTATTTGCTTAATCCATAGTTATACTTTCAACGAACTAATATGATGACATTTCTTATTTATGTCATTCAAAAGTTCATAGTTGATAATGAAGATTCGTGACTTGGTTATACCCAAATATCGATGGTAGCAATGATAGTCAATTCCCGTGTTCATCACTCCCAATCCCCAACCTCTTGATATGTGGCAATCATGGTTACCCTTTTATTTTGGATCAAACTAGGTAGGGTTAATTCATATCATCTTAGCAGTTAAGCGCAATAATTCATCTTTTCAAGATCTCTGGTTATGCGTCAACCATCTCCCAAGGCATATGGATATCGGTCACGATATAATTATTCGAAAATAAAAAGGGCTTGATTTTTCAATAATTGTATGTACCTTATCTTCGAACGCCCTGAAATTCAAGAAGTTCCAACTATAGTTCTATCGCGCAGGAATCTAATTCCAGTCCACATAGCTCATAAGGTGATTTGTTTGTCCCCAGAAACTAGCTTGGTCATCCTATGGTTCAATCCATTCGACTGAATTCAAATATTTAGTCATCCAACGATATTTGCACCGTTTGCCCTGAATATAACCGAATCATCGTGTCCGAGTTGGGGAGGAAGATCTAAGGTACCGCACTTGCATGAGGTTGTTTACATTTGTTCACCTCTTAAGATCATGAGGTCCTATTGTTCGTTTCATTCTTATCCAGTCCATATCCGACTTAAACCTGTGCTGAGTCCATAATTCATGTCGGTTCTCTCTTGCGCTTTTCAAGAGTTTATTCATCAAATATTTAGTCGACATTAAAGTCATTAATCGCGTGTTGCGACAATTGAGTTGAGATGGTAGAGGGTCTATGAATATGCTGTCGAGGCAATAATTATCACACCACCTTAACTGAGTGTAAAACTCTTTCTACAATCAGTGCTGCCTTAAGCTTAGGTCTTTTAAAGTAACTTCACAAATTTTCTTGAGAATTTGCAAGTGATTTACACCATGTCTTGTGTTAGGGAAGGCACAATCAGTCCTTAGGTTGCGTACTAAGTAGCTATCTATGGCATCATGCTCAGAATTTGGAGATTCTCTCGAAGTCTTATACTATTTTCCTTATTCTCAAGAGTCGCATGCAAGGATATATCAAAGCGACCTGATCTATAACTTCAAAGACTTCATTTACTATTTTCTTTGTTTATTTATCTGCATAACCTTAGAGCATTAAGGGAGGTGAATAATCATTCTTGAAAGACTCTATGCTCTTATTTCGATTTGTGTATTCATAACAGTCTCGTCATAAGTATTAATAATTCTCATTTCCTAAGACGAAGGAATTCTTCAAGAGTCTCGACTTCTGGGAAGGGTTGGTCATCAGACCGATTATGCATACTTCAAAATCTCTTCTTAATTCAAGTAAAGTTGAATACTTCAAGATTGCTTACGTTTTTGACGAACATTTCCAAAATAAGGTCTAGGGAACTCGAGTTGGTATCTAACTGCCCCCAATAAACAAAAGGGATTAGCCCCTGTACACTTCGGGCTAAGTTCCTGATATCATTATGATCTATTGTCCTAGGTACTCACTCACTCCTTAGGGCATACAACTCTAGACTTGGAGTTCCATCCTGAGGCCTATTGACATTTCACCTACTTTAGGCCATCAAGGTTACTAATTATCACAACCTTTTCAAGATTAATCTATGGGCAAACCACAAATGGGCCTTTTCTGAACTCGAATCCTTATCCGACCTCCGGTGTTTGTCACGATGATCATTTCGGTGTAACCCTGCTGTCTGTTTGGAGATTAAGTTTACGATTCTCCTATTGTCCACTAATGGTGTTCGTGCACAGGATCTCTTGAGGCGGTCCTTCTCATTGGGTAGGGAGTGATGATATCACTTGATATTAAAATTAAGGACGTCAGAGTTTTAAGCTTTAGGTAACTATTTTCTCAATTAGACTCTTTCTTTAGTCACTTTGGGGGTCATAGCACCTTAATCCGTCTATGCCTAAGGTTGGTTTGGATTAGTGTACGCTATAAAATCGTCTTGGTGCGTCAAACTAGAAAGATGCCCTAGTTGGGTTGGCCTAACTCATTGATTGATGGACTATTTTTTGTGATTTTTACACGTAGGCACACCACTGCTTCCGCTGCTAGTTTGTCCTCAAACTAACTCGAGCGGGGGTGTCCCAGGGTTTGTGGACTTCTTTTTCGTTGGATCGTTGTTCCTTTGATACCAGTTGTAAGATCCCTCTCCCGCACCAAGAGAGTTCCCGAATCTTATGCCCATAACCGCCGCCTTACGGTGACGCTAACACACAAGTTAGCCACCTCCGCAAGACGCCGATCCTGCCGGCAGGAACGATCAACTAGGCCAACAAGAGATAAGAAGAAAGCTAAGAAAGAAAAACTAAGTCCACAATCACACATCTGCATATATATCAAAATGTATACAAGTCCAACAATGAGTACAAAAGAAAGGAGAGTAAGGGCTTATGCCCGGTACATGATCAAAATAAATAAATAAGTAAGCAACTCTCTCTCTCACTCTACAATTACGCGGAAGCTATCGATCTTGTCATCCTGTCATTGATTAGTGGTGCTGCGCGGAAGCTGCTCTTCACGTCTCGTCGTCATGTGTCTGTAGCTGCTGCTGCAACAATGGGCAGATGCTACATTACTTCATCATGTTCCCCTAACCTGTCTCCTGAGCGTAGTCCTGCTGCTCCAGCACATCCTCCCTAAAATGATGTGGTCCACCGACCGTTAGTCAAAAGACTAAGCCAAATTCCCCATCCCCTCCCCCCGTGACTCCTAGGCACCTGGCGGGAGGAAAAGAGGAGGACATCAAAGGGTAAATCAAAAGCAGGTGACATGTGGCTAGACTAGCAGGGTTTATAATTACCAATCATTGAATGATAACATTTCTAAGCTAGCAGAGTATAGCGTGACAGTAATTAGAGAAATGCAACACAATATAAAGAAGCGGGAATAATAAATAAGAGCAGCTACGAAAGTAACCTTAACTTATATGCACACACAAAGCACATAAGCTAAGGGATCTGGCAAGAAGTAAACTCATCGTATAAAAGAGCCCATACTAATTTATACGATGAGGTCTCTGATTGTGCAGAAATGCTATGCTATGATGTGCAATGCAATTATGCAATGAATGTATTAATATTTCATACACATGCAACTCACCCACACGACTCTGTACGTACAGACCTTTAGTTCCCACTTTTCGGAGGTAGCTAACCTCTCGGGCACCTCCCGTCGTGGTCAAACGGTGGCAGAGGAGCGGGCGTCTCCTCACCTAGGTGGGTAAGTCACACTACCAGACCTAGGCCCAAATGTACGCTGTGATACCGGTACCCGGTACTCACGAGCTCCTGCGTATTAAACTGAAATGGCCAGACAGGGTTTAGGGAATCCGTCCCGTCGGACGCGCAGTAAGACAACCTTGCCCCTCATAAAACCACTAGCACTGCCGAGTCAACAAATTGCTGTCGGTGTGACGACTAAGGCAGAACCGAAGACCCACCACATCTTATACACAAGCAACATGTATTATCCCTTTACTACCGAGCCTCCATCTCACAATTCTACATCAACATTTATAAAGTAGATCCTACCGCTCGCTAGACTATACTAGTCTTATATTTAAAATGCGAGCCTACCGCTCGCTAGACTACACTAGTCTTATATTTCAACTGCGAGCCTACCGCTTGCTGGACTATCCCAGTCCTTCCTTATAAACCGAGCCTATCGCTCGCAGGACTATCCAGTCCTTCCTTATAACCCGAGCCTATCGCTCGCAGGACTATCCAGTCCTTCCTTATAACCCGAGCCTATCGCTCGCAGGACTATCCAGTCCTTCCTTAAACCCGAGCCTATCGCTCGCAGGACTATCCCAGTCCTTTCTATAACCCGAGCCTATCGCTCGCAGGACTATCCAGTCCTTTCTATAACCCGAGCCTATCTCTCGCAGGACTATCCAGTCCTTTCTATAACCCGAGCCTATCGCTCGCAGGACTATCCAGTCCTTTCTATAACCCGAGCCTATCGCTCGCAGGACTATCCAGTCCTTTCTATAACCCGAGCCTATCGCTCGCAGGACTATCCCAGGCCTTTCTATATTTCCTTCTGGTTCGGGATGCAAGTTAACGTGTCGTGTTCTCCTATTCAACTAGTCTTGTCTATAATTTAGTTGGTCCTAGAAGCTTTAGGGTTAGCCTTGGACTTCCGGAGGGTTACCCGGTGAGGGGCTCGCACCGGTACTAGGAAGTGTGACGGGCTGACACCCTGAACTTCTTCTTCCCAAGGCACTTAATCTTGTTGGTGACTACCCCTTTTTACTTGATCCCCATTTTCCTCTCCAATTACATTAAATCTCTAAGATGAGTTAAACTTGGCAATTAGGAGTGGGGGAGTTCCTTGAACTCCAACACCTCCAGCTGTGACCGGCTGCTGACTCTCCCGTCGTCACATTTTAAACTCGAGTTCCCTTCTTCACCGAGGAACTGCACACATATACTTAGCATTCTTAACCTTACTCGGGCCCACACTCCTATTCTTCGACATCCTTAACCCGGGGTTTGCCTTAGATGTTTTCCGACTTCACCCTTGAGTCTTACCCTAGATGGCTCACCCGGCTAAGGTCAATTCTACTTTCATATAATCACTTACTACCGACGAGTTGTGTGTGTGTGGCCCTTGATGAGGTCTAACCTACTTTTCATATCACTGTAAACTCATACACTTATAGCTTGCTAAACGCACCCAATCCTTATTTCCCAAGATGCCCTTAGAGATGCTCTTCCAAATAATCTGAGCCTTCATAATTAATAAAGAGTTAACAGTTCTATGTGTGAAGGTCAGTGGTGGTCTAATTCATGTAAATCAGTTTCACTATTCGCAGACCGAAATAAGGTTGATCTAGATTTGACTCCTATGGTGCGATCTTGATCACATCATATGCAAACGAGTTCCAATTATTACCATAGGTTCGCAATGAGTGGTGATCTAACAACCTCAAATTCTAATTTCATAAATTCTCTAGGGAATCTTAAATCATAGTTTCTATTAAAATAGGAGGTGTGCAAATAGAGATTTCTACATCGAGTGTCAACTAACGATCTCCATAAATTCTGGTAAATTCACTGTAACATAATGTTGGTCTAAAAACCTCAAACCCCAAGTTTCACATTTTTACAGGGATAATTAACCATAATTTCTACTTAACATAAATGGGGTGCAAATAGGGATTTACATATCAAGTATTAGATTATGATCTCAATAAACTCTGGGAAAATTACCATGACATAACACTGGTCTAAAAACACCAAATCCTGAATTTCACCTTTTTAGCAGGAATATTTGAGTATAATTATCATTTACTACCTTTGGTGTGCGTATAATGGTTTACACTACAAGTGCTATGTAAAGACTTCAATAAATTCTGGGGAAATTATTATAGCACCATATTGGTCTAAAAACACCAGATCCTAAGTCTCAGTATTATTCCAAGGAATATTTACCCTTAATTATCATTTATTACCTTTGGTGTGCGTATAAGGGTTTACACTACAAGTGCTATGTAAAGACTTCAATAAATTCTGGGACAATTATTATAGCACCATATTGGTCTAAAAAACACCAGATCCTAAGTCTCATATTATTCCAAGGAATATTTACCCTTAATTATTATTTATTACATTTGGTGTGCGTATAAGGGTTTACACTACAAGTGCTATGTTAAGACTTCAATAAATTCTGGGAAAATTACCATAGGCTTATATTAGCATCATGACCTACTGTGATTTATCTCAAATTTATCATACATATAAAAACTCAATATTTGCACAAAATTCATAAAGGGTATATTTGTAAATTCATCTATTTATATCATGAAACATTTCCCAAAAATTCTCAGAAAATTCCTGCTGCCAAAATAATGAAATCAAAGACTAAATACTAAGTTTCACATCATTGCAAGTTCATATGACCCCCTTTTCATTTTATAACTTAATTAGGGGTAATTTAGTAAATTCCACATCTTGGGATTTTTGTACCCAAAAATCCCCAAATAACTTTTGGGAAGGCATATTGCTGCCAAGGACCCATGCCCAACATTTCAAGCCATTGGGTTAACCCCCAAGGCTTGGGGCTCACTCCACCCCAAAATTGCTAAGGGCACACATTTAAGGTCCTTAGCCTAGCTCTTGCATGGCTCATAACTCCACATGCACAAGGCCAAATGGTCTCAAATTTCTACCAGTGATATAGATATATATATAAAGAGCTTACCACCCATATTTGGGGGTGTTTGGAGTTATACAACTCCATAAATACCAAATATTTACTTTTCCTAATAAATTGAATAACTCAATGGATATACATCCAAAAATTCTGAAATTTAAACCATAGGTGTGTCATCATACCATGCATGCATGGTAGAAATTTCAGGTCAAGATGAGGTCTAACTAAAAAGTTATAAGCAATATAGTTTCTGACCTATCCTAGGACCAGTCCCACTAAAACCAAACTACAAGGGGCTACAGGTCACCAAATGACCCGATTTTAATTTCTGTGTAAAGTAGACTCAAGGGTCTACAAGTCTTGTATCTGGTCATTTTTCGATTTTTGGCCTCTAAGGGCCTCAAAATAAGCCTATAAGCTTGATTAAAATGTGTGACAGAATTGTACAAAATATTTAATAATTATATAACTAGGTCTGCGAATATCATCTTGTCCAGATCGGACGGCCAGGAGGTTGTCTTCCTCCTTGAGCCTAGGGCCCAGATTTCACCGACCTGGAGGCTCTTTGGAGCTCATCTCCGGCCACCACAGGCCGTCTCCGTCCAATCGGTCGACACCACCACCTCCGACCGAGGCATGGCCGTCGATTGCCGGAGGAATGGCGGCCAGAGGTGGCTGTTTCGCGAAATGGGAGGTGGAACAAACATGAGCCAAGGAGCTCGAAAATGAAAATGGCCGTTTCGCCATTTCTCAATGAAAATCAAAAAGGAAAAGTGTGGGATCTAGCACAAGGGGAGGGGAGGAGGAAAACATGCCTTGATTTGGCTTGAGATTGAAGGAAGCTCGAGCTTGCCATGGCCGAAATCTTCTTGAGCTCACATGGCGATCTCCCCTTCTAGTGCCCGATTTCTGCAACTTCCATGGGGCTTCTACTCCTCTCTGCTCTCTGATGCTGATGGAGGTCTCAAATGGGGATGGGGAGGGCTTAAACCCGAAATGCCATTAAGGCCATTTTTCGGCCAAGCTCCACCTCCCTCTACAGCCAATGGATGGGCGGCAAAGCAGCTGGAATTCTGCTGGAATTAAATCCCTGAGCTCATAGGAAGGGTTGGGAAGAGGAATTGAGTGCCATTTGGCACTCATTCCTCAAATCCCTCTTTTTTTGGCCTCTTTTGAACTAAAATTCACCTAATTTCCACCCAAATTTCCACCCAAATTCAATTATCTGAAAATATACCATACATTAGGCCTATACAGTTCAGTGATGGGGCCCAAGCCTTGGACTAAATCCAATGGACTTGAAGTTTGGGCTCACTTGACCTAGAGGGGCCAATTTGAGCTAAGTGCACTTGGGTTGACTCGGTCAAATAATGAGTAGGCTGACCCCACATGGTGACCATGGGGTCCATAGACTCCCTTTTGGGGCGATTCATGGCTTGGTGAACCCACTTTGGGCACTTTTGACCTATTTAGGTCAATTTGTCTATTTGCACACCAAGGTGCTTTTCACCTTTTCACCTTGGTTCTAGGGCAATTCTTGGTCTCTTAGAGAAGTGTCATGACCTTGTCATGACAAGGTACACCTTAGGGGTCTAGTAGTTCTGAGGATGTTACAATTATGACCTCCCGTGAGGGGGGAGTGGACACCTCGAGTCCAACTCGCCCCCCCCCCCCCCCCCCCTCATGCGTGATCGATGGCGGTCTTGGTTGGACTGCGAATAGCAGGATTTTTGCTATCTGCAGTCCATTTTTGGGAAAATCTATAAATAGACCCCCATGGGCACCTTGGGAAGGGTTGGTCACTACCCCCCCCCCCCCCCCCCCCCCTTGCGTGTGTCTTGTGAGCAAGCACCCCCCCTCCCTTGTCATCCTTCAGCTGACAGTGAGGTGGTTCTCAGTGCCCTCCAAGGTGCCCAGGCTCAGCATTGGCTTGGGAGGGGAAGCGGTCTAAGATCTTCCGGGTATGTGGTGGGACCTCCGCGCTGCAACTTAAGGGGTCCATTTGTGGATTCAAGTGTTCATCAAGTCCAAGTCTTTCAGTTCCTAGTGACCGGTCAAGGGTCTAGGCTTAGGTCAAGTAAGGATTAGTCGCAACCCCCTTTCGAACGCTGAGACCGGGAAACTTGTTTCAACAAGCCTGGAAAAAGAAATGAAAACAGAGAAATTTCTCCTCTGTTTTCGTTCCTTCCTGCACAGCTTCCTGCACCCGACCCTGCGGCTGTTCGATGCCGCCTGGCTACTCCTCCGCTCACCTTGCCACTGCCCCAGCAGCCTTGCCGGCCACCGTCGGACGGCGGACCCAAGGGCCCTGTCAACCTCTTCTGGACCTTCCTCCGACACTCCCGGCGCTTCCCCTGTCTTTGTTACCCTCCTACTGGCCGACTGGACTACTGTGGAGCTTGTTTCAGCCCGTTTCTTGCCCCACTGTTACTCCTCCAGCCTCACTTTAGTTCTCCCATGGGTTTAGGAGATCCTTCATACACACAGGCTTATGGTATACCTCACTTTCCTTTCTCGCTCGCGTCTTGTTGATATAATATTTATGCTTAATATTATTAGATCTTAAATTTCAGAGCTTGCCTTAGCTATTCTCTTACTTGTTTGTTGTCAATTAAAAAAAATAGTTTGTCTCGCATTGCCATTTCTTTAAAAGGAGCTCGCATGTGGAACTTTAAATCGTATTAATGAAACGCTCGATGGTTAGATATTAACGAGTGTTTGGAACTCTAGGTTGATTATCACATGACTTTGCTCGTTAAAGTCACGTTTACGTTAAGGATATTAACAAAAAAAAGAGCTTGCAACAGTCTGTGTGAAACCCTTAAAGGTATGCTTTTTATATGTATTATAGTACAAAAAATGATTTGGAGATAACACAATAATTTACACTTAATATTCCATGATACAATTGTACCTCATTTAGGCCATTACCCAATTGGATCTCCATGGAGAGCCAATTGGATCTAAACGGAGAGCCAAATGGCTCTCCATGGAGAGCCAATTGGATCTAAATGGAGAGCCAATTGGATCTAAATGGAGAGCCAATTGGATCTAAATGGAGAGCCAAATGGCTCTCCATGGAGAGTTAAATGGCTCTCAACGGAGAGCCAATTGGCTCTCCCCGGAGATCCAAATGGCTCTCCCCGGAGAGCCAAGTGGCTCTCCGCGGAGAGCCAAGTAGAGCCATTTGCTTCCTCTCTTTCTCCCTCCAATTTTTTCTTCTTGTCCCACTATTATAACATCTGTTTATAAATTTTGCAGATCAATGGGGCAGAAAAAGATCCATTTTTTGAGCTCGAGGTGCTATTTACACTCATTTGTTGGTCTAACTTCAACAATAGTAGAACGATTGGAGGAGGATCAAAAGAAGATGCTGATGGATGCCAACATCTGGCATATTTTCCATGCACCGAAGGTGCCACAGAACACTCCACTCCTATACAGTCTCCTCAACTGGTACGACATCGAGAAGGATGTATTCGTCATTGGATCGAGGGAGCTTACCTTCTCCCCCAATGACGTGGCATTGATATTGGGTTTGCCCAACCATGGGGAGGAAGTCATCCTGACTTCCAAGCCTTTTGGAGCGCTCACGAAGACAGAATTGAAGACGGAGATTCAAGCGATGGAGAAGGGGTCGTCCCCTGTGACGACCAACGTATTGGTTTTGCACCTTCTGTGCAATTTCTTCTTCCCCTCGAGCACTAATTTTCCTAGGACTGCTCCTTGTGTCTATTGGCAGACCATAATAATTCTGCCTAGAATTATTCAGTGGTTTGCATGCAATATTTGAAGGCCTTAGAGGCCATTTTTGCAAAAAGGGGCAGAGATACCTTTTGTATCCCTATGAGTCTACTTTCATTTGCCACTTGAATCAACTGATTTGGTGCACTGTGGACACCAGGGCACTCATTTTCCTAGCACTGCTCCTTGTGTCTATTGGTACGTACAGACCTTTAGTTCCCACTTTTCGGAGGTAGCTAACCTCTCGGGCACCTCCCGTCGTGGTCAAACGGTGGTAGAGGAGCGGGCGTCTCCTCACCTAGGCGGGTAAGTCACACTACCAGACCTAGGCCCAAACGTACGCTGTGATACCGGTACCCGGTACTCACGAGCTCCTGCGTACTAAACTGAATTGGCCAGGCAGGGTTTAGGGAATCCGTCCCGTCGGACGCGCAGTAAGACAACCTGGACCCTCATAAAACCACTAGCACTGCCGAGTCAACGAACTGCTGTCGGTGTGACGACTAAGGCAGAACCGAAGACCCACCACATCTTATACACAAGCAACATGTATTATCCCTTTACTACCGAGCCTCCAGCTCACAATTCTACATCAACATTTATAAAGTAGAGCCTACCGCTCGCTAGACTATACTAGTCTTATATTTAAACTGTGAGCCTACCGCTCGCTAGACTACACTAGTCTTATATTTCAACTGCGATCCTACCGCTTGCTGGACTATCCCAGTCCTTCCTTATAACCCGAGCCTATCGCTCGCAGGACTATCCAGTCCTTCCTTATAACCCGAGCCTATCGCTCTCAGGACTATCCAGTCCTTCCTTATAACCCGAGCCTATCGCTCGCAGGACTATCCAGTCCTTCCTTAAACCCGAGCCTATCGCTCGCAGGACTATCCCAGTCCTTTCTATAACCCGAGCCTATCGCTCGCAGGACTATCCAGTCCTTTCTATAACCCGAGCCTATCGCTCGCAGGACTATCCAGTCCTTTCTATAACCCGAGCCTATCGCTCGCAGTCCTTTCTATAACCCGAGCCTATCGCTCGCAGGACTATCCAGTCTTTTCTATAACCCGAGCCTATCGCTCGCAGGACTATCCAGTCCTTTCTATAACCCGAGCCTATCGCTCGCAGGACTATCCCAGTCCTTTCTATATTTCCTTCTGGTTCGGGATGCAAGTTAACGTGTCGAGTTCTCCTATTCAACTAGTCTTGTCTATAATTTAGTTGGTCCTAGAAGCTTTAGGGTTAGCCTTGTACTTCCGGAGGTTTACCCGGTGAGGGGCTCTCACCGGTACTAGGAAGTGTGACGGGCTGACACCCTGAACTTCTTCTTCCCAAGGCACTTAATCTTGTTGGTGTCTACCCCTTTTTACTTGATCCCCATTTTCCTCTCCAATTACATTAAATCTCTAAGATGAGTTAAACTTGGCAATTAGGAGTGGGGGAGTTCCTTGAACTCCAACACCTCCAGCTGTGACCGGGTGCTGACTCTCCCGTCGTCACATATGAACTCGAGTTCCCTTCTTCACCGAGGAACTGCACACATATACTTAGCATTCTTAACCTTACTCGGGCCCACACTCCTATTCTTCGACATCCTTAACCCGGGGTTTGCCTTAGATGTTTTCCGACTTCACCCTTGAGTCTTACCCTAGATGGCTCACCCGGCTAAGGTCAATTCTACTTTCATATAATCACTTACTACCGACGAGTTGTGTGTGTGTGGCCCTTGATGAGGTCTAACCTCCTTTTCATATCACTGTAAACTCATACACTTATAGCTTGCTAAACGCACCCCAATCCTTATTTCCCAAGATGCCCTTAGAGATGCTCTTCCAAATAATCTGATCCTTCATAATTAATAAAGAGTTAACAGTTCTATGTGTGAAGGTCAGTGGTGGTCTAATTCATGTAAATCAGTTTCACTATTCGCAGACCGAAATAAGGTTGATCTAGATTTGACTCCTATGGTGCGATCTTGATCACATCATATCCAAACGAGTTCCAATTATTACCATAGGTTCGCAATGAGTGGTGATCTAACAACCTCAAATCCTAATTTCATAAATTCTCTAGGGAATCTTAAATCATAGTTTCTATTAAAATAGGAGGTGTGCAAATAGAGATTTCTACATCGAGTGTCAACTAACGATCTCCATAAATTTTGGTAAATTCACTGTAACATAATGTTGGTCTAAAAACCTCAAACCCCAAGTTTCACATTTTTACAGGGATAATTAACCATAATTTCTACTTAACGTAAATGGAGTGCAAATAGGGATTTACATATCAAGTATTAGATTATGATCTCAATAAACTCTGGGAAAATTACCATGACATAACACTGGTCTAAAAACACCAAATCCTAAGTCTCATATTATTCCAAGGAATATTTACCCTTAATTATTATTTATTACCTTTGGTGTGCGTATAAGGGTTTACACTACAAGTGCTATGTAAAGACTTCAATAAATTCTGGGAAAATTATTATAGCACTATATTGGTCTAAAAAACACCATATCCTAAGTCTCATATTATTCCAAGGAATATTTACCCTTAATTATTATTTATTACATTTGGTGTGCGTATAAGGGTTTACACTACAAGTGCTATGTTAAGACTTCAATAAATTCTGGGAAAATTATCATAGGCTTATATTAGCATCATGACCTACTGTGATTTATCTCAAATTTATCAGACATATAAAAACTCAATATTTGCACAAAATTCATAAAGGGTATATTTGTAAATTCATCTATTTATATCATGAAATATTTCCCAAAAATTCTCAGAAAATTCTTGCTGCCAAAATAATGAAATCAAAGACTAAATACTAAGTTTCACATCATTCCAAGTTCATATGACCCCCTTTTCATTTTATAACCTAAATTAGGGGTAATTTAGTAAATTCCACATCTTGGGATTTTTGTACCCAAAAATCCCCATATAACTTTTGGAAAGGCATATTGCTGCTAAGGACCCATGTCCAACATTTCAAGCCATTGGGTTAACCCCCAAGGCTTGGGGCTCACTCCACCCCAAAATTGCTAAGGGCACACATTTAAGGTCCTTAGCCTAGCTCTTGCATGACTCATAACTCCACATGCACAAGGCTAAATGGTCTCAAATTTCTACCAGTGATATAGATATATATAAAGAGCTTACCACCCAAATTTGGGGGTGTTTGGAGTTATACAACTCCATAAATACCAAATATTTACTTTTCCTAATAAATAGAATAACTCAATGGATATACATCCAAAAATTCTCAAATTTAAACCCTAGGTGTGTCATCATACCTGCATGCATGGTAGAAATTTCAGGTCAAGATGAGGTCTAACTAAAAAGTTATAAGCAATATAGTTTCTGACCTATCCTAGGACCAGTCCCACTAAAACCAACCTACAAGGGGCTACAGGTCACCAAATGACCCGATTTCAATTTCTGTGTAAAGTAGACTCAAGGGTCTACAAGTCTTGTATCTGGTCATTTTTCGATTTTTGGCCTCTAAGGGCCTCAAAATAAGCCTATAAGCTTGATTCAAATGTGTGACAGAATTGTACAAAACATTTAATAATTATATAACTAGGTCTGCGAATATCATCTTGTCCAGATCGGACGGCCAGGAGGTTGTCTTCCTCCTTGAGCCTAGGGCCCAGATTTCACCGACCTGGAGGCTCTTTGGAGCTCATCTCCGGCCACCACAGGCCGTCTCCGTCCAATCGGCCGACACCACCACCTCCGGCCGAGGCATGGCCGTCGATTGCCGGAGGAATGGCGGCCGGAGGTGGCTGTTTCGCGAAATGGGAGGTGGAACAAACATGAGCCAAGGAGCTCGAAAATGAAAATGGTCGTTTCGCCATTTCTCAATGAAAATCAAAAAGGAAAAGTGTGGGATCTAGCACAAGGGGAGGGGAGGAGGAAAACATGCCTTGATTTGGCTTGAGATTGAAGGAAGCTCGAGCTTGCCATGGCCGAAATATTCTTGAGCTCCCATGGCGATCTCCCTTTCTAGTGCCCGATTTCTGCAACTTCCATGGGGCTTCTACTCCTCTCTGCTCTCTGATGCTGATGGAGGTCTCAAATGGGGATGGGGAGGGCTTAAACCCGAAATGCCATTAAGGCCATTTTTCGGCCAAGCTCCACCTCCCTCTACAGCCAATGGATGGGCGGCAAAGCAGCTGGAATTCTGCTGGAATTAAATCCCTGAGCTCAGAGGAAGGGTTGGGAAGAGGAATTGTGTGCCATTTGGCACTCATTCCTCAAATCCCTCTTTTTTTGGCCTCTTTTGAACTAAAATTCACCTAATTTCCACCCAAATTTCCACCCAAATTCAATTATCTGAAAATATACCATGCATTAGGCCTATACAGTTCAGTGATGGGGCCCAAGCCTTGGACTAAATCCAATGGACTTGAAGTTTGGGTTCACTTGACCTAGAGGGGCCAATTTGAGCTAAGTGCACTTGGGTTGACTCGGTCAAATAATGAGTAGGCTGACCCCACATGGTGACCATGGGGTCCATAGACTCCCTTTTGGGGCGATTCATGGCTTGGTGAACCCACTTTGGGCACTTTTGACCTATTTAGGTCAATTTGTCTATTTGCACACCAAGGTGCTTTTCACCTTTTCACCTTGGTTCTAGGGCAATTCTTGGTCTCTTAGAGAAGTGTCATGACCTTGTCATGACAAGGTACACCTTAGGGGTCTAGTAGTTCTGAGGATGTTACAAATCCCATTAAACAAAAGAATAATTTCGTCCCTGAAATTTAAGTTCGGGTCTACGGGGTTCCACTTGTGAAGGTAGTAAGAGGGTGGTTTAGTCATTAAACCTGACATCATTTCCAGGGGTTTATATTGACATCGAAAGTCTATACGCAGATTTCTAGAGTCTTCCCGTATTAATATTTCAAGGTGTCTACTTCTCGAATTACAATCTATGGTATGGATATTCTATATTATCACTCCGGCTCTTCATTGTGGATGAAGTACGAAGTTTACCCAGAGATTGAATTTAAAAAAAATCCCTAGAGTTTGTCACTGATATAATAGATCATATATCAAAAGTTCATGATATTTCAACAATTCAGTGAATTAATTTCTCAAGTTGTAATTTCAATTTGTACTTGTGAGGGAAGCCCGTCATTTATTCAAGGATTAATTTTAACAAAATTCCCGAGCTTCCTACCGATATGAGAAGTCCATGTGCAAATTTTTATGATAATCCAGTAACTATTTTCATGGTACAACTTTCTACGTTTAAGTTGACACCTACCTCTATATTCTAACTATAAGCATGAACTTATTTATGATGAAAAATTCAACTTATGTGCACATGTAGTAATCCTCCCTGAATCCCTTCATACAGTTCAGCATCGACCAATATGTATGAGTCAATAAATCACCAAGTTCGCTATACTCGTGAGATCATCACTAGTATAAACCATAATCCAACCTCTGAAGTTATGATTTATGAGAGGTCGTATTTCCCAATATCACACATTACTCTCCAAACCATACAACATTCTTGGGGATTATAATGACATTTGTCCTTCAATTCCCAGGCTCATCAAGCCATGATTCTAACAATCATAAGTACTCTCTTATTTGCTTAATCCATAGTTATACTTTCAACGAACTAATATGATGACATTTCTTATTTATGTCATTCAAAAGTTCATAGTTGATAATGAAGATTCGTGACTTGGTTATACCCAAATATCGATGGTAGCAATGATAGTCAATTCCCGTGTTCATCACTCCCAATCCCCAACCTCTTGATATGTGGCAATCATGGTTACCCTTTTATTTTGGATCAAACTAGGTAGGGTTAATTCATATCATCTTAGCAGTTAAGCGCAATAATTCATCTTTTCAAGATCTCTGGTTATGCGTCAACCATCTCCCAAGGCATATGGATATCGGTCACGATATAATTATTCGAAAATAAAAAGGGCTTGATTTTTCAATAATTGTATGTACCTTATCTTCGAACGCCCTGAAATTCAAGAAGTTCCAACTATAGTTCTATCGCGCAGGAATCTAATTCCAGTCCACATAGCTCATAAGGTGATTTGTTTGTCCCCAGAAACTAGCTTGGTCATCCTATGGTTCAATCCATTCGACTGAATTCAAATATTTAGTCATCCAACGATATTTGCACCGTTTGCCCTGAATATAACCGAATCATCGTGTCCGAGTTGGGGAGGAAGATCTAAGGTACCGCACTTGCATGAGGTTGTTTACATTTGTTCACCTCTTAAGATCATGAGGTCCTATTGTTCGTTTCATTCTTATCCAGTCCATATCCGACTTAAACCTGTGCTGAGTCCATAATTCATGTCGGTTCTCTCTTGCGCTTTTCAAGAGTTTATTCATCAAATATTTAGTCGACATTAAAGTCATTAATCGCGTGTTGCGACAATTGAGTTGAGATGGTAGAGGGTCTATGAATATGCTGTCGAGGCAATAATTATCACACCACCTTAACTGAGTGTAAAACTCTTTCTACAATCAGTGCTGCCTTAAGCTTAGGTCTTTTAAAGTAACTTCACAAATTTTCTTGAGAATTTGCAAGTGATTTACACCATGTCTTGTGTTAGGGAAGGCACAATCAGTCCTTAGGTTGCGTACTAAGTAGCTATCTATGGCATCATGCTCAGAATTTGGAGATTCTCTCGAAGTCTTATACTATTTTCCTTATTCTCAAGAGTCGCATGCAAGGATATATCAAAGCGACCTGATCTATAACTTCAAAGACTTCATTTACTATTTTCTTTGTTTATTTATCTGCATAACCTTAGAGCATTAAGGGAGGTGAATAATCATTCTTGAAAGACTCTATGCTCTTATTTCGATTTGTGTATTCATAACAGTCTCGTCATAGTATTAATAATTCTCATTTCCTAAGACGAAGGAATTCTTCAAGAGTCTCGACTTCTGGGAAGGGTTGGTCATCAGACCGATTATGCATACTTCAAAATCTCTTCTTAATTCAAGTAAAGTTGAATACTTCAAGATTGCTTACGTTTTTGACGAACATTTCCAAAATAAGGTCTAGGGAACTCGAGTTGGTATCTAACTGCCCCCAATAAACAAAAGGGATTAGCCCCTGTACACTTTGGGCTAAGTTCCTGATATCATTATGATCTATTGTCCTAGGTACTCACTCACTCCTTAGGGCATACAACTCTAGACTTGGAGTTCCATCCTGAGGCCTATTGACATTTCACCTACTTTAGGCCATCAAGGTTACTAATTATCACAACCTTTTCAAGATTAATCTATGGGCAAACCACAAATGGGCCTTTTCTGAACTCGAATCCTTATCCGACCTCCGGTGTTTGTCACGATGATCATTTCGGTGTAACCCTGCTGTCTGTTTGGAGATTAAGTTTACGATTCTCCTATTGTCCACTAATGGTGTTCGTGCACAGGATCTCTTGAGGCGGTCCTTCTCATTGGGTAGGGAGTGATGATATCACTTGATATTAAAATTAAGGACGTCAGAGTTTTAAGCTTTAGGTAACTATTTTCTCAATAGACTCTTTCTTTAGTCACTTTGGGGGTCATAGCACCTTAATCCGTCTATGCCTAAGGTTGGTTTGGATTAGTGTACGCTATAAAATCGTCTTGGTGCGTCAAACTAGAAAGATGCCCTAGTTGGGTTGGCCTAACTCATTGATTGATGGACTATTTTTTGTGATTTTTACACGTAGGCACACCACTGCTTCCGCTGCTAGTTTGTCCTCAAACTAACTCGAGCGGGGGTGTCCCAGGGTTTGTGGACTTCTTTTTCGTTGGATCGTTGTTCCTTTGATACCAGTTGTAAGATCCCTCTCCCGCACCAAGAGAGTTCCCGGATCTTATGCCCATAACCGCCGCCTTACGGTGACGCTAACACACAAGTTAGCCACCTCCGCAAGACGCCGATCCTGCCGGCAGGAACGATCAACTAGGCCAACAAGAGATAAGAAGAAAGCTAAGAAAGAAAAACTAAGTCCACAATCACACATCTGCATATATATCAAAATGTATACAAGTCCAACAATGAGTACAAAAGAAAGGAGAGTAAGGGCTTATGCCCGGTACATGATCAAAATAAATAAATAAGTAAGCAACTCTCTCTCTCACTCTACAATTACGCGGAAGCTATCGATCTTGTCATCCTGTCATTGATTAGTGGTGCTGCGCGGAAGCTGCTCTTCACGTCTCGTCGTCATGTGTCTGTAGCTGCTGCTGCAACAATGGGCAGATGCTACATTACTTCATCATGTTCCCCTAACACAAGCAGGGTTTAGGGAATCCGTCCCGTCGGACGCGCAGTAAGACAACCTTGCCCCTCATAAAACCACTAGCACTGCCGAGTCAACAAATTGCTGTCGGTGTGACGACTAAGGCAGAACCGAAGACCCACCACATCTTATACACAAGCAACATGTATTATCCCTTTACTACCGAGCCTCCATCTCACAATTCTACATCAACATTTATAAAGTAGATCCTACCGCTCGCTAGACTATACTAGTCTTATATTTAAAATGCGAGCCTACCGCTCGCTAGACTACACTAGTCTTATATTTCAACTGCGAGCCTACCGCTTGCTGGACTATCCCAGTCCTTCCTTATAAACCGAGCCTATCGCTCGCAGGACTATCCAGTCCTTCCTTATAACCCGAGCCTATCGCTCGCAGGACTATCCAGTCCTTCCTTATAACCCGAGCCTATCGCTCGCAGGACTATCCAGTCCTTCCTTAAACCCGAGCCTATCGCTCGCAGGACTATCCCAGTCCTTTCTATAACCCGAGCCTATCGCTCGCAGGACTATCCAGTCCTTTCTATAACCCGAGCCTATCTCTCGCAGGACTATCCAGTCCTTTCTATAACCCGAGTCTATCGCTCGCAGGACTATCCAGTCCTTTCTATAACCCGAGCCTATCGCTCGCAGGACTATCCAGTCCTTTCTATAACCCGAGCCTATCGCTCGCAGGACTATCCCAGGCCTTTCTATATTTCCTTCTGGTTCGGGATGCAAGTTAACGTGTCGTGTTCTCCTATTCAACTAGTCTTGTCTATAATTTAGTTGGTCCTAGAAGCTTTAGGGTTAGCCTTGGACTTCCGGAGGGTTACCCGGTGAGGGGCTCGCACCGGTACTAGGAAGTGTGACGGGCTGACACCCTGAACTTCTTCTTCCCAAGGCACTTAATCTTGTTGGTGACTACCCCTTTTTACTTGATCCCCATTTTCCTCTCCAATTACATTAAATCTCTAAGATGAGTTAAACTTGGCAATTAGGAGTGGGGGAGTTCCTTGAACTCCAACACCTCCAGCTGTGACCGGCTGCTGACTCTCCCGTCGTCACATTTTAAACTCGAGTTCCCTTCTTCACCGAGGAACTGCACACATATACTTAGCATTCTTAACCTTACTCGGGCCCACACTCCTATTCTTCGACATCCTTAACCCGGGGTTTGCCTTAGATGTTTTCCGACTTCACCCTTGAGTCTTACCCTAGATGGCTCACCCGGCTAAGGTCAATTCTACTTTCATATAATCACTTACTACCGACGAGTTGTGTGTGTGTGGCCCTTGATGAGGTCTAACCTACTTTTCATATCACTGTAAACTCATACACTTATAGCTTGCTAAACGCACCCAATCCTTATTTCCCAAGATGCCCTTAGAGATGCTCTTCCAAATAATCTGAGCCTTCATAATTAATAAAGAGTTAACAGTTCTATGTGTGAAGGTCAGTGGTGGTCTAATTCATGTAAATCAGTTTCACTATTCGCAGACCGAAATAAGGTTGATCTAGATTTGACTCCTATGGTGCGATCTTGATCACATCATATGCAAACGAGTTCCAATTATTACCATAGGTTCGCAATGAGTGGTGATCTAACAACCTCAAATTCTAATTTCATAAATTCTCTAGGGAATCTTAAATCATAGTTTCTATTAAAATAGGAGGTGTGCAAATAGAGATTTCTACATCGAGTGTCAACTAACGATCTCCATAAATTCTGGTAAATTCACTGTAACATAATGTTGGTCTAAAAACCTCAAACCCCAAGTTTCACATTTTTACAGGGATAATTAACCATAATTTCTACTTAACATAAATGGGGTGCAAATAGGGATTTACATATCAAGTATTAGATTATGATCTCAATAAACTCTGGGAAAATTACCATGACATAACACTGGTCTAAAAACACCAAATGCTGAATTTCACCTTTTTAGCAGGAATATTTGACTATAATTATCATTTACTACCTTTGGTGTGCGTATAATGGTTTACACTACAAGTGCTATGTAAAGACTTCAATAAATTCTGGGGAAATTATTATAGCACCATATTGGTCTAAAAACACCAGATCCTAAGTCTCATATTATTCCAAGGAATATTTACCCTTAATTATCATTTATTACCTTTGGTGTGCGTATAAGGGTTTACACTACAAGTGCTATGTAAAGACTTCAATAAATTCTGGGACAATTATTATAGCACCATATTGGTCTAAAAAACACCAGATCCTAAGTCTCATATTATTCCAAGGAATATTTACCCTTAATTATTATTTATTACATTTGGTGTGCTTATAAGGGTTTACACTACAAGTGCTATGTTAAGACTTCAATAAATTCTGGGAAAATTACCATAGGCTTATATTAGCATCATGACCTACTGTGATTTATCTCAAATTTATCATACATATAAAAACTCAATATTTGCACAAAATTCATAAAGGGTATATTTGTAAATTCATCTATTTATATCATGAAACATTTCCCAAAAATTCTCAGAAAATTCCTGCTGCCAAAATAATGAAATCAAAGACTAAATACTAAGTTTCACATCATTCCAAGTTCATATGACCCCCTTTTCATTTTATAACTTAAATTAGGGGTAATTTAGTAAATTCCACATCTTGGGATTTTTGTACCCAAAAATCCCCAAATAACTTTTGGGAAGGCATATTGCTGCCAAGGACCCATGCCCAACATTTCAAGCCATTGGGTTAACCCCCAAGGCTTGGGGCTCACTCCACCCCAAAATTGCTAAGGGCACACATTTAAGGTCCTTAGCCTAGCTCTTGCATGGCTCATAACTCCACATGCACAAGGTCAAATGGTCTCAAATTTCTACCAGTGATATAGATATATATATATAAAGAGCTTACCACCCATATTTGGGGGTGTTTGGAGTTATACAACTCCATAAATACCAAATATTTACTTTTCCTAATAAATTGAATAACTCAATGGATATACATCCAAAAATTCTGAAATTTAAACCATAGGTGTGTCATCATACCATGCATGCATGGTAGAAATTTCAGGTCAAGATGAGGTCTAACTAAAAAGTTATAAGCAATATAGTTTCTGACCTATCCTAGGACCAGTCCCACTAAAACCAAACTACAAGGGGCTACAGGTCACCAAATGACCCGATTTTAATTTCTGTGTAAAGTAGACTCAAGGGTCTACAAGTCTTGTATCTGGTCATTTTTCGATTTTTGGCCTCTAAGGGCCTCAAAATAAGCCTATAAGCTTGATTAAAATGTGTGACAGAATTGTACAAAATATTTAATAATTATATAACTAGGTCTGCGAATATCATCTTGTCCAGATCGGACGGCCAGGAGGTTGTCTTCCTCCTTGAGCCTAGGGCCCAGATTTCACCGACCTGGAGGCTCTTTGGAGCTCATCTCCGGCCACCACAGGCCGTCTCCGTCCAATCGGTCGACACCACCACCTCCGACCGAGGCATGGCCGTCGATTGCCGGAGGAATGGCGGCCAGAGGTGGCTGTTTCGCGAAATGGGAGGTGGAACAAACATGAGCCAAGGAGCTCGAAAATGAAAATGGCCGTTTCGCCATTTCTCAATGAAAATCAAAAAGGAAAAGTGTGGGATCTAGCACAAGGGGAGGGGAGGAGGAAAACATGCCTTGATTTGGCTTGAGATTGAAGGAAGCTCGAGCTTGCCATGGCCGAAATCTTCTTGAGCTCCCATGGCGATCTCCCCTTCTAGTGCCCGATTTCTGCAACTTCCATGGGGCTTCTACTCCTCTCTGCTCTCTGATGCTGATGGAGGTCTCAAATGGGGATGGGGAGGGCTTAAACCCGAAATGCCATTAAGGCCATTTTTCGGCCAAGCTCCACCTCCCTCTACAGCCAATGGATGGGCGGCAAAGCAGCTGGAATTCTGCTGGAATTAAATCCCTGAGCTCATAGGAAGGGTTGGGAAGAGGAATTGAGTGCCATTTGGCACTCATTCCTCAAATCCCTCTTTTTTTGGCCTCTTTTGAACTAAAATTCACCTAATTTCCACCCAAATTTCCACCCAAATTCAATTATCTGAAAATATACCATACATTAGGCCTATACAGTTCAGTGATGGGGCCCAAGCCTTGGACTAAATCCAATGGACTTGAAGTTTGGGCTCACTTGACCTAGAGGGGCCAATTTGAGCTAAGTGCACTTGGGTTGACTCGGTCAAATAATGAGTAGGCTGACCCCACATGGTGACCATGGGGTCCATAGACTCCCTTTTGGGGCGATTCATGGCTTGGTGAACCCACTTTGGGCACTTTTGACCTATTTAGGTCAATTTGTCTATTTGCACACCAAGGTGCTTTTCACCTTTTCACCTTGGTTCTAGGGCAATTCTTGGTCTCTTAGAGAAGTGTCATGACCTTGTCATGACAAGGTACACCTTAGGGGTCTAGTAGTTCTGAGGATGTTACAATTATGACCTCCCGTGAGGGGGGAGTGGACACCTCGAGTCCAACTCGCCCCCCCCTCATGCGTGATCGATGGCGGTCTTGGTTGGACTGCGGATAGCAGGATTTTTGCTATCTGCAGTCCATTTTTGGGAAAATCTATAAATAGACCCCCATGGGCACCTTGGGAAGGGTTGGTCACTCCCCCCCCCCCCCCCCTTGCGTGTGTCTTGTGAGCAAGCACCCCCCCTCCCTTGTCATCCTTCAGCTGACAGTGAGGTGGTTCTCAGTGCCCTCCAAGGTGCCCAGGCTCAGCATTGGCTTGGGAGGGGAAGCGGTCTAAGATCTTCCGGGTATGTGGTGGGACCTCCGCGCTGCAACTTAAGGGGTCCATTTGTGGATTCAAGTGTTCATCAAGTCCAAGTCTTTCAGTTCCTAGTGACCGGTCAAGGGTCTAGGCTTAGGTCAAGTAAGGATTAGTCGCAACCCCCTTTCGAACGCTGAGACCGGGAAACTTGTTTCAACAAGCCTGGAAAAAGAAATGAAAACAGAGAAATTTCTCCTCTGTTTTCGTTCCTTCCTGCACAGCTTCCTGCACCCGACCCTGCGGCTGTTCGATGCCGCCTGGCTACTCCTCCGCTCACCTTGCCACTGCCCCAGCAGCCTTGCCGGCCACCGTCGGACGGCGGACCCAAGGGCCCTGTCAACCTCTTCTGGACCTTCCTCCGACACTCCCGGCGCTTCCCCTGTCTTTGTTCCCTCCTACTGGCCGACTGGACTACTGTGGAGCTTGTTTCAGCCCGTTTCTTGCCCCACTGTTACTCCTCCAGCCTCACTTTAGTTCTCCCATGGGTTTAAAAGATCCTTCATACACACAGGCTTATGGTATACCTCACTTTCCTTTCTCGCTCGCGTCTTGTTGATATAATATTTATGCTTAATATTATTAGATCTTAAATTTCAGAGCTTGCCTTAGCTATTCTCTTACTTGTTTGTTGTCAATTAAAAAAAATAGTTTGTCTCGCATTGCCATTTCTTTAAAAGGAGCTCGCATGTGGAAATTTAAATCGTATTAATGAAACGCTCGATGGTTAGATATTAACGAGTGTTTGGAACTCTAGGTTGATTATCACATGACTTTGCTCGTTAAAGTCACGTTTACGTTAAGGATATTAACAAAAAAAAGAGCTTGCAACAGTCTGTGTGAAACCCTTAAAGGTATGCTTTTTATATGTATTATAGTACAAAAAATGATTTGGAGATAACACAATAATTTACACTTAATATTCCATGATACAATTGTACCTCATTTAGGCCATTACCCAATTGGATCTCCATGGAGAGCCAATTGGATCTAAACGGAGAGCCAAATGGCTCTCCATGGAGAGCCAATTGGATCTAAATGGAGAGCCAATTGGATCTAAATGGAGAGCCAATTGGATCTAAATGGAGAGCCAAATGGCTCTCCATGGAGAGTTAAATGGCTCTCAACGGAGAGCCAATTGGCTCTCCCCGGAGATCCAAATGGCTCTCCCCGGAGAGCCAAGTGGCTCTCCGCGGAGAGCCAAGTAGAGCCATTTGCTTCCTCTCTTTCTCCCTCCAATTTTTTCTTCTTGTCCCACTATTATAACATCTGTTTATAAATTTTGCAGATCAATGGGGCAGAAAAAGATCCATTTTTTGAGCTCGAGTTGCTATTTACACTCATTTGTTGGTCTAATTTCAACAATAGTAGAACGATTGGAGGAGGATCAAAAGAAGATGCTGATGGATGCCAACATCTGGCATATTTTCCATGCACCGAAGGTGCCACAGAACACTCCACTCCTATACAGTCTCCTCAACTGGTACGACATCGAGAAGGATGTATTCGTCATTGGATCGAGGGAGCTTACCTTCTCCCCCAATGACGTGGCATTGATATTGGGTTTGCCCAACCATGGGGAGGAAGTCATCCTGACTTCCAAGCCTTTTGGAGCGCTCACGAAGACAGAATTGAAGACGGAGATTCAAGCGATGGAGAAGGGGTCGTCCCCTGTGACGACCAACGTATTGGTTTTGCACCTTCTGTGCAATTTCTTCTTCCCCTCGAGCACTAATTTTCCTAGGACTGCTCCTTGTGTCTATTGGCAGACCATAATAATTCTGCCTAGAATTATTCAGTGGTTTGCATGCAATATTTGAAGGCCTTAGAGGCCATTTTTGCAAAAAGGGGCAGAGATACCTTTTGTATCCCTATGAGTCTACTTTCATTTGCCACTTGAATCAACTGATTTGGTGCACTGTGGACACCAGGGCACTCATTTTCCTAGCACTGCTCCTTGTGTCTATTGGTACGTACAGACCTTTAGTTCCCACTTTTCGGAGGTAGCTAACCTCTCGGGCACCTCCCGTCGTGGTCAAACGGTGGTAGAGGAGCGGGCGTCTCCTCACCTAGGCGGGTAAGTCACACTACCAGACCTAGGCCCAAACGTACGCTGTGATACCGGTACACGGTACTCACGAGCTCCTGCGTACTAAACTGAATTGGCCAGGCAGGGTTTAGGGAATCCGTCCCGTCGGACGCGCAGTAAGACAACCTGGACCCTCATAAAACCACTAGCACTGCCGAGTCAACGAACTGCTGTCGGTGTGACGACTAAGGCAGAACCGAAGACCCACCACATCTTATACACAAGCAACATGTATTATCCCTTTACTACCGAGCCTCCAGCTCACAATTCTACATCAACATTTATAAAGTAGAGCCTACCGCTCGCTAGACTATACTAGTCTTATATTTAAACTGTGAGCCTACCGCTCGCTAGACTACACTAGTCTTATATTTCAACTGCGAGCCTACCGCTTGCTGGACTATCCCAGTCCTTCCTTATAACCCGAGCCTATCGCTCGCAGGACTATCCAGTCCTTCCTTATAACCCGAGCCTATCGCTCTCAGGACTATCCAGTCCTTCCTTATAACCCGAGCCTATCGCTCGCAGGACTATCCAGTCCTTCCTTAAACCCGAGCCTATCGCTCGCAGGACTATCCCAGTCCTTTCTATAACCTGAGCCTATCGCTCGCAGGACTATCCAGTCCTTTCTATAACCCGAGCCTATCGCTCGCAGGACTATCCAGTCCTTTCTATAACCCGAGCCTATCGCTCGCAGTCCTTTCTATAACCCGAGCCTATCGCTCGCAGGACTATCCAGTATTTTCTATAACCCGAGCCTATCGCTCGCAGGACTATCCAGTCCTTTCTATAACCCGAGCCTATCGCTCGCAGGACTATCCCAGTCCTTTCTATATTTCCTTCTGGTTCGGGATGCAAGTTAACGTGTCGAGTTCTCCTATTCAACTAGTCTTGTCTATAATTTAGTTGGTCCTAGAAGCTTTAGGGTTAGCCTTGTACTTCCGGAGGTTTACCCGGTGAGGGGCTCTCACCGGTACTAGGAAGTGTGACGGGCTGACACCCTGAACTTCTTCTTCCCAAGGCACTTAATCTTGTTGGTGTCTACCCCTTTTTACTTGATCCCCATTTTCCTCTCCAATTACATTAAATCTCTAAGATGAGTTAAACTTGGCAATTAGGAGTGGGGGAGTTCCTTGAACTCCAACACCTCCAGCTGTGACCGGGTGCTGACTCTCCCGTCGTCACATATGAACTCGAGTTCCCTTCTTCACCGAGGAACTGCACACATATACTTAGCATTTTTAACCTTACTCAGGCCCACACTCCTATTCTTCGACATCCTTAACCCGGGGTTTGCCTTAGATGTTTTCCGACTTCACCCTTGAGTCTTACCCTAGATGGCTCACCCGGCTAAGGTCAATTCTACTTTCATATAATCACTTACTACCGACGAGTTGTGTGTGTGGCCCTTGATGAGGTCTAACCTCCTTTTCATATCACTGTAAACTCATACACTTATAGCTTGCTAAACGCACCCCAATCCTTATTTCCCAAGATGCCCTTAGAGATGCTCTTCCAAATAATCTGATCCTTCATAATTAATAAAGAGTTAACAGTTCTATGTGTGAAGGTCAGTGGTGGTCTAATTCATGTAAATCAGTTTCACTATTCGCAGACCGAAATAAGGTTGATCTAGATTTGACTCCTATGGTGCGATCTTGATCACATCATATCCAAACGAGTTCCAATTATTACCATAGGTTCGCAATGAGTGGTGATCTAAGAACCTCAAATCCTAATTTCATAAATTCTCTAGGGAATCTTAAATCATAGTTTCTATTAAAATAGGAGGTGTGCAAATAGAGATTTCTACATCGAGTGTCAACTAACGATCTCCATAAATTCTGGTAAATTCACTGTAACATAATGTTGGTCTAAAAACCTCAAACCCCAAGTTTCACATTTTTACAGGGATAATTAACCATAATTTCTACTTAACGTAAATGGAGTGCAAATAGGGATTTACATATCAAGTATTAGATTATGATCTCAATAAACTCTGGGAAAATTACCATGACATAACACTGGTCTAAAAACACCAAATCCTAAGTCTCATATTATTCCAAGGAATATTTACCCTTAATTATTATTTATTACCTTTGGTGTGCGTATAAGGGTTTACACTACAAGTGCTATGTAAAGACTTCAATAAATTCTGGGAAAATTATTATAGCACTATATTGGTCTAAAAAACACCATATCCTAAGTCTCATATTATTCCAAGGAATATTTACCCTTAATTATTATTTATTACATTTGGTGTGCGTATAAGGGTTTACACTACAAGTGCTATGTTAAGACTTCAATAAATTCTGGGAAAATTATCATAGGCTTATATTAGCATCATGACCTACTGTGATTTATCTCAAATTTATCAGACATATAAAAACTCAATATTTGCACAAAATTCATAAAGGGTATATTTGTAAATTCATCTATTTATATCATGAAATATTTCCCAAAAATTCTCAGAAAATTCTTGCTGCCAAAATAATGAAATCAAAGACTAAATACTAAGTTTCACATCATTCCAAGTTCATATGACCCCCTTTTCATTTTATAACCTAAATTAGGGGTAATTTAGTAAATTCCACATCTTGGGATTTTTGTACCCAAAAATCCCCATATAACTTTTGGAAAGGCATATTGCTGCTAAGGACCCATGTCCAACATTTCAAGCCATTGGGTTAACCCCCAAGGCTTGGGGCTCACTCCACCCCAAAATTGCTAAGGGCACACATTTAAGGTCCTTAGCCTAGCTCTTGCATGACTCATAACTCCACATGCACAAGGCTAAATGGTCTCAAATTTCTACCAGTGATATAGATATATATAAAGAGCTTACCACCCAAATTTGGGGGTGTTTGGAGTTATACAACTCCATAAATACCAAATATTTACTTTTCCTAATAAATAGAATAACTCAATGGATATACATCCAAAAATTCTCAAATTTAAACCCTAGGTGTGTCATCATACCTGCATGCATGGTAGAAATTTCAGGTCAAGATGAGGTCTAACTAAAAAGTTATAAGCAATATAGTTTCTGACCTATCCTAGGACCAGTCCCACTAAAACCAACCTACAAGGGGCTACAGGTCACCAAATGACCCGATTTCAATTTCTGTGTAAAGTAGACTCAAGGGTCTACAAGTCTTGTATCTGGTCATTTTTCAATTTTTGGCCTCTAAGGGCCTCAAAATAAGCCTATAAGCTTGATTCAAATGTGTGACAGAATTGTACAAAACATTTAATAATTATATAACTAGGTCTGCGAATATCATCTTGTCCAGATCGGACGGCCAGGAGGTTGTCTTCCTCCTTGAGCCTAGGGCCCAGATTTCACCGACCTGGAGGCTCTTTGGAGCTCATCTCCGGCCACCACAGGCCGTCTCCGTCCAATCGGCCGACACCACCACCTCCGGCCGAGGCATGGCCGTCGATTGCCGGAGGAATGGCGGCCGGAGGTGGCTGTTTCGCGAAATGGGAGGTGGAACAAACATGAGCCAAGGAGCTCGAAAATGAAAATGGTCGTTTCGCCATTTCTCAATGAAAATCAAAAAGGAAAAGTGTGGGATCTAGCACAAGGGGAGGGGAGGAGGAAAACATGCCTTGATTTGGCTTGAGATTGAAGGAAGCTCGAGCTTGCCATGGCCGAAATATTCTTGAGCTCCCATGGCGATCTCCCTTTCTAGTGCCCGATTTCTGCAACTTCCATGGGGCTTCTACTCCTCTCTGCTCTCTGATGCTGATGGAGGTCTCAAATGGGGATGGGGAGGGCTTAAACCCGAAATGCCATTAAGGCCATTTTTCGGCCAAGCTCCACCTCCCTCTACAGCCAATGGATGGGCGGCAAAGCAGCTGGAATTCTGCTGGAATTAAATCCCTGAGCTCAGAGGAAGGGTTGGGAAGAGGAATTGTGTGCCATTTGGCACTCATTCCTCAAATCCCTCTTTTTTTGGCCTCTTTTGAACTAAAATTCACCTAATTTCCACCCAAATTTCCACCCAAATTCAATTATCTGAAAATATACCATGCATTAGGCCTATACAGTTCAGTGATGGGGCCCAAGCCTTGGACTAAATCCAATGGACTTGAAGTTTGGGTTCACTTGACCTAGAGGGGCCAATTTGAGCTAAGTGCACTTGGGTTGACTCGGTCAAATAATGAGTAGGCTGACCCCACATGGTGACCATGGGGTCCATAGACTCCCTTTTGGGGCGATTCATGGCTTGGTGAACCCACTTTGGGCACTTTTGACCTATTTAGGTCAATTTGTCTATTTGCACACCAAGGTGCTTTTCACCTTTTCACCTTGGTTCTAGGGCAATTCTTGGTCTCTTAGAGAAGTGTCATGACCTTGTCATGACAAGGTACACCTTAGGGGTCTAGTAGTTCTGAGGATGTTACAAATCCCATTAAACAAAAGAATAATTTCGTCCCTGAAATTTAAGTTCGGGTCTACGGGGTTCCACTTGTGAAGGTAGTAAGAGGGTGGTTTAGTCATTAAACCTGACATCATTTCCAGGGGTTTATATTGACATCGAAAGTCTATACGCAGATTTCTAGAGTCTTCCCGTATTAATATTTCAAGGTGTCTACTTCTCGAATTACAATCTATGGTATGGATATTCTATATTATCACTCCGGCTCTTCATTGTGGATGAAGTACGAAGTTTACCCAGAGATTGAATTTAAAAAAAATCCCTAGAGTTTGTCACTGATATAATAGATCATATATCAAAAGTTCATGATATTTCAACAATTCAGTGAATTAATTTCTCAAGTTGTAATTTCAATTTGTACTTGTGAGGGAAGCCCGTCATTTATTCAAGGATTAATTTTAACAAAATTCCCGAGCTTCCTACCGATATGAGAAGTCCATGTGCAAATTTTTATGATAATCCAGTAACTATTTTCATGGTACAACTTTCTACGTTTAAGTTGACACCTACCTCTATATTCTAACTATAAGCATGAACTTATTTATGATGAAAAATTCAACTTATGTGCACATGTAGTAATCCTCCCTGAATCCCTTCATACAGTTCAGCATCGACCAATATGTATGAGTCAATAAATCACCAAGTTCGCTATACTCGTGAGATCATCACTAGTATAAACCATAATCCAACCTCTGAAGTTATGATTTATGAGAGGTCGTATTTCCCAATATCACACATTACTCTCCAAACCATACAACATTCTTGGGGATTATAATGACATTTGTCCTTCAATTCCCAGGCTCATCAAGCCATGATTCTAACAATCATAAGTACTCTCTTATTTGCTTAATCCATAGTTATACTTTCAACGAACTAATATGATGACATTTCTTATTTATGTCATTCAAAAGTTCATAGTTGATAATGAAGATTCGTGACTTGGTTATACCCAAATATCGATGGTAGCAATGATAGTCAATTCCCGTGTTCATCACTCCCAATCCCCAACCTCTTGATATGTGGCAATCATGGTTACCCTTTTATTTTGGATCAAACTAGGTAGGGTTAATTCATATCATCTTAGCAGTTAAGCGCAATAATTCATCTTTTCAAGATCTCTGGTTATGCGTCAACCATCTCCCAAGGCATATGGATATCGGTCACGATATAATTATTCGAAAATAAAAAGGGCTTGATTTTTCAATAATTGTATGTACCTTATCTTCGAACGCCCTGAAATTCAAGAAGTTCCAACTATAGTTCTATCGCGCAGGAATCTAATTCCAGTCCACATAGCTCATAAGGTGATTTGTTTGTCCCCAGAAACTAGCTTGGTCATCCTATGGTTCAATCCATTCGACTGAATTCAAATATTTAGTCATCCAACGATATTTGCACCGTTTGCCCTGAATATAACCGAATCATCGTGTCCGAGTTGGGGAGGAAGATCTAAGGTACCGCACTTGCATGAGGTTGTTTACATTTGTTCACCTCTTAAGATCATGAGGTCCTATTGTTCGTTTCATTCTTATCCAGTCCATATCCGACTTAAACCTGTGCTGAGTCCATAATTCATGTCGGTTCTCTCTTGCGCTTTTCAAGAGTTTATTCATCAAATATTTAGTCGACATTAAAGTCATTAATCGCGTGTTGCGACAATTGAGTTGAGATGGTAGAGGGTCTATGAATATGCTGTCGAGGCAATAATTATCACACCACCTTAACTGAGTGTAAAACTCTTTCTACAATCAGTGCTGCCTTAAGCTTAGGTCTTTTAAAGTAACTTCACAAATTTTCTTGAGAATTTGCAAGTGATTTACACCATGTCTTGTGTTAGGGAAGGCACAATCAGTCCTTAGGTTGCGTACTAAGTAGCTATCTATGGCATCATGCTCAGAATTTGGAGATTCTCTCGAAGTCTTATACTATTTTCCTTATTCTCAAGAGTCGCATGCAAGGATATATCAAAGCGACCTGATCTATAACTTCAAAGACTTCATTTACTATTTTCTTTGTTTATTTATCTGCATAACCTTAGAGCATTAAGGGAGGTGAATAATCATTCTTGAAAGACTCTATGCTCTTATTTCGATTTGTGTATTCATAACAGTCTCGTCATAGTATTAATAATTCTCATTTCCTAAGACGAAGGAATTCTTCAAGAGTCTCGACTTCTGGGAAGGGTTGGTCATCAGACCGATTATGCATACTTCAAAATCTCTTCTTAATTCAAGTAAAGTTGAATACTTCAAGATTGCTTACGTTTTTGACGAACATTTCCAAAATAAGGTCTAGGGAACTCGAGTTGGTATCTAACTGCCCCCAATAAACAAAAGGGATTAGCCCCTGTACACTTCGGGCTAAGTTCCTGATATCATTATGATCTATTGTCCTAGGTACTCACTCACTCCTTAGGGCATACAACTCTAGACTTGGAGTTCCATCCTGAGGCCTATTGACATTTCACCTACTTTAGGCCATCAAGGTTACTAATTATCACAACCTTTTCAAGATTAATCTATGGGCAAACCACAAATGGGCCTTTTCTGAACTCGAATCCTTATCCGACCTCCGGTGTTTGTCACGATGATCATTTCGGTGTAACCCTGCTGTCTGTTTGGAGATTAAGTTTACGATTCTCCTATTGTCCACTAATGGTGTTCGTGCACAGGATCTCTTGAGGCGGTCCTTCTCATTGGGTAGGGAGTGATGATATCACTTGATATTAAAATTAAGGACGTCGGAGTTTTAAGCTTTAGGTAACTATTTTCTCAATAGACTCTTTCTTTAGTCACTTTGGGGGTCATAGCACCTTAATCCGTCTATGCCTAAGGTTGGTTTGGATTAGTGTACGCTATAAAATCGTCTTGGTGCGTCAAACTAGAAAGATGCCCTAGTTGGGTTGGCCTAACTCATTGATTGATGGACTATTTTTTGTGATTTTTACACGTAGGCACACCACTGCTTCCGCTGCTAGTTTGTCCTCAAACTAACTCGAGCGGGGGTGTCCCAGGGTTTGTGGACTTCTTTTTCGTTGGATCGTTGTTCCTTTGATACCAGTTGTAAGATCCCTCTCCCGCACCAAGAGAGTTCCCGGATCTTATGCCCATAACCGCCGCCTTACGGTGACGCTAACACACAAGTTAGCCACCTCCGCAAGACGCCGATCCTGCCGGCAGGAACGATCAACTAGGCCAACAAGAGATAAGAAGAAAGCTAAGAAAGAAAAACTAAGTCCACAATCACACATCTGCATATATATCAAAATGTATACAAGTCCAACAATGAGTACAAAAGAAAGGAGAGTAAGGGCTTATGCCCGGTACATGATCAAAATAAATAAATAAGTAAGCAACTCTCTCTCTCACTCTACAATTACGCGGAAGCTATCGATCTTGTCATCTTGCATTGATTAGTGGTGCTGCGCGGAAGCTGCTCTTCACGTCTCGTCGTCATGTGTCTGTAGCTGCTGCTGCAACAATGGGCAGATGCTACATTACTTCATCATGTTCCCCTAACCTGTCTCCTGAGCGTAGTCTTGCTGCTCCAGCACATCCTCCCTAAAATGATGTGGTCCACCGACCGTTAGTCAAAAGACTAAGCCAAATTCCCCATCCCCTCCCCCCGTGACTCCTAGGCACCTGGCGGGAGGAAAAGAGGAGGACATCAAAGGGTAAATCAAAAGCAGGTGACATGTGGCTAGACTAGCAGGGTTTATAATTACCAATCATTGAATGATAACGTTTCTAAGCTAGCAGAGTATAGCGTGACAGTAATTAGAGAAATGCAACACAATATAAAGAAGCGGGAATAATAAATAAGAGCAGCTACGAAAGTAACCTTAACTTATATGCACACACAAAGCACATAAGCTAAGGGATCTGGCAAGAAGTAAACTCATCGTATAAAAGAGCCCATACTAATTTATACGATGAGGTCTCTGATTGTGCAGAAATGCTATGCTATGATGTGCAATGCAATTATGCAATGAATGTATTAATATTTCATACACATGCAACTCACCCACACGACTCTGTACGTACAGACCTTTAGTTCCCACTTTTCGGAGGTAGCTAACCTCTTGGGCACCTCCCGTCGTGGTCAAACGGTGGCAGAGGAGCGGGCGTCTCCTCACCTAGGTGGGTAAGTCACACTACCAGACCTAGGCCCAAATGTACGCTGTGATACCGGTACCCGGTACTCACGAGCTCCTGCGTATTAAACTGAAATGGCCAGACAGGGTTTAGGGAATCCGTCCCGTCGGACGCGCAGTAAGACAACCTTGCCCCTCATAAAACCACTAGCACTGCCGAGTCAACAAATTGCTGTCGGTGTGACGACTAAGGCAGAACCGAAGACCCACCACATCTTATACACAAGCAACATGTATTATCCCTTTACTACCGAGCCTCCATCTCACAATTCTACATCAACATTTATAAACTAGATCCTACCGCTCGCTAGACTATACTAGTCTTATATTTAAAATGCGAGTCTACCGCTCGCTAGACTACACTAGTCTTATATTTCAACTGCGAGCCTACCGCTTGCTGGACTATCCCAGTCCTTCCTTATAAACCGAGCCTATCGCTCGCAGGACTATCCAGTCCTTCCTTATAACCCGAGCCTATCGCTCGCAGGACTATCCAGTCCTTCCTTATAACCCGAGCCTATCGCTCGCAGGACTATCCAGTCCTTCCTTAAACCCGAGCCTATCGCTCGCAGGACTATCCCAGTCCTTTCTATAACCCGAGCCTATCGCTCGCAGGACTATCCAGTCCTTTCTATAACCCGAGCCTATCTCTCGCAGGACTATCCAGTCCTTTCTATAACCCGAGCCTATCGCTCGCAGGACTATCCAGTCCTTTCTATAACCCGAGCCTATCGCTCGCAGGACTATCCAGTCCTTTCTATAACCCGAGCCTATCGCTCGCAGGACTATCCCAGGCCTTTCTATATTTCCTTCTGGTTCGGGATGCAAGTTAACGTGTCGTGTTCTCCTATTCAACTAGTCTTGTCTATAATTTAGTTGGTCCTAGAAGCTTTAGGGTTAGCCTTGGACTTCCGGAGGGTTACCCGGTGAGGGGCTCGCACCGGTACTAGGAAGTGTGACGGGCTGACACCCTGAACTTCTTCTTCCCAAGGCACTTAATCTTGTTGGTGACTACCCCTTTTTACTTGATCCCCATTTTCCTCTCCAATTACATTAAATCTCTAAGATGAGTTAAACTTGGCAATTAGGAGTGGGGGAGTTCCTTGAACTCCAACACCTCCAGCTGTGACCGGCTGCTGACTCTCCCGTCGTCACATTTTAAACTCGAGTTCCCTTCTTCACCGAGGAACTGCACACATATACTTAGCATTCTTAACCTTACTCGGGCCCACACTCCTATTCTTCGACATCCTTAACCCGGGGTTTGCCTTAGATGTTTTCCGACTTCACCCTTGAGTCTTACCCTAGATGGCTCACCCGGCTAAGGTCAATTCTACTTTCATATAATCACTTACTACCGACGAGTTGTGTGTGTGTGGCCCTTGATGAGGTCTAACCTACTTTTCATATCACTATAAACTCATACACTTATAGCTTGCTGAACGCACCCAATCCTTATTTCCCAAGATGCCCTTAGAGATGCTCTTCCAAATAATCTGAGCCTTCATAATTAATAAAGAGTTAACAGTTCTATGTGTGAAGGTCAGTGGTGGTCTAATTCATGTAAATCAGTTTCACTATTCGCAGACCGAAATAAGGTTGATCTAGATTTGACTCCTATGGTGCGATCTTGATCACATCATATGCAAACGAGTTCCAATTATTACCATAGGTTCGCAATGAGTGGTGATCTAACAACCTCAAATTCTAATTTCATAAATTCTCTAGGGAATCTTAAATCATAGTTTCTATTAAAATAGGAGGTGTGCAAATAGAGATTTCTACATCGAGTGTCAACTAACGATCTCCATAAATTCTGGTAAATTCACTGTAACATAATGTTGGTCTAAAAACCTCAAACCCCAAGTTTCACATTTTTACAGGGATAATTAACCATAATTTCTACTTAACATAAATGGGGTGCAAATAGGGATTTACATATCAAGTATTAGATTATGATCTCAATAAACTCTGGGAAAATTACCATGACATAACACTGGTCTAAAAACACCAAATCCTGAATTTCACCTTTTTAGCAGGAATATTTGACTATAATTATCATTTACTACCTTTGGTGTGCGTATAATGGTTTACACTACAAGTGCTATGTAAAGACTTCAATAAATTCTGGGGAAATTATTATAGCACCATATTGGTCTAAAAACACCAGATCCTAAGTCTCATATTATTCCAAGGAATATTTACCCTTAATTATCATTTATTACCTTTGGTGTGCGTATAAGGGTTTACACTACAAGTGCTATGTAAAGACTTCAATAAATTCTGGGACAATTATTATAGCACCATATTGGTCTAAAAAACACCAGATCCTAAGTCTCATATTATTCCAAGGAATATTTACCCTTAATTATTATTTATTACATTTGGTGTGCGTATAAGGGTTTACACTACAAGTGATATGTTAAGACTTCAATAAATTCTGGGAAAATTACCATAGGCTTATATTAGCATCATGACCTACTGTGATTTATCTCAAATTTATCATACATATAAAAACTCAATATTTGCACAAAATTCATAAAGGGTATATTTGTAAATTCATCTATTTATATCATGAAACATTTCCCAAAAATTCTCAGAAAATTCCTGCTGCCAAAATAATGAAATCAAAGACTAAATACTAAGTTTCACATCATTCCAAGTTCATATGACCCCCTTTTCATTTTATAACTTAAATTAGGGGTAATTTAGTAAATTCCACATCTTGGGATTTTTGTACCCAAAAATCCCCAAATAACTTTTGGGAAGGCATATTGCTGCCAAGGACCCATGCCCAACATTTCAAGCCATTGGGTTAACCCCCAAGGCTTGGGGCTCACTCCACCCCAAAATTGCTAAGGGCACACATTTAAGGTCCTTAGCCTAGCTCTTGCATGGCTCATAACTCCACATGCACAAGGTCAAATGGTCTCAAATTTCTACCAGTGATATAGATATATATATATAAAGAGCTTACCACCCATATTTGGGGGTGTTTGGAGTTATACAACTCCATAAATACCAAATATTTACTTTTCCTAATAAATTGAATAACTCAATGGATATACATCCAAAAATTCTGAAATTTAAACCATAGGTGTGTCATCATACCATGCATGCATGGTAGAAATTTCAGGTCAAGATGAGGTCTAACTAAAAAGTTATAAGCAATATAGTTTCTGACCTATCCTAGGACCAGTCCCACTAAAACCAAACTACAAGGGGCTACAGGTCACCAAATGACCCGATTTTAATTTCTGTGTAAAGTAGACTCAAGGGTCTACAAGTCTTGTATCTGGTCATTTTTCGATTTTTGGCCTCTAAGGGCCTCAAAATAAGCCTATAAGCTTGATTAAAATGTGTGACAGAATTGTACAAAATATTTAATAATTATATAACTAGGTCTGCGAATATCATCTTGTCCAGATCGGACGGCCAGGAGGTTGTCTTCCTCCTTGAGCCTAGGGCCCAGATTTCACCGACCTGGAGGCTCTTTGGAGCTCATCTCCGGCCACCACAGGCCGTCTCCGTCCAATCGGTCGACACCACCACCTCCGACCGAGGCATGGCCGTCGATTGCCGGAGGAATGGCGGCCAGAGGTGGCTGTTTCGCGAAATGGGAGGTGGAACAAACATGAGCCAAGGAGCTCGAAAATGAAAATGGCCGTTTCGCCATTTCTCAATGAAAATCAAAAAGGAAAAGTGTGGGATCTAGCACAAGGGGAGGGGAGGAGGAAAACATGCCTTGATTTGGCTTGAGATTGAAGGAAGCTCGAGCTTGCCATGGCCGAAATCTTCTTGAGCTCCCATGGCGATCTCCCCTTCTAGTGCCCGATTTCTGCAACTTCCATGGGGCTTCTACTCCTCTCTGCTCTCTGATGCTGATGGAGGTCTCAAATGGGGATGGGGAGGGCTTAAACCCGAAATGCCATTAAGGCCATTTTTCGGCCAAGCTCCACCTCCCTCTACAGCCAATGGATGGGCGGCAAAGCAGCTGGAATTCTGCTGGAATTAAATCCCTGAGCTCATAGGAAGGGTTGGGAAGAGGAATTGAGTGCCATTTGGCACTCATTCCTCAAATCCCTCTTTTTTTGGCCTCTTTTGAACTAAAATTCACCTAATTTCCACCCAAATTTCCACCCAAATTCAATTATCTGAAAATATACCATACATTAGGCCTATACAGTTCAGTGATGGGGCCCAAGCCTTGGACTAAATCCAATGGACTTGAAGTTTGGGCTCACTTGACCTAGAGGGGCCAATTTGAGCTAAGTGCACTTGGGTTGACTCGGTCAAATAATGAGTAGGCTGACCCCACATGGTGACCATGGGGTCCATAGACTCCCTTTTGGGGCGATTCATGGCTTGGTGAACCCACTTTGGGCACTTTTGACCTATTTAGATCAATTTGTCTATTTGCACACCAAGGTGCTTTTCACCTTTTCACCTTGGTTCTAGGGCAATTCTTGGTCTCTTAGAGAAGTGTCATGACCTTGTCATGACAAGGTACACCTTAGGGGTCTAGTAGTTCTGAGGATGTTACAATTATGACCTCCCGTGAGGGGGGAGTGGACACCTCGAGTCCAACTCGCCCCCCCCCCCCCCCCCCCCCCCCCCCCCCCCCTCATGCGTGATCGATGGCGGTCTTGGTTGGACTGCGGATAGCAGGATTTTTGCTATCTGCAGTCCATTTTTGGGAAAATCTATAAATAGACCCCCATGGGCACCTTGGGAAGGGTTGGTCACTACCCCCCCCCCCCCCCCCCCCCCTTGCGTGTGTCTTGTGAGCAAGCACCCCCCCCCCCCCCCCCCCCCCTTGTCATCCTTCAGCTGACAGTGAGGTGGTTCTCAGTGCCCTCCAAGGTGCCCAGGCTCAGCATTGGCTTGGGAGGGGAAGCGGTCTAAGATCTTCCGGGTATGTGGTGGGACCTCCGCGCTGCAACTTAAGGGGTCCATTTTGTGGATTCAAGTGTTCATCAAGTCCAAGTCTTTCAGTTCCTAGTGACCGGTCAAGGGTCTAGGCTTAGGTCAAGTAAGGATTAGTCGCAACCCCCTTTCGAACGCTGAGACCGGGAAACTTGTTTCAACAAGCCTGGAAAAAGAAATGAAAACAGAGAAATTTCTCCTCTGTTTTCGTTCCTTCCTGCACAGCTTCCTGCACCCGACCCTGCGGCTGTTCGATGCCGCCTGGCTACTCCTCCGCTCACCTTGCCACTGCCCCAGCAGCCTTGCCGGCCACCGTCGGACGGCGGACCCAAGGGCCCTGTCAACCTCTTCTGGACCTTCCTCCGACACTCCCGGCGCTTCCCCTGTCTTTGTTCCCTCCTACTGGCCGACTGGACTACTGTGGAGCTTGTTTCAGCCCGTTTCTTGCCCCACTGTTACTCCTCCAGCCTCACTTTAGTTCTCCCATGGGTTTAGGAGATCCTTCATACACACAGGCTTATGGTATACCTCACTTTCCTTTCTCGCTCGCGTCTTGTTGATATAATATTTATGCTTAATATTATTAGATCTTAAATTTCAGAGCTTGCCTTAGCTATTCTCTTACTTGTTTGTTGTCAATTAAAAAAAATAGTTTGTCTCGCATTGCCATTTCTTTAAAAGGAGCTCGCATGTGGAACTTTAAATCGTATTAATGAAACGCTCGATGGTTAGATATTAACGAGTGTTTGGAACTCTAGGTTGATTATCACATGACTTTGCTCGTTAAAGTCACGTTTACGTTAAGGATATTAACAAAAAAAAGAGCTTGCAACAGTCTGTGTGAAACCCTTAAAGGTATGCTTTTTATATGTATTATAGTACAAAAAATGATTTGGAGATAACACAATAATTTACACTTAATATTCCATGATACAATTGTACCTCATTTAGGCCATTACCCAATTGGATCTCCATGGAGAGCCAATTGGATCTAAACGGAGAGCCAAATGGCTCTCCATGGAGAGTCAATTGGATCTAAATGGAGAGCCAATTGGATCTAAATGGAGAGCCAATTGGATCTAAATGGAGAGCCAAATGGCTCTCCATGGAGAGTTAAATGACTCTCAACGGAGAGCCAATTGGCTCTCCCCGGAGATCCAAATGGCTCTCCCCGGAGAGCCAAGTGGCTCTCCGCGGAGAGCCAAGTAGAGCCATTTGCTTCCTCTCTTTCTCCCTCCAATTTTTTCTTCTTGTCCCACTATTATAACATCTGTTTATAAATTTTGCAGATCAATGGGGCAGAAAAAGATCCATTTTTTGAGCTCGAGGTGCTATTTACACTCATTTGTTGGTCTAACTTCAACAATAGTAGAACGATTGGAGGAGGATCAAAAGAAGATGTTGATGGATGCCAACATCTGGCATATTTTCCATGCACCGAAGGTGCCACAGAACACTCCACTCCTATACAGTCTCCTCAACTGGTACGACATCGAGAAGGATGTATTCGTCATTGGATCGAGGGAGCTTACCTTCTCCCCCAATGACGTGGCATTGATATTGGGTTTGCCCAACCATGGGGAGGAAGTCATCCTAACTTCCAAGCCTTTTGGAGCGCTCACGAAGACAGAATTGAAGACGGAGATTCAAGCGATGGAGAAGGGGTCGTCCCCTGTGACGACCAACGTATTGGTTTTGCACCTTCTGTGCAATTTCTTCTTCCCCTCGAGCGCGGAGAGGTTCCCAAGGTTATTTGACGAGGTCTCCAACTTGGAGAACTTCCAAAAGTTTAATTGGCCGGAAGCAATTCATACCTTCCTAATGAGGTCGTTCTGGGTGATGGTGGAGAAGCTGCCACCAATTTCAGAAGGCCAAGTGCAACAGTGGCCAGAATCCTCATTGGGATACATCTATGGATGCACCCATGTTCTAGTTGTAAGTACCTATATTTTTAATTCTGAAAATGAATTTTGTTTCATATGTTCTAAACTATTGCAATGATTCATATAGATTTGGTTCCTAGAGCACACCTCCAGCATCCCTCCGCATTATCCGACATTGAGGCCTCGACTATTAAGATGGTCGGAGAAGGTCTCATTTACATTGAAAAAGTTGGGGGTCACTGTTCCATCTATCTTGGATGAGCAGGTAAATAGTTTACTTTATTCGATTAACTACTAATGTTGAACTATCCAATACAATGGTTGTATTTCTTCTTTATAGGTGTTGGAAGTACTCGAGGACATAACACCACAGGAGAAGCTGTTATGTTCAGAGCGGACATCACAGAAGACACCGCCACCTCCCCAATCTAAGAGAAAATCAATAAGCCCGGCTTCTAGGGCAGCAAAAAAAGTGAAGTTTGCATCACCACCTAACCCATCGTCGCCATCTCCCTCATCATCACCTCCCCCACCACCTAGCACATCATCACCTCCCCCACCACCTAGCACACCATCTCTTCCTCCTGTACAGTTTTGGATTGATTTACGAAATAGGATGTTAGAGCAATTTGCATTATTAGATAGTAAGATGAATAATTTCAATAATAGGCTAGATATAGTAGACAATAAAATAGATAGAGTACATAGTGATTTAGTTAATTTTAGACACAGTGTAGGTATCAGTCTTGAGTCTATGAGTGTCGATATAGACACGCTCCTTCATCCTGACACGCCATCACCTAGCCCTAGTACCTCTAGATCCCCTACTCACCACGCTACCACCCTCACTACCCCTCACGATACTTCCATTACTCAAATTCCAGACTCCCCATTAGGAGAAAGAAACCTTAAAACTACAAAGGCTGATGAACTTGATGTGTACCCCGTTGACTATCCGGGGAGACCGCTAATAAGTGAGGTGGAAAGGGATATCATCCATCGACGTATGAGCGTCATTCCATCGAGGTGCCCTTTTGACATTATACACTTTTATATTTTCAAAAATTTTATCTATGCACATTGAAATTGACGATGATTTTCTAATGTTTCAGGAATGATCAAGCATTCAATAAATGGAATATAATGGGATTTCGAGATGGCATGGATGCTCTGCTGACGGATAAATACGTTGAAGATTGTCATATTGATGCCTACGCAAAGATCTTGACTCTGCGTAGAGAGCGGGAAAAAGAAGCGTATCATCCGTTTATGTATATCACTCTTAACTTTTTGGTATGATCTCCCTATTTGTGCTTTGTACATTAATAATTCTGATTGCATTGCTAAAAATGTTACAAATTATGTAGTTGCACTTCCAACGGATCAATAAAGCAGATACTACGCTTATAGCTGGATTCCTCGAGCGCATTACTAAGGAGAATCTCGCCAATATCAAAATGATTCTAATGCCAGTATGTTTTAGTGAACACTGGTTTTTATTGGTGGGTATTGTTAAAGATAAGAAGTAGCTGATACATGACTCTCTGCGTAACCCCAAACGGAAAGTTCCCGCTAAAATAGCTGTAAGTACAGTTCGTTGACATGCAATGTAGTATTGTACATTACGTAGTTACTAATGTACGAAAATATTTGTGTTAATGCAGATTTCTGCGCTCCAGAAGGCGACCGTTCAAAAAGTCCACGCAGGATTTACCAAGTGGAGTCTCGACTTGACTTCTGGTATACCACAGCAGGAGAACTCTGTGGACTGCGGTGTCTTCGTTATGAAGTATATGGAGCACATAGCGAAGGAAGGGGTGGAAAGCTGGGAGAGTTGCGCAGACTGGCAGAAAAAAATGCCTATGTTTAGAGCCCAGATCTGTGCAGAAATCTTTAAATATTTTGTGGTTGATTGATGTAAATTAAGAAACATTCTTCGTGTACATTTGAAATATTTGTCTATAATAGCAATTGTTTACAAATGGGTCGAAAGATGCTAATTATAGCTTTAAATGAAATCAGTGGAGATCCAAATGGCTCTCCGCGGAGATCCAAATTAAATGGCTCTCCGCGGAGATCCAAAAGGCTCTCCGCGGAGATCCAAAAGGCTCTCCGCGGAGAGCCAAAAGGCTCTCCGCGGAGATCCAAAAGGCTCTCCGCGGAGATCTACATGGTTCTCCGCGGAGTTCTACATGGTTCTCCACGGAGAGCACAAAGTTCTCCGCGGAGAGCAAAATGTTCTCCGCGGAGACCATTTGGATCTCCGCGGAGAGTCATTTAGATCTCCGCGGAGATCCAAATGCCTATCTTTCGCAAATTGTGGCCGCGTTCTCCCTCCCTCCCTCCATTTTTTTCTTCCTTTCCCTCTTTTCTCTTCCTCTCTCCCCCCTTTCCCTCTCCTCCCCCTCTTTTTTCTCCTCCCCCTCTTTTTCTTTTTTCTCCCCCCCTCCCCCCTTTTTTCCCCCTCATACCAGAGTGGAACCCGGCGGCCCCCCTCCTCCCCTCCTTATTCCTATTTAAAATCCTGCATTTGACTGTTGACGGCACCCTAGAATCAACGAAACCGCGTGAAGACACGATCTGTCTCACGCGAGGTTTCGGTCCAGCGCGCCTCCCCGCCGCCGCCTCCTGTCCCGGCCAAAGCCCACCACCCCTCTAGCGACATCCGGCGACCCCTCTAGGCTCTTCGAAGGCCGGACGACCCCGCAACCTCGTTCCCGAATTTTTCCCGAGACCTCCGTCGTCGTCGTTTTCTTCCTCCAACGCCACTGTACCGCCTCGCCATTTCTTCCGGCGATTTCCTCGCCTGAAGCTCCGACCGCCAGTGCCGCTCACCTCCGCCCTCCCATCACTCGTACCACATCTTCACCCCCTTGCCATTTCCGTCTACCCACAACCCAACCTTCCCCAGCCCAGTCGCTCTCCTCCACTTCCAAACGACGGACGTGACTAAAGAGGTATTAAAATATATATATTCATATAACATTATTATAATATTAATATTATTAATAAGAGGTATTAAAACGACGGACGTGACTAAATCACCTCGGTTTTCCACGAAACTCGCGCCGAAACTAATTATCGGCGCGACAAATCCAACAGCGAAGCCGAAACTAGGATCCGACAACCCAAACTCGAGATAACACCACTCGAAGTTACAACAATCAAAAGAAAACTTTATAAAACTCACCGAGACCCCAAACTGGCTCGAATTGCGACAAAATCTCGCAAGCACACTTATAAACAATGACTCTAATTTACTTAGGCCAAAAACTCAAACTCTAACGAGCTTAAAACAGGGTCAACTCGGCCCAACGAACGCAAACGCGCACTAACGACGACGCACTGTTAACTACACGTCAACGTAACTCCCTTACGCCTTTATTGCATCACAAATGATAATAAAATAATTATCGAAAATTCATATCTTATTCTCTCGAAAGTGGTTGTGCACATGGATCACATTGCCATACGATACCTCATGCAGAAGAAGGATGCGAAGCCGCGGCTTATTCGTTGGATTCTTATGCTACAGGAATATAATATTGAAATCTGAGACATAAGAGGAGTCGAAAATGTGATTGCCGATCATTTCTCCAGGCTTGAAAGCAATAGAGCATCTAATGCCGAGGATACTCAAATTTTTGACTCGTTCCCTGGCGAAAGACTTTTTCTTTTGTGGTTGTGACATCATCCCCGTGGTATGCTGACTTGGCAAACTTTTTAACGTGCAAGGAACTCCCTCCCAACTTATCATTTCAGCAACAGAAAAAGTTCATGTCTGATGCAAAGTATTATTTCTGGTAGGATCCGTTGTTATTTCGCACTTGTGCCGATGGCTTCGTGAGGCGATGTGTACCGGAGGGAGACTATAAGGCTATCCTCCAGCATTGTCATGACCGTGAGGCACGCGGACATTTGGGCACAACTAGGGCAACTCAGAAAGTGCTCCAATGCGGGCTGTATTGGCCCACACTATTTCGAGATTCGTTCACCATGTTAAGGAATTAATGCCGATTTCAATTAAATTATTAAATATGTTTCCAACTGTTTTTCAACTATATTGCACATATAAGATCAACAAATATCAAATGTCGTTATTATGCATTGTTGGAATGACAACAACAACTAAGTCATTTCTTTCATGTTTCACCTTTATGTCTAAAGAAACTCAGTCAAGTTCCTCAGGGGCCACACGAAGCTCGTTGAAGAAAGGGTGACGCCAGATCTTCTCCATGTCATCCCAGTTGCGAACAATTATGTGTTCGATTGGAAAATTAAGAGTCAGGATATCTCTTTTGGACTGGGCTTCGTCACCCACATAAGCATCTTTTTGTCCCGTCCCAACCATGACGCCAGTGTGGCGAGGTTGATCGACAATACTAGGGAAAACGGCCTTCGGAGCATCATCGCCGGCAAATCCAGCCTGTAACAAACAAGGAAAGAAACACAACATTGTATATCTACTTACTAATTTTGTGTTCCTGCTAGATTTGGGAGCAAGGAAACTAACCTTCACCATTCCTGTCCCATTATGATCACAAGCCAGAGGTTGGACCTCTTCACCATCAGCCATTTTAAAATATCTTCATAATAAATATGATTGTAGAAGTTTAGAAATTTTGATTTGAAACAATGAGAAACACTCAATGAACAAGAAATTGCATTGGCAAGCAGAATATAGTAAAGGAAACAACACTGATAATTTCTAGGATACATGAACTTATAAATGCCCCAAACAACAAGAAATTGGTTCCATCAATCATGCAGTGAAGGATATAATTCGACAAAGAGAAAGATAAAACTACATTCATACCTCCAATCATAAAATAACAAGCCTATAAAGATTAAGGGAAAAAAAATTCATTAGGAGCAATAAGTAACCCCAAGAATGTTAACATTTACTTTTTATTTCAATTTAACATTTCATTACTTCCTCTTCCAAAACAATTATCTTCCAAAAGGCTAAGAGAAATAACGAAGTAAAATAACGGTCATGATATGGGAAATTTTTGTATAATGTAGAATAGATTCCCAAAAAGAAAGATGTCGATTGAAGCATAAACTTTCATTTGTCCAAAACGAATATGGGAGAGAAGGAGACCTCTTCGAATGAAGTGCGGCGAGGAGAGCAGATCTTCTCCCAATGTGAGAGCAAGGTGAGACGAACGTATAAAGGAATCGAGGGGAGGCGGAACTTCTTTTATGGATAGAAAAGTCAGATCCGGGCCTTCGCCACCGCAAAATTTCGAGGCGAAGGTCGATTTATGCGATAATTATGGTCAGCGATAATTATGGGCTCCTACGGTTGTAGAATAGGTGTAATTATTTGCTGTAAATAATTGCTGTAGTTAGCTTCCTACTTATTAGGAATGTTTTAGTATTCTAGGTCTATTTATAGACATACACGTTAATGAGAAAAGCATCATCTTCCACAAATTATTCTTTCATCATGATATGAGAAATTTTTTATAATGTAGAACAGATTTCCAAAAAGAAAGATGTCGATCGAAGCATAAACCTTCATTTGTCCAAAACAAATATGGGAGAGAAGGAAACCTCTTCGAATGAAGTGCGGCAAGGAGAGCAGATCTTCTCCCAATGTGAGAGCAAGGCGAGACGAACGAATAAAGGAATCGAGGGGAGGTGGAACTTCTTTTATGGATAGAAAAGCCAAATTCGGGGCTTTGCCACCGCAGAATTTCGAGGTGAAGGTCGATTTAGGGTCCGGTGTTCCTTTTTCGAACAGCTAGGAGGACTGGACAGACAACCAACCTTTTATTCTCTTCCTTTTTTTTAAAAATTTAATTTCTTAGGATTCTTTCTAGCTAAATTGGAAATAATAATTGTGATTTTTTTTCATCTAATTTGAATTTTTGAATCATAAATAATAATTTAAGTATGATTCTTTCCTATTATTATTATTATTATTATTATTATTAAGGTGTTGCTATAAGTAAATTCGATTTGACTATTAGCAGCTAAAAAAAATCAGATTCAAAAAGAATAGTTAGGTTTTATTTTAGATGATTGTTAATTGCAACTCGTATTTAGCTTGTCGCACTCCAATGTTACCGCAACCCGATTTTTAGCATGCCATAAATGTGAGTCATGTAACAACATACACTCAGAGAAAACCATCATGGCTGTTTTTTTGGAAAGTCCCCAGCTAAACTCATGCAAACATGAAAAATTAAGGTAATTTTTAATAGCACTACGAAATTGGCTATCCACACCCATTTGAGTTGTTTTTTGGGGTTTCTTAAAACACTATCCGCACTCTCGTTTTTACGCCACAGCTATCGCTTTTCGATTTCGCCAGTTTCTCCGCCTCCCGCTCTCTTCTTGCACTTGCCGATGAAGGATCAGAGCGAAGAACGCCGCCGATGGAAGATCAAGGAGCGAAAAACATCGCCGGTTTCTCCGCCTCCCGCTCTATTCTCACACTCACCGACGGAGGATCGGAGTGAAGAACGCCTCCGACGGAGGATCGGAGTGAAGAACGCCTCCGACGGAGGATCAAGGAGCGAAGAACGCCGCTGTCGCCGTGGCCGTCACCATTGAAATGCTATTTCTATTCAACCTCTGCAACCTATTTCACCATTTTCAGTGCAATTATTCACCATTTTCTAGTGAAATGCTCCTAGTTTGAAATAATTAAAATGCAAAATCAGTACAAAAGCTCCTAATTTACTATATTTACCATTTTCTCTTCCATTGAAATGGTAAATCAGTGCAATTATTTAAGTGTATTACACCGTTTTATTGTAGGTTTGAATTTTGTGTCAAAGGATCGTGTCGGATATGTCGAATGATCAGAAAAAATCTTGTTTGATTGTGCATGGTATGAAATATACGACAATTTAATTAATTTTATGAAGTTATGTGTTGTTTAAATTGTTATTTATTAGTCTTTTCTGTTTGTTGAATATGTAGACCCAAATATTACAAATGTTGAAAACGTTCAAAAATGTGAAGTAAATGTCAGCTCACATTTTGAAACCAATATTATCTTTCGTTCAAAGAAAGAGCTAGTTGATTGGGTTCATCATGTTGGAAAAACATTGAATTTGTTGTTACTATAAATGCATCAGATAAGATTGTTGGGCGGCTAAAATCTCGTGCGTTGTTAGGTTGTGACAGAAATGACCACTATCGAGAGAATCAATACAAAAAGGATTGGATGAAGAAGTGACTCCGTAGATCAACCTCCAAGCGTTGTGGATGTTTATTTTCTCTTAAGAGACAAAATGAAGCAAATGTTGAAGAATACAACTTTAGGTTATTTATGGAGTGTACAACCATGATAGAATACATTTGGAAGTGCACGCATATGCCGGTAGATTAGAGGTTGAGGAGGAAAAACTAGTCGAGCAGATATATCGAGCATATGTGAAATCATAGAAAATATTATCGACGGTAAAATAAAAAAACATTGGAAACATCACAGTTATTCAAACAATTTACAATGCAAGATAAAACGGAAAACAGGATGTCTTATATATAAAATAATAAAATAAATGTGTTGGGAAACGTAAGTCTTCCTCCAGCTAATTTTCCATTTTTTCAACTGGTCTCATATTCGATCGATCCCCGGGAGGTCGATCATAAAGCAGACGGGCTTCGCCGGCCGATTGGGTGGCTAACGGCGGCGCAGAGGAAAGGGATATGGCGATCGGTTGGATAAGGCGAATGGGCGGGGTCTTCGGGGCGTCTTTCCTCTGGCTTGTATCGGCGTGCATGATGATAGAAGCTGTGTATTTCATGTGGATCTAGGATCTGAGTTTTATAGTTATTTTTATGTATATTTTTTTGAATTTTTATTTCATGTATTTTGATGGCGGACATGATGGAGGATCTTGACCGTCCATGATTAAATATTAATATATAATTCAATTTGAAGGCATTGAAAGTTTGTGTGAAGAAAGAATCCTTCTTTTGATCACCCAGTGGCGAAGCCAGAAAATTCGAGTGTTGAAGCCGCAAAATCCGAGTGTTGAAGCTTGAAAGTTACCACTTCTCCATCCCGTGCACACCTCTTAGTTGGGCACCCCTCCTCCACCTTCTTCGGGTGGCCCCCTTCCTCCTCACCTCCACTAGCAGACCACCACCACCTTATGTTGTTAAAGATGCGCCTAAGGCTCAAGATTCACCTTACTCAGAGATTTGCGTTTTCATGCGCCTTTGGAGCATAAAAGGTGCGCTTATGTGTGATTTTTGCAACCTAGTTGTGTTTATCCCCTTGACATTGACGAAGTAGTGATAGGTCATGTCCGTAATAAAAATCAAGAGTTTGACATTTACTTTGTAGTGGATGTGTCAACTGCTACTGATGACAGTCCCGCTATACAGGGAACCTATTTCTGTACCCATCGCATCTACGATGAATTTTATTATACCCCTCCCGGTAATCCACCTGATGAGTTTTCACTTTATGGAGGCATTATGCACATCATATAGCGGCATCTTAATGCCAACGTCTCACACACTCTTCTATGTGTTTATCTCACACTCGATGAGTATTTCTACACTTCACTAAGAGAGCCTCCAGATAAACCACCATTCCTTAGGTACGTGTCCACCGTTTATGAGCCAGTCGAGAGAGAGAATGCTCTCGATAACATGAGGATAAATTCCATCATCATTTGTGCTCACACCTCGGGTGATTATTTAAATAATCATCGCACCTGCACGATTTTTTTTACACCCAACCCACTGAACCCTCGACCATGTGCCCCTCTGGAATGAAATTTGGAGGGTTGTAGAGCCTATGTATAGAAGATCTGCTATGTCTATCCACCATCATTCATTATCTTATGCACGAGTGAGTCTATCCGACGTAGGAGTACTTGCAATAAAGTTATTTATAAATTTTATGCTGATAGTGATGCAACCTGAGTCACATCGTATTTTATTTTTATTTCTCGCATTTTTATTAGTGTCGCGCTTGTTTTCGCGCATGTTTTAATTTATTCATCACACATGTTGTTTTATTTGTGTATGTGTGTTTGTGCAATTGCATCACACTTGTTACTCGCGCTCGTTTGTACTCGTGTTTGTTTGTACGGCTTATTGAAGTGACCACTCAATAAGATCATGAATAAAAATGTCCGTCAATTTGGGCTAAGTGGTAATTAAGGCAAGCTTTGAAATGATATTCTAATTATAATTATGTTAATTTTCTGAAATTTTAATTTGATGATTTAATTATTACTTTCAGAAATTATATTATCAAAAGTATGTAGAATGTCAAGAGTCAAGTTCACTTTTCTTATCCCTCGATTTCCTCCTCATTTGATGCCCTCCTTAAAAAACCTAATAAGAAAACTCCCAATTTTCTTCTTATTAAAAAACAACCAGCCGGTAATTTTGACCATCCTATTTAATATCCTTTAAATGTTTAATCGACCCATCAAAAAATAGCTGCGTCCTTTGAAACCCCCCACCCATTAAGTCCTTATTAAAAATAAATACCTACCTATCTGACATAACGGCCGGCCCACCCTTTAATATCCCCTTTAATTACGGGTTCGAATTTGGTGCGTTGAACGCAACTAATATTAGGTGCGTTGAACGGCCAAGATGAAAATCAACGGTTGTGATACGGGCGTATCATATGGTCGTGCATACAGTTGTAATACGGGCGTGCATACAATTGTGATACGGTTGTATTTCTAAAGTTAATATGACCGTATCACAACCGTTGATCAAGGATGTTGAATATTTTGGCCGTTAAACGCACCTAAAAAAAACTAAATTCTCTACTTCCCAAAAGTCCAGCCCTGACTTTCCTTCTCCTGCGTGTCTCGATTATGTCGAGCTTCCAGCCGATTGACGTCGCCCGACTCCGCCTCCTCCCGCCTCGTCGCCGCCGCCGGAGTCCACCTAGGGTTCGAACGACCACTGCTTCGCCTGTCTTCGATGGATCCGCCGACCACTGCTCCGCCAGTCTTTTGTGGATCCGTCGACCACTGCACCTGGGAGGTTATGGTATATTCCTTTATCTCCATTTGCTCCACATATGTTTTTATAGTTTTATGTTTTATTTTATTTGGCCTTTAAAATACAGAGCTTGCCTTAGCTTCATTTTTTCTATTTGTCTTTTTTTTTTTCATTTCTCGGATTGCATGCCTGTGGAAGATTTATTTCATAATGCGGAATGCGCGCGAAGCGTGTCTAGCTATTCCTCAGTTGGTTCTCACATGGTCTTGCTTGTAAAATTTTTGCCAGCCCCACAATATTTTAAAAGATCTTATTTTGAACGTTTAAATTATAAAATCTCGATTTTGGATTACATCAAATAGCCACAAGAGATTACAAAGCTTCAAAGAAGGAGAACAAGTGCTGATCCATATATGTGCTGAGACGTTTCTCAAGGGAACTACTTGAAAATTAAATGCCAAATGAATTTATCCTTACACAGTTATCATAAGAATTGGAACAAATGCTTGTGAACTAGATATTCTGCAGAATTTTACCCGTATTCAACATAGAAGATTTGACTCCATTCTTCGAGCCACATGACTACATGTACCCTTCGCCTTTCGCCACTTCAGCTCCTCAGACCCCGTTTTTGCCCACTACTTCACAACATCCCCAGTCGTTGTGTACTACCTCACTACGCCCCAACTTTCACCTCCTACCTCAGTACAACCTAGACTTCTACTAAACTATAGATCCAGTCTTCGGCACTGATTGATCATCCGACTTCTTCCACAACAGTTCCACATTCTCCGACACATGTATCATCTTTGCTTCTTCCATAGGAGTTCCATACAGTCCTCGACATCGATGACAACAATATAGCATCATCAGTACCTTCTTCAACATTGATGTCCACTACTCAAATTCGACATCTTCGACACAAACTCCTACAACAACACCACATTCGGCGCTGTCACCAGCTTCAGTAGGTCCAACCTCGGTTCCATCAGCACAAGCTTCAGCGACCCCGTCTCCAGCCTTTGCGTTAGTTGTACCCTCGAGCCTGATCCATGAGTGCAGGATACAATCAAAGCTAGAGAGATTGACCTCGCCTTCAGACGATATCATGATCATCTTCATTCACATAGATGAATACTTTCAAGGTGGGGGGAATTGATGGGGATCGCGACACACGTCGGCCTACATGACGATCTATATTATTAAAGGCGCGCCTCAGACTCAAGACTCACCAGACTCAAAGGTTCGCGCCTTCGTGCACATTTTTTGCGCCTTCATGCGCCTTTTTTGCGCCTTTGGAGCATACAAGGCGCGCTTGAGTTCAATTTTTGTTGTAATTTTTTTTTTCAAAATAAAGAAAGAAATAATCTAAGAACTCAACAATTTTTCCATGATTTAATGTTTGTGAAACATAATAAGTATTGAGACTTAAATATGATGTAAATGATCACATTGATTTTATTTTAAAGAGATATAAATGATAGTAATGGATGATTAATGAGTAGAATAGATGGAAAATCTGATTAAGAAGATGAAATGCTGTTTGATGTTGATTATTTAACATGAATATGTTGCGCCTTGCCCTCGTCGGGCACACGCATATGCCCTGACCCTTGCACCTAGTCTCCAAGACCCCTTTGCTCCTTGGTGTGCCTTGCGCCTTTAATAACTAAGACGACGATCCGAGCCGTCCATTTTATACGGATCGAGGATCCGAGTTTTTTAGTTTCTTTTATGTATTTTTCTGAATTTTTATTTTATGTATTTTGAAGGCCGTCATGATCGAAGAATCATGACAGTCCATGATGACCCCGTAGTCTATAAATATGGATAGATGGTTCAATGTTAAAACATTGAAAGTTTGAGTGAAGAAGAAATCCTCCTTTTGATCACCCGGTGCCGAAGCCAGAAAATTTGACTGCTGAAGTTTGGAAGTTATCTCCTCCCCATCCCGTCCACACCTCCAAGCCAGCCACCCTCCTCCCCACCTCTACTAAACGATGACCACCACTACTCAAACTGTCCTCCAATATCCCTCCACCATCTCCCCCATCCAATTCCATCCATCTTCACTTTTCTAACGATCGCCGTAAAACATTTCCGGTCACTTGCGTCAAGCCACCATCGCCTCCACAAAACTCCTCCACCAACACCACCGCCTACGACGACCAACTCCGGCCAGCCACCATCCCATAACCCCCACCATCCCATAACCACCACCATAACTACATCCCACTATCCCCACTACCCCCATAACTCCCCAATATCCTAAAATTACTCCTCTTCTCCAATTTCCCCTGCTCCTATTATTTAGTAATCCTTCTCACGTACGTGGATCCCCATTCTCAACCCAAAACCAAGACTTCACTTCTCCAACACAGCAGCTGGCCATAACCAGTCCTACTCCACACTTAACCAAGGTTCACTCTAGCTCCCCTCTCTGCCAGCCTCAACTTCCACAAGCAGCACCTCCACGTGGAACCACCTCTCCAAGTCTAACCGAGACCTCCCCTTATTTCTCCAAGCAACCAACCGGCAGCCATCTGAAAAACATCCTAGCCACCCATTTCCTCATCTTAACACCCCACCCGCCTAGAAACCCTGCTTCCAGTCCCCTGGAATCAACACCAGTTTCCCAGGGCTACCATCTTCAGTCCTCTGCTGTCCATGATCTCTTCCAACTGCAGGACCCCTGCTGAGGATGTAACATCCCCAAAACAACCAGACCCCTGAGTTGCATTTTGTCATGACAAGGTCAAGACATTGCTCTAAGAGGCCAAGACGGCCTTAAAAACTAAGGTGAATAGGTAAAAATCACTTTGGTGTGCATTTAGCAAGTTTTGATGTCCTAGCTTAGAGGTGACCAAAAGACTCCAACAAATCAACATAACCTCATCATGAACCTATGACCATCCAAGGAGGTGAGTAGACCACTAGGGACCCTTGGGGGTCAACCAAATTGGTCAAATTGACCAAAAGTCAACCTTGAGCTATCATAGGTCAAATCCTCCCCCAATAAGTTCAATTGATCACCAAATCATGAAATTGACCCCACCCCTAGCATTAGGGCATCAATAGGGACCTATTAGACCCAAAAGCCCCTTGGGCGATCTCCCCTGTGAGGAGGTCGCCCCCTTGGGCGACCTCGTCTCCGCGAGGAGGAGATCGCCCCTTGGGCGATCTCCCCCTGTGAGATCGCCCCTTGGGCAATCTCCCCTGTGAGGAGGTCGCCCCCTTGGGCGACCTCGCCTCCGCGAGGAGGGGATCGCCCCTTGGGCGATCTCCCCCTGTGAGATCGCCCCTTGGGCGATCTCCCCTGTGAGGAGGTCGCCCCCTTGGGCGACCTCGCCTCCGCGAGGAGGAGATCGCCCTTTGGGCGATCTCCCCCTGTGAGATCGCCCCTTGGGCGATCTCCCCTGTGAGGAGGTCGCCCCCTTGGGCGACCTCGCCTTCCCGAGGAGGAGATCGTCCCTTGGGCGATCTCCCCCTGTGAGATCGCCCCTTGGGCGATCTCCCCTGTGAGGTCTCCTCTCTGAAATCTCTGTTTGTGTGATCTATTCAGGTACAGCAGGTCCAGACGATCTCAGCAGGTCCAGACGATCTCAGCAGGTCCAGACGATCTCAGCGGTCTCAGTAGCGGTCTCAGGCGATCTCAGCAGGTCCAGACGATCTCAGCGGTCTCAGGCGATCTCAGCAGGTCCAGACGATCTCAGCGGTCTCAGTAGCGGTCTCAGGCGATCTCAGCAGTTCCGGGCAGCCCGTTACCTTCCAGATCTGCCCGTTCGGGCAGGCCCCTGCGTCTATAAATAGAGGGGTAGGGGTACCAGTTGGAGGACTTTTGGAGAGCTTCCAGTTCCAGCCAGTGGTTAGAGTGGTCTCAGTTTTGAGTGACCGCCGAGACCGCCCGTCACTCTTTCCGGAGACCTCCCCGTCTCCCTCCAGGCCCTTTTTCTTCAAGTCTTATGATGTTTTTTCATTCTTTCCTGTTGTAACCTCAACTGTAACTCAAGCTTTATATCAATAAAATTACCTTTCCTTCAGCTCAAAGTAACCAGCCATTCAACAGTCTTACCCCCCATCCTTCAGTTTGAGCGATCGTGGAGTTGGTACCATTTTTGGTACCAACACTCGTGTAGCGTGATATTGGATGAGGAGGCGCGGAATGCTGGCGGAGGAGGCCGAGAGGACCATGCGAACCTTGTAGATTAATCGACCACCGACTAGAGTATACGAAGAACCTTCCACCCCGTAGGTGGTTGATGAGCACTCATAGTGTCAGATCGGCCTCGACTGCCTTCTGCAATATGACCGCCTCTTGCCAGACTGGGAGGGCAATGATTGTCAGCTCGGCTGCACCTGGTTGGCGCAATAGTGCGTCTGCCTCCAAGTTCGTCTTGCCTGAACGAAACTCGATGGTAAAATCATACCCCAATAGTTTCGCCATCCAAACTTACTGCGAGGGAGTAGTCATCTTCTGACTGAGAATGTACCACAAACCATGGTGGTCTGTCCGCACAGTGAAGGGTCGCCGCAACAGGTAAGATCGTAAGTGCTGGACTGCTAGAACGAGTGCGATCAACTCGTTGACATATGTGGAGCAGGAACAGGTGGTCGCTGAGAAAGATCTGCTGAAATAGGCTATAGGCCGACCGACCTGCATGAGTATCTCCCCGACATCGGTAATCGATGTGTCACACTCAACCGTGCCGGGCTGAGAAAAATCTGGCATTGCCAAGACTAGGGGTGTTCACGAACTGTATCAAATTGAATAATGCATTAATTAAATAAGCGGTGATGAGAACATCGTCTCCCTAGTACTGCTTAAGCATATACATAGTGAGATGAAGGCACCAAGTGGTGACTATTCTTCCGCTCAACCCCACTGTTCTGAGTAGGAGAGTAGTGAGGTTTGGTGAATGATACGTTTATTCCCCAAGATGGCATCAATGGAAGAATTAACATACTTATGCCCATTTTCACTGTGTTTTTTTTATTGAGGTACCAAATTGATTAGTAATTATCTTATGGAATTTCTGAAAAATAGGAAAGACCTTATTCTTACTCATGCACATTGTCACTATGTAAATTTTTGATTGAGGCACCAAATTGATTAGTAATTATCTTATGTAATTTCGGAAAATAGGAAAGACCTCATTGTTATGCTTTCATCAAGTAAACCCACGTGGTACAAGAGTAAAAAATCAATGGAAGTAAAAAACCATGAGCAACCAGTTGGGAGTGGGTCTTGCATGGACCCAAAATCAGTATAAATAATGTGAAATGCATAGTACAAGAAGTACGAGGATGCTTTGCCATTTCTCACACATGACACTCAATGCAAATAAGAGGGGATAATAGGAAGTAATTGTTTCAAAACAAAAAAGACGGGTGTCCTAGGCGACATTGTCATGAGTAAATAGTAGATTTTTGAGACGAATGGAAGGCCTGCGGTTGTTGAGCATGATTGGAAGAGTCGAACACAGTCAATTGCACAAGCTACCAACACCAATCACCTTTCTTGACTTCAGTTCCTAAAACACAGTATGAGGGGACGAAAGTCATAGAACAAATCATTGAGTTAGAGATGTGGCCAACAAACAACAGATTGCTGGTAAAGCTAAGGACATGAAGAACAGAGGAAAGATTAAGTGAAGAGGAAGAGATGGATACCTTTCCTGCAATAGGAGAAAGGGAGTCATCATCAATACTCACTTGGTATCTTCCTAAATGGGTGAGTAGGAAATGAGACATGAGGAAGATTCAATCATGTGATCAGTGACTCTAGAATCAATGATCCACTGAGGAAACTGACAAGTGGTGACATAATGTGCTCCTGATATACCTAAATGGCCATATGATTACGAGGAGGAAGGAAAATCCTCGGTAGATAGACCCTACATCAGACGTCAAAGAGTTTGCATCTCTTCAGCAAAAAAGGAGTCAGGAACCTCAAAAACATTCGAACCACAAATAGTAAGCGAGTTCTCCTCAATCGTGTCGGATAGATGTGTAGTTCGAGTAGGGTAAGGAGAAGCGTGCCTTCCTTGGTTCTTTGACTGTCACGATCACCCCATGAAGTAGGAACACCACTTTATGGTGGGAAACCATGAAGTTTGAAGCAAGTCTCACGAATGTGTCGTCCCTTCCCACAGTAATCACATACAACATAATGTTTCTCAGAGGATTTGGACCGAAAATCCCAAGGAGGACTACTACCAGAGCCATGGTGGGTAGCAACCATAGCAGATCCTTCCAAAAATAGTGTCAGGGGTGTCATCCCTGTTGATAGTTAAACTCATGTTGGACGATACTAAACACTTATGACAGGGTGGGTAGCTTGGGACAACCAATAATATGAACAATAATCTGCTCAAAGTCTTTGCGAAGGTCGTGTAAAAACTCAAACACCTGATTGCGTTCCTCCCGAGTCTTGACTATCACCGCATCTGGGTTTTAAACCATGACCAAATAGTCAAAATGGTAATATTAGCACATGGAGGACAATCACCCTATTGGAGCAGAACAATTTTACGGCGAAGCTGAAATATTTGTGATGTGTTACTTTCTTTGAGTAGGGTTGTCTTAGAACCATGACGTGGACTCTGCTCCTGCCGACGCTTGATCCTGACGCCATCATCCCGTCACATGATTCCTCCTGCGCTGCTGTTCTCGTTCGACCACCCCGTCACCTGCGTCGATGTCCTGCTCGTGTTCTTGCTCGATGTCGATCCAGTCGTCTGCCGACGTTGCTGCTGGTGGCTTCTCCCGTCGTGCATCTCGTCAGCACCGTGGTTTTGACAAGCCTCTTGTCTCTTTCCTTCTCTGCTCTCGACGTCAGTTGCTTCCTCTCCCAGATCCCTGCGACTGCTCTCGCCGGTCTTCCCCCTTCTTCTTCGATGAGGTCGTGCAACTCCTTTTTCTTCCGCCGGATCGAGCAGCCCCTTTCTTCTTCATGCCGATCCTTGCATAAGCTTCTCCTTCCAGATCCCATTGCTTCCTACGATGATCCAGCCGACTGTGGTTTCTCCCGTGCTGCCTCCATGGATCCCCATTTGTTGCCTCCATGAATCCTGCTTGCGCAATGTGCCCGCCATGACAAAATTTCCCCGTTGCTGCCTATGTTGGCTGTTTTTCTGCTGATCTCACCGGTGCTTTGGATCCCGTTGCTCGCCTCTCTCGAATAATGATGGGATGGAGTGCATTATTAGTTTTTTTAGTATTATTTTTGTCGTCTTGATTGTATTGTGTGTTCTATGCCTTTATGCACATGCTATACACGTGAGGGGGAGTATTGGGATGAAGGCGACTCAGATGATCTTTCCCGACTTTTTCGCCTTTGTTTCACACGACCTCCAGGCTTATGTCGTCTGTTGTTATGCGTCTCCCCACATTTCTTTCGATTGGCCGTGTGTTGGGACACAACAAATGTTGGTTTTCTAATCTCAGCGAGTTGTGTCGTGTGAGACTGTGTCGTGCGGGACTGTGTCGTGTGGGAACGCCCTTTGTGCGGATTATCCCCGACAGATTATCCCCGACAGATTATCCCCGGTTGCCCGATTTATGATTTGCTCCACATCGTTTGTTCCCTTTCGCATGTTGTTGTGTGTAGGTGATGTTGGTTGACCTCCATATCCAACGGGTTGTATCGTGTGGGAGTATCCTCGGTCATCCGTCTGTTGATTTCTTTCCAGTGAGTCCACGTCGTGTGTGGGACCTGCGTCGTGTGTGGATCTACGTCGTGTGTGGCTATGTCCCCGACTTGATTCCCCGGTGGCTCGTCTGTTGTTTTGTCCCGCCATCACCTACCTCAATTGGTGTTATTTTGATGTGTCCAAGCTGAAGGCCCCCCTTCAGCTTGAGGGGGAGTGTTGGAATTATCGAGTCAATGTCGGTCTTGTAGTGTCTTTATGTGTTTGAGGTTTAGTCCCACACCGCCTATCGGTGTTTTGTATCTTGTTGTAACTCCTATATATTGCCCCTCAGTGGATGAATCAAGCATTTTCTTTTCTCTACTATTCAACACATATATCCATTGTTGTCTCCAAGAAGAGATAGTTGTGGGCAATAATCTTCTACATAGAGTTTGTGAGCCATGACATGACCAAGGAATTTTTCGAGTTCCATTGATACCAATCTTGAGAATTCTTTGGTGGCTTTTGAGTAGTCCCGCTAACATATATTGGTAGTCTGTATATTATGATCATAACTCCCTCGTGTCAATCCGGCAGGAGGTGCTACGAGAGGAGTATGATGAGATTCTTCCACTTCCAACATAGTCTCAATAGAAAATGTGCTTGTTGTAGAAAAAATAAGATAGTTGGGCTTTCAAAAAAAGAAGGCAAACCATAGATTCATCCCTTCAAGTGAAATGGACATTAGATAATGGCAAGATTAGAATGGAATAGAGATATAAAGATAGAAGAGTGCAGCCATTCCTAAAGAGGTGAAGGTAAGCGGCTGCAGAACAGAGGCCGCAGTTCACCGACATGCAATAGGCACCGACAGACTGCGCGGGTCCAAAACCGCACAGGAAGAGGAGCTCGGGCTCTGTCTCCGCGGAGAGGAGAGGAACCACAATGTCGGGCTCGGGCTTTATCAGTTTGAAGAGGAGAACGATGACGCAGGCTCGACTACCAGAAAATGGACTTTTAGCCAGGGCAAATTGCCGTGGCTAAAAGTCCAAAACCGTGGCAAAAGACTTTTAGCCACGGCCTGCCCACGGCAAATGGGCGTGGGCAATGCGAGTGTGGCAAAAAGTATTTGCCACGCTCATTCCGTGGCAAATACGTTTTTGCCACGACTTTTAGCCACGGTTTTAAACCGTGGCTAAAGGCCTTGATATCAGCAGTTATTAACCACGGTGTCTCTGCCGTGGCTAAAAGACCATTATTAGCCACAGTTCCCCTGCCGCGGCTAAAAGTCGATTATTAGCCACGGTAATAAACCGTGGTAAATACTTGGCAGATTTATAAAAAAAAGTATTTGCCACGATTTGAAACCGTGACAAATACTTAGCAGATTTATAAAAAAATATTTGTCAGGGTTTAAAGCCGTGGCAAATACTTGTTCGAGTTATTTTTTAAAAATGTATTTACTATGATTTGAAATCGTGACAAATAATTCAGTGCATTTAAAAATAATAATGTTATAAGCACACCAATACCGACTATTCACAGCCAAATTATATTCAAGGCTCAAATAATAATATTTGCACACCAACATATTATTGGCACACCTTGGCCTTCCTAACCATTTCATGCATGTCAACATAAAAATCCCTTCCAATTAGCATGAAGTAGTTTGTTAATGGGGGCAAAATGTATGCAGTAAATGTTTTTATATCCACTTGGACACCGAGTACTTGGTGTCGAAGAGATGAGCAAATAGGAATGGTCTTGAGAATCTAAGATGACAAGGACGCAAAGGAATTTGCCAAATTGTAGGTAATCAATGATCTACTTTAAAGTTTATCATACTCAAAAGTAAAACAACAAAGAAACAAATCTGCTTTCCAATGTCATCGACGATGTCATTATGAAATTAGTATATAAAAAGACAGCAAACCAAACAAACGGTGTATTATATTAGGAACTCAGACTCTTATCTCACTTATCAGGTAACCAGAATGTGAGTAACCAGAATGTCTCACCTTAGTCCATGAGTAAGGATTGGCAACTAAGGTGGGCATGTTGCCATCAAAATAGTCCACGTTAAATTTTGCAGGAGCTGTACAGAGCAAACAAAGAGAACAAGGAACATAAGAAACTATTCAATGAGCGCAGCTTAAGATAATCATATCATGAAGCAACAAGGAAAGGAAACATGCATATCTACCCATATCCATAGCAAATCCGCTGAAGGCGGAGCATCCGGGGCCACCGGTGAGCCAAATTAAGACAGGATCCTTGCTAGGGATTCTTTCAGATGGGACGAAGTAGAAAAATAGATCTGCTCCGCTCACCTCATTCACAGTGGTATAACTGACATCGAGAACAAGTATTAATCCGGTTAACTCGTCAAATAGACAAAAATAATGTAAACCAGCACTGCCTCTTACCCAGTCTCCAAGCGGAAGGGGAGGGCGCCATTAAAGCTGGGAAGAGTGGTCAGCTTAGCGGCTGAAACCGGAAGAAGGAATCATGTGTAAGAGTGGGCATGCATGATATCTTAATATTGGAGAGAAATCATGTGTAAGAGCATAGATTGAGTGATGAGATTAAAAAGATACACTGCATCCCTGACCTCATATCCAAAAGGAAGCAACTTGCTGGATACAACCCGTGCATTATCACGAAATGCTTCTTCATCAACAATCCAAGAAAATGAATCATAAGAATTCCACCCTCGTGGAGTAAGAGCATAATGTCTTGATACTTGAAATAATCTGTTGAAATGTTGCTCGAGAAAATAACAGTAGAAGTTGCTGACTTTGAAGGTCTAATAGATAAGGCAATTGATAATGATGGTATGCGAAGATAATGGCATACTCCTACCAAGATCGAAGATAATGGCCTCCTGGAGAGATTCACCGGCGTGATTGAGGAGGAAGAAGCTATGCGAATGGAGGACCTGACGTCGCCGGCATGATCTGCAATGACACCTTTCCAAAACAAATTGTTTGGACGAACAAAAAATCTCATCAAACTCCATAATTCACTACAACAAAATTTAGCTACGACAACGTTTTTTAAGGCTTTCCGCGACGCTTTTTAAGCGTCGCGGAAGCTTTCGCGGCGCTTTAAAAAGCGCCGCTAAAGCGTCGCCGTTGCGATCGTCGCGGTAGAGCTTTGCGGCGCTTTTTAGAAGTGTCGCAGTAGCCTTCAGGAATTCGCGACGTTTTCCAATAAAAGCGTCGCGAATGCTTCTTGGCTACCGCAACGCTTTTTTAAAACCGCCGTAAATAATTGCAACGTTTTTTTTAAAAAGCGCCGCAAATACCGTGTCACTTTAAACAAAAATTTACAGCAAATTGCATTTCTCCTATTCTCACAACTGAATTATATCGTTGTGCATAAAGAAATGAAAAGCTAAGTAGTGAAGATGTTAAGGTCTAGTACTACTATTAATACTTAGTAAAATTCAAACAACAACAATTATATAATTAACAGTCTCCTTCTCATAAGTATACTTAAAAGGTTTGCATCTGGGAATTGGTCCATCTTCACCGGTCATGTTATATGCACACCTACTCAATCTAGAAGCAGGCAACAAACAATAGTTTAGCAATGTTAAAAAATGTAGCTACTGAACAAGACCATGAGTAATGGTGACAAAGATTACCTCGCTATGCCACATTGCAATATATTTAAGAGAATGGTCTCTGTTATATCATTTGCATGATAGCCCACACTAAGAATAGTTTCACCTTACTGCACACAAATAAGATAATATAAGAAGTTCTAACAATTGATCAAGTAAATATTCATTAGCACAAACAGAAATTTATGTCCCAAAATGTTCAAATGCACTAACAAATTGGTTATAAATATCTCAAATATTAGTTACCTTGTCTGTCCTGGCAATTTCTCTTATTCCAAACTTCTTCAAATTTCAAAGAACATCAACCATCTTGCCAGGATCACCAACCACCTTCATGGTTAATGAATGCTCTGAAACTGTGAAACATCAACTACTTTTGCTCTCTAGCTATGATGAAACTCTCAGTAAGATATAATTGGAGAAAATACATACAAATTTGGGATATGGAGGAACGATAAGAGAACAAAAAAATTGAGGCTCCGACACGTCCGTGATCTCCCACAAAAGAGAACCTAGTTCTTCTTCTCTCTCTAGTTGTTTCCCCTGTAAATACAGGTTATTTGGGCATAACAAAAACATAGGAAAAGGGATTAGAGCAAAACTTGATATGTTGAATGATATTAACGCCTAACATAGACACGTGATGACACAAAATAACGGCGTTAAATAAATATGCACAATAAATGGTAATAGATAACTGGTAGTGTAGGTTCATAATAGTGTTATAGTTATGCTAGGATTTCTCATCATTACCCACGGAAGAACGGCAAAAAATGTAGCTTGCATGCATGAATTTTAAGTAACTTATCACAAATTGGATATAATAAACAGTGGTTATTTATTAGTACAAATACCTTGAGCTGCCACTTCAATACATATAATTTAGATTCATAAAAAAGGTTCAAAGAAATGTTTAAGGGAATAGAAAAATCTACAAGAAATCAAGACTAGTAGAATGTTTTTTTAAGAAATTTAATTGCTATCTTGACTTGCCTTGGAAGAAGCAGAGCCAGTCACCATCAATGATTTCTTTTCGTCTCTTTTTATAGGTTCTTCAGATATGGAACTTTTCTGAACTGCAAGCACACACTACATTTTTGAAAATTAACCATCCCATGATGCTAGACTAGCTAACAGAAGGTTACAATTAAATCAATGTAAATGCAACACTCTATAGTTTCCTCTATGATCATTGTAGCACACATACTAATAAAAGCAAGCATCATAAATACATAATTGTAGCTTTCATTGACATTTGCAATAAATCAAGTGCAGCCTGAAGCCTTAGAAATGATCTGGGATGAATATGAAAACACCAGGTATTGATCTGTTATGAGACACCAACACAAATGTTAGACATGAAGCGAGAAGAATGAAGTTTACCTTTTTTATTTTTATTTTTTTGGTACACAATCATGACTTGGCCTGAGTCACAATACCCCCTTCCACATACCTGCTAAAATTTGTTGTATCCACCTCAACAATAAATGAATTAGCCTTGCCAAATAATAAAAATGAGAAAATGACCAAGAAGAAAATAGATACACTATAGCAGTAACCTCCGAACAACATATTTTCCTCCTGGAATTTATTTTTAATATGGATCTCCTAAATCTTGGACATGTATCTTCATTTTGGATAATTCAGCACAATCTATCTATCGCCACTATGCCTTCCTCCTTTGCCTAAAAATCCCCAAAAAAATTGATATGCGATAGCTAAGTAGTTAGGAGAGAAAGAGAGTCAGATCCATTGTTGCAGGTGAAACCATTACAGGAAATTAAATAGGTTCATATGAAATAGCTAAGCAGTTAGGAGAGAAAGATAGAGTAATATGCAGGGTTCAGTACATACCGAGATAGAGCGGAAGAAATCTGCGTCGAGATGGAGCTTGGCCGGCGAGAGGGGGAAGGAAGGACCTTGTCAGCATGGACTGCGGCGCCGAACCCTAAACCAGAGAACGGAGAACCCTAAACCAGAGAAAAATGAAGAATCGCTGGTGGAATTGAGGAATAGAGCCTGCGCCGAACCCTAAACTAGAGCGGAGTCGGGGCTGGAGTGCGGATGTGAAGCATATTGAAGAAGCAACGGAAGTGAATGATGGATGCGTGGAATATAATATAATATTAATGTTCCTTTTAGTTGCGTCTCAAGAAGAAAGCGTCGCCAGATTCAATCTTTTTAGCGGCGTTTTAATAAAAACAACGCCACCAAAACTGCTACGAACTAGTGGCCACGCTTTTTTAAAAAGCGTCGTGAAATCTAAAATCTATGGTGACATTTTAAAAAGCGCCGCAAAAAAAACGTGGCAGGGCGAGGGCGAGGAGAAGGTTGTCGAAGAGGCGATCCGGAGGGCTTTGACTTAGGCGAGATCTTGAGCAGGTGAGGGAAATATAATCTGGAGGGCTTTAGAGTTCTCCGGTGAGGGATCAAGAGCGGGGTTTCGCTGGGAGGGCAGGGCGAGGGTGAGGGGAAGGCTGCGTGACTGCGGGGGAGATTAGGGTTGGGTGTCGAGAGAACTGGAGTAAAAAATTATAACATAGTTTTTTTGCCACGACCAAAACCGTGGCTAATACTTCCGTATTTGCCATAGACTAGAAAGTGTTGGAAACAGAAGCAATGGACACCGCGCAAGAATTGATATAAACGCAAGCCTTTTATAACTATATAAAGGTTTGTTACAACTTTTGTAAATGAAAAATTAACAACAAACACATCAGGTGTTTACAACTCAACACACCACAATACAACTCAACACACAATGGAGATCGCAGTTTTTTCACGCAGGAAGAGACCGCCCAATGGAGATCGCTGTTTTCACTTTGCTCTTGTGCTTTCCTGTCCGCCAGCATCTACAACCCGCAAGAAAAAGTGTTCGCACTTTTCCGAATAAGGAGATCGATAAATTAGACCGCTCAATTATTTTATTCTTCCGGAAATCTTCACGCGTTGCTATTCTTCCGGTCTGCTCAATTCACAAATGCTATTGCTGAAACTGCTATTCTTCTTCTTTTTTTATGCAAACCGAAAATGCCTATATATAGGCTCTGCCAACAAAAGGGAGAGAGACATGTGGCAGAGAGAGAAAATGACTCTCCACGCCAATCTTCCAATTCCCGTGATAAGTGGCTGCCACCATTAAGCCATAATAATAAGGACAATACTACACATACCTAAAGTTTACCTAAAAGCCACAAAAAATAGGCCCCACAGGTCACAAAAACACCCGATTCTTCTAGGGTTAGGGTGAAAATCATAAAAAGTGGGCCCCACTCGGCACAAAAACACCCGACTTTAGGGTTTGACGCAAAAAAAACCCTAAAATCGGGTGTTTTTGTGACTTGTGGGGCCCATTTTTTGTGGCTTTTAGGTAGACTTTAGGTATGTATAGTATTATTCTAATAATAAATGCCAGTCTAAATCAGCCAAATATATAATTAATATTTATATAAATATTAATTATATAATTTTCCTTTGACTTCGGTCAAACGGAATGTTTACGCCAACAGAAAGTGTGGCTAAAGCATTGGCCACGAATTAGGCAACCGTGGCTAATACAATCTTATTAGCCACGAATTAAATAAACCGTGGCTAATACTTTCTTTTTTGCCACGAATTAGACATCCGTGGCTAATACTTGATTATTAGCCACGAATTAGGACCCGTGGCTAATACTTCAATATTAGCCACGATTTTATACCCGTGGCAAAAAAAAGTGTGGCTAAAAGTCACTTTTCTTGTAGTGCTCTGTTGTTGTCGAGCTCGGCGTGGACTCTGTCGTCGGGCCCGGGCTCTAGGAGGCAAATGACGGGAACAAAGGCGAGTGAGGGTTGCGCCTAGAAGGAGAGGGATGTGGAACGAATCGGGCGGCTAGGTATCTAGTTGCGCTCTTATACCTTGTTGGAGTTATGTTGACTAATAAATAGGTCATTCCGATGTGATTTAAGGAACTCAGGTAAAATATATTATTGATATCCTTTCCAGGCTTGGCTGATTTGGTCACTATATTTGAACTGGGTTCTCTATTATTACTATTTCTCTAGTATTTAACCACCCCCAGGTAATGTGATGGTCATTTGTTCGATTCCTATAAACAACTCTTTTTCTTTCCATGTTGAAAATCTTGTAAAGCTTCTTATTCCCTTGGGGCTTAACTAATCTTAAATAATTTTGACTACAATTCTAACCTTATTGTTCCTATAGGGTAATTAAATAGTAAAAGTGAACCTTTCGCTTCTTCTTGATGGCAGGCCTCATCAGGAATCTGATTTTTTATTCGATTTTTTGCTAGTAGCTTCTCTAATTCTATTGTATTTTTGTCGAGCTTCTGGAAGCTTCGAAGATTTTAGAACATAAATTATTCTCGCACCATGGAAATAATTCGAACCATAATTTGACCTGAATTTATGAGTGTACATTCTCTTGGGTCAATCTTTGAGTATCTAGCATTCAAGTGTCTGAATACTCATTATAAACTTATCTTGAAAGTCATGATAATCCTCTACAGTTTTTTTGTTCTTCATAGTTAGACTCTGAGTTATGTTATATTAGCTTGAGAGAAATTTAATCTTTCCACAAATTGCTCATTTTCTTTGGCGCTTCTGAAATGTGTTTTTTGTTGTTGAAAAACTGTCACTTTTACAATAGTTGTTTAACTATTCTTTTAATTTCTGCTTCACAATGAATTTTATGCCCATCCTTTTAGAGGACCAGTACTTGCTCTTAGGTTCCTCATCTGCCATGCTATTTGGAGAGTTTGATTAGTATGTATAGAAGCAGGCGTATGGGTGGGGCATGGGTGTTTTGGGTGCGGCCGGTAGTGTTGGTGTGGGTGGGAGTGGTGGTACTTTGAAATAGGGGAATGGCTGGGTACCAATTGTTTTGGTAAATTATCGATATGATAAAAAACAATTAGTCCATTTATGTAAAGATGCTATGTGCTTGAAATAAATTATGAATAGATTTGTTTTAAAGGCATCCAACTAGATCCCTCATACTTATGATGACAAACAAATAAGTGTCAGGTGCATTTTTTCCCCAAAAATAACTGTTATGGGATATTTGAAGGAGTTAACAACAATTACACATTGAATTCAAGCAAAATGGCCCTAATTGAGTCGAGAAAAACTGGTGTCTATTCAACTACTCAAGTCTTACGAAGGAAATGCGGGATTCATTTGCAAATTTATTTTTTACCATAAAATACATTGATTCTACTCCAATAATATAAGAATGCATTGATTCTACTTCGATGCTCCTAATGAGAAGACATTATTACTGTTTTTTTGGTTGATTGAGCACAAACAAGTTTGACCTCATCCCAAAATTTTGTTTGAATCCTAAGATGATGCAAAGAATGGGGACATGCCTCATTTCCGGGAATTTAGACAATTTGTAGTTTCTCAAAAATTCACTTATTATTATGACTTTACTGTTCTTATATTGCCCAGTGTTGGAGGGATATAGGTGGGACTTTGCCTGGAAGCAGTCCTTCTGATTTTGGTCTTTCTGCTATTGAATATTCTATTAGAAAGTCTAGGGTTATTCTTCCATGCATGATTAATCTTATCTTCTTACATAATACTTGTTGCGGAAACGATAATAGAAAGATCAAACAAATAGAAAATCACAACACATAAGACACAAATTTACTTGGTTCACCCCATGATGGGCTACGTCCACGGGTAGCAACAATCCCTTTTTGTCTAAGTCTTGAAGAAAGGCAGTTACAAAAGGTGGGCAGATTTCCGAATTTCAGAATGATCCAAACCCTAAAACTACGAGAAGATGCTTTACTGGATTTAGTAATTAACTTGGTCTAGGAGTTTCTAACATGATGTTAACTTTCATGGCCCTTTGAGTAACTTTTTCCACTTGTATTTTGCATCTTGCAACATTATTTGTGCTGAATTTTCTGTCTTGTAATGAGATTTTGATGCTATGCAGGGTTTCAGATCTTTTGTGTGGACAGCAGTTTCTTATCAGATGAAAGATATACTCAAACTGTCACCCTCAGTCTCCCAGTTTATGATTTCCGCTGCATTTTCTCCCTGGAGTATAAAACCAGTTTATGGGTAAATCTCATTCAAAGAATGTACATGACTGGAGTTTATTCATTTTAAATCCATGCAACTTATAATGGTCAGATTTTAGTGTATTCATCTTATTTGCGCACTCTTCTTTACTGTGTATTACAGGAAGCTGATCCTTGGTAAGCTTGCCAAACATTTATATTATACACCCAGACGATAAATCATGCTATAATTGCTATTTTTTAATTTAGGATTACTAGCTCCTCGTAATAGTTACCATGATATGGTAATATATTCTATTCCGTATTGTCCACTGAAACATCTTTCTTTACCGAATGAGATCATTTTAGGATGCCCATGAGAAATATAGAGAAAGAAGGATATGAATAGACCGGTTCTGTTGACCCATAAGGATTCAGCGTAATATACCGATTCCGTCAAGCATATTACACTTGTATGGACAATGACTTTAATCCATGGATATTTTTCTTCACAAACAAAGAACATGTGTCACAAAATGCATATGGCGCCTCTGTAAACTATACAACCATTATTTCTAGTAAATTTTTTACCAAAAATTAATAATTAAAATACGTCCTCCTAACAAAAACACTATTATTATAACATACAAAATATTATACTTCTGCCAAACTATCAAATCTTGGTGAAGCCATTGCAAGTGTATCGCTTAATAATTGCATTAGTTGAACATTGCCGGCATCAATCCCCTTTGAAAAGATCTCATGTTCAAATTGTCTGGTGGAATTTTCTTGGTAGTACAAATATTTCCCATCTCCGTCCCTAAAATGATTTCAGTTGCAGTGATTTTGATAGCAATTGAGGTCATGCACGAAAAGTTATGATAACAATTATAGCTCCGACTATGTTGAACATCAATTCAAAATAAAATGACGATACAACTTATCGAGACATGCATGATACCAACTCTTGAGGTTAGGATCCCTCTAAGAGTCTGTTATGGGCAGCGTGCCCAATTAGTTATTGTGTCTTTTACTATGTTTATCGTATCATATCAAGTCTTAACATGATTTTGTTGTTATTGTTAGGGGTCAGGATATTTACGATAATACCCTTGTATGTTCTATTTAAGAGACCTTTGGGATCTTGGAATGTTATGAATTGAAGTTAAGTCTATTTCCTATGCCCTTGTGAGATTTGCGGTAGCTCTCTCCTCCAACTAGCATGTCCCGCTTAGGTAGCTGCGATTCCGGCTCCGTAGTATTTCCGCCATCATCCTCTTCTCCGGTCACCTCTCCGGTGAGCCCATAACAACTTGGTACTAGAGCCCTCCTTCCTCCCCTTGTTCCTCTTCTTCCGCGGAAAATCACGGCCCCGTCAAGTTCTAGTCCGCAGTTTCTCATTCCAGCCGCACACCATCATCCTTCGTTCTCCATACACGCGAGACGTCTCCTCCTCTGCCTTTGACCGTTGTGGAACACCCAGCAACCTCCTGCGGGATCTTCTCCTTCGACGAAAGCAGAACCAACGGGAAACCCTGCTCGACGGAAGCCGAATCAGATGGAAGGAACGACGATTCCAGTCCTCACCTTCCTTCGAGCATAGCAATGTCTACCTCCCGAAGGAACACCGGGGCATCATCGTCCAACGACCACTCCTTGTCGACAGCCCTGCGTGAATGCTCACGCGTTTTCCACCTCCTGCTAGTGTTCGAGGCCACGCCATCCACTTCTCGAAATTTCGAACTGCACCACGCCTTGCATGGTCGAGTCTGCGCCTGTTTCCCGAGCCCCCCATCCGCAGTCATCATGCCTCTGCCTAGTTTTGAGCCCTACACGAATTATTGCTACCACCACCTGCTCCTCTTTTCTTTAGGAGTAGGCTCCACTTATTCGACTAATTCACAGGGGCTATTGGGGGCCACCTTTTGGGTTGAAGTAATTAATTAATTATTGCTCCATTTGGCCATTCCAAAGTAAGCAGATCTCCCCTTTTCGCTTCTCAAGCCCAGTGGAGTAAATTTTTTGTCACCATTGGGAAGCGTCGCGGATCTCGCGACAACCCAAATCCAGCCGGTTTAGAGGAAGTCCACCAACATGTTGCCCGCTCTTTCTCTCGCTCCACTCATCATATGGAAGACTCGCCCAATTTCTTGTATGCTATGAGTCGGTTCCACTCAGTTATATTCGCCATGGATGCACACCATCATGAAGTAAAAGCACGCTTTTAAGACGCCTACGCACGCCATCAAGACGACATGAACACCCTCACCACCAAGCTTAATGGACTAACAATCGCACCTCCCATTGTTACCACTCCACTAACAGATCACGCCAACAACAGTCAAGTTCCGTCACCGTTGCTTATCCATGATCCACCACCACCAACCCGTCGATGGCAAAACTGATCCCTTGGGGTGGCTCACTAGGTGCGAACAATTCTTTGGCCACCAACAAATTCTGACAGCTGAACAGATTCATTTGGTTTCCTTCCACCTTCTCGAATCGTCTTTGCTTTGGGTCACTCGTCTCCTCACTGATCAGCCGTGTCTGATGTGGGACGACTTCAAGCGATTTTGCAACTTGCGTTTCGGTCCTCCCATCCGCATCAACCTGCGGCTCAGTAGATGATTACCTGGAACAGTTTCAGCTTCTTCTGGCGCACGTCACGCTTTCCCCTGAGAAACAAATCGCCATCTTCACCGCCGTACTTCGCGATCGCCTCCTTCTGGATGTCGAATTTGACTGCTATGAGTCTAGCTAGGCTATGCGACCATCGCCTCCAGCTGGCGCAGGAGGCCTACTTGCCCACTGACTCTGACACTCAGTAGGGCTGTACTGTGGGCCATCCACCCCCGCCGGTCCGCTGACTATCTCACACCGATATGTTGGAACGAAGCGCCCAAAGATTATGTTTTAACTACGACGAGCAGTACACTCGCGGACACAAGTGCAAAAGACTTTTTACCTGCACGTCGAGGGATCTGACGAGGAGGGCATTTGATGAAGTTCGCACCTCGTCAATCTCCCTTGAGCTTGAGGTCAATCTCATGTCTGGACGACGGGAGTGATGTTATGGACAGCGTGCCCAATTATTTGTCGTGTATTTTATTATGTTTATCGTATCGTATCACGTCTTATGATGAATATGTTATTGTTAAAGGTTGGGGTATTCACGTTAATACCCTTGTATGTTCTATTGAAGAGACCTTGGGGGTCTTCAGTCTTGGAATGTTATGAATTGAAGTTGAAGTCTATTTTCAATGCCCTTGTGAGATTTGTGGTAGCTCTCTCCTCCAACGAGCAAGTCCCACTTAGGCAGTCACAGTTCCGGCTCCATAGTATCTTTGTCATCATCCTCATCTCTGGTCACCTCTCCAACAGAGCAAACTCTCCTATGAGAGCCTAGACCTAGATAATGAACCAAGATACCCTCACTCTTATAGTAAGAGCTCCTTATATAAGTGAAGACCCGTTACACGACAAAATATATTAATGGACCTAAATGCTCTAGGACTATGTAGACTAATGAGAGAGCACGTGGCCAGCCCTGGAAGTCGTCTTCGCATCAACAATAAGTTCACCTAAATTTTCAAATTAGAGATTTTGGAATAAAGGTTGTCATTCCAGAAATGAAAATTTGAATTTGTTAATTGTGCCACTTACATAAAGAGCAGGCCTGATGTTTGTGTTGTAAGGTTCATTTTCCCTATATTATTTGATCATGAAATCCGGCCTCACGGAACACACTTTTGCATGGGGCAGTAGGGCAGGCAGCGCATCCGGATCCTTTGCTGGTTCTGTGTACGGGCTTGGATAAAAAAAAACATTCTCCTGACCACCCACTCCCTCTTGATTTTGCTCCAAATAGATTTACATCCATTTTGTCGTCCACAGATTGAAATACTCCGCATCCAATAATTCTAAAGAAATTCAGGAGGTGTTGTTTATTTGATTTTATTTTCTTAAACTGCATCTGCTTAGTATCATTAGATGTGGATATGTTCCAATCCCGCGTAAAGTCAGCTAGAAAAAAATTGAACAACATCAAGTAGACGTTGCTTTACTTCAACAGTAAATATGAGCCAAATACTCCACTACACTACCTTTAAGTATTTGCCAAGATCCCACATCTTCTCTGCCAACATCCTGCAATCCCGTGTGCACCCAATCATGATATAAATTTATTAAGTGAGCACTCCACGGTTGAGGTTTCATGAAACTTATATCTATTTACGATGGCAGATCCATTTAATGTTTGCCTAATTGCAAAGTTGCCTACTAAATGCAACCTTACCAACAGTTTTTTTTTACTTTGGTTAAAGTTTCATGATGATTAATTATAGAAGGAATCCAAATATATATTGCCTACTCTCAACTCCCAAACGAGTGGAAGAAATTCTGCTTACACCCAATCATTTAGGAAAATCTATTTAGCAGCAACATATAAATTTATGAATGTAGGTTGATAGCTAATACGGCCTTTGTATGGTATTTCTTAGGGTCCGTTTGGCAAGGCGGTAGCAGTGGTGAACGCAGTGGAATGTCGGATGACAGCTCCATTTCATGTTAGGATAGATGTGATAAAATTAGGAAGAACAATTAAAGAAATGCTGTAGTGAGAGATGGTTGGGTATAGTATTTCTTAGGGTCCGTTTGGCATGGCGGTCGCAATGGTGAACGCAATGGTTACATCTATTTAGCAGCAACTTATAATGACAAATCCATTTCATGTTTGCAAATATCTATTAGCGCGTGCTTAGGCAAAGATGAGAATGTTAGGATAGATGTGATAAAATTAGGAAGAACAATTAAAGAAATGGTGTACTGAGAGATGGTTGGGTATTTCTATATCTATACATATATATAAGGATCTACACCCAATCATGATATAAATTTATTAAGTGAGCACTCCACAGTTGAGGTTTAATGAAGCTTATATCCATTTAGGATGACAGATCCATTTCATGTTTGCCTAAATGCAAAGTTACCCAGATTTTCCTATTAGGATGAATTCTTATTAGGATAGATTTTCCTAAATGCAACCTTGCCAACAGTTTTTTTTACTTTGGTTAAAGTTTCATGATGATTAATTATAGAAGGAATCCAAATATATATTGCCTTGGAGGAAATTCTACCTGCCCCCAATCATTTAGGAAAATCTATTTAGCATCAACTTATAAATTTATGAATGTAGGTTGATAGCTAATACGGCTTCTGTATAGTATCACGGTATTCGAATGATCATACGCGCAGTGTCTATGGAACTATCAGGTGTTGAGCAATGAAATTTTGTCGCCGACGTAGGCACTATTCAAAACTGATGTTACTTATATATTATTAAAAATGCCACCTTGCGAACCAATTACAGTTTTGCTTGAAGCGTCACCGCTCATCACATCAATTAGGTATTAAAAAAGAAGAATTTTTTATGTGATCCTCTAGCTGTTTGACTGGAGGAATTAACTTAACATCAAATTTTCAAAAAAAATGATTTATTTCTCTCAAATTTCATTAGCTTCCACATGTTCAATGAATGTTTTTATAGCTCTGTCCAATGTATGTGTTGCTATGTGATCTGCATAAAAATAATTACTTTGACATGCATGCCTTAATAGGAAGAATATAAAACACCCAGGTGGAAGAAAATAAAATAAGACATGCATGCTAGATGCACGAACATACATATGGCTCGGTTTGAGGTGTGTGAGTTTTCATGTTCTTTCTATAATAGTTACTCTTCATTTGTATTTCTATTTGGTCTGTCCATGATTCATATTGGGTACATTGTAAGTTATGTTATTTATATCACAGTAAATCAAATATGATGTAGAATCATGTAATTGTAAATTTTCAGGTAATTATTTTAACTTCAAAAGACTGTACAATCATGCAGTTTCAGCTACAGTGAGCTGCCCAAAGTGCACATTTATGCAAGCCGATCTCGGGATAGAATGTTTAACAACATACAATTTCTCACCCGTTTATATTTATTGTCTGTAATTTCCGATTCAATATTCTACTTGGATTTGTAATTATTTGTCTATGTGTGGTTGTGTATCAACTACAAGAGCACACATGATGGACATGCTTTCAAATATAGAAAACATTGTGTATCAACGTTTAGAAGCGGGCGAAGCCGCTTAGATGCGTGCGACGCCCGCACGCCGCATCGAGAATGGGCGAAGCCCGTTCGAATGCCGGAGGCGGGCGAAGCCCGCTTGAATGTCAAGCGGGCGAAGCCCGCTTGGTTGCGGGCGAAGCCCGCAGCGACGCATCGAGAACGGGCGAAGCCCGTTCGAAGATGCTAGTATATATATTCATATAATATTATTATAATATTAATATTATTAATAAGAGGTATTAAAACGACGGACGTGACTAAATCACCTCGGTTTTCCACGAAACTCGCGCCGAAACTAATTATCGGCGCGACAAATCCAACAGCGAAGCCGAAACCAGGATCCGACAACCCAAACTCGAGATAACACCACTCCAAGTTACAACAATCAAAAGAAAAATTTATCTAACTCACCGAGACCCCAAACAGGCTCGAATTGCGACAAAATCTCGCAAGCACACTTATAAAGAATGCCTCTAATTTACTTAGACCAAAAACTCAAACTCTAACGAGCTTAAAACAGGGTCAACTCGGCCCAACGAATGCAAACGCGCACTAACGACGGCGCACTGTTAACTACACGTCAACGTAACTCCCTTGCGCCTTTATTGCATCACAAATGATAATAAAATAATTATCGAAAATTCATATCTTATTCTCTGGAAAGTGGTTGTGCACATGGATCACATTGCCATACGATACCTCATGCAGAAGAAGGATGCGAAGCCGCGGCTTATTCGTTGGATTCTTATGCTACAGGAATATAATATTGAAATCCGAGACATAAGAGGAGTCGAAAATGTGATTGCCGATCATTTCTCCAGGCTTGAAAGCAATAGAGCATCTAATGCCGAGGATACTCAAATTTTTTACTCGTTCCCTGGCGAAAGACTTTTTCTTTTGTGGTTGCGACATCATCCCCGTGGTATGCTGACTTGGCAAACTTTTTAACGTGCAAGGAACTCCCTCCCAACTTATCATTTCAGCAACAGAAAAAGTTCATGTCTGATGCAAAGTATTATTTCTGGTAGGATCCGTTGTTATTTCGCACTTGTGTCGATGGCTTCGTGAGGCGATGTGTACCGGAGGGAGACTATAAGGCTATCCTCCAGCATTGTCATGACCGTGAGGCAGGCGGACATTTGGGCACAACTAGGGCAACTCAGAAAGTGCTCCAATGCGGGCTGTATTGGCCCACACTGTTTCGAGATTCGTTCACCATGTTAAGGAATTAATGCCGATTTCAATTAAATTAATAAATATGTTTCCAACGGTTTTTCAACTATATTGCACATATAAGACCAACAAATATCAAATGTCGTTATTATGCATTGTTGGAATGACAACAACAACTAAGTCATTTCTTTCATGTTTCACCTTTATGTCTAAAGAAACTCAGTCAAGTTCCTCAGGGGCCACACGAAGCTCGTTGTAGAAAGTGTGACGCCAGATCTTCTCCATGTCATCCCAGTTGCGAACAATTATGTGTTCGATTGGAAAATTAAGAGTCAGGATACCTCTTTTGGACTGGGCTTCGTCACCCACATAAGCATCTTTTTGTCCCGTCCCAACCATGACGCCAGTGTGGCGAGGTTGACCGACAATACTAGGGAAAACGGCCTTCGGAGCATCATCGCCGGCAAATCCAGCCTGTAACAAACAAGGAAAGAAACACAACATTGTATATCTACTTACTAATTTTGTGTTCCTGCTAGATTTGGGAGCAAGGAAACTAACCTTCACCATTCCTGTCCCATTATGATCACAAGCCAGAGGTTGGACCTCTTCACCATCAGCCATTTTAAAATATCTTCATAATAAATATGATTGTAGAAGTTTAGAAATTTTGATTTGAACCAATGACAAACACTCAATGAACAAAAAATTACATTGGCAAGCAGAATATAGTAAAGGAAACAACACTGATAATTTCTAGGATACATGAACTTATAAATGCCCCAAACAACAAGAAATTGGTTGCATCAATCATGCAGTGAAGGATATAATACGACAAAGAGAAAGATAAAACTATATTCATACCTCCAATCATAAAATAACAAGCCTATAAAGATTACGGAAAAAAATTCATTAGGAGCAATAAGTAACCCCAAGAATGTTAACATTTACTTTTTATTTCAATTTAACATTTCATTACTTCCTCTTCCAAAACAAGTATCTTCCAAAAGGCTAAGAGAAATAACGAAGTAAAATAACGGTCATGATATGGGAAATTTTTGTATAATGTAGAATAGATTCCCAAAAAGAAAGATGTCGATTGAATCATAAACTTTCATTTGTCCAAAACGAATATGGGAGAGAAGGAGACCTCTTCGAATGAAGTGCGGCGAGGAGAGCAGATCTTCTCCCAATGTGAGAGCAAGGTGAGACGAACGAATAAAGGAATCGAGGGGAGGCGGAACTTCTTTTATGGACAGAAAAGTCAGATCCGGGCCTTCGCCACCGCAAAATTTCGAGGCGAAGGTCGATTTATGCGATAATTATGGTCAGCGATAATTATGGGCTCCTACGGTTGTAGAATAGGTGTAATTATTTGCTGTAAATAATTGCTGTAGTTAGCTTCCTACTTATTAGGAATGTTTTTGTATTCTAGGTCTATTTATAGACATACACGTTAATGACAAAAGCATCATCTTCCACAAATTATTCTTTCATCATGATATGAGAAATTTTTTATAATGTAGAACAGATTTCCAAAAAGAAAGATGTCGATCGAAGCATAAACCTTCATTTGTCCAAAACAAATATGGGAGAGAAGGAAACCTCTTCGAATGAAGTGCGACAAGGAGAGCAGATCTTCTCCCAATGTGAGAGCAAGGCGAGACGAACGAATAAAGGAATCGAGGGGAGGTGGAACTTCTTTTATGGATAGAAAAGCCAAATTCGGGGCTTTGCCACCGCAGAATTTCGAGGCGAAGGTCGATTCAGGGTCCGGTGTTCCTTTTTCGAACAGCTAGGAGGACTGGACAGGCAACCAACCTTTTATTCTCTTCCTTTTTTTAAAAAAATTTAATTTCTTAGGATTCTTTCTAGCTAAATTGGAAATAATAATTGTGATTTTTTTTCATCTAATTTGAATTTTTGAATCATAAATAATAATTTAAGTATGATTCTTTCCTATTATTATTATTATTATTATTATTATTATTATTATTATTATTATTATAAAGGTGTTGCTATAAGTAAATTCGATTTGACTATTAGCAGCTAAAAAAAATCAGATTCAAAAAGAATAGTTAGGTTTTATTTTAGATGATTGTTAATTGCAACTCGTATTTAGCTTGTCGCACTCCAATGTTACCGCAACCCGATTTTTAGCATGCCATAAATGTGAGTCATGTAACAACATACACTCAGAGAAAACCATCATGGCTGTTTTTTTGGAAAGTCCCCAGCTAAACTCATGCAAACATGAAAAATTAAGGTAATTTTTAATAGCACTACGAAATTGGCTATCCACACCCATTTGAGTTGTTTTTTGGGGTTTCTTAAAACACTATCCGCACTCTCGTTTTTACGCCGCAGCTATCGCTTTTCGATTTCGCCAGTTTCTCCGCCTCCCGCTCTCTTCTTGCACTTGCCGATGAAGGATCACAGCGAAGAACGCCGCCGATGGAAGATCAAGGAGCGAAAAACATCGCCGGTTTCTCCGCCTCCCGCTCTATTCTCACACTCACCGACGGAGGATCGGAGTGAAGAACGCCTCCGACGGAGGATCGGAGTGAAGAACGCCTCCGACGGAGGATCAAGGAGCGAAGAACGCCGCTGTGGCCGTGGCCGTCACCATTGAAATGCTATTTCTATTCAACCTCTGCAACCTATTTCACCATTTTCAGTGCAATTATTCACCATTTTCTAGTGAAATGCTCCTAGTTTGAAATAATTAAAATGCAAAATCAGTACAAAAGCTCCTAATTTACTATATTTACCATTTTCTCTTCCATTGAAATGGTAAATCAGTGCAATTATTTAAGTGTATTCCACCGTTTTATTGTAGGTTTGAATTTTGTGCCAAAGGATCGTGTCGGATATGTCGAATGATCAGAAAAAATCTTGTTTGATTGTGCATGGTATGAAATATACGACAATTTAATTAATTTTATGAAGTTATGTGTTGTTTAAATTGTTATTTATTAGTCTTTCCTGTTTGTTGAATATGTAGACCCAAATATTACAAATGTTGAAAACGTTCAAAAATGTGAAGTAAATGTCAGCTCACATTTTGAAACCAATATTATCTTTCGTTCAAAGAAAGAGCTAGTTGATTGGGTTCATCATGTTGGAAAAATATTGATTTTGTTGTTACTATAAATGCATCAGATAAGATTGTTGGGCGGCTAAAATCTCGTGCGTTGTTAGGTTGTGACAGAAATGACCACTATCGAGAGAATCAAAACAAAAAGGATTGGATGAAGAAGTGACTCCGTAGATCAACCTCCAAGCGTTGTGGATGTTTATTTTCTCTTAAGAGACAAAATGAAGCAAATGTTGAAGAATACAACTTTAGGTTATTTATGGAGTGTACAACCATGGTAGAATACATTTGGAAGTGCACACATATGCCGGTAGATTAGAGGTTGAGGAGGAAAAACTAGTCGAGCAGATATATCGAGCATATGTAAAATCATAGAAAATATTATCGGCGGTAAAATAAAAAAACATTGGAAACATCACAGTTATTCAAACAATTTACAATGCAAGAGCTAAGCTATACCTCCTAAAGTATCACCTTCGGGGCACCGTGAGCACCTCCCCTCCCGGAGTGATCGCGGACACCTTTTTGTGGCCGCGACCACTCGAGGAGGTGCTCGCGACCTCCTGGAGGAGAGGTTCTCGCGACCATTCTCTATAAATTGTTTTAGCAGATATAAAATTTAAAAATTACAAAAAGAATAGATAATTTTAAAAAAATATAAATTAAACATAATAATTTTATTTAAAATAAAGATAAAACGGAAAACAGGATGTCTTATATATAAAATAATAAAATAAATGTGTTGGAAAACGTAAGTCTTCCTCCAGCTAATTTTCCATTTTTTCAACTGGTCTCATATTCGATCGATCCCCGGGAGGTCGATCATAAAGCAGACGGGCTTCTCCGGCCGATTGGGTGGCTAACGGCGGCGCAGAGGAAAGGGATATGGCGATCGGTTGGATAAGGCGAATGGGCAGGGTCTTCGGGGCGTCTTTCCTCTGGCTCGTATCACTGATCTATTTCACTCAGGTCTTTTTTCCTTGCTTGGATAATTCTTCGTTAGGTTCACAGTCTTATTACTGGCTACTAGAAAGTCTTATTATTATTCTCTATAAATTAAGGTTGTGCTCCGTGTTACTGCTTATAAAGCTTTTCTTAGATGACTGTGGGATGGGGATTCCGACAACTAGCTCTCCTCCATATGGATATGTGGGGACCTGCCAGTACTCCTACAACTGCAGGGAAAAGGTATTATTTACTAATAATTGATGATTTGACCCACTACAATTGGATATACTTCTTGGAACAAAAATCAGAGGCATTTGACTACTTCCAAAACTTCAAGCTCAAAGTTAAAAATCAGTGCGAAAGAAAAAATAAAAGCAATTAGAACTGATAGGGGTGGAGAGTTCATCTCCTCCCACTTTTCTTCATTTTGTCAAAATGCATGAATTCACAGGGAGCTCTCCACACCAAGGACATCTCAACAGAGTGGAGTGGTTGAACGGCGGAACAGGACAGTGGTTGAAAGGGCAAGATCAATGCTGACCCACATGTCCTGCCCCAAATCACTATGGGGTGAAGCAACATCTACTGCAAATTATATACTCAATAGGGTTGTCACCAAGGCTCTCTTAAAGACAGCACCTCATGAAGTCCTCTTCAGCCGTAAGCCCCAGGTATCTCACTTACGTGTTTTCGGCTGCATTGCTTATGCACATAAAAATGGAAGTAGATACAAGCTTGAAGAATCAAGTGTAAAGTGTGCGCTGATTGGCTACAATAGTTAAAGTAAATGTTACATGCTGCTAGACCCTTCATCCAACAAACTCATACTCTCCCGAGATGCAACCTTCAATGAGGAGGTTGGTTGGAGTTGGGGCTCAGATTCTAGCACTGGTCTTCAATCCCTACAAGTGTCAGTTAAGTTGGACCTTCATCCAAACTCCCTCCAAGGCAATGCAGAAAATTAGGAACGCACAACCTTTGACAGTGACATTGAATCATCACTGTCCCATAAAACCCGCTCATTTAAAGAAATTTACCAGCAAGATGAATTTGCCCTTGCTGTGCTGTCACCAATTTCTTTTGAAGCAGCTGAAAAAGAGGAAGTATGGAGAAAGGCAATGAAAGACGAATTGGAGTCGATAGAAAGAAATAACGCCTGGTCTTTGGTTACTAGACCGGCCAATAAAGTTGTAATAGGCCTAAAGTGGGTCTACCAAGTAAAACAGAATGAGCATGGAGGGTTGTGAAGCATAAGGTTCGTCTCGTAGCAAATGGCTACTTTCAAAGGCCTGGAGAAGACTATAGTGAAACATTTGCTCCTGTGGCAAGAATGACCGCAATAAGGCTCATACTAGCCATTGCTACTCAATGCAATTATCATATCTATCATCTCGATGTAAAATCAGCCTTTCTCAATGGAGAATTAAGTGAAGAAGTGTTCGTCATCCAGCTACCTGGTTTTGAGCTCCCAGAGGAGAAGGAAAAGTCTACAAACTGCACAAGGCTCTATACGGTCTTAAGCAGACTCCAAGAGCTCGGCACACTAATATCGATAACTACCTAATCAGAGAAGGATTCATCAAAAGTCCAAGTGGGCCGACCCTGTATGTGAAGAAGAAAGGAAGAGAAAGGATAATACTTAGCCTCTATGTTGATGACCTCATTGTCACAGGGTCCCAATTGAGCCTCATACAACAGCTCAGAGATAAGATGAAGAGTGACTATGACATGACAGACTTGGGCCATCTCAAGCATTTCTTAGGGATGCAAATCAAGCGAACTCAAGGGAGCATGTTAATCTCTCAGAAACTTTATATCCTGTCCCTGTTAATAAAATTTCAAATGGAAAACTGCAACCCAGTCTATACCCCAATGTGCACATCCGAGAAATTGAAGAATAAAATAGAAGAGGAAGAAGGCACAGATAAAGAAGCTTATAGAAGTTTGATTGGCTCGCTGCTATTCCTCACCCATACCCACCCCGATATTGAAAATGTTGTGAATATTGTGGCAAGATTTGTGAGCAACCTGTCCAAAACCCACTTCCTTGCAACAAAACACATCCTTTGTAACCTATAGGGAACAAAAAGGTTTGGATTGTGTTTTAAAAGGGGAGAAGATTTCAATCTGATCGAGTATTCCGACTCGGATTGGGCAGGAAATCTTGAAGACCGCAAGAGTACAAGTGGTTTCATTTTCTTTGTAGGAAAGCCCTATCTCATGGAGCTCGAGGACGCAACCGTCTATCTCCCTCTCCACAACAGAAACAGATTGCATAGCTTTGAACTCAGCCGTTTGTGAAGCTATTTGGGTCCATAGGCTTAAGAAGGAGATAGAGATTGAAGAAGAAGAAGAAAAGGGCGTCAAGATCCATTGCGATAATACATCCACAATCTTACTCTCGAGGAACCCTGTCTATCATGCAAGGAGCAAGCATATAGACATCCGTTTTCACTTCATAAGAGAGGCATTAGAGAAGGAGGAGATTGATCTATGCTACTGCTCTACCAAAAATCAGATCGCCGACATTTTGACGAAGCCATTGCCGCGGGATACATTCAAGTAGCTAAGAAGCAGGCTAGGGATTTGCAAAAGTGCAGATTTAGGGGAAGGGTCGGGATAAATATGCACTTGGCTCAAAGCACTTTGTATTAAAATTAAGTAATAACTCTCATTAATGTAATTGCTTGTTAAACTTCTATCTACCCATTTAATATTGTATTCTGGAATAGTCCTAACCACGACTATAAATATGTATTGGGATATTTGAAATGAATTAAGCTTAATACTTAAAACTAAAGCCCATTTAAAACCCCACGTTTTTCCTTCCCATGCTTTCATATTTTCTTAACAAATACATCAGAAACTTTCAACGTTTTGGCCATGTACGTAGCAATTCAGGCCGCCCTCTCCCTTTATGCCAGCGGTCGCACTACCGGTTTGTCTCTCCGTAACATTATTCTCTTCGAGTTCATTCCAACTTATTGCTTAGCCTCACATTGTTTTATCGACATGTATTGTCCTCGATTCTTGTGATGGTGTGAGCCACACGGTTCTAATATACGAAGGATTCGTCCTTCCACATACCATACTTCGGTTGGATCTTGCCGGTCGGGATCTCACCGATGCCTTAATGAAGATTCTTACGAAGAGAGGTTACTCTTTCACAACAACTGCAGAGCGAGAAATCGTTTGGGATGTGAAGAAGCAGTTAGCGTATGTTGCCCTTGATTACAAGTAGGAGCTTGAGACAGCGAAGACCAGCTCATCTATGGAGAAGCAATTGCCTATCTTTAGTCATGATATCACTAATGCCTAAGTACATCATGTCTTTCCTTATAGTTTCATTCCAAGTCTTTATTGGTGTACCCCTCCCTCGTTTAATATGCATAGTGATTAGACTCTCACAACGCCTAATATGTGCCTCTAATGGTCTCATTTGTACGTGTCCAAACCATATTAATCGAGCTTCTCGCATCTTCTCTGCAATTGGTGCTACTCCTGTTTTATCCTGATACATTCATTCCTAATTTTATCCAGTCTCGTGTGTCCACACATCCACCTAAGCATTCTCATCTCCGCAACTCCCATTTTTTGCTCGTGTACACAATTCATTGCCCAACACTCATAACCATAGAGCATCGCTGGTCTAATTGCAGTACGGTAAAACTTGCCTTTAAGTTTTTAATGGTACTTTATGATCACATACGATCCCTGACGCGCCTCTCCACTTTAACCAACCCGCTTGGATTCTATGTGTCACATCTTTATCAATACCTCCATCATTTTGAACTATCGATCCAAGATATTTAAAACACTCACTACGAGAAATATCTTGATCACCCATCTTAATAACGAAGTCTTCTGTCCTTCTTGCACTGCTAAATTTAAGCTTCATATACTCTGTCTTTGTCATGCTCAACCTAAAACCCTTCTTTTCTAAAGTGTCTCGCCAAGATTTAAGTTTTGCGTTTACACCTTCGCGCGTCACATCGACCAAAATGATATCATTCGCAAACAATAAACATCAATGTATTGTTTGTTGGATATGTCCGGTGAGCTCATCTAAGATAAGGGTAAAGAGATAGGGGATTAAAGCTGAACCTTTATGTAAACCAACATTGATAGAAAATTCCTGTGTTAATCCTCCAGATGTCCTCACCCTTATCACTGAATTTGTATATATATCTTTGATTATGTCAATGTATGATACATTTACACCTTTCTTTTCTAAGACTTTTCATAAGATCTCTCTTGGAACTCTATCATAAGTTTTCTCAAGATCGATAAACAGCATATGCAAATCTTATTTTCTTTCTCGATAGTTGTCAATGAGTCTCCTCAAGTGATATATAGCTTCCATGGTCGACCGTCATGACATGAATCCAAATTGATTCTCCGAGATATTAGTCTCTCGATCGTCAATCGAATAATTAAGGTTTGCCGATCGAATGAACAAATAAATTAAGGCCCTTGCTCCGAGCACCATGAAGATTACGGTTGTTGCTCTGTCGGAATGAAAATACAGTGTCTAGATTGGTGGCTCCATTCTCGCATCACTGAGCACCTTTCAGCAAGTAAAACCATGTTCTTGTAGTATTTTACAATGTTATTGCTCGTTGAATATGTCGTTGTGTTTGACTCGAACATTCGTGAATTCATAGATGTGGATCTCCAAGGGAGAGTATGATGAATTTGGGCCCTCGATCGTCCACCGAAAGTGCTTCTGATTCCCCCATGGTTGGTTATATTTCTTCAGGTGGTATTTTATGTTCTTATCTGAATAATATTGTGAGCACCATTTGATTGAAGGTCTGAATTGACGAGGGTTATGATATTTTTTTCTGCAAAGATATATTTGTGCTTTAGATTTCATATTGCATGATTCTCATCCTCCTTGCTCTTATTTGTCTTATGAGCAAAAAAACTTTTAGCTGTCTTGATATTATCTCTATTCGAGCCAAATTCGTCTCCATAGTTTCCATCATAGTTAAAAACACGTTTTAATTACATGAATAAATGTTGTATGCTAAAATTATGGTGAATCTATATACCTAAATGCCTAAAAGAATCCATTTCATTTTTATCTTGAGTTAGCTCAGCCTTATCCAGACTCTACTCAATTCAAGCTCGACCTGACCTGGCCAGCGTTCATTAGAGCGAAAACTCTATCTGACTTACTCACAATTCTGATTTGTTTCTCTATATGTTAGATTGTGATCTTATTCCATCACAACCTTTTTACTATTTAGCGGGTCTACAGGTCGAGCTGCTTGGCTGCTGCATTATATATATATATCCTCTTATGGTGTAATGATCTGCACCATCATGGTTATTCATCTTGATCGTTTATTTCAAATCAAAACCGATCCTCTTCATGAAAAAACAATCATGATTATTGATTTAAAATAAAAAATACTAACACTCTTATTTTCGCTAGATCACGATAGTACCTCCGCTCAGATGGTCATGTAATGATGTGCACGGGCAGTCGGGCAAAGGTACTGTCATGACTTGAGTACTGTCGTAGTTGCACGGGGAGCTCGTGTACGGCACGGGGAGCCCGTGCATGGCATGTGGAGCTTTCATGGTCACCTTACTCAAAACTTGGGCTTGTGATGAATTGATGATACTGTGGTTGCTGACTGTTTCTATACATACGTTCTAATGAGGGAGTAATTTGTGCCCTCACAATTGGCCGCGTGGGATGCGCGGCTACGTCGTGGACACGGTTCGGCAAGCGGTGGCCGATCGCACGCTCCTTTTGGCCGTGCGGGATGCGCGTCCGTGGCTAGGCGGGCGGCGACCGACCGTGTGGTCGGCCGCTCACCCCACTTGGTCGCGCTGGACGCGCGGCCGTGGCCAGGCGTGTAACATCCCCAATCCTTCTAGACCCCCTGAAAGTGTTAGTGTAGGGGATGGCCACTAGGACCCCCTTAGGCTAAGGAATCCACTAGGTGCACACCAAGGGCACCCAAATCAACTTAGCCCAAGGTCACCCCTTAGGCCAATTGATCTTCAAGTCACCAAATTGACCTCACTCATAGTACCAGGGAATCACTAAGGGAACCCATTAGGAGGAGAATTGCACCTTGAAGTGAGCTAATTTCATAGAGTTGACCAAAGTCAACCTTAGGTCAACTTTGACCAAATCAAGGCAATTAAGGTTCAATCAACACCAAATGTTCAAATTGACTCCACCCATATACTCTAAATACTTTAAGGAACCTATTGGACCCAAAAGCCCCATCATGTGGTCAACCAATTGACCCAATTTGACCAAAGCTAACTGTAGGTCAACATAGACCAAATCAACTCAATTGTGATTCAATTGGCCACCTAATAATCAAATTGACCTAACACCCCTACTCCTAACCTAATTAGGAACACAATGGATCAAAAGACCCAACAATTGGTCAACCAATTGACCTAATTATTTGATCAAAGTCAACCCTAGCTCAATTTTGGTCAAATCCACCCTTATGGCTAAATTGACCCAAATGGGGCCACACCATGACCCAAGGACCATTGGAGAATGTCATGGGACCCATGACCACCAAGTGGGACCAGCCACATGCCATGTGGACCATGGTCAAAGTCAAAGTCAACATATTTGGGTTAAGCCCAAATGGAGAGACCTACCCACACACACTTGACCCAACCCAAGATCAATGGGCAGCTGATTGGGATGGCCCAACCTTGGGTTAGCCCAATTGAAATGAAAAAGGAGGAGAGAGAGGGAGGGAACAAAAGAGAAAAAGCAAAAAGCTCCCCCCCCCCTCCTTCCACACTCCACCTCCAATCAGCCTAGGGGCATGCCCTGATTGCTGGAGAGCTGGGCTTGAGCCAGAGGACAGTAGGAGGCAGCCGGTGGCAGGGGGATTGCTCGGCCAAGCTCCACCCGTGAGCTCCAAATGGGCACCTCCCCATACACTCTCCCACAGGTCATTCTGACCACTCCACAAGCTTCAGAAGAAGGAGAGTAGTCGAGCCAGCCTACTGGAGCAGAGCAAACCATGGAGAATCGTGATTGGGAGCAAGCTCGCCGGAGAAACCGAATCCATGGCGACCCGCCGGAGCACGCGTCACCGGGCACCACCAAGGGTTCGTTTCCACTCCTCTCCCCCCATGCTAGCTTCTTAGATCCCTTAGGCGAGACATCGGGCTCAATTGAGCCCGATCCCATGAGAGGAAACCCAAAATTTCGGAGGTTCTAGAGCATGTTAAATCTCGCCAGAAATGTCCCCTCCGGCGGCCTAGTCGCTGCCAAATGATAGCCCCCACCTCAACGGAGGTGGTGGTGGCGTTGGCCGGCCGGGGAGTTGGTCGGGTGGCTGGGAAACGGCCCCGCGAAACCGCCCAACGCAGGTTAATCACCGACGTCGGCTCATTGGGGACGATGGCTATCAGCCGTCGATCACGCGCCATGATTCGCGCTGATCCGCTATCCGCAACCCTATATGTTATATTAAACATTAAATGTTCATTTTCTGAATAAAGTGTAACCCGTTTTGATGTGAAAATTTAAGGGCCTTGGAGGCCTTATCTGGAAAAATGCCCAGATATAGAAACTGTAGATATGGAGGTCTATTTTCTATAGGACTTGAGTTCAGACCATTTGGAGTTGTCTAGATCCTTGTAGGGCACATATACTAGGACTGCGCCTAGACCTAAACAGATATTAAAAAGTAAACATCTCTTAGAATATAACTCCTATGGATATGAAATTTGAACCATAAGTGTATATCCCATAGTACTAACATGTCCCCCAAAATCATAATTTTTGGGGAACATTTACCTAGGGTTTTATTCAATATTCAATTAATCAAATATTTATGATTATTGAGGCTAGGTAGCTCAAAATGCCCCAAATTTTGGGTGGTATGATGCTCTTGTAGGGGTATACCTCAAGAGAGTCTTGGAAGCCTATGTGCATGTGGTGTGCACATAGCCTAGAAATCATGAAAAGGCATTTTTGGAATGCCTAGCTAGCCCTAATGGCTTGGGGAAAGACTGTGATATTTATCATGGTGGCTCACCATGTTGGTTAGTATCATCCTTGGGATGATGGGGATTTTTGGGCACAAAAATCCCCAAGATTTCATTTAATCAAATAAAGGTCATAAACTGTATTAATGAAATATAAGGGGTCAAATGTATCAGGAAAAATCCAATAATTTGTTATATGCTTAGGAAGGACATGAAACATCCCTGGAAAGTTTGGTGAAAATTATAGAGATGATTTATTTGGTAATTTTCCATTTATTGAAATTGTCACCTTTATGTAATTGTGAAATTTACATGATCACACCTTCATGGAAAAATCTATATCTTTTCCACATAGTATCTTAGGTCATTATAGTTCTATGGAAATTATTTGGGAATTTATGAATAAGCATATTTTTGTGAGTGATTTTATTTAGATATTTAGCTCACTGGAAAATAATTGGTAATATTATAAATATCTATTGGAAAAATCCCCAATTATGATTAGGCTCATGTTATTACCATATAATTCACTAGAAATTATATTGGAACCATTAGTTGATTAATTCTTGTATTTCATGAAGGATTGTATTAATTATGCTCATAAGGAGTTAATTCAAATTAATAGTATAATCAACTTGAAATTTTTTATTATTCTGGATTGACACTTACCATGATCATATTAAGCTATGGAAGTTTTCTTAGAATTTTGTGATGACTGTTGATAGCACATTTTCCTTATAATGACATTATGGTAAATACTCTTATGTATTTATTTAGGGAGTCATACAACCATATAACCTTGTGAAACTCTGCCCATACTTATAATTCAGTGATATATTCCTCTGGAAATTTTAATGGGCCATGTGGACTTAGATTTGTAGTACCTCATGAACAAAGTGGCATATGTTGCATTTTTAATTTATATTAATAAATGTCAAATTAATTTGGAAATTCTGAATTTTGGGCCATATCATATTTAGGTAAGTAGGAGCCTATGATAATTATATCTCAGACCCTGATGCTAAGTGTTTAGATGATCCCTTCTCTAAGAGCATAGATAGTTCAATAGTGGTCTACGTCTAGTAAAAACTGGATTTTTGGAGATTAGACTACTTAACTCATATGGGTCCTGATTTTAGGTGAATCTTATTATTTGGAGTTCATTGTGATTATAAGGATCCATGTGGAGTCACATTTGAGAGTAAGAGTAGAGGGGGAGTCCGTCTTATTGGACGAGGGTTGAGGTGTGTCTAACCCAATTGGGGGAGACGAGTGATGGGGTCTAAGCCTACCTTAAGTAATAAAGTAACTTGGAAAGTGAATTAAAAACCAACCACCAACCTAAATTAAATATCTTGAGAAAGGGGGATGTGGGCTTCAGCCCATTGTATTCCCTAATACCGTTGAGAGCCCTTCACGGGGTAGGGTATGCCGCGAGAAGTCCAAGATTCACCCTAAATCGATAATCATAACTAAAAGTAGGCAAGAGTAGCCTAAGTAGGGTGATAAAACATAAATGAATCTCCTCCCATGTGAGGGATGGAGCGGTTCGGAAAAGTGTAAGTCCTGCGAGCGGAAAGCTCGGGTGGACGTAATAACACTATGGAATTGTACAAGGAGGTGTTAGTCCTGCGAGCTGGAGGCTCGAGTGAATATGATAACACAAAGAGTTATATACTTAGTGGCAAGCCTTCGGTACTAGGCTAGTCGTCACACTGACATTAGTACGATGACTTAGGGGGTGGGGGTGAGTCTAGAGATCCAGGTTGGCTCGATGTCTGGAGGACATGTTTCATTTAAGACCCCTCACCAGGCTTGAAAGTCTGGTGGATTCCAGCAAGAGTACGCGAGAGCTCAAGAGGTGCACCTAGGACGTGTACAGAGGCGTACATGTGGTCTAGGCCAGGTAGTGTGCATACCCGCCTTGTGTTGGAGTGTGCCCGAACCCCCGTCACCGTGAGCCACGGCGGTGATACTCGAAAGGTTGGCTTCCTTTCAAACAAAGTGGGAACTACAGAGGTATGTGCACATAGAGTCGTGTGGGTGAGTTGCAATGCATGAAAACCATTATAACATCATAAACATACATAGCATAACATATGCACTCGCATACCCACATTAGATAAATTAGTGTGGGCTCTTTTATATGATCGGTTTCCTGGAAATCTTAACTTATAAGTTTGTATGAGCATTCATATAAGTTAAGGTACAATTCTGTGATGGTAGTTAGTTTTACCTTACTTGCGCTACGTTTACTCTTCATTTACCGCTCTTTACTGTTTTTACTGCTTACCTTTTATACATGCACTGCTAGCATAGTTGCTTTACTTTTCATATACATATATATATACATACTAGTTAGACTCCCCTATCACCTGCATTTGTTTACTGCTTGTTTTTCCTCCGCTTCATCCTCTCGCCCGGTACCTAGGAGTCGTTGGGGGAGTTGAGGTAGAAAACGACTTAGTCTTTATGACTAACGGCTGGATGTGGCATAACACCCAGGTCGACGGGGAGACGGACCAGCATACAGAGCAGTAGTTCGTGCAGCAGAACGAGGACATGGAGCATGAGCAGCCGATGCAGCGTACTTTGACCAGACATCAGGTGGATGTCAGTTTTGTAGCTTCCGCATAGGGTTTTGTAATATTGTGAGAGAGAGTTTTTATTATTTGGACTTGTACTAGGCATAAGCCCCTACTCTTTCTACTTTTTGTACTCATTGAGGACTTCATTTATTTCTTATATATATATGTGCTGAGTTATGTGGACTATGCTTTTCAGTCTTTCTTATTTCTCTTTAGCCTTGTGTGTGATTGTACTAGCCGACAGGATCGATGTCGAGCGATGATGGCTAACTCGGGTGTTGGCATCGTTGTAAGATGGCGGTCCTGGGCATAAGATCTGCCTTGCCCGAGTGAGTCAGGAAGGAGTGAGCCTTACAGAGAGGAAACACAGATCTTACAAGGCGAGCAGTGGTTGGCACGATGGTTGGCGCAGCGTATCGTGCGCGGTGGTTGGGAGTGGCGGTTAGCGCGGAGGTTGGTGCGACGGATCGCGCGCGGTGGTCGGCGCGGTGGTTTCGGCGTTAGTGGGGTTGACTTGGGTCAACCCACTTCCTCCACCAAAGGTGGTGGGTGATTTGGCTATTCACAGACCGGATTAGGGAGGCACTATCATTTCCCCCCAAATTCGCGGAGCCCGCTTCTCTTGGAAGAGGAGTACGAGAATTTTTCTTCCCAGTGTATGTGCTGAACCAGAGGAGCGAGTAATCCATTGCAGCCATGCCGGAGGTGAACAGTGTGGTGGAATCGCATAAGGAGGTGCATGGAAGAGACGGAACACGCGATCGTGCACGCTTTTGAGTAAGGTACGTGCGCTAGTGCTTGCGCATCCAAATACATTTGCATCCAAAGACTCAAAAATATGAAATATTAGACATATTTTGATAATGAAGTTCATATGGAGTTAATTTTAAAATAGGGTGAAGCATAACACGACTAACATAATGTAACGGTCTCCCCAGCATACAGCTCGCAAGGACGACCGCCGGCACCCCCAGCATCCAGCTCAAAAGGGTTCAGCCTAACCAAATGGGCTGCAGCCCATGCACCCCAACCCCTCTCTGTCCCACCACTGGGCACAGTGGGTTGTTGGAGACCGCAGTCCCCCTTTGATGAGAATTGAGCCAGTTAAGCGGCAGCGCGTGGACTTCCCAGGAGGTCACCCATCCCGTTGGTGATGAGAATCGAAAGAACTCCATAGTTAAGCGTGCTCGGGTTGGAGTAGTCACGGGATGGGTGACCTCCTGGGAAGTCCACGCGCTGCCGCTTAACTGGCTCAATTCTCATCAAAGGGGGACTGCGGTCTCCAACAACCCACTGTGCCCAGTGGTGGGACAGAGAGGGGTTGGGGTGCATGGGCTGCAGCCCATTTGGTTAGGCTGAACCCTTTCGAGCTGGATGCTGGGGGTGCCGGCGGTCGTCCTTGCGAGCTGTATGCTGGGGAGACCGTTACAAGAAAGTGCAATCTTGGTGAAAGGACTTTTTTGTAACGGTCTCCCCAGCATACAGCTCGCACACCTACATCAGCATTTATAAATTAGAGCCTACAACTCGCTAGACTTCACTAGTCTATATACCAACTACGAGCTTACCGCCCGCCAGACTACACTAGTCTTATATAAACTACGAGCTTACTGCTCGCTAGACTACATTAGTCCATTCTTATAACCCGAGCCTACCGCTCGCCGAACTATCCCAGTCCATTCTTATAACCCGAGCCTATCGCTCGCCGGACTATCCCAGTCCATTCTTATAAATAACGTCACGGTTCGGGATGGAAGTTAACTTGCCGAGTTCTCCTACTTAACTAGTCTCGTCTATGATTTAGTTGAACTTAGAAGCTTTATGGTTAACCTTGGACATCCGGAGGGTTACCCTGTGAGGGGCTCGCAGCGGTACTGGGAAGTGTGACGGGCTGACACCTCGTACTTCCTCTCCCCAAGGCACTTAATCTTGTTGGTATCTACCCCTTTTTACTTGATCCCCATTTTCCTCTCCACTTTCATTAAATCCCTAAGATGAGTTAATTTGGCACTTAGGAGTGGGGGAGTTCTTTTGAACTCCAACACCACCAATTGTGACCGGGTGCTGACTCTCCCGTCGCCACATTCTAATCTCGAGTTCCCTTCTTCACCGAGGAACTGCACACATTCAATTAGCATTCTCAACCTTTCTTGGACCCACACTCATATTCTTCGTCATCCATAAACCAGGGTTTGCCTTAGATACTTCTCGACTTTTCCCTCGAGTACTACCTTAAAATGGCTCCCCGGCTAAGGGCAGTTTTGCTTCCATACAATCGTTTAACACTGACGAGTTATGTGCGGGGCCCTTGTTGAGGTCTAATCTCCTTTTATATCACTGTAAACTCACACACCTATAGCTTGCTAGACGTGCCCCAATCCTTACTTCCCTAGATGCCCTTAGAGATGCTCTTCCAAGTGAACTGAGCCTTCATAATTACTAAAGAGAACAGTTCTACGTGTGGAGGTCAGTGGTGGTCTAAATCATATAAATCAGTTTTACTATTTGCAGACCAAAATAAGATTGAGCTAGATTCGACTCCTATGGTGCAATCTTGATCACATCGTATCCACATGAGTTCCAAATATTACCATAGGTTCGCCATGAGTAGTGATCTAACAACCATAAATCCTAATTTCATAAATTTTCTAGGGAACCTTTAATCATAGTTTCTATTTAAAATAGAAGATGGGCAAATAGAGATTTACATATCAAATATTAGATTATGATCTCAATAAACCGGGAAAATTACCATGATAAAACACTGGTCTAAAAATACCAGATCCTAAGTCTCATATTACTCCAAGGAGTATTTGCCCTTAATTATCATTTATTACCTTTGGTGTGCGTATAAGGGTTTACACCACAAGTGCTATGTTAAGACTTCAATAAATTCCGGGAAAACTATTATAGCACCATATTAGTCTAAAAGCACCATATTCTAAGTCTCATGACTGAAGTAAGGTATATTTATCTCTATTCATCCTTTAATACTTTGTTGCTAATTGTACCCCTATTTTCCCTATACTCTTGAGTCCAAAGTTTCAACTTGAAGCTCAGGGAAATCCACTCATACGTATGAGTTGGATTCTTAGCTAGAGGTGGTTGATATCACAATCATGGCATGAGCAAATCTTCAAGCGTTTGCATGAGTCCATATCACTAAGTGCACAAACTACACATTTATACATGTCTCACTAAAAGTGGTGCTGAGAGAGCTACGGGAATCCAAATGACATGAACTCAGTGGCATTTAAAGGTAACCTAAAGGGCTACAATACTTATGTTGATCATTTTCTCCAGAAACATATTTAACTTAGGTGAATTCAACTTGCAAGTGCTGTACAAAGTGTTTTACTTATCAAAAACAGTATTCTAGATATGCCACACCAAAAATGAAATTGAAGGAGCTACACTTATCCAAATGGCATGAAATCAGTGGCATTTGAAAGGTAACCTAAAGGGCTACAATATTTGTCTCTGCTCCTTTTTGCATATATGGCCTCTAAGGCCTTCAAAAATTACATGCAATCTGATTAAAATCCTAGGCAGAATTAAATATGGTTTGCCAATAGGCAAGATGAGCAGTCTTAGAAAAAAGGCTCTACAAGGAGCTATAGAGCTCCAAATCACTTGATCTCAAATCTTACAGAAAGTAGACCCATAGGGCTACAATTGTTATCTCTGGCAACTTTTCATGATATGGCCTCTAAGGCCTTCAAAATAGCATGCAAACTACATTAAAAATCTAGGCAGGATTGTGGTTTACTAATAGGCATTATGAGCAGTCCTAGAAAAATAGCTCTACATGGATCTGTAGAGCTCCAAATCACTTGATCTCAAATCTTACAGAAAGTAGACCCATAGGGCTACAATTGTTATCTCTGGCAACTGTTCATGATATGGCCTCTAAGGCCTTCAAAAATAGCATGCAAACTACATTAAAAATCTAGGCAGGATTGTGGTTTGCTAATAGGCATTATGAGCAGTCCTAGAAAAATGGCTCTACAAGGAGCTATAGAGCTCCAAATCACTTGATCTCAAATCCTACAGAAAGTAGACCCATAGGGCTACAATTGTTATCTCTGGCAACTTTTCATGATATGGCCTCTAAGGCCTTCAAAAATAGCATGCAAACTACATTAAAAATCTAGGCAGGATTGTGGTTTGCTAATAGGCATTATGAGCAGTCCTAGAAAAATGGCTCTACAAGGAGCTATAGAGCTCCAAATCACTTGATCTCAAATCCTACAGAAAGTAGACCCATAGGGCTACAATTGTTATCTCTGGCAACTTTTCATGATATGGCCTCTAAGGCCTTCAAAAATAGCATGCAAACTACATTAAAAATCTAGGCAGGATTGTGGTTTGCTAATAGGCATTATGAGCAGTCCTAGAAAAATGGCTCTACAAGGAGCTATAGAGCTCCAAATCACTTGATCTCAAATCCTACATAACGTAGACCCATAGGGATACAATTGTTATCTCTGGCAACTTTTCATGATATGGCTTCTAAGGCCTTCAAAAATAGCATGCAAACTACATTAAAAATCTAGGCAGGATTGTGGTTTGCTAATAGGCATTATGAGCAGTCCTAGAAAAATGGCTCTACAAGGAGCTATAGAGCTCCAAATCACTTGATCTCAAATCCTACAGAAAGTAGACCCATAGGGCTACAATTGTTATCTCTGGTAACTTTTCATGATATGGCCTCTAAGGCCTTCAAAAATAGCATGCAAACTACATTAAAAATCTAGGCAGGATTGTGGTTTGCTAATAGGCATTATGAGCAGTCCTAGAAAAATGGCTCTAAAAGGAGCTATAGAGCTCCAAATCACTTGATCTTAAATCCTACAGAAAGTAGACCCATAGGGCTACAATTGTTATCTCTGGCAACTTTTCATGATATGGCCTCTAAGGCCTTCAAAAATAGCATGCAAACTACATTAAAAATCTAGGCAGGATTGTGGTTTGCTAATAGGCATTATGAGCAGTCCTAGAAAAATGGCTCTACAAGGAGCTATAGAGATCCAAATCACTTGATCTCAAATCATACAGAAAGTAGACCCATAGGGATACAATTGTTATCTCTGGCAACTTTTCATGATATGGCCTCTAAGGCCTTCAAAAATAGCATGCAAACTACATTAAAAATCTAGGCAGGATTGTGGTTTACTAATAGGCATTATGAGCAGTCCCGATCTATATGTCATTAAAAATGACCGAGCTTGGTACAAGGAAGGCAGGGACCTGGCGAGTATCTCGCCTGAGGGGGTCAACCTCATCCAAAAGTTCCTCTTTCTTGTACCCATGCGGGTCTATTTATAGACAAATCCTAAGGGGTAGTTGTTATTAATTTGCTTCGGATTGTTATATATATTATTATATATATATTATATATATAGAAAAGATATAAATATATATAGAGGAGAAAACTGCCACTTTAATTCTTTCAACCGTAAAAACTGGAGCCGCATACTTTGAAGAAATGAGAAACTGCCAGGAAAAAATTAGATAACCGTCTGTTTGGAGAAACCGCAAGGGACAATAAAACAAAGAAAAGCCTGTAGCCTTTTTTTAGATATCGTAGCCTGACAGAAGTTTTCGGCTTGCTGTTTTTGGAGTGCCGCCTGGGAGAAGATCACCTACAGCCCTTCCTCTCTCTCTTCCGTTTCTCTCTCTCTCGTGCGACAGAGAGGCCGCCGGCCTCGTGGAGTTCACCGTTGGAGAGGAGGTGTTGCCGGCCTTGGAAGTGAGCCTCCGGCGTTGGAGAGGGAGTCGTCGTCGGGCTTGGCGGAGGTCACCGTAGACGTTGAAGGCGTGCGCGAGTGCAGTTAGCCTTGACGGCGTTTTGATCTCGGTGGTGGCGTTTGTCTCCGGTGGCGGCGTTGGTCTCCGGTGGTGGTTCCGGTTGAACATCGGAGATTGACGTTGAAGGTTCCGACGAAGCTTGTGCGTCCGTTAGTCGGATTGCAGTCCAGATTTCTACACTCACGCGGATCGTGCGCGTCCGACGCATCCACGGTGTTCCACCGGACGGTCTATTTCTTCACTTGTTACTTCCTTGTAATTGCTTTTATATAAATATATACTTGTGATTGTGCGCCGGCGGGTTTGCCGCGCGCAGTTTTTGTCTATATTGTATTCTTGTTTCTGCAATTTTATAGCAGTGCACTGTGATTTGCACCTGATTTCCCAACAAGTGGTATCAAAGCCAGGTTCAGTAGACGACCGTAATTGGACGTTCTAGGAAGGGTTTGACTGCGGTGGTGAACGACTAGGTCCTCTTCCAACTCTTTCAGATCCGACCTTTGAACAAATCAGGTCTTCTAGTTTACTGAGGGAAGCTATGGCAGAGAAGAATTCAGTGTTGGCAAGGTATTCAGTGGAGAAGTTTGACGGCAGCGGGAACTTTCGCCTATGGCAGATTCGGGTCAAGGATATGCTGGTTGAGCAGGGGTTGATCCAAGTGCTGCGGGGGCGTGATTCTTTGCCCGATCCGGTGAAGGATTCTGAGTGGACTGAGATGGATGAGCGCGCAACTAGCGCTATTCGGATGTGCGTCGACGACAAGGTGTTGTTCAACATCGGTATTGAAGAGTCCGCTGTCACGTTGTGGGAGAAGCTTGTAGGACTCTACATGAGCAAGTCGTTGACCGCGAGGCTGTTACTGAAGCAGAGATTGTACGGCCTGAAGATGCAGGAGGGTGGTAACCTGCAGGAACACTTCAATGTGTTCAATGGACTTCTTAGCCAGCTGCATGTAGCCCTGCAAGTTGAGTCGAGCCGGCTCGAAAAAAGCTCGACTCGAGCTCGAACCAGTTGAGCTCGAGCTCGAGCTCGATTTCGAGCCGAGCTCGAGCTCGATTACTCTTGTTCATGAGCTCGCGAGCCGGATCGCGAGCTTTTTTTGGGGTATTTTTTTTTTAAAATATATATAAATAAAAATAAAAATGGGTTCATGAGCAAAAAGCTCGCGAGCAGCTCGAGCTTGACTCGAGCTCGCGAGCTCGAAAGCTCGAGCTCAATATACTGGTCTCGAGCTCGAGCTCGAGCCAAGCAGGGTGAGCTCGACAAGCTCGATCTCGAGCTCGAAATATTTAGCTCGAGCTCGAGCTCGACTCGTTTACACCCCTAGCTGCATGTGGTTGGTTGAAGGTGGAGGAAGAAGACAAGGCCCTCTTGCTTCTTCTCTCGCTCCCGGCGTCGTTCAGGCATATGAAGACTACGATATTGTATGGGAAGGATACAGTAGACGTGGAGCAGATTACATCTGCGTTACTGTCCAGTCAGATGTTGTCGGACCCCGCTCCTGAGGGTGAGCATGTTTTGGCAGTAGATGGACGAGGGAGGCAGTTCGAGAAGGGATCTGGGAGTGCACATGCCAGATCAGCCTCGAGGAAGGTTGTGAAGTGTTACCACTGCGGGCAGAGAGGCCATATCAGGAGGCTTTGTCCACAACGTGCGCAGGGTTCTGGGGACGCCCAGAGATTGGACATAGCAGGGGTAGCCTTTGCAGATGATAGTGATGTTCTTGTCATCATTGAGAGTTGATGCTACTCTGATAGCTGGATTTTGGATTAGGGTGCATCGCAGCATGTTTGCTCAGATGCAGGGATGTTTAGTTCTCTGGAGGTGACGACTGGGTTGGTCTATCTTGGTGACGGCTCAGTATGTGAGGTCACGGGGACAGGGACTGTGGACATTCGGACGCATGACGGAGCAGTGCGCAGGCTTGAGCGGGTACACCTGGTACCTAAGCTGCGCAGGAATCTGATATCGTTGGGCAGATTGGACTCCGGTGGGTGCAGCTTTGCATCGAGAGGTGGAGTTCTGACGGTGAGGCGAGGGCGCACCGTGCTCATGCGAGCTGAGCAGCGCGGTAGTCTGTACCGGCTGATGGGGACCACGGTGCGAGGTGGTGTGCCCATGATTTCTGCGGCCGACAGGGTGGATGGTCGAGGTGGTGCAGGGGATCGCCTTCTGGTAGTCTGACTAGGCGAGTCAGATTCAGCGATCCGGTTGCGTCGACATTCAGGGGTTGAGCCCGAGCAGAGATGAGTCGACTGGAGCAGGTCTGCTGACGCCTCAGGACTTTGAGGTGGTGCTGCGCGCAGTGTTGTTTCGCACAGTTGGTGCTTCGTGCAGGGAGTGCTTCGTACAGCTGGTGGCTCCGGATCCCGAACCAAGGTGGTGGATTGTTATTAATTTGGTTCGGATTGTTATATATATTATTATATATATATATTATATATATATAAGATATAAATATATATAGAGGAGAAAACTGCCACTTTAATTCTTTCAACCGTGAAAACTGGAGCCGCATACTTTGAAGAAATGAGAAACTGCCAGGAAGAAATTAGATAACCGCCTGTTTGGAGAAACCGCAAGGGACAATAAAACAAAGAAAAGCCTGTAGCCTTTTTTAGATATCGTAGCCTGACAGAAGTTTTCGGCCTGCTGTTTTTGGAGTGCCGCCTGGGAGAAGATCACCTCCAGCCCTTCCTCTCTCTCTCTTCCGTTTCTCTCTCTCTCGTGCGACAGAGAGGCCGCCGACTCGTGGAGTTCACCGTTGGAGAGGAGGTGTTGCCGGCCTTGGATGTGAGCCTCCGGCGTTGGAGAGGGAGTCGTCGCCGGGCTTGGCGGAGGTCGCCGTAGACGTTGAAGGCGTGCGCGAGTGCAGTTAGCCTTGACGGCGTTTTGATCTCGGTGGTGGCGTTTGTCTCCGGTGGCGGCGTTGGTCTCCGGTGGTGGTTGCGGTTGAACGTCGGAGATTGACGCTGAAGGTTCTGATGAACCTTGTGCGTCCGTTAGTCGGATTGCAGTCCAGATTTCTACACTCACGCGGATCGCGCGCGTCCGACGCATCCGCGGTGTTCCACCGGACGGTCTATTTCTTCACTTGTTACTTCCTTGTTATTGCTTTTATATAAATATATACTTGTGATTGTGCGCCGGCGGGTTTGCCGCGCGCAGTTTTTGCCTATATTGTATTCTTGTTTCCTGCAATTTTATAGCAGTGCACTGTGGTTTGCACCTGATTTCCCAACAGTAGTTACCTGACCATACTCGCTCATACTCGCCTCTGCTCGCCCCTTGCTCGCCAAGCTCTCCCCTTGCTCGCCAAGGTCGCCCCTTGCTTGCCATACTCGCCCCTTGCTCGCCAAGGTCGCCCCTTGCTCGTCATACTCGCCCCTTGCTCTCCATACTCGCCCCTTGCTCGCCAAGGTCGCCACTTGCTCGCCAAGGTCGCCCCTTGCAAGGTCTACGAATAGGCGTCTCCTTAGGCCTTTCTGATCTCGACAAATTACGGGTGGTACAGGTAGGATGTGCAACAAGTGAACAAAGTCACACCTTTCTATATACAGAGATGATAGAGCATGAAATTATTTTCAGATTAGTGGAAATAATGAACAAAAGTTTTCTTTTAGGATCCGTTCGTTAGGCATGATCAATTATATATAGTGCTGATTAGTGAAGTAAAATATGACTGATCCAAAAAGAGACGTTAGAGGGTTGGTGCCCAAACTCAAGTTAGTTTGAATCGGAGGGCGAAGACTGTGAGCAATACCTGGAGTGCGCTGGAGAGTAAGGGGGAGTGCGACAGCGAAACCTAAGGCGTCGAAGAGAAGGGTACACTAGCTCAGGCCAGGCTTACTAAACCTAAACCCTCAGGCAGGGCTTACTCCTAGCGAGATCGAAGCGAAGGGCCTTCAACAAAGCTTCACCGGCATAAGCGAGGAGGACCATATGCCAATGGCGGGCGGTGGTGAGTGAACCCTAGCTTCCGCCTCTCCGCTAGTGGCTCCAGTTGCGCGCTGGTTTTGCTTCCGTAGGCTTCGATCCAAATTAGGGCACGATCGAGCTGCATAAGAGAAAATAAGAGCGCAAAAAAAGCCTTATATTTTAATTATTATGTTATAACCTATGACTACGTTTTTCTTGAAATCCCCGCAATTAACGTTTTTCTAAAAGCGCCGCAACAGATATAAATTTACAATGATGTTTTGAAAAACGCCGCAAAAAACTGTCGTGGGCGCTTCTTCTTGTAGTGTGAGAGACAGCCCGACCTAGGATGTTTCTCTTTCTGGGGTTGCGAGCAGTGGGTGTGTTGTCGGTCGGGGCACTGTCGGGGCTGCTGTACTGTCGTGATGGCGGAGATGAACAGTAATACATGTCAATGGGTCATTCATATTTTATGTTTCCGGTAAATGCTCTTGCATCTTTCCTCCCCCCATCCCCCGCTTCCGCGCATGAACAGTGTCGTGTTTCCAATCGTCTGCGATCAATTGACGATCAACAATGAGGTGCCTATCTGTGATTGCCTTAGATTTTTTTATTTTTTATTTTTTTGGTTTTCTGAAGATCCGATCGGCGATCAGACCCGATCTAGGATAAATGTTTATTTTTTTGGTTTTCTTGATCAAACACTACTTTATTATTATTATTTTCTTAATATTACAAGTGATTGGCACGGGCTCCGTCCCTCCGGCTACGACATTACTCAGCGCGACGATGCTCCCGCCGCTCGCAAACCCCCTGAGCAGTATACTCTGTCTGTTGTTTATTTTTTTCTGTGTGCACGAGAGTTTGCGAGCGGCGGGAACAATACATTTTTTATTGTAGGTAAGAAATTTTGACTATATGAGAGCAATTTTTTTTAAAATTAAAGAAAACACATAAATTAAAGAAATTGAAAATTTTATAATAAAGTGATAAAATATGAAAGTTCAATGTTTCACCAAATGCTATTTTCCCTTTTAATATAATAATTATTGATGGGATCCCCAAACAATAATTCGGTCGAACCGAGGATTTTTTGCCTCGAACTCAACCGGCTCGCTAATACAATTTCAGTGGGCTCATTCTAGCACAATTCCGAGTCCGATTAGTCTTCCAAACGGACGCCGGAACGCACCATAGGATGTGGATAGTGAAATCCCCAACCATGAGGTGTGAGTAGTAAAATCCCCCACCTTGGAGTGCGAATAGTAAAATGCCCATCATGGAGGGGCGAATAGTAAAATCTCCCACCAAGGGGTGCGAATAGTAGAATCCCCATCACGGGGTGCGAATAGTAAATCCCCCCATGATGGGGATGCGCGGAGTAAAATCCTCCATCATAGGTGTGTGCATAGTAAAATCTCACTATTTGGTGCGAATAGTAAAATCCCCATAATGTGAGTGTGAATTGTAAAATCCCCCATCACAGGGGTGCGAATAATAAAATCCCTCATCATGGGAGCAAATAGTAAAATCCTCATCATGGGGTGCGAATAGTAAAATTCGCATCATGGGGTGTGAATAGTAAAATCACCCATCTTGAGAGTGCGCATAGTAAAATCCCTCATTATTGGGGTGCGCATAGTAAAATCCTCCATCATAGAGGTGCGCATTGTAAAATATCTCATCATGGGAGTGCGGATAGTAAAACCTTCTATCATGAGTGTGCGGATAGCACACCCCTAGCGATATAATTACCAAATCGCCACTCTCAGAATCTATAAAAGAGGCCCAGATCCCTCATTTGAAGGGACCTTGTCTTATACGCCTGAGAGAGCTCCAGAGTCTTCCTTCGATGATCTCTCTGAGTTCTCCTTCGGCGTTTGAAGATCCCTTCGAAGATCTCTTTCGGTGATCGAATATCTCCTTCTACGCTCGAAGATCTCATTCGGGGCTTGAAGATCCCTTCGAAGATCTTCTTCAAAGCTTGAAGATTCCTTCGAAGATCACCTTCGCCGCTCGAAGATCTCCTGCGGAGCTTGAAGATCTCTTTCGACGCTCGAAGATTTCCTTCGGCGTTCAAAGATCTCCTTCGGAGTTCGAAGATCCCTTAAAGATTGCTCGAAGTCCTCCTTCATAGTTCTAAGATCCTTTGAAGTTTGCTCGAAGATCTCCTTCGGCCTTTAAAAATTCCTTCGGAGCTTCGAAGATCTCCTTCGCTCCTCAAAGGTCCCCTCGAAGACAGCTAGAGGACCACATCCAGCTCCGTCCTTCGAGCCTAGAGCCCCGTCACCGCATTCATTATTCCGGATTTCTTTTGAGCACGCTCAACACCGCTCCACTCCAAGCGACATCCGCGGTCCAGAAGAATCATTGTAGATAACTTTTCTAACCCTCCAAAGAATAGTGGAACTTTGTCAGCAACGATCCGTCTCCGTGTTTTTTTCCCATTTTTCGAGGTTTTTCTACATCAAAAGCTTCTTTATCAGCTGTTGGTTTTCTCTGCGACTGTTTGCGCGCTCGGCTTACTCTCGAATTGAGACCGTTCAATTCGTCCGGTCCATAAAAGTGTGAGTGACCCGCAAAAAGTAAACTATACCCCCTCCACTCGGCTTTTCCGGTCTACAATTAGCGTGCGGTGATAATTAAACCCCCAACCTCTTCTCAACATTCTCACATACAAGAAAAGCCGAGCGGCAGTGATACAAGGGCACAAGCTAGGCACAGAGTTCTCCTTATCAGACTACTCATCTACATGCAAACCCACTCAAGAATTGGACAAAAATAATATGCCACAGTGTGGATACAAATTCGGGCCAGGGCTCCTGAGAAACAAGCAAACTTTACGCGGAATTTGCTTCATGAATTCCGGAGAAATTTGAATTCAGGAGAAATTTGAATTCAGGAGAAATTTGAATTCAGGAGAAATTCACACGCCGAGAAGACTGGACCACTGAATATGAAAATAAGATAAAAGTGAACGAATGTAGGAATATATGTATGAATATGAATAAATAATATTCTATGACTTTGATAGTTTGATTAACTACCATATATATATATAATCAAAGGGAACACATTAATACATTTTACACTGACTGGTGCAGCAAATCAAACTATACACATACACCAGTAATAATATTGGGGGGCCCTGTGACTTGCATGAAAAGCAACCAGCGAGAACAGCGAGATGTTTAATTAAAATTTTTACACAGAGAGTCGGAAATACCCTTAGACTTCGTTCGTTTGATAGGAAATGAGATGCATGCGAAATTGGAATTGGAGTCAATTTCAATTCTACTGTTCGGCCGAATGCATGAATTATGTCATACGAATTGGAATTAGTAATTTCACTTTCAACTGCATAATAGAATTCAGTCGATGAAATTGATATGTACACGCACATACACAAACACAAGCACACAAGCACGCACACATACACACACATTCACATCATACAAAAATGCCTAGACATTCTTACTCATAAATTATTCTATGTTCTAGAGAAGTTGATTTAGCATGTTGGCAAACATCCCAAATAAATGAAAATGAAAGCAAAGTTTCTAATCAATCTCTGCATCTACAACATATTTCTGCTATTAATTCACTGCCCTGTAACAACCCTGAATAATTTTTGCAGAACAATGGAATCAATATATGGAAGATTGAAAGAGAAAAAAATTTTAGTTTTAGTTCAATTGGACAACTAAGGCTCGGTTTGGGGAGACTTATTTTCACCGGTCAAGCGGTTACGACCGAATTAAGGTCCGGTTCATGCGGTCGTAACCGCTTGACCGGTGAAAATAAGTCCCCCCAAACGGAGCCTAAGTGTAGCGGGTTACTGACCCATATTAGTGGTTAATACCCATATTAGGGGTATGGTTGTAATTAGATGATTGATTAAATATTTTACATTGTATGTAGGCTATAAATAGGGAGTTATGATTGTAATCTGGACAAGGAAAAATCAATAAGGGTCCGTTCGTTTCGACGGAATTGGCTTTCTGGAATTGGCATTGACGATTAGAAATTCAATTCAAGTGTTCGGCGCAACGAAATTTACGAGGATATTGGCTTTTATATGAAAACCCATGGCTTTGACTTTGAACTAAAAAATCAAATCGCCAATTCTTACCTCCACCCACGAGTTTTCCGCATAATCGAGTGTTTTTGCCAGAGTTTTTCGGCCTACGCGAGTGTTTTCCTGCCGGGAGTGGGTTTTTTCGGCCGGGCGCGTGTTTTTCGATCGGCGCGATTTTTTCACTCGGACATTTATTTTTTGCCCAGGCTAGCGTTTTTCGCCCGGGCGCACGTTTTTCGGTCGGCCGGGCAATTTTCACCCGGGCGTGCTTTTTTCGGTCGACCGTGAGTTTTTCGGCTTACGTGCGTGTTTTCCTGCCGGGAGTGTTTTGCTCGGGCGCATTTTTTTTACCCGGCCGCTCTTTTTTCGCTCGAACGCGATTTTTCCGCCCGAACGCGATTTTTCCGGTCGAACGTGATTTTTCCGGTCGGAAGCGAATTTTCTGGCCGGGCGCGATATATTTTTCTCGGACGCGATTTTTTCTCCCGAGCGCGTTTTTTTCTCTCGTGCGCGTTTTTTTTGCCGGGCACGATTTTTACGCCCGGGCGCAGTATTTTCCCCCGGGCGAGATTATTTCCCCCGGGGGCGTTTATTTCGCCTGGCCACGCCCGATCGCATTTTTTTCGACAATTATTTCGCCCGATCGCGTTTTTTCCCCCGGGGCAAAAAATAAGATTTTTCCCCGGGGCGCGTTTTTTTCGCCTGGGAAAAATCACGCTCGGACGAGAAAAATGCGCCCGGGTGAAAAAAAACGCGCCACGATGAAAAAGCGCGACCGAGCGAAAAAAACGCGCCCGAGCGGAAAAAACGCGCCCGGGCGAAAAAAATGCGCCCTGGCGAAAAAAAACGCGCCCGGGCGAAAAAACGCGCCCGGGCGAAAAAAATGCGCCCGGGCGAAAAAAACGCGCCCGGGCGAAAAAAACACGCCCGGGCGAAATAAACGCGCCCGGGCGAAATAAACGCGCCCGGGCGAAATAAACGCGCCCGGGCGAAAAAAACGCGCCCGGGCGAAAAAAACGCGATCGGGCGAAAAAATCGCGCCCGGGCGAAAAAAAATGCGACCGGGCGAAAAAAACGCGGCCGGGCGAAAAAAATGCGACCGAGCGAAAAAAAAACGCGCCCGGACGAAAAATTCACGCCCGGGCAAAAAAAACGTGGCCTAGCGAAAAAAAACGCGCGCGCCCGGGCGAGGGTTTTTCGCCCGGAAAAAAAGTGCGCGCCTGGGCGAAAATATTGCACTTGGGCGAAAAATGCGCGTCGTAAAACATATTTTGCAATTTAATGCGTTCGGCGCTAACGCATATTTTGAGTTTTATAAAATTATTGTATAATGTCAATTCCAATACCAATTCCATTATTCAGCCGAACAACTTTTGTGCCTCAATTCCAATTCTGTTGACTGAATTCAATCTTACAGCCGAACAACAAAATTGGAATTCTGTACAGAGCCAATTCATGTAGTTATTGGTTTTCGTCGAAAAGTCAATTCCAGAAAGCTAATTCCGTTCAAAAGAACGGACCCTAAGAGGAAATCATCTTAGCCAGGCCCAGGCTCTTTCAATTTCATAACATAACTCCAATATAATTCAAATACAAGACAAAGGGCTATATATATCCCCGCATAATGGAAAATACATAAATATGACAAAATGTAAATTAAACATTCAACATAACATCTCCAAGTGTAATGGTCACTCCATCCAGTTGTCTCATGCTCTGGTTGGTTTTCTTCAAGAGTAGACCCGCTAAGTCGCGTCAGCTCCTTCGAGACTCTCCCCTTCCACCTCCAATCAATACCCCCGGTCTTGAAAATTTGCCTTGTTCTCAAAACAAAATTCCGAAAATTGACGGCGGAATTCGTTACTGTGCCACCAAGTCGCATCAAAGGAAGGCCGTTGTTGTCATGAAACCAACACCTGCTCCCAGTCGGTTGCCGCATCCATCTTGCGGTCCAGGATGACTTCAGGAAAGTGGAGAATGGAGCCATCTGAGCCGAGATTTGGGGGTAAGGTCTCCTTGACAGCGTGGTCGCCTACCACCCGTTTGAGTTGAGAGACGTGGAAGACCAGATGGATTCGACTGTGGGTCGGAAGGTGGAGGTGGTAGGCCACCTCGCCAATGCGATCAATCACCTCAAAAGGACCATAAAACCGGGCAAACAATTTGGGATTGATGTGGTGTGCCACCGAGGATTGACGATAAGACAGAGCTTGGCGAAAACCGAATCGCCCACCTGAAATTGGACGTGGCTTCGGCGTTCGTTGGCTTGATGGAGCATCTTTTGTTGAGCTGCATGGAGGCGGGTCTTCAGAATCTGGAGGGTGTCATCCTGTATTATGAGTAGCTCCCACACTACCCCCTCGTGGCACTCGCTAGGAAGATCTGGAGGATGGTGGGCGGCGGCCAACCATAAATGGCTTTAAAAGGATTTATGCCGGCGGAGTGGTGGAAGTATGTGTTGTAAGAGAACTCCGTACAGCCCAACCACTTACTCCAATCCCGCGTTCGGTCTGAAGTAAAGCAACGTAAATATGTCTCCAAACAACAGTTCAAAATCTTTGACTGGTCGTTCTTCTGCGGATGGTATGTCGAGCTCATTTGAAGATGTGTCCCCTGCAGTTTGAACATCTCTTGACAAAAAGGCGCTCATGAATATCGTGTCTCAAGCATTGACAATCGAGCGAGGAAAGTCGTGGAGGCGCACCACCCCGTCCAGGAAGGCTTCGGCCACCACCGGTGCCGTGAATGGGTGTCGCAATGGAAGAAAGTGGTCGTACTTTGAGAGGTTGTCCACCACGACAAAGATGCAGCCATAAAGTGCTCAGGTTCCAAAAATGCTTTGGACATGTTGGAACGAGGCATAGAGCAGTTGAGTGTACAAGCAAATGATATAATGCGGGCAGTTGAGCAATTGAATGTTAATTCCTCCAAAGTTACTTCTGATCATTGTACACACATAAAACCTCCTCCAATAAAGAGTGGTGGTCAAAGAAGAAGGATTAAAAGCGTCCTAGAACGAGCTACTAAAAGAAGATCATATAAAAATATCTGAAATTCTACTTCATCATCTGCAGCTGTCGAGCATGAAATTCATGGGATTGAATCACAACCTGAACAAGTTGGACATCAGACTGGCTTTATGGGTTTATTAAATCAAGTATCTATTGGTTCGCAAGATGTTTCAAGGAGACTAAATTTTTGATCTTTTCTTCTTCGTTAGATTTGCTGTAATTTTTTGTTTCTTTAAATATTGTCATGGACATTGGGGTTCATCAATGCTGATTACATGGCTGAATGTCTAGTTGTATTTGTATCATTTGGTAAATTCGTAAATTGCAGCTTTTAAACCACCCCCCGCACATTAATTTCTCTTCTTAAAACAATAAATTCTCTTTACATGTGTCCAAGAATTTCAATAGGGGGAGGCAAAAGAGGCGAAGAGATGGCCGGCAAGGCCGGTAGAACAGGGGTCGGTGGTGCTATGACGGGTCGCGGCGGGGTGCTGTCAGGGGAGAAAACCACGGGCCGACTGATGGGTCCACACGGTTTCCCAAACTGGGCTAGGCTCGATGGAACGAGCAACGGGCGGATCGAAAAGAAATGGCAGACGTGCGAGGGCAGATGAATTGGGCTCGAAAAAGGCCTCTCTTCTCAGCAAGGACGACACATGCGGGTGATTAAGCGGATTCGATCAGTAAGAATCTCGTGAGGAGCGAGCAGGCGTCGCTGGTAGGGTCGCCGAAAGGGGAGATTGATGGAGGTTTCAATTGTGGCTGGGAACGACAGGACAAAAACAGAACGACGAGAGTGTTGTTGCTTCCCCTTGACAAGTGCGTCGTTTACCAAATAGATGTCTTCGTCGACGGAGATAGGGACCGTGAAGGCGCTGGAGACGACATATGCAGTGAGCGGACACATCGACCGTGCTGAGAGGCGTCATCGTGCTTGTTGGAGATGACACAAATGTTGTTCTGCTCGACTACTGGCGCAGAGGCCGCTGCACGCTTGAGGGAACCGAAGAAGCAGGGCGGATCAAAATGACTGCGGCTTCGTAGAAGGGCAGCCAGACGTTGTCTTCCTCAAGTTTAAAAAAAAAACTAAAGACCTCCATCTTATCAGAGTCATTTCTCTCTCATCCGGCCACCGTTTTTGACGTGTAAGTAGTTAAAATTCATTGCCTCGATGAGAGGAATCCAAATTCACAAATGATTTTGCGAAATTCTTAAGGGAGCTCAGGCCCCTACCGGCCCTCCCTTAGATCCGCCCATGAGTACGTGGTGATAATGTCCTATCGTTGGTCGATATTTCCATCAAAATATTTTTTGGCACATATATTAACTCCGACAGCCCACAAGGACTTGTTATATTATAAAGGAGATCTAATATTTGATGAAATATTGTGTATTCTGGTTTTACCCTTAATTTTTAGAAAAAAATTTACGTGAGTTACTCTCACCTAAGATCATGGTGAGAGGAGCACATCTAAGCCGCTGTTTCTCCATGATTGATCGAAATACTGCTATATTTTTGAATTAAAAATACTGTCAGTATTCTTAGATAGCAGATCCGCCGTAGAATCTGCGATCATACGACTGTATTTATTCTCCACCTAGAACTAAGTGAGAGAACACACCTAAAAATTTCTCTTATTTTTGAGAGAGAGAGAGAGAGAGAGATGTAGCTTACGTTGAAGCAACTTTTTCTAGAGTAAATGTTTGAGATAAATTGGTGATCACCAGAGAGGGATTCAGTAAATAAAATACTACCTGCAAATTAAAAGAGAAAAATAAGTTATTAATATTTTTATTATAATTCATATATCTTACTATATAATGGAAGATGAGCTTTTGGTGTAACATTTATTATACTAATTTTACCTCTTTTTTTTTAATTTCTATATTTGACAGATTAAAAAAAACGTCAACGGCCCCACGAGTAAAATCGTTGCAAGAAGGGGGTAATTAAAAAATGCGGAATTATCAAATTCTTAAAAAAAGTCACAATTATATTAATTTGAGAAGAATTGTTTTGTAATTTTATATTAATTTCTCGACGTGGGATTATTCTTCTCACATTATTCATGTGCTTTCTCGCTTCTTCGCCGAAAAAACCAATGAAATCCGTGGCTACGAAGGATCCAACCCCGGCCACCAGAAGCATCTTCAAAACTGGAATCCATGCCGCGACGAAAAGCATAAATATATCCATATCCTCTCTGCAAATGTATATATAAATAGAAATATTTATATATATGAATTAATCAACAGATTAAAATTTTCTATATATCTACTAAAATAACTAGACATGGTCCGTTTGGCGCGGCGTTTTTTTCCGGTGAGTTTGGACAAAAACTTCATAATTATAGAATTCATGCATATTTGGCAGGACAATGGTAAAAAAAAACTATATTTGATCATAAAAAAGTTTGGCAATATTAAAATTTTCTATATATCTACTCGAAAAAATATGTCAGTTTGACGCGGCGTTTTTTCTCCGGCGAGTTTGGACCAAAACGTCACAATTTTAGAATTCATGCATCTTTGGCAAGACAATGGTAAAAAATGTGTTTGATAATCGTACATCCTTTTTGGCTATTTGTAACACACCGTTATTCGTAGCCCACATAATTATAATTGTATCTCAGATCGCTATTCGTACCCAAAAATATTTTTTTTAAACAATTGATTTTATAGATAGTAGAACTACACATATATTGAACATCTTCCCCCAAAAAATAAAATTATTCCAAAAACAATGAAGTGCATTTTTTGGAACTAACATAATTTCAATCTATAATATTAAATTGAGAGAAAAAGAAAAAAAGAACTCGCCCGAGGGCAAGGAGTTCGCCTACGCAATCGAAATGGCCCGAAAAAATGATTTCGCCTGCCGGAAATCACATAGGGGGCGGCGCAATGGGGAGGTAGTGCGAGGGCTTCAGATACATGAAACAGGAGCGGCGGCGTCTTTCGGGCGTGGGCAAGAGAAAAAATAGGGGGTACGAATAGGTATTTTAGAGACTCTAATAATGCCTTGCTCTTTGAAATAAAAAGTGCACAAATACCAAAATAGGATGTTTGACTATCAATTCCCTAAAAAACTATTTTTGATCGTAAAATTGGGTGAAGTTCCTTAGGTGAGATCAGGCGGTCACGAACGACGGTTCATACCCACCGCATTCACGACCGCCGCCACCGCGCCATAATTTGTATCCAATGCATGAATTTCTAAGCATACCTTTTAACCGCAGTATATGAGTTGATAGCAAAGAAATAAATGGGATATAATAGCAAAGAAACACTGCGCTTATATATGAAATTCATATATATTATATTCACATTGAGAACAAAAATAGAATATATTTTTTTTTTTGAGCAAGAAGAAGATATCATGAAAGAATCCAAACGGATTAAGTCCAACACATGGGATGATAAAGAGGTGGGAGTAAGAAAAGACTCCGAAGCAATAGCATGAGCAACCCGATTAGCCGACCGCCGAACAAACTGAAACAAAATAGAAGGAACCATGGCCGCCAGACGCAAGCCGTCGAGGATGATAGGGCGGTCCAAAGAAAAAGGTGCCTCGGAAGATGATAACGAACGTATAAGCGTAGCACAGTCCCCCTCCACCATTACAGATTGCCAACCAAACTCCACAGCAAGCTCAAGAGCCAACCGTGCCGCAAGAGCCTCGGCCACCAAAGCTGACGACAAGAGAGGCCAAACACCGGACCGCCAGGCCACACAAGAGCCAGAAGAATCCCGAGCAATCACTCCCGCGCCCAGCAGAGAAGGCCCAACCCGAACCGCACCATCAAAGTTAATCTTCACAGAGCCGCGAGGGGGAGGAGACCAGGTAAAAGAGCAAGCCAGTGGCGGGGCCTCGGGCAACTCCGGAGGCACGACGACCACCGAGCGAATAAAGGATATCGTATCCGACAAGGGTTGCAAATTGCCCTCCCAAAGCATATGGTTACGGCGCCACCAGAGAGCCCAACAGGTGGTAGCAAAAAGAACAAACCTATCCGAGGACAGAGCATCATGCACGCTCCGCAACCACTCCAAGCCCGACCCCAACGAACCAACAGAAGCAAAGTTGGGAAGCATCAATGCAGGCCAAATAGACTCCACCATGGGGCATCGACCAAGGGCGTGACGAAAGTCCTCTTCGGGATAGCCACACAGAGGGCAGCCCCCCGAGGCCAAACAATGGCGACGAACAAGAAAGGAAGATGTAGGTAGGATATCGTGCCCCACCCGCCAAAGAAAAGTATGAACCTTCGGCAAAACATGTGTCCGCCAAATAAAGCTCCACGATGGCGGCAAGGTAGAGGAGGACGCACCTCCCGATAGAAGCAAGCGAAAAGCCAATCGATAAGCACTCCGAACAGAGAACACACCATTAGGAGAATAGTGTCAAACCCAAACATCCGGCTCTGCGGTATGCCCCAATGGAATGGAAAGAATCGTCGTCGCATCATCAACCGAAAACAGCGTCCGGATAGCCGCAACATCCCACTCCCGACAGCCGGGCCTAAACAGATCACACACCAGTTGGGGAACAGCACCGAGCGGCCTAGGAGACTGAATCCAAAAGGTAGTTGGTCGAGGAACCCAACGATCATGCGAAATGTGAACGGTTGTCCCCATCCCAACCGAAAGTCGAGAGCCAGCAGCAAGCAGGGGCCGGACAGCCCAAATACTACGCCAACAGAAGGACGGAGAACCACCCAACGCAGCCGTAAAGAGATCCCCATGTGGGTAATAACGTGCCCGAAAGAGCCGAGCAACCAAGGAGTCGGGTCTCGTGATGAGGCGCCAAGCCTGCTTCGCCAGAAGAGCGGAGTTGAAAGCATCCAAGTGGCGGAAACCCAAACCGCCCACCGATTTTGATTCACACAAGGACCTCCAAGATTTCCACCGGGCTCCCCGGCGCCCACTCCCATCCCACCAGAAGGAGGAGATAAGGGACTCCATCTCACGCAATAGTCGGCGTGGAAGTCGAAAGCAGCTCATGACAAAAGTCGGTATGGCAGTCAAAACTGCCTTTATAAGAATCGCGCGACCAGCCTGGGAGAGGAGACGAACCTTCCACCCCTGTAAACGCTGCCAAACCCTGTCCAAGAGATATTTAAAACAACCATAAGTAGACCGCCCAATCATAGCCGGCATCCCCAAGTAAGTCTCATGGCGGGAACACCGGGCCACGCCCAAGATGGTCGAAATTGCCTGCGCGTCCGCCGCAGGAGTGGTACGACTAAAAACCACCTTTGATTTCTGCAAATTAATCATAAGGCCCGACGCCCGAGAGAAAGAGTCCAAAATCCTTGATAAAGCCAAAGCAGCCCCCTATCCGCATAAGCAAAAACCAACGTGTCGTCGGCAAACAACAAATGAGAGATCCGCGGAGCAAGTGGGCACACAGCCACCCCCCGCAAGGCCCCCATCTGATCAGCCCGGTCAATCAATCTACTAAAGAACTCAGAGCACATTAAAAATAAATAGGGGGAGAGTGGGTCCCCCTGCCGAATCCCCCGGCTAGGGCGGAGACTCCCAAACGTCCCCCCATTAAGAGTGAAAGAATAGCGAGCAGAAGTGACACAACGCTTAAGAAGAGCAATAAAACTAGCCCGAAATCCCAAGCAAGAGAGGGCGCATTCCAGAAATGGCCATTCAACCCGATCATAAGCCTTGGACAGGTCAAGTTTAAGGGCAAAACACGCCTCCGAAGTGGTCGATGTAGCAGAAAGGAAGTGATTCAGCTCAAAGGCCAGAAGGATATTATCCGTAATAAGTCGGCCTGGGATAAAAGCCGATTGGAGAGGGGAAATAATGGAGTCCATGAAGGGTCGTAGGCGATTAGTGATACATTTAGTAGCAAGCCGATAGACAACATTACATAAACTAATGGGCCGAAAAAGATGCAACGACGTGGGCATAGCGCATTTAGGAATCAAAACAATGTTCGTATCATGGAATCCAGGAGGGGACACATCATTGTTCAAAAAATTTAGGATTAAAGTAGTAATTTTAGGACCAACCGTGGCCCAAAACTTTTGGAAAAAAAACAGGTGGAAGGCCATCGGGACCCGGGGACTTAAGAGGGGACATAGAGGAGAGAGTGAAATGTACCTCAGTTGGAGAGAAAGGTTGGCATAGTGCTGCGTTCATTTCATCCGTCACCACCCTATTCCCACCAAGAATTACCTCCGCAAAATCCGCACTAGAGGGGCCAGTGGAACGGAAAAGCTCCTCAAAGTACAATGAAATCAAACCTTGGATCCCGGTACGTGACTCCACCCGAACGCCATCCCCATTATAAAGCCAAGCAATATGATTCTTCCTCCGCCGGGCCGAAGCACGCGCGTGAAAGTATGCGGTATTACGATCACCCTTCGCGAGCCAGGCCGCCTTACCCCGCTGCTTCCACTTAGTATCCTCAGACTGGATCAGGCCAACAAGCTCAGCCCGAAGCAAAGCCTCCCGATGCTGTGAATCAATAGTGATTGTAGCCCTCCGACAATCGGAAATTGCCCGCTCCAAAAACCGAATTCGTTCCGTAATCCGGCCAAAACGACCACGACTCCAACCATAGAGCGAGGAGAGGCAGCCACGAACAGCCCGTGTCCAATCCAAATGTGGCTCCACCCCCGAGATTGCATCCCATGCCGAAGAAATCAACCCCTCCGATTCCGGATACCGATGCCACCATGCCTCAAAACGGAGCGGACGTCCCCCCAGGGAGATCCGGACCCTGCCTGCAAATCAAGGAGCACAGGCTGGTGATCCGAATATATTGTCTTCAAGTGCGTCACAGAAGCCGTAGAATGAAGAGTCCGCCAAGACGTCGTAGCACAGAATCGATCAAGCCAGGCACACACCGTATGAGGAGCAGCTCTCCTATTAGTCCAAGTAAATTTGCTACCCATAAAACCCAAATCAGATAGGCCACAATGAAGCAAGGTAGATCGGAATGCCGCAAGTTGCCATTCCGGTCGCGGATTGCAACTGTCCGATTCAGAACGAGTGAGAATCTCATTGAAGTCCCCGCCACACACCCAAGGTAATGGAGACGCCGAAGCCAAAGAGCGCAAAAGAGACCAGGTAACCCTACGCTGGCAAACCATCGGGTGACCATAAAAACCAGTAAATCGCCATGGTAACTGAGAATCAACTGTAGTAATTGTGACGTCAATATGATGCATAGAGAAAGATAATAATCTCACATCCAACTGCCTGTCCCAAAACAATAAAAGACCCCCACTGCTACCTCGAGCCGCCACAGAAACACCATCCATACTCCATCTCCGCTTCAACAAATCCACCCTGGAACAAGAAAGTCTTGTCTCCGAAATGAAGACGAGAGGGGCAATGAATTTTGAGGAGCTCCCCCAAATGACGAACTGTGCAGGTACCCCCCAATCCATGACAGTTCCAACATAATAGTTTCATGGCGAGCGGCAGGGCTGCACCGCAAGCCCCGCCGATAGAAAATGGTCCACAGAAGTATCAGTAGTTTTACCTTTCTTGTCCGAGTGAGCAAAATCACCATCCAAAATGAAGGGGGCGGGGCGCTTCCGACTAATAGAATATATTAAATACAATAAGTTGGATGGAGGTATCGATCTAATTAACTTATTAAATGCAGTACCTTCAAATTAACCGTATATGCCGTCCCATTACGAATAAATTAAGGGTGGCCTTAAAGGCAAATCAGAATTAGCTATTGGCAAACCAATTTCTATGAGTTATTACGCGCCTTTTGAAAATACGCTTTGTACATACATTTTTAGGAAAATGTTCAACACGAAAATTGTAGATCTCGTCGAGATCTACAACTTTCGTGTTAAACACTTTTCCTAAAAATGCACGCACAAGACGTATTTTCAAAACATTCACTATAGTTACGATCATGTCGACAATACGCCTTGTGCGTGCATTTTTAGGAAAAGTGTTCAACACGAAAGTTGTAGATCTTGACGAGATCTACAATTTTCGTTTTGAACACTTTTCCTATAAATGCATGTACAAGACTTATTTTCAAAAGGCGCGTAATAACTCATTGAAATTGGTTTGCCAATAGTCAATTCTGGTTTGTCTTTAACACCAACCTAAATTAAGGGTTCGTACAAAAATGTCATTGTCATAAAATATATGTTTGGTAGGACAACGGTTACGACTGACGTCAATAAAAAACGATAGTTTTGAACTTAGGCGAGGTAGAGTTCACAAACAGGGGTTCATATAGCCGCACCGCGTTTACGACCGCTACCACCCTGCCAAACGAATCCAAAGTCTCTATTTGGAGGCATGCGGCGTTTGGATAGCTTTTGGCGCGGCCTTTGAATTATGTTTCCAACAACGTCTAGCAGTCATGTAGGTGTCAGCGGGGCAGGAACGATATGTATTCAAAAGATGGAGTCACTACTAGAAAATTGACTTTTAGTGACGAAATTTTTTGTCACAAAATATTAAATTTTGGTCACTAAAGATATTTAGTGACCAAATTTTGTCTGTCACGAAGTGGTCACGATAGCCCCGCCACTAAATGTATTTAGTGACCAAAAAGGTTTTTGTCACTAATTGTATATATTTAATGACCAAAATAGTCACGGTCACTAAAAGAAGTTTTGGTGACCAAATTGATCTGGTCACCAAAAATCTTTAGTGACCAAATTGAATCGGTCACTAATGAAGTTCCAATGACCGAATTGGTTCGATCACTAAATGAACTTTTAGTGACCAAGGTGATTCAGTCACTAAATGAAGTTTTGGTGACCAAATGGATTCGGTCAATAAATAAACTTTTAGTGACCGAATTAATTCGCTCACTACATGTGTATTTTTAGTGACAAAATATCTGATCACTAAAGAGCTAAACATAATATAACAATGTTTGTTACTAAATTCTGTTCAATTCCTCAAAAAACAACGTATAATTATTTCATTTGCTATTCATTAGAATTCAATTTTAAACATTTAAACACAAGAATAAATTAAATACTCAATCGCAGTAGAAGTTTGTTCAACATATATTATTTTATTAATAGAGAAAAAAAGAGGGTGGGAGATAGCCCAAAGCCCTCAATACAGAGTTATACTGTTTTCATCTATAATTAAACTGTATACATGAAAAATATCTATAATGAAGAAAAAGAACTCAGGCGGGAGGACGTCTCATGGCCGGCGAAGAAGGTCTTGCACTCGAGCGAGCAGGTTCAAGAAGAAGGTCCTGCACATCAACTTGATAATTAAAAATAAAACAACAAATGTGAGTATAGGAAAATAATTTTATAGATCAAAGTTTGAAATATTTATTCATGAGGAAGTTAATCAAGACTTACTTTTCCATTATCATACACCAATGTTGATAGATTCATAACATCAATGAAATATCTGGTTGCAAACAACGGAACCACAAAATCAGCATTGTTGTTGTAGGATTCAACGCATAAGTTAGAGTTCAAAGCTTGAAACACCCTCCAAATTTAGAATTCCACCTCTCCGGCAGTGGAGACGGCTTCACTCTGTCTTTTGAGATTGTCATAATTATGCCTAGAATTGCACACAAACATTATAAAAGAATATGCAATATGGCTTAACAGATTGAGCAAATCATATGGTGACATAAGAGCACACACATTATGATAATCAGAACCAAGAAAGGTGAGAAATCAAATTTCCAGATTTGAGCCATCAACATAAAACCAAGATGGAATTTTTTTCAATAGAAGAGTGGTTAGTAACGCACGGATTCGTAAGTTCTATCGATAAATCTTTCTCAACTTCATAAATAAGGTACTTACGACAATTATGATGGTAATGAAAACTGCATAAATCTGAAATTTATCAGCAAGAAAATATAACAGGCAACCCCAATAAAAACTTCATAATGCTCGACAACAGTTATTCCCTCCTTATAGGCTCCCCATCTCGAGACTTATACAAGCTTGCTAACAGGAGTTTTGATAAACTACTTAATATGACGACCATACAAAACTGCAAAAGTACCATGAGATGAAATGACTCTATTGATATAAGAAAGGGCGCAAGAACCTGCCGCCCATCTAGAATCAAGTGGTAAATTGAGACTTAATATATATGTATGTATTCGTCATCAAATAAGCTGGACTTAAATATATGTATGTATGTATGTATGCATCATCAAATAATCTGGACTTAAATATATGTATATGTGTGTATGTACGCATCAAATAAGCTGTTTCATTCAATGAGGAGTGTCTATTAAACTTAAGTAGCCTAGCACTATAAGCAGTTAAATCTTGAATCCAACTAGCATTTGTGGTCCCATATTCAACATAAACTTATTTATATCAATTAAGAACACAACACGGATTCACTATTTAAAGGTATTTTTGAATGGAACGTGTAAGGAAGATGCCAGATTGCAATAGAGGAGCACTCAATGCATTTGCATCAATATATTTGCTAGCCGGCCTGTTGCCATCGCCGGCGTAGACTCCAGTGACATGAGGGGAGACACCAGTTGAGTGGTTGCTGTCCAACTGCAACAGAAAATAAAATTAAGGGGTATATCACGTAAGAAGTAAGCAAAAGTAAAAATCAAATATTATTATCCCTACTAATTGAACGAAAAGAAATATATTATTGGTGAGAGCATGAAATTTGCTATAACAGCAAACTACTAAAAAAATAATTCATTATAGGCTGCCAAACACATGAAGACAGATATTCACTTCTCTTAAAACCTAGACTATTATCCCAAACCAATGTCTAACTCTTTCACAGGAATATGTTAACTTTCATAGGAATTAATATTCAAATGGAGGTTTGCAAGTTTCACCCAATCAAGACACATCTACTTTAAAGCAAATTAATTTCCTAAATAAAGCTTCGAATCGCAAGGAATTAATTTCAATCTTATAAAACTAAATTCAATTTCAGTGAAACGCATGTGCAGTCTATACAAATATTATCAAAATATGAGAGAAACTTATGTACATCCTATAAGAAAATCAACAAAATGTGAGAATTAAAGTTTGAGGGTTGTAAATTAGAACGTCGATGGGGCCGGCATCATTGATTGCATGATGCGAATCACCATAGGCAATTCTGTATTGATCGATCTTCAATGCCTGCAAGGATCTTCCATCATTTGAATCTATCGAGGGAGCACTATGTTTAATTTGGGATGAGCATTTCTCTTAATTGGTCTTAAACACGGAGTTTTAGAGTGAATTGAAGGACGTGCAAGAAGTTATGAGTGATTTGGCATCTAAACCGGATGCAAGCTCTCCTCTGGATTGCCTTATTAATCATTTGAAATATCAGTTCAGCAAGATTGAAATCCAGTAGATCGAGGTAGTTCAAATGAATTTTTTTAATGCAATTTAGGTGTGTTTTGGTGTTTATGAATTTCTATTAGTTTTCTAGTCAAAGCAATTTTGAATCCCCTAATCCTCCTACATGAATGTTGCTACACTGATGAAATGCACAGTAAATTTCATCAACAAGTCATCCTCTTCTCCTCAACTGATGCAAAAAAATGGGATAAAATGCAGTGCATTGGAAAAAAATTCCAAACAAAATGAATGAATAAACAATTTACCTGCCACTGCTCCAATCCATGCAAACCAGTCGGGAATGCAGGCTAAAACCAGTCGGGAAGCAGAGAGCATAGCAGAATAGAGAACATAGCAGAACGTGCCTTAAGCAGAGAGCATAAACCCATTAGGAAGATAGATGTAGAAGGAATGTTTGCCTGACATCGATGTAGAAGAAACGAAGATCCATTGCTCTTGAAATCTTGATCGATTAGGGCTCTGGAATGTCAGAACGTGCCTAATGTCGCCGGTCGCGGATGCTTGCAATTTGCGCGAGAACGCAAGTCAAAAAGGGCAGTAGAGGAGGTGCGGGAATGGGGGAAAAGAGAAACTAACCTTGGGGCCGATGAAGACGTCATTCGAAGTCGCCGATGAAGCGGGCAGGAGGAGGATTTTCGACGCCGTTCGAAGTGGCCGACTGAGCGACGCGAGGAGCGTTAGCTTTGGGAGGCGAGGGAGGCGTTCGGGAGGGTTAGGGCTTGCTTTTTGAAAGAGAGAGAAGAGATAAAAAATGTAAAGCAGCGGGATAATGAAATTAAAATGAGCGGAAATTGAAAGTAGGACTCCTCGGCAATTTTAGGACAGAAGGGGGAGCGGGGAGAGCGCAGGAGTTGGGGGAGACGAAAATCTTGGCGGGCAAATCGCAGAAAAACGGGTTTAGATAGTTTAGATTAATAGTGACTAAAGTAGTGTTGGTCACTAAAAAATCAAATATATTTTTAGCGATTTCATATTTTATTTTGGCAATTGTTAACCGCACCTCAGTTTTGGCTATCCGCAACCCTTTTATATGAAGTATTACCCGTTTTTTTGGAAATACACCTTCTACAAGTATTTTTAGGAAAAGTGTTCAACACGAAAGTTGTAAATATCATCGAGATCTACAACTTTTGTGTTGAACATTTTTCCTAAAAATACATGCACAATGCGTATTTCCAAAAGGTCGTTATAGTTACGCTCATATTTCAATTCGGGCGGCAATAAGTCTTGTGCGTGCATTTTTAGCAAAAGTGTTCAACACGAAAGTTGTAGATCTCGACGATATCTACAACTTTCGTGTTGAACACTTTTACTAAAAATGCTTGTAGAAGATGTATTTCTAAAAAAAAAAGAGTAATACTTCATATAAAAGGGTTGCGGATAGCCAAAACTGGGGTGCGGTTAACAATTGCCTTTATTTTTCACTATTTTTTCATTTCTAGCGTAGTCGATGAGCGACTTCAGATGCTGTCAAGACTCAAATGAGAAGATTGGGCCATAAATTACTAGAAAAGGTGGCGCTAACCCAGTCGTGTCATTAATTAAAAAAATGTGATTTTATTTTCAAACTAAATTATGAAATATATATTTTTGTTTAGGAGGGGAGGTTCATTTTTTGGTGACTAAAATTTCAAAGTATTTCTAGTAGTGACTAACATTTTTTGAATTATTAAATAATCTTCATGTATTTCAATTTGTGACAAAAAATAATTCCGGTCACTAAATAAAATCATTTAGTGACAAAAAAATTTTGCTATCACTAAATAGTTTTTTTTAGTGACGAAAAAATATTTTTGTCACTAAAAAATATTTTTTGTGACTAAATATTTATTTCAGTCGCCAATTAAATGAAAATCATTATTTTGTGACCAACTTCAAATTTTGTCACAAAATGTACATCTTTAGAGACGAAATATATTTTGTCACAAATATTTTGTCACTAAATATCACTTTTCTTGTAGTGAGTTTGAGGTAGAAACGCCGCCTCTGAAGTTCGGAATTAAAAGCGGGTTCAATATTGCAGCTCCGTTTGCTATCCAAATTATGAATTGGTTTCCTCAATAAGTTCCTCATATAAATTAGGGTTTCTTCTTTCTCCTCTGAGTTTGTGGTTCACAGTCTTTAAACAGTGAGAGAGAGGCATTATTCCGCAAATGAGCAGGCGTGTCTTAACCGAGCGTGATTAAATATCGTGAGTTGTGCCAATGATAGGGCTGATTTTGAGTCGAGTTCCAGTCAATTGGCCTCGACTCGAAATCGAAATTTTCAAGTCGAAATCAAAATTTATTTCGAGTCGAGCCTGCTTGACTCGAAATAGCTCGGAAATCGAAACAGGACGGCTCGAAATTGAGCATTTTTTTTCTTTATTACTAGTTGACTCGAAATTAAATTGGACAACCTCTAAATTTTACAAATGAAATACTTAACGTCTTCACTTTTTTTTATTTAGGTTTAAGTTTTACTGTTTATAATTTTTAAATAACAATACATTAATAAATACATAATATTTTAAATTAATTCGAGTTGATTCGAATCATATTTCGAGCGATTCAGAGCTGGCTCAAAATCTGATTCGAGTTAAATTAAATCGACTCAAATTGAATCCAATCAATTGTAATCGATTCTGATTCGGCTCAATATTCGAGCGATTTTCGAGCAACTTTTGAGTTTCGAATAATATGCTTAGCCCTAGCCAATGATGCTCTTATTGTAGAAAAGTATCTTTGCATCTAATTAGTGATATTGAATTAGTAACGAATTAGCGAATCAAAAATTTAGATATGATTGTCAAAAAGTATTACTAATTCTTTATTTTATAATATATTTACTATTTTTTCCTTTGTATCTATATCCAAACTATACTATTTAAACGAAGGAGTCGGACACTAATTTAATTTCTTCCTTTGAAATATTTAGATTATATTAATATTATAAAAATGGTATAGTAGTTGATTTATTCAATAACATTAAATCATACTTGTGGTGATACGAAGAATGATATCTAGCATATCTTTTTAAAAGAGGGGCTAAAGACTTAGTTTTTTTTTGAAGAAAGTTGTGAAATGAGGCAGTGAATTTTGACTACTTGCACGTCAAAATGGTGACCGAATGAGGGAAAAACGGCTTCGATAAGATCGAGACGTTTAAAAAAAACTTTGGCCGGAGAAAGACAATATCTGCCCCCTCCCTATTGAACTTCCTGGATCCGCCCATGTTACCCTCCTAAAAAAATAACTCCTTTAACCGACTATAACCAGTCGACTTTATCAGAACTGGGTCTAGTCCCGTGATTTTTACCCATTCCGAGTTTTCCACGTAAAATTTTGTTGTTTTCTGCTGTCGATTCCCTCTTTGATTATTTGAGCTCATGGCTCACTCTTGAGCTAAGACGGTCTGATTTCTCTGGTCTGTGGGAGCGCTAAGCGACTCGCAACAGATTGATGTCGTATGTGGAAAAGTGTTCTCAACTCTCTGAAGTGATCCAAAATTAGTACTAGTTTTGTGCAACTGCTCCTGACCGACAACAATGGCTGAGAAAAACGCCCAAGCTACAGATGAGACAGTTCTTGAGTGTCGTGCCAATCAAACTCCAACCAATCCTCATGCCAGCAACATGTGGCTTCCCGAAGAAGCCACAACCGCGCCTGCAACATCTGTGCAAGGGCATGTGCGCCAGATAAAAAAGTTTCAAGCCGAAATGCTTACACTACTGAGGAATTTAGGGACCCCTTGCGCCCCAGTCCAATCTCCACGGCCGACTATCAACCGCTACTGATTTCGAATTACGCCTCGCCTAAAGGTGCGAGACCTCAAGAACAATCGCGCACCGATGGCAAGTTCTCCCCTTACCACATGTAGTCCATCCTTGCACAGCCCCTGGGATGCACGACTCATGACAAGAATCCTATGCTCCCTGACACAGCGAGCTAGGCTCACCACTTCGCTGCCCACAAGGCTGAGAAAATAAAAGCAGTCTCGTCCCCAAAAATTAGCCCCGAGAAGAAACACAAGAAGTCACGGGATCAAAAGCCAGGCGGGGGTACTGTCCCAATATTGTAGATTCCTCCAAAAATTCGGGTATAGAACGAAGGATTGTGAGTCATTGAAAAAAAGAGATGGATGGATTCATTCAACAAAAGAACATATCATCAGGCTCCACAGCAGTGCCTTTACTTGCATGCAGGCAACCTCCACTAAGACAAGAAGAGCGTTAGAGCTACACTCCCCTCAATACCTCTCGAACAGAGGTCTTACTCGCAATCCACGACCACCCCGCTCTCCAGAGGCCTATGTCACTCGCCCCGAACGCAGGGGATCAATCCATGTTCTACGATTTTCATCTAGGTCATGAGCATGGCACGGAAAATTGTCTACGCCTGAAGGAGAAAATCGAACGATTTATTCGTCTAGGGTTCCTGGGAAAATTTCTGCAAGCACGTTGCGGGAGCAGCTAGCCCCGAAAAAGCCCACATGGGGGCAAGTTGGGGAAAAAGACACTCCCAAATCCTATAACGCCGAAAGCAAGCCAGACCCCTTGGGGATGAATTCTCCTCACCTCGACCCTCTGAACATCAGCGCAACCATCAGAGAGCCACCCACGTACTGAGAAAAGTCAGATATTGATTGACGACGACGTGGTCGTTAATGTGTTATTCGTGTCAACTTTTGCTTCAGCTCAGGCTCGCTAACGAAAACATAAAACTAGAGGCGGGAAGCCCTCCTAGGGAGCATCATCCTTCCCGTGACTCTAGGTGAACATCATAAGCAAGTAGCTTAGGACATACAGTTCATCATCATACAAGATGAATCATCCTACAACACCATACTCAAATGCCCACTGCTGAATGTCTTTCTGGCTAGCGCCCACTGCTACCGCTCTCTCCAAAGACAAACCTGAACCCAGGAACAAAGGTTACCTGAGAATTTCCCATCCATCTTCCTCACAGCCAAGGTGACATGTATATGCTTTACTTTCAATATCATTACAACTATTTTCTAACTTCAACTATCATGCATGTTTCAGGAAACAAGTCTCCAATGGGTAAGCCCACAATCTCTAGTGCTAACACCGAACAACGATCTCATAATCAAGTGAAGACCTCCGGTGCTTACGCCGAGCAGCGAGCCCGCACCCTACGACTGTGGAGGATCTGCCCCCTCTGCGAGCGGGAGGGAACCGGGTTCCTGCATCGAGCTCGATCACCCGAGTGATGACCTCCGGTGTCGATACTAAGTAGCGAGCCTGAGTCCCACTTGGAAGTGCGCCAGGGGGAAGGCAAGTTACTCACCAAAGAGCGAGTTAAGGAACTCGTCGGGAGTCACCCTCCTCACAATGTACCCCTCTAGTACATGAAGGGCTGCGAACTCGCTCAACAACTCGCCCGTCGTTTGCGAACTCGGAAAGTTATGGTCTTGAAAGTTGTGCACACAGTGGACGCGCACATCCTCTGAAGGATCTTTGCGACCCATGGTTGAAGTGAAGAGTGCTGAAGACTCTAAGACAAGGGAGTGAGAGGATATTCTAAGAACATTGAAGGTGTGCCCCATCTAGGGCAAGTGGAGCCCTATTCATAGCCCCGGACCCCTGCCCTACTCGCGCATAAGTGAACTTACCAGCAGGCGAGCGCACGTAGGCGAGCACCCATGAGAAGGGGTCATAGAAGGAAAGTAGGAGCTAGTGAGAAATAAAAAAGGCTACAAAATATCATTTCCATCTATATTTGATGCGAGTACAAAAAGTGGCGAGCATAAAAAAACATTACTCAAAAGTAAGAGCCACAAGTCAGAGAAGGGCAAAATATTGTGAGTACGTGTTACATCAGATTCAAACAAAAACATCAAAAGACGAAGAAAGCGTTAGTTGCGTGGTACATGACCGTGACCCCGGCTACGCGTGCGGTGAGGATGACGAGCCCTCCAGGTGATTCCTCGAACAACTCGCATGTCTTCTTGCACCTTCCGCAGGTTCTCCGCGCCACGCCTAAGGTTCTCCTCGCCGCGCCTGATGTGATCCTCCAGCAAGGAGGCTTCACCGACAGTGCCTGCCACCTACGCAAATCTTTGGAGATCTTCCTCGGTGGCCTGCTGGCGAGTCTCCACCTCGTAGAGCCTGTCCTCCAGATTGATGACCTAGGCGTATAATCCATCCTCACTCCACACCTGCTGTTGGAATTGTTCTGCCTCGTCGAGGAGAGTCCTTATCTCGGGCAACCGATGATTCAGCTCAACGGGCAACATTACCATCAGAAAAGCATTGTCATCCCAAAGGACAACGACAAAGCAAGTAAAGAACCCCTCGTCAAATCCTTGCGAGCCCGCTAAGAGCTCTTTCATGGGTGTCGTCATGACTGGAGGGGGCGTTGCGGGGTTTGAGTCTGAGGATGCCAAGTGGTCAGGAGAGGTCAGTGTGTGGCGACCTGGAAGATAAATGGGATTACTAAGGATAGATATCAAGGAGTAAATGAGTAGTGGAACATGAGTACCAGTCGAGGGAGCAAGACCTGCATCCCGATGGCGAGGCGAGATCTCTCGAGGATTCTCGGCTGGTCAGGGTCTCAGCAGGAGCACACTGATCCCCCCGGGTAAGGGGCCATCGTCAGCGACTTCCCTCCCAAAGAATGGCGGGGTGGTGGAGCGACCCCCAAAGGATGACGGGGGGGGGGGGGGGGGGGGGGGGGGGGGGGGGGGGATGAGATATGGGTATCCCCTACTTGCCCGGGGGATGAGGAGGACGTGATGGTCATACCCCTCGTCGCCACCTCATTAGGTTGTGGATCGAGCGACAGCTCGCATAAAGACGGATTGCAAAAAGGAAAGGAGTTTGCGCAAATTCGGTATTAACAGTAAAAAAAGAGGTCCTTACTCGGAATGGCGGTGAGGAGAGAAGAGGAAGGTGGCACCGCATCCCCATCACCTAGGGGACAGTTCCCCATCGCCGGTCTTGCTGGAGGTGGGCTCGAGCATGCCCAAAACCCCCTGAGTAGATGAGTCAGAGGCAGGTTCCTCAACAATGGACGATGCCCTCCGCTTCGTAGAAGGAAATTCACACCTCGCAGTGGAATCAAGATCGGTGGAGGACTTCTCTCCAGTAGGGGCCGACCCTCTTTCTCTTACACTTCTTCTTTCTCGTGGGATCAGGGAGGCAGGGAACGGAAAACTCCTCGATCAATCCAAGGATGGCGGCCGCATCGAGATCATCGTCGGCAGGATTCTGGTTGGTGGTTGTGGAAGAATCCCCCCAGGCTGGTTGGCGGTCGCGGAAGGATCCCCCCCCCCCCGAAGTCATGTTCAGTACCCTCTATTTATAGAAGGAGCATAATGATTGATCAGGGAACACCCTCTCTCCTAGGGTGGAGCTCGAAAAATAAGGGTTGGACTTTTTTTACGACCTCTGGCGAGCTCGCAAAGAGCGGAGATTATGTTCAACCCATATTAGGCGAGTAGGCCCAAGACCGGCCAAACTCTCCGCAGGGTAAGGCAGTGTAACATCCCCCAGACAGCTAGGCCCCCCAGGTGAATCTGTCATGACAAGGTCATGACAAGGCCTTGGTAGTGTAGAAATCCCTTTTAACTTAGGCAAATTAGGGTTGAAGGTGCCTTGGTCTGCAAATAGCAATGTCCAGTGACCAAGCTTAGGGTTGGACTTTAGGGCCTCAACTTGACCATTTAACCCCACCTTAGTATCCCAAACCCTTTAGGGGTCCCCATAGGGCACCAAGGACCCATTGGGGTCAACCAAAGAGGCCAAATTGACCAAAGTCAACTCTAACCCTAAATTAGTCAAGGTAGCCTAATTAGAGTCAAATAATCTTCACCATGACAAATTGATCACTCATCTAGGTCTAGAATATCATAAGAGACCTAGCAGACCTAAAAGCCCCACCATGGGACCCCCAATGGTGCAAATTGACCAAAATGCCCTTTAGGTCAAAAATGGCAATTCTTCACAAGTGCCCTAATTGACCATCACCATAGTAAATTGACCCTACCCTTAGGGTTATCATGCCATAGGGGACCCAGTGGACCAAAAAGCCCCTTGACTGGGTCAACCCTAGGGCTCAATTTGACCAAAGTCAACTTAGCCTATTTTGGTCAAATCAGCTTAAATTGGGTCAACTAAGACTCATGTGACCAAATTGACCCCACCAATAGTTTCTAAACTTGATTTGGAGTCCAATGAACCCAAAAGCCCTATCCTAGGGTCACCCAATTGGCCAATTTGACCAAAAGACAAAATGGCCCAATTTAGGTCAAATCTCTTAAACCTAGCCCAATCCATTTGGGCTAAGCCCAAATTGACCATTTGACCAGCCTAGTAGACTGATATTAAGCATGAGAGAGAGAGAAATTTCGGCCATGGTGATTAGGAGAGAGAAATGGGGGTTTTGGAGGAAAGAGGAAGAGAGAGAAAGGTGGTCATTAATGGCCAAAGGAGACCAAGGGCCACCATTTCTTCTCCCAATGGATTGGTGCATCTCCCCTCTTCAATTTGGAGAAGTCTAACAGCCAGGGCCGGTCACAAGGGGGCTGGATTGGGAGGATTTTCATGGTGGCCGAATTTCCATTCATGGCCATTGATGGTGGCAATCAAGGGGAGGCCCTTCCTCTCCTCAAATTGCCCCATTTAAAAGCTTCACCGGGCAGAGAGGAATGTTTCCCCCCACTTACCTGAAGGATTCGGGCAACTTGATGTGGAGGATGCACAACTCACATCAATGGTGGCCGGCCATGGAAGCTCACCCAGTCGGCGAGGAATCAAGCCCCAAATCAGGTCCAATTCTCTTCCCCTCTCTTCAGTGGATAGATCCCCTCAATCGGCGGCAAGGTTCGAGCCCTAACGGCTCTGGATCGGGCAGGCCAAGAAGCTCGAAACCGAGCTTTTAATTCCGACCTAAATGCCCTGTTCCGGCCACTTCCGGCCGGCCAACCTCCGCGATTCGCCGGCCACCACCTCAACGAAGGTGGTGGCGGCATTGGCCGGCCGGGGCGGTGCTCAGGTGGCCGGGAAAACAGGAATCTAGGTGGCCCAGGCGCGGGCGATCCTGGCCGTTGGCCAGAGGAAGAAGACGACCACGCGCGGTTAGATCTGCTTTGAGATTCGTGCTCCTTCCTTTGTTAAGTTTTGACTCCTGTGATCTAGTATGCAGTAGTTAGATAATTCTGGTAAAAATACCTAGAGGCCTCTAGGGAAATTTTGCCCAACATCAAAGTTGGAGCCCCTGAGGTCTAGTTTAATCCAAAATTAAGATCACTCAATATGGAGTCCTGGTTAGGGCACAGCACTCATTTTAGCGGGGACTGTCCATAAGGCTATTCAGAGCTTATTTTTGATTCTCACACCAATCTAGAACTCCAAATGACTTGATATTTAAGGTGTAGGCTATTCTTATGCATAAGTAGGTCATGTCCAAAAATCACATTGTTTGGAGAACTTTTCCCCATGATTTTTGGGAAAGTTCACTAATCCTTGTGTAGCCTAATTAGGTGCTCTAAACACCTCAAAACCCTTCCAAACTTGGATGGGTGGTCCTAAGGAGTAAGTATAGGCCCTGGTTAAAATCTCATGATTTATGGAGTTGATTTGGTAAGGTATTTCACCAAGACAATCTTAGGCCCCCTAGGTTTAGGCAAAACTTTGGGTGAGTGCCCCCACACTTCCACAAAGCCAATTGGCTTCATATTTGGGATGAACCTCACCCTACCCCATGCCAACCTTTGGACCAAATATGGTGGCCATTGGAGGATATTTGCTCTAGTAAATTAAGAAGGGGCTAAATTGCTATTAGCACCCCAAATAGGTACCCAATAGAACCCCACTCCTCACCAAGTGTTGGTAGGATCATGGGTGGTCTTTCACTGACCCCTAGTCAGTATAGTGAGTAGGTTGGACTTGGGCAAGTAGGGAGTTCCCCTTGGCCATGTGTTTGCTTAAGGGTTTGTTTAGGGCAAAAAGTGAACTTAAGTGAATTTTGGGGTGTGGAGGAGTTTCCTCCCACTGATTGATGGGGTGACCTTGGTCACTGACTTGGGAGGTATGGGACACCCCAAGGAGCAACTTTGGATGAGTTAAGGCCTAGTGTGCCCTTAAACCCTAGTGGTTAAGTGTTTGGTGCCCTTTAGGGTTTGTGAAGGACATAGGAGTATATGTCCATGGAGAGAAGTGCAATAGTCCTCTCTGAGTTCTAAGAATGTTATAATACCCTCACAAGAGGTTTGGGTGGATTTGGAGAAGTTTAGACCCTAACCCTAGGTTAAACCCTTAAGGGGTGCAATTAGAGGTCAATGAAGGAAGTAGGGTCAAACCCTAATGGTTTGACTTAAAGTTTTGGAGGGAAGATCATAGTGACCAGAGGAACCTCCATTGTGAATTTGAAGAGGTTTGGAGTTGTCAAACCTAGGTAATAAACCCTTGGGTAGATTTGTAAATAATTAGGGTTTTGGGTTTTAGGAAGAAATATTGCTTAATGATTAACCATATTCTGTCACAATCTTAGTTTTAATGTTGTTAAACCCTGGAGATTCTATTAGAACCATTGGAAAACATTTGAAAGTCCAAATTGTAATTATTCATATTGTTGGCAATTTTTCGGATGATTGATTATTAGGCTGGTAACTTTCTGTAATTGCATGTAACTTTGCTGGATGTCTTTTCATACCAACATGTACCCACTATATTTTTCTCATAATTTATGGATTAATATTTTTGGTACCTCTAGTTCAATTCGGAATTAATTACAAATATATCCTTTGTGTAAATTACAAATGTAACCTCTGTGTTATATGGTCAAACTTGGTAGACCTGAATATTTTAATATGAATCACCTCTGTATAAATTTGCATAAGGTTTGGAGTTCACATGAGGGTACCTCCTTTGGAATTTATTGGTAATAAATGAGTTTTAGAATTTTTAAAAATAGTAAGTCTTACTGGATTTTCCTAAGATTTCATGACTACTGATTATTAGGTACCCCTAATTTGTGTAAAAATTGGGAGAGGCATTGGAAGTCAGAAAAGTACACTTGTAGTTCAACCCTTAGGAAGTTGCCCTTTGGAAAAAATGGTTTTAAATATTAATATTGTTGGGAAATTTATGAAACTCTGGACTTGATCTTAAATATGTAGCATGGACCCCCAATAAATCCATTGGGTCATGGAGTTGATGATGTAAGGTATCTCCCTTCATGAGAATCAAAACGTTAAGGGTGGTCTGCGTTTAGCAAATTGGTAGTTTTGGAATTATAGGCCAATTTGGATTGCTTTGATTGGAGATGTGAGAACTTAATGGTGATCATATGGATATGAGAGGACCCCTGGAGATATTTAGGGTTGGTGAGGCCTAGGATGGTGGGGTGTCACCATTGGGGTAGGTTGTCTTGGGATTGACGAAAGATCATCTCTCCCCTTTAGCGTCTTAAAGCCCTTAGGTTTAATTCTGGTAAAGGTATTAAGGGGTTCTCTTATGGGTAGATACCAACTTTATTAAGTATCTTGGGAATGGGAACTTTGGGGTGTCATCCCATTGTAGTTCCTAGTACCGTAGCGAGCCCCTCACCGGGTAACCCTCGGGAAGACCAAGATTAACCCTAAAGTATAGGAGTAAAATGTGGCACAAGATTAATTAATAACATACTCACCCTCACTCCGTGATTTCGGGAGTTTAATTGGTTTGGTGTTACGAGCGGTAGGCTCGGTGGTTGTAAGAGCAGATTGCTAAGACCGGTGAGCTTGTGACTCAGTGGTGATGATGGCGGGCAGGTTAGCCCGGGGAGCTTATGGCTCGGAGGTAGGAAGTAGAACATATTGCATGTGCACTGAAGGTGGTGGGTCTTCGGTATTGGACGGTCGTTCACACCGACGTCAATACGTTGACTCGGCAAGTGTGGTTCTACACTTAGCCTTGATAGTCTGGCGGTCCAGTCAGCAAGAGTATGCAGACGCTCCGCGGATTTTGTGGAGGCGTACGATAGGTCTAGGTTGGGTAGTGTGAATACCAACCTAGAGGTGGGCGAGGCCCAACCCACCGCTTCCGTTTGCCACTACGGGAGTATCCTGGGAGTCTAGCTCGCTCCAAAAAGGGGGAACTAAAGGTCTATGCACATAGAGTCGTAGTGTGTGAGTTGCACTTGTATGATCATAGCATAAACAGCATACTTGCATGACATAGCATAAACATTGCATTCAACCCCTGACACCTATCGTATAAATTGGTATGAGACTTTTTATACGATAGGCACTGCTAAACGACCCCTTGGTCTATAGGTTTGTATGGGCATTCCTATAAATCAATGGTTACTTTTATATTACATTACTTGCCATTATATATACTGCTTACAGTTCTTTACATGAGCTTTACCATGCTTACTTACTGCTTTACATATATATACACTTGTTTAGTTGTAGACTCACCTTGTCACCTGCCTTTGTTTTTACCCCTTGAATGTCCTCCGCTTCCTCCTCCCCATACGGTGCCTAGGAGCCATTGGGGGAGGGGTGGGGAATTGGCTGAGTCATGTTTGACTGACGGTCGGTGGACCATATCATTTTAGGGTTTCGAGGAGACGCAGCTACAGCAGAGAAACAGGTGCAGCGGGATCCGACATGGTGGACCCCACGGCCATGTTACCATTGTCACCAGCCGGGGCATACTCGAGTCAGATGCCCCCTGATGGGTGGAGCCCCTCCAGCACAGCGGTCAGGAGGCCGAAGGCGAAGACGTAGACGTGGATTGCGAGGCAGTGACCGTAGGCCAAAAGAGAAGAAGCACCCAGTGTTGCAGCACCAGTGGAGCACGGAGTCTACATGGATGAGTCAGCGTGGTCTGAGTGCTCCAGTTTCAGTGTCGGTGACGGTTAGCTTTAGCTTTACTAAGAGTTAGCTTCCGCGAGTGATTTTGTAGTGAGGAAATGTTGTACTGGGCATGAGCCCTTTTTGATATTATAATCCTTGTCTCTTTTATTCAGTTAGTGATGGTGGACATTTACGTTTATGGTTTTAATTCATGTGATTCTGTGGACTTGTCTTCTCTTTTATGAACTTTTCTTGTGATCGAGTTGACCGGCAGAATCGGCGTTTTATGGTGGCGACCTTCCCGAGTGAAGGTGTCACCGCAAAACGACGGTTCTCGGCCTAAGACCCGGTGGTTTTTGCAAAAAAAAAAAAAACAAGGTCTTACAGGCAGGACGAGTCTGGACGCCTCAAACGAACTCGCCCCATGGCAAGGCGGGGCGAGTTTGGACGCCTCAGGCGAACTCGTCCCAAGGCAAGGTGGGGCGAGTCTGTACGCCTCAGGCGAACTCGCCACAGGGGAAAGAGAAACGATCTCGAGTCAATCTGAATCACGAGCCTTCCCTCTCTATCCCCAGACCAACAAGGGTTGTGCTTAGTATTTCCGAAATGGCGCGAGGGGTTGTTCGCAGACCATTTGGGTCTGCAGATAATAATTTGGTTAAGGTGCAGGCGGCTACCGACAAACCAATAGAACTATTTTGTCCTAAGAAGGATTTTCCTATAAATTGGACACATTATTCCTCACATCAGCACATATCCACCCACTAAAAGAGCTGAAGCCCACTCATTTGTCCTTCTGTGTTGTTTGAGGTGTTGGATCAGCTCTTGGTTTTGGGAGGGGAAGTAATAAAACTTCTGGGTTAGTGGTGGAATCTCCTCGCTGCAGCCTGTGGATTTCTCTATAGGCATTCATCCACCATTTAGTGAGGGATAGTTCTAGGCTCGAAATACACATTCCTTGGGATTCGATGGCGAGAGAAGTAACTCAAGCTACCCCATCGATTCTAACTCAGTTGAATCGGTTTTCGGGTTTCAACACTTGGCTCTCCGTTCAACCTCCTCCTGCTCAGCGTTCGCTCCACCTGTGACAGTTTTGCTCCAGAGACTGCTCCTGCAAGCGCAACTCAAGACTTAGTTTTTTCTCAAGGAACTTGTAAAGGAGCGGTGATCCGTTACCCCCCAGAACTCTAACTCTTGTAACCGACTACTAGCTGCTAGTGGATTTTGTCAGAACTGGTGATTGTCCTGACCTCGTGATTTTCCCTTCCAAATTGTTCACGTAAAAATCTTGCTGTCTTATGTTGTCGGTTCTCTATTTGACTGCTTGCACGCTTGACTCACTCTCCAGCTAAGACGATCCAATTTCTCTGGTCCATGGGAGTGCTAAGCGACCCACAACACTATATGATCATCTTTTTCCTCTAGTAATGGCGACCGTAAAAAAACAGAGTCTGGCGTGCAGAAGAAGATTAGGCTGATGAGTTCATCAGTGGAGGCGGTTGCGATGAAGAAGTCGTCGGTGATCAATCACATGTTAGAAGATGGCTGTGCCAACACCGCCATTCTTATCGCTAATTCGCTCCATGTTCAAAATTGGCATGACAACCGTTACGACCGCCATCAAGAAAAAACACTAGTTTTGATCTTAAAAGTGGATGAAGTTCCGTAAGTGAGGTCGCTTCCACAAGCGACGGTTCCTAACCACTGCATTTACGACAGCCACCACGTGCTAAACGAACCCTAAGTCTCTATTTGATTGAGTGGCGGCTGTGAACACGAGGTAAAAGATGCATGCAGTGTTTGAATAGCTTCGGCCTTAGAATTATGTTTCCAAGAACGTCTAGCGGTCATGTGGGTGTCAGCGGGCTAGAAGGTTATGAGTTTAAAAATGGAGTTTGAGGTAGAAACACTGCCTCTGAAGTTCAAAATTAAAGTGAGTTCAATATCACAGCTCTGCTTACTATCCAAATTACGTATTGGTTTCCTTAATAAGTTCCTCATACAAATTAGGGCTTCTTCTTTCTCCTCTGAATTCATAGTTCGCGATCGTTAAACAATGAGAGAGGCTTTATTCCGCAAATTAGCAGGCGTGTCTGATTGTTATTAGTGGGAACCGTTCAACTGAGCGTGATTAAATATCGTGAGTAGTGCCAATGATGCTCCTATTGAAGAAAATTATCTTAGTATCTAATTAGTCACAAGCTTAAATTAGTAATGGGATTCTCATGGTATTAGTCTAGTATACAACCAAACCATATAATTAACCAAGTTAAAGTCATTAATTAATAAAATGAGTTTGACAAAATCAATTAAGACTTAAAGAGAAAGATGTCCTTGTTAAAAGAGGAAGCATTTTGACCATTTTCATTTAAAAAAAATATTTTGTTCTATAGCTTCTTGTATTTTATATAATTTTTAATATTACTTTTTTTTGTGTTAGAGGCATTGAGATCTTGAAAATATCTATTGTCATTAATTATCAATAAAATTATTAAATTTGATCTAGTGTAGAATTTACATTACTATGTGTTGCAAATGCTAATAAAAAAAGAGGCAATTGTTATAAGCACAACAGTTTTGGCTATTCGCACACCAATTTCTATGAGTTATTACGTGCCTTTTAACAATACGTCTTGTCCATGCATTTTTAGAAAAAGTGTTCAACACGAAAATTGTAGATCTCGTCGAGATCTACAACTTTCGTGTTGAACTTTTTTCATAAAAATGCACGCACAAGACGTATTGTCGCCCTGATTGTAACTATAGCGAATTTTTGAAAGTACGTCTTGTACATGCATTTTTAGGAAAAGTGTTCAACACGAAAGTTGTAGATCTCGTCTACAACTTTCGTGTTGAACACTTTTCTTAAAAATGCATGTACATGGTGTATTTTCAAAAGGCGCGTAATAACTCATAGAAATTGGTGTGCGAATAGCCAAAACTTGTGTGCTTATAACAATTGCCTAAAAAAACATAGGTAATGATGATATTGGAGATCGTTTTTTTTGGCTATTCATACCCCCACAAACATTGAACTCATTTTATTCATTTTGAACTCCCCTAAACCTAATAAACACATGCCCTTCTCTAGCAAAGTATCGAGCGCCGCCTGTGGCGTACAAAACTTCTCATTTTCTCCTCCAACCGTCATTGCCGACCAGCCCATTTCCACTTCTCCGGCCAATCCCCTGGCGGACATTTCTTTGAACTTTTTCGGCGAGAAATGATTTTTTTTCTCGCACCTACCAATTTAATAATCAATTTCTGGACGAAATTTCTAACCCCCCCCCCCCCCCCCACCGCTTGATTTAGTCATTGTGCTCCGGGGTCTATGAGTGGCTACAATAACCCCACCCAGTGGCGGACGCAGGAATTTATTCCAGTGTGGGCGGACTTAAAAAATTGCAAAAAAATAAATAAGTCGAAAAATATGAAACAAACACATTAACATGACATAAATTATACAAAAGTTGCACATACAATAGTAGAAATATATAAATAACCTTGTTTACAAGACTCCTCTTTGAGCTTTCATATTTTGAAAGCATTTCATAATGTCTTCATTGCTGATACTGGAAAATATGTCTTTTTCAATATATGTCACTAAGCAAGCATTCATCCATTCACCCCCCATCTGATTACGTAATGATGACTTGATAATCTTCATTGCAGAAAAAACTCTTTCTACAGTTGCAGTTGCGACAGGTAATAACAGTGCTAGCTTCACAAGCAAATATACCAATGGATAAAGAACATCCTTCTTCAATTCAACTAGTCTTTGAGATAATCCTCCAAGCCCAACCACCTCTGAGAAGTCATCATTTAAGCGGACGTCTAAAATATAACATTCAAGTTGATTATCAAGCTCCATTAATGCTATTGGAGAGAAGTCCATAGGATAATGTTCAGCAAATCGAATCAATTTGTGCTTATCAAATGCAAGAAATCCATTACTTGGATCTAAACATGCCATACATAAAAGCAATTCCGTGTTCACCTCATCAAATCGACTATTCAGCTCAACAAGTTGTAGATCTATCACTGCATAAAATATATCGACGCGATAAAAATGAAGGTTTGTAGTTTCTTCAGTTTTACGTCTTCATCTCCCTCGAGCAACAAATTTGTCTTTCATATTCGGAACGACAATTTCATGCTTGTTACAAAAGAGAGTTACCTCGTTAAATAGAGAATCCCATCCATTGTTCCTCATTTCTTGTAATCGTAACTTGGAAATTTTGACAAGAGTCATGGCGTTTACAAGATCTTGATCATTCCTTTGCAATGCTTGTGACAACTCATTGGTGATCCCCAGAACATTCTTCATTAAGTGGGTCAAGAATACAAACTCAAAATATTGCATAACATTCAATAAATCACTAGCTTCAGCTTTTTGCTCTGAAAGTGTGGCATCCACTTCAATGACCTCAAGGACATCAATAACTGATGAAAACAAACAAATTAAACTCAAGAGAGTTCTATAATGAGAGTTCCATCTTGTGTCTCCTGCTCTTTTCAAAGTTCTTTCTTGATTCAAGCCTCTTCCTGTTACAACTTCATCATTTGATATTTCTTCAATAACTTGTATAAATTGTTTCTCCCGGAGGATATCTCTACGTTTGCAAGATGCCCCAATAATGTTTGTAATAGTTGTTACCAAGTTAAAAAAAGAACAAATTTTCTTGTGTTTCTTTGCGACCGCAATAAGTGTCAATTGAAGTTGATGAGCAAAGCAATGAACATAATATGCGGATTGATTTTCTGTCATAATCAATGTTTTTAAACCATTGAATTCACCTTGCATATTACTAGCTCCATCGTACCCTTGTCCCCGTAAACTTGTTATACTCAGCCCATATTTAGAAAAAACATGTTCAATCGCTATCTTCAGTGATGAAGCGCTTGTATTTTCAACATGAACAATTCCCAGAAAGCGCTCAATTATTCTTCCTTTCTGATCAACAAAGCGTAAAGCAATTGCCATTTGCTCTTTAACAGATGAATCACGCGCTTCATCAACTAAAATAGAGAACAACTCGGCTTTGACAATGTCTTTAATGATGATATTGGTAGTCTCTGTTGCTGCAGCTTGAACAACATCTTTTTGGATACTTGGTGCAACTAATTTAAGATTTTCGGGAGCATTTCTTAATAGAACTTTATTGATGTTGTCATTATGATCCGCAAGAAATTTAAGGAGTTCAAGAAAATTTCCTCTATTCCCTGATTCATCAGTTTCATCATGACCACGAAACGCTAATCCTTGCTTTAAAAGAAATCTAATGCAGTCTACTGAAGCTTCCAAGCAGGTGTGATAATCAGTTCGAGCTTGGTCAGATTGAGCGCACAAAGCAACTTCAATGTGTTGTTTTTGGTTCATCAAGTCAAGGCAAGACTTCAAACACTTGTTATAAATGCTCGGGCTTGAATAAATAACAACATAAGCAAAATGCAGCGTCTTTCGCTATGCTATACTTCAACCAATAACTGTATTCCTCAAACCACGAACGGATAAATCTACGCGGATCTTTTCCAATAAGTCTTGTTGGGAAATTATGATTTTTTAGGTTGGAAAGCTTTTTTCTGCAAATACCATCTTCGAACTTGCTCCCTCTCATTATGATCATATTCATAAATACTCTTTCGTAACCCAGGGTCCGCAGGAAGATCATCTATATTGAGTTCTAATTGTGGACTAGATAATCGTTGTTGACGCCAGGAAAATCCTGACCTCAAGATTCGGACCGATGCAGCCGGAGGCTACTCACCCAACAGTCCAACGAGATGACCTGGCTGGCGACTACTACGGAGCTAGAAGAGCAACAAACAGGACCCCAGGTGCTGCGGCAGGGAGGTCCCACCACGTACCCAGAAGCTCGAGAGAGTCTTCCCCTCCAAAACCAAAGTGGCCGAGCTTGGTACAGGGAAGGCACCGACTTGGCTGAAAGCAAGGGTGACGGGCTCGAGAGTTCGGGAATCGGGGTCCAAAAGCTCAAGTCCAGGTGCCAATCCATGTACCCCTGGGGTCCTATTTATAGGAAAACCAAGGGGTAGGGGGGGTTATAGCCCAGCCCCCAACCCGGCGACTATGGGTTACTCGGCGAGTACCATGCCATAGTCGCCCATCTGGCGAGTATTGGGTGCTGCTCGCACACGCCGGGCCAATACTCGCTAGGTCTTTTGTTCCATACCCGCCAACCTGGCGAGTATTGGCTGCATACTCGCCGAGGTCTTCTCTACTTCTGTCTTGAACTGTTGGGCTCTGTGTTGACCTCTTTGACTTTGACTTCTGCCTACGTGGCTCTGAATGGGCCTACCCTCGGAGAATGAGGGTTGTACAATCGTCTACTAGAAGAACTAGATGATCCTTCACTTGTTTTCTTTTAAAAAACTTTTCCATAGTAACCTAACATAAATTATGAAAATAACATTCAGAAATCATCACCTAAATGCACACATCAAGCATCACCGATCCGGGCCTATCGCCACGGGTAGGCTTCACACAGCATGCCTAAGTCCATTTCGAGCGGACCTCTAATGCAATTTAATGCCGGGGACGGACACAATCAACCCGGTGAAAGAGATTGTTACCCTTGAAGCGCGCCTCCAAGTAATTGAATCGACCGTAACGGCTCCCACTTTGCAATATCTGAACTCTCCTTAACGAGTCATGGCTGAAAATACAAAGAAATTTTCAATCAGATTCAATTAAAACTGGAGCAAAATCAAATGCTGAAAATATTAGGTATGACAAATACAAAGATATTAAAACAAAGACATTAGGTTTGACAAATACAAAGATATTAGGGTGCAGAAATTCAAAGATATTAGGTATTTGACTGAAAATACAAAGATATTAGGTTTGCTGAAGAAAACCTAATATTAGGTGTAAATTTCTGAGAAATTTCTGCTTTGACAAATTCTGCTTTGACAAATACCTAATATCTGAAAGAAATTTCTGCTTTGACAAATTCTGCTTTGACAAATACCTAATATTAGGAAAATTCAGAGAAATTTCTGCTTTGACAAATAACTAATATCAGAGAAAATCAAAGAAATTCAAACCCTTAGGTGCAGAAGAAAACAAACCCTTAGGTGCAGAAGAAACCAAAGAAATTCAATGGGGGAAGTGCCGAAGTGGAGGCAGGACTCAGAAGCCACCGAAGCAAATCTTATGAGCGATGTTGGAGAGGAGAAAAACTGTGTCGACGGACTCGACCTCGACGAGGATGCCACCGCAAGTCCTCAAGAGAGGAAGGGCCGGGTCTGCAAGACTGCAACTGTCGTCGGCTTGGAGGGAAAGACGGAGGTGGCGTCGTCGCGAGCAGTCCGACTGAGAGAGGAGAAGGGTTTCGTCATCTGAGAGCGAGAGAACCGCAGGTCCGCAGGATACCTAATTTCCCGATGCAGTATTAATTTGAGTGTGGTCCCGTGGTCCGCCGGTGCAGTATTAAAGTTTTAAAAAAACAAAGGTATTAGCCACGGCGTTTTGCCGTGGCTAATACTATTAAATTTTTTTTTTTTTAAATTTGAGTGTGGGCGGCCGCACACACATACACACACATACACACACATTGACTATAACTTTGATAAAATGAAAGAGCGATATTTAATTGTTGTATATCTGATTAGCAGTATTCAGAGCAGTAGACTAAATATTTAGTGTTTGCAATCTGCAGTCTCGAAGTAATCCATTAGCAATATTACCACCCTAGCTTTAGTATTTTTATTTGTTGACAATTTCCATTATTCCGTCTGAACATATTTTGTGTGTTCTCCTAGAACCCTTCCAAAAAAATAAAAAATAAAATAAATATATATATATACATGAGTATGCCCGACACGGAGCTCCGCCCCTACGATCAAGCGCGACAGTACCCGGCTGGCGATGAAGGAGTTCGCCCACCCCCGTCGCGATGTTGTCAGGCGGCATTCGGCCGCATCCAGGGGGGCTTCGCCCGTGCTCGATGCGTCTGCGGACTGCGCCCGCAACATATACATGAGTTCTCAAAATGATCATAAAAAATATATATTAATATTACAATATTTATTTTGTATAAAAAATACGTATATACTTAAAAAGATTATTTTTTCCCCTCTCTTCTCTCTCTCCCACTCTCTCTCTCTCTCTCACACATGAAGTTTATTTTTATTTCTTTATATTAAAGATGTTTTGCATAAAATATGTGAAAGATCCAACGGTGGAAAATGAAAGCACGATAAGAGCAAAGAAAATGATATATTCACATATATAATATATATATATATAATTGTGTTCGGACTATTCCCTATCAAAGCATGTTTTCATAAAACAAAAGAAGAATATATAAATTAAAAAATGGAAATTCCGAAATATAGGAGATAAATAAAATATAATTAATTTGATGATTGGTTAAACCAAAAATTTATTATTTAGATGGTTTATTAAACCAAAAATTCTAAATTTATTAATTTAGATGATTGGTTAAACCAAAAATTCTATATTTAGATGGTTTATTAAACCAAAAATTCTAAATTTAGATGACTTAATTAGTTCTAAATTTAGATGATTTAAGGAAGCTTTACTATATATATTCTAAATAATAGGAAAGTTGGCTGCATTTTTCTATTCTCGTGATCCTCTTTTTGCTCTAGTAATGGCGGCTGTGCCAGAAACAGAGTTTGTCGAGAAGAAGATAATGTTGATGAGTTCGTCGGAGGAGGAGGTGTCGCCGGTAATCAATCACATGTTAGAAGATGACTGTGCCAGCACCGCCATCACTGTTGCCAATTCTCTCCCTGTTCAAGTTATGGCGGCCATACAGGAAACAGAGAAACACAGGGGAAAGCGAGAAGAAGAACCTGCGGCTGATGTCTTCCGACGGAAAGGAGGTGGTGGTTGAGGCGGCGGTGGCGATGGAGTCGCAGTTGATCCGTCAAATAATAGAAGCAGACTGCTCGGACGGCAGTGACGTCATCCACATACCCAACGTCTCCGCCGCCGACCTCTCCATGATATTCCATTACTGCCGAAATCATCTCTGCGACGCGACCATTAACTGCGATCTCAAGAGCTTCGACAAGGATTTCATCAATGTGGATATCAACACCCTCTACGCTCTCTTAATGGTAAATAAATGAATCTTTTCAGAAAACAGAGCAAAGAAAAAATATATATTTTTGAAAATCCAAAATAATTAATCAGTGTTTGCCTTCTTTTATTGACAGGGATCAAATTATTTGGACGTGAAAGGGCTGCTTGATTTAGCTTGTCAGAAAGTAGCGGATATGATCAAAGGAAAAAGCCCTGAAGAAATTCGCCAGATCTTCAACATCCAGAAGGACTTTACGCCCAAGGAAGAAGAAGAGGTTAACAGAGAAAATCAATGGGCTTTCGAATGATTTTGTATTTTATGTTTTCGAATGATTTCTGAGTTTTAGGGTTTTATTTAATGTTATAATGATTAATATGACATCATCATGAGATATTAATGCTCTCTTGAATAAAAGGATGCATTTTTTTTAAATGAAGGTGGCAATGCTTAACATACATATATATATGACAATACTGTTTTTGCCTAATTGCAAATCATCCTTATGCGCAGACCTAGAAAATTGAAGTGTTGACCACATTGTTTTGTGTAACTCACAAATACGCATTGTAGTAATCAAGAATTAGCCGATCGAATCAATATAAAACCTTCTTGTTTGATTCTTCAAAGTGGAACACCAAGTTGTGTAGTAATCTGTCAAAGAGAATGTTGTAGAGATTCAATTGAATCTCGCCTGTAGGGGAAGCCTTCCCTTATACCTAGCCCTGTGTAGGAAAACCAAAAACCGCACCAAACCGCACCAAACCGCACCCCATTTCAAACCGATCTGATCGGGCGTGGTGCGGTTCGGTTTCGGGGGTCTAAAAACCGCACATGTTCGGTTCGGCTTGACTTAGGCTTCTTAAAAACCGGTGGAACCGCACCGCACCGCAACCCTCTCAAAATTAAATATTAAGATATAAACTATAAAGACTTAACCTCATTAAAAATTAAGATATAAACTATAATACTTTAAAGATATAAACTATAAAGGCTTAACCCCATTAAAAATTAGGTGGTTACTACAGGTGGTTGCTGAATCAAGGAGTTCTGAAGCACTTGTTGATCTTTGCCTGCTTACAGTTGCAGGTACTTCACTCTGGACACAGGCACTAGGTTTCAGTGACACTGTATGCAATCCATTCTATGCTCTTTAAAGCCTTATTGAAATTTTTATTGAACATGTTTAGTGATCTGTTATCACATATAGCTAGGAGCATTCCTGGCTGGAGCCCTTCTTGCAGAGACTAATTAGTCTAATTTCAGGAGTTCTGAAGCAATTCAAAATATGCTAAACATGCTCTTTGCCTGGTATAGTAACAATGAGTTAAATCAGAATAATTAGTACTTCTGGATAAATCAATTTGTACTTTTGTTAACATGATAAATCAATTTAGCATAAATTAATTTATTCTGATTTACATGCTCTTTAAATTTGTACCAGAAGTAATTTATTCTGATTTAACATGCTCTTTGCCTGCTTACAGTTGACAAATTGATCAACAACTGTGTCAAGAGTGAAGTGTCTGCTTACAGTTGACTATAGCACTGTTAATATGATAAATTGATATATTTTGATTTAACATGCTCTTTGCTCTTTGCCTGCTGTTTTAGTACCAGAAGTACAAATTGATTTATGATATTTCAATATTTCATCTCCAATAATGTTATGTCATCAATAGAGAGTGGATCTTGAGGAATAACTGGGCTTATCCATGTTATCGGCTTATCGCCAATCATTTATCCCAAATGAGAACATATAGAGGGTTGCTGATATGGTTAAATGACCATAAATAAGTATCAAAAACCTGAGATGTGCGCTGCTGTTAAAGGATCAGAAAAACTGTCAAAAAACTGTCAAAAAACTGAAACCGCACTGCACAAACCGACGCGAAACCGCACCGAAACCAAACCGCACCGCACGGTTTCGGTGCGGTGGGTTTTGGCCGGTCGGAAACCGCACCCCTGCGGTGCGGTTTCGGTTTGTTCCCAAATCGCACTGAACCGCACCGCTCACAGCGCGCACCGCTCGCAGGACAACGTGGTTTTTCACCCCACATTGGGGTTTTCCACGGTAAAAGTCTCCTTGTCCATTGCCATCTACTTTGACTGTTTGCACGCGCCGGCTCGACCCTCGAGCTAAGGCGGTCGATTTAGACCGGACCGCGGAAGAGCCGTGCGCGACCCGCAACAATTATATATATTTAATTTTTTTATATAATTTTGTAAATAATTTCAACATCTATATATATATCTATATCTTTATTATATAAGATAATATACATATTTGGCCTACTTTCATTTCACAGCGTTGGATGATTAGTACACATTATAAATCTCAGCCACTAATTACGTATCTACGAATTTTCCTAACCCAATATTTGAGGAGCGCGGTTCTAAATCAACTTCCTTATTTGAGGGACGGCGGTTCATAAATCAAAGCCTCCACCGTACAGTCATTTCAATCCTCTTTTCCCAACAGTTTACGCAAGTTCTGTTCTGCCGCTCCTCGCCTCCGTCTCCCCCGGCGTTCGCTCCTCGCCTCCGTCTCCCCCGGCGTTCGCTCCTCGCCTCCGTCTCCTCCGGCGGTCTGGAACCTACTCGCAATCGCCTCTACCAATCGAAGACGCTGCCCCTGCCGCTTCTCTTCTTCTTACGAAACCAACACTCTAGGTATGTTTCCTCTCTTCGATTTCTATCTTCCTTCATTGTCTTCCCCTGCCGCTCCCTTCCTCCGCCAATTTTTTTTTTGGGGGGTTCTCTCTTCTCTACCCAACAAAGATGGGAGCATTATTATAGTCTGCAATATTTAATTAACCAACATATTAGATCAATTTGGTTTGCCGCTGATCACGGATGGAAGATCCTACCAAAGTCTGCGATATTCTGATTATATAACCAAATTTGATCACGGATGGAAGACCAGATTTTGATAAATATATTGCCAAATTTTGAATAAACAAGATATAACTCGTGATCCTCTTTTTGCTCTAGTACTAATGGCGGCTGTACCAGAAACAGAGTCTGTCGAGAAGAATAAGATTAGGCTGATGAGTTCGCCGGATAAGGAGGAGGTGTCGGTGGAGGAGGTTGCGATGAAGAAGTCGCCGGTGATCAATCACATGTTAGAAGGTGACTGTGCCAGCGCCGCCATCCCTGTCGCCAATTCTCTCCCTGTACAAGTTCTGGCGTCCAGACAGGAAACAGGGGAAAGCGAGAAGAAGAACCTGAGGCTGATGAGTTCCGACGGAAAGGAGGTGGTGGTTGAGGCGGCGGTGGCGATGGAGTCGCAGTTGATCCGTCAAATGATAGAAGCAGACTGCGTCGACGGCAATGACGTCATTCACGTACCCAACGTCTCCGCCGCCGACCTCTCCATGATATTCCATTACTGCCGGAATCATCTCGGCGACGCGGCCGTCAACTGCGATCTCAAGAGCTTCGACAAGGATTTCATCAATGTGGATATCAACACCCTCTACGCTCTCTTAATGGTATATAAATGAATCTTTTCAGTAAACAGAGCAAAGAAAATATATATTTTGGTAAAAATCCAAATTAATTTATCAGTGTTTGCCCTCTTTTATTGACAGGGATCAAATTATTTGGACGTGAAAGGGCTGCTTGATTTAGCGTGTCAGAAAGTAGCGGATATAATCAAAGGAAGAAGCCCCGAAGCAATTCGCAAGATCTTCAACATCCAGAAGGACTTTACTCCCGAGGAAGAAGAAGAGGTTAAGAGAGAAAATCAGTGGGCTTTCGAATGATTTCAGCTTTTGGATTTTCTTTAATGGTTTTAGGGTTTTCTTTAATGGTTTTCTTTAATGGTTTAGTGTTAACGGTTTTTTATTCGTGGCTGTAATTCTTCTCATAACCGTGAGTTTAGGGTGGTGGGTTTTGTAAAAAGCCTATAAATATTACAAATCCAGAAAATGTAGCCGGTGATTATATTCAGAAATTTATGAGTGTTTATCTTTTTGTATTTCAATCTCTAATTTTTATGCGGTCTCTGAACATGTTGGTAGAACTTATCTATCTGGTTGTGTTCTTTTGTTCTTTTATTTATAAAATTAAGTGGGAATAATTATGCGACGTATTTTAGCATTAAATCATCATCATGAACAAAACCTACGAAAAGAACGGAGCCTCACTGAAATCCAACAAAGAGATCAACGCAAGTTGTAAACAATAGCAAACAATATCGAGTAAGCAATTGAAAACCGAGACAAAATAACGGTTTTCGTGTGAAGAGATAAACTTTGAAGAGGCGACAACAACTAGTACATAGCAAACCAAACAGAGCAACAACAAGACAATATTCAGCATACCTCTTCTTACGACAACAACTAGTATATAGCAAACCAAACAATGAAAATGACAAAAATACCCTCTAACATCCCTCCCCGCCATTTGCTCTTCGCCGTGTCATTGGCACACGTATACTTAATTTCGCGTCGTATCACTTTCATTGTTCTTTTCTTGTTTCGGAAATATGAGAGCGTTCAAAGAGATTTTGTATCTTTCTCACTGGAAGAGAGCTATTTCGCGTCGAATCCCGATTTTCAACCATGATAATTAAATATTAATGCACTCTCAAAGGAATGGATGCATCTTTTTAATATGAAAGTCGGTATGTTTGACATAGACATTATTATTAGAACAATGTTAATGGCATATTTTTTGGCTAAGTGCAAATCATCGTAATCATATTGTTATGTTCAAATCAAAAAATATACATTGCAGTTATCAAGAACTAATCAGCTCAAATCAATGTAAAACCTTCTTGTTCGATCTTTCAGAGTGAAAATATACCGAGTTGTATAATAATCTATTCGAAAGAATATTGTGTCGAGATTCAACTGATTCGTCGACATGGGAAACCATATACCCGCTACTTTAGAATAAAGCAAAAGAGAACCAACGACAATCTACTACACTGAAAGACTAGATTCTGGGAAAAACAAAAGAGAAGATAACTTACATCATGAGGAAGGAGCTAGCGGAGGACCGTCGTCTGATCGAGTTCATAGCGGCTTCTATTTGCTCCATGTTGCTTCGCTTCTTGTGGTCTCCCCTCCTCCTTCCGTGGATGGGTTTCATGATCCGGTTGATGCTCATGGGGGAAGAATTTTTGAGGAAACTGAAACAATGCAAGGCTCGTGAAGCTCGGGAGTATTAACCAATTAAATCCAAGGATTATCATCTTATCCGTAGAATACGAGCACATAGATCGTCATCTTAACCATTTACTTGAAGCACACAGATTACAATCTCAGTCATCCAACATTACCGCATCTCATCCGTCAAAGAAGCACACGGATTCATTCATTTATTACATTTATTACAGAATAATATTCTCTCTCTCCCAGGCTCTGTTTGAGATAGCTGATGTTGATGAAAAATCTGTTGATTGAATAGTGTTGATTGATTAGAGCTGTTTGAATAGTGTGTCCATAAGTGTTGATCTAAAGTTTCATTCATCTATAGGGTCCGTTCGTTTGGACGCGATTTCTTCGCCCGGACACGGTTTTTTGTTCCGGACGCAATTTTTCGTCCCCGACGCGGTTTTTTTCGCTTGGTCGCAATTTTTTCGATCGGTCGTGATTTTTTCGCCCGTATGCGATATTTTCGCCCGAACGCGGCATTTTCGCCCAGACGTGATATGTTTGCCCGGACGCGATTTTTTCGCCCGGACGCAATTTTTTCACCCGAACGCTATTTTTCTGCCCGGGCGCAATTTTTTCGCCCAAGACGCAATTTTTTTGCCCTGCCGCAATTTTTTCCGGCAGCACGCAATTTTTTCTGGACAGACGCTATTTTTTCGGCCAGGACACAATTTTTTCGTCCGGAAGCAATTTTTTCGCCAGCACGTGATTTTTTCGTCCCGCACTTCTTTTTTACCCGGACTTGATTTTTCGCTCAGACTCGATATTTTCTTCCGTCCGAAAAAATCACTTTCGGCCGAAGAAATTGAGTCGGGCAAAAAAATCGCGTCTGGGCAAAAATATCGCGCCCAGGTAAAAATATCACGTCCGGGCGAAAAAATCGTGTCTCGTAAAAAAAAATCGCGCCCGGTAGGAAAAAAACTTGGTCGGGCGAAAAAATCGCGCCCGGGGAAAAAATTGCTCTCGGGCGAAAAAAGCGCTGTCGGGCGAAAATATCGCGTCCGGGGGAAAAAATATTGCGTTCGGGCGAATAAAAATGTGCCCGGGCAAAAAAATCAAGCCCGGGCGAAATAATCACGCTCGGGCGAAAATATTACCTTCGGGCAAAAAAATACGCGTCCTGGCAAAAAAATATGCGTCCGGGCGAAAATATCCCGCCCAGGCGAAAAATCGCGTCTGAGTGAAAAAATCTTGTCCAGGCGAAAAATCACTTATTGGAGTGAAAAAGTCGAGTGTCCATCGATTTTCAAAAAGCTTCTTATAAGCTATTTTAAAAAAATCAAAAAGTTGTACTACTAAACGACTTTATTATTGTGTTTGCTAATGGAATAGAGATTTTCCATCAACAAACGCCGTCCCAAACAGAGTCATTCAATGTATCCTATATAAATACCATTTGATGTACAATATTTTTCATTCAAGGAAAATATATTCTCTCTACTTCTCATCTCAACTTGGTATCAGAGCAAAGGTCACCTCTCATCTTTTTTTTCTCCAACCAATATGATTACATCACCTTCTTCTTCCTCTACCACCTTCATCATTTCTTCATCTCCTGTTGTCACCATTCCTACAACCGCTCACCACTATTTATCTCTTAAACTTACTTTCAAAAAATTTCTACTTTGGAGCACAAATCACTCCATTTCTATGTGGTCAACGCCTACTTCGCTTCTTTAATGGCTCTTTTCATTGTCCAACTGATCCTACTGAAGCAGTCACATGGCAAGAGCAGGACGCCACCCTTATGAGCCTTCTTATAACATCTCTCTCCGAAGACGTTCTTCCCTTGATTCTCGATCAACCGACAAGCAAAGATATTTGGGACACCATCATCAAAAGATATGGGTCTTCCTCTGGCACTCGTCTTATGAATCTTCATACAATGCTTTAAACTCATGAACAATAACCCGAAGAATCGGTTTCAACTCTCCTACAACGTGCAAAGAGCATTTCATATGAACTCGTTGATGTCGGATGACCTCTTCTTTCCGAGGATTTCAATCTTCATATTTTTCGAGCCTTGTGGTCAGATCTACAAGATATAGTTCTCACTTTACTATGTCGAGAAATTTCCCCCAACTTTATGGATCTCATCGACATCCTTGCTAGCCATGAGTTTCTCCGCTCGACAAAGAAACCGATAGTCGCTAGCTCTCCAGATTCTCCTGAGGTGCATCTTACTCACAGAAATAATATCTTCACTGATAGTGAGTGTGGTCGTGGACATGACACTCGCAGCCGCGGGGGCCGATATTTTCCACAAACTGGTCGAGGTGAACTATGGTGTTCTCTTTGCAAACAGAATAATCACTCCACTCAGAACTGTTATTATCGGCATACCTCTCACCCTCATCACATCACATATCCCCACCATCCATTTCCACTCGTAGTCCATCACACCATCCCTTATAACCAACCACATAACCCACCACTCTTACCCACTCCTCACCCGTCCACCACTCTCACATGGTACCCAGATACTGACGCTTCTCATCATTTCACTTCAGATCTTCAATCATTCTCCTCTTATGATGAATACCCTGGTTAGGAACAAGTTCATATCGGCAATGATAAGGGTCTCTCTATAACCCATATTGGAAATACTCAATTCTCCTATCTTACCTCTTATCGTTCATTTTATTTATCCAACATCTTACACGTCCCATCTATATCAAAATGTCTTCTTTCAGTCCAAAAATTTGCTAAAGATAATAATATTTATTTTGAATTTCACCCATCTCATTTTCTTGTGACGGACAAGGTCATCATTGCAATCATCCTGTCAGGAACGATCAATAATAGCCTGTATCAACTCAGTTCCACCTCTCCCTCACCTTCTGTTGCTATTGTCGAGCGGACTACCATGAATGGTTGGCATAGCCTCCTAGGACATCCACATTAAGAGGTCTCCGTCTTATGATGAACACCAATAAATTACCTTGCAAATCAACAACTCTACAGTCTCTCTATTCTGCTTGTCAATTGGGCAAATCTCATCGCTTTTCTCTTCCTCTTTCTCATTCTTGAAGCTTTTTTCCATTAGATCTTATTTACAGTGATGTACGGAGTCCATCCCCTACCCCCTCAACAGACCGGCATCGTCATTATGTATTTTTCTTGATGACAATACAAAATATCTTTGATTTTATCCCATGGTTCGCAAATCTGAAGTATTTGATATTTTCATTAGTTTTGAAGCTTTGGTTGAGCAACTTTTCTCTCGTCAACTTAAATCCTTACAAACTGATTGGGGAGGAGAATATCGCACCCTTAATTCCTCTTTATTTCCAAAAGCTTTGAATTTCTCTTCGCATTGCCGCTCCCCACACTCATGAACCACAAAGTGCCATAAAACGTCGCCATCGACACATTATAGGAACAGACCTCGCTTCTTGCTGAGGGATCTGTTCCTAGAAAATACTGGCAATTTGTATTTGAAACTGCAGTTTTTCTTATAAATCGCATGCCCTCATCATCTTCATTCAACCTCTCTCCCTTTCAATTAGTCCGCCATAAAACCCCTAATTATAATTTCCTTCGAATCTTTGGGTGCTTATGTTTTCCTATTTTGCGACCTTACAATCATCATAAGATGGATTTTCGATCCACATCATGTGTCTTTCAGGGATACAGTCCTTCTCATTCTACATATCGTTGCTTAAACCTTCAAATAACCGACTTTATATAGCACAACATGTACGATTTGATGAAGCTTCATTCTCTTTTACAACCTTTTATCAACCATCAACTCCAACTTTTGATTCTTTAACCAAAACACATCCTTCCCCGTGGGCCGCAATTCCTCTCCTTCCACCACAATCAATAACCTTCCCATCCCCTCCAGGTAATCCTCCATCTTATCCTGAGCATACACCTAACCACTTTCCATTGGTACCTCTCTCACCAAACCTTGTGATAACTTCTTCATCATCGAGTACTACACCACCATGTCGCACACGAGCTCTTCAAGACATCTATAACTCTACCAATCCACATCCTATAAATGCCTTAAATACCTAAATACCCTCTGCATCTCTCAATGATACTATTATTGAACCAACCTGTTTCACCCAAGCCAATAAACACTATGAGTGGAGGATTGCCATGCGCAATAAGTTCAATGCCTTAGTTCAAAATGGAACATGGTCTTTAGTCCCCCTCCCCTCCAATAAGAATTTAGTCGGCTACAAATGGGTATATCGTATTAAGCGCAGAGCAGATGACTCCATTGAGCGTTATAAGACACGACTTGTTTCCAAAGGGTTCCACTAACAACCCGGTCTTGATTACATAGAAACATTCATTCATGTAGCTAAACCAACCATAATTAGATGATTTCTATTGCAGTCTTGCAAGGGTGGCATATCCGTCAGCTTGATGTCCCAAATGTTCTTCATGGTTCATTAACAAGAGAAGTATATATATCTCAACCTCCCGGGTTTGAGGACTCTACATTTCTGACTCATGTATGCCAACTACATCGCTCCTTATACGGATTAAAACATGCCCCTCGAGCTTGGTTTCATCGCTTGTCTGTTTTTTTTTTCTACAAATGAGATTCACTGCCTCTAAGAATGATCATTCTCTATTTATCCTCCATCGGGACCTCCTAACGACTTAATCCTGCTTACAGGGAATGACCCTACACACATAAATCAAATTTTAAAGAATTTATCTCGCGAATTCTCCATCAAAGATTTGGGATATCTGCACATCTTTCTCGGAATTGAGGCCATCAAACATCATAAAGGATTACTCTTATCACGATCTCGCTATATTCGAGATTTACTACAACGTGTTGGCATGTCTGACTGTCATCCTGTTCAAACACCAATGGCTTCAAGCACCGATAAGCCCCTCGATTCAGGGGGTGCACTCCTATATGATCCAACCCAATATCGTTCTATTGTGGGAGCCTTACAATATATTACCTTAACTCGTCCAGATGTTTCATGCTTTGTGTGAATCGTTCATGTCAATATACACACGGGCTCCTCTTTGAACGCTCTACCTCTCACTCTCTTCAAGCATTTTCTGATGCTGACTGGGCAGGAAATGCGGATGATCGTAGCTCTACCGATGGTTTTGCTATTTTTCTTGGCCCCAACCTCATTTCGTGGACCTCTAGGACATAGTGAACAGTGGCCCGGTCATCTACAAAATCTGAGTATAAAGCTCTTGTTGATGCCTCTGCCGAGCTTATATGGATTGAATCTTTATTTCATGAATGGGGGGGGGGGGGGGGGGGGGGTACATTACATGGACCGTCTCTTCTTTGATGTGACAATATTGGAGCAACATATCTCTCAGCAAATCCAGTATTTTATGCCCGGGCCAAAAATATTGAAATTAATTTTCACTTTGTCGAGAACGTGTTGCTACAAAAAAAACTTGTTGTTCAATATATGAGATAGTAAAATATATATTATTATTATTTATATACACACACGAGTGACATGTATCAGTCTTATTCATAACTGTGATCATGACAGAACGCAGCCCCCTTTAAAATGTGCATGTTAAATTTATTATAAATGGTGTTTTTTAATATAGTTGATGTGCACCAGGAGAGATGATGTTCATCCATGGATTTATAAGAGCTATGAAGTGCGTTTAGAGAATGCTCCACTAAGGGAAAGTGGAGTTAGTGGGGTCAAAGTCCAACCCATGATCGCGAGAGTGGAAAAATCCGCCACGAACAGTTCGCACTCCGACGGCGCCAAGCGCGACTAAGACCGAGCCCCCACCTCGGTGGAGCGCGTCCTAACCGCACCCCTCATGATAGGGGGTGCATCCTAACCGCACCCCCCCCCCCCCCCCATCACGGGGGTGCGGCCTAACCGCACCCCCATCACGGGGGTGAGACCTAACCTCACCCCATAGGGGGTGCATCCAAGCCGCACCCATGTATGCGCCCCCCCTCCCGCAGGGGGACTTGCAGAGGATCCGTCCGAAATCACGCCCACGTCGGGTGCGGCCGGAGCCCAATTCCCCTTTGGGGGCGCGACTTCTCATTTCCCCATTCATCACGCGCTCAGAGCGCTCCCGTGTTTGTTGCGCGCTCAGAATGCCTCCTAACACGCTCAGAATGCCCCCATGTTCACTGCGCGCTCAGAACGCTCCCGTGTTCATTGTGCGCTCAGAAAGCTTCAATGTTCGTGGCGCGCTCAGAACACTTCCTCGAGCGCTCAGAACATTTCCACGTTCCCGACACGTCCGCATTTAACGTTTCTTAATTTCTCAGATTGCAGGACCCGTTCGTCGCTTTCGTCACCATCAACGAATCTGCCCGAACTGCCCGAAGGGAGAGACGATCATTTATGAAAAATGGCGATTCGTGTGTTCCGAATCGAAAAATGTGATTCGCCCGCCAGGTGGTTACGGTGGTTACAACGGAGAAATTACCGGGCTACCCCCGGCCAAAGCTATAAAAGGAACCCAGAGCCTTCATTTCAAGACATCCTGCCTTCTATGCCCGAGAGAGATCCTTTGAAGATTTCCTTGGAATTCTCCTTCGGCGCTTGAAGATCTCCTTCGGCTCTCGAAGATCTCCTTCGAATCTTCGAAGATCTCCTTTGAGCTTTCAAAGGTTGCGAAAGGCGACTCATCATTCTCACTTTTGTTCTCACTACCGTTCTCAGAAGAAGAAGTACTTAGTTTTTCGAGAGGTGGTTTGTCACCCTCGGAGTTCTCTCTCTCTCTATCATTGTAACGAGCAGCGTTCTGTCATGCTCGAGTTCTCAATCTCCCATTGTAACCACTCAGAAGATAGTTGAAGTTGGTTGGCATATCTCCGACCGCGTGGTTTTTCACCCTTTCCAGATTTTCCACATTAAAAGTCCTTGTGTCATTTACTAATTCACTCATTGACTGTTTGCTCGCTCGGTTCGCTTCCGAGCTAAGGTGGTTCAATTCGACCGGTCTACCAGAGCACCCGAGCGATCCGCAACAGTTTGGTGCCATCGGCAGCACTGGAAGGTCGTACTTGCCGCCGATTGTAATGGCAAGACGAAGTGCTCGTAATGATGAAGGATCGATCCCGGAAGGATGCGTCGATCCCGCTCCTTCTCATTCACTTATCAACGCACCTATCGTTGAAGAGGCAGTGCTTGCGCCCACGGCAGCACTAGAAGGGCGCATACGACAAATGGAAGAACAACAAGCTGAGATGCTGCTCTCGTGAGAAATCTTGGGGCTGCTCGAGCTCCTGTTCAACCTCCAGCATTGAACGTTCCGCCTCCCCCGGCTCCGAACCATGCTCCAAATGAGTAGGCCGTTCGAGAAGAAGATGCCTCAGAAGAGTTCTTCGTTGCCACAAGCTCCACTCATCCTGCTCGGCCGGCCAGAGGACCAGAAGCTGATCACCATCACCAGCGCCAGGGAAGAGCTGTCCCTAGACAAGCGATAGGAAGAACCACTCGAGAAGAGATACGCGATATGATAGCGGAAGAGTACGGTCAGGCGGGGCGACGCGCAACTCTCGCATGCCGTCCCACGCACCACGGCTCCCCACTATCGCCTAGGTCTTGGCCCATCCAGTTCCGAATGGTTTCAAGCTTTCCAATATCGAAACATTTGACGGGACAAATGACTCATTGGAACATGTCAATCACTTCACCACCATCATGAGGATTTACAATGCCCCCGATCAGTTCCTCTGTCAAGTGTTTCCAGCAACCTTGAAAGGACAAGCGCGCACTTGGTTCCATTCCCTGTGATAGGAGCCATCAAAAACTTTGCAGAAATGACACAGCAGTTCGTGGACCAGTTCATTGTCAACCTTAGGATTGTTTGAGATCCCTCCCATCTCTCAGGAATCCGCAAAAATGACAGAAAGTATCTCAAGGATTTTTTTCTGACGCTTCACTACGGAGGCTCGACAAATCCCGGGGGTCGACCCCGAACTCTTGCGGGGAGTTTTCCTTAAAGGCCTCCGCCCAAGTGGCTTTTACTCAGCTCTAATGAGGGAAACCGTACCAAGTTATCTTGACCTCGTTCATCGAGTAGAAGCTCAGATAGCTGCCGACGAGGCCATCGAAGCGCACCGTCAGTAGTTTGAAGGGAGCCAAAAGAGGAAAAGGGGGTCAGAGCAAGTCCCTAGAGGACGAGAAGAACGGCGCGACGAGGAGCGCCGCAGCGATGAATGTCGTCGCGACCCCCGAAGAGATTTTGGTCCGCAGCCGCCCAGGGTCTACACCCCATTAAACACCACCAGAACTAATGTGCTCAACGCTATTCAAAACAACCCGGAGATACACAGGCCATGGGTTCCAGCCCCAAATCCGAGGAACGACTAGTCAAGATATTGTGAGTTCCATCGAGGAACTGGGCATACCACCGAAGAATGTACTAGACTGAAAGACGAAATCGAGCGTCTCGTCCGTTAGGGACTCCTTGGAATATTTCTATAGGGCTAGGTTCTCAATTAGCCACAGTCGCCTAGGGAGACAAGGGAGCAGCCTCTCACTCCCCGAGGCGCGGTAGGAGGAAGGCTGATGGTGGGGGAGATCGAGACTATCACCGGACCTCCTGCCCTAGCACCACAGATCCTCTCGATTGCCAAACCCCCAAGAGATCACGAAGATAAGAAACTCAAGCAGGACATTACAATCGCCTTCGGGGAAGAGGATCTGCAAGGGTTACGACTACAGCATCAGGACCCACTCGTGATCAACGCGGGAATTGGGGACCCTTGCTTTAATGTTAAAAGAATATTAGTCGACAATGGAAGCTTAGTCGATGTCTTGTTCCTTTCCACTCTGCAAAGCATGAAACTCACGAAGGATTAGCTCAGCCCCGCAGCTGGGCCTGTCAACGACTTTGACAACCGACCTATTCCAGTTCAGGGCATGATCACCCTCCCAGTCATATTGGGCAAATTCCTGAGGCAGTCAACGCATAGCATCCAGTTTGTGGTGCTGGAGTCCACCTCCACAACTTCGACAACCGACCTATTCCAGTTTAGGGCATGATCACCCTCCCAGTCATATTGGGCAAATTCCTGAGGCAGTCAACGCATAGCATCCAGTTCGTGGTGATGGAGCCCCAAATCCGAGGAACGACCAGTCAAGATATTGTGAGTTCCATCGAGGAACTGGGCATACCACCGAAGAATGTACTAGACTGAAAGACGAAATCGAGCGTCTCGTCCGTTAGGGACTCCTTGGAATATTTCTATAGGGCTAGGTTCTCAATCAGCCCCAGTCACCTAGGGAGACAAGGGAGCAGCCTCTTGCTCCCCGAGGCGCGGTAGGAGGAAGGCTGATGGTGGGGGAGATCGAGACTATCACCGGACCTCCTGCCCTAGCACCACAGATCCTCTCGATTGTTAAACCCCCAAGAGATCACGAAGATAAGAAACTCAAGCAGGACATTACAATCGCCTTCGGGGAAGAGGATCTGCAAGGGTTACTACTACAGCATCAGGACCCACTCGTGATCAACGCATAGCATCCGATTACAATGGAAGACCGCCTACAATGCCACTTTTGTTCTCGCTACCGTTCTTAGAAGAAGAAGTACTTAGTTTTTCAAGAGGTGGTCTGTCACCCTCGGAGTTCTCTCTCTCTCTATATATATCATTGTAACGAGCAGCGTCCTGTCATGCTCGAGTTCTCAATCTCCCATTGTAACCACTCAGAAGGTAGTTGAAGTTGGTTGGCATATCTCTGACCACTTGTTTTTTCACCCTTTCCAGGTTTTCCACATTAAAAGTCCTTGTGTCATTTACTAATTCAGTCATTGACTGTTTGCTCGCTCGGTTCGCTTCCGAGCTAAGGTGGTTCAATTCGACCGGTCTACCAGAGCACCCGAGCGATCCGCAATAGTTTGGTGCCATCGGCAGCAATGGAAGGTCGTACTTGCCGCCGGTTGTAATGGCAAGACGAAGTGCTCGTAATGATGAAGGATCGATCCTGGAAGGACGCGTCGATCCCGATCCTTCTCATTCACTTATCAACGCACCTATCGCTGAAGAGGTAGTGCTTGCGCCCATGGCAGCACTAGAAGGGCGCATACGACAAATGGAAGAACAACAAGCTGAGATGCTGGCTCTCGTGAGAAATTTTGGGGTTGCTCGAGCTCCCATTCAACCTCCAGCATTGAATGTTCCGCCTCCCCCGGTTCCGAACCATGCTCCAAATGAGGAGGCCATTCGAGAAGAAGATGCCTCAGAAGAGTTCTTCATTGCCACAAGCTCCACTCATCCTGCTCGGCCGGCCAGAGGACCAGAAGCTGGTCACCATCACCAGCGTCAGGGAAGAGTTGTCCCTAGACAAGCGATAGGAAGAACCACTCGAGAAGAGATACGCGATATGATAGCGGAAGAGTACGGTCAGGCGGGGCGACACGCAACTCTCGCATGTCGTCCCCCGCACCACGGCTCCCCACTATCGCCTCAGGTCTTGGCCCATCCAATTCCGAATGGTTTCAAGCTTCCCAATATCGAAACATTTGACGGGACAAATGACTCATTGGAACATGTCAATCACTTCACCACCATCATGAGGATTTACAATGCCCCCAATCAGTTCCTCTGTCAAGTGTTTCCAACAACCTTGAAAGGACAAGCACGCACTTGGTTCCATTCCCTGTGAGATGGAGCCATCAACAACTTTGCAGAAATGACACAGCAGTTCGTGGACCAGTTCATTGTCAACCTTAGGATTGTTTGAGATCCCTCCCATATCTCAGGAATCCGCCAAAATGACAGAAAGACTCTCAAGGATTTTTTTCTGACGCTTCACTACGGAGGCTCGACAAATCCCGGGGGTCGACCTCGAACTCTTGCGGGGAGTTTTCCTTAGAGGCCTCCACCCAAGTGGCTTTTACTCAGCTCTAATGAGGGAAACCGTACCAAGTTATCTTGACCTCGTTCATCGAGTAGAAGCTCAGATAGCTGCCGACGAGGCCATCGAAGCGCACTGTCAGTAGTTTGAAGGGAGCCAAAAGAGAAAAAGGGGGTCAGAGCAATCCCCTAGAGGACGAGAAGAACGGCGCGGCGAGGAGCGCCGCAACGATGAACGTCGTCGCGACCCCCGAAGAGATTTAGGTTCACAGCCGCCCAGGGTCTACACCCCATTAAACACCACCAGAACTAATGTGCTCAACGCCATTCAAAACAACCCGAAGCTACACAGGCCATGGGTGCCAGCCCCAAATTCAAGGAACGACCAGTCAAGATATTGTGAGTTCCATCGAGGAACTGGGCATACCACCGAAGAATGTACTAGACTGAACGACGAAATCGAGCGTCTCGTCCGTTAGGGACTCCTTGGAATATTTCTATAGGGATAGGTTCACTGTATTGTCTGCCCAATGCATATCCATTACATAATTCAAGATTAAATTGCATTGAGCTAATCTGCAGATGAATATCGCGTAGAACATACATTGGGCTTCATCGTGAAGCCATTGCATTGAGCTAACATTGCACATATTAGCTAATGTAGAGATTGTATTGATCTGTAATGGATATGCATAATCTACACGATGCACTGTATGTACATCTAGAATTATGTAATGGCCTACTTTCAGTTCTCTGTGGCTTCATCGTGAAACCATTGCAGATCAATATCATTGGTGTAGAACATACAGTGCATCAATGTAGGCCATTACAAATCTTCATCTAAAAATGCAGATCAATACCAATGCAATACAGATCAATACAAATGCAATACAAACAGCGATGTGGCTTCATCGTGTAGAACATAGATTAGCTCAATCGCAGACGAAATGAGGAGATACAAAGCTAATGAGAATGGGAATGGACACGATGAAGCTCAATCGTCATTGCAGATCAATACCAATGCAATACAGATCTGTGGCGTTGAAATGAGGAAATACCTGAACTAAATGCAGATCTGTGGAAGAGGCGTCGTCGTCGACGGGAGCGGCGTCCTCGTCGACGGGGGCGGCGTCGGACACGATGACGAAGGGCATCGTCGACGGGAGCGGCGTCGTCAAAATGGTGTCGTCGAAGGTGGTCGTCGGACACGAGGAGGAGGGGCGTCATAAGAGAAGCCCTAGATCGCACGAAAGAGGGAGCGGATCTCGGGTTCGCGAATGAGGAGGCAGCAACTGTTCGGGAGTTCCAAAACCTAAATAATGGTTTGCTAATAGAGGGCTTTTAGAATTGAAAAAAAAAGACTAAAATGACTTGAATCCGTTTTTTTTTTGCTAATAGCGTAACGTGGTTTGCTAATACCAATGTCCAAGATAAATAAACATGCAACAATATTTAAAAATATTATAATCATCCTGTCAAAATAAACATTATAACCATAGAAATTATAAACATGCAACAATACCATAGTTGTCCTTCACTGCTTCACGGAAATGAGGCTTGCGTGAAATAATAGCTTTTTTATATATTTATTAAGTGGCTAAGTGCAAATAGAAGCTAGGCGAGCTGACTTGTACATAATTTTAAAGTTAGCTCAATTAGTCTTTTGTCATTTCGGTTTGGCCACTTAAAATTATATATTTATATTAAGTCGAAATGAGGCACATCTTATATTTATTAAGTGAAAATGAGACGTAAAATTATTATAATATTAGTCGGTTCGGTTCGATTTGGCCGGTTTTTACAACTTGAAAACCGACCCGAGCCGAAATGACTTCGGTTTTCACAAGCCCAAAACCGAACCGTCGCCGAACCGGGCGGCTCGGTTTCACAATCGGTGCGGTTCGGTCCGTTTTGTCGGTTTTCGGTTTTTGCTCCTCACCCTTACATACAATTCCTACCACGATCGGACATCAAATCTTAAGTTCTCGCCAATTTCATCGTAGAGAATACTCTACCTCCAGAGACCGCCCATGTTAAAGATATCTCCGCCGCTCGTTGGACTCTCTATGTCGACGGGGCTTCTGCAGCCGAAGGAGCCGGAGCAGGATTGCTCATAATCAACCCAGAGGGCATCACTTTAGAATACGGCCTCAGGTTGAAGTTCCCAGCAACCAACAACATTGCTGAGTATGAGGCTCTAATCGCCGGACTACGACTTGTCGTCGACTGCAAGGCGGAGAACCTGACAATATACACCGACTCGCAGATCGTGGTCTCGCAAGTTGAGGGAAACTACGAGGCAAAGAGCGGTCAAATGACACACTATCTCATACTCGCGAAATCCCTCCTACAACAAGTATCATCACACCAAATTCTGCACATCCCCAGGGAGCAGAATTCTAGAGCCGATGCACTCTCCAAACTCGCGACCTCTCCTTCTAACTATCAATCCTGGAGGCGTCGAGTTGAAGACAACGTGACTCCCAGCATTCTGGGTACATGGGAGATCACCGAAATTAGCAAAGAGGGACCATCCTGGATGACACCCCTCCGAGCCTACATTGAACATGGAGACCTGCCCAACCACCGCTTAGGGGCACGATGGTTGCGAATGCGAGCCGCCCCATACGTTATCATCGAGGGGGAGCTTTACAGGCGGGCCTTCTCTTGGCCCAACCTAAAGTGCCTTCCGGCAGAGGAAGCAGAGTACGGATTAAAGGAAGTCCATGACGGGATATGTTGAGAGCACCTAGGCACAAGAGCTCTGGTCCGAAAGATCTAGCGTCAGGGGTTTTACTGGCCAACATGAAAAAGGACGTCGCTGATTTCGTTCAAAAATGTAAAAGCTGCCAACTCCATGCAAACGTCCCTCATCAACCCCCAGTAGCGCTTATGGTACTCCAAGGCGCATGACCATTCGCTCAGTGGGGGATCGATCTCCTCGGTCCCCTCCGCATGGCCTCCGGCCAGAGAAAGTTTATCATCATGGCTATCGATTACTTCACAAAGTGGGTAGAAGCCAAACCCCTCGCCAAGATCACTAAGAAGAACGCCAAACAGTTTGTGTGTAAGAGCATCGTCTGTCGCTTTGGAATCCCTGCAATAATCGTCGTCGACAACGACACTCAGTTCACTGAAAAGTCGTTCACCAAGATGTGCGAAGACTTGAAGATTAACCTCCGCCATACGGTCGTAGCTCACTTACAAACAAATGGCCAAATTGAAGTAACAAATCGCACCATCCTCAAAGGGCTCAAAGCCCGCCTCCAGGAGGAAGGAGGGCAGTGGGTAAATGCGCTTTCAATTGTTCTGTGGGCATATCGTACAACAGAAAGGACTCCCACAGGGGAAACCCCATACAATCTCTGCTACGGCACAGATGCGATCATCCCCGAAGACATCGGTATCCCCAGCAGTCGCGCAAAAACTTTTGATCCAGAAAAGAACGACAAGCTGCTCTGAGAAAACCTAAACTTAATTGCAGAAGTCAGGGATACGGCTGCCCAACGCATAGCTCACTACCAAAGACGTGTGGCTCGACTTTACGATCGAAGGGTGAAACCCAGGCCAATCAACGTAGGAGATCTGGTCCTACGCAGCATCGAGGCGGCCGGTAAAGGCCCGCAAGGAGATAAACTCTTGCCCACTTGGGAAGGTCCATACGTTGTCACTACCATCGTAAAGCCCGGAACATACATGCTTAGAACGACGGAAGGGAAGTGTAACACCCTCCTGTTACATAGCATATAGCAGTAGGTCCATCCGGGACCCCACGTCATATGAAACGAACAGAAGAGCGTGTTACTTAATTAGCATTAAACAGTTAATAACATAACCATCTCAGCACACAGAGTCACACAACGGAAGCATTTAATTTTAAATGAAACCAGTTTATACATTGTCCACATTTGCAACTAGGAATGAAATACATCAAGTTCTTTACATGGTGTGTTTACAACATGTTTATAACAAAGGTGGCTTCCAAACATCGGCACGCAAGCTGGCCACACATGAAAACAGTAAACAAAACAACTCGGCCTTCAAGGGCCAGCTCAGCACAGAACAACACAGCAACAGGGGCTTCAGTCCGCTATTTCCCGCTAGCCTCGCCAGGACCTGTACAAACAAATTCACCCAGCGGTGGAAAAACAAGTAACCGGTCAGCTTTAGCTGATCCAGACTTATAACGACCCCACCCCATGCCATGCTCGGAGCGGTGGTGCTCCTTCCCTGCAGGCAAGCAACAACAGTATATATATATATCACAGGTGCGTCTAAGCACCGCATAGAAGCATTCATCACAAGGTGACATCAGGTTACATGATTTGTGCACTCTCGTCACGCCATCGACAAGTCCTTTTTCAACTTGGATTTAGGCTTACACGCTTTGTGCACTCTCGACACGCCATCGACAAGTCCTTTTTCAACTTGGATTTACACTATGAGCTGTGACTGTCAAGGCTAGCACTACCTTACGGTTTCTATCCCACAATGCCCTAGGTGAACACGGAGGAGCGACCTCATCACCAACTGACTATGGGACGAGTTCGGTTCAGCTTGTGCCCGCGCTCATAAATGTCAGTATTCAACTCTGCCAGACACGGGTCCAGCTTCCCCTTGTGCCCGTTAAACTATAACCTCACATGGTCATCACCTCAAGCTCAGGGGCGAGGTCTAAACACGATAAGTAAACTCAAGGATTACTGTCTCCGGCGTTAGTTCTTAACGCTGGGCATTAGCCCTTAATGCTGAGCGTTACTCTTAACGCTGGGCGTTAGCTCATTTCCGGGTAATTTCTGGGCAACACCTCCAGAACTCACTACAGCACGTCTCAGTACTCAGAACTCGAAAAACACAACATATGGCGCTACCGCCGGCGTTAGCTCTAACGCCTGGCGTTAAAGAACAGAACAGCAAGCAACATCACCAATCCAGACCAACCTGTCCAGATGGGCTTCACTCAGCATGCCTATGTCCGTACTACCATTCTGGACTCTATATGCAAATTTTGTGGGGATAATATCGACCCACCGGAAGAACCCATCTACTAATTAGTAGAAATCTTCCTAAGTATGCAAATCAAAGGACGCACATGTCCAAAGATGAAGGGAGGAGAATCGTTACCCTCGGCGCTCGTTTCGGTGCCATAGATCCGGGAGGAAATCGGCTGGAATCTTTTGAAACAGCTTCCTCTCCACTAAATCGACGATGGCACAAACACGCAAGCAATCTCCTCCACGGAATTTGCCTTCAACACAACAAAAGGCTAGCCCAAAGAGACCTCCTTCCTTCTGATCTGCCTTTGGAAAGAGCTTGGAATCAGAACTGAGAAGGGAAACTGAATTTGGCTGCCTTTTATATTTTCTTAGCTAATGCCGACGTTAGCACCTAACGCCGGGCGTTAGCCCTTAAGGCGGTGGCTGTATTTATCCACAACCGTTTAAGAAATTCGAAGGCGTTCAACGAACTCTTTGAAGCTGCGTTCGACGAACGGCTTGAAGCTGCGTTCGACGAACTCGTCGAAGCTGCGTTCGACGAACAGCTTTGAAGCTGCGTTCGATGAATGACTCGAGGCTGCGTTTGATGAATAGCCTGAAGGCTGCGTTCGACGAACGGCCTGAATGCTGCATTCGACGAACTGCCTGGCGTTCGACGAACAGCCTGACGTTCGTCGATCGGTGTTCTTATCTCGACGTCTCGACGGCTCGACGACACGTTCGTCGAATGACGTTCGACGAACGGCCTTGCGTTCGACGAATGGCCTTGAGTTCGTCGAACGGACGTTCGACGAACAGCCGAGAAATGGCATTTCTTTTTCCCGAGAAATGACATTTCCTGCCCTTTCTTTTTCCCGAGAAATGACATTTCCTGCCCTTTCTTTTTCTCGAGAAATTGCATTTCCTGCCCTTTCTTTTTCTCGAGAAATGTAATCTCTGCCTTTTAATTTCTCGAGAACTTGCACTGGAAATTGAGGTGTTACAGGAATACTCTACCACGCACCTGGAACGCCCAGAACCTGCGCCGCTTTTATCAGTAATTTGAGCCTTCTATCATGCAAAAAACCGCGAGCTCAGACTCGCGCAAACTTATCTTATATTATGTACAAAGCCGCCAGTTAGGCCGCCCCCCCCCCCCCCCCCCCCACCCCCCCATCACGGGGGTGCGGCCTAACTGCACCTCATAGGGGGTGCGCTCACGCCCCCCCCCCCCCTCCGCAACGGGATGCGCCTCAGCCTTCCCCCCTCCCGCGGGGGGGGGGGGGGGGGGGGGGGGGGGGGGGGGGGGGGGACTTGTATAGGATCCGACCGAAATCACACCTCGTCGGGTGCGGCCGGAGCCCAATTCCCCTTTGGGGGTGCGACTTCTCATTTTCCCGTTCGCCGCGCACTCAGAGCGCTCCCGTGTTTGTTGCACGCTCAGAACGGCTCCTAACACGCTCAGAACGCTCCCGTGTTCACTGCGCGCTCAGAACATTCCCGTGTTCGTTGCGCGCTTAGAACGCTCCCGTGTTTGTGGCGTGCTCAGAACACTTCCTCGCGCGCTCAGAACGTTTCCACGTTCCCGACATGCACGCCGTTAACGTTTTCTAATTTCTCAGATTGCAGGATCAGTTCGTCGTCTTTATCACCATCAACGAAGCTGCCCGAACTGCCCGAAGGGCGAGACGGTCATTTACGAAAAATGGCGATCAGTGTGCTCCGAATCGAAAAATGTGATTCGCCCACCGGGTGGTTACGGTGGTTTAAACGGCAAAATTACCGGGCTACCTTCGGCCAAAGCTATAAAAGGAACCCAGAGCCTTCATTTCAAGACACACTGCTTTCTATGCCCGAGAGAGCTCCTTTGAAGATTTCCTTGGAATTCTCCTTCGGCGCTTGAAGATCTCCTTCGGATCTCGAAGATCTCCTTCGAATCTTTGAAGATCTCCTTCGAGCCTTCAAAGTTTGCGAAAGACGACTCAGTATTCTCACTTTTGTTCTTACTACCGTTCTCAGAAGAAGTACTTAGTTTTCCGAGAGGTGATCTGTCACCCTCGGAGTTCCCTCTCTCTTTTTCTCTATCATTGTAACGAGCAGCGGCCTGTCGCGCTCGAGTTCTCAATCTCTCATTGTAACCCCCCAGAAGATAGTGGAAGTTGGCTGACATAGCTCCGGCCGCGTGGTTTTTCACCCTTTCTTGGTTTTCCACGTTAAAAGTTCTTGTGTCATTTACTAATTCACTCATTGACTGTTTGCTCGCTCGGTTTGCTTCCGAGCTAAGGTGACTCAATTCGATCGGTATACCAGAGCACCCGAGCGATCCGCAACAATAGTATAGCTTTATAAACTTGAAAGTTAAATCTAACAAATCATACCATACTTATATGGAATCCCATACTTAATATCAGAATACCTATACAACGGGTAGACAATATTAAATCATAAATATAGGAGATAAATAAAATAGTATTTTTATGTGAAGATTCTTATTCATTTAATTAAAATTCTAAATTTAGATGAGTCTGACCAAAAATAATTTAGATGCTTACTATATATATAGTTCATAAATATTTACTAATATATATATTTTTATATATTAATATATATATATATATTTATATATATAAAAGGAGGGTTGGCTGCATCTTCTATTTCAATCTTCTCCGACTCTCGCGATCCTCTTTTTGCTCTAGTACTAATGGCGGCTGTACCAGAAACAGAGTCTGTCGAGAAGAATAAGATTAGGATGATGAGTTCGCCGGATAAGGAGGAGGTGTCGGTGGAGGAGGTTGCGATGAAGAAGTCGCCGGTGATCAATCACATGTTAGAAGATGACTGTGCCAGCACCGCCATCCCTGTCTCGGATTCTCTCCCTGTTCAAGTTATGGCTGATGAAACAGAGGAAACAGGGGAAAGCGAGAAGAAGAACCTGCGGCTGATGAGTTCCGACGGGAAGGAGGTGGTGGTTGAGGCGGCGGTGGCGATGGAGTCGCAGTTAATCCATCAAATAATAGAAGCAGACTGCTCGGATGGCAGTGACGTCATCCACATACCCAACGTCTCCGCCGCCGACCTCTCCATGATATTCCATTACTGCCGGAATCATCTCTGCGACGCGGCCATTAACTGCGATCTCAAGAGCTTCGACGAGGATTTCATCAATGTGGATATCAACACCCTCTACGCTTTCTTAATGGTAAATAAATGAATCTTTTCAGAAAAAAGAGCAAAGAAAATTTATATTTTTTAAATCTAAATTAATTAATCAGTGTTTGCCTTATTTTATTGACAGGGATCAAATTATTTGGACGTGAAAAGGCTGCTTGATTTAGCTTGTCAGAAAGTAGCGGATATGATCAAAGGAAAAAGCCCTGAAGAAATTCGCAAGATCTTCAACATCCAGAAGGACTTTACGCCCGAGGAAGAAGAAGAGGTTAACAGAGAAAATCAATGGGCTTTCGAATGATTTTGTATTTTATGTTTTCGAATGATTTCTGAGTTTTAGGATTTTATTTAATGTTATAATGATTATTATGACATCATCATGAGATATTAGCATTTTTTTTAAATGAAGGTGACAATGCTTAACATGCATATATGACACTACTGTTTTTTGGCTAATTGCAAATCATCCTTATGCGCAGACCTAGAAAAATGAAGTGTTGACCACATTGTAGTGTGTAAATCACAAATACGCATTGTAGTAATCAAGAATTACCCGATCGAATCAATATAAAACCTTCTTGTTCGATTCTTCAAAGTGGAACACCAAGTTGGGTAGTAATCTGTCAAAGAGAATGTTGTAGAGATTCAATTGAATCGCCTGTAGGGGAAGCCTTCCCTTATAAGTTATACCGGCTACTTTAGGATAAAACAAAAGAGAGCCAGAGATAACTTACAACGTGTGAGGAAGGCACGGAGGACCTTCACCTGTGCTCGGGTTCATAGCGGCTTTCTATTTGCTCCATGTTGCTTCACCCTGCCTGAAAATACTTGAGGTGGATCTCTAAATATATTATTTATTATTTTGTTGAATACTAATAATCTATAATAATTTATTAAAATATATAAATATATATATAATTTTTAAAATTATATAAAGTGTGTGTGTGTATATATATACATAATTTTATAAATATATATATATACACACTTTATATAATTTTAAAAATTATTTATATATTTATATATTTTAATAAATTAGCAAAGTTTATTTGCATACAACAAAATAATTATTATATATATTTAATTTTTTTATATAATTTTGTAAATAATTTCAACATCTATATATATTAATATATACATATATAATGGTTTTAAGGGAGGGACATACAGAAATAAAATATCTCCATCAATATTTTGTAACAAAAAAAATTTGTTGCTATTTTTGCAACAAAAAAATTTATTGCTATTTCTGCAACAAAAAAATTTATTGCTATTTCTGCAACATATATTTTGCATCAAATAATTAAGCCTGCCAACTGCTCCCTCCCCAGATTACATCGCCTGCATTAAAGCATAATATAATGAGGTCAAGACAAAACCAATAATGACATTACATCTAGTGCATAATATTACATGAGTTTCTTGATCGGGATCGACTCCCTTACATCTCCATCTTCGACTTCCACATATAAGTATGAAATGCTAAAAAAACAATTTCTCAGAAAAATGATGATGATGGTGATAATAATAATAATAATAATAATAATAAACTCATTTCTAAGTGTGGCTTGTTCGGTCCTATTTCTGGAATCGGCCTGCATTTAACATCGTTTTTTTATAAAATTGTGGCCTGCATATAGCCAAAACTGGCCTGCCTTTAACATCACTCTGTATCTCTATCCCTGTTCAAGTTTTTTTATAGGAAGAGAACTTAAAAAAGTACCATTGAGACCAAAATATGACCAAGCATTCGCTTACAGCCCTTCGTTCAGCCGAAACTCCCTCCAGCCGTTCGATCAAAAAACCTAACACCCGCCTCTTATATACCCGCAGCAACCCTTCCGCTCCTCACACCAGCATAACCCGCAACCCTACCGCTCCTCTGCAGCCGATCAGCAGGGCGACGAACAATGTCGCGCTCAAACTCGCCGGACCATCATCGTCGATAGACGCCGGGCCATCATCGACGCCGCAGCTCCCTCTCTCACGTGCATCTGCGCCAATCTCCGTCTCAAATATCGATCTCCCTGATATCGACCTCCCGGATATCGATCTCCTTCTCCGATATTCTATACATCTGCAGCGATCGACAGCCCTCTATTTGGGATTTCAGTTGTCGATGGCCTCTAAAAGGCTCTGGGGCATTACAGTAACTTGGATTTAGTTGCCGATGGACTCTAGGAGGCTCTAGGGCATTACAGTAAGCTCTCTCTCTCTCTCTGCATCTCTATCTCTCCCTCTCTTTGTTCTGCCACCTAATGCATGCATTTTAGAAGTTTACAGTAAATAGAAATCATGGAATCAATCGATTGTTCTTCCATAGCCTAATCTTTTAGTTTTTTGCACATGCTCACAAACTGTTTGCTAGAATTCTAAAGAGAAACATAATGGTGCAGTGACGACATTTTACATCCTAGAACCCTGATTTTATACATAAGTGACTCCTACACATGCACTTTTATGATTTCCCATGCATTGTGTGTTCAACAATTGAATTACTATAATCCTAGACATGCACTTTTATGAATTTCTTTAATTCTTATAGTTAACTCTGTTCTGTGCTTTATTTATTTCAGTTTAGTATAAATCAATTATAATAATAATAGAATAAGATGATTTAAGGAAGCTTTATTATATATATTCTAAATAATAGGAAAGTTGGCTGCATCTTCCTATTCTCGTGATCCTCTTTTTGCTCTAGTAATGGCGGCTGTGCCAGAAACAGAGTTTGTCGAGAAGAAGATTAGGCTGATGAGTTCGTCGGAGGAGGAGGTGTCGCCGGTAATCAATCACATGTTAGAAGATGACTGTGCCAGCACCGCCATCCCTGTCGCCAATTCTATCCCTGTTCAAGTTATGGCTGATGAAACAGAGGAAACAGCGAAAAGCGAGAAGAAGAACCTGCGGCTGATGAGTTCCGACGGGAAGGAGGTGGTGGTTGAGGCGGCGGTGGCGATGGAGTCGCAGTTGATCCGTCAAATAATAGAAGCAGACTGCTCGGACGGCAGTGACGTCATCCACATACCCAACGTCTCCGCCGCCGACCTCTCCATGATATTCCATTACTGCCGGAATCATCTCTGCGGCGCGGCCATTAACTGCGATCTCAAGAGCTTCGACAAGGATTTCATCAATGTGGATATCGACACCCTCTACGCTCTCTTAATGGTATATAAATGAATCTTTTCAGAAAACAGAGCAAAGAGAATATATATTTTTTAAATCCTAAATAATTAATCAGTGTTTCTTTTATTGACAGGGATCAAATTATTTGGACGTGAAAGGGCTGCTTGATTTAGCTTGTCAGAAAGTAGCGGATATGATCAAAGGAAAAAGCCCTGAAGAAATTCGCAAGATCTTCAACATCCAGAAGGACTTTACGCCCGAGGAAGAAGAAGAGGTTAACAGAGAAAATCAATGGGCTTTCGAATGACTTTGTATTTTATGTTTTCTCAGCTTTTTGATTGCATGCTTCTGAAGTTTAGGTTTTTCTTTAATGGATCATGAAGATAGTGGTGTCTCGCGCGAGCACAATGGATCATGGAGATCGTGGTTTTTTTTCTTTCTATTTTTAGTTTTTAACCGTTTATTATTCGTTGTTTAAGTTGTCAATTCAGTTTCAATAAATTTTGGCAATTGTTAACCGCACCTCACTTTTGGCTATCCGCAACCTTTTTATATGAAGTATTACGCGTTTTTTTTTGGAAATACGCATTCTACAAGCATTTTTAGGAAAGGTGTTCAACACGAAAGTTGTAGATATCGTCGAGATCTGCAACTTCCGTGTTGAACATTTTTCCTAAAAATGCATGCACAATGCGTATTTCTAAAAATTCGTTATAGTTACGCTCATGTTTTAATTCGAGCGGCAATAACGAAATTTATGAGTGCTTAGCTTTTTGTATTCCATCTCTACTTTCTATGCGGTCTCTGAACAAGTTGGAAGAACTTATCTATCACTGTAATCCAACGAATAGATCTAGATTCCACAGATTCTTTCAAAGTAGTATTGGTTTATTTGAATATATATATTGAGCAGTACATTGATTGGAAAAACAAATCGCAAGAATAAGAGTTGTAAAGTATAGCAAACAATATAGAGTAAGCAATTGAAAACCCAAACAAAATAACGATTTTCGCGTTAAGAGATAAACTTTGAAGAGGAGAATGACACAACAGGGGAACAGTTTCCTGGTGCTTCCTAAACAGAGCAACAACAAGACAATATTCAGCATACCTCTTCTTACGACAACAACTAGCATATAGCAAATCAAACAATGAAAATGACAAAACTACACTCTAACATCCTTCCCCGTCATTTGCTCTTCGCCGCGTCAAAGGCACGCATACTTTCGGGTCTTATCACTTTCATTGTTCTTTTCTTGTTTCGAAAATCCGAGAGCGAGTTAAAGAGATTTTGTATCTTTCTTCACTGGAAGAGAGCTATTTCGTCCGAAGTTAGGGAAATCATATCCCGATTTTCAACAATCATAATTAAATATTAATGCACTCTCAAAGAAAAGGATGCATCTTTTTAAAATGAAAGTCGGAATGCGTGACATGACATTATTATTAGAACAATGTTAATGGTATATCATTTTTGGCTAAGTGAAATCATCGTTATGTGCAGAAAATTTGTGTTCAAATCATCGTTATGTGCAGAAAATTTGAGTGCAAAACATATTGTTATGTTCAAATAAAAAAATATACATTGTAGTTATCAAGAATTAATCAGCTCAAATCAATGTCAAACCTTGTTCGGTATTTCAGAGTGAAAATACACCAAGTTGTATAATAATCTATCTGAAAGAATATTGTGTAGATATTCAACCGAATCACCAGTAGGGAAAACCATATACCTTCTACTTTAGGATAAAGCAAAAGAGAACCAGCGATAATCTACTGCACTGAAAGTCTAGATTCGGGAAAAAAACCAAAATAGAAGATAACTTACAACGTGAGGAAAGAGCGGAGGACCCTCGTCTGATCGGGTTCATAGCGGCTTCTATTTGCTCCATGTTGCTTAGCTTCTTGGGGTCTCCCCTTCTCCTTCCGAAGATGGGTTTCTTGATCCGGTCGATGCTCATGGGGGAAGAATTTTTTAGGAGAGGAGGTCGGGAATAGATGATGTCATCAGTGAAAAAGTGGAGAGAGGGCGTGAATAAGTATTGATTGGTCAATGTGGAAAGCATGGATGTGTACTAAAGTTTAAGGCTCCGTTTGGCGCGGTGGCGGCGGTCTTGAACGCGGTGGTTATGAACCATCGTTCGTGAACGCCGAAGTGATTGGAGTGTTCGTGAAGTGGTTGGAGTGTTCGTGAGAAGATCTCCCCAAGAAGTGCAGTGCATGTTTTGCATTTTTTTTAAATTTGTACATGTAATGTTGTAACCTGTAATTGATAACACATTGCATTTTTTTTAAATTTTTACATATAATGTTGTAACCCTGTGTAATTGAATAATTGATAACACGTTGTATTGGTATTCGTGAACTAGTATATGTGTGAGCTTGTTGTAAATTTGCTTCGATAAAAGACTTATATTTCTCGATCATTTTTTGTACTCATTGTTTATTTCCAACAATGGTTTCTGAGCCAAGTTTGCTCGTTGGTTGGTTGCAGAGAAATTATTGAAATTTTATTTAGTTGCTCAAAGAAAGATGGAGTTGGTTAATTTGAGACAACCAGAAATCGTGAAGTTGACGAAAACAAATTACGAAAATTGGAGTATACATATGAATGTGTTGCTCGTCACGAAATTGTTTTGGGAGATTGTCGAGGAAGATTATATATAGAGAGTTGGATGCTACAATAGAGGCTGCAATGACCAATGTGCACAAGATCGCACTCAAAGGAAGTCGGAAGAATAAGAAGGGATTATTCTTATTTTATCAAGGAGTTGGTAAATAGACTTTCAAGAAAATTTCTGATGCAAAGATGTCAAAGGAATCTTGGGGATTTTGTAGAAATTTCTACAAGGAGGAGAAAGCAAAGAAGATGCAGCTACAATTTTTATGAGCTGAGTTCAAACTTTGAAGATGTTGAATTCTTAGAAGATTAGTGAATATGTGGCTCAACCAAAGACACAGTGGTGAATGAGACTTAGCGAAATGGTGAAATCCTTCGTGATATTCAAGACTTATTCGCTCTTTGATGAGGAAGTTTGATTATGTTGTCGCGGATATTAGAGTTTCAAATGATCTTCCTCAGATCTCGTTGGACGAGCTTGTGGGCTTATTGCAAGTTAATGAGTTTTTGATGAACTAGAATGAAGAAATTGGTGACCTGAAGCAGGCTTTACAAGGCCGATTATCTTTTGGAGACAATCAAGGTCTAGGTGGTAGTATGAGAGGTCGAGGAACTCGAGGAAACTATAGAGGCAATTATATAGGTGGCATAAATGTCAATGGTCGAGGAAGACTGACTTATGATAAATGTCAAAATACTAGATAAGGTGAAGAATCTTTATTTTTCGGAGGTCACAAATGAGGACCACGAGGAAGATGCACCGATGGTTTCATCAAATAAGTAAGGCTCAAGTACAACGTTACAATTATAATAGAGACCACATGTTATAAATACCTATTACAAAGAAAATGGTGGAGACATGTTACTAATTAGCTATAAATATGTATCAAGATATTTGAAATGAATTAAGCTTAAGACTTAAAACTAAAGCCCATTTAAAACCCTACGTTTTTTTCTTCCCGTGCTCTCATATTTTCTTAACAGTGGTATCAGAGCTCATGATTGGTAGTATCCTGCTCTGAATTAGAGTGATCTCATCCCATGGCCTCATCATCCACCCACTCTCAGCCACACCTCCATCCCTGTTTTCACCGGAGAATGCTATGAATTCTGGAGTGATAAGATGGAAACTTTGACGCGGTCACAAGACCTCTGGGAGATAGTAAATGAAGGACTTAAGCCGCCTCAGAAGTCAGCAGAAGGAGCAACACCCAACTTCAACAAAGAAGACAAGACGAGGGATGCTCTTGCCCTCCATCTCATTCAGCAAGGAGTTGCTATCACCATACACCCAACTTCGGAGTTTTTTGGGACATGCAGGATTCTATCAACGCTTCATTAGGAATTTCTTGGCAATTGCAAAGCCGCTCTCGAATTTCCTTTTCAAGGATGCAAAATTTGATTTTGACAATTGCTGCCTCCATGCGTTTAATACTTTAAAGGACTGTTTAACTTCAACGCTCATTCTAGCATCCCCGGATTGATCACTACCATTTGAGTTGATGTGCGATGTCAGTGATGTTGCACATGGTGATGTTTTGTGGCAGCGCAAAAATAGAGTTTTTCACACTATTTACTACGCTAGTCGGACCCTCAACGATGCATAACTCAACTATACTGTCACAACCCGCATTTTCTCAATATTTATTATATTATCAGAACGAGAGAAAATACGCGTTGTGATGCCACGCCATGCAGGAGACAACTGCAGGCGCTAAGGCAAAACCTTTTACTATGAAAATCATACGATGTTATGATTGAAAATATAAATTGAGTTTAAGATTTGATAACCGTGTCTCTCGGTTCAGTGAATCAACTAGTCCACGAGTAAAAATATACATGTACCCAGCGGAAAATACTTGATTTAGTTACTTACAGTCATATATGAATATGAAGACCCAAATAGACAACTAATGATATGCACGACTCTAGATTTATTATAAGTTGGAAAAGAGCTTTTATAATCACGTTTAAAGTAGGATAAAATTAGGTTTGAAACATGCTATGAGTATGTGCAAAAGTGTTGATTTGTAATCTTAGCAAAATAATAACATGCAACCTAGCATAAAGATATTCCCAGAGAGCAAGTAGACAACTTGCCAGCAAGAGATAGCTTAAGAACAACCTAGTGATCCATCATCTAAACAAAATCACTATGGGCGTCAACAACCTGACACGAACCCACATGGTCAAATGTATGTCTGAACAAAAGAGAAAACAACAACAACTACCTCACGAAGAGGAGGGCAACCACAACTACTATTCCGAAGCCGGAAACCACAAACTCTAGCTGCTCAGACCGTTACTGCTCCGAGCTTGAGGCATTCAAAAGAAAAGAACGCATCAGCAAGAATGTACAAGTGGCGGCAAAAGGCCAAATAAACAGTTAAACAAATAAATCGGGTTACCAACCCGAGTCGAACTTACTGAAGGAAAGACAGCGTGACCAAGTCACATAAAATAAGAGGAACCCTAAACATGGGTTAGATAATCATTTATAAGCATTTGCACTAAGTGGGATTGATGCATCCGTGGACGCATCCGGATGAGTTATGCTCGTTATGTGTTCTCTTGTTTTATTTTATCGTCATCGTCATGTGTGTGTTGTTGTCATTGTAACGTGTTCTATTTTGATGTTTAGGCTTGTTGGCCTGACCGACCAGCACGACCATGAATAAATATGTCCGGTAGTCTAGGGTGTTAGGATGCAAGCGCGACGATATTTTATTTATATGACAAATTTTTAATTGCATGAAAAATTCAATCAATTCCGGATTTAGTAACATTTATTTGGAATTGATTTGGGAAGTTTATTTATTTAAGAGTATCTTTAATGTTCCATTTAAAAATAACTCTTGGTTTTCCATAACTCCTCTTTATTTCATTCGTTTTGGAAAACCCCCCTCTTTATTTTTCATTAAGCTCTCTTTGGGAAACCCCCCCCCCCCCCCCCCCCTCCTTATTCCTATTTAAAATCCAGCATTTGACTGTTGACGCCAGCCTGAAATCGACGAAACCGCATGAAGACACGATCTGTCACACGCGAGGTTTCGGTCCAGTGCGCCTCCCCGCCGCCGCCTCCCGTCCCGGCCAAAGCCCACCACCCCTCCAGCAACATCCAGCGACCCCTCCAGGCTCTTCGAAGGTCGCTGCACATTTTAACTTGGTTTAGAGTAGTCTTCACCTAGCCTCGAAAGTACTTAGGATATCCGAGATTTAGTCTGCATCAGTGATAGAGTTATAACTCATTCATCATATATGAGTATACGTGTATATATATATATATAAAGAGACTGATCAGCTCAACAAGTGACATCATTAACACCGGTAGAGGAGATAGTACTGAGGTGGTGACCATCACTCACAGCACAGCTAGCTACAACTAACATTAAGGGAAACCACACATCCACTTACCTCTACTCATGGGGTAAGAAATAATTACTTTAGATAATAACATAAGGTGGACTTTAATGGCATAAGGGCACACTAGCCGATTAGGAGTTACTTTCAATGGGTAAGGATTAAACCCAATAAATAAGAAGTCAAAATTGGTGATGAAGTGGGCTCATCATTCTGAATAAATAAAGAACTCGATACTTCAAACTTAAGGAACGTGACCAACCTTGATGGATAGAATGGCAAAAACTCGACGAAAACAAAGCAGGGAATTCGACGGTTCACAACACTACTTGACGAATAACTTCAGACGGACTGGACGAATTTGACGAATAACTCCAGGCGGTCTCGACGAATTTGGCGAATAACTTCAGGCGGTCTTGACGAATTAACACTGGTCTCGACGAATTGATCGCTGGCTCGACGAATTCGACACTGGTCTCGACGAATTTGCTTTGGACTCGACGAGAAGACTCGTCGGACTCGACGATTTGGAAATTTGGACTCGACGAATTTACAAGGGTCTATTCGACATATAAACAGGAATTCGACGAATTAATAGTAGGGACTCGACAGGTTTAATACAGTATTCAACGAGAATACTCAGGCGGTTTCGACGAATTCGAAAGGTATTCGACGGGTTAACTCAGACGGACTCGACGAATTCAACGAATTGAATTGGGACTAGATGGGTTTCAAAGGTTAGTCGACGAATTAAGAAAGGATTCGATGGGTTCATAAACACTGGTCTCGACGAATTTACAGTAGGGACTCGACAGACTTATTATGGTATTCGACGAGCTTAGGAAGTCGAACTCGACAGACTTCAATATGAAATCGACAACTCTTCGGCTGACTCGACGGACAAACATGGTGAAACTCGACTGATACAAAGGAGATATAAAAAAATCTGCAAGCGACTCCGCCCGATCACATCGACAAAGCTAAAAATAAACTCTGAGAATAGAGGAAGAACTATCAAACCGAAAATGGAGGAGAACGGAAAGGAGAAACCACCACTTGCCTTAAGCTTCACGGCGAAGGTCCACGAAACCAGAAAAGCTTACTACCGAAACGAAGATCTCGGCAAGAGCTTTCCAAAATTATGCTCCGCTAAAGATTTTGTCCACCGGGGCTCCCCGAATGCCGGCCGGAAGGTCCACGAGAAAAGCTTCGCCACTAACTCACGATTCACAGAACAGAACTTTTGGGGAAGATCAGACCTTAGGGTTTTAGTTATAAGTATATATATATATATTCATATAATATTATTGTAATATTAATATTATTAATAAGAGGTATTAAAACGACGGACGTGACTAAATCACCTCGGTTTTCCACGAAACTCGCGCCGAAACTAATTATCGGCGCGACAAATCCAACAGCGAAGCCGAAACCAGGATCCGACAACCCAAACTCGAGATAACACCACTCGAAGTTACAACAATCAAAAGAAAACTTTATAAAACTCACCGAGACCCCAAACTGGCTCGAATTGCGACAAAATCTCGCAAGCACACTTATAAACAATAACTCTAATTTACTTAGGCCAAAAACTCAAACTCTAACGAGCTTAAAACAGGGTCAACTCGGCCCAACGAACGCAAACGCGCACTAACGACGGCGCACTGTTAACTACACGTCACAAATGATAATAAAATAATTATCAAAAATTCATATATTATTCTCTCGAAAGTGGTTGTGCACATGGATCACATTGCCATACGATACCTCATGCAGAAGAAGGATGCGAAGCCGCGGCTTATTCGTTGGATTCTTATGCTACAGGAATATAATATTGAAATCAGAGACATAAGAGGAGTCGAAAATGTGATTGCCGATCATTTCTCCAGGCTTGAAAGCAATAGAGCATCTAATGCCGAGGATACTCAAATTTTTGACTCGTTCCCTGGCGAAAGACTTTTTCTTTTGTGGTTGTGACATCATCCCCGTGGTATGCTGACTTGGCAAACTTTTTAACGTGCAAGGAACTCCCTCCCAACTTATCATTTCAGCAACAGAAAAAGTTCATGTCTGATGCAAAGTATTATTTCTGGTAGGATCCGTGTTTATTTCGCACTTGTGCCGATGGCTTCGTGAGGCGATGTGTACCGGAGGGAGACTATAAGGCTATCCTTCAGCATTGTCATGACCGTGAGGCAGGCGGACATTTGGGCACAACTAGGGCAACTCAGAAAGTGCTCCAATGTGGGCTGTATTGGCCCACACTGTTTCGAGATTCGTTCACCATGTTAAGGAATTAATGCCGATTTCAATTAAATTATTAAATATGTTTCCAACGGTTTTTCAACTATATTGCACATATAAGACCAACAAATATCAAATGTCGTTATTATGCATTGTTGAAATGACAACAACAATTAAGTCATTTCTTTCATGTTTCACATTTATGTCTAAAGAAACTCAGTCAAGTTCCTCAGGGGCCACATGAAGCTCGTTGCAGAAAGTGAGACGCCAGATCTTCTCCATGTCATCCCAGTTGCGAACAATTATGTGTTTGGATTGGGCTTCGTCACCCACATAAGCATCTTTTTGTCCCGTCCCAACCATGACGCCAGTGTGGCGAGGTTGACCGACAATACTAGGGAAAACGGCCTTCGAAGAATCATCGCCGGCAAATCCAGCCTGTAACAAACAAGGAAAGAAACACAACATTGTATATCTACTTACTAATTTTGTGTTCCTGCTAGATTTGGGAGCAAGGAAACTAACCTTCACCATTCCTGTCCCATTATGATCACAAGCCAGAGGTTGGACCTCTTCACCATCAGCCATTTTAAAATATCTTCATAATAAATATGATTGTAGAAGTATAGAAATTTTGATTTGAAACAATGAGAAACACTCAATGAACAAGAAATTACATTGGCAAGTAGAATATAGTAAAGGAAACAACACTGATAATTTCTAGGATACATGAACTTATAAATGCCCCAAACAACAAGAAATTGGTTCCATCAATCATGCAGTGAAGGATATAATTCGACAAAGAGAAAGATAAAACTACATTCATACCTCCAATCATAAAATAACAAGCCTATAAAGATTACAAAAAAAAAATTCATTAGGAGCAATAAGTAACCCCAAGAATGTTAACATTTACTTTTTATTTCAATTTAACATTTCATTACTTCCTCTTCCAAAACAATTATCTTCCAAAAGGCTAAGAGAAATAACGAAGTAAAATAACGGTCATGATATGGGAAATTTTTGTATAATGTAGAATAGATTCCCAAAAAGAAAGATGTCGATTGAAGCATAAACTTTCATTTGTCCGAAACGAATATGGGAGAGAAGGAGACCTCTTCGAATGAAGTGCGGCGAGGAGAGCAGATCTTCTCCCAACGTGAGAGCAAGGTGAGACGAACGAATAAAGGAATCGAGGGGAGGCGGAACTTTTTTTATGGATAGAAAAGTCAGATCCGGGCCTTCGCCACCGCAAAATTTCGAGGCGAAGGTCGATTTATGCGATAATTATGGTCAGCGATAATTATGGGCTCCTACGGTTGTAGAATAGGTGTAATTATTTGCTGTAAATAATTGCTGTAGTTAGCTTCCTACTTATTAGGAATGTTTTTGTATTCTAGGTCTATTTATAGACATACACGTTAATGAGAAAAGCATCATCTTCCACAAATTATTCTTTCATCATGATATGAGAAATTTTTTATAATGTAGAACAGATTTCCAAAAAGAAAGATGTCGATCGAAGCATAAACCTTCATTTGTCCAAAACAAATATGGGAGAGAAGGAAACCTCTTCGAATGAAGTGCGGCAAGGAGAGCAGATCTTCTCCCAATGTGAGAGCAAGGCGAGACGAACGAATAAAGGAATCGAGGGGAGGTGGAACTTCTTTTATGGATAGAAAAGCCAAATTCGGGGCTTTGCCACCGCAGAATTTCGAGGCGAAGGTCGATTTAGGGTCCGGTGTTCCTTTTTCGAACAGCTAGGAGGACTGGACAGGCAACCAACCTTTTATGCTCTTCCTTTTTTTAAAAAATTTAATTTCTTAGGATTCTTTCTAGCTAAATTGGAAATAATAATTGTGATTTTTTTTCATATAATTTGAATTTTTGAATCATAAATAATAATTTAAGTATGATTCTTTCCTATTATTATTATTATTATTGTTGCGTGGAAAACCCGGAAAGGGTGAAAAACCACGTGGCCGGAGCTGTGCCGACCAAATTTCACTATCTCCAGAGAGGTTACAATTAGATGCTAAGAGATCGAGCGCGACAGGCCGCTGCTCGTTACAATAGAGAGAGAGAGAGAGTGTGTGTGTGCGCTCCGAGGGTGACAGACCACCTCTCGGAAAAACTAAGTACTTTTCCTATGAGTACAGCAGTGAACGGAAGTGAGAAGACCTTGTCCGCTTTCCAGAGGACAGAGGTGAGACCGCCCTGTCTGCTTTTGAGAAGACGGAAGTGAGACTGCCTTGTCCGCTTTCTTGAGAACGAAAGTGGGACAGCCTTGTCCGCTTTCCTGAGAACGAAAGTGAGACAGCCTTGTCCGCTTTCGCGAAGAAGGAAATCTCTAAGTCCACGAAGAAGATCTTCAAGCACCGAAGGAGAATTCCGTGGAAATCTTCAAGGAGCTCTCTCTGGTCGTGAAGGCGGGCCCCTTTAAATGAAGCCTTGGGGGCCTTTTTATAGCTTTGGCCGGGGGTAGCCCGGTAATTTCGCCGTTGTAACCACCATAACCACCTTGGCTGACGAATCATATTTCTCAATTTGGGGCACTCGGATCACCATCTTTCGTAAATGACCGTCTTGCCCTTTGAGGAAAGGTGACAAGCCGTTCCTGCAAAGTGAGAAACTGAAAAGACAAAAAGTGAGCGAGCTGAGGCGGAAAAGTGAGCGAGGCTGAAATGTGAGCGGGGCGAGGCGTAAAAGTGAGCGAGGCGAGGCGGAAAAGTGAGCGAGGCGAGGCGGAAAAGTGAGCGAGGCCAGGAAAAGTGGACTACAACCTTTCCCGGCGCGGGGATGCGGTTTCGGCTGCATCCCCCGCGGAGGGGGACTCGGCCGCACCTCACATGGGAGGGTGCAGTTTGGCCGCACCCTCCTATGGCCGCACACCCCTATGGGGGGTGCGGTTTGGCCGCACCCCCTATAGGGGGTGCGGTTTGGCCGCTCCCCCCATGGGGGGGTGCGGTTTGGCCGCACCCCCCATGGGGGGGTGCGGTTGGGCCGCACCCCCCTATGGGGGTGCGGTTGGGCCGCACCCCCCATGGGGAGGTGCGGTTTGGCCGCACCCCCCATGGGGAGGTGCGGTTTGGGGTGCGGCTGTGTGCTTACCTGGCGCCGTTTCTAGCGCGTCGTACTTGCGCGGCGGGTCCTCCTCTTCCGCGATCCGGTGTTCGGCTGGTCCCCCCTCCTCTCTTTAGCGGGGTTTTTCTCTAGACGCACCCCAATGCCTTTATGGGTACGCAACATAAGCCCCCCAAACCTCCGGAGTCTGAATCTCGTTGCGAGGAGTTCGGAGGTTTTGATTTTCCTGCGGCTTTATCCATTGTTCTCTTCGCGGTGCCCTGGGTAGGATCTGTTGCCTAGTATTGATTTCTGAACAGTTTGAGGGTTTCCTGCAAAATTTTGCACGGTTCTGAGCCCGCGGCTTTTATATAATAGAAAGTTAGCTTGCACAAGTCTAGGCTTGCGGCTTTTTTGCACGAGTCTGGCTCGCGACTTTTTTGCACGAGTCTGGCTCGCGACTTGGCCGGTGAATAGCGTTGGTATTCAAACCGAGGGTGAGCTCGCGGCTTAGCAGCGCCGAGGCAATGTGCCCAAGCAACGCCGAGGCCAGGTGCCCAAGCAGCGCCGAGGCAATGTGCCCAAGCAGCGCCGAGGCCAGGTGCCCAAGCAGCGCCGAGGCAATGTGCCCAAGCAGCGCCGAGGCAAGGTGCCCAAGCAGCGCCGAGGCAATGTGCCCAAGCAGCGCCGAGGCAATGTGCCCAAGCAGCGCCGAGGCAATGTGCCCAAGCAGCGCCGAGGCAATGTGCCCAAGCAGCGCAGAGGCAAGGTGCCCAAGCAGCGCCGAGGCAATGTGGTCTTTTGGGCAGACCTAGTTGAAATTGTCGTACATGACGCTTATCCTCCACTCGCGAGAGGCCTCTTCTCTTCACCATGTTGGCGAATTTGCTACTATGTGTTAGTATCGAAGATCGTGAGCTTAACTTTCACTGCCTTGTTTTAGATGATTCACGTTGCTGATAGAGCCAGAGAATAACTGTAGTAAATTTGAACACACAACGGATACATGTGCACAAGTGCAATCTTGTGGCTTACTGTTTTAAAAGCAAAAACTGGAAGAAAAACTAGAAATTGACGGTAGATGAGACGCGGGTTGTGCGCGCTCTACTAGGGGGAAGTTCCCCTGTCCAGTACCGTTTGCTTATCCGCGTCGGGGTACGACGTTGTCCTCTACCGGATTGTCAGCCTGCGGTCCGTGCTTGTTTGAGACCTGGTTTAGTAAAAACCTTTCGAGGAGGTCTTGCTGGACAAGACGCTCGATTTCCCCCTTCAACCGCTTGCAGCTTTCAGTACTGTGTCCGTTCCCGCGATGGAAGTCGCAATATTGCGTCTGGTCTCTTCCGCTCGACGTAAGCGGTTCGGGCCTGCGGAGCGCGTTGCTACCGCGGATGGCGAGGAGAACGTTAGTCCTGGTGGTGTTCAAGGGAGTGTAGTCCTGATGCTGGTGAGATCTTCGGTCTCGGTTGGGGTTGTCGTGATGCTTGTTGGTCCTGTTGGGAACTGTCTGCGGCAGCGACTCCTCTTTCTTCCTCTTCAAGCTCCCCTCGAACTGTCGGCGGTGTGCTTCGATGGCCTCATCGGCGGCTATCTGAGCTTCAACTCGGTGAACGAGGTCGGGGTAACTTGGTACGGTTTCTCTCATAAGAGCTGAGTAAAAGCCACTCGGGCGGAGTCCTCCAAGGAAGACTCCCCGCAAGAGCTCGGGATCGACTCCTGGGATCTGTCGAGCCTCCGTAGTGAAGCATCGGAAGAAATCTTTGAGTGTTTCTCCGTCGATTTGGCGGATCCCTGAGAGATGGGAGGGATCTCGGACAATTCTGCGGTTGGCGATGAATTGATCCACGAACTGCTGTGTCATTTCTGCGAAGTTGTTGATGGCCCCATCTCGCAGGGAGTGGAACCAAGTGCGTGTTTGTCCCTTTAAGGTTGCTGGGAACACTTGACAAAGGAGTTGATCGGGAGCGTTGTAAATCCTCACGATGGTGGTGAAGTGATTGACATGTTCCAGGGGGTCGCCCGTCCCATCGAACGTTTCGATGTTGGGAAGCTTGAAGCCGTTCGGAATTGGATGAGCCAATACTTGAGGCGATAGGGGGGAGTCGCGGTGTGCGGGACGGCGGGCGAGAGTTGCGCGTCGTCCTGCTTGGGCGTACTCTTCTCCTATCATGTCGCATATTTCCTCTCGCGTGGTTCTTTCCACTGCTCGGACGGGAGCAACTCTTCCTTGGCGGGGGTGATTGGGGTTAGCCTCCGGTCCTCCGACCGGCGGAGCAGGATGTGCGGAGCTTGCAGCGTCAGAGAAATCTTCAGAGACTTCATCTTCCTGAACGGCTCCCTTGACCTGAACATGGTTCGGAACTGGGGGTGGCGGGGCGTTTGATGCTGGAGGCTGAATGGGAACTCGAGGTGGCCCTAGGTTTCTCACGAGAGTCAGCATCTCGGCTTGCTGCTCTTCCATTTGTCGAATGCGACCTTCCAGAATCGTCGCAGGCGTAAGCACTGCCTCTTCTGCGAGAGGCGCATTGATGAGCGAGTGGGAGGGAGCTGGGTCGACGCGTCCCTCCGGCATTGATCCATCGGTAGTGCGAGCACTCTTTCTTGCCATTGCAGTTGGCCTTTCAAGAGTTTTGGGAATTTTTCCCACAGACGGCGCCAAACTGTTGCGGGTCGCTTAGGGCTCTTGGTAGACCGGTTTAAATTGAACCGCCTTAGCTCGTGAGCGGTCTAAGCTCGCAAACAGTCAATTTGAGATCTGCTGAATACACAGGGACTTTTTAGCGTGGAAAACCCGGAAAGGGTGAAAAACCACGTGGCCGGAGCTGTGCCGACCAAATTTCACTATCTCCAGAGAGGTTACAATTAGATGCTAAGAGATCGAGCGCGACAGGTCGCTGCTCATTACAATAGAGAGAGAGAGAGAGAGAGAGCGCTCCGAGGGTGACAGACCACCTCTCGGAAAAACTAAGTACTTTTCCTATGAGTACAGCAGTGAACGGAAGTGAGAAGACCTTGTCCGCTTTCCAGAGGACAGAGGTGAGACCGCCCTGTCTGCTTTTGAGAAGACGGAAGTGAGACTGCCTTGTCCACTTTCTTGAGAACGAAAGTGGGACATCCTTGTCCGCTTTCCTGAGAACGAAAGTGAGACAGCCTTGTCCGCTTTCGCGAAGAAGGAAATCTCTAAGTCCACGAAGAAGATCTTCAAGCACCGAAGGAGAATTCCGTGGAAATCTTCAAGGAGCTCTCTCTGGTCGTGAAGGCGGGCCCCTTTAAATGAAGCCTTAGGGGCCTTTTTATAGCTTTGGCCGGGGGTAGCCCGGTAATTTCGCCGTTGTAACCACCATAACCACCTTGGCTGACGAATCATATTTCTCAATTTGGGGCACTCGGATCACCATCTTTCGTAAATGACCGTCTTGCCCTTTGAGGAAAGGTGACAAGTCGTTCCTGCAAAGTGAGAAACTGAAAAGACAAAAAGTGAGCGAGCCGAGGCGGAAAAGTGAGCGAGGCTGAAATGTGAGCGGGGCGAGGCGTAAAAGTGAGCGAGGCGAGGCGGAAAAGTGAGCGAGGCCAGGAAAAATGGACTACAACCTTTCCCGGCGCGGGGATGCGGTTTCGGCTGCATCCCCCGCGGAGGGGGACTCAGCCGCACCTCACATGGGAGGGTGCAGTTTGGCCGCACCCTCTATGACCGCACACCCCTATGGGGGGTGCGGTTTGGCCGCTCCCCCTATGGGGGGGGGGGTGCGGTTGGGCCGCACCCCCCATGGGGGGGGGGGGGTGCGGTTGGGCCGCACCCCCCATGGGGGGGTGCGGTTTGGCCGCACCCCCCATGGGGAGGTGCGGTTGGGCCGCACCCCCCATGGGGAGGTGCGGTTTGGCCGCACCCCCCATGGGGAGGTGCGGTTTGGCCGCACCCCCCATGGGGAGGTGCGGTTTGGCCGCACCCCCCTATGGGGGGTGCGGTTGGGCCGCACCCCCCATGGGGGGGTGCGGTTTGGCCGCACCCCCCATGGGGGGTGCGGTTTGGCCGCTCCCCCCAAGGTGGGGTGCGTCTTGGCCGCACCCCCCTATGGGGGGAGGGTGCGGCTTGGCCGACCCGGCCGCACCCCATGTGGGTGGGGTGCGGGCTAACCGCCCCCCACTTAGTGGGGTGCGGGCTAACCGCACCCCGGTAGTGGGGTGCGGCTTTGTGCTTACCTGGCGCCGTTTCTAGGGCGTCGTACTTGCGCGGCGGGTCCTCCTCTTCCGCGATCCGGGGTTCGACTGGTCCCCCCTCCTCTCTTTAGCGGGGTTTTTCTCTAGACGCACCCCAATGCCTTTATGGGTACGCAACAATTATTATTATTATTATTATTCAGGTGTTATTCAGGTCTTATTATTACTCAGGGCACTTTAACGGATAGAAGCTGTGTAACGCTACCGCCGACGGTAGCTCCCCGGGAGCTATATCTATGTTTGTGAAGCTTGTCTCTCGGAGACCTTTTGGCTGTATGTTAGAGCTGGGAGTACCCAGCTAAGGTGGTCGTGAGTGATAGCCTTTTCGCATGGCGTGGCCATGTGTGTTGTGGAAACGGGCAAAGGGAGGCTGACCCGCATCAGTGCGCGTTCCGTACGACGATATTAGCAACGGGTTGTTGCCGGAACTATACCCGCACTATGTCCGTCGGGGTAGACCTAACGTAACTGGTAACCGCCGAGCGCATAGGAGAGAGTCATACCTTCGTGTTTGACTAGTCGAATGCTCATTATTGTGTTATCCAGTCTTGGACTAAGGATGGTGGTGGGACCCGGGGAAGTCTGGTACACCGTTAAGGTGCCCTGAGTGCACGGAACGTTGGGCCGGTCGTGCCAACGTTTGTGATGATTGGTGCTTGAACCGCACATTCTCTATTTATGTAAATATGCTAATTTGCTTGCAGGGAAGAAGTACAACCACCCTGAGAAAAGGGGTGGGGTCGTTATAATTTGGTCAGCTTTAGCTGACCGATGTTTTGTTTGCCACCGCTCGGTGGAATGTTTGCGTGCAGGTGTTGCAGAGTCGAGTGGGGAATAGCGGGCTGAAGCCCTGTTGCTGAGCTGGCCCTCGAAGGCCCTTTCTGCTTTTGTTTCATAGTTTTCATGTATGACCGTCCTGCGTGCCGATGTATGTAACTCTTGTAATTGTTTAGAGAAACAATATTGATGTAAGGCCTTAAGGCCAAGACTCTTTTTGATGTATGTCTTTTCATTCCGGATTCTTAATAGTGGACATTCCTCATTGGGTGATCTTAATATTAATCTATTAAATACTTCCGCTAGAATGCACTCTGAGTTAGGATGCGTTTTCAAAAGGATTAAGATTTTGGTTTCATTTCGTAACCCTATGGTCTGTTCGTGTAATATGGCGTGGGGCCCCGGCCGGACCTTCTGTTATATTACATGTGACGGATAGGAGGTGTTACACGTGCGTTATCATAAGCTCAGAGTGTTTGTTGGTGGTGGAGACATTCAGCTTGTACAACCCGTATTCGCCGAGTGGGTCCCACAGGCCAACTGGCGAGACCTAGGCCAGTCAGATCATTCGCCCCGGCTCAGGCAGGTGAAAACACCCTCGGGTTAGTGGGGGTAAGCTGCAGGGAGAGGAGGGGCTAGGCGAGTGGTGCCCTCGCGGACCACTCGCCCGGAAGCGCGGGCATTCGCCCGGCTGAGCGGGTGCCCAGCGGGTGGCGCCCTCACGGACCACTCGCCCAAAGGGCTTTGAGGGGGAAATGACCATAATACCCCTTGTGGGCTGCAAATAGCCCTCCAGAACAGCGGAGTTAGGCTATCAGCAGACCAATTTGGGGTGCGGTTAGTAAAACTAAAAGGCAGATTCATGTTATTTGCAGACCAGCCTAGGAAAATCTATAAATAGACCCTTAAGGGCACCTTGGAGGAGATCCGATTTTAGAGAATCCTCTCCTTGTACAACTCAGTATTCGCCGAGTGCTTTTCCCTCGGATAGAGAGAGGGAGGACGAGCGGTAGGAGGCGGAGACCTCCCGCTCGCCCAGCTCATATAGGAAGCGAGCAAAGGAAGAGGGCGAGCTCCTCTCGCCCCCCCCCCCCCCCCCCCCCCCCCCCCTCTCCGGAGGAAGGCGGAGAGGGGAGAGGCCGGCTCGACCCCCCTCTCGCCCAGCATTCGGCGGAGAGGGGAGGGGCCAGCTCGACCCCCCTCTCTCCCAGCATTCGGCGGAGAGGGGAGAGGCCGGTTCGACCCCCCTCTCGCCCAGCATTCGGCGGAGAGGGGAGGGGCCAGCTCGCCCCCCCTCTCGCCCAGCATTCGGCGGAGAGGGGAGGGGCCAGCTCGACCCCCCTCTCGCCCAGCATTCGGCGGAGAGGGGAGAGGCCGGCTCGGCCCCCCTCTCGCCCAGGGGAGACCCCCCTCATCCAGTTTACTATTCGCAGTCCAGTGGTCTGCATTTAGCATTTCAGAACAGCGGGATTCAGCTATCCGCAGCCCAACTCAGGGGTATTTTGGTAATCTGGCAGACCAGTTTTTGGCTATTTGCAGCCCAATGTCAAAAATCCTATAAATAGGACCAAGGGGGCACCATTTGGAGAGATCTCTCATCCTAGGCTAGCTCTCTCCTTCTCTCTCTCCCTCCCCAAGTCTCTCTAGGGGGTGAGGAGAGGCTCCAGTGGTGCCCAAGCTTAGTAGTGGCTTGGGAGGGGAAGTTTCAAGGGGACTTCCGGGTATGTGGCGGGACCTCCCCACTAAGCCCTTGGTCCAGTTCTTAGTTCCAACACCTTCAACCTAGAGCTCTCCCTTGGGGGAAGTAAGGGTTGGTCGCCCCTCAGCCTCGCTGAGGGCCCCTAACTCCACAGAGACCAGTTGCTGGTTTCAACATTTATGGCAGGGGATTCAGCTATCCGCAGCCCAACTCAGGGGTATTTTGGTAATCTGGCAGACCAGTTTTTGGCTATTTGCAGCCCAACGTCAAAAATCCTATAAATAGGACCAAGGGGCACCATTTGGAGAGATCTCTCATCCTAGGCTAGCTCTCTCCTTCTCTCTCTCCCTCCCCAAGTCTCTCTAGGGGGTGAGGAGAGGCTCCAGTGGTGCCCAAGCTTAGTAGTGGCTTGGGAGGGGAAGTTCCAAGGGGACTTCCGGGTATGTGGCGGGACCTCCCCACTAAGCCCTTGGTCCAGTTCTTAGTTCCAACACCTTCAACCTAGAGCTCTTCCTTGGGGGAAGTAAGGGTTGGTCGCCCCTCAGCCTCGCTGAGGGCCCCGAACTCCACAGAGACCAGTTGCTGGTTTCAACATTTATGGTGCGGTGAGCGTGGAGTGTGACCAACTCAAGAAAGTCTCAAGCTGAGCTCCATGGCTGGAGGTGGAGGATCCGACCCAGGTCACTCGCAGCCCCCGGTGGCTGGGGTGACGTTGGAGATGTTTGAAAATCTCGAGCGGGAGGTCATGCAGACCTTGCAGGTAGCTTTCGCCACGATAAGCAAAGGCAGGAGAGAAAGTGGTCTGGAGGCCTCACCTCAGCAAGTTGGCGAGAACACCCTCGGCCAGCCATCCAGGAAGGAGGTGCCGGAAGGGGGCGAGTGGGGAGGTCCTCGACCCCCACTCGCCGAGACCCAAGTGGGCGAGTGGGGAGGTCCTCGACCCCCACTCGCCGAGACCCAAGTGGGCGAGTGGGGAGGTCCTCGACCCCCACTCGCAGAGGCACAAGGGGGCGAGCGGGGAGGCGCCATGCCTCCACTCGCCCAGACCCAAAAGGGGCGAGCGTAGGAAGTCCTTTTTGTGAGCAGATCCTCTCAGCCCCGGTTCCGGAGGGGTTCAAGGGGGCGAAGATGTCTCACTACTTCGGCAAGGATGACCCCGTCTTACACCTACAGTGGTTTGAAGACATGGTCTCCATCATGCCCATGTCGGCCGCTTTCAAATGTCGACTCTTCGCGACAACTCTGAAAGAGAAAGCTAGGGAGTGGTTCCACCAGCTCCCTACAGGATCCATCTGTACCTTCAAAGACTTATGCCGAGTTTTCCTGCTACGCTTCTCGACGTCAAGGAAGAGGAAGAAAGATGCCGAAGCACTTTTCAAGATCAAGCAAGAGCCAGGGGAGTCGCTGGCTCACTATCTAGATAGGTTCCAGGAAGAAGAGACTGACCTCCCAGGGTGGAGGCAGGGCCCGAAAGCACCCTCTCCACCACCCCAGCAAGCCATGGTGATCGGCCACAGAAGAAGAAGAAATCGTAGGGGAGGAAGAAGGGGCGTCGGAGTGGAGTTACTTTACTGTGACTTCCATCAGGAGGAGGGTCACGCGACATCCGCCTGCCCTGAGTTCTTGGAGTTAAGGGAGGCGAGGTGTCCGAAGCCGCATCGTCAACAACCAGAAGAGGTCGAGGAAGACCATGCCTGGGAGTAGAAGCTCGAGTCCCGGTCTCCGTGCTTAGTTTTTTCTTTAAGTCCATGTAGTAGGATGGAGTGTTTTCATACTTAGTTTTTCCTGCATGTAACCGGATGACTCATGTAATAAAAGTTCTTTCCAAAATATTGTTCCCCTCGGATGGTTCCGCTGACCGGGCTCTCACTAGACGGCAGGACAGGTTGACCTCCCAGGGAGGTAAGTGATGTTCCCCTCGGATGGTTCCGCTGACCGGGCTCTCACTAGACGGCAGGACAGGTTGACCTCCCAGGGAGGTAAGTGATGTTCCCCTCGGATGGTTCTGCTAACCGGGCTCTCACTAGACGGCAGGACAGGTTGACCTCCCAGGGAGGTAAGTGATGTTCCCCTCGGATGGTTCCGCTGACCGGGCTCTCACTAGACGACAGGACAGGTTGACCTCCCAGGGAGGTAAGTGATGTTCCCCTCGGATGGTTCCGCTGACCGGGCTCTCACTAGACGGCAGGACAGGTTGACCTCCCAGGGAGGTAAGTGATGTTCCCCTCGGATGGTTCCGCTGACCGGGCTCTCACTAGACGGTAGGACAGGTTGACCTCCCAGGGAGGTAAGTGATGTTCCCCTCGGATGGTTCCGCTGACCGGGCTCTCACTAGACGGCAGGACAGGTTGACCTCCCAGGGAGGTAAGTGATGTTCCCCTTGGATGGTTCCGCTGACCGGGCTCTCACTAGACGGCAGGACAGGTTGACCTCCCAGGGAGGTAAGTGATGTTCCCCTCGGATGGTTCCGCTGACCGGGCTCTCACTAGACGGCAGGACAGGTTGACCTCCCAGGGAGGTAAGTGATGTTCCCCTCGGATGGTTCCGCTGACCGGGCTCTCACTAGACGGCAGGACAGGTTGACCTCCCAGGGAGGTAAGTGATGTTCCCCTCGGATGGTTCCGCTGACCGGGCTCTCACTAGACGGCAGGACAGGTTGACCTCCCAGGGAGGTAAGTGATGTTCCCCTCGGATGGTTTCGCTGACCGGGCTCTCACTAGACGGCAGGACAGGTTGACCTCCCAGGGAGGTAAGTGATGTTCCCCTCTGATGGTTCCGCTGACCGGGCTCTCACTAGACGGCAGGACAGGTTGACCTCCCAGGGAGGTAAGTGATGTTCCCCTCGGATGGTTCCGCTGACCGGGCTCTCACTAGACGGCAGGACAGGTTGACCTCCCAGGGAGGTAAGTGATGTTCCCCTCGGATGGTTCCGCTGACCGGGCTCTCACTAGACGGCAGGACAGGTTGACCTCTCAGGGAGGTAAGTGATGTTCCCCTCGGATGGTTCCGCTGACCGGGCTCTCACTAGACGGCAGGACAGGTTGACCTCCCAGGGAGGTAAGTAATGTTCCCCTCGGATGGTTCCGCTGACTGGACTCTCACTAGACGGCAGGACAGGTTGACCTCCCAGGGAGGTAAGTGATGTTCCCCTCGGATGGTTCCGCTGACCGGGCTCTCACTAGACGGCAGGACAGGTTGACCTCCCAGGGAGGTAAGTGATGTTCCCCTCGGATGGTTCCGCTGACCGGGGTCTCACTAGACGGCAGGACAGGTTGACCTCCCAGGGAGGTAAGTGATGTTCCCCTCGGATGGTTCCGCTGACCGGGCTCTCACTAGACGGCAGGACAGGTTGACCTCCCAGGGAGGTAAGTGATGTTCCCCTCGGATGGTTCCGCTGACCGGGCTCTCACTAGCCGACAGGACAGGTTGACCTCCCAGGGAGGTAAGTGATGTTCCCCTCGGATGGTTCCGCTGACCGGGCTCTCTCTAGACGGCAGGACAGGTTGACCTCCCAGGGAGGTAAGTGATGTTCCCCTCGGATGGTTCCGCTGACCAGGCTCTAACTAGACGGCAGGACAGGTTGACCTCCCAGGGAGGTAAGTGATGTTCCCCTCGGATGGTTCCGCTGACCGGGATCTCACTAGACGGCAGGACAGGTTGACCTCCCAGGGAGGTAAGTGATGTTCCCCTCGGATGGTTCCGCTGACCGGGCTCTCACTAGACGGCAGGACAGGTTGACCTCCCAGGGAGGTAAGTGATGTTCCCCTCGGATGGTTCTGCTGACCGGGCTCTCACTAGACGGCAGGACAGGTTGACCTCCCAGGGAGGGTAAGTCATGTTCCCCTCGGATGGTTCCGCTGACCGGGCTCTCACTAGCCGGCAGGCCAGGTTGACCTCCCAGGGAGGGTAAGTCATTTTCCCCTCGGATGGTTCCGCTGACCGGGCTCTCACTAGACGGCAGGCCAGGTTGACCTCCCAGGGAGGGTAAGTGATTTTTCCCCTCGGATTGTTCCGCTGACCGGGCTCTCACTAGACGGCAGGCCAGGTTGACCTCCCAGGGAGGTTAAGTGATTTTTCCCCTCGGATGGTTCCGCTGACCGGGCTCTCACTAGATGGCAGGCCAGGTTGACCTCCCAGGGAGGTTACGTGATTTTTCCCCTCGGATGGTTCCGCTGATCGGGCTCTCACTAGACGGCAGGCCAGGTTGACCTCCCAGGGAGGTTACGTGATTTTTCCCCTCGGATGGTTCCGCTGACCGGGCTCTCACTAGACGGCAGGCCAGGTTGACCTCCCAGGGAGGTTAAGTGATTTTTCCCCTCGGATGGTTCCGCTGACCGGGCTCTCACTAGACGGCAGGCCAGGTTGACCTCCCAGGGAGGTTAAGTGATTTTTCCCCTCGGATGGTTCCGCTGATCGGGCTCTCACTAGACGGCAGGCCGGGTTGACCCCCCAGGGAGTTTAAGTGATTTTTCCCCTCGGATGGTTCCGCTGACCGGGCTCTCACTAGACGGCAGGACAGGTTGACCTCCCAGGGAGGTTTCGTGATTTTTCCCCTCGGATGGTTCCGCTGACCGGGCTCTCACTAGACGGCAGGCCAGGTTGACCTCCCAAGGAGGTTACGTGATTTTTCCCCTCAGATGGTTCTGCTGACCGGGCTCTCACTAGACGGCAGGCCAGGTTGACCTCCCAGGAAGGTTAAGTGATTTTTCCCCTCGGATGGTTCCGCTGACCGGGCTCTCACTAGACGGCAGGCCAGGTTGACCTCCCAGGGAGGTTAAGTAATTTGTTCCCCTCGTTGGCTGACAGGTAAGAAGGTCTCTCGGAGAGGTTGTGTTTTTCCCCGAGGTGGCTTCACTAGCCGGAAGGGTAGGATGGCCCCTCGGGAAGGCTAAGTGTTTTTTCTCAAGGTAGCACCGTTAGCCGGGTTTCCAGCGACACTCGTCGAACACTCAGGGTTGGATGATTCTTTGCGAGCTTAAGATAACCTCGCAAAGAGCGGGGATTGTGTACAACCCAGTATTCGCCGAGTGCTTTTCCCTCGGATAGAGAGAGAGGACGAGCGGTAGGAGGCGGAGACCTCCCGCTCGCCCAGCTCATATAGGAAGCGAGCAAAGGAAGGGGCGAGCTCCTCTCGCCCCCCTCTCTTGAGGAAGGCGGAGAGGGGAGAGGCCGGCTCGACCCCCCTCTCGCCCAGCATTCGGCGGAGAGGGGAGGTGCCAGCTCGACCCCCCTCTCTCCCAGCATTCGGCGGAGAGGGGAGAGGCCGGTTCGACCCCCCCTCTCGCCCAGCATTCGGCGGAGAGGGGAGGGGCCAGCTCGACCCCCCCTCTCGCCCAGCATTCGGCGGAGAGGGGAGAGGCCAGCTCGACCCCCCTCTCGCCCAGCATTCGGCGGAGAGGGGAGGGGCCAGCTCGACCCCCCTCTCGCCCAGCATTCGGCGGAGAGGGGAGAGGCCGGCTCGACCCCCCTCTCGCCCAGGGGAGACCCCCCTCATCCAGTTTACTATTCGCAGTCCAGTTTGCCTATTCGCAGTCCAGTGGTCTGCATTTAGCATTTCAGAACAACGGGATTCAGCTATCCGCAGCCCAACTCAGGAGTATTTTGGTAATCTGGCAGACCAGTTTTTGGCTATTTGCAGCCCAACGTCAAAAATCCTATAAATAGGACCAAGGGGGCACCATTTGGAGAGATCTCTCATCCTAGGCTAGCTCTCTCCTTCTCTCTCTCCCTCCCCAAGTCTCTCTAGGGGGTGAGGAGAGGCTCCAGTGGTGCCCAAGCTTAGTAGTGGCTTTGGAGGGGAAGTTCCAAGGGGACTTCCGGGTATGTGGCGGGACCTCCCCACTAAGCCCTTGGTCCAGTTCTTAGTTCCAACACCTTCAACCTAGAGCTCTCCCTTGGGGGAAGTAAGGGTTGGTCGCCCCTCAGCCTCGCTGAGGGCCCCGAACTCCACAGAGACCAGTTGCTGGTTTCAACACTCCTCTATGCTAGTTTTGGTTGGCAGCCAGTGTCCTCCAAGGTGCCCGGTTGAGCTTTGGTTTGGGAGGGGAAGCTCTCTAAGATCTTCCGGGTGTGTGGCGGGACCTCCTCGCTTCAGCCTTGGGTCTATTCCTATTCTCGCATCCACCATCAAGAGAGTCTAGTGAGGGAGAAATAAGAATCGGCTACACCCCCAGTGGGTCCGAACTCAAGAGACCAGTTGCTGGTTTCAACATTTTTGGTGCGGTGAGCGTGGACCGTAGCCGGTGAAGGAAAATCTCAAGCTAGGTTCGATGACAGGAGATGGGGGAAATGGTTCTGACTCAGGCCACTCGTAGCCGCCAGCAACAGAGGAGTGGTTGGAGATGTTCGAGAAGTTCAAGCGAGAAGTCCTGCAGATAGTTCTCGCTGGGCGGAGCGAGTGCGAGACTTCGGCAGTCCCCGTGGTTCTGCCCCTGCAGGTCGGAGAGAACGCACCGGGGCAGCGGTCGGGGAAGGAGGTGCCAGCAGAAGGAAGTGCGCGAGATCTCCCCGGGCGGCAGCTGTTCAGCTGCCCGACGAGTGCTGAGATGTGCGAGCTGGCTCCGCGCGAGAGGACCATTCGCCGAGCAGGGGAAGGGAGCCCCTTTTGCGAGATGATCCTCTCGGCCCCAGTGCCAGAGGGGTTTCGTGGGCCGGAGATGTCCTACTACACCGGCAAGGAGGATCCGGTCGTGCACCTGTAGTGGTTTGAGGACATGACATCAATTCTTCCCATGTCGGATGCTTTTCAATGCCGACTCTTTGCAACCACCCTGAAGGAGAAAGCAAGGGACTGGTTCCACCAGCTTCCCGCAGGCTCCATCTACGCATTCGATGATCTGCGCCGAAGCTTCCGACTGCGCTTCTCGATGTCAAAAAAGAGGAAGAAGGATGCGGAGGCTCTCTTCAAGATCAGGCAAAGGGAGGGGGAATCCCTGGCACATTACGTGGATAGGTTCCAGGAGGAGATACACCTTGTGCAGGAGGTGCCAGGATTCGCCCTCCAGATGGCGTTCATCGTAGGGTTGTGAGATGGGTTCTTCAAGATGGACCTGAAGAGAAGACCTCCTTTGTCTTTCGAGGAGTTGATGGAGCGAGCAACAGAGGAGATTGAAGGGGAGGCGGCCAACCCGGAGTTCTACAAAAGGTTGGCAAAGATGAGAGAGCCCGAGGTGAAGCAGCAGGAAGGAAGAAGGAGAGAGGAACCCAGATGTCAAGGGTTCGAAAGACCACCTCGGAATTGGAGGTATCAAGAGCCCAACAACCGGTTAGGTTGGAGGAACCAGGAAGGACCGGCGAGAGGTCAGGAAGGGGGTACCAAGGAAGAGAGGCAGGAGGAATGAATCCGTTGTGGAGGCAAGGCCCCCGACCCCCTCACCCCCCAAGGGAGCAAGCTATGGCAGTAGGCCGAGGAAGAGGAGGTAGAGGAGCGAGAGGAGGAAGAGGAAGAGCAGGAAGAGGGGACAGGGTGGCGTTGCCCTATTGTGACTTTCATCAGGAAGAAGGTCACGCGACCGCCACCTGCCCAGAATTCTTGGAGATGAGAGGGAGAGGTCAGCCACGGCGGCAGCAGGCCAGGATCAAGGAAGTGCTCCCAGAGGCGGAACAGGACCGATGCGAGGACAGGGCGGATATAGGAGCCAGAGGGGGAATCGGGGTGATTCATGGTGGGGTTGGGATAGAGGCCACTCGAAAAAGGAGCTTCCAGGCGATGTTCCGGAGAGACGTCACATCAACTTCCCAGACCCCACCCCCACAGAGAAGCTCACCTTTTCCTCGGAGGATATGCCCGATTATGAAGATCCGTTCTGCGACGCCCTGGTGATCCAGACGGCGATAGAGAACTTCACGGTCTCCCGGATCCTGGTGGACAATGGGAGCTCGGTGAATGTTATCTTTAAGAAGGCTTTCGATGCGATGGAGGTGGAGAAAAAGAGGGTGCAGGCCTCGGATGGGCCACTGTTCGGTTTCTCAGGAGAAAGGAAGGAGGTTGAGGGAGGAGTTGGCCTCCAGGTGACGTTAGGAGGGGTCCCCAGGAATTGCCGGTTTGTCATCGTTGACTCTCCAAGCAGCTACAATGCCATATTCGGACGCCCTCTCATCAGTGCTTTCCGATGTGTGCCCTCATCATACCACCAATGCCTGAAGTTCCATAGTGGAGGGGCCAGATCCGAATCCGGGGAGATGCAAAGGTGGCGAGGCAGTGCTATGTGACTGCCGTCAACACCATCTCTTGGATGGCGGAGGCTGAGAAGATGGATGAAGAGATGAGGAGGCCGGAGGGGCCAGAAGAAGGAGTGCAGAAGAGGGGAGAAGAGGGAAAGGGCAGTGCCCGAGGAAAGGAGATGGAGGTAGCTCAGGAGGAGCAGGTCGAACCAATGGAGGAGGAAGGTGCGGCAGAGAAGAAGGCCATGGTAGAGGGGCGAGAAGCGAGGGGCAGATGGGAAGAGCCGGCCCGGCTTGAGGCGGCAGAGGAAGTAGTGGAGATGGAGGTTCTCACCCAGGGAGAAAGGGTGGAGAAGGTGCGTGTCAGCGGGGGCCTCAGCTCGGAGGACAGGGCAAGGATGCTGGAGTGCATCCAGAAGAACGTGGACATCTTCGCATGGAGCGCGGAGGACATGCCAGGCATCGAGGCGGATGTGGCTTGCCATCGTCTCAACCTTGAACCAGGAGCCCGCCCCATTCGACAGAAGAGGAGGGCCTTCGCCAACAAACTCGAAGAACCGATCCGCGAGGAAGTGGCCAAGCTCCTTGAAGCAGGTTTTGTATCGGAGATCCAGTATCCAGGCTGGGTCTCCAATGTCGTCATGGTAAAAAAGGTCGATGGCCGCTGGCGTATGTGTGTTGATTTTTCTCTGTTAAACAAAGCCTGCCCTAAGGATTGTTATCCCCTGCCTCGGATCGACGCGCTGGTTGACTCAGCCGTCGGTTTTTCTGTGATGAGTTTTTTGGATGCTTTTTCAGGTTATCACCAGATCAGGATGCACCCCCCGGATATCAAAGATGTCTCGTTCATCACCCGAGAGGGGTGCTACTGCTATAAAATGATGTCCTTTGGGCTAAAAAATGCAGGGGCAACCTACCAGAAGATGATGGACCAGGTTTTCAAGGAGCAAAGGGGAAGGAACTTGGAGGTTTACGTGGATGACCTTATGGTAAAGAGCAAGAGCGTAAGCATTCACCTACAAGACCTCGAGGAAACCTTTGCCACCCTTCGCAAGTACAAGATGTGCCTGAACCCCCTGAAGTGTGTGTTCGGGGCCAACAGGGGGAAGTTCCTAGGACACCTACTCACCCCTTCGGGGGTAGAGCCTAACCCAGACAAGGTCAAAGCTATCATGGAGTTGGGATCGCCTCGGAACGCCAAAGAGGTCAAGCGGCGGATGGCCAAGTGTAAGACCCCCCCCCCCCCCCCCCCCTTCAGATCGACGGTCCGACCGGGGGATCTTATCGCACACCACCCTTTAGCACGACGCCGAAGCGACCCCGAAGGGTGAAGGCACTAGCTTCTCCAACCCTTTTCCTTGAGCACTCCGATGTCACGCCTAGGGGTGGTGTTAAGCGAAAGGCACTACACACCAACATAGTAAGGAAGCAGTATTTTAGCGGAAGACATTATTAAAGAGTGTGCTTTGTAACCCTTAGCGGAAGACATGGTTTTTAGCGGAAGATTAAATATCACAGAAACCACAATTTCAAAACCTGTATGAATAATATCGATTTCGCCGCCGCATTAAATCCTATCCATCAAGACTTCGTTGTCATTATATATGTATATACCGTGAGATAGGGCACACCAAAAAGGGAGATGCGACTTAATAACGTATACCTGAAGTAGCCTGTTCTGTGGCCTCCTCCACCCATGAGTGTTATCCCTCATCTGCACCTGTCACTTGTGCTAAAGACAAGTTATTAGAACCACGAAGAGAATCCAACCCTTACTAACAAACAAACATAATATAACATTTATAAGGGGGAATATCTGGGCTCTTATTGGGCCGAGGTAGTCTTCCCGCGACCACCGCCTACGTACTCCGTATCATCCTGCATACGGCCTCAGACCCACGTAATTCTATTAGTTTCGCACGGGTTGCCCTCCCAGACCGTCCGTCATGCGGGTTGCCTTAGAGTAAAACTCATAGGCCATCCGATTTTATCCCTTGTCACATTCCCGAAGGCAACATTTCATTCCCGTAGGAATTATGTCTCGAAGGCAACATTTCATTCCCGTAGGAATTATTTCTCGAAGACGACATTTCATTCCCGTAGGAATTATTTCTCGAAGGCAACATTTCATTCCCGTAGGAATTATTTCTCGAAGACGACATTTCATTCCCGTAGGAATTATTTCTCGAAGGCAACATTTCATTCCCGTAGGAATTATTTCTCGAAGACGACATTTCATTCCCGTAGGAATTATTTCTCGAAGGCAACATTTCATTTTCGTAAGAGAAGAGAAAAGAAACTCTTTTTAAGCCTCGCAATAATTCCATCCCGAAGGTTTATAGAGGGGGAGGAGAAAACCCTTCATGAGCTTAATGATATTTCCATCTAAAATGGTACAATCACCTTAATACGACTTTTGTCGATCTTTTGGATTGCTTGACAATCAAACCCAAGCCACCCACATGAGGCACAATTTTGTTTTCGAGTAGGCTTCTGCCAATTACTTGGGTGTTTGGCGATCAAGCCCAAATCTCTCATGAACTTTTATTTCCTTCATTGGTACACGTAGTGGCATCAAAGAGTAAGAGAGAAAACTGGTATAAGAGGAAGATAGACAAGGTGTATATCATAGTAGACCATGGGTGATCAATTCCCATAGTCATTCCAAAACGCCACTTTCATGTATAACCGACTCAACTTCTAATAGTGAAGCTCCTGGAAGAGCAAACCAACATCCATCCTCCTGGAAAGATAAACCAGCCCGATTTCCCCATAAAGCATAGGCAAAGGACATCTCAAATAATGAGACTCCTAGAAGGATAGACCAACCACCACAGTCCTTCAAAAAAGAAGACAAAGAGCAGCCCCGACTAAAAACAACATGAAATCAGCCCCTAATTAACATGAGACACTGCAGCAGGTTTTTATAACAGCAGCCCCCAATGCAAACAGCCTCAGGAAAAATGGTAAAGAGCAGCCCAAAGCAAAACAGCCCAGGAAAAATGGTAAAGAGCAGCCCAAAGCAAAACAGCCCCAGGAGAAATGGTAAAGAGCAGCCCAAAGCAAAACAGCCCCAGGAGAAATGGTAAAGAGCAGCCCAAAGCAAAATACCTGCAGTCCAACTCAACAAGGAGCAGCCCCTAAACCAAAAAGAGGCAGCACCCATGCAGTCCAACTCAACAAGGAGCAGCCCCTAAACTAAAAAGAGGCAGCACCCCTGCAGTCCAACTCAACAAGAAGCAGCCCCCAATCCAACAACAAAAGAGGCAGCACCCTTATTTCAACAAGGAAAGGAGCAGCCCAAAGCAAAAGAAACAAAGAGGCAGCCTCCAATAAACAAAGGACAGCAGCCCAATGTTTGAGTGTAAACATCAACCCCCAACTGATCAATATATAGCAGCCCCAAGATCAATATATAAGGATCGAAAATTATGCTACCTAAAACCAAATAGCATCACCCAAGCAGCACAACAGCATGCAGACCACGGCAACAGGTGCAGCCCCCAGCAACTCAACTCATATGGCAGCCCCCATTAACAGCTCACAAGGCAGCCCCCTATTAACACAATAGGAAAGTAAAGCAGCCCCCATTAACAGCTCACAAGGCAGACCCCATTATCAGCAAGGAGCAGCCCCCAAATCAACAAGGAAAGGAGCAGCCCCAAAACAGATGTCTACAAGGCAGCCCCCCATGCTGGTTTGTAAATCCAAACTAAAACCAAGCATAGCAGCCCCCATTGAACAATACTTAAGAAGCAGCCCCTAAACAGATTATATAATAGGAAAGTAAAGAGCAACCCCCATTTTTAAATCTAAAAGTTCCTAGCTGATCAAGCATAGGAGCCCCAAGATAAAATCTAAAAGCTCCTAGCTGATCAAGCATAGGAGCCCCAAGATAAAATCTAAAAGCTCCTAGCTGATCAAGCATAGCAGCCCCCATTGAACAGCTCACAAGGCAGCCCCCATTAAAACAGTCCCCAATAATACAATAAAAGAGGCAACTCCAAATCAACAAGGAAAGGAGCAGCCCCACATCACCCTACCTGCAGTCCAACTCAACAAGGAGCAGCCCTGAAAGAGCAGCCCCAAGGCAAAACAGCCCCATGAGAAATGGTAAAGAGAGCCCAAGTCGACATACCTGCAGTCCAACTCAACAAAAAGCAGCCCCCAAAACAACAACAAAAGAGGCAGCACCCCCATTTCAGCAAGGAAAGGAGCAGCCCCAACCTTCTCAAATGAAGCCCAAGATAGGCCCCTTCCTGAGCAAGCTTACAACTCCTATATATAAATATATAAGAGCTTGCACAGACATAGGGAGAGAGAGGGAGAGAGAAAGATATTAGCACATCCACCATATGTAAAGCTCCTAGAGGGAGAGTAGGAGCATATGAAACATCCAAGGGCTGCACTAGAGCCTTTGCTGATCCACCATCTCCTGGGAAGCCCCCCCCCCCCCCCCCTTTCTTATGTGCATATATATGTATAAATATATGTGTGTATATATATAAAAACTTGCACAGACTAAGGAAGAGGGAAAGAGGGAGTGAGAGAGGGTGAGGGAGATGGTCTTGCCATGAATTTTACCCATCAAAATCCTATCTTCCAGAACAAACAATCCTTTTGCTCATCAGGACTAATACCTTTAGCCACAATTAATTAACTAAGGGAAGATTAAATTATGATAACCTATAATTCAGAAAGGGGAAGAAAATATGCAGTTGTCGAATTGTGTTTGGAGTCAATCTCCCCACTGTCAATAGCAACCCCCAATCTATAATCAAGGTTTAATTTTTATAGGAGAAGTAGATTAGGAAGAAGTTATCATCAATCACTTGGGGGATGAAGATGAACAAAGTTCAATATCCTCCCATATGATTTGGTTATAGTGGCAGCATCTCCTCCTCCCAATTATATTCATTCTTGTTAGCATAATAAGGCAAGAGATCGAGAATCATCAGAAACCATGAGAAACTAATCAGAGCCCCCCCCCCCCCCCCCCCCCCCCCCCCTTTTTGGTTTGTCGAGATATGATCCAAGTTATACATGCACCTTTCATTACCTCTTCTATTATTCAGTTTCATCGTTTAAATGCTAATTTGCAGAAAATAAACCCTATGGGGCACGGGGAGAGAGAATTAGAGGGAGAGAGATTAAATCTCCATTCCTTTTTGGAATAGTTTGGCTCCCTCAATCCACGCCTAATCAAGTAGCAAGAGGGGTAAGAAGAAGACAGATTTTCTGCCATGAGAGGGAGGGAAGAAGGAGGAAGAGGGAAGATGGGGAGGGGAGACCTTGCCGTCGAGCTTGAGGGAGGAGGTGAGGTGCCCTTAGAGTACCAGTCGAGCCCCATTTTATAGCCATGACCGGCCAATCTGGAGCATCCACCGAGCTCCTCTAAGATGAAGGCGTGACCGTCAATCCTTGGCCAGTGCATCTTCCCGGAATCCCGTCCAAGAGGAGGCTCGAGCTTCGGATCCCGCCGGAGCTCGCGATTTCTTCCACCGCTTGTTTCCTCCCTCCGATTAACCCCTCTCCCGCTGCCCTTTAGGTTAGGAAAGAAATATACATATGTATATATATATATATATACACGTTTATATATATATATATGTATACGTTTATTTATATTTAGATATATATATATATGCATACATACATACTAATATCCTTCAAACTACATGCGGGAAAAAGAACGGAGGATGTCGTTAAGCTTGTTTTAGTCTCACTAGCCAAATGAATGCGGTCAAGGTTGATTTTGAGTCTATTTAATCGCAATTATTCCCTCGAGTGGTATATAGCTCAAAATAGTTAACTTTCTCAAATCTCATCAGGTTTGCACGAAACGAATTGCGTTGCGCTTGTATTGATCACACGAGTCCGTTGCAACTGACTAGGGTGAAATTGGGGCTCGTTTACCCAATATTCTAAAATGACGTTGTTGCGACGCTCGATATTACTTAAAATTGTCGTTTTCTCCGAACGACCTCGGATCGGAACGAAACGAATTCCGTTGCACTCGTATTGACCATACGAGTCTAACGTAACTAACGGAAGTTGATTCGGAGCATGTATGCTCCATATTCTAAAATTGCATCATCGAGACGCGCTACGATACTCAAAACAGTCATATTCTAAATGACCACCATTTATGTGGCGAAGGTCGGACCGTGATTGCCTTATGACCCGGCCTAGATTCATCCAAGGGTTCAACTGAACCGGCTAGACCCCTTTTCAAAGTCGGGATGTTACAATCCAATAAAACAAAGAAAATTTTCGTCCCTGAAAATACGAGTGGGTCATGGGGATTCAAAACGGGACATACTGTAGACCACTATAGGTGTCGAACGATCCCAAATTTTAAGGGTCTCTAGGTTTGGTTTTACCTAACGAGCTGTGTTGATGGCTCCTGTCATGTAGTAGCTTAAGTAAGCTATGAGGTAGCTTGAGCGATTCAAATTGATCTAATCGTGAGAAACAAGAAACCCTTCATCACTCGATACCTCTCCCGTGAACCGAGCTTTACGGGAGACGAAGGCAACTCAACACCTTCCAGGAGCCGAGCTCAACTGGAAGCGGAGGCAACTCAACACCTTCCAGGGTTTGCATATCTGAAACGCAAAATTTATGGGTTGTGTCCGAAAGGCACATAGTAAAAACTCATCAACCTCTAGCTAACTCCCTTACGAAGGCTCTATGTTAGTGGAACAGATAAAATTGCAAATAAGCAGTGAAAATCCATAAACATATAATCAACTCCCATACGAAGGTTATATGTTAATGGTATATGCAGATATGTATGTTTTGATGCAAATGATGCATATACAAATATGTATGTTTTGATGCATATGCAAGCCATGCATAACGAGTACTCACGACTCAATCACAACACACAATGTTGAAACAGTTTGACCGCTTTTTCTTCCAGCAGGGTTGCGACCCCCGCGGGCCTCACCGATGTGGCTGTCGGTGACAGTGGCCGGTCCTGCCACTTCTGGGTGTGGACGTACCGCACTACCCAGGCCCTAACGTACAACCTAGTGTATTCCTGGATGTGAGCAACATCCGTCAATTACCAAAATTCAGCTATCCAGCGGAGGGACCCTTCGGGGAAATAATAAATAACCTCCCGGGGTTCGCACACTCCCTAGTGCCTCATGAGTTGTCAACCTTCCCATTTCCGCATGAACGGTCCTTGGGCATGACTGGCTCGTCACGGTAATCACATATAATATTTTACCAGTTTGCTCTTATGTTGCCATATTTTGACCGCTTCTTTTTGCAGGGTAGCGAACCCCGCGGGCCTCACCGATGTGGTCGTCGGTGACAGTGGCCGGTCCTGCCACTTCTGGGTGTGAATGTATCGCACTACCCAGGCCCCAACGTACAACCCCGTGTACCCTCGGACGTAGGAGACATCCGACAATAAATGAATTTGGCCAACCAACGGAGGGACCCAGCGGGGCATATAAGATACAACCGAGCTCCCGGGGTGCACACCTCCCTGTCGCCTAGAGTCGTCAACCTTCCCACACCGGTACGTACGGTCTACGGGCATGACCGACCCGCCACTTTTCCCAATGCAAGCAAGCAATAAAATAGGTAACCATCACCTTCGGGTCCTCAGTGGCTTACCCTTTTCAACAAGGCTTCCCGGCTGGCTGAGTATGCAAACATCGCAAGTCCCGCGAATGCTAACAATGTACTTTTATGATGGTTTGTATACAAGATTTTATAAATTTGCCACAAACTTACCTCAACCCAGCATGTCGCCTCAGTAATCATTTCCTGAAATATTAGCGTTATTGAAAAGACTAACATTTTACGATTGCACGACTTTATTTTCAACAGATCATCAAATTGATCAAGTCAAATCATACTTCATATTTGCAATCGTTAGAGCAATTCTCCATATACACGCAAAATTTCATTTAGTTTGCTTACCTTAAATGAAATTTTGAAAACGAGAAATTTTAATCCCAATAAAACAAAGAGGCTTAAACCTGGGATTAGAAATTATTAGTGAAGTTCTTACATTTGTACACAAAATTCCATTTGATTAGTTCACCTTGAATGAAATTTTGAAAACGAGCATCTACTCCCAATAAAACAAAGAGGCTTGAACCCAGAGTTCAAAATTTGAAATGATCATTTGTAGGGTTTAAAGAGAGTGTTTTATGGAAGATAGATGATTGTTCGAGATCAAATGTAGTAAAAGACATTTAAGTGTCGATCTGAGTTATAAAAAATATTTTGCATGACCAAAACTGAATTTGATAAGTTCGAGTGAAAATGTTCATATATATGCTAAGTTTGTTGCCAACTTTTACCTTCTAGGTCCACTACCGCTTCCGCTGCAGTGGTTCGTCCCGAACCACGCTACAGCGATTAGCGGAACCATAGGTGTTTCTGTGATTACGAATAGGTCGACAAGATCGGTTGCGCTCTGATCCATTTGTAAGACCCCCCCCCCCCCTTCAGATCGACGGTCCGACCGGGGGATCTTATCGCACACCACCCTTTAGCACGACGCCGAAGCGACCCCGAAGGGTGAAGGCACTAGCTTCTCCAACCCTTTTCCTTGAGCACTCCGATGTCACGCCTAGGGGTGGTGTTAAGCGAAAGGCACTACACACCAACAGAGTAAGGAAGCAGTATTTTAGCGGAAGACATTATTAAAGAGTGCGCTTTGTAACCCTTAGCGGAAGACATGGTTTTTAGCGGAAGATTAAATATCACAGAAACCGCAATTTCAAAACCTGTATGAATAATATCGATTTCGCCGCCGCATTAAATCCTATCCATCAAGACTTCGTTGTCATTATATATGTATATACCGTGAGATAGGGCACAACAAAAAGGGAGATGCGACTTAATAACGTATACCTGAAGTAGCCTGTTTTGTGGCCTCCTCCACCCATGAATGTTGTCCCTCATCTGCACCTGTCACTTGTGCTAAAGACAAGTTATTAGAACCACAAAGAGAATCCAACCCTTACTAACAAACAAACATAATATAACATTTATAAGGGGGAATATCTGGGCTCTTATTGGGCCGAGGTAGTCTTCCCGCGACCACCGCCTACGTACTCCGTATCATCCTGCATACGGCCTCAGACCCACGTAGTTCTATTAGTTTCGCACGGGTTGCCCTCCCAGACCGTCCGTCGTGCGGGTTGCCTTAAAGTAAAACTCATAGGCCATCCGATTTTATCCCTTGTCACATTCCCGAAGGCAACATTTCATTCCCGTAGGAATTATGTCTCGAAGGCAACATTTCATTCCCGTAGGAATTATTTCTCGAAGACGACATTTCATTCCCGTAGGAATTATTTCTCGAAGGCAACATTTCATTCCCGTAGGAATTATTTCTCGAAGACGACATTTCATTCCCGTAGGAATTATTTCTCGAAGGCAACATTTCATTCTCGTAGGAATTATTTCTCGAAGACGACATTTCATTCCCGTAGGAATTATTTCTCGAAGGCAACATTTCATTCCCGTAGGAATTATTTCTCGAAGGCAACATTTCATTTTCGTAAGAGAAGAGAAAAGAAACTCTTTTTAAGCCTCGCAATAATTCCATCCCGAAGGTTTATAGAGGGGGAGGAGAAAACCCTTCATGAGCTTAATGATATTTCCATCTAAAATGGTACAATCACCTTAATCCGACTTTTGTCGATTTTTTGGATTGCTTGGCAATCAAACCCAAGCCACCCACATGAGGCACAATTTTGTTTTCGAGTAGGCTTCTGCCAATTACTTGGGTGTTTGGCGATCAAGCCCAAATCTCTCATGAACTTTTATTTCCTTCATTGGTACACGTAGTGGCATCAAAGAGTAAGAGAGAAAACAGGTATAAGAGGAAGATAGACGAGGTGTATATCATAGTAGACCATGGGTGATCAATTCCCATAGTCATTCCATTCTCTTACGAGTTCGTTACCTCATTCAAAACGCCACTTTCATGTCTAACCGACTCAACTTCTAATAGTGAAGCTCATGGAAGAGCAAACCAACAACCATCCTCCTGGAAAGATAAACCAGCCCGATTTCCCCATAAAGCATAGGCAAAGGACATCTCAAATAATGAGACTCCTAGAAGGATAGACCAACCACCCCAGTCCTTCAGAAAAGAAGACAAAGAGCAGCCCCGACTAAAAACAACATGAAATCAGCCCCTAATTAACAGGAGACACTGCAACAGGTTTTTATAACAGCAGCCCCCAATGCAAACAGCCTCAGGAAAAATGGTAAAGAGCAGCCCAAAGCAAAACAGCCCTAGGAGAAATGGTAAAGAGCAGCCCAAAGCAAAACAACCCCAGGAGAAATGGTAAAGAGCAGCCCAAAGCAAAACAGCCCCAGGAGAAATGGTAAAGAGCAGCCCAAAGCAAAATACCTGCAGTCCAACTCAACAAGGAGCAGCCCCTAAACCAAAAAGAGGCAGCACCCCTGCAGTTCAACTCAACAAGGAGCAGCCCCTAAACCAAAAAGAGGCAGCACCCCTGCAGTCTAACTCAACAAGAAGCAGCCCCCAATCCAACAACAAAAGAGGCATCACCCTTATTTCAACAAGGAAAGGAGCAGCCCAAAGCAAAAGAAACAAAGAGGCAGCCTCCAATAAACAAAGGATAGCAGCCCAATGTTTGAGTGTAAACATCAACCCCCAACTGATCAATATATAGCAGCCCCAAGATCAATATATAAGGGTCGAAAATTATGCTACCTAAAGCCAAATAGCATCACCCAAGCAGCACAACAGCATGCAGACCACGGCAACAGGTGCAGCCCCCAGCAACTCAACTCATAAGGAAGCCCCCATTAACAGCTCACAAGGCAGCCCCCTATTAACACAACAGGAAAGTAAAGCAGCCCCCATTAACAGCTCACAAGGCAGACCCCATTATCAGCAAGGAGCAGCCCCCAAATCAACAAGGAAAGGAGCAGCCCCAAAACAGATGTCTACAAGGCAGCCCACCATGCTGGTTTGTAAATCCAAACTAAAACCAAGCATAGCAGCCCCCATTGAACAATACTTAAGAAGCAGCCCCTAAACAGATTATATAATAGGAAACTAAAGAGCAGCCCCCATTTTTAAATCTAAAAGTTCCTAGCTGATCAAGCATAGGAGCACCAAGATAAAATCTAAAAGCTCCTAGCTGATCAAGCATAGGAGCCCCAAGATAAAATCTAAAAGCTCCTAGCTGATCAAGCATAGCAGCCCCCATTGAACAGCTCACAAGGCAGCCCCCATTAAAATAGTCCCCAATAATACAATAAAAGAGGCAACTCCAAATCAACAAGGAAAGGAGCAGCCCCACATCACCCTACCTGCAGTCCAACTCAACAAGGAGCAGCCCTGAAAGAGCAGCCCCAAGGCAAAACAGCCCCATGAGAAATGGTAAAGAGAGCCCAAGTCGACATACCTGCAGTCCAACTCAACAAAAAGCAGCCCCCAAAACAACCACAAAAGAGGCAGCACCCCCATTTCAACAAGGAAAGGAGCAGCCCCAACCTTCTCAAATGAAGCCCAAGATAGGCCCCTTCCTGAGCAAGCTTATAACTCCTATATATAAATATATAAGAGCTTGCATAGACATAGGGAGAGAGAGGGAGAGAGAGGGAGAGAGAAAGATATTAGCACATCCACCATATGTAAAGCTCCTAGAGGGAGAGTAGGAGCATATGAAACATCCAAGGGCTGCACTAGAGCCTTTGCTGATCCACCATCTCCTGGGAAGCCCCCCCCCCCCCCCCCTTTCTTATGTGCATATATATGTATAAATATATGTGTGTATATATATAAAAACTTGCACAGACAAAGGAAGAGGGAAAGAGGGAGTGAGAGAGGGTGAGGGAGATGGTCTTGCCATGAATTTTACCCATCAAAATCCTATCTTCCAGAACAAACAATCCTTTTGCTCATCAGGACTAATACCTTTAGCCACAATTAATTAACTAAGGGAAGATTAAATTATGATAACCTATAATTCAGAAAGGGGAAGAAAATATGCAGTTGTCGAATTGTTTGGAGTCAATCTCCCCACTGTCAATAGCAACCCCCAATCTATAATCAAGGTTTAATTTTTATAGGAGAAGTACATTAGGAAGAAGTTATCATCAATCACTTGGGGGATGAAGATGAACAAAGTTCAATATCCTCCCATATGATTTGGTTATAGTGGCAGCATCTCCTCCTCCCAATTATATTCATTCTTGTTAGCATAATAAGGCAAGAGATCGAGAATCATCGGAAACCATGAGAAACTAATCAGAGCCCCCCCCCCCCCCCCCCCCCTTTTTGGTTTGCCGAGATATGATCCAAGTTATACATGTGCCTATCATTACCTCTTCTATTATTCAGTTTCATCGTTTAAATGCTAATTTGCAGAAAATAAACCCTATGGGGCACGGGGAGAGAGAAGGAGAGGGAGAGAGATTAAATCTCCATTCCTTTTTGGAATAGTTTGGCTCCCTCAATCCACGCCTAATCAAGTAGCAAGAGGGGTAAGAAGAAGACAGATTTTCTGCCATGAGAGGGAGGGAAGAAGGAGGAAGAGGGAAGATGGGGAGGGGAGACCTTGCCGTCGAGCTTGAGGGAGGAGGTGAGGTGCCCTTAGAGTACCAGTCGAGCCCCATTTTATAGCCATGACCGGCCAATCTGGAGCATCCACCGAGCTCCTCTAAGATGAAGGCGTGACCGTCGATCCTTGGCCAGTGCATCTTCCCGGAATCCCGTCCAAGAGGAGGCTCGAGCTTCGGATCCCGCCGGAGCTCGCGATTTCTTCCTCCGCTTGTTTCCTCCCTCCGATTAACCCCTCTCCCGCTGCCCTTTAGGTTAGGAAAGAAATATACATATGTGTATATATATACACGTTTATATATATATATATATGTATACGTTTATTTATATTTAGATATATATATATATATATGCATACATACATACTAATATCCTTCAAACTAAATGCGGGAAAAAGAACGGAGGGTGTCGTTAAGCTTGTTTTAGTCTCACTAGCCAAATGAATGCGGTCAAGGTTGATTTTGAGTCTATTTAATCGCAATTATTCCCTCGAGTGGTATATAGCTCAAAATAGTTAACTTTCTCAAATCTCATCAGGTTTGCACGAAACGAATTGCGTTGCGCTTGTATTGATCACACGAGTCCGTTGCAACTGACTAGGGTGAAATTGGGGCTCGTTTACCCAATATTCTAAAATGACGTTGTTGCGACGCTCGATATTACTTAAAATTGTCGTTTTCTCCGAACGACCTCAGATCGGAACGAAACGAATTCCGTTGCACTCGTATTGACCATACGAGTCTAACGTAACTGACGGAAGTTGATTCAGAGCATGTATGCTCCGTATTCTAAAATTGCATCATCGAGACGCGCTACGATACTCAAAACAGTCATATTCTAAATGACCACCATTTATGTGGCGAAGGTCGGACCGTGATTGCCTTATGACCCAGCCTAGATTCATCCAAGGGTTCAACTGAACCGGCTAGACCCCTTTTCAAAGTCGGGATGTTACACCAAGTACTTCGACAAGCACATCAGGGTCAAGCAGTTCGAAAAAGGGGACCTAGTGCTCAAGAAGGTTGACGCGGCCGGGAGGTCTGCCGCAGTGGGGAAGCTTAACCCCAACTGGGAAGGCCCCTATGTCGTGGAGGAAGCGCTAAAGTCCGGGGGATATCGCCTTCAGAACGTGGAGGGCCAACCCCTCAGCCACACCTGGAGCGGTGATGATCTTAAACGTTTCTATCCCTAAAATTATGTAATGAAAATGTTTCGAAATAAGAATATTTTGTTTAACATATGTGTTTGAGATTGATACTGCAGCTTGTAGGAAAAACTCTGAAAGCTCCAAAGATGGCCCCGAGCAGACCCGCTGTCCAGGCTCTCATCTAGCTGGCAGGTCTGAAGGCTCACTCGGTGGCAGGTTCTATGTGAAAGGAAAGATGGCCCCGAGCAGACCCGCTGTCCAGGCTCTCATCTAGCTGGCAGGTCCGAAGGCTCACTCGGTGGCAGGTTCTATGTGAAAGGAAAGATGGCCCGAGCAGACCCGCTGTCCAGGCTCTCATCTAGCTGGCAGGTCCGAAGGCTCACTCGGTGGCAGGTTCTATGTGAAAGGAAAGATGGCCCCGAGCAGACCCGCTGTCCAGGCTCTCATCAAGCTGGCAGGTCCGAAGGCTCACTCGGTAGCAGGTTCTATGTGAAAGGAAAGATGGCCCCGAGCAGACCCGCTGTCCAGGCTCTCATCTAGCTGGCAGGTCCGAAGGCTCACTCGGTGGCAGATTCTATGTGAAAGGAAAGATGACCCCGAGCAGACCCGCTGCCAGGCTCTCATCTAGCTGGCAGGTCCGAAGGCTCACTCGGTGGCAGGTTCTATGTGAAAGGAAAGATAGCCCCGAGCAGACCCGCTGGCCAGACTCTCATCTAGCTGGCAGACCTGAAGGCTCACTCGGTGGCAGGTTCTAAAATTTTCAAAGAGCGACCTCAAGAGCACTCGCATAGACCACGCGCCGGAAAGGTGATCTCACCCCACTTTCATGACTACCTAAGCGAAATCCCGTAATGCGCGAATGGTCCGAAGGCTCACTCGGTGGCGGGAAGTCGAAAAGAGCGGTGCATCCTATGTCGTCATCGAGCATTCGGCGAATGGCCAAGATAGTTATACTACGGCCTAGCGTCCTAATGAGCCTAGCGAGATATAACGGCGAATGAGAAAAAACTAAGATAGCACAAAAATTGTAATCCATATTTATCTTTCAAAGGGACTCGCCCGGTTCATGATTACATTCAAAATGATAGATAAAAAAGAGAAAAATACAAAGAACCCATCTCATGGGTCGGCAGACTTCTCGCCAGAAGACCCACCGCTTTCGCTCGAATCCGGTAAGAGGGCGTCTTCTCGCGGCTCGCCGTCCTCATCTTCCGGGAAGGGGATAGGAATGTAGAGCTCGGGGATGACCTGTCGGGCAGAGAGGCATTCGGCCTCCACCTTCATGTACCCAGCCTGCCGCAGCACCTGCAGCGCGTGCTTAACGGCGCTCTGGGCGTTCTCCTGCATCAACTGCTCTAGTTCGTGGTGGGGGTAAAAGTGCCCCCTACTCGCCAGGGCGAGTGCCGAGGCCTCGGCTTCTCGCGACCGCTGGGCCTCGGCCTTAACCAACCGGACTTCATCCTCAAGGCCGGCCACCCGCGCACGAAGCATCTCGGCGACTGTGGTATTCTGAAAAAAGAAAAAGAAAATATTACTAAACATATATATATAGGTGGTAAGAAGAGAGTGCATCAATCGGCAACAGGTCACTCGCGAGGGGGGAAAGTATATACCTCTGCAACGGGGCGGCTGGCGAGAAGGGTTTCCGCGGCTGTCAACTTCGTCCTGAGTTCCTGCGCCTCGGCAGAAACGATACTCATGGACTCCTCAACATCCGCCAAGCTCCGCGCCAGTTTGATGCTCCGGCGCGAAGACATATGCTCGAGTTCAAGCGCCCGCAGCATGGCCCTGGCACTCTCATGGGCGAGAACCTGAGTCATCTCGGCATCATAGACTTCGGCGTCATCCCGGCCATAGAGGGAATACGCGATGGCGTAAGCCTCACCACTGGCGAGGTCGCTCTCTATCCACGACGGATGGAGGGTGGAGAGCGAGACCCTGTTGGCATTCCTGTCCCACTTAACCAGGGGAGCCCCTGAGGGGTCCACGTACTTCTCGCCGCTGGGGAAGTTCCGGTGGTCCCTGGGCAATGGAGGCGGCGGCAACGACGATCCCGCATGGATTGTAGTCTCGCCTGGCACACCCGTCCCCAGGGTTTGGGTCTGAGCACTCGCCCCTGGGGTCTCGTCCAGGACCCCCTTCCCCTTGGCGGAGGAGGGATTTTTTGGCTTCTTGGAGGTAGAGGAAGTAAGCGCTCCGGGTTTTCGCTTCTTTCCGCTAGGCTTGGAGGAGGAGGGTTCCTCCCGACACACATCCACGGCGGCCTGCGCAAAGGACACAGAAGCCCCAGAAGGACGCGGCGGGTGAAGAGGGAAATTCCGTACGCCTATATAAGAATACGAAAGAGTCAGCGAATGGAAGCAAATCCGCGAAAGCTAAGAAAATGCAGAAGGTCTCGAAAACTTACCCTCGCCCTGTGGAATGAACGGGAGCGAGTTGACATTTCGCCGGAGGTGGACCAGGTCCATCCCGTGCTGAAGGATGTATTGGTGCAGCTTGGCCTCGTGCCCCCCTAAGGTCGGGGGGCGAAAGGTCGACTCCTCCTCCTGCACCGGGGCGAGAAGGGTATTCCCTAGGTTCCCGCCGACGAAGATGAAGCGGCGAACCCAGTCGTGGTTCTTGTTGGGGAGACCGTAATGTTTGAGAGGGTTTTGACCTGAGAAGAAGGAGATGCCGTGCGAGCAGCGGAAGGTGTACAGTTTGCGGAAGACGGGTAGCAAGAACTCGATCCCCTCCTCTCGCAGGTAGCACGCATACCCGACCAGCATGCGATGGAGTTGGGATTAAGCTGGGCGGGCACTACCCCATAGTATCGAAAAGTCTGGCGGAGTTCCGGCCAGATGGGAAGGCGAAACCCCACCTCGAAGTGCTCTAGCGGAACCGCGAGAGCACATGGCGAGATGGAGTTTAGACGCTCCTCCGGCCCAGGCTTTCGCGTCGCGAACGCCGGCGGAACGTAGTCAGCAACCGCGGTTAAGAAGGCCTCCTCGGAAAGGTCGCAGGAATCGAAGGTATGGTTGACGAATGCACTGGCACACTTGGCCCTACCTTCAGCATCGCCACCCATTCCGCGAATACTGAAGAAGACGGGAGCAGCAGAGAGGAGAGAAGCGCGAGTGCTAGCGTAAGGAGAGAGAGGGAGCGGATGGCAAGGTAATTAATATGGTAGTTGAATGGCCTATTTATAGAAGATCTAAATGACGCTTGGGCTTTCGAGGCAGCGGGTGTGCGGATAGCAATCGCGCCTTCCCGACGCCTCGAAACCCGGGCCGACCTCTCTCGCCCATCAATGGCGAATGCCCAGTGGTTATCCACTCGACAGCCACGCGAAAGAGTTGCAAAAACATTTGGCGAAATTATATCATTCGGCATGAACAAGCAAGTTGCGAGAAATAAAAACGAAAATAGAAATAATAAAGCATTCGCAAAGCACAGAGTATGAAATTATTACAAGCATATATAAAGTCTGATATCCTCAGCATCATGAATAGAATAAAAAGGAAAAAAAATACAAAGGAGGCGAATGAGGATCAGACTAGCGCTCCTCCCAGTACCACCGACCATGCCCTCGCGGCCCAGCCTCCGGAGGCATTCGCGGGCGATAATACGCGAGCATGGAGGTGATCTCGTGAGACGCCAGCTGAAGCTAGTCCCGGGCGCGCGCGGCATGTCTCGCGGGAGATAGCTCCCCTCCTTCACCTCCCAGACGCTCCACCGCCACGAGAAGGCACGTATAGTCCTTCTGAAGGTCCCTCAGCTCGCGCGTGACCTCCATCCACACGTCATCCACCTGGCCAGCGATGTTTCGTTGAATGTGGATGAGCTTCCCCAATACCTCCGCAACTCGCTCCTTCAGGGTCGCATGATCAGAGGAGTCGCCAAGGAAGTCAGCGAGATCCCCGGGAGAGGGGAGAGGCGAGAGCATCCCGTCTTCCCCATCGTGGTAAGACCCAAAGGGAGAGGCCTCTCGATAGCCTGCGAGATCATAGACTGGTCAGTCGCGTTAAACCGAGCGAATGAGCTAAATGAAGTAGAGGTCGCTAACCTGGTACAGGTTCCTTCTGACCTGGGGGATGCGACGAGTGGGGGTGCGCACCAGACAAGCCGGTGTTAGGAGGAAGAACTTTTCCTTTTCCCGGGCGGTAGGGCTGTAAAGGAGGAGCTGGGGCACCCGCAGAACCGCCCAGTCGGCCCTGTTGGGCGGGTCCCTTCTCAGGGGATACTCTCGGCGCGAGTACGGAGGGGTTCGGCCGAGCAAGGGAACTCGCAGGAATGGAGTCCCGCGGCGGAAGGTCAGGATTGGGGGCTGCGAAAAAATAGTGGTCAGTAATGAGTAGCATGAAGCAAATCAAGAGGATTCACAACTAACCGAACTGCAACGTGGTCTCGCCCGGAGGGGGTGGAGGAGCAATGTCCAGATCTGGAGGCCTCTCATTTGCGGGAGGTGGCACCGCGACGCTGTTCGAGACGACCCCGTGGCCGTCCTCGGGCACCGAAACCCCCTGCGAATGGTCAGAACAATTGCAGGATTAGGGGCAGGCACCAAGCAGAGACAGAAAGAGCCCCCATACCTGCGTCCCGAGGTCCGGAGGAGTTTTCGCCGGAGGGGTATTCGCCTGAGGGGTACTCGTCGGGGACTCCGAGGCGGCCTCGCCTCTTTGACGATTCAGCTGAATCGCCTTGGCACGACGCGAGACATAGGGGGCACTCGGATCCCGTTTAGACATGAGCAAGGGAGCGAATTTGGCAGCCTTGGGGGCGGTCACACTTTGAGCCGCAGCCAGGCGCTCGATCATCTCCTGCGAGAGGGGTCTTGCGGAAGGTTTGTGAGAAGACATTGATATCAGCGAAAGATTAAGGGAGAGAAGGAGCTCTGAATCGAGGAATGAAAGCGTTCCAGGAAAATCTGACATGAAGAGATATATATAGGGCAACGGTGGGACCCACGGAATCTTATGGGTCCAGTCAGCCAGCACTCACCGAATACCGGGTTGGACTGTTCTTTCCGAGCGTAGGAACCGCTCGCAAAGAGCGGGGATTTTGTACAACCCGTATTCGCCGAGTGGGTCCCACAGGCCAACTGGCGAGTCCTAGGCCAGTCAGATCATTCGCCCCGGCTCAGGCAGGTGAAAACACCCTCGGGTTAGTGGGGGTAAGCTGCAGGGAGAGGAGGGGCTAGGCGAGTGGTGCCCTCGCGGACCACTCGCCCGGAAGCGCAGGCATTCGCCCGGCTGAGCGGGTGCCCAGCGGGTGGCGCCCTCACGGACCACTCGCCCAAAGGGCTTTGAGGGGGAAATGACCATAATACCCCTTGTGGGCTGCAAATAGCCCTCCAGAACAGCGGAGTTAGGCTATCAGCAAACCAATTTGGGGTGCGGTTAGTAAAACTAAAAGGCGGATTCATGTTATTTGTAGACCAGCCTAGGAAAATCTATAAATAGACCCTTAAGGGCACCTTGGAGGAGATCCGATTTTAGAGAATCCTCTCCTCTAGGCTAGTTTTGGTTGGCAGCCAGTGCCCTCCAAGGTGCCCGGTTGAGCTTTGGTTTGGGAGGGGAAGCTCTCTAAGATCTTCCGGGTGTGTGGCGGGACCTCCTCGCTTCAGCCTTGGGTCTATTCCTATTCTCACATCCACCATCAAGAGAGTCTAGTGAGGGAGAAATAAGCATCGGCTACACCCCCAGTGGGTCCGAACTCAAGAGACCAGTTGCTGGTTTCAACACAGCTGTTGAAGGTCTCTACCGAGGATAATGTGGCCGACATGTTGACCAAGCCAGTGACGGGAGTCAAGTTCAAGCATTGCCTTGACTTGGCTCATATTGGTGCATGTTGATCGGGCCGACCCCAGGGAGAGGGGGTTTGTAGTCGCCAGTTGTAAGACCCTCTTTTTTTTCGCTTTTAAACCGGGTCTTACCGCCCAGAACCGCCGTCTTGCGGGGAGACCATTACGCCTAACGGTCGTCACCACAACACGCCGATCCTGCCGGCTAATCAACATCATCCAGGCCAACCACAATTCACAGTAATAGAAGCAATAGAAGAACAACAATGTCCACGATGAGAATTAAAGTAAAAGAGAGCTAAACGAAAAAGGGCTTATGCCCAGTACATGTTTAAGTATAGTGCTACAACACTCTCTCTCTACATCTATGCGGAAGCTATCAATTCTGCCTTCAAACATTTGTAGCTGCTGCTGCGACGACGTGTAGTGTCTGCTCTACTTCATCCCGTCCTCCTGTACGGGGTCCTGCTGCTCCGGTACATCATCCCTAAAATGATATGGTCCACTGACCGTCAGTCTAAAAGACTCAGCATATTCCTCACCGCCTCCACCCGCGACTCCTAGGCACCGTGCGGGAGGAGGAAGCGGATGACATCAAGGGGTAATTCAAAAGAGCAGGTGACAAGTGGTAAAACTATCAATGTATATGAAGTAGAACCGAACATAGCCTCTAGTTAGCAGTACATTAATTACGATTATTCTAGCAGTTCTATAATTAGGTTTGTAATAAGAGCAAGCCACATAAGAAAACTACACTAGCAGTAATTGCTGAGCAAGTAAAGTAATATAAAGAGCAACTAGGAACGTTAACCTTAATTTATATGCGAACACACAAGACACATAAGTCAAGGGATCTGGCAAGAAGTAAACTCATCGTATAAAAGAGCCCACACTAGTTTATACGATGAGGTCTCGGTTTGTGCAGAAATGCTATGTTATGATGTGCAATGCAATGATCCAATGTTTGTATTATTATTTCATACACATGCAACTCACACACACGACTCTATACGTACAGACCTTTAGTTCCCACTTTTCGGAGGTAGCTAACCTCTCGGGCACCTCCCGTCGTGGTCAAACGGTGGCAGAGGAGCGGGCGTCTCCTCACCTAGGTGGGTAAGTCACACTACCAGACCTAGGCCCTAATGTACGATGTGATACCAGTACCCGGTACTCACGAGCTCCTGCGTACTAAACTGATTTGGCCAGGCAGGGTTTTAGGGAATCCGTCCTGTCGGACGCGCAGTAAGACAACCTGGCCCCCATAAACCACTAGCACTGCCGAGTCAACGAACTGCTGTCGGTGTGACGACTAAGACAGAACCGCAGACCCACCACATCTTATACACAAGCAACATGTAGAAGCCTTTTCCACTAAGCCTCCAGCTCGCAATTCTACGTCAGTATCTATAAAGTAGAGCCTACCGCTCGCTAGACTACACCAGTCTTGTTATAAACTACGAGCTTACCGCTCGCTAGACTACACTAGTCATATATATATAAACTACGAGTTTACCGCTCGCTAGACTACACCGGTCTTATATATAAACTACGAGCTTACCGCTCGCTAGACTATACTAGTCTTATATATAAACTACGAGCTCACTGCTCGCTAGACTGCACTAGTCTTATATATAAATTACGAGCTTACCGCTCGCTAGACTATACTAGTCTTATATATAAACTACGAGCTTACCGCTCGCTAGACTACACTAGTCTTATATATAAACTACGAGCTTACCGCTCGCTAGACTACACCGGTCTTATATATAAACTACGAGCTTACCGCTCGCTAGACTATACTAGTCTTATATATAAACTACGAGCTCACCGCTCGCTAGATCACCTCGGAAATCCACGAAACTCGCGCCGTAACTAAATATCGGCGCTCCAAATCCAACGACGAAGCCGAAAACAGGATCCGACAACCCAAACTCGAGGTTTTACCCCTCGAAGTCAAAACAACATGAAATCCTTTATAATTCATCCGAGACTTTAAAACTTGCTCGGAAAGCGACTAAACCTCGCCACATACTTATAAACAACGACTATAACCTATTTAAGTCGAGAACTCAAATTTTAATGAGACACCGACCGGGACAACTTGGCCCAATGAACGCAAACGCGCACAACCGACGACGCACCGCTAAGTAACGCCAACGTAACGCCCTTACGTCAATATGACGTCGCGACTGATAATAAATAATTATCAAAATTCAGGGGCGTTACACTTATCCCCGGTGCTAGCCTACCTCATCTACCACACTATCGTATGAGCCCCAAAGAACACGAGGAGCTCCACCGTCAAGTCACCGACCTAATCAAAAAGGGTCATATTAGGGAGAGTATGAGTCCCTGCGCCGTTCCTGCACTCATTGTCCCCAAGAAGGATGGAACTTGGCGTATGTGCGTGGATAGTCGAGCCATCAACAAAAGTACCATTAAATATCGAGGCAAAACCGAAACCGAACCGAATAACCTCGGTTTTTACACACCCCAAAACGAAACCGATCGGTTTGGTTCGGTTTTTAAACATCGGTTTAGTTTTTGACATACTAAATTACAAATGCAAACAAAATTTATAAATACTATTTGTATTTGCGGTGCGTCTAAGCCTACCTTAAGTAATAAAGTAACTTGGAAAATGAATTAAAAACCAACCACTAACCTAAATTAAATATCTTGAGAAAGGGGGATGTGGGCTTCAGCCCATTGTATTCCCTAATACCGTTGAGAGCCCTTCACGGGGTAGGGTATGTCGCGAGAAGTCCAAGATTCACCCTAAATCGATAATCATAACTAAAAGTAGGCAAGAGTAGCCTAAGTAGGGTGATAAAACATAAATGAATCTCCTCCCATGTGAGAGATGGAGCGGTTCGGAAAAGTGTTAGTCCTGCGAGCGGAAAGCTCGGGTGGACGTAATAACACTATGGAATTGTACAAGGAGGTGTTAGTCCTGCGAGCTGGAGGCTCGGGTGAATAGGATAACACAAAGAGTTATATACTTAGTGGCAAGCCTTCGGTAGTAGGCTAGTCGTCACACCGACATTAGTACGATGACTTAGCGGGTGGGGGTGAGTCTAGAGATCCAGGTTGGCTCGATGTCTGGAGGGCATGTTTCATTTAAGACCCCTCACCAGGCTTGAAAGTCTGGTGGATTCCAGCAAGAGTACGCGAGAGCTCAAGAGGTGCGCCTAGGACGTGTACAGAGGCGTACATGCGGTCTAGGCCAGGTAGTGTGCATACCCGCCTTGTGTGGGGGTGTGCCCGAACCCCCGTCACCGTGAGCCACGACGGTGATACTCGAAAGGTTGGCTTCCTTTCAAACAAAGTGAGAACTACAAAGGTATGTGCGCATAGAGTCGTGTGGGTGAGTTGCAATGCATGAAAACCATTATAACATCATAAACATACATAGCATAACATACGCAGTCGCATACCCACATTAGATAAATTAGTGTGGGCTCTTTTATATGATGATCGGTTTCCTGAAAATCTTAACTTATAAGTTTGTATGAGCATTCATATAAGTTAAAGTACAATTCTGTGATGGTAGTTAGTTTTACCTTACTTGCGCTGCATTTACTCTTCATTTACCGCTCTTTACTATTTTTACTGCTTACCTTTTATACATGCACTGCTAGCATAGTTGCTTTACTTTTCATATACATATATATACATACTAGTTAGACTCCCCTATCACCTGCATTTGTTTACTGCTTGTTTTTCCTCCGCTTCATCCTCCCGCCCGGTACCTAGGAGTCGTGGGGGGAGTTGAGGTAGAAAATGACTTAGTCTTTATGACTAACGACTGGATGTGGCATAACACCCAGGTCGACGGGGAGACGGACCAGCATACGGAGCAGTAGTTCGTGCAACAGAACGAGGACATGGAGCATGAGCAGCCGATGCAGCGTACTTTGACCAGACATCAGGTGGATGTCAGTTTTGTAGCTTCCGCATAGGGTTTTGTAATATTGTGAGAGAGAGTTTTTATTATTTGGACTGTACTAGGCATAAGCCCCTACTCTTTCTACTTTTTGTACTCATTGTGGACTTCATCTATTTCTTATATATATATGTGCTGAGTTATGTGGACTATGCTTTTCAGTCTTTCTTATTTCTCTTTAGCCTTGTGTGTGATTGTACTAGCCGACAAGATCGATGTCGAGCGATGATGGCTAACTCGGGTGTTGGCATCGTTGTAAGACGGCGGTCTTGGGCATAAGATCTGCCTTGCCCGAGTGAGTCAGGAAGGAGTGAGCCTTATAGAGATAAGGAAACACGGATCTTACAAGGCGAGCGGTGGTTAGCACGACGGTTGGCGCAGCGTATCGTGCGCGGTGGTTGGGAGTGGCGGTTAGCGCGGAGGTTGGCGCGGCGGATCGCGCGCGGTGGTCGGCGCGGTGGTTTCGGCGTTAGTGGGGTTGACTTGGGTCAACCCACTTCCTCCACCAAAGGAGGTGGGTTATTTGGCTATTCGCAGACCGGATTAGGGAGGCACTATCATTTCCCCCCAAATTCGCGGAGCCCGCTTCTCTTGCAAGAGGAGTACGAGAATTTTTCTTCCCAGTGTATGTGCTGAACCAGAGGAGCGAGTAATCCATTGCAGCCATGCCGGAGGTGAACAGTGTGGTGGAATCGCATAAGGAGGTGCATGGAAGAGACGGAACACGCGATCGTGCACGCTTTTGAGTAAGGTACGTGCGCTAGTGCTTGCACATCCAAATACATTTGCATCCAAAGACTCAAAAATATGAAATATTAGACATATTTTGATAATGAAGTTCATATGGAGTTAATTTTAAAATAGGGTGAAGCAAAACACGACTAACATAACATGCGGTACTAATGGCATTAGCCCAAAAGAGTTTAGACAGCCTGTACTTGGAAATCATAGCGCGTGATAACTCTTGTAGGGTTCTATTTTTTCTCTTGACAACACCAATTTGTTATGGTGTATGTGGAGCGAAAATTTCATGTTTAATGTCTGAATCTCCACAAAAAGTAGAGAATTTTTCAATTTCATTTTCAAATTCACCTTCATGATCTGAGTGTATGTATTTAATTTTAAATTCATGTTCATTTTGAATTTGTTTGCATAATTTAGAAAATTCAAAAAATGCTTTAGATTTTGGGGTAAGGAATATAGTCCAACAAAATCGTGAGAAATCATCAATTAATAAAAAATGTATTTTCTTCCACTAAGACTACTAACAGGACCAAAGATATCTATGTGAATTAATTGTAGTGGTTTAGTGGTAGAAACATCAGTTTTACTTTTAAATGAAGATCTAGTGAATTTTCCCTTTTGGCATGTGATACATAAAGAAGATAAATTATCATTCAGTTATGGAAGACCTCTAATTAATTTATAGTTAGATAGATTTATAATTATCTTGCTACCAGAATAACCAAGTCTCTTATGCCAAAATTCTAATTCTTAATTCACTGTTTACAACTAGACATTTCATTGGTGATAAAGTAAGATCATTGGAGGCAATAGTGCAAACGTTGTGTGGTCTAAGTACAGTGAATAAGATTTAATTTGTTTTAGCATTAATAATTTTACATAAGTTTATTGATGATTCAAATAATGCATTTAAGCCTTTATCACATAGTTGATTAATTGAAATCAAATTGTGTTTCAAATCATCAACAAATAAAACATTTGAAATTGAAAAAAAATCCTTACCCACGGTAATGATGCTTATGATCCCTCCTTTGTTATTATATCCAAATGTGACCAGCCCTCCTTTCTTTTTCTATAGGCTAAAAACTTATTTTAATTGATCTTCATGTGCTTGGAGCATTCCGAGTCCAAGTACTACATTTTGCCTTTGTTCTTAGCCTGCCAACACACATAAACAGAAATATGAAGTAAAGATTTGGATACCCAAAATGTTCTCTCATAGTGTAGGTGGAAACCTTAGGTACCTAGAATTTCTTTAAAATGTGTGGTCCCTTATTTAAGCAAGAGTCACATGCACGACCAAACTTGTTACAATTGGCACATAAAATAATAGTGGTGGAGGTATTGTAGACCAATTATTGGATGCGGGCTTGTATAATTGTGTCCTTGGAGATACATGACTAAAGTTGTTACTTGTATAAATGTGTTTAAGTCATAGATGCGGGCTTTTAAAGTGGTATTTTTGATTATAAGAATACACATATGTTTAGCAAAGGTATTTTTCCCATTGCCAATTTGAACAAGAGAAGATTTAGCAGACGTCGGCGGGATCGATAGCAGATTGGCGCAGGGAGGGGCGGAGCGGTCCGGCTGCTTCATGGAAGGACGACGGTGTCGTCCTTCTCAGCAACCGGCGATGGTGAGGAAGCCGTCGGGCAGCCACACATGAGGAGCGCAGAAGACGGCGACGAACGAACGCCCGTTGAGGCGGCGGGATCGATCGTGAGTCGAGACGGCGGGGTCGAAACGGGAGCGGACAACGGCTAGAGATTTCTGCTCTGATACCAAGTTGAATATCACAATCAATAATGATTCATCAAGACCTTACAAGGCTTATATAGAAGCCAGAATAATAATACGAGATTAAGACAGTAAATACGAGACGACTTGAAATACAAATATAAGACTAAGTTCAACTCTCTCATCATCCACCTCAACCACACTACCTTCCTTGGTTATATTCTTACTTTTTTTTTTGCTTTATTGAATGATGTGTTTTAGTCACCAAATCGTCTTCCATGACCACGTCCACATCCTCTCTCGCTTTGGATCATGCGACTCTATTCTCCTTTTTCTTATAGAGAAAATTTTGCATGCAAAGCTTGTTCTATCGATTCTTTCTTTGATTTCTTTAGCATTTCTTCATTAGCTCGCAAGGATCCGATGAACTCTTCAATGTTATCGTGTATGAATATATGGACTTCGATGGCGACTATACCATTTTTAAATTGACTCTAAGGATCGTAGGATCTTTCCAACGACCCTGTCATCCTCCATATGCAACGACTCAAAATTCTCCTGTTAATGTTTGGAGACGAACAATCTTCACTCTTTCAACTCCTTTGAAAGAGGCTTGGAAAATTTACCAAGCTTGCTTAGATAGTTAGATGTGGTTGTGATTGCGACATTCTCGAATATCTTGTCATCAAAATGCTGTTGGGTGAGCGTAAGAGCTTCCCGATCATTCATTATTGTGGTGGAATTTCCTTCTTCGAATCGATTCTCTATGATTTTCTTAACTTCGTAGGCTCCAATCAAAATTTTAATGCGGGTGCACAAATTCTCATGATTATCTTTGGTGAGTAACTTATAATGGAGTTCCATTTGACGATGGGCGGTAGTGAGAGTTGGAGCGGTGAGAATGAGAGCGTTGACAATGGAGCGGTAGGAAATTGAGGGGGGGGGTGCGTTCTAAAAAAAATCAAAATGAAGTTTTGGAGCAGAAGCGGCAGAAATTGGATGGTTCGAGAGAGCCGCCCCTTAGAGTTCACTGGCTGAAATTCTGAATCTCTGATAAGACTTGCATCTGAACTTGAATCTTTCTGAATCATGAATCTTGTGCATCAAACAACGACACATTCACCTTTCATTTGTTGCGGCTTATGTCATTACATGAATGAATCTTTTTGGCCAAACTCTGGATTAGATTAATAATTCTTGTTGTTTCTGTTTGATCACTTACTTACCTGTTTCGCTATTTGCACCTTCTGAGTATCAGTGTAAGCTTCATTTCTGATCTTTAATTAGTTTTATATTTACTTATATCTTTGTCAATGTTCTGAGGCTTTTCCTTCTTGTTTTGGAATTGCCTTAGCGTTCGTGTCTGCGTCGCCTGCTCCTCGAGCCCGCTTTGCGTCCAGTTCCCGCTTCTGGAGATTTAGCTTCTGTCGTGTCAAGTTTTAAGTTTATGTTTCATTTCATTTATTGTCAGACATTTCTTTTATGTAATAATTATGCTCAGTAAGTCATGGACAACTGCTAGGCTATTAATATATGTACCAGATTTAAAATTATTAATGCATGCGCATTTTCCTTGAAATCATCATTGCATGAAAATTTGCATCAGAACTTGTAACATGAGTTTTATTAAAATGCATGTCCATCAAATTTTTGCAGCCATATTTTAAAGTTTCCGCATAAAAACAACATATTTTGCTCAAAAATACTTATTTTAAATCTAATTATTAGAATCTCTGCTCCCGCCTAATAGACATGGATTTCCATTCGCTCATGCCTGTGGCATCACGGTCCGCCCCAAAGCACACTCTGACTTTTATTGAGACGGATAGTGACAGTAGGCATTCTTATAATTTCTACACACATCTATAGTTTAAAAAAAAGTTATTTGTACAAAATTATAATATATATTGTCACCCTTGTGCATATATTCGCCAACCAAATCAAATGTTCGCGAGAAAGATATATATATATATATTTTTTTTAAAACAGAAAATTATTCGTTAGTTGATTAGTTCTCATTTTTTGTTGTATTGTTTTTAAAAGATATATATAGGGTTCCTGTGTGGATATATCAAAGTGCGAAGATGCGAAGAATCAATCTGGACCGTTGAACAGGGACATATCCTACGGCGGTGGCGATTTCGAGCGGCGGCGACTTCGGCGACGACCGGCGCGACAACGGAACAACACAGGCTTGATCCCTGGTTCTTCCCGACCACAACGAACACAGCGGTGAGGAACTTCACTCCGGTGGCCGGCGGTTGCCGGAGGCCTCGGGCGGCCGGTGGCCGGCGAGCCCGAGGCAGCCGGCAGCCGCTGTCTTTGCACAGTGTTCGCACCATTTTTATTTGCACCTGAATCGATCCCTATATATATATTAATATATATACATATTAATATTAATATATATATATATATATTAATATATATATATATTAATATCTTTATTATATAAGCAAACCCGAAATGAGCCATGGTGTAACATTTACCTTCCCAAAATGCCCTCAAAAACCTTCTTCATTTCAAAATGACCTATTCAAACAAACCTTTTTTTTTGGTAATTTGTTCACCAAATTCTCCCGCTATTCCCCCCAAATATTTAGCTCATTCGGTCATTCAATGCCCCTTCCATGACTCAGAGAAAATTTTTGCTGGGATAACCGCACAGAATATCTGTGCGCCTTTAAATACCCCGGACCCACCCTATTTCAAATTTCCTCGTTCTCTCGTTGTACTCTCCCCATTCCGAGACTCCCCCATTCCGCATTCCGCCCCTCCGGCTTTCAAACCCTAACAGATTAGCCAAAGCATCCTCCCCCCCCCCTACGCCTCCTCCCCGCCGCCGTCCGCTGCCGCAACCTCCTCCCCGCCGCCAACCGCTGTCGGAGCCTCCTCCCCGCCGCCAACCGCTGTCGTAGCCTTCTCCCTACCGCAGACTGTTGCTGAAGTATCCTCCTCCCGCTGGCTTACTCGATCACATGGAATACTGCTAGGGTATGTGCATAACACAATGTTCTTGTTCTGGCATTTTAGATTGTTGTTGTTGGTTGGATTTACCAGGTGTTTTGGCATGTTAGATTTTTAATATAGTAACTTTCTAGTCCAATTTCTGTGGTTTTTGTTGTTGTTTTAGAGTTCCATTCCAATTTCCAGTCCAGTTTCTAGTCCCATTTCCAGTCCAATTTCTGTGCGGGGGATTGTTTTGTTAAGGTTTGCTTATTTTCATACAGTTCAAAATTTTGAGCTTTTTTACAGTTCTTTTTTTGCTGATTTTAATCTTACAAGGTCTCTTGTTTTCTTTTAGGGTCGTATGTTTGTTATGTAGTAGACGTATTTCTTCTTTCTTCTGAAGTGAAAAAACAAGTAAGAGAAATTGCTTATGATGTTCAACATTCTCAGTCGGTTCTACCTTATTGAGTTATAGGTTGAATGCTTTGTTTCTCTAAATGCAGTGCCAGGAAGTTCTTACTTGAACTGTAGGTGCGCTGTCTCCACTTTTATTGCTAAGGCGCAACCACTGCTCGATGTTATATCAGAGGAATCAAGAAATGTTCTAAACGAGGCACGGGTACTCCCGCGGTTTAGGATCCCGACAATACCTCAAAACATACCTCTTCTGTATTTTCTCATTCGTAGCTACAATCGTGAGAAACAGGCATTCCTGTTGGGCAAATTTTATGTTTCCCTCACCGTAAATGAGATTGCCCTTATATTGGGGTTACCAAATAGGGGAATTGGCTTCTCCTTTGTTAGAAGACCGTTTGCACGGGTTACAAATAAAAAGCTGATAGAAGAAATGCATGGTCTGGTTGCTGAAGAGTGGTCTCCGACCTTGGAGAAAAGGTGTGTCGATATACTTGTCAGGTACCTAGTGGTTGTTTTCCTTTTCCCATAGATGGGACTAAAAATCCCTGCTTCCTTGATGACTATCAAAGGGGTGGATGAGTTCCTGATGTACAACTGGCCTAAAGCCATTCACAAATTTTTGCATGGACAAATCACTGACTTGAGTGCAAGGAGTGCTATCCGAGATCCCGCCGAAAACTTGGGTTATTTTGAAGGCTGCTCTGTGGTCCTTGTGGTAAGTGAGACACTACATTTAAAGTGTTTTATAATTTAAAATGCTCTTACCATACGAGTATTGCAGGTATGGCTCTATGAGCATACGAACATACAGTTGGTCGTCGACTACATAGCACGGCCTAGGATCTGCCGATGGTCATCAAAATCTAGTTACAGTGCCAAGGTCTGTTTTAATCTCCCACGGACTCTCACGCTCGACGATCAGGTTTGTCAAATTTTTTCATTTCATGTGTGAGTGCTTATTTGTTACAGTTTTTTAATTGTAATGTTTGTACTATAGGTGAGAACAAAATTTACGAATATAACATCTCTGGAGACTGTGCTTCTTAGGGAGGAGGAGGAGGATTCAGACTTTGAGCCAATAAAAAAAGAGAAGGTACATTTCAAGTTGTTATGTTCTAATTTGCACATATAAAGTCAGGATTTCATATGGTAGATTTTTATTTGTAGGTGAGGAAGAAGAAAAATGTTGTGAAGTTCAATGACGGTGAAAGATTGGAGGAGCAGAGAGCGGAGAAGAAGGAAAAAAGAAAGAAGGAGAGGATGTTCCTAAGAAGGGTTAGACAGGAGAAGGAGGAGGTGCTGAGGGCGGCCGAGGGCTTGAGAGGTATGGAGGATCGGCTTCGGTCAGCCATAGATGAGGTTAGGAGGGATGTCCAATCCCTAAGGAATTTATGTGAGTCATGGTTCAATCAAGCAAGTGCTAGACCCGCTTCGTCCCAAGTACAATCCCCCGCACCATCTCCCGAACCTTCCGCAGTATTTCCTACTATCGATACCACCCCGGTTTCTACACTCGAGATGACGCTCGTTCGTCCCACACCCCCGCAGAGAGTTTATAATAAGAAGAAGGAACAAGGCACCCTGAACAAAGGAACAAAGGTGAATCTTGAGGCATCTTATCCTGGTAGAGATCTAATAACTGCTCGCCAACGTGAAATTATTGGATTTGTCCTTATGCAATTTACAAAAAGGTACGTTTCTATGTTTGCAAATCAAAATCATTGGTGACCTTCAAGATGAGTAACTTATTTTCCTTATCGCAGCAACCAAACAATCTTTCATAGTGGGAATGTACATATGATTAGGTCATTATTAGACGACTTGCTAGGTGTTGGTTGGTTGTCGGACGTCCATTTAAATACATATGCATTAGTACTAAGTGCCCGAAGAAAGAGATCGCCTGAACAATTTAGAAGTTTTTTTATACATACCTCCTGATCATGCTGTAAGTACATTTCATACATTTTTCAAAAATTATTGTTTAAGCGGACTTGTTAATACTAATGTTAATGTATACTGTTATGCATATGCATTAATACTAATGTTAATGTATACTGTTTCGCAGTACTACAAGATGAGCAGGGTGAACAACTCAGAAACGCTTATTAGCCATATTACCGCGGCGAACGTCAATAAAGAGGACTTGTTACTCATGCCAGTACGCGCACCGAGTCATTGGTGTCTACTAGTATGCGACCTAAAGCGATGCAGATGGGGTTTCTATGACTCGATGCCTCGTGGCCGTCATCAAGGATCTCTTCCTAATTTGGTATGGTTTTGTTAAACTTTTGTGTTATTCATCCTTATATAATATTCATGACATTCATATTTTATGCTGCAAACAGTCCGTGCATTCCATGAGGATGCTAGCACTGCCTTGCCGACCGACATATTGGAGTGGAAGATTGTACCAATTCATGGAATCCCTAAGCAAAGCAATGGGATTGACTGCGGGGTGTTCGTGCTGAAATACATGGAGGCAGCTCTCTCACCGATAGAGGTTCCATGGGAAACGAAAAAGGATTGGCAAGATGAGATGCCACGTTTTCGAGCAGAGATTACCGCTGATATTTTGCGTGTCTTCCATGATTTGGTATTAGCAAACATTAGCGGGCAGGTGGCCGAAACAAATTAATTGCTAAAATTCATGATGTTGGAGTTGTGATGTAATATTTTTTCATTTTGGAACAATGTGTGTTAAAATCCATGACGTTGGAGTTGATTACTATATATCTACTCTGAATTATCTGCTCTGTATCTGCTTTGACAGAGTTGATGTAATATTTTTTTCATTTTGGAACAATGTATTTTCTCATTTTCCGTTGATTACAAATTAACTGTTCTATGCAGGATTTACAATTATTCTCTTTAAATCTTAGCTGATAAAATTATAACAGGGCACGTTGGTATTATCAAACAATAGTGGATACATATATGAACATTGACTGGATACATTACATTTTAAAGATTAGAAATCATCATTGTCAGGATACAATTTTTTCACTCAATAGGGCTTGAAAACATCCAGAACACTAGAGAAATTAAATGACAAGTTAACGAAGTAGTCGTCATTTGCATCAGCACATGTCGGGGTGGGAGGAGGTGAAGCTTGTTGCTCATTAGCTGTGCCGCCAAAGAATTTGAACTCTTTAGTGTCTTGTGTGTTATCATCAAGAACATCTTTAACCTTGACCTCCACTTTCTTTCCTGAGAGACATTTAAAAAAAACATTATTTTGATTTACGATATGGTGTAATTAAAATATTAAGATGAAAAAACATAATACAATACTTGGTTTTGGTTTTCTGTTTCCACGCTCCCAATGGTCCTTCGTACGTGTTGTAGGGGCTCCTTTTGGTCTCTTCATCGGCGGATCGTTTACTGTCGTCTTCCCCTTATCATTTTCATCTAAACAACCTTTCTTGTGTTGCTCTTCATTGTCAACCAACTCATCAATCTTTTTGGACATGACATTCATTGTGCTTACAACATGCTCCTTGGCTAGTTTGCAATTTTCAACTCGCCGTGCAAGGTCGTAGCTGAAACGCATCAGGTGATTTCTAAATATCAAGTTCGAGTTACAATCTGTCATGGAGGGTGTATTGGATAGGTAGATTCCCTTTTTGGCACTAACAGTAAATCTTTTTAGTACATAACTACTAGGTATTTGCTTAGTGTTTCTTAAGTTATAAATCATTAGGATGTGCCGACATAAGATACCTTTAGTATCGAAACCACGGCAAGAGCACTGCGCATCATTGGTGGAAGAGTTATACGTAACAAATCATCTTTTGTCTACTGCATCGTCTTGCGAAGTAATGTATAGTATGTTCCTATCATCATATCTATTTTCATCCAACACGTTAACCCCCACAACTCCTTCCATAAATGTTTTTTCAAATACTGCAAACATTTTCCTTGTGTATTGTTTCGAAATATTCTTGAGAAGGATAAATATTTTGTATCGTGGCCCAATAACGCCGTGCTTGCACTTGAAATCTTCATCATGCTCATTGCGCCGCCATGATGACACAAGTTTCTCCATTCCATAAAAGCACTCAACAAGCGAACTATTAGCCTTCGAAGATCCATGCAAGGAATTATTGGCAGACTCGCTTCTTTGGGTGGACAAAATCCCTAGGTCCAATACATCTTTATTGAACGCGGTGGACCACCTTCTTCTAATATTATAAATATCTCTCAGCCATTTGTTCTCATGTAGGTTTCCTCTCGTTATCATTTCGTGCCAATACCTATTGAACTCATCCTCGTCATCACACTTGTTCATGCAATTATAAAAACATGTCCGAACAATTCTATCGTGGTTGAAGCTCGGGACCTTTGATGGTGCCTTCTTGCATATGTGCCACTGACATAACCGATGCCGAGTAGTAGTCAATACTCGCTCAATAGCGACAGTCATTGCTTGATCCTGGTCCGTAAAGATGGTATTTGGTTGTTTGCCACCAACACTATTCATAAACGCCTCGAACAACCAGCAGAACGATTCGATTGTCTCCTCAGCGATAAAAGCCCCGCCAACAAAAACATTTTGCCAGTGATGGTTCACGACAATGAATGGCGCGCAAGCTAGATTATACTTGTTTAGCCTATAAGTAGTATCAAAAATAAGAACGTCACCAAAATAGTCGTAATCTGTCTTGTTGTGTCCATCCATCCAAAAAAAACTTGCCAGCCTATTAAATTCATCTGTACGGACTTCGTAAGAGAACATATTATCTGCCATCTGTTTTTTTTGTAGTAGAGTAAGCAAGCTTGAAGCATCACCGCTTTCTATTAAAACCCTTCTTTCCCGCTGAACGTAATTGAAGGCATCCGTCTTGGAGAACCCTATGTTCTCAACCCCACCGGCTTCTGTAGATAGGAAGTTATATGAATCCACTGCTCTAATTCCCACGGTTGTCATGTTTTTCATAAGGCTGCATTGCATTTCAGAAATATTGCGGCAAGACCTCAATAAATGTATCTCTTTCTCGGTGCCAACGGATGATTATGCTCCTCTACAAACTTTGTCACAGTCCAATTTTTGCCATCTTTATCAGCTTGGAATATAACGCAAGCAAGACACCCAGTGCGTGTATCAGATTTGCGGTACTTCAAAGGTGATTTCTTTGTACTCTTCAGCCCGGCTTTTGAGCAGCAAAAATCACGTTGTTTAACTATTCGTGTATGCGTCCAGTACAATAAGTGTTGCTTACGAACGCTGAAACCTGTCTTGTGGGCATAATCACAATATATTTTGTAGGCCTCTTCATCTGAATGGACGATAGGAAACACAATGGGTTCTATCTTAACCTGAGAGAACAAAAAAAATAGGTTCATAAAGAGCATCAGTCTTCATATTTTTAATTATATGCAGTTGAAACATAAAAATCCATAAATTAGTTTTTTCATACATATAAAAAAATGCAGCCTAAATTCAGTCAGAAAAAAAGTTTAGTCATACAGTTACAAAAAAAGAACCAAAAATCCAGTCACAAATCAGGTTACTTTATATAGTTAGAAAAATTTGATATAAAATCCAGTCGAAAAACTACCTAATTTGTACAGTTATAAAGTTTTTTCACACAGAACTTACCGTTTCATCAGTAGCTCGGGGGCTGGGGATCTCGGGGTTTGAAGACGGGTTTGAAGTAGCCATTTGGAAGACTCAACTACCTGCCAAACACCTCAAAATCATGATGAAAAACTAAAACCTCATCGGGATAAGGATGATAGAAATGACGGTGAGGGAGAACAACAGAAAACTACCCGGAGCTCGGAAATGAGGGGACGGAATACGCCTCTGTCGCCGGAAAACACCTCTGTCGCAGGGAACAACAGTATCCCGACTGACGAAGGAGCACCGATGAAGGGGAAGATGGCGAAGGGAGAGGGAGAAGCTTCCGCCTTCTTTTTTTTTTTGGCGAGGGAAAGAGGCGGAATAGAGGTGAGAAAAGGTGGGCCCAAAATATTTAAAGGCGCACAGATATTCCGTGCGTTTATCTCAGCAAAAATTTTCTCCATGACTCAGCCACGCCGCCTGCACCTCTGCCACGCCGAAAGCACCCACGCTTTAACTGCTCCTAGACTGCAGCCGGCCGCCATTTGCACCTCTACCACGCGACCTTTATAAAAACTCGATGCTTCCTCCTTGCCAAAGCATCACTTTCGTCCACACACCGTCTTCCCTCCGCAGCGACTCCTCGGTGGCCAGCGGTGGAGATTAACGTTTATGGCGCCTAACTCATTGTCACCGTTGAACTAGGTCATCTTCCAACAACCCATCGTCTAAGCGCCTTCGCCTTCGTATCTCCGGACCTTCAAGGCTTCAACGACAGATTAGGGCAACAACGTCTTCTACGAAAGGCTTCTTCTCACTCGGCTCCCAACTGCACATCCACTCAAGGTATTCCTCCCTGTGTCAACTCTTATTTGGAACCACGACCGTAGTTCATCTGCTACATTTTCATCCTCCTCGATCCCCCACCTTCTTCCTTGCAGTGTTACCGATCTCCCAGCTCTCCTTCGAAGGAAGTCTCTGCAGCTCCGCTGTCCATTTTCAGGCAAGGGAATTTGCAGTTCCACCCAAATCATTCAGCCCGGTGCATTCCCTTCTCATTTTCGTTGGCTCCATAGTGCATAAATTAGGCAACTGGCATTCCCTTCTCATTTATGTCGTCTCTACTGTGTAAAAATCATGTTCTGCACATCTATGGCAAATTGCACATCACCGCATATTTCAAAGGTACTATTGGTTTTATTTCTTATTGAGTTAACTTTTTAATCTATCTTCAGCTCTCCTTCACAAAGCCGCACATCTGCTCTACCATATTTACTTTTCCTTGAGAGTTTTAGACATTCTATTAGGTGATAAATATTGTTGATTCATGCTTTTCAGATGCTCATTGATGGAAGAAATGTGAGGTTTGGATATCAGGTCAACTTATTTGTGTGAAACAGTTTGAACACTTAACACAAACACAGACAATGTTGTTGCATGCTTTATTTTTTGAGATATAAAAATGACTAAGAGATTCAAGCCGCCACCACAAACCAAACTGAGATAGAAATGAGGTGTTGTTTTTTTAATCTTGAATTTATAAAAAAAAAGCACCTATGTTAATTGAATGTGTGGTATGATGCTAACTTATGTATGTTGAAAATAATGTTCACCTTTGTTATTCTCACATTTGTTATTCTCACACTGGTGCTAACTTATATATGTTAAAAATAATATTAGATGCGATGGCGGATGGGATGATATAGGGCAGAGGTGTGTGTTGGAACCAGTGGTTTAGAATTCCAATCTTGGGGATCATGCTACATGTTTGCGTTGAAGGAAAGATGAGTTGTGAAGTATCTAAGAGCTAACACATGTTCATTTTCTTTTAATTTCAGTTGAATCTTTCATTACTAACAATCTCCTCTTCAAAAAGGGATAAAATTAAAGACAGTGTTGCTAAGATAAGGTGCCAATTACAAACTACACTGGCAAAGGAGAATCGGGCAAGTGGAAAACAGAGGAGCTAGGTTGGTGTTCTGAATGATTTGGAAAACAGAGCAGCTTCAATTATTTATTTCTGTTGCACATCAAGTATTTGAGGAAATTCCTATTTTTTATGACAACATATGATAACTCTATTAATGTTTCTTAAAGCTTTTTTTCCTATATTTAATTGGAAAAAGGAAAGAATTTTAGAGCATTAAGATGAGAACCATGTTCATCACTGAAGAGGTATGTAATTAGTATCAATGTCCACTTTCATGAAAAGAAACATTTCAAATGCTTCATTTTTTTCTTTGTTAAGTTGTTGCTATATTGTTCATTTAGAATCACGACAATGTTAACTCCATGACGATAATAAATTCCGGAGCAGAAGAGCATAATAAATCAAGAGAAAATGATGATTGAACCCATGAACTGCGCAAAAGGTTGGTGATTCTTTTTTTCCTATTCTTGATCAAAATGTATGCATGTCCAAAACTGTTAATCACATCAATTTAGGTTGTTGCATTTTTGTAACTGAAGTGTATATAAAATGCGATTATAAAATGAAGCAGGCTCACACTCCAAAATGACCACTGACATCCTAATCACACGGATTAAATATTATTCTAAAACAAGCAGTTGATACTCTGTTATTCTACTATTAAGTGTCATAAAAAAAATGCTTCTTTAGTGTATATAAGACTTGCGGGTTACCCCCTCCTTAATCAATGTTATCTACATTCATGAAAAGCAACATTCCAAATGCTTCATGTTCGCTAACGATTGATGGCGCCGCAGCAAGAGATCGTCAATGTTTATAGGTTGAGAAACTACTCATTTTAGCTTGATTTGCACCTTAATTGCTTTAGAATGCTTTAATATGTTTGATTTTTTGTGTGAATGAGTGTGCCTTCAAAATACTTTTTTTAGTTAAACAAATTAGTTTGTTCGTTATCTATTTCTCCCACTATTCAGATCATCTGACTTTTCCAACTGAATGAATGTAAATTTGGTGTTTTCTTTTTTAACTTTTCCTCCCCGACTAATGTCCCCTCCCCGACAGATGACGCCGCCCACGACCAATGTTGCCGCCCCGACCAATGTAGTCGCCCCGACCATTGACGCCGCCCCGACCAATGTCGCCTCCCCGACCCATGTCGCCCCTCCCGACCAATGTCGCCCCGACGACCCATGTCAACCCAACGACCAATGTCGCCCCGACGAAAAATGTGGCCCCGACGACCCATGTCGACCCGACGACCAATGTCGCCCCGACGACCAATGTCGCCCCGACGACCAATCTCGCCCCCCACGACCAATCTCGCCCCCCATGATCAATGTAGACCTCACGACCAATGTCGCCCCCACGACCAATCTCGCCCCCCATGATCAATGTAGACCTCACGACCAATGTCGCCCCCACGACCAATGTCACCCCCACGCACAGGGTCCCCGTGCACGACTGCTCGTATATATATATATATATATATATATATATATATATATATATATATATATGGGGATTGATCGTGTACGGCAGGAGATAAATACGGGCATGCGGGCTAGCAAAAAATCCAAAATCAGATTAGGCGGAGGCCGGTGGCGTCATATTCGCAGGCGAGCACGCCAGCCACCGACCTCCCTGGATTCGCCGGCGAATCCAGGGGGGCCAGTGGCCGGCGGACGGAGGACCTCCATGAGCAGGCTAGCGGCGGTTGGAGGACCTCCATGAGCAGGCGAGTGCACCAAGCGAAGGCCGGCGGCTGTAGGCTCGCTGGCCGAGGGTGCAGGCTCCTATTCATTGTCCGGAGGCAAATTTTTTTACAGGGCGGCGGCGACGAATTATTCTGGATCAGCGGCGTGCGTGCTAACCAGCGGCGGCGGGCTCGGCGACCACCGACAGCCCTGGATTCGTCGTGAGCACGCCGACGAATCCAGGGCGGCCGGTGGCCGCCGAGCCCGGCGCCGCTGGTTAGCACGCACGCCGCTGGTCCAGAATAATTCGTCGCCGCCATTGGATCACCTGGTTCAACGGCCACGATGACGAGCCCGCACGCCCGCACCTAGGCCAGCCCGCATATGAGATGTATCCATATATATATATATATATATATATATATATATATATATATATTAATAGGGTTCACTGGAGAAACGCGCGACGCGTATACTGGCCAAGTACGCGCTCCAATCCCATCCGTTGATTTTTTTAATCACGCCAAAAACTTAAACCTCGATTTATACAGAACTACAGAAGGGCTGCCGGCGACTGTGGGATCGCCGGTCACCGGCCGCCCTGGGTTCGCCGGCGTGGACGCCGGGATCCAAAGGACGCCGGCGGCCGGCGAGCCCGCAGCCGCCGGCCGCCCTGCTGCAAAAAAATTTGCCGCTGCAAATTTTTTTTGCAGCAGGGCGGTCGGCGGCTGCGGGCTCGCCGACCGCCGCCCGCCCTGGGGTCGCCGGCGTCCAATGATCCGCAGCCCGACGACCCTTTATCACGGCCGGCCAGCCGCCCACTCCCCCCCCCCCCCCCCCCCCCCCCCCCCCCCCCCCCGAATGGACGGAGGAGGAAGTCTTTCGCTTGACCAGCCTCATATTCCAGAACAGCTCGGATTATGAAGATACACCTGAATGGTGGGCAAGATGCGCCGCCGAATTACCCGTCAAAACAACTCAAGAAGTGCGCCACGCCGTCCATTTCTACAATCGGCTCTTTGGCCTGCCCGCTGAACAGAGCACTTCCGCCGGATTTCAGCGGCCGGCGGCGCCTCCCAACGCTAACTCTTACAGAAACGACGAATGCATTCGACCAGCAGTGCTGCCGGAATCATCCGAGCTATCCACTTCCGGCAGTGAAAGGGGCAACGACAACCGGGTGCGGCGTGCCGGCGGACGACGCGGGAGACACGGGGGGAATTGAATTCATATTTTTCTTGATTTTCTTTTAGTTTTTTTTTCTTGCAAGACCATATTTTTCTTGATTTTCATATTGTTCTATGTTTGTTCTGAAGGCTGTTCCTATTGGTTCTCAGATATATGTAAAACTTATTTAGGAAGAAATTAAAAGCGCATGTGACCATGAATAAAACTTCTATATTTGATTTAAATTAGGAGGGATATTGACCGTACAGACAGACCGTACAGGCTGAAAATATAAATTTTCAGCCTGTACTGTCTGTCTGTACGGTCAATATCCCTCCTAATTCAAATCAAATATAGAAGTTTTATTCATGGTCACATCACATGCGCTTTTAATTTCTTCCTAAATAAGTTTTACATATATCTGAGAACCAATAGGCACAACCTTCAGAACAAACATAGAACAATATGAAAATCAAGAAAAATATGGTCTTGCAAGAAAAAAAAACTAAAAGAAAATCAAGAAAAATATGAATTCAATTCCCCCCGTGTCTCCCGCGTCGTCCGCCGGGACGCCGCACCCGGCCGCCGTTGCCCCTTTCACTGCCGGAAGTGGATGGCTCGGATGATTCCGGCAGCACTGCTGGTCGAATGCATTCGTCGTTTCTGTAAGAGTTAGCGGTGGGAGGCGCCGCCGGCCGCTGAAATCCGGCGGAAGTGCTCTGTTCAGCCGGCAGACCAAAGAGCCGATTGTAGAAATGGACGGCGTGGCGCACTTCTTGAGTTGTTTTGCCGGGTAATTCGGCGGCGCATCTTGCCCACCATTCAGGTGTATCTTCATAATCCGAGCTGTTCTGGAATATGAGGCTGGTCAAGCGAAAGACTTCCTCCTCCGTCCATTCGTGGGGGGAGTGGGCGGCTGGCCGGCCGTGATAAAGGGTCGTCGGGCTGCGGATCACTGGACGGCCGTGGAGATGAGGGAGCCTGTGTTCCGGATTCTTTCCGGCGAGAGCTCCGCTTGCGAGGAGGCATGGCGCCGACTGGTTATACGAGCGAGAGCAAAAGGGGAGAATGATGGCGTTTAATGGGGGAGAGAGAGAAGGGTGCGATTAGACCGTTAAGATATATATATATTAATATCGGAAAAATGAATATCCGGGTAACGCGGATATTTCAGTTTTCCGCGCTACTAATTTAACCCGTTGGATTAAATCCAACGGGTTAAATCCAAGTCGCTGCTTTTGCAGCAGGGCGGTCGGCGGCTGCGGGCTCGCCGGCCACCGCCGCCCTGGGGTCGCCGGCATGGACGCCGACGACCCCAGGGCGGGCGGCGGCCGGCGAGCCCGCAGCAGCCGCCGACCGCCCTGCTGCAAAAAAAATTTGCAGCGGCAAATTTTTTTGCAGCAGGGCGGCCGGCGGCTGCGGGCTCGCCGGCAGCCTTTGGATCCCGGCGTCCACGCCGGCGAACCCAGGGCGGCCGAAGTTTTTGGCGTGATTAAAAAAATCAACGGATGGGATTGGAGCGCGTACTTGGCCAGTATACGCGTCGCGCGTTTCTCCAGTGAACCCTATTAATATATATATATATATTAATATATATATATATTAATATATATATATTAATATATATATATTAATATATATATATTAATATATATATATAGGGATCGATTCAGGTGCAAATAAAAATGGTGCGAACACTGTGCAAAGACAGCGGCTGCCGGCTGCCTCGGGCTCGCCGGCCACCGGCCGCCCGAGGCCTCCGGCAGCCGCCGGCCACCGGAGTGAAGTTCCTCGCCGCTGTGTTCGCCGTGGTCGGGAAGAACCAGGGAACAAGCCTGTGTTGTTCCGTTGTCGCCGCCGCTCGAAATCGCCACCGCCGCTCGAAATCGCCACCGCCGTAGGATATGTCCCTGTTCAACGGTCCAGATTGATTCTTCGCATCTTCGCACTTTGATATATCCACACAGGAACCCTATATATATCTTTTAAAAACAATACAACAGAAAATGAGAACTAATCAACTAACGAATAATTTTCTGTTTTAAAAAAATATATATATATATCTTTCTCGCGAACATTTGATTTGGTTGGCGAATATATGCACAAGGGTGACAATATATATTATAATTTTGTACAAATAACTTTTTTTAAACTATAGATGTGTGTAGAAATTATAAGAATGTCTACTGTCACTATCCGTCTCAATAAAAGTCAGAGTGTGCTTTGGGGCGGACCGTGATGCCACAGGCATGAGCGAATGGAAATCCATGTCTGTTAGGCGGGAGCAGAAATTCTAATAATTAGATTTAAAATAAGTATTTTTGAGTAAAATATGTTGTTTTTATGCGGAAACTTTAAAATATGGCTGCAAAAATTTGATGGACATGCATTTTAATAAAACTCATGTTACAAGTTCTAATGCAAATTTTCATGCAATGATGATTTCAAGGAAAATGCGCATGCATTAATAATTTTAAATCTGGTACATATATTAATAGCCTAGCAGTTGTCCATGACTTACTGAGCATAATTATTACATAAAAGAAATGTCTGACAATAAATGAAATGAAACATAAACTTAAAACTTGACACGACAGAAGCTAAATCTCCAGAAGCGGGAACTGGACGCAGAGCGGGCTCGAGGAGCAGGCGACGCAGACACGAACGCCAAGGCAATTCCCAAACAAGAAGGAAAAGCCTCAGAACATTGACAAAGATATAAGTAAATATAAAACTAATTAAAGATCAGAAATGAAGCTTACACTGATACTCAGAAGGTGCAAATAGCGAAACAGGTAAGTAAGTGATCAAACAGAAACAACAAGAATTATTAATCTAATCCAGAGTTTGGCCAAAAAGATTCATTCATGTAATGACATAAGCCGCAACAAATGAAAGGTGAATGTGTCGTTGTTTGATGCACAAGATTCATGATTCAGAAAGATTCAAGTTCAGATGCAAGTTTTATCAGAGATTCAGAATTTCAGCCAGTGAACTCTAAGGGGCGGCTCTCTCGAACCATCCAATTTCTGCCGCTTCTACTCCAAAACTTCATTTTGACTTTTCTTAAAACGCAACCCCCCCCCCCCCCCCCCCCCCCCTCAATTTCTACCGCTCCATTGTCAACGCTCTCATTCTCACCGCTCCAACTCTCACTACCGCCCACCGTCAAATGGAACTCCATTATAAGTTACTCACCAAAGATAATCATGAGAATTTGTGCACCCGCATTAAAATTTTGATTGGAGCCTACGAAGTTAAGAAAATCATAGAGAATCGATTCGAAGAAGGAAATTCCACCACAATAATGAATGATCGGGAAGCTCTTACGCTCACCCAACAACATTTTGATGACAAGATATTCGAGAATGTCGCAATCACAACCACATCTAACTATCTAAGCAAGCTTGGTTAATTTTCCAAGCCTCTTTCAAAGGAGTTGAAAGAGTGAAGATTGTTCGTCTCCAAACATTAACAGGAGAATTTTGAGTCGTTGCATATGGAGGATGACAGGGTCGTTGGAAAGATCCTACGATCCTTAGAGTCAATTTAAAAATGGTATAGTCGCCATCGAAGTCCATATATTCATACACCATAACATTGAAGAGTTCATCTGATCCTTGCGAGCTAATGAAGAAATGCTAAAGAAATCAAAGAAAGAATCGATAGAACAAGCTTTGCATGCAAAATTTTCTCTATAAGAAAAAGGAGAATGGAGTCGCATGATCCAAAGCGAGAGAGGATGTGGACGTGGTCATGGAAGACGAATTGGTGACTAAAACACATCATTCAATAAAGCAAAAAAAAAGTAAGAATATAACCAAGGAAGATAGTGTGGTTGAGGTGGATGATGAGAGAGTTGAACTTAGTCTTATATTTGTATTTCAAGTCGTCTCGTATTTACTGTCTTAATCTCGTATTATTATTCTGGCTTCTATATAAGCCTTGTAAGGTCTTGATGAATCATTATTGATTGTGATATTCAACTTGGTATCAGAGCAGAAATCCCTAGCCGTTGTCCGCTCCCGTTTCGACCCCGCCGTCTCGACTCACGATCGATCCCACCGCCTCAACGGGCGTTCGTTCGTCGTCGTCTTCTGCGCTCCTCATGTGTGGCTGCCCGACGGCTTCCTCACCACCGCCGGTTGCTGAGAAGGACGACACCGCCGTCCTTCCATGAAGCAGCCGGACCGCTCCGCCCCTCCCTGCGCCAATCTGCTATCGATCCCGTCGACGTCTGCTAAATCTTCTCTTGCTCAAATTGGCAATGGGAAAAATACCTTTGCTAAACATATGTGTATTCTTATAATAAAAAATACCACTTTAAAAGCCCACATCTATGACTTAAACACATCTATACAAGTAACAACTTTAGTCATGTATCTCCAAGGACACAACTATACAAGCCCGCATCCAATAATTGGTCTACAATACCTCCACCACTATTATTTTATGTGCCAATTGTAACAAGTTTGGTCGTGCATGTGACTCTTGCTTAAATAAGGGACCACACATTTTAAAGAAATTCTAGGTACCTAAGGTTTCCACATGAGAGAACCTTTTGGGTATCCAAATCTTTACTTCATATTTCTGTTTATGTGTGTTGGCAGGCTAAGAACAAAGGCGAAATGTAGTACTTGGACTCGGAATGCCCCAAGCACATGAAGATCAATTAAAATAAGTTTTTAGCCTATAGAAAAAGAAAGGAGGGCTGGTCACATTTGGATATAATAACAAAGGAGGGATCATAAGCATCATTACCGTGGGTAAGGATTTTTTTTCAATTTCAAATGTTTTATTTGTTGATGATTTGAAACGCAATTTGATTTCAATTAATCAACTATGTGATAAAGGCTTAAATGCATTATTTGAATCATCAATAAACTTATGTAAAATTATTAATGCTAAAACAAATTAAATCTTATTCACTGCACTTAGACCACACAATGTTTGCACTATTGCCTCCAATGATCTTACTTTATCACCAATGAAATGTCTAGTTGTAAACAGTGAATTAAGAATTAGAATTTTGGCATAAGAGACTTGGTTATTCTGGTAGCAAGATAATTATAAATCTATCTAACTATAAATTAATTAGAGGTCTTCCATAACTGAATGATAATTTATCTTCTTTATGTATCACATGCCAAAAGGGAAAATTCACTAGATCTTCATTTAAAAGTAAAACTGATGTTCCTACCACTAAACCACTACAATTAATTCACATAGATATCTTTGGTCCAGTTAGTAGTCTTAGTGGAAGAAAATACATTTTTTATTGATTGATGATTTCTCACGATTTTGTTGGACTATATTCCTTACCTCAAAATCTAAAGCATTTTTTGAATTTTCTAAATTATGCAAACAAATTCAAAATGAACATGAATTTAAAATTAAATACATACACTCAGATCATGAAGGTGAATTTGAAAATGAAATTGAAAAATTCTCTACTTTTTGTGGAGATTCAGACATTAAACATGAAATTTTCGCTCCACGTACACCATAACAAATTGGTGTTGTCAAGAGAAAAAATAGAAACCCTATAAGAGTTATCACGGGCTATGATTTCCAAGTACAGGTTGTCTAAACTCTTTTGGGCTAATGCCATTAGTACCGCATGTTATGTTAGTTGTGTTATGCTTCACCCTATTTTAAAATTAACTCCATATGAACTTCATTATCAAAATATGTCTAATATTTCATATTTTTGAGTCTTTGGATGCAAATGTATTTGGATGCGCAAGCACTAGCGCACGTACCTTACTCAAAAGCGTGCACGATCGCGTGTTCCGTCTCTTCCATGCATCTCCTTATGCGATTCCACCACACTGTTCACCTCCGGCATGGCTGCAATGGATTACTCGCTCCTCTGGTTCAACACGTACACTGGGAAGAAAAATTCTCGTGCTCCTCTTGCAAGAGAAGCGGGCTCCGCGAATTTGGGGGGAAATGATAGTGCCTCCCTAATCCGGTCTGCGAATAGCCAAATCACCCACCTCCTTTGGTAGAGGAAGTGGGTTCCCAAGTCAACCCCACTAAAGCCGAAACCACCGCGCCGACCACCGCGCGCGATCCGCCGCGCCAACCTCCGCGCTAACCGCCACTCCCAACCACCGCGCACGATACGCTGCGCCAACCGTCATGCCAACCACCGCTCGCCTTGTAAGATCTGTGTTTCCTTATCTCTGTAAGGCTCACTCCTTCCTGACTCACTCGGGCAAGGCAGATCTTATGCCCAGGACCGCCGTCTTACAACGATGCCAACACCCGAGTTAGCCATCATCGCTCGACATCGATCATGTCGGCTTGTACAATCACGCACAAGGCTAAAGAGAAATAAGAAAGACTGAAAAGCATAGTCCACATAACTCAGCACATATATATATATAAGAAATAGATGAAGTCCACAATGAGTACAAAAGTAGAAAGAGTAGGGGCTTATGCCTAGTACAAGTCCAAATAATAAAAACTCTCTCTCACAATATTACAAAACCCTATGCGGAAGCTACAAAACTGACATCCACCTGATGTCTGGTCAAAGTACGCTGCATCGTCTGCTCATGCTCCATGTCCTCGTTCTGCTGCACGAACTACTGCTCCGTATGCTGGCCCGTCTCCCCGTCGACCTGGGTGTTATGCCACATCCAGCCGTTAGTCATAAAGACTAAGTCGTTTTCTACCTCAACTCCCCCCACGACTCCTAGGTACCGGGCGGGAGGATGAAGCGGAGGAAAAACAAGCAGTAAACAAATGCAGGTGATAGTGGAGTCTAACTAGTATGTATATATATATGTATATGAAAAGTACAGGCTGAAATTCTATATGAAGAGTATATGTATATATATGTATATGAAAAGTAAAGCAACTATGCTAGCAGTGCATGTATAAAAGGTAAGCAGTAAAAACAGTAAAGAGCGGTAAATGAAGAGTAAACGCAGCGCAAGTAAGGTAAAACTAACTACCATCACAGAATTGTACCTTAACTTATATGAATGCTCATACAAACTTATAAGTTAAGATTTCCAGGAAACCGAACTACAACAAAATTGATTTATAGCGACGCTTTTTAAAACGCCACCGTTGTTTTTTTTATTTCGCGACGCTTTGTTATGAAAAACGTGGTTAAAAATTATTAGCAGTTTTGGCGCCGTTTATTTATAAAAATGTCGCCGAAAATATACACTTTGGCAACGTTTTTTTGTAAAGCGCCGCTGCAAAATACCCCAATACCTAGGGCTTAACTTGTTTAGGAGATGCTCGATGCGCTCTTCCCGATCTCCTCCCCCATCCGCTTCCGCTTCTCCTCCTCTTCAAATCTCTTCGTCTCCAAAACTCCTCCAGGTAGGCGCTCGATGCAACTCCTCCAGGTTGAGAAGGGGAAGTCCCGGTAGTGCTCCTACTCCATGGCTTTCCCGGAGCTCTGGAGCTTCATCTCCTCCTCCTGGAGGGCTCACGATAAGAGGCCTCTTCTTCTCCACTCACGGCAGCATCGCCTCTCCTCCTCCTCACGAATGACAGGTCTCTCTCTCTCTCTCTCTCTCTCTCTCTCTCTCTTCTACCTCTTCCCTTACCAGCAACTTAACCTCCTTCACAATAGATTCAGGCAGAGCATCGTGGATGGCCTTGTGACGACCCACATCAACCCGAGCAGGTCATATAACTTCTCTTCATCCTCTACCTACGATTTAGTTCTATGTATGTTCTCTTCTCCTCTTTCTTTTTTTACTGGACATCATAATAGCTTGTTTGTTATTTGTTAAAGGGTGGCATGAATTCCTGCAGATTTTACTTCAGTAAATTTAGGTCCTTGATTTCTTCCCGCAGGTCTTCCACGGCGAGACTCCTCTCAGCATTGCGCCACTATCGTCGAGCTTCCCCATCGGTGAGTTCTGTCACCTTCCAGATCTGGTGAAGCCAAGTTGTGTATGGGTGTTGTGTTGTTAGTGTGTGGATGTTGTATATTTGATAATCAGAAAGATATGTGGTGTGCTTTGATATGATGTGTTAGTGTATGGAAAAGATTTGTGGTATTTTAATTCACATAGCAGTCTTGATAATGTTTTACTAGCATTTTTGTTTGAGTCATTTTAATTCACATAGTTTGGTAGATGCAGCTAGTCATTTTCTCTCTGATATGTGGTGTGCTTTGACTTGAAAAGGAATTTGCAATGATCTGTTCATATATCTATTTTGGCAAGGATTGCAGAAACAGTAGTTGAGCTTTATCTAGAAATGAATGTATGATGTTATTTTTTTTCATGTTTTCTATGATCAGAGGAGCTCATAGAGATTATTCTTGAGAAATGAAACTTCATTTCATATCAGTATTCATTCAGTTATTCATAGCAGCAATCTGTATTTTGATTTTGTCAGTTTTCTTGGTTTCCTGGTGTGAGTTTTTTATTAATAATTGAAGGTATTCCCAACAGGGCATAGGAAACTTTGGGGGCTTTAGTTTAGGGTAGAATAAAAAGCATACATAGCTCAAAATTTGTTCATAGAAGTATAAGCACTATACATTTAAAAACATACCATTTTCTTGATCACTTTGTCAACAAGAATCCATTTTTGAGTTTAGCACTGTTATGGTAGTACTGTTATGCCATAGAATAATTGGACTTTAATCTATCTTGATGTTGGCACCCTTGACAAATTTTTTATTTTTAAATTTTTTTTGTTAAAGTATTGGTTGCATATTATGATGTTAATGATGGTTTTTTTAATGTTGAATCATATTCTTGACATGTTTATACTCTGATGAAAAAATGAATGCATGTTTTGATTATCACTCTTGCACACTTTGATTGATCTTATAACATGTGTAAATGACATAGTAATCTTTAAGAGCCCACCAGTGTTGCAGGTAACTATTGTTCCTCTACAATTTAATAACCATTAGCATCTCCTTTTGTGCACATTGCATTGATGTTTATTTCAAACCTTCACCTTGCAGGAAGTTGGCTATACCAATGATGATGTATTTATAAAGAGAGTTGTTGCCAAAGCGGGTGATGTTGTTAAAGGTAAATCTAGCATGCACTCTTTTTTTTAAAGCATGCAAAGATCATTATGAACGATGATTTTTTTTAGTTATATAGTCAAAATGAGGTGCTTTGGTGTATATTTTTTTATTGACGACATAGTTCTTGTCATTGAGACATCCACTAAGAAGTGAAAATTATAACAATTATGATATTATTTAAAAGATAGGGAGCTTCGAATTAACATAACAAAAAACTGATTAGATGATTTATAGTTTTGCTGAAGATGATATTATCAATTATCAATTTGTTTTATTAGAAGATAAAGAGGTACCGTTTGGCGCTGCTTTTTTATGGTGAAGATATAATATTTAGGCTCCGTTTGGTGCATCATTTTTACTCCGGTGAATTTGGACAAAAACGCTACCATTATAGAATGTATGTTTGGCATGACAATGGTTGTGACCGCCACAAAAAAAAAACTAGTTTTGAACATAAAAGTGGACGAAGATGACAATGGTGCATTCATATTTTTTGGTATTCCTTACTAATTATGGAACTATATAATGCTCAACTACTTTTTTCCCTAAAATCCGCCATATATATCATAGATTAATCATTTTCATTTGGTGAGTGATTGCAGGTTCATAATGGTAAGTTGATAGTGAATGGCACCGCAAAGGATGAAAGTTTCATTCTCGAGCCACCATCGTATGATATGAGCTTATTGTAAAATGAGATTAATATGATCAATCAAAGTGTACTTATTGTAAAATGAAACGAGATTAATATGAAATATATATATATTTTCATTGGCTTTGTATTCTCTTGATATGATTGATTTTGTTCTCAACATGAGTTTTTTTTCCAATTTGATGCTACCAACTTATATAAATTGATCTTTTATTTTTGTCCAGGAAAAAATGATGTTAATTAGGTGCTGATTTTTTTAGTAGTTGCCTACTAAATCCAATATGTTCAGGCTCAGCCGCTTAGCATGTTAAAAATTTATTTTTTTAATATAAAATACTATTGGCCACGTTTGTAGATAAAAACGTGGCCAAAGCCTAGCCTTGCCACGTTTTGAATAAAAAACGTGGCCAAAGCTTTGCCACGTTTATGGTGGAAAACGCCGCCATTGTCTATAACGCTATAGCAACGTTTTTAAACAAAACGTCGCGGATGTTTTTGGCGACGACTTAAACCGCGACGTCTACGCGACGTTTATAAAAACGTCGCCAAAACATTGGCGGCGTTTGGAAAACGTCGCCAAAGCCTCATAAAAACGCCGCCAATGCTCATATTTGTTGTAGTAAGAGAATCGAGGGCGACAACCCACTCCTCGTTACAACTTTGAGGTGAGAGAGTGGTGAGTTTCAGGACTATACAGGGCTTCGTTCTCGAAACTGTGGTCTTGCTCCATTACACGGAGGGCGCACACACGAACTTCTGAGCGCTGACAAGACTCCCCTTGAGTTTGGGATGCTCTGGCTGAGGAAACTCACGATGCGGGTTGAAGGGACAGGAAGAGTCTGGTGAAAACCTTCAAGGAGAGAGAAAAAGCAAGGAGAAGGGGAAAATTCGGAAATTCCAAAAGAAGCCCCAAATGAAGAGGGCATGAGGCCTATTTATAGTTTTTTAAAAGGGCGGTCCGATATGTACAACACCGTATTGGCCAAGTGGGACCCTTCAATGAGCCCAAACAGGAAAGACAGAGTTAGCCCAAGCAAATCGGAACGGCGAGTGGAAGAGGTTCCCCCTCACTCGCCCTAGGCGAGTAGGGGCGAGTAGGGCAACGTGGCCCACACCCGCCCCAGGCTCCGAAATACTGATGAGCGAGTGGGGCGAACCAGCCTGCGCTCTCCCATGGCTCAGGGCGAGTGGCGAGTCCCAGCTTCACCGGGCATTCGCCACCCCCAAGCGAGCAGGAATAACGGAGCCATCTCACCTAAATGTATTTTTCCGGGAAATCCTTTTTTGGTCTGCTTTTAGCCACTCCAAACATCGGGACTTCATTGTTGGCAGACCACTTTGGCCTGCGTTTAGTAAAACCAAAAGCCGTGATTGCACTGTTCACAGATCATTCTTGAAAAACTATAAATAGACCCCCCAATGGCACCTTTGGAGAGGACCTTTTTCTGGGCTTTCTCTCTCCTTTGGTCGATCCTGGTTGGCCAGAGCTTCCAAGCTGTTTGTAGTGGTTTCCGGGTAGACAGTCTGGTGCTCCCCAGTGCCCTCCAAGGTGCCCAGCTCAGCATTGACTAGGGAGTGGAAGCTCTCTTTGATCTTCCGGGTGTGTGGCGGGACCTCCTCGCTGCAACTTAGGGGTTTGTTTCTTAGTTCTAAGTAATCGGTCAAGTGTTCTAACTCGGAAGAAATAAGTGCAAGTTGCCTCATCGGTCCGAACTCTTCATTGAACCGTGGTTTCTGGGTTCAACATTTTGGTGCGGTGAGCGTGGACCGTAGCTTGCACGGAAAATTTTAAGTAAGTCCTATGGCTGGAAGCGAGGAACGAAGAGACAACTCCGACGAGTCGCCCAATTTGGACGACTTGATAAGGAAGAGCAATTTCGTTGAGTTTAAGAAGATGACTATGGAGACCTTGTATCACGCCCTTACACCGTGAGGCGAGTGCTCGACACCAGTCATCCCAGTACTTGCACTCCAGTCCTTGGGCGAGGAGGCCCCAAGTAGAAGACTGAGGAAGGAGATAACGACGGGGGGGGGGGGGGGGGGGGGGGGGGGGGGGTGGCGAGCTGAACCTTCCCGGGTGAGAAATTTTCCCGAGCTCGACGAGTGTTGGCCATCTAGGTGAGGTGGCTGCGCGAGTCGACTCAGCACGCCCAGCAGGGGAGGAAGCCTGTTCAGCGGGCTGATTATTGTGACCCCGGTTCCAGAGGGGTTTAGGGACGGAGATGTCATACTACACATGCAAAGATGATCCCGTCCAACATCTTCAGTGGTTCGAGGATGCGGTGTCCATCAGGTAGATGTCTGGTGCATTCAACTTCCGCTTCTTCGCCATCACACTCAAAGGGAAAGCAAGAGACTGGTTCCACCATCTCCCCTCCAGTTTCATCTACAGCTTTGAAGATCATCACTGCCAAGCCTTCCGCTGAAGCCCCCAAAGGAGGCATATGACACTTTATTTCTATAATATATAACACCCTTCTCTAGTTCGCGGCTGCAGTGAGACTGGATCTGCATCTCCTTCTTGAAGGCACCGACTTTTACTTTGACTTGCTCCTGGTGGGCTTTTTTCTCTCTCCCGTGTCTCCTTATCCAAGACTTTCAACTTCTCCTCACGAGTCTTTTTCCGCACTAACCGCGCGGTCAGGTCCTCCGCGGTCACGGGACCCGCAACAACGTCCAGCGACAGAGGAGCGAGCACAGTTTCATCTGCGGTAAGGGATAAGATAACTCGGTAAGGAAAAAAGCTTCATATTTTGTATAAAATAATATGCAGGAATGACAAGTACTTTCAAAAGAAGGGAGATCATAATTATGCGAGGTCTCCACTTCTTGGATAGCTGCGGGAAGAGCAGGCAGAAAAGCGCAGATAGGTTGCCTTAGCCGGTCTGTGTCCATCAACTTCAACATCTCTGTACAACCCTCATTCTCCGAGGGTAGGACCCACTCAAGGCCATGTAGACAGAAGTCAAAGTCAACGAGTCAACACAGAATTCCACAGTTCAAGATATCAAGATAAAGTCGGCCAGCAGGCATAGTGGAAGAGTTCATCAGACGTGGGAGCAGAAGAAAGCCTAGGCGAGTAGGGGTGCACTCGTGCGAGTAGCCCGGATACTCGCCAAAAGGTGGGCGACCATAGGTGATACTCGCCCATTTGCCCGGGGAGATCGCCTCAATGTCGCTAGTCGTCGGGCAGGGGCTGGGCTATAAAAACCCCCTACCCCTTGGTTTTCCTATAAATAGGACCCCAGGGGTACTTGGATTGACACCTGGACTTGAGCTTTCGAAACCCTGCTCTTGCATTCTGGAACCTGTCGCACTTGGCCGCTACTCCCGGTACTAGCCAAGTCGGTGCCTTCCTTGTACCCTGCTCAGCCATTTTTGGTCTTGGAGGGGAAGTCTCTTCGGAGCTTCTGGGTACGTGGTGGGACCTCCCTGCCGCAGCGCCTGGGGTCCTGTTAGTTGCTCTTCTAGCTCCTTGTGATAGTCGCCGGTCAGGTCATCTCGTTGGACGGCTGGGCGAGTAGACTCCGACTGCATCGGTCCGAATCCTGAGGTCAGGATTTTCCTGGCATCAACACTTTGGTGCGGTGAGCGTGGACCGTAGTCGTTGGAAGAAAGTTCAGTAAGAAGCCGAGATGGTCGTAGTTGGCGACCATGAGGAGGTAGTCGGCAACTCGTCCGGGGGGGGTGGCGAGTTCGTGACGTTGGCAGCTTTCGAAGCCTTCGCGCATCGCATAGAGGGAACCATGCGAGCAGCGCTTCAGCCCCGCGCCGAGGTCACGACGACCTCGCCGCATCGCCCAGTTCTGACCGAGGGAGGGAGTCCCCCTCAGCGAGCAGGAAAGGAGCACGTGGAGGATGAGACCGAGCGACCAAGGAGGTCGCAGTTCTACCAGCCGACCTCGCAAGGGATTCACTTCCGCGAGCCGGGAGAGCAGGCGAGGTACCAGGATACTCGCCCATATGGCGAGTATGGCGGTGATACTCGCCAGGTGGAGGATCATCGCCGGGCAGGAGGGAGGAGCTCCTTCTGCGAGGAGATCCTTGCCGCGCCAGTGCCAGAAGGGTTCAGGGACCCCGCCTTGAATTACTATTCGGGGAAGGAGGACCCCATTAGGCACATCCAATGGTTCGAGGATATAGTCTCTATCCGAACCATGTCGGACGCCTTCAAGTGCAGGTTGTTTGCCATCACCTTCCGTGCAAAGGCCTGGGACTGGTTCTATCAGTTGCCCGCCGGCTCGATCTACTGCTTTGAAGACCTGTGCCGTGGGCTGACGACCCGGTTCGACACGGCCCGGAAGCTGAAGAAGGAGGCAACGACCCTGTTCTATCTGGTGCAAAGGCCAGATGAGGCGTTGGGACCTTACATCGAGCGCTTTCAGGAAGAGGTTCTGCAGATCCAGGAGGTGGATAGCAACATCCTGTTGCTGGCCTTGACGTTCGGTATAAGTCAAGGCCTCTTCAAGTTGGAGTTCAGTGAGAATCCCCCTACTCCTACGACAACCTCATTCAGAGGGCCAACAAGTTTGTCCGAGGAGAGGCTTCCAACCCTGACTTCTTGGCAAGGCTTGCACAGGTGACCAGAGGCGACCATGGGGAGAGGGATGGAATCCTTGAGAAAAGGAAGAGAGAAGATCCCCGGAGGGAGGAAAAGAAGAGGCCGGAGCGGCAAGAAGAAAGGGGGAGAGAAGAGAAGAAGAGGGAGGAGACCAGGAGGAAGGAAACCAGGAGGAGCGTGGAGAGGAGGCCCGTCGAGTCCCCTGAACGTCAGGAGGAGGGAAGGCGCTACCAGGTCCCCGTCAACCGACCACCTTGGAGGCCGGCGGAACGGCACCAGCGTCGGGATCAAAGGGGGAGATCCCTAGAAAGAAGACCGGAGAGGCGTCAGGAGAGGAGGAGAAACGAAGCGATGACGGTAGCTGGGCATGGCCGCCGTCAAGGAAGGAAGAAGCAGAAGCAGAGGAGGCATCAAGCAGAAGAGGTTCCCCTTTACTGTGACCTCCACCAGGTGGAGGGGCATGGCACAATGGCCTGCCCCGACTTTTGGGAAGCCCGAAGGAGGCTAGCAGCAGGAGAAGGTGGATGGGAGCAGCGGAGGATAGAGGCCCCTGCCGAGCCGTAGGCAGGGCAGGCTGCAGTCGTTCGAAGGAGGAACGAGGACCGGGTCGACCAGGGAGGACGGGGAGACCTGGTTCAGGGAGGCAGAGTCAGAGTGATCCATGGGGGAGCGGGGCTGGAAGCTTCCCGCAAGGGGAGCCTCCATCAGATCTACCGAAGGAGTGTCGCCTCGACCTCGCAAGCACCACCCCCGATGGAGGAGATCACCTTTTCTGAGGAGGACATGATAGGGAATGAGAATCCCTTCCATGATGCCCTCATGATTCAAGCCGCGGTGGAGGACTTCACCGTTGATCGAATCCTGATCGATAACGGTAGCTCCGTAAACGTCATCTTTAAGGGGACGTTTGGCGGACTGGGAGTCGAAGCGGCAAGGGTTCGGGCATCTGATGGTCCCCTCTTCGGCTTCTCCGGAGAGAAGAAAGAAGTGGAAGGAGGAGCAGATCTCCTTATAACGCTCGGTGGAACCTCCATCAGCTGTCGATTTGTCATCGTCGACGCCCCGAGCTGTTACAGGGCTATCTTTGGGAGGCCGCTTCTCAACGCCTTCAAAGCCGTCCCATCCTCCTACCATCAGTGCTTGAAGTACTGCAAGGGAGATGTCCAGGTGAGGATCAGGAGCGATCCAAGAGCCGCTCGGGAGTGCTATCTTAGCGCCGTCAGTACCATCAGCTGGATGGCTGACGCAGAAGAGTTCGGAAGGGTGCTGGAGAGCCCGGCCAGGCTGGAGGTGGCCGAAGAAGTTGAAGAAATCGAGGTATTCTCCGCAGAGGGAGTACCTGGGTTGCTGAAGATCGGCGGGTCGCTGAAGACGGAGGAGAAGATCGAGATGACGACGTGTCTGCAAAAGAACGTCGACATTTTCGCTTGGAGTGCCGCTGAGATGCCAAGAGTCGACCCTGAGGTTGCATGTCATCGCCTCAACCTGGATCCCGCGGTCCAGCCAGTCCGCCAGAAGAAGAGAAGTACCGCCACCATCTTGGCCAAGCCGATCCGGGAGGAGGTGAAAAAACTACTCGATGCAGGCTTTGTATCGGAGATCCAGTGTAAGATCCCTCTCCCGCACCTGGAGAGCTTCCGGATCTTATGCCCAGAACCGCCGCCTTACGGTGATGCTAACACACAAGTTAGCCATCTCCGCAAGACGCCGATCCTGCCGGCAAGGACGATCAACTAGGCCAACAAGAGATAAGAAGTAAAACTAGCACATAAGTCCACAATCACACGCATCTGTATATGTATATATATCCAAATGAAAACTGTCCATCAATGAGTACAATACAAGAAAGAGTAAAATGGGTTTAAGCCCGGTACATGTCCGAAAGAATAAAAGAAGTACAATTCTCTCTCTCACTATATATATCTATGCGGAAGCTACAAACATAAACATCTCTCATCGAACACCTGTCTAATAGCGGTAGTAATGCACGTCATCTGTTCCTCAGGTCCTGTCTCCCCTGCCAGCTGGGCTCCAGCTCCTCAGTTACCTACGGTCACCACCGACCGTTAGTCATAAAGACTAAGACGATTTTGTCCCCGCCTCCCCCCGCGACTCCTAGGCACCGAGCGGGAGGAAGAAGCGGAGGACAACAAAGTGAAGTAATCAAAAGCAGGTGACAGATATTCTACGCTATCAAGAGTATGACATATAAGTTCTATGCTAGCAATATGAACCAGTAATCAGTACTAAAAGCAGTAAAGTAATATCGCAGCAGAGAAAGAAGTAAGCATAAAGACGCAGTGCGACGCAAGTAAGGTAATTTAAAAGTAACCATTGATTTATAGGAATGCCCATACAAACCTATAGACCAAGGGGTCGTTTAGCAGGGCCTATCGTATAAAAAGTCCCATACCAATTTATACGATAGGGGTAGGGGTTGAAATGCAATGTTCATGCGAGGTATGTAGTTATGCTATGTTCATACAAGTGTAACTCACACACTACGACTCTATGCGCATAGACCTTTAGTTCCCCCTTTTTGGAGCTAGCAAGACTCCCCGGATACTCCTGTAGTGGCAAACGGAAGCAGTGGGTTGGGCCTCGCCCACCTCTAGGTTGGTATTCACACTACCTAACCTAGACCTATCGTACGCCTCAACACAAAACCGTGGAGCGTCTGCGTACTCTTGCTGACTGGACCGCCAGACTTTCTAGGCTAAGTGTATATACCACACTTGCCGAGTCATCGTATTGACGTCGGTGTGAACGTCCGTCCAATACAGAAGACCCACCACCTTCAATGCACATGCAACAAGTTCTACAATCTATCTCCGAGCCATAAGCTCCCCGGGCTAACCTGCCCGTCATTAATAACCTTCCGAGCCACCGGCTCCCCGGACCAACCCGTTCGTACCAACAACTTTACTAAGTGTTGTTGGATCGTATGACGCCCTTAGAGGGGGGGGGGGGGGGGTGAATAAGGGTGTGTCTAAAATTTAATTTTTGACTTAGTAATTTTTTTTAAAGAGAATTTACTTTACTAAAAAATTGCTTATAAATATTTTCAAACCAATGCAATTTTAGTATTAAATCAAAACACAAATTTCCAAGATAAAGATTATGCCACAAAATATGTATTTAAAGAAAAGACATAATTATATTAATCATGAAATTTGAGTACAATAAAAATGATCTTAACAATGCTTAAGATCAAGACACAAATAAGTTAATAAGAAATTCTACAATTTTGGTTTACCAATCATTCTCCCAAGGATCGGAAGGCTATTGCTAGTCTCTCCCAAGACCAAGCCCAAGCCTATCCTCTAGATCTTCCCAAGATCTAGACGTAGCACACAAGGCCACGATTTCCCACCAAGCCACGCAAGGACTTGGACGCTCCGCACAAGGGAGCGATTTTCCCCTAAGCCACGCAAGGACTTAGACGTCGCACGCAAGACGACGATTTCTCTACCAACGATTACAAAATGAAAAGTGAATGAATGAAAATACAATATGAAAAACCCCCTTTAGAATTTCTGGACCAAAACAGCGAAGAGCCCTTGAGAAAGTCTCCTTGGAATGTGTGTACAATCTTCGGCTTCGCTCTCTCTTTTCTTCTTCAAGGATGGGGATTTTCATTCTCTGGAGCTCTCTGGACAATAACACTCAGGAAGGAGGCTTAGAAATCTTAAGAATTGAATTCCACGAAGTTTTGAGCCCTTTTAATAAAAAGGAGCTGTCGCCGTCCGATAGCTGCTGTCGCCGATATCCGATAGCTCCAGAGGCTGCCACGTGTCCCGCTAAAACGAAGTTTCTGCGTCGTGTTGAGGTCGTGGTTGAGACGTGGGCTGTCGGATATCCGATAGCACTGTCGGATATCCGATAGTCAAGGTAACCGCTGCACGTTCTGGCATTATCGGAAGATCGTGGGCTGTCGCCATCCGATAGCGATATCGGAAATCCGATAGCTCCTAACCACTGTGTGATAACTGCTGCACGTCCTGGCGTTATTGGCAGATCATGGGCTGTCGGAAATCCGATAGCGATATCGGAAATCCGATAGCTCCAAACCGTTGCGCAGAGATTAAATAAACGAGCTGTCGGAAATCCGATAGCACTGTCGGAAATCCGATAGCTCAAATTTCTAGAAAATGTCATTTTGCTCCAATTGAAGTCATGTTATTCTAGCACCTGTTATCTGCACACCATTAATCAAAAATAGGATCAAATACATTCGGGATTTGTTATTCTCAAACCGGACGAGTGCGGAACGCATGCTCCAACAATCTCCCCCTTTTGATAATAACAAATCCTTATAAAAAGAAATCGAATAAATCCTATTGAGATAGTGAAAAATACTTATGTGTGTACAAGTGTTGTGAGCTTAAGATCTCCATGATCTTCCCCTTAATATGAGCTCCCCCTTAATATAGTCCCGTCTAAAAACATTCTCCCCCTACATATAAACTCCCCCTACATATAAACTCCCCCCTACATATATGCTTACTAAATTAATTTAGTAGTGTTAAGGGATTTAATTGATTTCTTATTATCTTCTCCCCCTTTGATATTAGCAAAAGATGAATATAGAGATGACAGACTAGGAAAGAGTATTACAGAGATATGTTAGTCATGGAGAAAGAATATATGACAAGTTGGAGTACACTAGCGGAAACTTGGTAAGTGATATGATAATGAGATAGGTAATCTTAGAGAGGAATCTAAGCATTCTAGTAATGTGTTTTAAAGTATAGAATCAAATAAACTCAACCAGGATGAGATTCAATTTCAAATATCGGAGAGAGACACAGTGCAATATAGAAACTTGAATTGTCTCGGTCCAATTCTCATAAGAAGAAAATTTATAAATAACAATGAAGTGTAGTAGTGATACTTTGAGAAATAATACATATGAATATATTTAAAATATACATGATCATGGAATTGTTAAACATAACATAAATATACATAAAGCCCATACTTATGAACCAGAAACTTTGCAAATATACAAAAAAGGACCACTTTGGTTTTGCAAGACACTTTACAATTCTTTCCAAGGTGCTTAACCTCACAATGCTCATTAAGACTTATCAGGAGGCTAAGTAGTGCTTGGTGGATGATCCTTGTCAATTTTTATTTATTTTTTCAACATGTTGGGCAAAAAGAATGTTTTGCATTTGAATTTGCCTCTCAGTTTTTTTAGAGGATTCATAGATGTTAAGGATATCCGAATTCACTTGCATGCCATAAATGGTAAAAGTTGAATAAGTGCAAAGTAACAAAGGTGAATGTGACATTATGAAATGTATTTTGTTATGTTCGAGCAATCATGATGTATGTATAAAATAAATTTTTTTATATGTATTACCAAAGCAAGTGTTTGTGAGTGCTCATTGTCATAGATAAAAGTTTTCTTATACTTAGAGGCATGCGAAAACAATTCTTAATAACGATATGAAAGTGTCATCACAATGATATGATAAGATTGAACATCATAAGCATGTGTTAAGCTATTGTTAGGAATAATAACACATTAAGAATACTTTATGCAAGATACCAAAATTCTCATATTAACATGTATAGAAACAGGGAATGAACAAACTAGTGAGAAAGAAAAAATAAATTTTGGGAGCTGTCGGATTTCCGATAGCTAGCTATCGCCATCCGACAGCTCAGAAAATATAAAAAGACGTGTTTCGTCTTTTGACCGACACTTCTCTTCAGTTTTGGGAGAAATTTTGAGATCTAGAGCTCCAGGTGCCAGAAATCTTCAGATCTAAGGTGAGATTTGTGTTTTTTTTAAGTTTTGGTTAAAATTTCTCCATTAGTTTTGTGATTTTCATATTTCTCTTGAATTTCATGGAGTATTTTGAAGATAAACTGTATAAGGGTTAGTAGATCTAGATATTTTAGATTTCTGGTTGTATAAGAGATGTGGATCTTGTCTTTTGTGAGAGAAATTAGTATTTTTTGTTGTATTTGTGTTTTGAAACAAGATTTTCCCTTTTTTGTTGTTGTTTTTGTGTAGATCTAGATGTTGATAGGTTCAGCTTTAGAGGAATAATGATGATGAACAACAAAAAATGAAGTGGTAGAGGAAGAAGATGATGAATAGTGTTTTGCACCAAAGTTTTGATTTTTTCAAAAATATTAGAAATGTTGAAGATTTGTTGCTATGTGAAAAGTGTTTAGAGTATGGGATAGGAAGATTGTTGTAAAATGAAAATTTTCGGCACAAAAAAAAATTTTTAGCTGTCGGATTTCCGATAGGTGGTATCGGAAATCCGACAGTGCTAGAATTGTTCCCCATATTTTTTTTGTAAAAATTTTTTGTTATATCTGATGCAGATATGTCTTCAAGTTGGAGATCAAGAAGAGGTCAATCAGGAGACGCCTATTCTTCGTATCAAAGTTTCTCGGCCATTGAAAAAGCACAAATAGGAATTTCAAAGATCGTGGAATTTGATCTCCCTAGGCATGAACGAGTTTATTTTTTGCTTGCTGAGGCAGGTATACTCTCAGTTATTATTCAAGATATTTTCTCTTCAGTGTTAGTCCGAGAATTTTATAATCATTTGGAGGATCCTGCATATACCAATTTGAATGGAGGAGTAAGATCCAAAATTCAAGGGCAATATGTGGAGATCACTCCTTTTGATTTAAGAAGTGAGTTTGGTCTAATGGAAAGTGAGAATATCTTGGATATTGTGGAAAATTATAGACTTGAGAGAGATTGGACATTAGTGAACATGTCATTGCATGGAAATTCCACCAAAAATCTCATATCCACTTTGACGACATTGACAGACGATGCTCGTCTTGTGCAAGATATACTAAGGCATACGATTATGTTGAAGTCCGGTGATACTCACAGTATTACGGCTCAACTTAGTCTTGTGACGTATTATATAGTGGAGAATGAGTTATGTGATGTGGCCGATCTCCTCTTATCTATGATGCGATATACATACCGCCTCAAAAATCCGGATTGGAAAAAGGCACACACTCTCCCTTTGAGTGCGATTATCCAACGTATCCTATACAAGAAATACTCTTGGATAGATCAAAATTTTTATCTTGGAGATTGTTGCCCGGAGATATATCAAACGGCGGATATTAAGGGTAAGAAAAGTCAACGAAAGCCGCCGACTATGGAAATGAGAGAGCCTCCAATAGCACGTGGAGGGTCAATGCGGGAGGCACTCGACTCGTTCCAAACGAAGTTGGATAAACATATTGACGACTTCCAAGAACATAGGAGGTCATTTGAAGAACATAAGGTGGAGGTGAAAAAATATCGGACCCGAATGCAGAAATTTATGAAGTTCCTTGTGAAAGGACTTAAATTAAAGCCTCGCCAGCGGAAGCCGCGGAATGGGAGATGCCTTCAGAGGAGGAGCCTCGTCGGCAATCCGTCAGTCATGGTCGACGGAGGAAGACAGTCATGAGGAGATCAGATTTTGACATTCCTGAAAGCAGTGGGGCTGGTAGTCGGAATGAGGAGGAGTCGGACTGAAACAGAGTTCTGGAGGATATCGTCATCCGACAGCTCACTGTCGCCATCCGACAGCTCCAATGCCCAGATTTTTTTTCTAATTTTCTGCATTTCTATTATCAGACATTATGATTAAATTATTGTAATAATTTTGACTATGTGAACATATTTGATTTGGTGAATGTCTATTTTAAGAGATTGTTTTTCTTTTGATATGTATAAGTCTTTTGTGATTTTTTTTTATTAAAATTTTATAGGTTCTAAGTAGTGATATATTCATTGTGAAATATCTAGGATTCCCAATTCTAGCCTAAGCATAGAAAAACGGGAATCCGGTAACGGTTTAGTGAGTATATCTGCTAGTTGATTTTCCGTGCCTATAAAGTTGATTTTTATATTACCCTTCTTAATATGATCCCTTATAAAATGATGTCGGACATCTATATGCTTAGATCTAGAACGTAATACAGGATTGTTAGTTAAATCTATAGCACTTTTATTGTCACACTTTAATTCTACACTACTTTGTTGCATGCCAAAATCTTCTAATGTTTGTGACATCCAAAGAGCTTGGGCACAACAACTACCTAGTGCAATATATTCGGCCTCGGTAGTAGAGAGGGCAACAGAATTCTGTTTCCTACTCGACCATGAAATAAGTGAAGGGCCGATAAAGTGACAAGTGCCACTAGTGCTTTTTCTATCTAAAGAACATCCAGCATAATCGGAATCTGAAAAACCATGCAAAATAAAGGAATCATTATGAGGATACCATAATCCTAATTTTGATGTTCTAATGAGATATCTAAAGATACGTTTCACCGCTTTTAAATGTGACTCTTTAGGATTAGCTTGAAATCTAGCACATAAACAAACGGCAAACATAATATCAGGTCTAGATGCGGTTAAATACAATAAAGACCCTATCATACTTCTATAAAGGGTTTGTTCAATTGAAACACCACTTTCATCTTTTCCTAATTTTAGAGAGGTACTCATAGGAGTGTTTGCATGCTTAAGATTTTCAAATCCAAATCTTTTTAACATATCATGAATATATTTGGTTTGACATATAAAAATACCATCATGTTTTTGAGTAATTTGAAAACCTAGAAAATATGAAAGTTCTCCAACCATGCTCATTTCAAATTCATTTTTCATAATTTGTACTACTTCATTACACAACTCTTCATTAGTGGCTCCAAAAATAATATCATCAACATAAATTTGTAAAATAACTAAATCATGATCAATTTGCTTAATGAAGAGTGTAGAATCAGCACTTCCTATTTTATAATCGTGCTTTAACAAATATTGAGTTAATCGATCATACCAAGCACGAGGCGCTTGTTTTAATCCATAAAGCGCTTTATCTAATTTATAAACATAATTTGGATATTTCTCATTTATAAAGCCAGGGGGTTGTTCTACATAAACCTCTTCTTTTATATACCCGTTTAAAAATGCGGTTTTGACATCCATTTGATATAATTTAAATCTTTTAAAGCAAGCAAATGCAAGAAATATCCTAACCGCTTCTAATCTTGCTACGGGTGCAAAAGTTTCATCAAAATCTACCCCTTCAATTTGTGCATAACCTTTTGCAACTAATCTGGCTTTATTTCTAACAATTCTAGATTCATTATCCATTTTATTTTTAAAAATCCATTTAACACCAACTATAGGACGATTTTTGGGTCGTTCTACAAGATTCCAAACCTTATTACGTTCAAATTGATTAAGTTCTTCATTCATAGCTAAAAACCAAAATTCATCATTTAAAGCGGTGGAAACATCTTTTGGTTCTATTTCAGAAACAAAACAAAGGTTTGAAAATAAAACATGTAACGATGAACGAGTACTAACCCCTTTTTGCGGATCTCCAATGATAAGCTCCTTTGGATGATCCTTTGAGAATCTCAATTCACTTGGAGGCACATATCCTTCTTTTCTTCTTCTTCTCTATCTTCTTCTCCTCTTTCTTCTTCTCTTTCTTCATCTTTTTCTTCTTCATTTTCTTCAAGTTCTTCATCATTATTCTCCACGGATGGAAGGGGTTCATCTTCTTTTCCTGTAATTTTCTTTTCTACACATGAAGCAAACTCATCAAACCTAACATGAATAGATTCTTCAACTATTTTTGTTCTTTTATTAAAAATCCTATAAGCTTTACTAGTTGAAGAATAACCAATAAAAATACCTTCATCACATTTTTCATCAAATTTTCCTAAAGAATCTTTAGAATTTAAAATAAAACATTTACAGCCAAAAACTTTGAAATAAGAAACATTTGGTTTTTTACTAAATATTAATTCATAAGGAGTTAATTTTAAAATAGGGTGAAGCATTACTCTATTAATTACATAACATGCCGTGCTAACCGCTTCAGCCCAAAAGGATTTTGGTAATTTAAATTCAGATAACATTGTACGGGCTAACTCTTGAAGAGTTCTATTTTTCCTCTCCACTACACCATTTTGCTGTGGTGTGCGTGGAGCAGAAAATTCATGTTTAATTCCTAATTCCGTACAAAAAGAAATAAACTTTTCATTTTCAAATTCTCCTACATGATCCGATCGTATGCGTTTAATTTTTAACTCAAATTCATTTTGGATACGCATACATAATTTTGAAAATTCTGAAAATGCATCGGATTTGGAGGTTAGAAATAAAGTCCAACAAAAACGAGAATAATCATCAATCAATACAAATGTGTATTTTCTACCTCCTAAGCTAGAAATTCCAATTGGCCCAAATAAATCCATATGTATTAATTGAAGTGGCCTAGTGGTAGAAATAATGTTTTGACTTTTGAAAGATGATTTTGAAAATTTTCCTTTTTGGCAAGGCACACATAGTGAAGAAGATAAATTTCCATTTAACAAAGGTAAACCTTTAATTAATTTATCTTTTGAAAGTTTTGTAATTAACTTGGCACTAGCGTGTCCAAGTCGCCTATGCCATAAATCTAATTCATCATTTTTTGATAAAAAACATTTTAAGGTAGAATTTGAAAAATCAAGAAATTTAATCATATATACATTATGACATCTAGGTGCGGTAAAAAACAATTTCATTTGTTTTGGAATTAATAATTTTGCACAAATTTGTAGAAGATTCAAATAAAACATTTAAACCCTTATCACATAATTGACTAATAGAAATCAAATTATGCTTTAATCCTTCTACAAATAAAACATTTGAAATTGAAAAATTTTCGTTACCCACAACACCGATGCCGATGATTCTTCCTTTCTTCATCTCCAGGCTAAGGAACTTCTCTTTATTGCCCGTCATGTGTTTTGAACAACCCGAGTCCAAGTACCACACGTCTTCTTTGTCCTTAGCCTGCCAACACACCTAGAAAGAGGAGGTGAGTAAAGATCTGGTTACCCAAGTGGTTCCACCCATAGTATAGGTAGAAGCCTTAGGCACCCAGATTTGTTTTATTTTACTTTTTCCTTCCTTCCAGCAAAAGTCCGTAGTGTGACCAAATCTATTGCATTTGGCACATGTAATGTATTTAGAAGAGTATAACTTTTCTTGACTTTTACTGGATGAGGATGAAGTATTTGATATTTCATTAATTTTAGAATTTTTAAAAGTAAATTTTCTGGAATTTTCACTGTCGCCGGCGACAGTGGTTGTCGCCGGGCGACAGCTTCCAGATGTGTATCCGAGCCCAGACCTTCCAGATCCATGGCGTTGGTATCCTAAGATCATATCAAGTGATCTTCGGCCCATTCCAAATTTTTTCATGGCTAGTGTTAAGTCATGAATCTGGTGTCTCATTTTTGTATTCTCGGATACTAGATTTACGCATCTCCGATCAAAAGATTTCTTTCCCTCATGGACTTTGGAAATTGAAGATTTTAGATCTCTCTCTAAAATCTCATTCTTTTTAGTAAGAATTTTTATTGTAAAATGAGATTTGGAAAGAGATTCTTCAAGTTCTTTAATTCTTCCCAAAGAGTGATCACACTCTTGGCAAGAAATATCCCTTTTTCCAATAGTCTTAATTTCATTTAACAATTTTCTGTTTTCTTTAAGTAAAATTCCATTTTCAGATTTTAGAAGATCATTATCTTTTAAACTTTTTTCAAAAAATTTGCAAGTCTTTAAAAATTCAGAAAATAATTCATCATAAGTTGGAGGAGTTACCTCAGTGTCGCTTTGGACACTGCATTCGTCATCAGATATGACGCTCTTTCCCATTAAGCATATGTTGGCCTCCTCCTCTTTACTTGAGTCGAAACTGCTTGCATCCTCTGAAGTAGTATCATCCCAGGTTTCCGCCTTCAACACCTTCTTCGACCCTTTGTGCTTCTTTACTTTAAGTTCTTTCAAGTACTTTGGACACTTGCTTCAAATGTGTCCTAACTTCTTGCAGTGATAGCACTCCGGTGGCGGTCTCTCTTCCTCCTCATCGCCCTCCTTTCCTTTTTTCTTCCTAAAGGTCTCCTTCTTAAAATACTTCTTAAACGAATTTCTTCTCTCCGGATTTTTTCATAAATTTTCTAAATTTTTTAACAAATAAGCTCTCCTCATCTTCTTCATCCTCCTCAGAATCACTAGTTTCTTCCTTCTTAGATTTTAGAGCCAATCCCTTCTTCCTTGGCTCCATATACTCTTGTTGTTGAATTTTTAATTCAACTTCATGAGTTTTCAAATTCCCAATGAGGCTCTCCAATTTTAAAGTCTTAAGATCATGTGACTCGGAAGTTGCAGTCACTTTAGGATTGAACTTCGGGGGAAGTGATCTTAAAATTTTTCTTACCAAATCTCCATTTGAGAACACCTTTCCTAGCACCTTTGAGTCGTTCACGATTTTTGTGAATCGTGTGTACATCGTATCAACCTCTTCATCTACCTCCATTTTGAACCTTTCAAATTCAGATTCCAGTTGAAATAGCTTTGAGTCCTTTACCTGCGAAGTACCTTCATGAGTGATTTCTAATAAATTCCAAATTTCAAATGCAGAATTACAAGCACAAACTCTATTAAATTCAGTGCGATCTAGTGCGCAAAATAAAGCATTCATGGCTTTTGCATTGTTCTTACATTTTAATTATCGTTGTCATCCCATTTGTCTTTGGGCTTATCCATGGTTACATCTCCTACAAAAAATGTTGGAGAAGTGTAACTAGATTCTACCATATTCCAGACTTCAATATCTAGCGCAATTAGAAAACAACGCATACGTGTTTTCCAATAATTGTAGTCTGTGCCCGTAAAAAGTGGTGGCCTACTAATTCCTTGCCCCTCAACGAACGCGTGATCGTTGTGCGCCATTACTCCCGGTGGTAAAACCGTTTTGGAGTAACCTCGCTCTGATACCACTTGTTGGATCGTATGACGCCCTTAGAGGGGGGGTGAATAAGGGTGTGTCTAAAATTTAATTTTTGACTTAGTAATTTTTTTTAAAGAGAATTTACTTTACTAAAAAATTACTTATAAATATTTTCAAACCAATGCAATTTTAGTATTAAATCAAAACACAAATTTCCAAGATAAAGATTATGCCACAAAATATGTATTTAAAGAAAAAGACATAATTATATTAATCATGAAATTTGAGTACAATAAAAATGATCTTAACAATGCTTAAGATCAAGGCACAAATAAGTTAATAAGAAATTCTACAATTTTGGTTTACCAATCCTTCTCCCAAGGATCGGAAGGCTATTGCTAGTCTCTCCCAAGACCAAGCCCAAGCCTATCCTCTAGATCTTCCCAAGATCTAGACGTAGCACACAAGGCCACGATTTCCCACCAAGCCACGCAAGGACTTGGACGCTCCGCACAAGGGAGCGATTTTCCCCTAAGCCACGCAAGGACTTAGACGTCGCACGCAAGACGACGATTTCTCTACCAACGATTACAAAATGAAAAGTGAATGAATGAAAATACAATATGAAAAACCCCCTTTAGAATTTCTGGACCAAAACAGCGAAGAGCCCTTGAGAAAGTCTCCTTGGAATGTGTGTACAATCTTCGGCTTCGCTCTCTCTTTTCTTCTTCAAGGATGGGGATTTTCGTTCTCTGGAGCTCTCTGGACAATAACACTCAGGAAGGAGGCTTAGAAATCTTAAGAATTGAATTCCACGAAGTTTTGAGCCCTTTTAATAAAAAGGAGCTGTCGCCGTCCGATAGCTGCTGTCGCCGATATCCGATAGCTCCAAAGGCTGCCACGTTTCCCGCTAAAACGAAGTTTCTGCGTCGTGTTGAGGTCGTGGTTGAGACGTGGGCTGTCGGATATCCGATAGCACTGTCGGATATCCGATAGTCAAGGTAACCGCTGCACGTTCTGGCATTATCGGAAGATCGTGGGCTGTCGCCATCCGATAGCGATATCGGAAATCCGATAGCTCCTAACCACTGTGTGATAACTGCTGCACGTCCTGGCGTTATTGGCAGATCATGGGCTGTCGGAAATCCGATAGCGATATCGGAAATCCGATAGCTCCAAACCGTTGCGCAGAGATTAAATAAACGAGCTGTCGGAAATCCGATAGCACTGTCGGAAATCCGATAGCTCAAATTTCTGGAAAATGTCATTTTGCTCCAATTGAAGTCATGTTATTCTAGCACCTGTTATCTGCACACCATTAATCAAAAATAGGATCAAATACATTCGGGATTTGTTATTCTCAAACCGGACGAGTGCGGAACGCATGCTCCAACAAGTGTAAGCTCACCTGACTTTCAATCTGCTCTTTCAAACACTGAGCTTACTGCTCGCAGCACCAATCAGACTAGGCTCCCGCAACCACGGGGTGTGGGTGAGTGTGTTATTTGATTATTCTTGTAACATCTTATCCCTACGGTTTACGTTTAATCTTGGATTCCCGAGGGTTACCCTATAAAGGGCTCGCTACGGTATTAGGAACTACGTTGGGATGACACCCCAAAGTTCCCTTCCTCAAGACACTTAGTATTATTGGTATCTACCCATAAGATTACCCTCTTATTATTTCACTTGAATTAACCTCAGCGCTTTTATAACTCTCTAAGGGGGAGGACGATCTTTCGTCAATCCCGAGCACATCCTTACCCACAGCTCACCAAGCACTCTCATCTTCTAAACTCCTATTTAGACTACTCTTGTTTAGTTATTATTCTACTTGGAAGCTTAGGGTGGATCCTGGACTTCCCGAGGGCTACCCGGTGAAGGGTTCGCAAGGTACTAGGGTATGTGTGGGATGATGCCCAACCCTTTTCCAGGACATTTAACATTCTTGGCGACTATCCCGACCTAACCTTCCTCCCTCTCATTACTCTTTATAACTTACGCCTTATGTTTCATCCCGCTCATAAGCAATCGTTCTTTTGGTCTCAACTCTAATAGCTCTTAGTCCTCTAAGTGGTCTATGCTCATCTCTTGTTATAATTCAATTCTCACTGATTCCCTTTGTGATTCTATTAACCTAATCATCGTATGAGTTTTCACTATCCGCAGACCACGACATATAACTACTTAGATTCCTATGATGGAACCTTGGTCAAATTACTTCCAAATGGTTTCTAATTTTTATCATAGGTTCATAATGGGTAAAATAAGAGTTGACCAGAGATTAAGTTTATTTCATACAATTTTTGACCTCTATAAAAATTCATTAACCAATTTTTCTTCAACTAAAATACAAAGGATGTATCATGCTAGTGAGTCCAACCTTGCTAAATATTCTTCCAGAGGTGATATATGACATAATAATAAGATTCCCAAGGTTTCATAATTTTCCAGATGTTATCCAATCATGATTTCCAATTTTCAATAAATGATTGAAGGTATAAATTCACACATGAAGTATAAGATTTTGACTTCCTAAAAATTCTGGAAAAATTACAGTAGCTACATATGGACATAACATCACTACTTCCAGAAGATCATATTTTTCCAGCAAATTTATAATCATAATTTATATTTATCATGAAAAAGGTGAAGACGTGACTTTATACACCAAGTACTAAAATAAGAATTCCAAAAATTCTGAGAAAATTAACCTAGCATACTAATCCTCTAAAAACACCAAATCCAAGGTTTCATACTATTCCAGGTAATATTTATCCACAATATTCATTTAATACAAGTGGTGTGCCAATAAGAGTTTACACTACAACCACCACCTAAAGGTCTCAATAAAATCTGAATAAATCACAGAAGTATGCTATTGACCTAAAAATCAGAAATGCCTAAGTTTCATATTATTCCAAGGAGTATTTACCTTTGATTGTCATTTGTTACATTTGGTGTGCGTATAAGGGTTTACACTACAAGTGCTATGTTAAGACTTCAATAAATTCTGGGAAAATTATCATGGCATAATAATGGTCTAAGAGCACCAAATCCTAAGTTTCACATTTTTAACAAAAAATTTTGACCATAATTTCTATTTAATATAAATGGGGTGCAAATAGTGATTTACACTACAACTACCATTAATATGTCCCTATCAACTCTGAGAAAATTATCCTAGTATAATAATCATCTAAATACACTAAATCCAGAGATTTAGAATTTTTCAAACTATTTTACCCCATTAAATTAATTAATTACAAAAATGGGTTTTTCCTCAATAAATTGATAATTACCACAAAAATTCATCTAACAATTATGATAAAATTTACAGAGCTATAGAATCACCCAGGAAACCTACTAGAATAATTTCATAATTCTCCAAATGCATATGAGACCTAAATGTCTTATTTGAATAAATTGACCTAACCAAATAAATCAAATTCAGAGAAATAAATGAGGTCCAAAAATTCCAACAAAATTCCTAAATGAGCCTTTCCAGTCAAAGATCCATTTCCCAGAGTATTGGATTTAACCCTAAGTTTTTGATTCAAATTATTCCATTAATTTAAAAGTGTGACAATTATCATTTAATTAAAAACTTTTGGAAAATAATTTCCAAAAATCATGAAACTTATGACAATGATGTATATCCTCATGACATACACTAACCCTAATGTTTCAGAGGCATGCAAGGTGATCCCCACCATCAATTCCATCAAAAAGCTCAAAAGCCCAAATTGACTATTAGCACCCCAATTCTTCATTTAAGACCCTAACTTCATTTTGCAATTCAGAGAAAATACACATGCACATGTGATGAAATTTTAACCAGAGATTTAGATATATATAAAGAGCTCACCCTCCAAATTAGGGGGTGTTTGGAGTTACATAACTCCATAAATACCAATTATTTACTATTGCTAATAACTGAAATATCTCAATGAATATACCTCCATAAATTCTCAAATTTAAACCCTAGCTGTATCATCATACCATGCATGCATGGTAGAAAAATGAAGGGATTTGGTTAAGCCATTTAAAAGTTATAGCATTTTTATTTTCTGCCCTACACTAGGACCAGTCCTAGTAAAATGGGTGTTGTAGGTGCTACAGTGCTCCAAATGACTTGAGTTAAGTTTCTTTTGAAAGTTAACATCAAGGGCAACAAAAGTTGTCTCAGACAACTTTTCATGAAAAGGCCTCTAAGTGGCCTAATATTTACATGCAAAGTCTGTTAAAAACTTAAGTAATTGGGGGGGGGGGGTGGTCTGCCTATAGCCGATCCTTGATCAAATCAATGGCCATGATTATCTCTTCTTCCTAGAGCCAAAGGCCACGGTTTGCCCGACCTGGAGCAGGTATTTTGGCCTCACTACAGCAATCTAAGCCCTCCCATTGCCGGCCAACCACACCAACTCCTTCCTCTCGGCAAGAGCCATCGATGGGTGGTGGTCCGGCGACTTGGGGTGACCGGAGTAGTGTTTTCCGGCGAGATCTAAAATCAGTCATTTCTTCATGGTTGTCCATGGCATCAAGCTCAAATGAGCTTGGATTCATTCCTATTTGATCTATGAAGCTAGCACCGAGGGGGGGGGGGGGGGGGGGGGGGGGGGGGGGGGAGAGAAATCGTACCTTAATGAAGCTTGACGGAGGCGGCGGTTGGCCATGAATCTTCTCCTCTCCGGCGAGCTTGCTCAAAACTTCATTCCTCCACCATTTGCAGTGATTCAAAGGTCGATTTCATATGCTTTCCTCGTTCTAAAGCTAATGGTGGTGTTTATTTGGCCTGAGGGGGGCTCTAACCATTCCAGCCATTAAAGGGGAGCTCGGCCTACACCTTGGATGATTCACCAAGGTGACACTTGGCATGGGGACAACAGGAATTCGGCTGGGAATTACTGAGGGAGCTCAGTGGAATGCTTTGGGAGGAGAATTGAGTGCCAATTGGCACTCAATCCATGAATTCCAATTTGTCTCTTCTCCAAATTGGGAGAAAATCCAATTTTGCCCCCTTGCATGTCAATCCCTCTTCAAATCTGAGGGCATGCATGGTCAAGTGCCATTGGGTTGCAGGATGGGCCTCCTATTGAGGCCTTAGCCCATAGGGTTTGGTTTAATTGATCCAAAATTCTCATTTAGCCCAATTTTGACTTATGTTGACTTTAGTGGTTGACTTGGTCAACTAATGGGTTGACTGGTCCAAATTGTTGGTCTTGAGTCCCTTGACACCATCCAATGTTGATTGGGCCGTGGTGATGACCTAATTGGGCCAATTTAGCCAATACGTGTGATTTTGACCAAAATTGGGGAAAGTTTGACTTTGGTCAATTTGACCAATTTGATGATCACATGATGAGGCTTCTGAGTCCATTGGGTCTCTCTTAGGGATTGACATGTAATGGTGTGGTCAATTTGGTCATATGCAGTCTAATTGAGCCAATTTGGGTTGAATTGGGTTATGTTGACTTATATTTGACTTTGGTCAATTTGGTTAAATTGGACAAACTTGGTGACCATATGTTAGGGCTTTTGGGTTGACTTGGTCAACTGATGAGAAGGCTGACCCCACATGGTGTCCATGAGGTCCATAGACTCCCTTTGGTGTGATTCATGGCTTGGTGAACCCTCTTTGGGCACTTTTGACCTATTTAGGTCTACTTAGGCTAAATGAGTCAAATGGTGATTTGACCCAAACCCTAGATTTGTCTTGACCCATTGGGTTATTAGTGACTCATTGAGTTCCCTAGAAGATTAGGAAGAGTTATGTGGGGTCAATTGGATCATTTTGAGGCTTAGACATCAAGTCTTAACCTTGAAGTCATGTTGTCTATTTGCACACCAAGGTGTTTTCCACCTTTTCACCTTGGTTCTAGGGAAATCCTTGGTATCTTAGGGCATTGTTATGACCATGTCATGACAAAGTGCACCTTAGGGGTCTAGTAGGAAATGGGATGTTACATCCAGTACCCAGGCTGGGTCTCCAATGTTGTAATGGTGAAGAAAGCGGGGGGGGGGGGGGGGGGGGTAACTGGAGAATGTGTGTAGACTTTTCCTTGATGAATAAAAGCTACCCGAAGGATTGTTATCCCCTGCCTCGAATCGACGCGCTGGTTGATTCAGCCGTCGGTTTTTCTGTGATGAGTTTCCTTGATGCGTTTTCAGGATATCACCAGATCCGGATGCATCCCCCCGATTGCCGCGATGTCTCCTTCATCACCGATGATGGCTGCTACAGCTACAAAATGATGCCCTTCGGTTTGAAGAATGCGGGAGACACCTACCAGCGGATGATGAACCACATTTTCAAGTAGCAAAAGGGGAGGAACCTGGAAGTGTACGTGGACGACCTCTTGATCAAAAGCAAGAGCGTCCAGGAACACGTGGCTGATCTGGTGGAGACCTTCGCGACGCTGAGGAAATTCAAGATGCGACTCAATCCAGCGAAGTGCGTCTTTGGAGATGGGAGAGGAAAGTTCCTGGGGCATCTCCTTACCCAGGAGGGAGTAGAGCCTAACCCCGACAAGGTTAGGGCGATCCTGGAAATGCCGTCCCCAAAGACGATGAAGGAGGTTCAAAGGTTGACAGGAAGGCTGGCGGGTCTTAGCCGCTTCCTCTCAAAGGCCGGAGAGAAGTGCTCTCCATTCTTCAAGACACTCCGCAAAACTGAAAGCTTCGAGTGGTCCGAAGGATGTGAGACGGCGTTCGAAAGATTGAAGGAGCAGTTGACTCAGACACCTCTCTTTCAGAGCCCAAAGGAAGGCGAAGGACCTGCTCATCTACCTGGGAGTAGGAGCAGAAGCAGTGAGTTCCGTGTTGGTCCGAGAAGAAGGAAGGAAGCAGCTACCCATCTACTATGTCAGTCGGGTATTAAAGAAGGCGGAGTTGAAATATCCGATCCTGGAGAAAACTCGCTTTCGCCCTAGTGGTGTCGGCGCGGAAGCTCCAGCCTTACTTTCAAGCTCACTCCATTCGGGTTGTGACTGATCATCCTCTCCGAAATGTCTTAGAGGGAGTGGAACATTCTGGGAGGTTGGCGAAATGGTCGGTAGAACTCAGCGAGTTCGACATTTCCTTCTCACCCCGGGTGGTGATCAAGGCCCAGGCAAGTAACAGACTTCCTGGCTGACTTCTCGGTGGAAACGGAGCCAGGAGAAGAAGCTCTCAACCCGATTCCCTGGAAAATGTTTGTGGATGGAGCTTCGGGCAAAAGTTCTGTGGGGGTGGGCATCGTGCTCGTCAGCCCACAGGGAACAAGGATCGAGCAAGCCGTCGAAATCCTCTTCCCCGTCACAAACAACCAAGCAGAGTACGAGGCCATAGTGGCAGGCTTGCGCCTTGCCAAGGAGCTGGGGATCCGTGATGTCCGGGCTTTCACGGATTCAATGGTGGTCGCGTCTCAGATTCGAGGCGAGTTCGAGGTGCGCGACACCATCTTGCAGAAGTACTTGGTAAAAGTGAAAGGGCTGATTGGATGCTTCCAGTCCTTCTTCGTCGAACATGTGCCAAGATAGGAGAACTCGGCAGCGGATCGCTTAGCCAAGTATGGGCCGAGGGCTGGAGGAACTAATACCGAACTATTCCGTCCATCCATTGAAGAAGGAGAGATGATGGAGATCGAGCAGCGCCCTTCATGGACGGATCCATTTGTAGCATTCCTCGCCACCGGCCAGCTTCCAGCAAGTGGAGGGGATCAGAGAAGGTTTCGGTACAAAGCGGCGTACTATCTTTTGCAAGATGGGGAGCTATACCGTAAAACCATCTCGGGCCCCCTAGCCAGATGCATCTCTGAAGAAGAAGTACCCCGAGTATTGGAAGAGATCCACTCGGGAGAGTGTGGAAGTCATTCTAGGACTCGCACTTTGGAGCAAAGGATCCTGAGGCAAGGTTACTTCTGGCCTACTATCCGAAAGGATGCCGAGACCTTCTCGAAGAAGTGTCAGAAGTGCCAGCTCTTCGCCCCCCTCCAGTTGCAGCCGACCCAGCAGCTCCGATCAATCACCGCCCCGTGGCCGTTTGCCATCTGGGGGATGGACTTGATCGGCCCTTTCCCTCAAGCAAGTGGTCAAAGGAAGTTCGTTCTCGTCATGATCGACTACTTCTCCAAGTGGATCGAGGCCAAAGCTTTTGCCAAGACCACCTCTCAAGTCGTGAAGAACTTCATTTGGGGAGAGATCGTCTGCAGATTTGGAATCCCTCTCGCCATCGTCACCGACAACGGTCCCCAGTTTGCTAGCTTGGAATTTGAAGATTTTTGCAGACAGCTGGGAACTGATCTTCGATTCGCCTTCGTGCATCACCCAAGGAGCAATGGCCAAGTGGAGGCCGCCAACAAGCTGACCATCAACCTGCTGAAGAAGAAGGTGGATAACCTAAGAGGTAATTGGGCGGATCAACTCCCCTCGGTCCTTTGGGCTCTGAGGACCACTCCTAGCTCAGCCACCGGGGAAACACCGTTCAAGCTCTCTCACGGGTCGGAAGCTCTCATTCCAGTAGAGTTTGAAGTCAGAAGCCTAAGGGTGGTAGCCGCGGAAGACGGAAATGAAGAATGGAGACTAGAAAATGAAGAGGCTCAGAAGCTATCTCTCGACTACATCGAAGAGCTCCGAGACCTGGCCTCAGCTAGGCAAGAAGAGATCAAACGCCGAATGGCGAGACATTTTGACAAAAATGTCCGCCTCAAGCACTTCCAAGCAGGCGACCTGGTCTTAAAGAAAGTGGACGCGACAGGAAGGTCAGCAGCCGTCGGGAAGCTCAACCCGAACTGGGAAGGACCCTTCATCATCCAGGAAGCTCTCCTGACTGGAGGGTACCGCCTGCAGAACCAAGAAGGCGAGCTACTAGGGAGCACCTGGAGCGGCGATGACCTGAAAAGGTTTTATCCCTAAGGGGAATGTACATGCCCTCCTCCCCTTGTAAATTTATTTCTATGAATAAAATCTCCATCTCCCTGGAACATGGGACGAGGCAGCTTCCTTTGCATCAACAAAGCTTTCAAAAGAAGGGAGGCAGGTGAAGTCGATCTCCACGCTAGGTTGGGAAATGAGCCTCCGACTTAACCCTCGTAAAAACTCAGAACGGATGATGGGACAGTGCCTCGGGTGTGCGTTCCCCTAAGACCAAGCCTCTGCAATGACGGCCGAGATCAGCTCCCCCCTTGCATGTTGGCCGCGGTTCCCACCGACTGCATTTCTCATCCGACTGGGGAGATTACCAGGAAGAAGTCTGGACGCCGACCTCCCAATTCGACGAAGAGAAGATCGACTTAACCAATCAGGGGACCCTTGAATAAAGGTGTCGTGTACCCTCGAGAGCTGAAAAGCTCGCAGCAAAGCATTTCGTTTTCTAAATTATTGTGTCCGATCATATGAGTTAGTGTGCCTAAAGTGTGCTTAACTCCCTGCTAAACTTATTGAGCAACAGGAAGCGGGTCTGATCCACATCCAGCATCCAAGTAGGATGGAGGCCTCGGGATGGTGTGTCCCCTTGGATCTCCCCGACTGCCACTCCCTGCTTGACGTCATCCTGCAACAACATACGACACCGCAAGTTGGGAAACGAGCCTCCGACTTAACCCTCGTAAAAACTCAGAATGGATGATGGGACAGTGCCTCGGGTGTGCGTTCCCCTAAGACCAAGCCTATGCCAGGACGGCCGAGATCAGCTCCCCCCTAGCATGTTGGCCGCGGTTCCCACCGACTGCATTTCTCGTCCGACTGTAGAGATTACTAGGGTAAAGTCTGGAAGCCGATACTCCAACTTGAGAAGGGGAGCGATCGATTCGACAGGCCGAAGGATGGAAACATTCAGCGCCCAAGTAGGATGGAGACCTCGGGATGTTGTGATCCCTTGGAAGGAGCTCCATCGGAACCTCCCCGACAGTCATTCCCTACTATGTCGACGTCTTCAACAGCATCAACAAGAGGAGTAGGATGGAGACCTCGGGATGTTGTGATCCCTTGGAAGGTGTTCCATCAGAACCTCCCCGACAGTCATTCCCTACTATGTCGTCCTCTTCAACAACATCAACAAGAGGAGTAGGATGGAGACCTCGGGATGTTGTGATCCCTTGGAAGGAGCTCCATTGGAACCTCCCCGACAGTTATTCCCTACTATGTCGACCTCTTTAGCAGCATCAATCTGAAGGTACAAAATGAAGGTCTGAGAAAAGCACATCTCAAAGATCCTTCTTCATATACAGGTGCGAGTATGAAGATGCGAGTATGCGGGTGCGAGTATACGTAGCCGAGCATTCAACAATATCCAACAAGCGAGCAAGGCATGATCGTCGTCCGCAGTATCCTATCTCGCCTATACTTAGTCGCCTAGCGAGCAATCAACCTCGTCTCGAGCCTAAGAGCATACTCGGTATGATCACAAAATGAAGAAAAGTGAAAAGCGACTACAAAAGGCGAGCAAAATAATTATATTCATTTACTTTCATAAGTACATACAATTGTTGTACAGATTTACAAAAAAGAAGACAGGCGACTATGCATCATCGCCACCATCCTCGCCGTCAGTATCGACATCTTCGCCATCATCACCCTCGTCCTCAGAATCGTCATCTTCGGAATCGGTGGATGAGGATGAGAGATCTCGCATGGGGGAAGTAGACTCTTCGGCGAGTAGTGCCGGGATGATGTCCATGACCGTCAGGTGCATTGCCTCCGGCTTCAAGAGGCCATCGGCCTTCAGGCTGCTCAGGACCACCTTCCCGGTTGCTCGCGCGATCTCCCGGCGAATATGCGCCATATCGTCGCCGACTATCCAGATCTGCTTGCCAACCCTGGAGAGGCCTGCCAACGAAGGCTGTTGCTCGGCAGGCCGAGTTTCCAACTCGACGATTCGCACTTGGGCGGCCTCCAAGGCTTGGCGAGTATCCTCCAGCTCCTTCTCCAGCTGGGACACCTTCTTCGCCATTTCCAGCTCGGCGGCCTGTACAGATGAAGACATCGGTTAACAAACATTCATCGGCACGAAAGGCGACTATCTCATAGATCAGAAAGGCGATGAGCGAGTACCTCCTGGTCTTTCCACTTGGCGGCCTCCAGCCCCATGGTGATGAGCTTCTTGCTCTGCACCTTGATCATCTGCTCATACTCGAGCAGTTTCCTCGCCGTCGCATGCCCAAGCTCGGCAGCTCGCAGGTTGGCTCGCGAGCTCTGATGGGCGAGATATTCGGTCGAGACGTCTTGCAAGGATTCGGCGTCCGCGCGACCATAGAGGGCGAACGACACGTCGAAGGCCTCGCCCGCATCCTCCCAATCCTCCGACCAGGCGGGGAGGTTGGTGCTCAAAGTTACTTCATGGGCTCGCTCATCCCAGGACACCAGAGGGCGACCATAGGCATCCTCGCTGCCCACACCTTCGCCGAAGTGCGGATGGCCGCTAGGCTCGCCAGCCTCCGCAGGATTTGCCCTCGCTCTCAGGTCCCTCTTGGCGACCTCCTTCTTTCTCCCAGTCTCGGCGGACTTCGCCTTGACCTTCCTCTTCTTTGAGGGCCCAGCATCATCGCCGGCGACCTCCTGATCATCGCCGCCGGGCGACAAGTCGACCGGAGCAGAGGCTCCCGCCTTTGTTGCCAAGGGAAGAAGCTCGCTCGGTAGGGAGCGAGTAGCTGCATCAAGACATAAAGGGCAAGAGCATTAGACATCGATTGAAGACAAGTGGCGAGTATGGCCAAAAACTCGCTTAGAAGACTACCTTCACCAGAGAACACCTCGGCGAGCTCGTCTACTCGCCTCCTCCAGAAGACGACATCCAGCCGGCGACCTCGAAAGCTGTCGAGCAGCTTCTCCCGGCTCTCCTCTCGGTAAGGGGTTGCGATGGCACTCTCTGCCGGCTGGAAGGATGCAGTCGGCACGACGCCAAAGTCGCCCTCGATGATGACTATTCGCTCGGTCCAGCGATGGTTCTTGTTCGCCGTGCTGACCAGCGTGCAGACATGGCTGCACAAGAAGACGATGCCTTCACCAGTGGCGCCGAAGTGGAATACTCGCCGGAAGACGGAGAGATCAAAGGCGATCCCCTGATCGCGCAGGTAGCAGAGGAACCCCACGATCATCGCCACTCCGTTTGGGTTGATCTGCGCCGGGACTATGCCGTGGCAGCGGAGGATCTGGCAAACCTCCGACCACAAGGGTAGTTGCAGGCCGACTTCAAAATGCCGGATGGGGAAGACCAGCTCGGTTGGCGAGAAAGAGTTCAGGCGTTCATCCTCGCGAGGAAGCCTGGCGACATACTCCGGCGACAAGTACTTGGCCGAGAACTCCTTCAGATCTCTCGGCCGAGTAATCGACTTCTTGAAAGAAGTCGCCTCGAAATTCTTCGCATGACTTGCTCGGCGAATAGCTGCCTCGTCAGCCATTCAGGAAAGAAGGGATTGAAGAAGCGAGTATCGAAGATGCGAGGAGAGGAGCAATCGGGAGATAGTCGCTGAAAAGGAAGAGAATATCGTCAAAAGCGTAATAAATACGTACCCACCCCCCTATTTATAGTACTCGACGAAGACTTGGCTTGCCGCGTACGCCAACGCGGGCACGAGTCCGGGGAGCGAGTATCGAGGAAAGTCGCCGAAGATCGAGGGTGCACGTCAAATCATCAAGTGTCAAACGAGCGAGTACCGGCAGCAGATTACTCGGATACTCGCCACGTCAACACAACATTCAAACAAACTACTCGCAGTAAAGAAAATAAAAAAGGAACATCAAGACATCACAGAAAACAAGGAAAGCAACAAAGGCAAGATTCATACTCGCCAAAATAAGCAAATTACTTAAAGAAGTCGAAAATTGTTCAGAAACTACAAACATTTGCCAAAAGGCTACAAGCGACTATGAAAGAAAAAGAGGGCAGGATCCTAGGGGTTCGGCTGAGCATCAGGAAGCTGCGGTTGTCGCCCAACCCAGCCCATGCTGTGAGCTCTCTTGAAGTGCTCGAAGGCCATGGACATCGCATCCTTGCCTTGTCGCAGCTGCTCCTCCATCCTCGCCAGGCGACCAATGGAGCCCGTGCTCGCACGCATCCCCACCAACTCGTCATGATGCAGCTGCTGGCGATGCTCCATCCTGCCGACCCGGCGCTCCAGCTCACCGATAAACTGAAGGCGAGATTCCACACTAGCCAAACGAGTATCGAACTCCTCCAGCCGTGCTGCTCGCACCTCCAGCTCGGTCAGACGACGCTGCGAGTCAGCAGCCGCCAGGAGTTCTACTCGCGCTTCAACCGCGGTCAGACGCCGATGAGACTCGCTGATCGCCAGCCGCTCCAGCTTCGCCTCCAAGTCCAGGATAGCGCGAGTAGCCCTCTCCTGATACTCGCGGGAGGGAAGCCCGACCCCGTCAATCAGAGCCCCGATAGGGGTGTGAGCGCTAGCTGCAGAAGAAGACATAAAAGCAAAATCTTAGTGGCGAGCAGCGAGAAGACTCTTCTTTGAAGATATTCGGAAAAACAGCAACTCCATTTACCAGGCCGATGGGCATCACTCCGTGAGTCACGGCGAGGACTCCGAGATGGTCGGCGAGGAGAGCTCCTTCCCCGATGCGGGGACGGACTGCGACGAGCGCCATCTCGCCGGTTCGAGTGCGACCCACCGATGTGCTCCCTGCTGGAAGGCGCATCACCCCGACCGCGACCATCCACTGGTCGCCCTCCCCCTCTGGGAGCGAAGAAGCCAGAAGATCCCGCCATCCCGCCTCGGCGCGAGGACTCATCCGGATGAGCGGTGGGAGCCGAAGAAGATAGGAGGCGGCGATCATCCTGCATATCGGCTGGAGGAGGAAACGGAGGAGGTGGAGGAAGTTGGTCCGCAGGCAGTTGCGAGCTACTCGCCACCTCAGGTTGCTGCAAAGGCGGTGGCGGTGGAGGAGGATTGCTCGCTGAAGGAGCCCTCTGCTCGCTCATCGGCCTCTTGTCTACCACAGAGCTGTGAAGGATCCGCACCGATCCGCCCCAGCGAGTTCCTCCCCCAATCTTGGGCGAGATCATAGGTGATGATCGCAGAGGAACGACGCTCAAAGGCTCCTCCCGAGCATCGGCGAGCAGCGGATCTGCGAGATAATATAGAAAACGTCAGACACTTGAGCGACTAAACCTTAAAAAAAGTGGCGAGTAGGCAGCTCTCACTTTGCGCAGAAAGAACTTCAGCTGGATCTTGAGCCGAGATCCCCGCAGTACTCGCCTCCGGAGAAATATTCGACAAAGGAGGGTCAGGAGCAGGCGAGCCGCCCGACTGGCCGAGACCCAAGTCGGCGAGTACCTGCTGGGTAGTGCCGACCTGAGAATCAGCGACATTCTCGTAGGCGTCGACACTCTTCTTCTTCTTGTTCTTCTTCTTATTCTTCTTCTTCTTCTTCTCCAGACGCTTCCTCTTCCTGGAAGCGAGAAAGTCTTCAAGCTCGGCGTCGCGAGCAGGCTTCCGCAAAGGCGGTATCAGACTAGCAAGCTCGGCCATGTCCGCAGCAGCTTCCTCGGCAATACTACGCGACATCTTGAAGCGAGATCAAAAAAGCCTTGCCATCAGAGACCCCTCCCCCTCTATATATAGGGCCAGAGCGTCAAACCAGCGGGATGCCAACTATCAACCAATACTCGCCAGAAAGACAGCTCGTCGAATAAGGGTTGGATGATTCTTTCCGAGCAACTACGTTACTCGCAAAGAGCGGGGATTGTGTACAACCCTCATTCTCCGAGGGTAGGACCCACTCAAGGCCACGTAGACAGAAGTCAAAGTCAACGAGTCAACACAGAAGTCCACAGTTCAAGATATCAAGATAAAGTCGGCCAGCAGGCATAGTGGAAGAGTTCATCAGACGTTGGAGCAAAAGAAAGCCTAGGCGAGTAGGGGTGCACTCGTGCGAGTAGCCCAAATACTCGCCAAAAGGTGGGCGACCATAGGTGATACTCGCCCATTTGCCCGGGGAGATCGCCTCAATGTCGCTAGTCGCCGGGTAGGGGCTGGGCTATAAAAACCCCCCTACCCCTTGGTTTTCCTATAAATAGGACCCCAGGGGTACTTGGATTGGCACCTGGACTTGAGCTTTCGTAACCCTGCTCTTGCATTCTGGAACCTGTCGCACTTGGCCGCTACTCCCGGTACTAGCCAAGTTGGTGCCTTCCTTGTACCCTGCTCGGCCATTTTTGGTCTTGGAGGGGAAGTCTCTTCGGAGCTTCTGGGTACGTGGTGGGACCTCCCTGCCGCAGCGCATGGGGTCCTGTTAGTTGCTCTTCTAGCTCCTTGTGATAGTCGCCGGCCAGGTCATCTCGTTGGACGGCTGGGCGAGTAGCCTCCGGCTGCATCGGTCCGTATCCTGAGGTCAGGATTTTCCTGGCATCAACAATCTCCTTTCGTGACCGCTCACCTTCTTTCTACCTCGACTTCAAATCATCATGAGTCAGGATGATCCCATCTTGTTGAATAATAACATCCTCAGGCCGCTTAGGTTTATAAATTGGAATTTTTATAGGCATGGAGGCTGCACGGGCCTTTCCTGACCGAATGGCGTCGGCTTCATGCACTCAGTTCGTCATCGCCTTCTCTAGGGAGGACTGGTTAACCGCCGAACTACTTGGCTCCTTTTAAAATTCTTCAGAAGGGTTGACCGCAAGAACATCAGCTTGGCCGCCTTTATCTGTGGACAAAATCTCCTCAAGCGGAGATCGCAGGATCTCGCCCTCTTCCCTCACTGTAGAAGAAAAATAAACCGCGCTTAACTTAACGGCTAAGTCTTTCTTGATATTCTTCTTGCTTTTCTTTAGCTTCCTTTCTCTGGAAGATGACGTAGAAAACTTAATCACTAATTTATTAAAAGCAACATTAAAACCGCTTTCTGATGCAGCTTCAATCAACTCTTTTCATTCATGTATAAAATGCTCAAAATCCTTACCGTTACTAAACAATTTCTTACAGTGAGCTAGAATATTTCTATTAATTTGCACACGACATAAAATATTCTTTGTTTGTGGAAAAAACACCTGCAATAGCATTCATCAAAGCAAGCTCTCTATATGTAACCAGGGGCGGATCCACGTAGGGGCGAGCGTGGGCGGCCGCCCACATTGAGTTTTAAACATATTATATTTCGGAAAAAAAAATGGTTTTTACCATGGTGAACTTGTTATGTATTAAATATATTATATGCTACATAAAATTAGTACTATATTGTTGTTAGCTTAGTTGGTTGAGTATAAATATTTTGGTCTTTTGGTCATGGGTTCAATTCCCACCAACCACAACTTTTTTATAATTTTCATTTTATTGTATAGATATAGTTTTCTTTTGCAATATTATTGTTTAAAAATATAACTAACAATAATATTTTTTATTTGCACACCAATAAATATGAGATTAAAATTCAAAATACATGGAATTAAAAACACGCAATTATTTATTACTCACACACACAAATATTTGTTATTCACAGTCCAACAAAAAAACTATGAAAATCTTACATTTCTAAATGCTCCTCTCCTTTAAGCGTATCTCAACTCACTTGTTCTCGCGTCCCCACGTACACACACACACACACACACACTAATACTTGTTCTCATTACTCATTTTTCTAATTAAATTTTATTTTAAAAGTTTAATTAATTTGTATTGTAATTATTAAGGAAAAAATAATTTTAATATTGTTTTTTTTTTCAAATTATTAAAATTTTTTAAAAGATTAGAGGGTTATTGAATATGATAAAAAAAAATAAAATAGGTTATATAGTCATTTCTAAATATTATGGATTTATTGACTTTGGTAAGAAAGATAAAGATGTCATATACTTATTATTAAAGATAAGAGGGATATGACTATGATGTAAAAGATAAGGGAGATTATCAACAATTTACTCTTATACTTATCAATTTTTTTATTTTTGAATATTTTTGTACTCCGCTCACACTGGAAAAAATTTCTGCACATTGCAAAGCTCATTCATAATTGAATTTCATTAGACATAAAGGTGAAATATGAAAAAAATGACTTATTTGTTGAAGTCATTCCAACAATGCATAGTAATGACATTTGATATCTGTTGGTCTTGTATGTGCAATCTAGTTGAAAAACTGTTGGAAACATATTTGTTATTTTAATTGAAACCGGGTGTGCAAAAATAAACTTTGTAATTTCTTTTATTTTTATGTATTTTATTGAACTAACATAGCTTGCGTTGTCTATGCCCTTGTACAAAAACTGTATCAGAGTACGCCCATCTAAATCTTTCTTCTATAGTTTAGCTCTTGCATTGTAAATTGTTCAAATAACTCTGATGTTTCCAATGTTTTTAGATTTCACCGCCAATATTATTTTCTATGGTTTCACACATGCACTATACATCTGCTCGACTAGTTTTTCCTCTTCAACCTCTAATCTACCGGCATATGCATGCGCTTCCAAATGTATTCTATCATGGCTGTGCACCCCACAAATAACCTAAAGTTTTTATTCTTCAGCATTTGCTTCCTTTTGTCTCTTAAGAGAAAATAAACATCCACAACGTTTTGAGGTTGAACTACGGAGTCACTTCTTCACCCAGCCCTTTTTGTTTTGATTCTCTTGATAGTGACCACTTCTGTCACAACCTAAAAATACACGAGGTTTTAGCCGCCCAACAACCTTATCTGATGTTATATTTAATGCCACCTCACCTCACCCCACCCGGTTCTCACATTGAACCCGGTTCAATATGAATGAGCTTAGGTTATGATTGCCTATAAATAGGTATCCCTAGGTTTAGGTTTTAAAATAATCAGATTTCAATCTTGTCCATATTCATCATTACCGGATTCCCGATCTGAGCGGAAGAACGAAGGCGGCGGGACCTTTAGCGATCGATCCAGCGCGCGACTTCGGCGATTCTTCCGGCGTCCATCTCCGGCGACTGCAAGGATCGCGCACACGCCGCCCTTCTCCGGCCATCTCAAAGCAGCGGCGATGGCCGGCTGCGTGGAGAAGAAGAAGGAGGGCAACATAGGTTGCGCGGAGACTTCTCTCCGGCGACATCTGGCGGCGATCTTGAGGCGCATACGAGGAGGAAGCGACTCCGGCGACATAAGGCTATTGACTCCGGCGACAGCAGCGGCGGTGGATCTTGCGGATCTTGATCCGGCAAGTTGGAGGTCGTGGAGTTCCAGGCGGCGACAGCGGCGGGACAGCGACGGGACAGCGGCGATAGCGACGGGACAATGGCAACAGCTGCGGGACAGTGACGGTGCGACATTTCTGCAACAGATCCGCTATCGGATTGGCGATAGCGAGGGCGACAGCTTCGGCATCACCCCTGCGACAGCAAACTTCGAAGAAGGTCCATTTCTAGTTTTCTTGTTTTTATTCAGGTAATTTTTCTGGGTTTTCCGATCCATCGTGATCGTGAAAAGTGTAATAATTGTAAACTCCATTTTGTCATAGTGAATTGTGTGTGCCGCGCTCTCCCCGTGGATGTAGGAGCTTAACTCCGAACCACGTATATCCGTTGTCGTCTGTGCTGTGTTTGCTTGGCGTTATATTGTTTGGAATCTTGCATTTTATATTTCGCGCGCTATTAATTGTTCACGCTAATTCCATTGCGTGACCCGCGGCGAGCTTCATAGTCGCGGGTCGATACTCCGATTGCACAACAATTGGTATCAGAACTAGGTTCCGTTCTTTCGGACCCCGGTGAGCAATAAATATGGCGGCGAAATTTGAGATTCCAAAATATGACGGCAAGATCGACTTTGGTCTGTGGCAAAACTGGATCAAAATCGTGCTCGTACAACAAGGTCTTCATAAGGCGCTCCTTGGAAAGGAGAAGGCCGCGTTGAAGAAAGACGACGACTGGGATGAGCTTGACCTCAAGGCCATCAGCACGATACAGCTGTGTCTGGCCGACGAGGTTATGTACAACGTTGTTGATGCCGAGACTACGGCCGATCTATGGAAAAAATTGGAGGAGCTTTACATGTCAAAATCTCTCACCAACAAGTTGTATGTTAAAAAACAGCTATACAGCTTGAGGATGATGGAGAGCACTCCCTTTCTTGATCATATAAATGCTTTTAAAAAGGTATTTCTCAACTGCGTAGCATGGACGTGAAGGTCGAGGAAGAAGATTAGGCTCTTCTCCTTTTATCCTCACTCCCCAGGCCATTTGATCATTTGGTCACCACCATACTTTATGGGAAGGATACCCTAAAGATGGAAGAGGTGGTGACGACCCTGCTCTCTAACAAAAAGAGGAGCAAATCCGGATCAAAGGCTAGTGAGGGTCTATTCGTAAAGACTAGTGAGAAACCCCCGGGAGATCGAGGGATAGAGGTAAGAAGGATAGTCGGTCTAGGTCGAAGTCTAGGAGTAAGGACAACAAGTGTCACTATTGCAAAGAAGAGGGACATTGGAAGAAGAATTGCCCAAAGAGAAAGCAGAAAGGGAAAGATCGAGCGCCACATCAGGCGGCAGTTGCCTCAGATGAGATTGAGGGTGACGTTTTAAACGTCACATAGAGTCACGGCACCACCAATGAGTGGATCATGGACACATGATGTTCATACCACCTGTGCCCGTGGAGAGAGTGGTTTACCACTTTTAGGGAGTGCGATGGTGGTCGTGTATTGATGGGGAACGACTCTGAGTGCAGGACGGTGGGGATCGATGGTGTCCGGATTAGGATGTTCGAGGGAACTATTAGGACACTCACCGACGTGAGATACGTGCCTAACCTGAGGAAGAGTCTGATCTCCTTGGGTACTCTTGAGGCAGCAGGTTGCTCCTACACCGGTGATAGTGGATTTTTGAAGGTTAGGAAAAGTGCGCTAGTAGTGATGAAGGGAGAGAGATCGGGTACTCTATATAGGCTCATAGGCACTACGATTGCTGGAGAAACAACGGTCTCCACTACTTCCGATGAGGACACCTCTTTGCTGTGGCATGCCAAACTTGGCCACATGAGCGAGAGAGGCCTCTTAGAGCTGCACAAGAAGGGACTCCTAAAAGGAGTCAAGACATGCAAGTTGGAGTTTTGCGAGACATGCGTGCTTGGGAAGCAGCATAGGGTGAAGTTCATGACTTCGAGTAGACGTAGTGAGGGAGTTCTTGAGTATATACACTCGGACGTGTGGGGGCCAGCCCCAGTGCCGTCCCTTGGTGGCGCTAGGTATTTCGTGACCTTCATTGCCGATTACTCTAGGAAGGTCTGGACTTATTTTCTAAAACACAAATCCGAGGTGTTTGAAAAGTTCAAGATCTGGAAGGCTAGAGTTGAGACGCAGACCGGGAAGAAGGTCATGTATTTGAGATCGGATAACGGGGGTGAGTTTACCTCAGCAGAGTTCCATGCTTATTGCCATGAGGAGGGCATCACTCGCCATCTTACTATTCCCGGTACCCCGCAGCAGAATGGCGTCGCTGAGAGGATGAACAGGACGTTATTAGAGAGAGCGCGGTGCATGCGTTTATTTGCGGACCTGCCAAAGCCCTTCTAGGTCGAGGCGGTCAATATGGCATGTTATCTGGTGAATCGATCCCCGTCGATATCACTTGATCTGAAGTGTCCACAGGAGGTTTGGTCAGGTACACCCGTCTCGTACTCTGACATACACATATTTGGATGTCCTGTGTACATCTTGACGCAGGATTCTGAAAGGACGAAGCTTGATGCTTAGTCCAAACGATGTGTCTATCTGGGTTTTAAGGACGGTACGAAAGGATTCAAGATCTGGAATCCCAATACAAAGAAAACTGAGATTAGGCGCGATGTTGTGTTTGACGAGGCTTCTATGTTAAAGAAGTCTCAGATTCAAGCAAATGAGGTGGAGAAGACTCCTAGCCCACCAGTGGAGGTGGAGCTCGAGAGTAGCAGTGTAAGACCCTCTTTTTTTTTCTTTTAAACCGGGTCTTACCGCCTAGAACCGCTGTCTTGCGGTGAGGCCAATGCGCCAAATGGTCATCACCACAACACGCCGATCCTGCCGGCTAATCAACATCATCCAGGCCAACCACAATTCATAGTAATAGAAGCAAATAGAAGCACAAGTCCACAAATCACATTAAATATATAAATTACAAGTTTACAATGTCCACGATGAGAATTAAAGTAAAAGAGAACTAAACGAAAAGGGCTTATGCCCAGTACATGTTTAAGTATAGTGCTACAACACTCTCTCTCTACATTTATGCGGAAGCCATCAATTCTGCCTTCAAACATCTGTAGCTGCTGCTGCGATGACGTGTAGGGGTTGACGTGCTCCATCCCATCTCCTTATCGTGTCTCCTAAACGGGGTCCTGCTGCTCCGGTACATCATCCCTAAAATGATAAGGTCCACTGACCGTCAGTCTATAAGACTCAGCATATTCCTCACCGCCTCCACCCGCGACTCCTAGGCACCGTGCGGGAGGAGGAAGCGGAGGTCATCAAGGGGTAAATCAAGAAGCAGGTGACAAGTGGTAAAACTATCAATGTATATAATTACAGAACATTAAATGGTAACGAATCTACACTGGCAGAGTAAAGTATGACAACAATATGTACAAGACAGTGCACTATAAGAAGCAAGTATAATAGACAAGAGCAGCTATAAAAGTAACCTTAACTTATATGCACACACAGAGGCACATAAGCTAAGGGATCTGGCAAGCAATAAGCTCATCGTATAAAAGAGCCCACACGGATTTATACGATGAGGTCTCTGTTTATTCAATGTGTCAAAGGCAATGTAGTATAAGAAGCAAATAAAAACGAGCATCTACGAAAGTAACCTTAACTTATATGCACACACGAGGGCACATAAGCTAAGGGATCTGGAAGGTATAAACTCATCATATAAAAGAGCCCACACTGATTTATACGATGAGGTCTCTGTTTATGCAGAAATGTTATGCTATGTTATGCAATGCAATGATGCAATGTTAGTATTATTATTTCATACACATGCAACTCACCCACACGACTCTGTACGTACAGACCTTTAGTTCCCACTTTTCGGAGGTAGTTAACCTCTCGGGCACCTCCCGTCGTGGTCAAACGGTGGCAGAGGAGCGGGCGTCTCCTCACCTAGGTGGGTAAGTCACACTACCAGACCTAGGCCCAAACGTACGCTGTAATACCGGTACCCGGTACTCACGATCTCCTGCGTACTAAACTGAATTGGCCAGGCAGGGTTTAGGGGATTCGTTCCGTCGGACGCGCAGTAAACAACCTGGCCCCAATAAAACCACTAGCACTGCCGAGTCAAGGAACTGCTGTCGGTGTGACGACTAAAACAGAACCGAAGACCCACCACAACTTACACACAAGTAACATGTATTAGTTATTTACTACTGAGCCTCCAGCTCACATATTTGCATCAACATTTAAAAGGTAGAGCCTACCTGAAAGACTTAAATTAAGGGTAGCTAATCACCTAGAGGGGGGGAGGGGTGAATAGGTTATTAAACTTTATTGCAGTTCTTGAATATAACCTAGATAAATCTGATCAGAGCTTTCAAGAAAAATAACACCACAGAAAAGAACACACAGATTTTTATAGTGGTTCCCCTTATCTTGGGTAATCCACTTTCCCCCTTCTACCCTTCTAGCAGTGTACTAGATAGGGTTTATAACTCCTCCAGATCTCAGACCACAAACAGGTCTTACAGCTCAGATCGCCAAAGGATCTTACAATCTCAGATCACACAGATCCTACCTCAGCCTTTATAACTAGGCTTACAACTCAGATTCACCCCTGAATCCTACAACTCAGATCACACCTGATCTTACTACTCAGATCCTTGACAGATCCTACACTCAGATCTGACAACTCAGATCATACAGAAATTTAGAAAGAAAGTAACAAATACTTAGACTCAGGTTTGCAATTGTTGAGCCTTCTTGATCTGCCTGAATGATCAGACAGAAACCTTCAATAGAACAGCAGCAACAAATGATCTTCTTGATTCGACAGGCTGTGATGACTGTTCTTCTTCTTAGGAAGACAGATTCTTCCTTCTTGACCTCCTCCTTTCAGAAAAAGATATCAGCACCAGATTGCTGAATGAATTCTTCAAATCAGATTGGTTCTGAAAGGGAAGACGACTTCTCAGAAATCTTTCTCAAACTCTTACTCGAAAACGATAATGGCTTTTAAAACTTTTCTTCACTGCTTTAATACTTAGCTACATAACCGATAGGTCATGCCTTCTATTTATATCCCGCCATCTGCAATTACAGTTACGATCCTCCACGTCAGCATGACGTTATGTTTTCAACGGTCTTTATCATAAACAAAAGCTCAGCCAGCTGTAGAAGAAATTCCTCAGTTCAGACTATCTGTAGAAGAGGCGTTGAGCGCTTACTGTCTTTGTCAACACTTTCTCAATTAGACGTCGAGCAATATTTAAACACTCGACGCATACTCCTTAGACTGAAGCTCTCGACTCCTCCTTCTCAGGCGTTGAGTAATCATCACTCAGTCGACGCCTTTTAACTCTGTCTTCATATCTCTACACTTCTGGATGGCGCTGGGCTGATAAGACTTAAGTCAACACTTCTCATTCCAAGGCGTCGAGCAATATAACTTGGCTCGACGCTTTCTAACTTGAACTCAGAACTTCTAGTTGGCGCTGAGCTGATAAGAGTTAAGTCAACACTTCTCATTCCAAGGCGTCGAGCAATATAACTTGGCTCGACGCTTTCTAACTTGAATGAATTCCATGAACATTTTGCCTGACCTGATCTCCTGCACATTGATTCTAGAGAGTATATCAAATACATTCTGAGATATATCTTTGACTTAGAAATGGACTTCTCCAAATCTAGGACATTGTGAGCAATGATCCCAACAATCTCCCCCTATTTGAAGAAGTCATAACCTCAGTCAATGATATATCTCTCTTTTAAAAAAAAACAATGTGTACAAATTTCTATATAGATAATCAAAAGAAGGAGTATCATACTATATAGAATCAAATTATCAACACATTCTATCCACAGACATTCTCTCAGACATAACATCTCATATAAGCATAAAAACATAAGCAATTCAGAATAAGATATGTCATGAAGAGAACCATAATCACATCACAGGCATATATATATATATGTAATCATGAAAAATAGATCACACCAGAAATTCACCAGGATTGTTCAAAAGTATATTAATTACATTCATCAGAAAGAGAAAGTAAAGATTAAAGTTCTAAGAATGCCCAGGATCCTTGAATTCAATTCCTCTTTTGGCTCTTTTGGCGAGTGCTGCAGCAACTTCCTTTCTCCTTTCGAAATAACCAAATGGCTTTGGGAAGTACCTGATTGGCTCCATTTCTCCTGCCTGGACTTTCCCAGCCATTTTGCCAGCCTTGAATTTGATCTTTAGATCTTCTTGAGCCCTATGCTTTAACCACTCAGCTTCAGAATACCACTTTGCTCGTTGATCTGGATTATTTTTCACAACTTCCCATGCTGATAGAATCAATTCTCTGGAAGATGGAGACCAACGTTCAAAATCAGCTCTTGATTGAACCTCTTCTCTGTACTTTCTTTTGCTTGATTCTTCTTGCTCACTAGTAAAATGTTCTCTTGTACCTTTATCCTGAGGACTATACATTTGAGCAATCTTCTTTGAACCTCAGTAAGAGAGATTGGCCCTGTCCCAGAGACTTGATCATTCCCATAGTCTATGGTAGGATATCCAAGAGTTTCTCTTATAGAGTTTGAGGTCCACATAGCATGTTCAGAACTAGCTTGAATCATTGACCTCTCCCCCTTTAGGACTTCTTCAACAATATGATCTCTTATAATATTTTTCTGAAATCTGACTTGACCTTCCAAATGAAGAACTCCACTGTCAATGTTTTTCTTTACTTTAAGAAGATGATCATCTAAAGTGTCTACATGCATCTTTACTTGGTCTTTTAAAACTGTGGAGCTCTCATCAATTTTAGCCAAAATATCAGCATTATGCTGTTGTAATCTTGCTTCAATCTTATTTGTTCCTGTGAGAATTTGTGCTACTTGTTCTTTATACAAAACTTGCATGTTGCTACTCAGTATTCCTTGGTTTGTCTGAACATCATCCACTGTCTTAGTAATTCCGACTTGTGATTCTTTAATAGTCTTGGATGCTTCTTTGATGGCATCAAGCTGTCAGTTGAATAATCGACTGAAGCACCAGCTCTCTTAAAGAACTTTACCATCTCCTTCCTTAAAGCAGACATCTGATGATTGACTTCAAATCTAACCAACTTCATTTGAAAATCCACTTCCTTTTTCATTTTATCATTATTTTCCTCAATATATTGTTCTAACATTCTCCTTTGATTATTCAGTAACACCTCCAGCTGAGGTAGAATAGGACTAAGGTCCACATGGATTTCCCTTTCCATGTCAACACCTTTGCTACTTTCTTCCCTGAGAAAAGAATCATTTCTTTGGCTCATATGAGAGCTAGAGGATTCTTTCTTAATAACTTTCTCAGCAGATTTCTTTGTTGCTTCAGGCTCTGCTTCCACCTCCATTGCCTCAATGACAGAATTTACTTTATCAGGGATCTTAGCCTGAGACTCCCCCTCAATTTCTGCGATGATCAAATCAATTTTATCCTGAGCAGGGAACTCATCCTGAGACTCCCCCTCAATTGCTGCTTTGCTTAGTTCGGAATCGTGCTGAACAGGAATCTCATCTTGAGTCTCTTTTTCATTTGGCAGAACCCCTTCAGATCTAGCTGGGGATATATGAAGACTTCCTCTTTCTTCTTCCCCTTTTTCATTTGCATCCTTAGAAGTATCAGGAGAACTATCCCTTGCATTGTTCTTTTCTACATCTTCAGATGTTGTAAGATTTGGATCATGAATTGGAGAAGATGTAGATTTTCTCTTGGAGGAGGATGTACTAGAAGAACTTGAAGAAACCTTAGTCTTCTTTTGCTTCTTTGCTTTCTTCTGCTTGGGAGAAGAATCTGCTGGAAGAGGGTTAGATAAGATTCTGTCCCATCTCTCTATCATTCTCATATCCATTTTCTTCATATGATTTATCTTTGATCCAAGTTTATTATTCAAAATGTCAGGGGACACTTTTACTAAATACAGAGACAGTATCCTACCCATGTTGGGTACCTGGATACACTCAACTATTCTGTCAAACACAACTCTTCCCCAATCTGTTCTTAGAGAATGAATGATCCTTGTCAGAAGAATAAACATTTTTCTGGATATTTTGTCATGCGATCCAGTCTTGCATAACAATCCCTTTCCTATCACATCTGTTATCAGTTTGCCTTTCGGATTCATTCCTTTTCTTAGAATACTTCCAGGGATTTCTCTTGACGTGTCAATTCCGCACCAGATTTGTGCTAGTCTAATCTGCTCAGAGGACACCTCTTCCTCTTCTTCGTCCATTTTTAACCTAGGCAGTTTCAGTGCCTTAGTGAGTCTAGATGGAGTTATCTTAATCTTCTTGCCATTCACACTAGTCTTAATCTTTGAATTTACGGAGTCAATTACTATGTTAGAATATAGCTCTAATACCTCTCGTTTCCAAATGAGAGTTGATTCAGACAATACGAGCTCCAGTCCTGCATTGTAGATTAACTCGATTGTTGATTTGATCTCCACAGAAGCTGATTGGAATCCATTTCGAACAAGCTCACTTCCTTCATAAAGATACTCACTGCTTTTGGGAGGCATTGTTTTTGATGATTGAGGAGAGAAGGAATTGATGAAGAGATTTTCTAGGGCAGCTAATTTCGAACTTAGAGAACTACAGCATATACGCTAACGAAGTGACTTCCTTATTTATAGGAGTTCTAATTCAAGAAGATGAGAAGCCGCGGACTGAACTTGTTTGACAAGATTGATCTAATGGTTCAATTTTACCCTGTCGAGACGGCCTAGCTATGTTCGCATAGGCGTTGAGATCGCTTGACGTCATGTATCTTCAGTCGACGCCATGTGTCTTCTCGACGCCAAATATCTTCTCAACGCTAAATAATTTCTCTCGACGCCAAGAATAGTCTGTCGACGCCAGAAGGCTTCTCCACTCACCTTATATGGCTTAATCAATATTTTCATTTATTTAATTCAAAATAACTTTAATCCATTTTTAACATACCTAATTCAATTTTAAAATTATTGAATTTGGTTTCATCCAAGGGTTTAGTAAATATGTCAGCAACTTGTTTGTCAGTGGGAACATATTCAATTGAGATGTCTCCATTTTCTACATGTTCTCTAATGAAATTGTTGAAACCAGCAACTGGTCTCTTGAGTTCGGACCCACTGGGGGTGTAGCCGATGCTTATTTCTCCCTCACTAGACTCTCCTGACGGTGGATGCTGGAAACGGAATAGACCTAAGGCTGAAGCGAGGAGGTCCCGCCACTCACCCGGAAGATCTTAGAGAGCTTCCCCTCCCGAACCAAAGCTCAACCGGGCACCTTGGAGGGCACTGGCTGCCAACCAAAACTAGCCTAGAGGAGAGGATTCTCTAAAATCGGATCTCCTCCAAGGTGCCCTTAAGGGTCTATTTATAGTTTTCCTAGGCTGGTCTGCAAATAGCATGAATCCGCCTTTTAATTTTACTAACTGCACCCCAAATTGGTCTGCTGATAGCCTAACTTCGCTGTTCCGAAGGGCTATTTGCAGCCCACCGGGGTATCATGGTCATTTCCTCCTCAAAGCCTTCTGGGGCGAGTGGTCCGTGAGGGAACCACTCGCCGAGTTCCCGCTTGACAGGGCGAATGCTCGAGCCCCCCCTGAGCGAATGGTCCGTGGAGGCACCACTCGCCGGGCTCCCTTTCGCCTGCAGCCTACCCCACTAATCTGAGGACCCTTTCTCCTCTCTTGGTATGGGCGAATGGTCTGGCCGACCCCTGTCCTATCAACTGACTCGAGGGACCCACTCGCCAAATACGGGTTGTACACAATCCCCGCTCTTTGCGAGTGGCTCGTCCACTCGGAAAGAACAGTCCAACCCCTTATTCGGTGAGTGCTTGTTGAGTGGACCCCGCAAGATTCTGTGGGTCCCATCGTTATCCTATATATATACATCCCGTGTCAGGTTTTTCTGGACCACTTCCACATTTCGGCTCAAGATTTCTTCTCTCTCTTGACCTTTTGCCACTTCCAATGTCTTCTCATAAGCCTTCCGCGAAACCCCTTTCGCAAGAGATGATCGAGCGCCTGGCCGCGGCCCAGGTTGCAACCGCCCCGAAAACTGCCAGATTCGCTCCCTGGCTGACATCTAAGCGAGACCCGAGCGTCCCGTACGTCTCGCGGCGAGCCAAGACGATTCGGCTGAATCGTCAGAAAGGCGAGACCGTGTCCGAATCTCCGGCGCGTACTCCTGTTGACCTCGGGACCCAGGTATGGGAATTCCTCCCGCCTTACCTTTTAGTTCGGACCCTTATTCCAAAGTTGCTTTGACCACTCGCAGGGGACCTCGGTGCCAGAGGACGACCACGCGGTCGTCTTGAATAGTGTCGCGGCGCCACCCCCCGAGTCTGAGGGGCCTCCTCCAGATCTGGACCTGGCCCCTCCCCCTAACCCGGACCTGGCTCCTCCCCCTCCTCCGGGCGAGACCGTGCTTCAGTCCAGTAAGTTTTGGAATCCTTCCGATTTACCTTTGAGACGGCTCGTTTCTGACCCCCAACTTTTTGCAGCCCTCAACCCAGACGTCTCGCTACGGGATATTATTCTTCCACCTTCCCCAACCCAGCGGAACCTTTCTGTTACAGCGAATGAGCAGAGGGTCCACCCCGGGCGGGAGCCGGGTCAGCACCTCCGTGCTGAAGATAACGCGAATCCCCCGACGGATGATCAGGCTCCTCCTCCCCCGCCTTTCCGCCCCGGAAAAGGGAAGGTTTTCCCCCCTTTCGCCGGTTTGCCCGAAGTACACCCCCATACTTCTCGCCCCTCAGGCAACAGGGTACCTGCCCCAGGTGAGGCCTCTATCTTGTCCTTGCCGCATTCGCTAACTTCATCGTATTGATCCTTTTATAATCTTGTAGGGTATCGGGAGGTCTCCCCCCCTGAGTCCTACTATGAGGGGGAAGACGGGGTGCTCTCGCCCCTTCCCTCCCCAGGTGATCTCGCTGACTTCTTGGGTGACTCATCTGACCACGTGACCCTGAAGGAGCGAATCACGGAGATCTTTGGGAAGCTTATACACCTCCAGCGAAATGCTGCCGGTCAGGTGGATGAGGAGAAGCTGGAGATCAAGCGCGAGCTGAAGGAACTCCGAAGGGACTACTCGCGGCTTCTCGCGACAGTGGAGCGACTGGGGGGCGAAGGTGGGGAGCTGTCGCCTGAAAGGCACGCGGCGAGAGCCCGGGACCAGCTCCAACTGGCTTCGCACGAGATCACCAACATGATGACCTACTATCGTCAGCGAATGCCCCCAGAAGCCGGGTCGCGAAAGCGAGGTCGATGGGTTTGGGTGGAGTACTGACTCAGATGCCATAATCTCTTTCTTTTCCTACCCGCCTCGCCGCGAGTGTCGAACATTAACACTTGTCTGTAATAACTTTGTATATTATGATTCTGAGAATGCTCTATTTATCGCTATTTACTTTCCTCAGCCTATCTGATTGTCGCCGAATGATATGCTTTGCGAATGCTTACCTGACCATTTTTGCTTCTTTCATAACCTGCCTTGGTACTGCCGAATGATATGCTTTGCGAATGCTTACCTAACCCTTTTCGCAAAGCCGTTGAGCGAATAGTTATAGGTCACTCGTCATTAATGGGCGAGAGAGACTTGGACCGGGTTTCGAGGCGCCGGACTGCCGCAGATTGCTATCCGCACCCCCCGTTGCCTCGAAAGCCCAAACGCCGTTTAATGCCTCTATAAATAGGCCCTTCAACTACCGTAATAAATACATCACCATTCGCTCCCTCTCTTTCCTTGCTCCTAGCATTCGCACCTCTCCCTTCTTTGCTGCTCCTTTCCTTTCCCTCATTCGCGAGATGGGTGCCGATGCCGAAGGAAGGGGCAAGTGTGCCAGAGCATTCGTCAATCATGTGTTCGATTCCTGCGACCTCTCCGAAGAGGCCTACTTGACGGCGGTTGCTGACTACGTCCCCGGGGGGGGTTCGAGGGGCGAAAGCCCAGGCCTGAAGAGCGCCTGAACTCTATCTCGCCTTGTGCTCTCGCGATCCCGCTAGAGCACTTCGAGGTGGGCTTTCGCCTCCCCATCTGGCCGGAGTTGCGCCAGACTTTCAGGTACTATGGGGTCGTGCCCGCCCAGCTCAACCCCAACTCCATAGCCATGCTGGTCGGGTACGCGAGCTACTTGCGAGAAGAAGGGATCGAGTTCTCGCTGCCTGTCTTCCGCAAACTCTACACCTTCCGCTGCACCGGCGGCATCTCCTTCTTCTCGGGTTTAAGCCCTCTCAAACACTACGGGCTCCCGAACAAGAACCACGAATGGGTTCGCCGCTTCATCTTCGTCAGCGGGAGCCTAGGTAACACCCTTCTCGCCCCGGTGCAGGAGGAGGAGTCGACCTTCCGCCCCCCGACCCTAGGGGGGCATGAGGCGAAACTCCATCAATACATTCTTCAGTACGGGATGGACCTTGTCTATCTCCGGCGAAACGTCAACACGCTCCCGTTCATTCCGCAGGGCGAGGGTAAGATTCCAAGACTTTTGAATTCATTTTGGTTGTGATTCTTACTCCATTCGCCTAAACCACTCGCAATATCATGCAGGTGTGCGTAATCTTCCCGTTCATCCGCCTCGCCCTCCTGGGTTTTGCCTACCTCTCGCGCAAGCCGCCGCGGATGCTTGCCGGGAGGAGCCGTCCTCTTCCAAACCTAGTAGCCGGAAGCGAAAGTCGGCGAAGGCTTCTTCCCCTCCTCCTTCGAAGTCGCCCTGTCCTCCCGCGGCGAAGGGCAAGGGGGTTCTGGGCGAATCCTCTGGGGCGGGTGCTCCACCCTCAACCCTGGGGACCGACGCGCCTGGCGCGAATGCTCCTCCGGACAAATTGGCGCTGCCGCCGCCTCCGTTGCCCCGGGACCATCGTAACTTTGCGAACGGCGAGAGGTACGTGGACCCTTCCGGGGCTCCTTTGCTGAAGTGGGACAGGAACGCGAACAGGGTTTCGCTATCCACTCTCCATCCCTCTTGGGTGGAGACCAACATTGCTAGCGGCGAGGCCTATGCCCTGGCGTATGCCCTTTATGGCCGGGAGGACGCCGAGGTCTTCGATTTGGAGAAGACTCAGGTTCTCGCCCACGAAGCCGCCCGGGCTATGCTGCGCGCTCTCGAGCTCTCGCATATGTCCTCTCGCCGAAGCCTTGAGGTCTCGCGGAACCTGGCCAAGGTCGAGGAGACCAGGGCTCTTCTATCCCAGGAGGTGAGTGATCTCAGGGAAAGACTGAAGACCGCGGAAGCTCTTCTCGCCAACCGCCCGGTTGTAGAGGTACATTTACTTTTACTCCCGCGAATGGTTATCACTGACCGTCCCATATTCCTCTCATCATGATCACTTTATTTTTTCAGAATGCTACAAGTGCTGGGATGCTCCGAGCGCGGGTGGCCGACCTCGAGGAGAAAGTCCGTCTCGCCCAGGCCGAGACCCAGCTACTGCGAGAAGCTGGAATGACAGCACTCGCCCCGGGTGATGGGGGGCACTTTTACCCCCATCACGAGCTGGAGCAACTGCTTCAGGAGAATGCGCAACGCGCCGTCAAGCACTCGTTGCAGGTGCTGCGGCGGGCTGGGTATTTGAAGCCGGAGGCCGAATGCCTCACCACTCGCCAAGTAGTCCCGGAGCTTTACATTCCGATTCCTTTCCCGGAGGACGACGGCGTCGCGCCGCGAGAAGATGCCCCCGACCAGGATGAGAGCGAAGATTCTTCGGAGGAGTCTGGTGACCCTTGAGGGGGGCCCTCTGTATTTCCCCCCCTTTTTTTCTGTTTTTACCTTTTCTTTTTTCTGATGTAACCATGAATTGGGCGAATGCCCCTAAAAGATATATCTATGGTTTACAATTTTTGTGCTATCTCAATTTCTGCGTAATCTCAGTTTTTATGTTATCTCAAACTTTATTATCATTCGCTGCAACGTCTCGCTAGGCTTACCAGGACGTTAGGTCGTAGAGTAACCGCCCCGGCCACCCAGCGAGTGTTCGAAGATGACTTAGGTGTGTTGCCCCTCTTCGACTTCCCGCTACCCGAAACACTCGCGTACCCTCACCATTCGCTCGGACTGGGATTTCGCCCGGGCAGTCAGGAAGAGAGGTAGGATTATCATTCGCTTGGGTGGTCCCTGCGAATGCTCCTGGATCCACCTTAGAGAATTTGGATCCTGCTACCAAGTGGACCCTCCAACCTGCCAGCTGGATGAGAGCCCGGACAGCGGGTCTGCTCGGGGCCATTTTCTCATCACCTTGGACCCTGCCACCGAGTGAGCCTTCGGACCTGCCGGCTAGATGAGAGCCTGGACAGCGGGTCTGCTCGGGGCCAACCTCTGGAACATAGAACCTGCCACCGAGTGAGCCTTCGGACCTGCCAGCTAGATGAGAGCCTGGACAGCGGGTCTGCTCGGGGCCAACCTCTGGAACATAGAACCTGCCACCGAGTGAGCCTTCGGACCTGCCAGCTAGATGAGAGCCTGGACAGCGGGTCTGCTCGGGGCCAACCTCTGGAACATGGAACCTGCCACCGAGTGAGCCTTCGGACCTGCCAGCTAGATGAGAGCCTGGACAGCGGGTCTGCTCGGGGCCAACCTCTGGAACATGGAACCTGCCACCGAGTGAGCCTTCGGACCTGCCAGCTAGATGAGAGCCTGGACAGCGGGTCTGCTCGGGGCCAACCTCTGGAACATGGAACCTGCCACCGAGTGAGCCTTCGGACCTGCCAGCTAGATGAGAGCCTGGACAGCGGGTCTGCTCGGGGCCAACCTCTGGAACATGGAACCTGCCACCGAGTGAGCCTTCGGACCTGCCAGCTAGATGAGAGCCTGGACAGCGGGTCTGCTCGGGGCCAACCTCTGGAACATGGAACCTGCCACCGAGTGAGCCTTCGGACCTGCCAGCTAGATGAGAGCCTGGACAGCGGGTCTGCTCGGGGCCAACCTCTGGAACATGGAACCTGCCACCGAGTGAGCCTTCGGACCTGCCAGCTAGATGAGAGCCTGGACAGCGGGTCTGCTCGGGGCCAACCTCTGAAACATGGAACCTGCCACCGAGTGAGCCTTCGGACCTGCCAGCTAGATGAGAGCCTGGACAGCGGGTCTGCTCGGGGCCAACCTCTGGAACATGGAACCTGCCACCGAGTGAGCCTTCGGACCTGCCAGCTAGATGAGAGCCTGGACAGCGGGTCTGCTCGGGGCCAACCTCTGGAACATGGAACCTGCCACCGAGTGAGCCTTCGGACCTGCCAGCTAGATGAGAGCCTGGACAGCGGGTCTGCTCGGGGCCAACCTCTGGAACATGGAACCTGCCACCGAGTGAGCCTTCGGACCTGCCAGCTAGATGAGAGCCTGGACAGCGGGTCTGCTCGGGGCCAACCTCTTGAGCATCCAGGGTCTCCCCTGCGAGCTGCAGCATCATTTTCATTCACATAGTTTAGACAAAATGCTTTTATTCAAAAAACATCATTATTACATGGTACTAAGGATAAAAGCGTTTAAGGTCGTCGCCACTCCATGTGTGGCTGAGGAGCTGGCCCTCCGCATTCTGAAGGCGATACCCCCCAGACTTTAGTGCTTCTTCCACGACATAGGGGCCTTCCCAGTTGGGGTTAAGCTTTCCCACCGCGGCGGATCTCCCAGCCGCGTCGACCTTCTTGAGTACTAGATCCCCCTTCTCGAACTGTTTGATCCTGACGTGCCTGTCAAAATACTTGGCCATCCGCCGCTTGACCTCCTCTTGATGGATGGCTGCTCGATCCCGAGCTTCTTCGATGAGGTCGAGGGAGAGCCGCAACTCCTCCTCGTTCTCGGCTCTCCAATCTTCCTCTCCATTTGCGGCGACCGTGACCCGTGGTGTTGTAATTTCGAACTCTATGGGGATGACCGCCTCGCAGCCGTGAGAGAGCTTGAAAGGGGTCTCCCCCGTGGCGGTGTTGGGGGTGGTTCTTAAAGCCGATAGGACCGAGGGGAGTTGTTCCACCCAATTGCCTTTGAGATTTTCCACCTTTTTCTTGAGCAAGTTCACGATGACTTTGTTCGCTGCCTCTACCTGCCCGTTGCTCCTGGGATGGTGGACAGACGCAAACCTAAGGTCTATCCCCAGCTGGCCACAGAAGCTGATGAATTCCTCGCTTGCGAACTGCGGTCCATTATCCGTGACTATGGCCTGCGGAAGCCCATGTCGACAAATGATTTCCCCCCATACGAAGTTGCGGATTACCTGGGAGGTGACCTTAGCCAACGCCTTGACCTCCAGCCACTTTGTGAAGTAGTCAATCATGACTAGGAGAAACCTCCTCTGCCCGCTGGCCTGGGGAAGGGTCCTACCAGATCCATTCCCCATATGGCGAATGGCCAGGGCGCCGTGATACTCTTCAGCCTCTGAGCTGGCACGAGCTGAAGCGGGGCGAACATTTGACACTTCTGGCATCTCTTTGCGAAGGCTGCTGCGTCTTTGCTTAGGGTTGGCCAGAAGTACCCCTGCCTCACGATTTTTGCCTCCAACATCCTGCTCCCCGAGTGGCTGCCGCACTCGCCGGAGTGGACTTCCTCCAAGATCCTTGGGACCTCTTCCTCCGAGATGCATCGGGCCAGGAGGCCCGTGAGGGTCTTCCGATACAAGTCACCCTCATGGAGCACATAGTAGGCAGACTTATACCGGAAGCGCCTCTGGTCCGGAACTTCTTTCGGAAATTTTCCCGTTGCAAGGAAGGTGACGAAAGGATCCTTCCAGGAGGGCCGTTGTTCTACTTCCATGAGCTCTCCTTCTTCAATCGAAGGACGGAATAGGTCCGTCAGGGTCCCTCCGGCTCGAGGACCAGATTTTGCCAACCGATCTGTAGGAGTGCTCTCCTCTTGTGGGACATGCTGAATGGAGAAAGTTTTGAACGTCCCCACGAGACCTTTGACTTTTGCTAAATACTTCACGAGCACAGGTTCCCTTGTTTCGAACTCTCCCCTTATCTGAGAAGCTATTATCATGGAATCCGTGAGGACCTCCACGTCATGGACCCCGAGCTCCCGGGCCAACCGCAGGCCGGCGATTACAGCCTCATACTCTGCCTGGTTGTTGGTGATTGGAAAGTGTATCACTAGCGTCTGCTCTATCTTTGCTCCGTGGGGACTCTCCAGCACTACCCCTCCTCCAAGAGAATTCTTGCCCGAAGCTCCGTCCACCAGCAGCTTCCATGGAATGTGACGAGGGGCTCCGTCTTCCTTCATCTCGGCCACGAAATCTGTCATGAAATCAGCTACCACCTGCGCCTTCATAGATAATCGGGGGACAAAGGTAATGTCGAATTCACTTAGCTCGATCGACCATTTTGCGAGTCTTCCCGAGTGCTCCACTCCTTCGAAGATCTGGCGGAGTGGATGGTCCGTCACTACTTGGATTGAATGGGCCTGGAAGTATGGCCTGAGCTTCCTGGCTGCGATGACCAGGGCAAAGGCCAACTTTTCTAAAATTGGGTACCTGAGCTCCGCTTCCCTCAGGACCCTGCTTACGTAGTAGACTGATAGCTGCTTCTTTCTTTCCTCTCGAACCAGGACGGAGCTTACGACCTCCGCCCCGACCGCGAGATATAAATGTAGAACCTCCCCCTCTTTGGGACTTTGCAGTAGCGGAGCCTTGGTGAGTTGGCTCTTCAAGGCCTGAAAGGCTTCCTCGCATTCTCTCGTCCATTCAAACTTCCGATTGCCTCTTAGCGCCTTAAAGAAGGGAGAGCATTTTTCCCCTGCCCGGGATAGAAACCTGTTCAGCCCGGCGAGTCTTCCGGTCAAGCGCTGAACTTCCTTGGCGTTCCGAGGCGACCCCAGCTCCATTATAGCCCTAACCTTGTCCGGGTTAGGTTCTACCCCCCCAGGGGGTGAGAAGGTGCCCGAGGAACTTCCCTTTGCTGGCCCCGAACACACACTTCAGGGGGTTCAGGCGCATCTTGTACTTGCGTAGGGTGGCGAAGGTCTCCTCGAGGTCCTGGATGTGAGAGCTCACGCACTTGCTTTTTATCATAAGGTCATCCACGTAGACCTCCAGGTTCCTTCCCCTTTGTTTCTTGAATACCCGATCCATCATCTTCTGGTAGGTTGCTCCTGCATTTTTCAGCCCGAAGGGCATCATCTTATAGCAGTAGCATCCCTCCCTGGTGATGAACGAGACATCTTTGACGTCTGGTGGGTGCATTCTTATTTGGTGATAACCTGAAAAAGCATCCAAAAAACTCATCACAGAAAAACCGACGGCTGAGTCAACCAGCGCGTCGATCCGAGGCAAGGGATAACAATCCTTAGGACAGGCCTTATTTAACAATGAAAAGTCCACACACATACGCCAGCGGCCATCGGCCTTTTTTACCATTACGACATTGGAGACCCAGCCTGGATACTGGATCTCCGTTACAAAACCTGCCTCGAGGAGTTTCGTCACCTCCTCGCGGATTGGTCCTTCGAGCTTGTCAGCTATAGCCCTTCTCTTCTGCCGGATGGGGCGGGCTTCTGGATCGAGGTTGAGACGATGGCAAGCCACGTCCGCCTCGATGCCCGGCATGTCCGCTGCGCTCCACGCGAAGATGTCCATGTTCTTTTGGATGCACTCCAGCATCCTTTTCTGGTCCTCCGGGCCGAGGCCCCCGCTAATCCGCACCTTCTCCACCCTTCCTGCCTGGGTGGTAACCTCCATCTCTATCACCTCTTCTGCCGGCTCGAGCCGGGCTGGCTCGTCCCACTGGCCCTTCGCTTCTCGCCCCTCCTCCCGGGCCTTTTCTCCTACAGCTCCTTCCGCCTTCATCGGCTCGACCTCCTGCTCCTCGCGAGCGACCTCCAACACCTCCTCTCGGGCATCGCCCTCTCCCCCTTCTTCTTCCTTCTCCTCTTCCTCTCCTGGCCCCTCCGGCCTCTCCATCTCTTCATCCATCTTTTCGGCATCCGCCATCCATGAGATGGTGTTGACGGCAGTTACGTAGCATTGCCTTGCCACCTTAGCATCTCCTCGGACGCGGATCTGGACTCCTCCACTATGAAGCTTTAAGCACTGATGGTACGATGAGGGCACGCACCGGAAGGCGCTGATGAGGGGTCGGCCGAAGATGGCGTTGTAGCTGCTCGGAGCGTCAACGATGACGAATCGACAGTTCCTGGGGACCCCTCCCAACGTTACTTGGAGACCTACGCCACCCTCGACCTCCTTCCGCTCTCCCGAGAAACCAAACAGTGGTCCGTCGGAGGCCTGCACTCTCTTCTTCTCTACCTCCATCGCGTCGAAAGCCTTTTTGAAGATCACATTCACCGAGCTCCCGTTGTCCACCAGGATCCGAGAGACCGTGAAGTTTTCTATTGCCGTCTGGATCACCAGGGCGTCGCAGAATGGGTCTTCGTAGTCTGGCATATCCTCTGAGGAGAAGGTGAGCTTCTCGGAGGGGGGTGGGGTCTGGGAAGTTGACGCGACGTCCCTTCGGAACATGGCCTGGAAGCTCCTCTTGCGAGAGGCCTCTATCCCAACCCCACCGTGAATCACCCCGATTCCCCCCCTGGTTCCTGTATCTGCCCTATCCTCACACCGGTCCTCTTCTGCCTCTGTAAGCACTTCCTCAATTCTGGCATGCGGCCGCCGTGGCCGTCCTCTTTCCCTCATTTCCAAGAACTCTGGGCAGGTGGCGATCGCGTGACCTTCTTCCTGATGGAAGTCACAGTAAGGCAACGCCACCCTGTCTTCTCTTCCAGCTCTTCCTCTTCCTCCTCTCGCTCCTCTACCTCTTCTCCCTCGGCCTATCGCCATGGCTTGCTCCCTTGGGGGGTGAGGGGGTCTGGGACCCTGCCTCCACCCCTGATTCACTCCTCCCGCCTCCCTTCCTTGGTACCTTTCATCCTGACCTCGCGCTGGTCCTTCCTGGTTCCTCCAGCCCAACCTGTTGTTGGGTTCCTGGTTCCTCCAAACCCGAGGTGGTCTTTCGAACCCCTGGCCCCTGGGCTCCTCTCGCCTTCTTCCTTCTGGCTGCCTCGCCTCGGGCTCGCTCATCTTGGCCAACCTTTTATAGAATTCGGGGTTGGCCGCCTCCCCTTCAATCTCCTCCGCGGCTCTCTCCATCAACTCCTCGAAGGATACGGGAGGTCTTCTCTTCAGGTCCATCTTGAAGAACCCCTCTCGCAGCCCTACGATGAATGCCATCTGGAGGGCGAATCCCGGCACCTCCTGCACTAGGTGTATCTCCTCCTGGAACCTGTCCACGTACTTAGCCAGGGATTCTCCCTCCCTCTGCCGGATCTTGAAGAGAGCCTCCGCATCCTTCTTCCTCTTCTTTGACGTCGAGAAACGTAGTCGGAAGCTTCGGCGCAGATCATCGAACGCATAGATGGAACCTGTGGGAAGTTGGTGGAACCAGTCCCTTGCTTTCTCCTTCAGGGTGGTTGCGAAGAGTCGGCATTGGAAAGAATCTGACATGGGAAGGATTGAAGTCATGTCCTCGAACCACTGCAGGTGCACAACTGGGTCCTCCTTGCCGGTGTAGTAGGACATCTCCGGCCCACGAAACCCTTCTGGCACTGGGGCTGAGAGGATCATCTCGCAAAAGGGGCTCCCTTCCCCTGCTCGGCGAGTGGTCCTCTCGTGCGGGACCAACTCACACACCTCGGCACTCGCCGGACTGCTGAACAACTGCCGTCCGGGGAGGTCTCGCGCACTGCCTTCTGCTGGCACCTCCTTTCCCGGTCGCTGCCCCGGGGCGTTCTCGCCAATCTGCAAAGGCGGGACCACTGGAACCACCGGGGTCTCGCACTCGGTCCTCGCCGCGAGAACCGTCTGCAGGACCTCTCGCTTGAACTTCTCAAACATCTCCAGCCACTCGCCCGCCGCGGGTGGCTGCGAGTGACCTGAGTCAGAACCATTTCCTCCATCTCCTGTCATCGAAACCAGCTTGGGATTTTCTTTCACCGGCTACGGTCCACGCTCACCGCACCAAAAATGTTGAAACCAGCAACTGGTCTCTTGAGTTCGGACCCACTGGGGGTGTAGCCGATGCTTATTTCTCCCTCACTAGACTCTCCTGACGGTGGATGCTGGAAACGGAATAGACCCAAGGCTGAAGCGAGGAGGTCCCGCCACTCACCCGGAAGATCTTAGAGAGCTTCCCCTCCCGAACCAAAGCTCAACCGGGCACCTTGGAGGGCACTGGCTGCCAACCAAAACTAGCCTAGAGGAGAGGATTCTCTAAAATCGGATCTCCTCCAAGGTGCCCTTAAGGGTCTATTTATAGTTTTCCTAGGCTGGTCTGCAAATAGCATGAATCCGCCTTTTAATTTTACTAACTGCACCCCAAATTGGTCTGCTGATAGCCTAACTCCGCTGTTCCGAAGGGCTATTTGCAGCCCACCAGGGGTATCATGGTCATTTCCTCCTCAAAGCCTTCTGGGGCGAGTGGTCCGTGAGGGAACCACTCGCCGAGTTCCCGCTTGACAGGGCGAATGCTCGAGCCCCCCCTGAGCGAATGGTCCGTGGAGGCACCACTCGCCGGGCTCCCTTTCGCCTGCAGCCTACCCCACTAATCTGAGGACCCTTTCTCCTCTCTTGGTATGGGCGAATGGTCTGGCCGACCCCTGTCCTATCAACTGACTCGAGGGACCCACTCGCCAAATACGGGTTGTACAGAAATGATATCTTATTTCTATGTGTTTAGTTCTGCTATGAGATACAGGATTGTTAGCTATAACAATAGCACTAGTTGAATCACAAAATAGAGGAGATTTACTTAGCTGAACTTTATAGTCTTGGAGTTGATGTTTAATCCATAGTAGCTGAGCACAGCAGTTTCCAGCTGAGATGTACTCAGATTCTGCTGTAGAAATAGCCACACTGTTCTGCTTCCTGCTACTCCAAGATATTAATCTTTTGCCAAGAAATTGACAGGTCCCAGATGTACTTTTTCTATCCTCCTTGCATCCTGCAAAATCTGCATCTGAAAAACCAATTAGTTCAAAATCATTGCTTCTAGGATACCAAAGGCCAAGATTAAGAGTTCCCTTCAGATATCTCAGGATTCTTTTGACAGCAGTGTAGTGAGATTCTTTAGGGTTCACTTGATATCTAGCACACACACATGTTGAGAACATAATGTCTGGCCTGCTAGCAGTTAGGTATAGCAATGATCCAATGATGCCTCTGTACAAGGTTTCATCAATAGGTTTCCCTTTTTCATCCTTGTCCAGTGACATATTTGCTGTCATTGGTGTCTTCATGACAGAGGAATTTTCCATTCCAAACTTCTTAAGAATTTCTTTTGTGTACTTGGTCTGAGAAATGAAAATTCCTTCCTCAGACTGTTTCACTTGGAGTCCTAAGAAGTATTTAAGCTCACCCATGCTGCTCATTTCAAATTTTCCTTGCATAAGGTTTGCAAACCTCTTGCAAAGATTATTATCAGTAGAGCCAAATATTATATCATCTACATATATTTGTACTAGAATAATGTGACCTTTAACTATCCTAAGAAACAATGTCTTATCTATCTTTCCTCTTGAGAATTTGTTCTCAATAAGAAATCTAGATAATGTCCCATACCAGGATCTAGGTGCCTGTTTCAGACCATACAATGCTTTTAATAGAAGATAGACATGATTTGGATGAGTAGAGTCAATAAAACCTGGGGGTTGTTCAACATATACTTCCTCCAATATTGTTCCATTAAGGAATGCAAACTTCACATCCATTTGATAGACTATGAAACCAGTGTGAGCTGCAAATGCCAGGAATAACCTGATTGCCTCCAACCTTGCCACAGGAGCAAACACTTGATCAAAATCTGTGCCTTCCTCCTGTCTGTATCCTTGAGCAACCAACCTAGCTTTGTTTTTGATGATCACACCATTCTCATCTAGCTTATTCCTGAATACCCATTTGGTTCCTATGACTTTATGTCTCTTTGGTCTTGGGACCAATATCCAGACTTTGCACCTTTCAAATTGATTTAACTCTTCCTGCATAGCTGATATCCATGAAGAGTCTTTATTGGCTTCATCAAACTTCTTAGGTTCTATTTTGGAAATAAAACTGTGATGCAAGGCCTCATGTATTGAGTTTCCTCTTCTGGTTTGCACACCATCATTTGGATTTCCTATGATCTGTTCCTTTGGATGATCCTTCAGATGTTTGGTTGCAATCCTCCACTTTTCATTTCTCCTTTGAGAATCTGGTGCATCTGTTTGAGTAGGTTCTTCTAGAGGTTCTGGATGAGGTGGTTCTTCAGCAGCAGTAGGTTCTTCATAATTGTCTTCTGCTTGAGGTTCATCCTCTCTAAATACAATTGTATTCTCAATTGATTCTTCATTATCCTCATTTTGCTGTTCATTGATATTCAGCTCCTTTAATTTCTGTGTTGAACCTGCACAACTAGATAGACTTCCCAAATCCTTATGAATAAGGCTGGTTTCATCAAATACAACATGTATAGATTCTTCTATCCTATTAGACTTTTTATTGAAGATTCTATAAGCTCTGCTTTGAGAGCTATACCCAACAAAGATTGCCTCATGTGCTTTTTCAGCAAACTTAGTGAGATGATGCTTTCCATTATTTAATACAAAGCATTTACTACCAAATATTTTAAAATAAGCTAAAGTAGGTTTTCTACCTTTCAACACCTCATATGGAGTCTTATCCAATCTTTTGTTTATAAGAGCCCTATTCTGAACATGACAAGCTGTGTTTACAGCTTCAGCCCAAAAATACTCAGGAAGAGAAGAATCACTCAGCATACTCCTGCTAGCTTCAATGAGGGTTCTATTTCTTCTCTCAGCAACCCCATTTTGTTGGGGAGTTCTAGGAGATGAGAACTCTTGAGAGATTCCTAGATTCTCACAGAATTTGGTCATTGCACCTGACTGAAATTCAGTCCCATGATCACTTCTAATTTTGGCTACAGAATTTCCTATTTCATTTGTGATTTGCCTAACAAAACTTGTAAATATTTCTAAGGTGTCTGACTTATGTTTGAGGAAGAATACCCAAGTGAATCTGGAATAATCATCAATTATTACAAACGTGTATGATTTTCCTCCTAAGCTATGGATTGACATTGGTCCAAATAGATCCATGTGGAGTAGATATAGACATCTAATGGAATCCTTCTCAATAATTGGTTTGAATGAAAATTTGGTCTGCTTACCCATTTGACAAGCATGGCATGAACCCTCCTGCTCACACTTCCAATTAGGTCCACCTCTCACTAGGTCTTTTGAGATGAGCTTATTTATAGTCTTATAATTTATGTGAGCTAATCTTTTATGCCATTGAACACTACTAGAAATCTTATTTTCTGCTACTAAGCATATAGAATTAGTTAGATCAGAACATATGAAATTTAAGCAGTAAATATTGCCACTCCTAGTGCCTGAGAGAATTATCTCATTCTCTTTCTTAATCAAACACTTATCCTTGTGGAATGAAATGTCATACCCAATATCACATAATTGGCTTATGCTGATGAGATTGTGTTGCAATCCATCAACATGAGCAACATTGGAGATGATGACAATTCCATTTGAGATATTGCCATAACCTTTAGTTTTACCTCTTTCAGATCCTCCAAAGATAACCTTTGGTCCATTCCTTATGGGAGAGTAATCATTCAGCAGACTTTTTGTTCCTGTCATGTGCATAGAGCACCCACTGTCCAAGTACCAGATTGGAAGCTGATTGGTCTTTGGACAATCCTGCAAAAAGAATTACTTTTTCTTAGGAGCCCACACCAAGTTGGGTCCTAGAACCTTGTTAGTATGAGCTGGAACATTTAGTTGTTGAATAATCCTTGGTGCTGTGAGATTTGCCATAGGTCTGAATACTGGTCTCCCAGAGTTGAATCTTGGAGCAGTTGGATTGAACCAACAGTCAAGAGCAAAATGTCCAATCCTACCACAGCACCAGCATTCATATCTATTATATCTCCTTGAAGGTCTTCTTATTTCTTTATGTTGATTCATATTTTGCCTAATTTCCTTATTCACAGGAGCTATGTAATTTGTCTTAGTGAATTTTACTGGTTCAGTTTTCTTTCTATTAGTGATTCTTACTTCAGGTCTTAGATTCTTTCTGTTGAATTTAGTATTTGCTTTGAATTCAAATAGAGGTTTGACATTATTATTACTGGGCTGAATTAAATCATCTTTGCTATTAGAACATTCACCCTTATAAAACTTATGCACACCTTTTTGATCATGCTTGTTTGTGATGGGCATGATTCTATTAAGCTTTAAAGGTTCTATAGATGCTTTGTCATTAATTTTGGGATTTTTATCTACATCCCTATCATATCCTATGCCACATCTGTATTGAGCAGAGAATGTGTCTATTATAGGAAGAATAGTTTGAGGTTGTGAGAACTTTGCCACAAGTTTCCTTTCTGCTAGGAGTTTTGCTTCAAGTTCTCTTATTAATTTTTCTTTGGTGCACAGAGTTTGTATGTGAATAATTGACATGACTTTTAATTTGCTAAGTTCTTTACTTGTCTGATTCAGCCTCTCAGCTGTCTCAGAGTTTTGAACATTGGTTTGCTTTAATTCAGATAATTCTTTTTGCAACCTTTTGTTATGCCTTTTGCTCTTCTTGAGTGCTTTGAGAATTAATTGATATTTTTCAATAATCTCATCTACTTGAAGTTTAGATTAAGTACCTTTATATCAGCAGTTTCCTCCTGATTCTCTTGATCACTCAATGCCATGAGTCCTGCGTTTTCTTCTTCATCTTCTTCACTATCAGACATTGATAGTGAGGCTTTTATCATAGGTCTATCATTTAGACTGTCTTCATTTTCATTGACAGCCATCAGAGCTATGAGTGCCTCCTCACTATCTGAGTCAGATGATTGAGATTCACTATCACTCAGAGTGACCTTGCCCTTTTTGGCCATTAGACTCTTTTCATGTCTTTTGTCAAATCTATGCTTTCTTTCATCAGAGTTCTTGTTATGCTTTCTCTTTGAAGGACAGCCAGCAATCATGTGTCCTGATTTCCTGCAACCAAAACACACGATTTCTTCTGAATTATTTTTATTGTGTTTAGAATTGTACCTGTCCTTCTTGAAGTCTTGTTTGAATCCCTCTGAAGAATTTGAATGCTTCTTAGATCTGGAAAACTGAGATGGTCTAGTTTTCCAGTGTTGTTTTCTTCTCAATATCCCTTTTAGCTGTTTGGTAAAGAATGCCAATTCACCATCTGATATTTTAGAATCAGTATTATTGGTTTCTGATTCTTCTGATTCAGATGGAATTCTGGGAGATAATGACAGCCTTTCTTTGTTTTTCTTGGAGCTCTCTGTTTTCAGAGCAATGGGGTTTTCCCTGCTATGTCCTTCCTCAGCTTTTCTGGTATTCAGATGAAGTTCATGGGACAAGAGTTTCCCATATAAATTCTGTGGCTGAATGATTCCCAGATTTCCCATTTCTCTGATTGCACAGATCTTGATATCCCATTCTTTGTTCAGTGATCTTAAGAATTTATCATTCAGCTCATAATCTGTGAAAGTTCTTCCATAAGTTTTTAGACCATTTACAATCTTGAAGAATTTTTCATAGCAGACTGCAATTGAATCTTTCTTGTCTTGTCTGAAGGCTTCATATTGCTGATTGAGAAGTGACTTCCTGTCATCTCTGACTTCTTCAATCCATTCCATATAAACGATAAGAGATTCCCACATTTCTTTGGCAGTTTTACAATGGGTTAAATTTTGGAAGGTTGAATCTTCAATAGCACAAACAATAATGTTCTGAGCTCTCTTATCCAAGGAGGCCAGAATCACTTCATCTTTGGTCATCTCTGAATAGGCTTTAGGAGTCTTTATATTTCCGTCTGTAAATGAAACTTTCATAGGAACAAAAGGTCCCTCCAGAACAGTTATGTAAATCCGAGGATCAGATGCTTCCATAAAAAGTCTGACCCTTTCTTTCCAAATTCCGAAGTTTTCCTTTCTGCAGATTGGAAGCTTCAAGGATGTAAATTCTTTGCTTCCCTCCGAATTAGCCATTACGACTTCAGAAATCTACCCTTAGAAGATCTTGTTCAGGTTGTTAAACCTTTTCTTGAACAACCTACCTCTGATACCACTTGAAAGACTTAAATTAAGGGTAGCTAATCACCTAGAGGGGGGGTGACTAGGTTATTAAACTTTATTGCAGTTCTTGAATATAACCTAGATAAATCTGATCAGAGCTTTCAAGAAAAATAACACCACAGAAAAGAACACACAGATTTTTATAGTGGTTCCCCTTATCTTGGGTAATCCACTTCCCCCTTCTACCCTTCTAGCAGTGTACTAGATAGGGTTTATAACTCATCCAGATCTCAGACCACAAACAGGTCTTACAGCTCAGTTCGCCAAAGGATCTTACAATCTCAGATCACACAGATCCTACCTCAGCCTTTATAACTAGGCTTACAACTCAGATTCACCCCTGAATCCTACAACTCAGATCACACCTGATCTTACAACTCAGATCCTTGACAGATCCTACACTCAGATCTGACAACTCAGATCCTACAGAAATTTAGAAAGAAAGTAACAAATACTTAGACTCAGGTTTGCAATTGTTGAGCCTTCTTGATCTGCCTGAATGATCAGACAGAAACCTTCAATAGAACAGCAGCAGCAAATGATCTTCTTGATTCGACAGGCTGTGATGACTGTTCTTCTTCTTAGGAAGACAGATTCTTCCTTCTTGACCTCCTCCTTTCAGAAAAAGATATCAGCACCAGATTGCTGAATGAATTCTTCAAATCAGATTGGTTCTGAAAGGGAAGACGACTTCTCAGAAATCTTTCTCAAACTCTTACTCGAAAACGATAATGGCTTTTAAAACTTTTCTTCACTGCTTTAATACTTAGCTACATAACCCATAGGTCATGCCTTCTATTTATAGCCCGCCATCTGCAATTACAGTTACGATCTTCCACGTCAGCATGATGTTATGTTTTCAACGGTCTTTATCAGAAACAAAAGCTCAGCCAGATGTAGAAGAAATTCCTCAGTTCAGACTATCTGTAGAAGAGGCGTTGAGCGCTTACTGTCTTTGTCAACACTTTCTCAATTAGACTTCGAGCAATATTTAAACACTCGACGCATACTCCTTAGACTGAAGCTCTCGGCTCCTCCTTCTCAGGCGTTGAGTAATCATCACTCAGTCGACGCCTTTTAACTCTGTCTTCATATCTCTACACTTCTGGATGGCGCTGGGCTGATAAGATTTAAGTCAACACTTCTCATTCCAAGGCGTCGAGCAATATAACTTGGCTCGACGCTTTCTAACTTGAACTCAGAACTTCTAGTTGGCGCTGAGCTGATAAGAGTTAAGTCAACACTTCTCATTCCAAGGCGTCGAGCAATATAACTTGGCTCGACGCTTTCTAACTTGAATGAATTCCATGAACATTTTGCCTGACCTGATCTCCTGCACATTGATTCTAGAGAGTATATCAAATACATTCTGAGATATATCTTTGACTTAGAAATGGACTTCTCCAAATCTAGGACATTGTGAGCAATGATCCCAACACTACCGCTCGCCAGGCTATACCAGCCATAGGTTTAAACTACGAGCATACCGCTCACTAGACCATACTGGTCTTATGTTTAGACTACGAGCCTACCGCTCGCTAGACTACACTAGTCTTATAAGTAAAATATGAGTTTACCGCTCACTAGACTATACAATTCTTATATATAAACTACGAGTTTACCGCTCGTCGGACTATCCCAGTCCATCCTTATTACCCGAGCTTATCGCTCGCCGGACTATCCCAGTCCATCCTTATAACCCGAGCCTACCGCTTGCAGGACTATCCCAGTCCTTCCTTATAACCCGAGCCTACAGCTCGCAGGACTATCTCAGTCCATCCTTATAACCTGAGCCTACCGCTCGCAGGACTATCCCAGTCCTTCCTTATAACCCGAGCCTACAGCTCGCAGGACTATCTCAGTCCTTCCTTATAACCCGAGCCTACCGCTCGCCGAACTATCTCAGTCCATCCTTATAACCCGAGCCTACCGCTCGCCGGACTATCCCAGTCCATCCTTATAACCCGAGCCTACCGCTCGCCGCACTATCTCAGTCCATCCTTATAACCCGAGCCTACCGCTCGTCGGACTATCCCAGTCCATCCTTATAACCCGAGCCTACCGCTCGCAGGACTATCTCAGTCCTTACTCATAACCCGTTCCAGTTCGGGATGGGAGTTAACTTGGCAGGTTTTCCTACTTAACTAGTTTTGTCTATAATTTAGTTGATCTTAGAAGCTTTAGGGTTAGCCTTGGAACTTCCGGAGGGTTACCCGGTGAGGGGCTCGCAGCGGTACTAGGAAGTGTGACGGGCTGACACCCCGAACTTCTTCTTCCAAAGGCACTTAATCTTGTTGGTATCTCCCCCTTTTTACTTGATCCCCATTTTCCTCTCCAATTACATTAATTCTCTAAGATGAGTTAAGCTTGGCTCCTAGGAGCGGGGGAGTTCTTTTGAACTCCAACACCACTAATTGTGACCGGGTGCTGACTCTCCCGTCGTCACATTCTAAGCTCGAGTTCCCTTCTTCACCGAGGAACTGCACACAATCAATTAGCATTCTCAACCTTTCTTGGACCCACACTCCTATTCTTCGACATCCTTAACCCTGGGGTTTGCCTTAGATGTTTTCCGACTTCACCCTTGAGTCTTACCCTAGATGGCTCACCCGGCTAAGGTCAATTCTACTTTCATATAATCACCCACTACGACAAGTTGTATGTGTGAGGCCCTTGATGAGGTCTAACCTCCTTTTCATATCACTGTAAACTCATATACCTATAGCTTTGCTAAACGCACCCCAATCCTTATTTCCCAAGATGCCCTTAGAGATGCTCTTCCAAATAATCTGAGCCTTCATAATTAATAAAGAGTTAACAGTTCTACGTGTGAAGGTCAGTGGTGGTCTAATTCATGTAAATCAGTTTCACTATTCGTAGACCGAAATAAGGTTGATCTAGATTTGACTCCTATGGTGCGATCTTGATCACATCATATCCAAACGAGTTCCAATTATTACCATAGGTTTGCAATGAGTGGTAATCTAACAACCTCAAATCCTAATTTCATAAATTCTCTAGGGAATCTTAAATCATAGTTTCTATTAAAAATGGGAGGTGTGCAAATAGAGATTTACACATCAAGTATTAGATTATGATCTCAATAAACTCAGGGAAAATTACCATGACATAACACTGGTCTAAAAAAAACATCAAAACCTGAGTTTCACATTTTTAGCAGGAATATTTGACCATAATTTCTATTTAACCTAAATGGGGTGCAAATAGGGGTTTGCACTACAAGTTTTAGGTTATGACCTCAATAAATTCTGGGAAAATTATTATAGCACCATAATAGTCTAAAAACACCAGATCCTAAGTCTCATATTATTCCAAGTAATATTTACCCTTAATTATCATTTATTACATTTGATGTGCGTATAAGGGTTTACACTACAGTGCTATGTTAAGATTTCAATAAATTCTGGGAAAATTATTATAGCACCATATTAGTCTAAAAACACCAGATCCTAAGTCGCATATTATTCCAAGTAATATTTACCCTTAATTATCATTTATTACATTTGATGTGCGTATAAGGGTTTACACTACAGTGCTATGTTAAGATTTCAATAAATTCTGGGAAAATTATTATAGCACCATATTAGTCTAAAAACACCAGATCCTAAGTCTCATATTATTCCAAGGAATATTTACCCTTAATTATCATTTATTGCTTTTGGTGTGCATATAAGGGTTTACACTACAAGTGCTATGTAAGACTTCAATAAATTCTGGAAAAATTACCATAGGCTTATACTAGTATTATGACCTACTGTGATTTATCTCAAATTTATCAGACATATAAAAACTCAATATTTGCACAAAATTCATAAAGGGTATATTTGTAAATTCATCTATTTATATCATGAAATATTTCCCAAAATTCTCAAAAAATTCCTGCTGCCAAAATAATGAAATCAAAGGCTAAATACTAAGTTTCACATCATTCCAAGTTCATATGACCCCCTTTTCATTTTATAACCTAAATTAGGGGTAATTTAGTAAATTCCATATCTTGGGATTTTTGTACCCAAAATCCCCAAATAACTTTTGGGAAGGCATATTGCTGCCAAGGACCCATGTCCAACATTTCAAGCCATTGGGTTAACCCCCAAGGCTTGGGGCTCACTCCACCCCAAAATTGCTAAGGGCACACATTTAAGGTCCTTAGCCTAGCTCTTGCATGGCTCATAACTCCACATGCACAGGGGTAAATGGTCTCAAATTTTTACCAGTGATATAGATATATATAAAGAGCTTACCACCCAAATTTGGGGGTGTTTGGAGTTATACAACTCCATAAATACCAAAAATTTACTTTTCCTAATAAATGGAATACCTCAATGGATATACATCCAAAAATTCTCAAATTAAACCCTAGGTGTGTCTTCATACCCTTCATGCATGGTAGAAAAATAAAGGGATTTGGTTAAGCCAATTGAAAGATATAGCCTTTTTAATTTCTGCCCTACACAAGGAGCAGTCCTAGGAAAGAGGGTGCCCTGATGTCCACAGTGCACCAAATCAGATGATTAAGGTGTCAAATGAAAGTGAACCCATAGGGCTACAAATGTTGTCTCTGACCCTTTTTGCAATTATGGTCTCTAAGGCCTTCAAAATTGCATGCAAACTACTTAAAAATCCTGGATAGAATTATTGTGGTTTGCTAATAGACATAAAGAGCAGTCCTAGAAAAATGGCTCTACAAGGATCTGTAGTGTTCCAAATCACTTGATCTAAAATCCTACAAAAGTAGACATCAAGAGCTACAAAAGTTGTCTCAGCCAACTTTTCATGATATGGCCTCTAAGGCCTTCAAAAATTGCATGCAAACTACTTAAAAATCCTAGGCAGAATTATTGTGGTTTGCTAATAGACATAAAGAGCAGTCCTAGAAAAATGGCTCTACAAGGAGCATAATGCTCCAAATCACTTGAACTCAAATCCTACAGAAAGTAGACATCAAGAGCTACAAAAGTTGTCTCAGCCAACTTTTCATGATATGGCCTCTAAGGCCTTCAAAAATTGCATGCAAACTACTTAAAAATCCTAGGCAGAATTATTGTGGTTTGCTAATAGACATAAAGAGCAGTCCTAGAAAAATGGCTCTACAAGGAGTTGTTGTGCTCCAAATCACTTGATCTCAAATCCTACAGAAAGTAGACATCAAGAGATACAAAAGTTGTCTCATCCAACTTTTCATGATATGGCCTCTAAGGCCTTCAAAAATTGCATGCAAACTACTTAAAAAATCCTAGGCAGAATTATTGTGGTTTGCTAATAGACATAAAGAGCAGGCCTAGAAAATGGCTCTACAAGGAGCTGTAGTGCTCCAAATCACTTGATCTCAAATCCTACAGAAAGTAGACATCAAGAGCTACAAAGGTTGTCTCAGCCAACCTTTCATGATATGGCCTCTAAGTCCTTCAAAAATTGCATGCAAACTACTTAAAAATTCCTAGGCAGAATTATTGTGGTTTGCTAATAGACATAAAGAGCAGTCCTAGAAAAATGGCTCTACAAGGAGCTGTAGTGCTCCAAATCACTTGATCTCAAATCCTACAGAAATTAGACATCAAGAGCTACAAAAGTTGTCTCAGCCAACTTTTCATGATATGGCCTCTAAGGCCTTCAAAAATTGCATGCAAACTACTTAAAAATCCTAGGCAGAATTATTGTGGTTTCCTAATAGACATAAAGAGCAGTCCTAGAAAATGGCTCTACAAGAGCTGTAGTGCTCCAAATCACTTGATCTCAAATCCTACAGAAATTAGACATCAAGAGCTACAAAAGTTGTCTCAGCCAACTTTTCATGATATGGCCTCTAAGGCCTTCAAAAATTGCATGCAAACTACTTAAAAATCCTAGGCAGAATTATTGTGGTTTGCTAATAGACATAAAGAGCAGTCCTAGAAAAATGGCTCTACAAGGAGCTGTATTGCTCCAAATCACTTGATCTCAAATCCTACAGAAAGTAGACATCAAGAGATACAAAAGTTGTCTCTGGGAAGTTTTCCATTTTCGGCCTCTAAGGCCTTCAATTTCTGCTTGCAAAATCTGTATAAAGTGTGACAAAATCATTTAAATAGGTTCAATTTAATTAAAATGGGCTGCGGCTATCAATCCGTCCAGATCGGACGGTTCTGCTTCATCTTCCCCGATGAGCCAAGGGCTGTGATCGATCCCGCCTGGGTGACTTCCCTCCTTCATTCCCCGGCCATACACGGCCCACCACCGCCTCCACCACCTCCGTTGAGGTGGTGGCCATCGATTGACGGCGGCACGGCCGCCTGAGAGCCCGTCTCCGGCGATCCCGAGCAAGGAAAAGAACTCGGAAAAGCTCCCTCGATCTCACATGGGATCGGGCTCAATTGAGCCTGATTTCTCTCCTAGATGAATCTAGATACTAGCATAGATGGAGGGGGAAAGGAACTTGCCTGAGCACGGCCTTGGCGGCGGGTGTTGCGGTGGAGGAAGATCGTGTTCCTATTCCCGGCATCCATGGCATTTTCTGTGCGGCTGAGCTCGAAAACTTCTTCTGAAGAGGGGGCTCGACTGCTCTGGGAGTTCTGAACGTAGTGAGAGGGAGAAAAGAGGGGGGAGAAGTGTTTATGGCCTGCTGCCATTAAGGCCATTCGGCCAACCTCCTTGCCGCCCATGGCAGCCAATCAAGGCCTCCTCTCCACTGCCCCAAACCGACGAGAATTCATTCCCCCAGCTCAGAGCATGCTTGGGGAATGGAAAGGAGGTGCCATTTGGCTACCATCCCCCATTTCCTCCTCTTTTGCCTCCCCTTGTCTTCTTCCCATTAAAGCTTAATCCAAAGGTAATTACCCCCTTCTCACTCGAAATTTCAGGTGTCCATGGTCTGGTTATCATGTGGGCTGCCTCCTTAGGCTATGGAATTGGGTTAAGCCCACTTAATTTGGGCTTTGGACTCACTTGACCCAATTTGGGTAAATTGGGGATTTTTAGGTTTGGGCTTGACTCAAGCTTACACCCTCAATATGATTGACCCATATTACTCCCTAAGACCCTATGGACCTACTCCAAAAGAATTGAGTCAAGGTGGGGTCAATTGGGGCTTGAGTGCACTTAATTGCCTATAGGGGCAATTTGGGTATTTTGTTGATTTTGCCGTAATTCTCCTTGGTTGAATGAACACTATGCTCCATTTAGGTCTCACATACTCCCCTTAGGGTTTGTGGATGATCAATTTGGTCATACTAAGTCAATTGGAGGTTGATTTGAGTTCTAGTACATTTTTGGTCAATTTGGGGCTTCTTAGAGATTGACCCAATTTCCCCAAATTGACAGCCCTATGAGGGGGGCTTTGGGGTCCATTAGGTCCCTTAGGGAGGTTGCCATATGAGAGTGGCTTCAATTTGATCAATTGGGGTTCAATTGTCCTTATTCATGGTGGTTTGACCTAGGATTGCTCATTGTTGACTTTTGGTTAATTTGACCAATTTGGTTGGCCCCAAGGGTCCCTAGTGGCCTACTTGCCCTCCTAGTTGGTCATAGGGATCATGGTGAGGTTATGTTGGCTTTTTGAAGTCTTTTGGTCACCTCTAGGCTAGGACATCAAAATTTGCTATTTGCACTCCAAAGTGCATTCCTTCCCATTTTAATGAGTTCATGGGGCCTTCTTGGCCCATTTTGGTCTCTTAGAGCAATGGCATGACCTGGTTTTCTTGACCACAAGTCTATCTACTTATTTCTGTAATACTCCGGATTTTTCATAGTGATCCAGGGAAACTTGACCCTGGAACTCTCAATAATGCTTTATGTAACAAAATTTTACAAACCGTAATTTCCTACGGAACTCAATCTTCAAGGTCTCTGATTCCTTCAGAGAAGGAAGATCTCTTTACCGAAAGTGTATGTTTCAATTTTTTTTTTAAGAGAATTGACCAAGGGAATGATTATAATCCGAATCTACAGGTCTTCATCTACAAAATCTGATTCTTGGACAGCGTGTGTATCGCATCTAATTTACATGTACGGTGTAAGAATTCAGATTGCTTGGATAAGTCGGATGGTAGGGGTGCACCGACTTAGGTCTAGGGTTCACTTTATATATCTTGCACCAAGGCAGGTGCCCGTGGAGTTATAATGCAGAGGCTTTTATGTTTCTAAGAAAAGCTAAGTCAATGTTTTAGTGGCCCAATAAACGAAGAAACAAGATTAGCCTCCCGTAATCTTGTGATGAGTTTCTTATATCCGAAAATTTCGGCTTTCCACGTATGCATAAAATCCCTATGGGTATATAGTTCTTGTGGTTTGGACATGGTAAGGTTCTCTACCCTCAAAATGCCACTTGTCGTAATTCCTTCCCAAGGATCGTGTGTCTATCCAATGGTCTTCTCTAAGTTGGGCTTCTCGTTCCACATTTGACATCCTTTCTTGTGATGGTTTTCCGAGGGTGGGAGTGTGCATCATTAGCTTCTAAGCACCCAAGTAAGGTCTTACGAGTCTCACAAACACCAAAACCACTTAAAATTGTCCTATTTGTTTGTTGAGGAGTGTTAATATCACTTAGGAAGTGATGTGGGCATATCACAGAGTAAGCCCAGAACACTCACACACGCTTTCAACTCCTTCTTTTAGTCACTTTGGGGTATCCTACTACTTGGTCAAAATATACTTGAGGTTGATGTCGGACTAGGGTACTTTATGAGAAGTCTTGCTAAGTCAAACCAATATGGTGTACTAGTCGGGTTGGCCTAATCTCATCGTTAAGTGGACAAAAAAAAATTATGTGATTTTCCGTATGGGCACACCACTGCTTCCGCTGCTAGTTTGTCCTCAAACTAACTCGAGCGGGGCTTGCCCTAGGTTTTGTGGACTTCTTTTACTTGGATCGAAAGTCGGCTAAGCTGATACCAGTTTGTAAGACCCTCTTTTTTTTTTGCTTTTAAACCGGGTCTTACCGCCCAGAACCGCCGTCTTGCGGTGAGGCCAATGCGCCAAATGGTCATCACCACAACACGCCGATCCTGCCGGCTAATCAACATCATCCAGGCCAACCACAATTCATAGTAATAGAAGCAAATAGAAGCACAAGTCCACAAATCACATTATATATATAAATTACAAGTTTACAATGTCCACGATGAGAATTAAAGTAAAAGAGAACTAAACGAAAAGGGCTTATGCCCAGTACATGCTTAAGTATAGTGCTACAACACTCTCTCTTTACATCTATGCGGAAGCCATCAATTCTGCCTTCAAACATCTGTAGCTGCTGCTGCGACGACGTGTAGGGGTTGACGTGCTCCATCCCATCTCCTTATCCTGTCTCCTAAACGGGGTCCTGCTGCTCCGGTACATCATCCCTAAAATGATAAGGTCCACTGACCGTCAGTCTATAAGACTCAGCATATTCCTCACCGCCTCCACCCGCGACTCCTAGGCACCGTGCGGGAGGAGGAAGCGGAGGTCATCAATGGGTAAATCAAGAAGCAGGTGACAAGTGGTAAAACTATCAATGTATATAATTACAGAACATTAAATGGTAATGAATCTACACTGGCAGAGTAAAGTATGACAACAATATGTACAAGACAGTGCATTATAAGAAGCAAGTATAATAGACAAGAGCAGCTACAAAAGTAACCTTAACTTATATGCACACACAGAGGCACATAAGCTAAGGGATCTGGCAAGCAATAAGCTCATCGTATAAAAGAGCCCACACGGATTTATACGATGAGGTCTCTGTTTATGCAATGTGTCAAAGGCAATGTAGTATAAGAAGCAAATAAAAACGAGCATCTACAAAAGTAACCTTAACTTATATGCACACACGAGGGCACATAAGCTAAGGGATCTGGAAGGTATAAACTCATCGTATAAAAGAGCCCACACTGATTTATACGATGAGGTCTCTGTTTATGCAGAAATGATATGCTATGTTATGCAATGCAATGATGCAATGTTAGTATTATTATTTCATACACATGCAACTCACCCACACGACTCTGTACGTACAGACCTTTAGTTCCCACTTTTCGGAGGTAGCTAACCTCTCGGGCACCTCCCGTCGTGGTCAAACGGTGGCAGAGGAGCGGGCGTCTCCTCACCTAGGTGGGTAAGTCACACTACCAGACCTAGGCCCAAACATACGCTGTGATACCGGTACCCGGTACTCACGAGCTCCTGCGTACTAAACTGAATTGGCCAGGTAGGGTTTAGGCGATTCGTTCCGTCGGACGCGCAGTAAACAACCTGGCCCCAATAAAACCACTAGCACTGCCGAGTCAAGGAACTGATGTCGGTGTGATGACTAAAACAGAACCAAAGACCCACCACAACTTACACACAAGTAACATGTATTAGTTATTTACTACTGAGCCTCCAGCTCACATATTTGCATCAACATTTAAAAGGTAGAGCCTACCGCTCGCCAGGCTATACCAGCCTTAGGTTTAAACTACGAGCATACCGCTCACTAGACCATACTGGTCTTATGTTTAGACTATGAGCCTACCGCTCGCTAGACTACACTAGTCTTATAAGTAAAATATGAGCTTACCGCTCACTAGACTATACAATTCTTATATATAAACTACGAGTTTACCGCTCGCCGGACTATCCCAGTCCATCCTTATAACCCGAGCCTATCGCTCGCCGGACTATCCCAGTCCATCCTTATAACCTGAGCCTACCGCTCGCCGGACTATCCCAGTCCATCCTTATAACCCGAGCCTATCGCTCGCCGGACTATCCCAGTCCATCCTTATAACCCGAGCCTACCGCTCGCCGGACTATCCCAGTCAATCCTTATAACCCGAGCCTACCGCTCGTCGGACTATCCCAGTCCATCCTTATAATCCGGGCCTACCACTCGCCGGACTATCTCAGTCCATCCTTATAACCCGAGCCTACCGCTCGCCGGACTATCTCAGTCCATCCTTATAACCCGAGCCTACCGCTCGCCGGACTATCCCAGTCCATCCTTATAACCCGAGCCTACCGCTCGCCGGACTATCCCAGTCCATCCTTACAACCCGAGCCTACCGCTCGCCGGACTATCCCAGTCCTTACCCATAACCCGTTCTAGTTCGGGATGGGAGTTAACTTGGCAGGTTTTCCTACTTAACTAGTTTTGTCTATAATTTAGTTGATCTTAGAAGCTTTAGGGTTAGCCTTGGAACTTCCGGAGGGTTACCCGGTGAGGGGCTCGCAGCGGTACTAGGAAGTGTGACGGGCTGACACCCCGAACTTCCTCTTCCCAAGCCACTTAATCTAGTTGGTATCTCCCCCTTTTTACTTGATCCCCATTTTCCTCTCCAATTACATTAATTCTCTAAGATGAGTTAAGCTTGGCTCCTAGGAGCGGGGGAGTTCTTTTGAACTCCAACACCACCAATTGTGACCGGGTGCTGACTCTCCCGTCGTCACATTCTAAGCTCGAGTTCCCTTCTTCACCGAGGAACTGCACACATTCAATTAGCATTCTCAACTTTTCTTGGACCCACACTCCTATTCTTCGACATCCTTAACCCTGGGGTTTGCCTTAGATGTTTTCCGACTTCACCCTTGAGTCTTACCCTAGATGGCTCACCCGGCTAAGGTCAATTCTACTTTCATATAATCACCCACTACGACAAGTTGTATGTGTGAGGCCCTTGATGAGGTCTAACCTCCTTTTCATATCACTGTAAACTCATACACCTATAGCTTTGCTAAACGCACCCCAATCCTTATTTCCCAAGATGCCCTTAGAGATGCTCTTCCAAATAATCTGAGCCTTCATAATTAATAAAGAGTTAACAGTTCTACGTGTGAAGGTCAGTGGTGGTCTAATTCATGTAAATCAGTTTCACTATTCGTAGACCGAAATAAGGTTGATCTAGATTTGACTCCTATGGTGCGATCTTGATCACATCATATCCAAACGAGTTCCAATTATTACCATAGGTTTGCAATGAGTGGTAATCTAACAACCTCAAATCCTAATTTCATAAATTCTCTAGGGAATCTTAAATCATAGTTTCTATTAAAAATGGGAGGTGTGCAAATAGAGATTTACACATCAAGTATTAGATTATGATCTCAATAAACTCAGGGAAAATTACCATGACATAACACTGGTCTAAAAAAAACACCAAAACCTGAGTTTCACATTTTTAGCAGGAATATTTGACCATAATTTCTAATTAACCTAAATGGGGTGCAAATAGGGGTTTGCACTACAAGTTTTAGGTTATGACCTCAATAAATTCTGGGAAAATTATTATAGCACCATATTAGTCTAAAAACACCAGATCCTAAGTCTCATATTATTCCAAGTAATATTTACCCTTAATTATCATTATATTACATTTGATGTGCGTATAAGGGTTTACACTACAGTGCTATGTTAAGATTTCAATAAATTCTGGGAAAATTATTATAGCACCATATTAGTCTAAAAACACCAGATCCTAAGTCTCATATTATTCCAAGTAATATTTACCCTTAATTATCATTTATTACATTTGATGTGCGTATAAGGGTTTACACTACAGTGCTATGTTAAGATTTCAATAAATTCTGGGAAAATTATTATAGCACCATATTAGTCTAAAAACACCAGATCCTAAGTCTCATATTATTCCAAGGAATATTTACCCTTAATTATCATTTATTGCTTTTGGTGTGCGTATAAGGGTTTACACTACAAGTGCTATGTAAGACTTCAATAAATTCTGGAAAAATTACCATAAGCTTATACTAGCATTATGACCTACTGTGATTTATCTCAAATTTATCAGACATATAAAAACTCAATATTTGCACAAAATTCATAAAGGGTATATTTGTAAATTCATCTATTTATATCATGAAATATTTCCCAAAATTCTCAGAAAATTCCTGCTGCCAAAATAATGAAATCAAAGGCTAAATACAAAGTTTCACATCATTCCAAGTTCATATGACCCCCTTTTCATTTTATAACCTAAATTAGGGGTAATTTAGTAAATTCCATATCTTGGGATTTTTGTACCCAAAATCCCCAAATAACTTTTGGGAAGGCATATTGCTGCCAAGGACCCATGTCCAACATTTCAAGCCATTGGGTTAACCCCCAAGGCTTGGGGCTCACTCCACCCCAAAATTGCTAAGGGCACACATTTAAGGTCCTTAGCCTAGCTCTTGCATGGCTCATAACTCCACATGCACAGGGGTAAATGGTCTCAAATTTTTACCAGTGATATAGATATATATAAAGAGCTTACCACCCAAATTTGGGGGTGTTTGGAGTTATACAACTCCATAAATACCAAAAATTTACTTTTCCTAATAAATGGAATACCTCAATGGATATACATCCAAAAATTCTCAAATTAAACCCTAGGTGTGTCTTCATACCCTTCATGCATGGTAGAAAAATAAAGGGATTTGGTTAAGCCAATTGAAAGATATAGCCTTTTTAATTTCTGCCCTACACAAGGAGCAGTCCTAGGAAAGAGGGTGCCCTGATGTCCACAGTGCACCAAATCAGATGATTAAGGTGTCAAATGAAAGTGAACCCATAGGGCTACAAATGTTGTCTCTGACCCTTTTTGCAATTATGGTCTCTAAGGCCTTCAAAATTGCATGCAAACTACTTAAAAATCCTGGATAGAATTATTGTGGTTTGCTAATAGACATAAAGAGCAGTCCTAGAAAAATGGCTCTACAAGGATCTGTAGTGTTCCAAATCACTTGATCTAAAATCCTACAAAAGTAGACATCAAGAGCTACAAAAGTTGTCTCAGCCAACTTTTCATGATATGGCCTCTAAGGCCTTCAAAAATTGCATGCAAACTACTTAAAAATCCTAGGCAGAATTATTGTGGTTTGCTAATAGACATAAAGAGCAGTCCTAGAAAAATGGCTCTACAAGGATCTGTAGTGATCCAAATCACTTGACCTCAAATCCTACAGAAAGTAGACATCAAGAGCTACAAAAGTTGTCTCAGCCAACTTTTCATGATATGGCCTCTAAGGCCTTCAAAAATTGCATGCAAACTACTTAAAAATCCTAGGCAGAATTATTGTGGTTTGCTAATAGACATAAAGAGCAGTCCTAGAAAAATGGCTCTCAAGGAGCTGTAGTGCTCCAAATCACTTGATCTCAAATCCTACAGAAAGTAGACATCAAGAGCTACAAAAGTTGTCTCAGCCAACGTTTCATGATATGGCATCTAAGGCCTTCAAAAATTGCATGCAAACTACTTAAAAATCCTAGGCAGAATTATTGTGGTTTGCTAATAGACATAAAGAGCAGTCCTAGAAAAATGGCTCTACAAGGAGCTGTAGTGCTCCAAATCACTTGACCTCAAATCCTACAGAAAGTAGACATCAAGAGCTACAAAAGTTGTCTCAGCCAACTTTTCATGATATGGCCTCTAAGGCCTTCAAAAATTGCATGCAAACTACTTAAAAATCCTAGGCAGAATTATTGTGGTTTGCTAATAGACATAAAGAGCAGTCCTAGAAAAATGGCTCTACAAAGAGCTGTAGTGCTCCAAATCACTTGATCTCATATCCTACAGAAAGTAGACATCAAGAGATACAAAAGTTGTCTCAGCCAACTTTTCATGATATGGCCTCTAAGGCCTTCAAAAATTGCATGCAAACTACTTAAAAAATCCTAGGCAGAATTATTGTGGTTTGCTAATAGACATAAAGAGCAGTCCTAGAAAAATGGCTCTACAAGGAGCTGTAGTGCTCCACATCACTTGATCTCAAATCCTACAGAAAGTAGACATCAAGAGCTACAAAAGTTGTCTCAGCCAACTTTTCATGATATGGCCTCTAAGTCCGTCAAAAATTGCATGCAAACTACTTAAAAATTCTTAGGCAGAATTATTGTGGTTTGCTAATAGACATAAAGAGCAGTCCTAGAAATATGGCTCTACAAGGAGCTGTAGTGCTCCAAATCACTTGATCTTAAATCCTACATAAATTAGACATCAAGAGCTACAAAAGTTGTCTCAGCCAACTTTTCATGATATGGCCTCTAAGGCCTTCAAAAATTGCATGCAAACTACTTAAAAATCCTAGGCAGAATTATTGTGGTTTGCTAATAGACATAAAGAGCAGTCCTAGAAAAATGGCTCTACAAGGAGCTGTAGTGCTCCAAATCACTTGACCTCAAATCCTACAGAAAGTAGACATCAAGAGCTACAAAAGTTGTCTCAGCCAACTTTTCATGATATGGCCTCTAAGGCCTTCAAAAATTGCATGCAAACTACTTAAAAATCCTAGGCAGAATTATTGTGGTTTGCTAATAGACATAAAGAGCAGTCCTAGAAAAATGGCTCTACAAGGAGCTGTAGTGCTCCAAATCACTTGATCTCATATCCTACAGAAAGTAGACATCAAGAGATACAAAAGTTGTCTCAGCCAACTTTTCATGATATGGCCTCTAAGGCCTTCAAAAATTGCATGCAAACTACTTAAAAATCCTAGGCAGAATTATTGTGGTTTGCTAATAGACATAAAGAGCAGTCCTAGAAAAATGGCTCTACAAGGAGCTGTAGTGCTCCAAATCACTTGATCTTAAATCCTACAGAAAGTACACATCAAGAGCTACAAAAGTTGTCTCTGAAAATTTTTCCATTTTCGGCCTCTAAGGCCTTCAATTTCTGCTTGCAAAATCTGTATAAAGTGTGACAAAATCATTTAAATAGGTTCAATTTAATTAAAATGGGCTGCGGCTATCAATCCATCCAGATCAGACGGTTCTGCTTCATCTTCCCCGATGAGCCAAGGGCTGTGATCGATCCCGCCTGGGTGACTTCCCTCCTTCATTCCCTGGCCATACACGGCCCACCACCGCCGGCCACCGCCTCCACCACCTCCGTTGAGGTGGTGGCCATCGATTGACGGCGGTACGGCCGCCTGAGAGCCCGTCTCCGGCGATCCCGAGCAAGGAAAAGAACTCGGAAAAGCTCCCTCGATCTCACATGGGATCGGGCTCAATTGAGCCCGATTTCTCTCCTAGATGAATCTAGATACTAGCACAGATGGAGGGGGAAAGGAACTTGCCTGAGCACGGCCTTGGCGGCGGGTGTTGCGGCGGAGGAAGATCGCGTTCCTATTCCCGGTATCCATGGCGTTTTTTGTGCGGCTGAGCTCGAAAACTTCTTCTGAAGAGGGGGCTCGACTGCTTTGGGAGTTCTGAACGTAGTGAGAGGGAGAAAAGAGGGGGGAGAAGTGTTTATGGCCTGCTGCCATTAAGGCCATTCGGCCAACCTCCTTGCCGCCCATGGCAGCCAATCAAGGCCTCCTCCCCACTGCCCCAAACCGACGGGAATTCATTCCCCCAGCTCAGAGCATGCTTGGGGAATGGAAAGGAGGTGCCATTTGGCAGCCATGCCCCCATTTCCTCCTCTTTTGCCTCCCCCTTGTCTTCTTCCCATTAAAGCTTAATCCAAAGGTAATTACCCCCTTCTCACTCGAAATTTCAGGTGTCCATGGTCTGGTTATCATGTGGGCTGCCTCCTTAGGCTATGGAATTGGGTTAAGCCCACGTAATTTGAGCTTTGGACTCACTTGACCCAATTTGGGTAAATTGGGGATTTTTAGGTTTGGGCTTGACTCAAGCTTACACCCTCAATATGATTGACCCATATTACTCCCTAAGACCCTATGGACCTACTCCAAAAGAATTGAGTCAAGGTGGGGTCAATTGGGGCTTGAGTGCACTTAATTGCCTATAGGGGCAATTTGGGTATTTTGTTGATTTTGCCCTAATTCTCCTTGGTTGAATGAACACTATGCTCCATTTAGGTCTCACATACTCCCCTTAGGGTTTGTGGATGATCAATTTGGTCATACTAAGTCAATTGGAGGTTGATTTGAGTTCTAGTACATTTTTGGTCAATTTGGGGCTTCTTAGAGATTGACCCAATTTCCCCAAATTGACAGCCCTATGAGGGGGGATTTGGGGTCCATTAGGTCCCTTAGGGAGGTTGCCATATGAGAGTGGCTTCAATTTGATCAATTGGGGTTCAATTGTCCTTATTCATGGTGGTTTGACCTAGGATTGCTCATTGTTGACTTTTGGTCAATTTGACCAATTTGGTTGGCCCCAAGGGTCCCTAGTGGCCTACTTGCCCTCCTAGTTGGTCATAGGGATCATGGTGAGGTTATGTTGGCTTTTTGAAGTCTTTTGGTCACCTCTAGGCTAGGACATCAAAATTTGTTATTTGCACTCCAAAGTGCATTCCTTCCCATTTTAATGAGTTCATGGGGCCTTCTTGGCCCATTTTGGTCTCTTAGAGCAATGTCATGACCTGGTCAAGACAAAATGCATCTTAGGGGTCTAGTTGTTTTGGGGATGTTACAAGTAGTAGGACTGATGATCGAGAGGTGGAGCTCGAGGGTAGCAGTAGAGCTGATGATCGCGATGAGTCATCCGACTCTGATAGATCAGATACTGTGCAACCCACTGAGGAGGAGCCATATGCGATTGCCAGAGGAAAGGCTAGGCGAGAGGTCAGATTGCCTCTCAGGCTACAGGATACCGTAGCATATGCTTTCCAGGTGATCTCCTATAATCCCGGTTCTTATAGAGAGGCTATTGGGAGCAAGGACAGCTCTCGATGGATTGCTGCTATGGAGGAAGAGATGGAGTCTCTCCGCAAGAACAAGACCTGAGATCTTGTGTATCTTCCGAAGGGAGCTAAGGCAATTAGCTCCAAATGGATTTTCAGGAAGGAGTCTGCTTCAGGAAAGGATCCATGGAGCTATAAGGCAAGATTTGTTGCGAAAGGCTTCACGCAGAAGTAGGGCGTTGATTTCGATGAGATTTTTTCACCAGTGGTGAAACATTGCTCCATTAGGTTGCTAATGGAGCAACCTAAGCCCTCTCCTTTCCCTAAGCCCTCTCCTTTCCCCTCACCCGATCACTCCCCTCTCCCATTCCTCACCTTCCCAGCCGCAAGAGCCCGATTCCCCTCTGCTCCCCTGATTCGCGCAAAAGGAAGAACCCCGACCCCGTCACCTCTCCATCTCCCTCTCGATTTGCCGTCGTCCTGGAGGAAGAGCCCCGCCCCTCCTCCCGATCTCTGTCTCTCTCTCCCTCTCTCCCGTCGGCCTGGGCTAGGGCAGCCGATTTTTTACCCCGATCTCTCCCTCTCTCGACCTCCTCTCAGTGAAGGAAGAAGATCGAGCCCCGAGCCCCTCTTCCCTGACCTTCTCTCTCGGTCGGCTAGAGCTGCCGCAAGGGGGAAAAACCGAGCTCTCTCTCTCTTTTCTCGGAGCAGTCGAGCCTCTCTAGGGCTTGGTGAGGGATCACGGCAAAGAAGTCGATTTGGAGCTCGATTCGGCGTGTGCAAGCCGGAGGCGTGCGCGGACAGCCGCTACGAAGAGCAAGATCCGGGTCATGGTTTCGAAACGCGCGCCAAGGGTAACGATTTTTCTTCTTGGGCAGGTGAATACCTTATTTGGCATATTTGCATGGAAGCCCCTCTCCACCGTCGGGTGCGAGAGTGTGCTCTCTGACGGGTCGATGTGTACATCCCCGCTAATGTTTGCATTAGTGTCCGGAAGCGTGAGTACGGACTAGGCATGGTGTGTGAAGCCCATCCAGGTGTTGTGAACCGGATTGGTGATGTTTTCATTGTGCTTGAAATGTCGGAGAAGACTCCGTGTTGTATGTTGTTTTCGGGTTTGTATGTTGTAGAGTGTTGCAGGGAGTCTTGGAGTCTAACTCCAGGAAATGCCCGGAAAAGTGGGCAGAAATGGAGTTCTGTCGGATATCGCGCGACGGTAACGCTACCGCCGGCGGTAGCTCCCCGGGAGCTATATCTATGTTTGTGAAGCCTGTCTCTCGGAGACCTTTTGGCTGTATGTTAGAGCTGGGAGTACCCAGCTAAGGTGGTCGTGAGTGATAGCCTTTTCGCATGGCGTGGCCATGTGTGTTGTGGAAACGGGCAAAGGGAGGCTGAGCCGCATCGGTGCGCGTTGCGTACGACGATATTAGCAACGGGCTGTCGCCGGAACTATACCCGCACTATGTCCGCCGGGGTAGACCTAACGTAACTGGTAACCGCCGAGCGCATAGGAGAGAGTCATACCTTCGTGTTTGACTAGTCGAATGCTCATTATTATGCTATCCAGTCTTGGACTAAGGATGGTGGTGGGACCCGGGGAAGTCCGGTACACCGTTAAGGTGCCCTGAGTGCACGGAACATTGGGCCGGTCGCGCCAACGTTTGTGATGATTGGTGCTTGAACCGCACATTCTCTATTTATGTAAATATGCTAATTTGCTTGCAGGGAAGAAGTACAGCCACTCTGAGAAAAGGGGTGGGGTCGTTATAATTTGGTCAGCTTTAGCTGACAGATGTTTTGTTTGCCACCGCTCGGTGGAATGTTTGTGTGCAGGTGTTGCAGAGCCGAGTGGGGAATAGTGGGCTGAAGCCATGTTGCTGAGCTGGCCCTCGAAGGCCCTTTCTGCTTTTGTTTCGTAGTTTTCATGTATGACAGTCCTGCATGCCGATGTATGTAACTCTTGTAATTGTTTAGAGAAACAATATTGATGTAAGGCCTTAAGGCCAAGACTCTTTTTGATGTATGTCTTTTCATTCCGGATTCTTAATGGTGGACATTCCTCATTGGGTGATCTTAATATTAATCTATTAAATACTTCCGCTAGAATGCACTCTGAGTTAGGATGCGTTTTCAAAAGGATTAAGATTTTGGTTTCATTTCGTAACCCTATGGTCTGTTCGTGTAATATGGCGTGGGGCCCCGGCCGGACCTTCTGTTATATTACATGTGACGGATAGGAGGTGTTACACGTGCGTTATCATTAGCTCAGAGTGTTTGGGTGTGGTGGAGACATTCATCTGTTGAAGGTCTCTACCGAGGATAATGTGGCCGACATGTTGACCAAGCCAGTGACGGGAGTCAAGTTCAAGCATTGCCTTGACTTGGCTCATATTGGTGCATGTTGATCGGGCCGACCCCAGGGAGATGGGGTTTGTAGTCGCCAGTAAAGTTCAGTGTGCATGAGGCGGCAAGGTGGAGATTGTTATATTTAATTCCAGCTCACCTCACCCCACCCAGTTCTCACATTGAACCTGGTTCAATATGAATGAGCTTAGGTTATGATTGCCTATAAATAGGTATCCCTAGGTTTAGGTTTTAAAATAATCAGATTTCAATCTTGTCCCTATTCATCATTCCCGGATTCCCGATCTGAGCGGAAGAACGAAGGCGGCGGAACCTTCAGCGATCGATCCAGCGCGCGACTTTGGCGATTCTTCCGGCGTCCATCTCCGGCGACTACAAGGATCACGCACACGCCGCCCTTCTCCGGCCATCTCAAAGCAGCGGCGACGGCCGACTGCGTGGAAAAGAAGAAGGAGGGCGACATAGGTTGCGCGCAGGCTTCTCTCCGGCGACATCTGGCGGCGATCTTGAGGCGTATACGAGGAGGCAGCGACTCCGGCGACATCAGGCTATCGACTCCGGCGATAGCAGCGGCGGTGGATCTTGCGGATCTTGATCCAGCAAGTTGGAGGTCGTGGAGTTCCAGGCGGCGACAACGGCGACAGCTGCGGGACAGCGACGGTGCAACATTTCTACAACAGATCCGCTATCGGATTGGCGATAGCGACGACGACAGCGTCGACATCACCCCTGCGACAGCAAACTTCGAAGAAGGTCCATTTCTAGTTTTCTTGTTTTTATTCAGTTAATTTTTCAGTGGTGTTTCCTTTACTACGTTCTGCTTGCCAATGTAATTTCTTATTCATTGAGTGTTTCTCATTGTTTCAAATCAAAATTTCTAAACTTCTACAATCATATTTATTATGAAGATATTTTAAAATGGCTGATGGTGAAGAGGTCCAACCTCTGGCTTGTGATCATAATGGGACAGGAATGGTGAAGGTTAGTTTCCTTGCTCCCAAATCTAGCCGGAACACAAAATTAGTAAGTAGATATACAATGTTGTGTTTCTTTCCTTGTTTGTTACAGGTTGGAATTGCCGGCAATGATGCTCCGAAGGCCGTTTTCCCAAGTATTGTCGGTCAACCTTGCCACACTGGCGTCATGGTTGGGATGGGACAAAAAGATGCTTATGTGGGTGACGAAGCCCAGTCCAAAAATGGTATCCTGACCCTTAATTTTCCAATCGAACACAGTATTATTCGCAACTGGGATGACATGGAGAAGATCTGGCATCACTCTTTCTACAACGTGCTTCGTATGGCCCCTGAGGAACACCCATTACTTTTCACTGAGGCCCCACTTAACCCCAGCCAATAGAGAGAAGATGAATCAAATTATGTTTGAAACTGATGCAACCTGAGTCGTATTACCCGCATTTTTATTAGTTTCACGCATACATTCGCACATGTTATCTATGTATGTGAGTTTATGCATTTTTATTGCGCTTGTTGCTCGCGCACGTTTGTACTCATGCTTGTTTGTACGATTTATTGGAGTGACCGACCAATAAGACCATGAATGAATAAGTCCATCAAATTAGGCTAAACGATAGTCAGGACAATCAAAGAAAATCATTTTAAAATTGAGTACTATTATATTCTGAAATTAAATATTTTATAACTTAAAATATTTAAATTACTTTCATCATCAATTATGGGAATTTCTAGTCTTCGCGAACACTTTTTTTAAATCCATATCTAAAAAAAATCCCTGAAATCCTGTCATTCCCCTCCTCTTTCCATGCCGCCCTCGCCCTCGTCACCGCCGGATCGAAAGGAGACAAGCAACAGTAATATTCCTGTCTGTACTATTTTTCTCAATCCCAATGTTTATTCTTTTTTTTAAATTCAATGCTCATGCATGTGCTGTTATTCTTGTAAAAGGCAGGGCTTCCAACTAGGTTGAACACATGATAGGGAACATTGATGATATGGAACATTGATGAAGGTGTTATCCAGGAAACAGTTACAGGTTGAACGTATGAGAGTTCCTTGACGACCATGAACCATGAAGATCATTTGATGTTTAAGTTGATTAATTTAGATGTAATCTAGTTATTTTTTATGTAATTTGGTAGACTATAATTAAAAGATGCCTATAACATTGTATAATTGATCATGATTATTAATATATATTCAAATTTTGTTTAAATTCTCTACATATTAATTGTTGATTAATTTTGGATTTCGTGTATTTTTTGGATGTGCGACTTGTATTTCATGCTTGATCATTTTACTAGGAACTCCGGTTTACTTTTTTGGGTATTCTTTTGTTAAATATTAATTTTTTTTATTAATTAGATACTTTTAGCAACATTTATTAAATGTAACTCATAAAGACAACATTTCAAAAATGGTGCAATAGATTTACCTAAAAACTGTTGCCTTTATTAAGGGTATAGGCAACATTTTTTTATAGTGTTGCCTAAAAGTATGAAAAACTGTTGCCTTTGAGAATAGGTAACGCGGGCATAGGCACTACCCTATGGCAACAGTTATTTATGTTTAGACAACAGTTTGCAGTTTTAGTCAACATTTCTGAAGTGTTGTTAAAAGCCGAAAATGTTGTAGTGTCCTTTTGTGCATTTACAGTTCTGGCAATTAAAAAAAACGTTTTGGCATTTCATTTGAGGCTCCCATTTAATTCCCTTTATTAAATAATCTATCAATTAATTTTCTGATTAATCCATTTCCAAAAATAGCGCCACCTTCCCTATATTTAAGGTTGATTCCTCCGGCGAGAAAAGGCAGCCTGGAAAAAGAAATGAAAACAGAGAAATTTCTCCTCTATTTTCGTTCCTTCCTGCATAGCTTCCTGCACCCGACCCTGCGGCTGTTCGACGCCGCCTGGCTACTCCACTCACCTTGCCACTGCCCCAACAGCCTCGCCGGCCAACGCCACCATCGGACGGCGGACCCAAGGGCTCCGTCGACCTCTTCTGGACCTTCCTCCGACACTTCCGGCGCTTCCCCTGTCTTTCAAATATTTTAATATTTAAAATATAATTTCTGGAATATGGAATACTGTCGGGATAAATCTGCACTTGGCTCAAAGCACTTTGTATTAAAATTAAGTAATAACTCTCATTAATGAAATTGCATGTTAAACTTCTATCTACCCATTTAATATTGTATTCTGGAATAGTCCTAACCACGACTATAAATATGTATCAAGATATTTGAAATGAATTAAGCTTAAGACTTAAAACTAAAGCCCATTTAAAACCCTACGTTTTTTTCTTCCCGTGCTCTCATATTTTCTTAACAGTGGTATATCAGAGCTCATGATTGGTAGTATCCTGCTCTGAATTAGAGTGATCTCATCCCATGGCCTCATCATCCACCCACTCTCAGCCACACCTCCATCCCCGTTTTCACCGGAGAATGCTATGAATTCTGGAGTGATAAGATGAAAACTTTGACGCGGTCACAAGACCTCTGGGAGATAGTAAATGAAGGACTTAAGCCGCCTCAGAAGTCAGCAGAAGGAGCAACACCCAACTTCACAAAGAAGACAAGATGAGGGATGCTCTTGCCCTCCATCTCATTCAGCAAGGAGTTGCTATCACCATACACCCAACTTCGGAGTTTTTTGGGACATGCAGGATTCTATCAACGGTTTATTAGGAATTTCTTGGCAATTGCAAAGCCGCTCTCGAATTTCCTTAGCAAGGATGCAAAATTTGATTTTGACAATTACTGCCTCCGTGCGTTTAATACTTTAAAGGACTGTTTAACTTCAACGCTCATTCTAGCATCCCCGGATTGATCACTACCATTTGAGTTGATGTGCGATGTCAGTGATGTTGCACATGGTGATGTTTTGTGGCAGCGCAAAAATAGAGTTTTTCACACTATTTACTACGCTAGTCGGACCCTCAATGATGCATAACTCAACTATACTGTCACAACCCGCATTTTCTCAATATTTATTATATTATCAGAACGAGAGAAAATACGCGTTGTGTTGTCACGCCGTGCAGGAGACAACTGCAGACGCTCAGGCAAAACCTTTTACTATGAAAATCATACGATGTTATGATTGAAAATATAAATTGAGTTTAAGATTTGATAACCGTGTCTCTCTGTTCAGTGGATCAACTAGTCCACGAGTAAAAATATACATGTACCCAGCAGAAAATACTTGATTTAGTTACTTACAGTCATATATGAATATGAAGACCCAAATAGACAACTAATGATATGCACGACTCTAGATTTATTATAAGTTGGAAAAGAGCTTTTATAATCACGTTTAAAGTAGGATAAAATTAGGTTTGAAACATGCTATGAGTATGTGCAAAAGTATTGATTTGTAATCTTAGCAAAATAACTAACATGCAACCTAGCATAAAGATATTCCCAGAGAGCAAGTAGACAACTTGCCAGCAAGAGATAGCATAAGAACAACCTAGTGATCCATCATCTAAACAAAATCACTATGGGCGTCAACAACCTGACACGAACCCACATGGTCAAATGTATGTCTGAACAAAAGAGAAAACAACAACAACTACCTCACGAAGAGGAGGGCAACCACAACTACTATTCCGAAGCCGGAAACCACAAACTCTAGCTGCTCAGACCGTTACTGCTCCGAGCTTGAGGCATTCAAAAGAAAAGAACGCATCAGCAAGAATGTACAAGTGGCGGCAAAAGGCCAAATAAACAGTTAAACAAATAAATCGGGTTACCAACCCGAGTCGAACTTACTGAAGGAAAGACAGCGTGACCAAGTCACATAAAATAAGAGGAACCCTAAACATGGGTTAGATAATCATTTATAAGCATTTGCACTAAGTGCGATTGATGCATCCGTGGACTCATCCGGATGAGTTATGCTCGTTATGTGTTCTCTTGTTTTATTTTATCGTCATCGTCATGTGTGTGTTGTTGTCATTGTAACGTGTTCTATTTTGATGTTTAGGCTTGTTGGCCTGACCGACCAGCACGACCATGAATAAATATGTCCGGTAGTCTAGGGTGTTAGGATGCAAGCGCGACGATATTTTATTTATATGACAAATTTTTAATTGCATGAAAAATTCAATCAATTCCGGATTTAGTAACATTTATTTGGAATTGATTTGGAAAGTTTATTTATTTAAGAGTATCTTTAATGTTCCATTTAAAAATAACTCTTGGTTTTCCATAACTCCTCTTTATTTCATTCGTTTTGGAAAACCCCCCTCTTTATTTTTCATTAAGCTCTCTTTGGGAACCCCCCCCCCCCCCCCCCCCCCCCCCCTTATTCCTATTTAAAATCCAGCATTTGACTGTTGACGCCAGCCTGGAATCGACGAAACCGCGTGAAGACAGATCTGTCACACGCGAGGTTTCGGTCCAGCGCGCCTCCCCGCCGCCGCCTCCCGTCCCGGCCAAAGCCCACCACCCCTCCAGCAACATCCGGCGACCCCTCCAGGCTCTTCGAAGGTCGCTGCACATTTTAACTTGGTTTAGAGTAGTCTTCACCTAGCCTCGAAAGTACTTAGGATATCCGAGATTTAGTCTGCATCAGTGATAGAGTTATAACTCATTCATCATATATGAGTATACGTATATATATATAAAGAGACTGATCAGCTCAACAAGTGACATCATTAACACCGGTAGAGGAGATAGTACTGAGGTGGTGGCCACATTGTTCGACACAAACCATCAGACCAAGCGTCTCCCTTCTAACTCACTAAGGGTTCATTTGGTTTAGCGGTTGCGGTTGTAAAAGGAGGTGTTGCAAATGGAGGTCTGTAAATGGAGCTGTTGGAAACTGGTTGCTGGAAATGGAGATCTGTTTGGAAAGTCTGCGTTTCCAGAGCTTTTCAGAACAGAGATTCATTTGGCAAAATAGCTTTTCAAAACGGAAGATTTATAAACTTTAAAAAATACACACTTTTACTCAAACAGTCTACCAAATACCAACTCGAAATCCCCTAACATGATTTCGAATTTTACACAAATAGTTTAGAAAAATAAAGTTCAAGCTCTGTGTAGCTGTTCGGCAATCGAGTCACGCAATGTCATCATCTCATCCACCCCTACCCGAACACCTCTAACATGCTCTCCACCTGAGCCTTCATTTGTTTGTCTTGTTCTTCTCTGAATGCCCGCTGGGTAAATGAAATGCTCGTCTTCATCACAAGTACGAAAATGAATATCTAAGCGCGATGGATGTCTGCGAATATAATTATGCAAAGTCATTGTTGCAATAACAATGTCTCGTTGCTTTGTCAAACTGTATGGTGGCATATCCCTAAGCATCTTCCACTTCTTTTTCCATACGCCGAATGAACGTTCTATAACACTGCGCAAGGACGAGTGAGCCTGGTTGAATATTTCCCGGCGCCCTTGTATAGGTCTACTGCCCCTTCTGAAATCTGGTAAATGATATCGTGTACCTGAATATGGTTTTAGAAAACCACGTTGTAGTGGATATCCGGCATCTACAACGTAATACTTGCCTGCAAATGTATATATTGCAAGCGATGCGTGAATAAAAACTACGATAACAAAAATAATCTTTAAATGCTCTTATAAAAGTGTCTCATGATATAGAAGACTCACCAGGTGGCGGATACGGGAAATTGTAACTAGGATCCATAAGAGCATGCTGAAATATACGGCTATCATGAGTGGAACCCTCCCAACCTGCTATTGTAAATGTGAAACACATGTTGAAATCACAAACTGCCATGACATTCTGTGTAGTTGTGCCATGCCGACCAATGTACGATACTTGTTGATCAGCAGGAACTCGAGCATCCACATGTGTTCCATCAATAGCTCCTATACAATCTTTAAAAAATGGCATGTATCGAGCATCATTTAATATTTGTGGGGGAATATCAACGAAAAGATGATCTACAGGCCTAATGACATCAGAAGATAGTCTCTTAATTGCAGTGATTCCCTTTGCGAAAAATCTGCTTATAGTTTCTGTGGAGTGTTGAAATCGCTCACTTGCAAGCTGCATTGACACATTCACACACACACACTCATATACTCATACACAATCACATACGACCAAAAATAATTTATAATCACACACACACTCATATACTCATACACATTCACATGGACACAATCACACACACAATCACACACACACACACACACTCAACTACATATACACAAAAAATAAACACATCCACAACACATTCACAAACACAAACACCTACCCATAACACACACACACAAACACATTCTCACAAACATTCACATACACAATCACATACAACCAATAATACTTTAATCACACACACACACACACATTCACACACACACACTCATATACTCATACACAATCACATACGACCAAAAATAATTTATAATCACACACACACACACACTCATATACTCATACACATTCACATAGACACAATCACACACACACACACAAACACACACACACACACACTCAACTACATATACACAAAAAATAATCACATCCACAACACATTCACAAACACAAACACACACACAAACACAAAACACACACATACAACACATACATAAAACACACACATATACACAAACATACAACACACACACAAACAAACATACAACACACAAATGCACACAAACATAAAACACACACAAATAAAAAACAAACCCAAATCACACACACACACACACACACATTCACACACACACACACACTCATATACTCATACACAATCACATGGGACCAAAAATAATTTATAATCACACACACACTCATATACTCATACACATTCACATAGACACAATCACACACACACACACAAACACACACACACACACTCAACTACATATACACAAAAAATAATCACATCCACAACACATTCACAAACACAAACACACACACAAACACAAAACACACACATACAACACATACATAAAACACACACATATACACAAACATACAACACACACACAAACAAACATACAACACACAAATGCACACAAACATAAAACACACACAAATAAAAAACAAACCCAAATCATACAACACACACACGCACACAAACATAAAACACACACATATACACATATGCACACAAACATAAAACACACACACAAACACAAACATACAACAACACATATACACATATGCACACAAACACGTATACACATATACATACACACATACACACACACAAACATAAAACACACACACAAACACAAACATACAACACACACACACACAAACATAAAACACACACATATACACATATGCACACAAACATAAAACACACACACAAACACAAACATACAACAACACATATACACATATGCACACAAACACGTATACACATATACATACACACATACATACACACATACAATTCACAAACACACACAAACATAAAACACACACACGCACACAAACATAAACACACACACACAAACATAAAACACACACACAAACACAAACATACAACACACACATAAACAACAAACCCAAATCATACAACACACACACACACACAAACATACAACAACACATATACACATATGCACACAAACACGTACACACACACAAACATACACAACCCCACACACACATCCACATACACATCCACAAATCCAAAGCAAAACAAAAGCAGAAATCCAAAACCACAATTCAACAGCCATAATAATTGAAACATCCCCTAACAAAATATCCTAAAATTGAAAGCAGAAATTGGAAGCAGAAATTGGAAGCAGAAATTGGACCTGTTGATGAACGGGAAGTGGAGGAGGTCGTAGATCTGGAGAGGTCGGAGGTCTGTAGATCTGGAGAAGTGGAGGAGGTCGTAGGTGTCGCCGAAGACCTGAAGAGGCCTTTGCTGTCGCCTGAGAAGCGGAGAAGGTCGTCGATCCTCGTCGGAGAAGGGGAAGAGGACCGCGCGTAGGGCAGGGGCGTCGGGCTCGCCAGATATCGGGAGGAGGTTGTCGGTGTCGCCGGAGACCAGGAGAGGCCGTTGCTGTCGCCGGAGAAGTGGAGAAGGCCGTCGATCCTCGTCGGAGAAGGGGAAGAGAAGCCGTCGATCCCTAGCGCGCGGAGAGAGCGCCCAAAAACGCGCTGAACTGGAGGGTCGCTGCACCAGCGGGACGCGATGTATTTTACGCACGCGGCTTTTCGCCTCGATTGGAAATGGAGGCGCGTAACCAAATGAAAAAACAAACCTGCGGTTGCGTTTGGGCTAAACGCAATGGAGCTAAACGCCCAAACAAATGAGCCCTAAGTGCAATGATTCACAACACAGGGCACTGTGACCATCATAATATATATATCATAATTAGTATATTTATATTTAGTATTTAAATATCCCGGGCTAGCTACAACTAACATTAAGGGAAACCACACATCCACTTACCTCTCATCGGGTAAGAAATTATTACTTTACCTCTCATCGGGTAAGAAATAATTACGAGATTATAATTGTCTCAACGGATAATAGGTTTAACCCAATAAATAAGAAGTCAAAATTGGTGATGAAGTGGGCTCATCATTTTGAATAAATAAAGAACTCGATACTTCAAACTTAAGGAACGTGACCAACCTTGATGGATAGAATGGCAAAAACTCGACGAAAACAAAGCAGGGAATTCGACGGTTCACAACACTACTTGACGAATAACTCCAGACGGACTGGACGAATTTGACAAATAACTCCAGGCGGTCTCGACGAATTTGGCGAATAACTTCAGGCGGTCTTGACGAATTAGCACTGGTCTCGACGAATTGATCGCTGGCTCGACGAATTCGACACTGGTCTCGACGAATTTGCTTTGGACTCGACGAGAAGACTCGTCGGACTCGACGATTTGGAAATTTGGACTCGACGAATTTACAAGGGTCTATTCGACATATAAACAGGAATTCGACGAATTAATAGTAGGGACTCGACAGGTTTAATACAGTATTCGACGAGAATACTCAGGCGGTTTCGACGAATTCGAAAGGTATTCGACGGGTTAACTCAGACGGACTCGACGAATTCAACGAATTGAATTGGGACTCGATGGGTTTCAAAGGTTAGTCGACGAATTAAGAAAGGATTCGACGGGTTCATAAACACTGGTCTCGACGAATTTACAGTAGGGACTCGACAGACTTATTATGGTATTCGACGAGCTTAGGAAGTCGAACTCGACAGACTTCAATATGAAATCGACAACTCTTCGGCTGACTCGACGGACAAACATGGTGAAACTCGACGGATACAAAGGAGATATAAAAAATCGGCAAGGGACTCCGCCCGATCACATCGACAAAGCTAAAAATAAACTCTGAGAATAGAGGAAGAACTATCAAACCGAAAATGGAGGAGAACGGAAAGGAGAAACCACCACTTGCCTTAAGCTTCACGGCGAAGGTCCACGAAACCAGAAAAGCTTACTACCGAAACGAAGATCTCGGCGAGAGCTTTCCAAAATTATGCTCCGCTAAAGATTTTGTCCACCGGAGCTCCCCGAATGCCGGCCGGAAGGTCCACGAGAAGAGCTTCGCCACTAACTCACGATTCACAGAACAGAACTTTTGGGGAAGATGAGACCTTAGGGTTTTAGTTATAAGTATATATATATATTCATATAATATTATTATAATATTAATATTATTAATAAGAGGTATTAAAACGACGAACGTGACTAAATCACCTCGGTTTTCCACGAAACTCGCGCCGAAACTAATTATCGGCGCGACAAATCCAACAGCGAAGCCGAAACCGGGATCCGACAACCCAAACTCGAGACAACACCACTCGAAGTTACAACAATCAAAAGAAAACTTTATAAAACTCACCGAGACCCCAAACTGGCTCGAATTGCGACAAAATCTCGCAAGCACACTTATAAACAATGACTCTAATTTACTTAGGCCAAAAACTCAAACTCTAACGAGCTTAAAACAGGGTCAACTCGGCCCAACGAACGCAAACGCGCACTAACGACGGCGCGCTGTTAACTACACGTCACAAATGATAATAAAATAATTATAAAAAATTCATATATTATTCTCTCGAAAGTGGTTGTGCACATGGATCACATTGCCATACGATACCTCATGCAGAAGAAGGATGCGAAGCCGCGGCTTATTCGTTGGATTCTTATGCTACAGGAATATAATATTGAAATCAGAGACATAAGAGGAGTCGAAAATGTGATTGCCGATCATTTCTCCAGGCTTGAAAGCAATAGAGCATCTAATGCCGAGGATACTCAAATTTTTGACTCGTTCCCTGGCGAAAGACTTTTTCTTTTGTGGTTGCGACATCATCCTCGTGGTATGCTGACTTGGCAAACTTTTTAACGTGCAAGGAACTCCCTCCCAACTTATCATTTCAGCAACAGAAAAAGTTCATGTCTGATGCAAAGTATTATTTCTGGTAGGATCCGTTGTTATTTCGCACTTGTGCCGATGGCTTCGTGAGGCGATGTGTACCGGAGGGAGACTATAAGGCTATCCTTCAGCATTGTCATGACCGTGAGGCAGGCGGACATTTGGGCACAACTAGGGCAACTCAGAAAGTGCTCCAATGTGGGCTGTATTGGCCCACACTGTTTCGAGATTCGTTCACCATGTTAAGGAATTAATGCCGATTTCAATTAAATTATTAAATATGTTTCCAACGGTTTTTCAACTATATTGCACATATAAGACCAACAAATATCAAATATCGTTATTATGCATTGTTGAAATGACAACAACAACTAAGTCATTTCTTTCATGTTTCACCTTTATGTCTAAAGAAACTCAGTCAAGTTCCTCAGGGGCCACACGGAGCTCGTTGAAGAAAGTGTGACGCCAGATCTTCTCCATGTCATCCCAGTTGCGAACAATTATGTGTTTGGATTGGGCTTCGTCACCCACATAAGCATCTTTTTGTCCCGTCCCAACCATGACGCCAGTGTGGCGAGGTTGACCGACAATACTAGGGAAAACGGCCTTCGAAGAATCATCGCCGGCAAATCCAGCCTGTAACAAACAAGGAAAGAAACACAACATTGTATATCTACTTACTAATTTTGTGTTCCTGCTAGATTTGGGAGCAAGGAAACTAACCTTCACCATTCCTGTCCCATTATGATCACAAGCCAGAGGTTGGACCTCTTCACCATCAGCCATTTTAAAATATCTTCATAATAAATATGATTGTAGAAGTTTAGAAATTTTGATTTGAAACAATGAGAAACACTCAATGAACAAGAAATTACATTGGCAAGCAGAATATAGTAAAGGAAACAACACTGATAATTTCTAGGATGCATGAACTTATAAATGCCCCAAACAACAAGAAATTGGTTCCATCAATCATGCAGTGAAGGATATAATTCGGCAAAGAAAAAGATAAAACTACATTCATACCTCCAATCATAAAATAACAAGCCTATAAAGATTACGAAAAAAAAATTCATTAGGAGCAATAAGTAACCCCAAGAATGTTAACATTTACTTTTTATTTCAATTTAACATTTCATTACTTCCTCTTCCAAAACAATTATCTTCCAAAAGGCTAAGAGAAATAACGAAGTAAAATAACGGTCATGATATGGGAAATTTTTGTATAATGTAGAATAGATTCCCAAAAAGAAAGATGTCGATTGAAGCATAAACTTTCATTTGTCCGAAACGAATATGGGAGAGAAGGAGACCTCTTCGAATGAAGTGCGGCGAGGAGAGCAGATCTTCTCCCAATGTGAGAGCAAGGTGAGACGAACGAATAAAGGAATCGAGGGGAGGCGGAACTTCTTTTATGGATAGAAAAGTCAGATCAGGGCCTTCGCCACCGCAAAATTTCGAGGCGAAGGTCGATTTATGCGATAATTATGGTCAGCGATAATTATGGGCTCCTACGGTTGTAGAATAGGTGTAATTATTTGTTGTAAATAATTGTTGTAGTTAGCTTCCTACTTATTAGGAATGTTTTAGTATTCTAGGTCTATTTATAGACATACACGTTAATGAGAAAAGCATCATCTTCCACAAATTATTCTTTCATCATGATATGAGAAATTTTTTATAATGTAGAACAGATTTCCAAAAAGAAAGATGTCGATCGAAGCATTAACTTTCATCTGTCCAAAACAAATATGGGAGAGAAGGAAACCTCTTCGAATGAAGTGCGACAAGGAGAGCAGATCTTCTCCCAATGTGAGAGCAAGGCGAGACGAACGAATAAAGGAATCGAGGGGAGGTGGAACTTCTTTTATGGATAGAAAAGCCAAATTCGGGGCTTTGCCACCACATAATTTCGAGGCGAAGGTCGATTTAGGGTCCGGTGTTCCTTTTTCGAACAGCTAGGAGGACTGGACAGGCAACCAACCTTTTATGCTCTTCCTTTTTTAAAAAAAATTTAATTTCTTAGGATTCTTTCTAGCTAAATTGGAAATAATAATTGTGATTTTTTTTCATTTAATTTGAATTTTTGAATCATAAATAATAATTTAAGTATGATTCTTTCCTATTATTATTATTATTATTATTATTCAGGTGTTGCTATAAGTAAATTCGATTTGACTATTAGCAGCTAAAAAAATCAGATTCAAAAAGAATAGTTAGGTTTTATTTTAGATGATTGTTAATTGCAACTCGTATTTAGCTTGTCGCACTCCAATGTTACCGCAACCCGATTTTTAGCATGCCATAAATGCGAGTCATGTAACAACATACACTCAGAGAAAACCATCATGGCTGTTTTTTTGGAAAGTCCCCAGCTAAACTCATGCAAACATGAAAAATTAAGGTAATTTTTAATAGCACTACGAAATTGGCTATCCACACCCATTTGAGTTGTTTTTTGGGGTTTCTTAAAACACTATCCGCACTCTCGTTTTTACGCCGCAGCTATCGCTTTTCGATTTTGCCAGTTTCTCCGCCTCCTGCTCTCTTCTTGCACTTGCCGATGAAGGATCAGAGCGAAGAACGCCGCCGATGGAAGATCAAGGAGCGAAGAACATCGCCGGTTTCTCTGCCTCCCGCTCTATTCTCACACTCACCGACGGGAGGATCGGAGTGAAGAACGCCTCCGACGGAGGATCGGAGTGAAGAACGCCTCCGACGGAGGATCAAGGAGCGAAGAACGCCGCTGTCGCCGTGGCCGTCACCATTGAAATGCTATTTCTATTCAACCTCTGCAACCTATTTCACCATTTTCAGTGCAATTATTCACCATTTTCTAGTAAAACCAGTGGGATTATTCACTGCCAAATCAGTGCAATTATTCACCATTTTCTAGTGAAATGCTCCTAGTTTGAAATAATTAAAATGCAAAATCAGTACAAAAGCTCCTAATTTACTATATTTACCATTTTCTCTTCCATTGAAATGGTAAATCAGTGCAATTATTTAAGTGTATTCCACCGTTTTATTGTAGGTTTGAATTTTGTGCCAAAGGATCGTGTCGGATATATGTCGAATAATCAGAAATAATCTTGTTTGATTGTGCATGATATGAAATATACGACAATTTAATTAATTTTATGAAGTTATGTGTTGTTTAAATGTTATTTATTAGTCTTTCCTGTTTGTTGAATATGTAGACCCAAATATTGCAAATGTTGAAAACGTTCAAAAATGTGAAGTAAATGTTAGCTCACATTTTGAAACCAATATTATCTTTCGTTCAAAGAAAGAGCTAGTTGATTGGGTTCATCATGTTGGAAAAACATTGACTTTGTTGTTACTATAAATGCATCAGATAAGATTGTTGGGCGGCTAAAATCTCGTGCGTTGTTAGGTTGTGACAGAAATGACCACTATCGAGAGAATCAAAACAAAAAGGATTGGATGAAGAAGTGACTCCGTAGATCAACCTCCAAGCGTTGTGGATGTTTATTTTCTCTTAAGAGACAAAATGAAGCAAATGTTGAAGAATACAACTTTAGGTTATTTATGGAGTGTACAACCATGGTAGAATACATTTGGAAGTGCACGCATATGCCGGTAGATTAGAGGTTGAGGAGGAAAAACTAGTCGAGCAGATATATCGAGCATATGTGAAATCATAGAAAATATTATCGGCGGTAAAATAAAAAAACATTGGAAACATCACAGTTATTCAAACAATTTACAATGCAAGAGCTAAGCTATACCTCCTAAAGTGTCACCTTCGGGGCACCGTGAGCACCTCCCCTCCCGGAGTGATCGCGGACACCTTTTTGTGGCCGCGACCACTCGAGGAGGTGCTCGCGACCTCCTGGAGGAGAGGTTCTCGCGACCATTCTCTATAAATTATTTTAGCAGATATAAAATTTAAAAATTACAAAAAGAATAGATAATTTTAAAAATATAAATTAAACATAATAATTTTATTTAAAATAAAGATAAAACGGAAAACAGGATCTCTTATATATAAAATAATAAAATAAATGTGTTGGGAAACGTAAGTCTTCCTCCAGCAAATTTTCCATTTTTTCAAATGGTCTCATATTCGATCGATCCCCGGGAGGTCGATCATAAAGCAGACGGGCTTCGCCGGCCGATTGGGTGGCTAACGGCGGCGCAGAGGAAAGGGATATGGCGATCGGTTGGATAAGGCGAATGGGCGGGGTCTTCGGGGCGTCTTTCCTCTGGCTCGTATCACTGATCTATTCCACTCAGGTCTTTTTTTCCTTGCTTGGATAATTCTTCGTTAGGTTCACAGTCTTATTACTGGCTACTAGAAAGTCTTATTATTATTCTCTATAAATTAAGGTTGTGCTCCGTGTTACTGTTTATAAAGCTTTTCTTAGATGACTGTGGGATGGGGATTCCGACAATCGGCGTGCATGATGATAGAAGCTGTGTAACGCTACCGCCGGCGGTAGCTCCCCGGGAGCTATATCTATGTTTGTGAAGCCTGTCTCTCGGAGACCTTTTGGCTGTATGTTAGAGCTGGGAGTACCCAGCTAAGGTGGTCGTGAGTGATAGCCTTTTCATGTGTGTTGTGGAAACGGGCAAAGGGAGGCTGACCCGCATCGGTGCGCGTTGCGTACGACGATATTAGCAACGGGCTGTCACCGGAACTATACCCGCACTATGTCCGTCGGGGTAGACCTAACGTAACTGGTAACCGCCGAGCGCATAGGAGAGAGTCATACCTTCGTGTTTGACTAGTCGAATGCTCATTATTGTGCTATCCAGTCTTGGACTAAGGATGTTGGTGGGACCCGGGGAAGTCCGGTACACCGTTAAGGTGCCCTGAGTGCACGGAATGTTGGGCCGGTCGCGCCAACGTTTGTGATGATTGGTGCTTGAACCGCACATTCTCTATTTATGTAAATATGCTAATTTGCTTGCAGGGAAGAAGTACCGCCACCCTGAGAAAAGGGGTGGGGTCTTTATAATTTGGTCAACTTTAGCTGACCGATGTTTTGTTTGCCACCACTCGGTGGAATGTTTGCGTGCAGGTGTTGCAAAGCCGAGTGGGGAATAGCGGGCTGAAGCCCTGTTGCTGAGCTGGCCCTCGAAGGCCCTTTCTGCTTTTGTTTCGTAGTTTTCATGTATGACCGTCCTGCGTGCCGATGTATGTAACTCTTGTAATTGTTTAGAGAAACAATATTGATGTAAGGCCATAAGGCCAAGACTTTTTTTGATGTATGTCTTTTCATTCCGGATTCTTAATAGTGGACATTCCTCATTGGGTGATCTTAATATTAATCTATTAAATACTTCCGCTAGAATGCACTCTGAGTTAGGATGTGTTTTCAAAAGGATTAAGATTTTGGTTTCATTTCGTAACCCTATGGTCTGTTCGTGTAATATGGCGTGGGGCCCTGGCCGGACCTTCTGTTATATTACATGTGACGGATAGGAGGTGTTACACGTGCGTTATCATAAGCTCAGAGTGTTTGTTGGTGGTGGAGACATTCAGCTGTTGAAGGTCTCTACCGAGGATAATGTGGCCGACATGTTGACCAAGCCAGTGACAGGAGTCAAGTTCAAGCATTGCCTTGACTTGGCTCATATTGGTGCATGTTGATCGGGCCGACCCCAGGGAGAGGGGGTTTGTAGTCGCCAGTAAAGTTCAGTGTGCGTGAGGCGGCAAGGTGGAGATTGTTATATTTAATGCCAGCTCACCTCACCCCACCCAGTTCTCACATTGAACCTGGTTCAATATGAATGAGCTTAGGTTATGATTGCCTATAAATAGGTATCCCTAGGTTTAGGTTTTAAAATAATCAGATTTCAATCTTGTCCCTATTCATCATTCCCGGATTCCCGATCTGAGCGGAAGAACGAAGGCGGCGGAACCTTCAGCGATCGATCCAGCGCGCGACTTTGGCGATTCTTCCGGCGTCCATCTCCGGCGGCCATCTCAAAGCAGCGGCGACGGCCGACTGCGTGGAAAAGAAAAAGGAGGGCGACATAGGTTGCGCGGAGGCTTCTCTCTGGCGAAATCTGGCGGCGATCTTGCGGCGTATACGAGGAGGCAGCGATTCCGGCGACATCAGGCTATCGACTCCGGCGATAGCAGCGGCGGTGGATCTTGCGGATCTTGATCCGGCAAGTTGGAGGTCGTGGAGTTCCAGGCGGCGACAGCGGCGGGATAGCGGCGACAGCTGCGGGACAGCGACGGTGCAACATTTCTACAACAGATCCGCTATCGGATTGGCGATAGCGACGGCGACAGCGTCGACATCACCCCTGCGACAACAAACTTCGAAGAAGGTCCATTTCTAGTTTTCTTGTTTTTATTCAGTTAATTTTTCTGGGTTTTTCGATCTATCGTGTCGGGTTAGAGCCTTGGATCAACGAATTCGGTGGAGGATTGCTAGCTGACGAGAGCTCGCCGGAGACGGAGAAGGAGATGGCAAACCGCCGGAATACTCGCCGCCCAGCCCGTTTTCAGGTTCGCTTCTCCCCCCTCTGACTGTGCTAGCATCTAGGGTTGTTAGAAGTCGAATTCGAGCTCAACTGAGCCAAGTTCATTTCGGATTTTCCATGGTTTTCGCCGTTTGGGCTTCTTGGTAGAACCGCCGGAAACCGCCTCCTCCGGCGACCAATCCACCGCCAATCGGCACCACCTCAACGGAGGTGGTGGTGGCGGTGGCTGGCCAGGGAGATGGAGGGATGGCCGGGATTTCCGGTTCCAAGCGGCTCCAGGACGGGCCGATCTGGGTCGTTGGCTCGAGGAAGACGATGAAGGAGCGCCGCCCGATCCGCTTTAAGATCTGGGCAAGATCAGCGCCTTAATTAATACATGGCCTTGGTGTGCTGTTAGCAGTTCTGTAACCTTTTTTTGTAGCTTAATTTTAAGGCTCTTAGAGGCCATAAATCAAAAAATGCCCTGAGATAACTTTTATAGATCTGGAAGTCTAATTTCATTTGAACCTTAGATCAAACCATTTGGAGTTGATTTGACTCTTGTAGAGCAATTTTGCTGAGACTGGTACAAAATAATTCCCACCACTAAAACAACCATAACTCCCATTTGGCTTGGATTTAGGTCTGAAATTTTAAACCCTATTGTAACTATCCCTGGCCTACTTTGTGCCCAAAAATCAGAATTTTTGGGGCACATTTTTCTATAGTTTTTGTCCAAACATTGAAAATGAAAGTTATGATAATTAGGTGGCCAAACCCCCTTGTGGCACCCCCATATTAGGGTGGGGTGAAGTTTAGGCTAAATACACACACTGTTAAAAATATTGGGTTCATTGGACCACTCCTTGTGGGTGAACCCTCTTTGGAGTGAGGATGGCTTAAGGGTTTGTGTGGGTTAGGCTAGAAACTTTACTTAACTTAAGGAGCCAAATTGAGGCCCTTAATTGCCAAATCATGAAAATGGTGTGAGACACACTATTGTAGCCCTAACTGTCTAGTTTCATTAGAAACTAAGATGTTGGCATTTGGAGGTCAGTAGACCCCAGAGGAGCCTTTTTACTAGGACTGGTCCTACACTGGGTCAGTCCATTAGAAAATTTACCTAGGTCAAACCCTTCAAGCTTTGGAGCTGTGCTTTTGACCATGGGTTAGTATACCTTAGGGTCACCCCCTGCCAAAGGGGCAGCCCTTGGTGGACACTTTTACCTAGAGTTTTTGTGGTAGTTAGGATATTTAAATTAAGTTGATTTTTGGAGCATATGATGTCCAAATGGCACCAAACTTTGGTGGAATATCATTTTGTACATGAGTAGTGCCTAGCTAAAATTTCACTCCATTTGGAGTTGATTTAGCATGGAAAATTGGAAACCCTAATGAGGGCCTTTAAGGGTCAAATTAGGGTTTAGGTCATTTTGAGGAGTTGAGTGTGTTAGCCTCCTCCCATCATGTTGGATATGTGGGTGTGGATATGAAAAATGCTTGGGTCACACCCTAATGGTCCATTTGGAGCCATTAGGGTGGTGTGACCTAAAACCCTAAGGGTAGACCTTAAGGGTGCAATGTTGAGATTTGTGAAGGACATAGGACCAAATGTTTAAGCCTTGGCTCAGAACTTTGTAGTTATGCTTGTATGAGCATAAAAAGGTCTTAGATAATTTAATGGGATTTTTTAGAGGCTTTTAAGTATTTTTCCTCTTAATAAATAGAATTACCACCCTTTCCTTAATAAAATGAAATGCATGGTCATATGACCTTGTATGACTTTGATATGCTATCAGTGGCTGGAATAGGGTGAAATAGGGCTATGGTAATTTTGCCCTGAGTTATGGAAGTGTTATTCTTTGTATAGGAAATTTTGAGTGCTTGTTAGCTTAAGGGAAATTAATTTTGAAAAAATGTCAAATCATGTGGAAAAATTGTGATACTTGGTTAACTTTGGTTTTAGGTTAATATATACCCATGATAATTGTTTGGAAGCATGTAGATTTATATTTCATGTACTTCATGTAGAAATTGGAATTTACACCCCTTGAGTATTAAATCTTTTTAAATATCAAATCATGGGACAATGATGTGATACTTGGTTAGCTGTGATTTTAGGTTAATATATGCTCATGATAATTGTTTGGAAGCATGTAGATTTATATTTCATGTACTTTATGTAGAAATTGATAATTGCCGCATTTGGATGTTTAATCATCTTAAAATATCAGAACACATGGTAATGACACAATCTTTTGGCAGTGGACTCTAGGTCCCCATTTGGACACCTGGTAATTTTTGTAGATATTTCAGAAGTGAATTACTATTTTTCCTAATTATAGTGGCATTTTGGTAATTATACAATTATGATGATGTAGTAGGCCAAGTGACATCCTAGGGTCATGATACTCAGTGAACCACCATGATATGGAATATTATATTACTGATAATTCTCATGAAGCATGAAGAAGCAGTTTGAGGGTAGTTCATGTGTAAGGTGACTTAAGGCCTTAACTACTTAAAATTATATTAAATATCAATTTAATATGGAAAATTATGGAAATTTGAACATACCTTACTAAGGTTAGTGAGAGCCTAGGATAATTATTAGAGACCTTGGTGATGACTTTTAGAAGGGTTCCCTTATGGGGTTGATGGTTAGTTCAAATTAGTGGTCTGCGTTTAGTAAAAATAGAATTTTGAGTTTTGGACAATTTAGACCACTAAGTAGTGTTTAGAAGTTGTATACAATCAGTAATTGAGTAATAGCACACAAGGATTCAAGGAGGGTCAATCCTAGGGTTAGCTGTGAGGTTGTGCTAGAGTCAACGTAGGAGGAATGGAGGTACGTCCAACCCATTTGGGTGGGACGGGTGTTGAGCTAAATCACTCTAAGTATATGAAATAATGAGGGTGAACCAAATGCTAATCACCGACTAGAGTAATTGTCCTGAGGAGGATGGTGGGGTTGAGCCCATTGATCTGTAGTACCGTTAGGGGCCCTTCACCGGACGTACCTCGGGATGTCCAAGATTAACCTTAAATTACAATAACAATTAAAGTAGGCAAGAGTAGCCATAGTAGGGTAAGATTGGGTTTGTGTATCTCCTCCTAATTGCGGGAGTGGCAGGATTGTGGTGCACGGTTAGACGAGCGGGAATCTCGAGGGGATGATTATCCCGGTAACTTTCTCAGAAATGTGGCAGGTCTTCGGTACTAGGCAGGTCGTCACTCCGACCGCGGTACGTTGACTTAGCGGGTGTGTAGGGGTTTAAGGGGACAGCTTGGCTGCGTGTCGGGATGACAATTCCCCGAATACACCTCTCACTTGGCTCACAGTCTGGTGGACTCCAGCAAAGAGTACGCAGAGCTCCGTAGTTGTTTAGCGTCGAGGCGTACGTGCGGTCTAGGCATGGTAGAGTGTATACCCGCCTAGGAGTGGACAGCCCGGTCCGCTACCACCATGTGTCACAGCGGTGGGTAGCCGAGAGGTTGGCTTCCTTTCAAACAGAGGGAACTACAAAGGTCTATGCGCATAGAGTCGTGTGGGTGAGTTTCATTGCATAATCATTCATAGCATAAGCATAGCATACGCACTTGCAGACCCTCATCATATAAATTAGTATGGGCTCTTTTGTATGATGAGTTATAATTCCTGGAAATCCTAACTTATAAGTTTGTATGGTCATTCATATAAGTTAGGGTACGAGATTGATTATTTGTCGCTACTGTTCTTACTGCTTCGCTTTACCTGTTTTACTTACTGTTTATCTACTGTTGTACATCTTTATTTTATACTCCTGCTTATACATGTTTAGATTAGCCCCTTTTTCACTTATGTATATACTAGTTTACTTTCCCTGTCACCTGCTTATTCCTTGCTCGTCCCCCGCTTCTTCCTCCCGCGCGGTACCTAGGAGTCGCAGGAGGAGGAGGGGACCTAGCGAGCTCAGTCATTTTTGACTGACGGTTTGCATTGGGGCCGAAAAACAATCTAGGATTCCGAGGAGACGGAGCTGTCGCACGCACCGCAGGAGACGAGGGCAGGACCTGAGCAGCCAGCGACGCAGCGGGTAGCGGCCACGACCCATAGGGCTACAAAAGTTGTCTCTGCCCATTTTTGCAAATAGGGCCTCTAAGGCCTTCAAAAATTGCATGCAAACTACTTAAAAATCCTAGGCAGAATTATTATGGTTTGCCAATAGACATAAAGAACAGTCCTAGGAAAATGGGTGCCCTGGTGTCCACAGTGCACCAAATCAGATGATTCAGGAGGCAAATGAAAGTAGACCCATAGGGCTACAAAAGTTGTCTCTGGAGATTTTTCCATCTTCGGCCTCTAAGGCCTTCAATTTCTGCTTACAAAACCTGTGCATAGTGTGACAAAATCATTTGTATAGGTTTAATTTAATTAAAATGGTCTGCGGATAAGGATTTCATGCGAGATCGACGGCCAGGATTTCGTCTTCCCCGATAGGCTACGGTCCTGATTTCACGCGTCTGAGCCCCTTTTGCGGGCAAGATTCCGGCGAGCTCCGACCATCTCCGGCAAAACTGCCAAGCCCGCACCTTCACCGGACCTAGGGCTATCGAATGGCGGTGAGGGCATGGCCGGAGGTGGCCGGAGGTGGCCGGAGTAGGCCTGCGGCATGTTGCGTTTTCCGGGCTTGGAACATTGAAAACGTGAATGGCGATTTCTCCATTCTTCATTGGATTTGAAAAGAGAATAATGGGGGAAGCTAGCACGAGTGGAGAGGGGAAGGAAAGTTGCCTGAAGTTGGGTTTGGCGGCGGGTGTTGCGGCGGAGGAAGGTCGCATTCCTGTTTCCGGCATCCATGGCTCCTGGTGCGGCTGAGGTCGAAAGCTTGCTCTGGAAGGGGGGGCTCGACTGATTGGAGGCTCCTGAAGCTAATCGTGAGGAGAACTGAAGGGAAGAGTGAGTATATGGCCGGCTATCAATATCCGGCGATTTCCTCTATGTCGCCACCGCCCCCATCCAGCCAGTCGCAGGCCTCCAGCTCACCAAGAAATCACTCCCGAGCTCATATTGACGCCAGAGGAGAAGGAATCGGGCGGCCTTGCATTGGGAAGGAGGGAACAGCCATTATGGCGGCCGACAAGGTGAGCTTCCTCTCTCCTCCCCTCCCTCTCAGCGGCAGCCAGCTCAGCCTCTCCCCCTGCTGGAATTCCTTGGGAAGGCAGGAGCCGACCAGGAAATAAGGAGTGGTGGCCAAGTGGCCACTCCTCCATGAATTCCTCTTGAATTCAAGCTTGGGGTTGCCGGCCACCCCCTTGGTGCACCCCTCCTTGGACCCAATTTGGGCTCTAGGTAATTCAGCCCACTAGTGGGCTTAATTAGGTGGGGTTGAGCCCAAGGTTCTAAGGTTGGGTTTGGGTTAGGTCCACCTAGCTTGAAATTGGCTCACTTGACCCATTTAGGCTAAAATGGGGAAATTGGGTTTGAGCTCGACTCACACCCACCCCATTCAATGTGACTTGTCCCAATTGATGCCTTAGACCCCATGGGTCTATACCAAGAGAGATTGAGTCAAGATAGTGTCAAATGGAGCTTGATTGCACTTAATTGCCAATAAGGGCAATTTGGGTATTTTGTTGGTTTTGCCCTAATTTTCCATGGTTGAATGCACACTACGTTCCACTTAGGTCTCATATACTCCCCTTAGGGTTTAGGAGTGATCAATTTGGTCAGAATAAGACAATTGGAGATTGATTTGGGTTTTAGCACACTCGGCACGCCATCGACAAGTCCTTTTTCAACTTGGATTTACACTATGAGCTGTGACTGTCAAGGCTAGCACTACCTTACGGTTTCTATCTCACAATGCCCTAGGTGAACACGGAGGAGCGACCTCATCACCAACTGGCTATGGGACGAGTTCGGTTCAGCTTGTGCCCGCGCTCATAAATGTCAGTATTCAACTCTGCCAGACACGGGTCCAGCTTCCCCTTGTGCCCGTTAAACTATAACCTCACAGGGTCATCACCTCAAGCTCAGGGGCGAGGTCTAAACACGATAAGTAAACTCAAGGATTACTGTCTCCGACGTTAGTTCTTAACGCTGGGCGTTAGCCCTTAACGCTGGGCGTTAGCCCTTAACGCTGGGCGTTACTCTTAACGCTGGGCGTTAGCTCATTTCCGGGTAATTTCTGGGCAACACCTCCAGAACTCACTACAACACATCTCAGTACTCAGAACCCAAAAAACACAACATATGGCGCTACCGCCGGCATTAGCTCTAACGCCCGACGTTAAAGAACAGAACAGCAAGCAACATCACCAATCCAGACCAACCTGTCCAGATGGGCTTCACTCAGCATGCCTATGTCTATACTACCATTTCAGACTATATATGCAAATTTTGTGGGGATAATATCGACCCACCGGAAGAACCCATCTACTAATTAGTATAAATCTTCCTAAGTATGCAAATCAAAGGACGCACATGTCCAAAGATGAAGGGAGGAGAATCGTTACCCTCGACGCTCGTTTCGGTGCCATAGATCCGGGAGGAAATCGGCTGGAATCTTTTGAAACAGCCTCCTCTCCACTAAATCGACGATGGTACAAACACGCAAGCAATCTCCTCCACGGAATTTGCCTTCAACACAACAAAAGGCTAGCCCAAAGAGACCTCCTTCCTTCTGATCTGCCTTTGGAAAGAGCTTGGAATCAGAACTGAGAAGGGAAACTGAATTTGGCTGCCTTTTATATTTTCTTAGCTAATGCCGACGTTAGCACCTAACGCCGGGCGTTAGCCCTTAAGGCGGTGGCTGTATTTATCCACAGCCGTTTAAGAAATTCGACGGCGTTCAACGAACTCTTTGAAGCTGCGTTCGACGAACGGCTTGAAGCTGCGTTCGACGAACGACTTGAAGCTGCGTTCAACGAACTCGTCGAAGCTGCGTTCGACGAACAACTTTAAAGCTGCGTTCGACGAACGACTCGAGGCTGCGTTCGATGAATAGCCTGAAGGTTGCATTCGACGAACGACCTGAACGCTGCATTCGACGAACTGCCTGACGTTCGACGAACAGCCTGACGTTCGTCGATCGGTGTTCTTATCTCGACGTCTCGACGGCTCGACGACACGTTCGTCGAACGACGTTCGACGAACGGCCTTGCGTTCGATGAATGGCCTTGAGTTCGTCGAACGGACGTTCGACGAACAGCCGAGAAATGACATATCTTTTTCCCGAGATATGACATTTCCTGCCCTTTCTTTTTCTCGAGAAATTGCATTTCCTGCCCTTTCTTTTTCTCGAGAAATGTAATCTCTGCCTTTTGATTTCTCGAGAACTTGCACTGGAAATTGAGGTGTTAAAGGAATACTCTACCACGCACCTGGAACGCCCAGAACCTGTGCCGCTTTTATCAGTAATTTGAGCCTTCTATCATGCAAAAAACCGCGAGCTCAGACTCGCGCAAACTTATCTTATATTATGTACAAAGCCGCCAGTTATGCCGCCCCCCCCCCCCCATCACGGGGATGCGGCCTAACTGCACCTCATAGGGGGTGCGGCTAAGCCGCACCCCGTTGGGGTGCGGTCACGCCCCCCCCCCCCCTCCGCAACGGGATGCGCCTAAGCCCTCCCCCTCCCGCGGGGGGACTTGTAGAGGATCCGACCGAAATCACACCTCGTCGGGTGCGGCCGGAGCCCAATTCGCCTTTGGGGGTGCGACTTCTCATTTTCCCATTCGCCGCGCACTCAGAGCGCTCCGGTGTTTGTTGCACGCTCAGAACGGCTCCTAACACGCTCCAAACGCTCCCGTGTTCACTGCGCGCTTAGAACATTCCCGTGTTCGTTGCGCGCTTAGAACGCTCCCGTGTTTGTGGCGTGCTCAGAACACTTCCTCACGCGCTCAGAACGTTTCCACGTTCCCGACATGCACGTCGTTAACGTTTTCTAATTTCTCAGATTGCAGGACCCGTTCGTCGTCTTTATCACCATCAACGAAGCTGCCCGAACTGCCCGAAGGGCGAGATGGTCATTTACGAAAAATGGCGATCAGTGTGCTCCGAATCGAAAAATGTGATTCGCCCGCCAAGTGGTTACGGTGGTTTAAACGGCAAAATTACCGGGCTACCTTCGGCCAAAGCTATAAAAGGAACCCAGAGCCTTCATTTCAAGACACATTGCCTTCTATGCCCGAGAGAGCTCCTTTGAAGATTTCCTTGGAATTCTCCTTCGGCGCTTGAAGATCTCCTTCGGTTCTCGAAGATCTCCTTCGAATCTTTGAAGATCTCCTTCGAGCCTTCAAAGTTTGCGAAAGGCGACTCAGTATTCTCACTTTTGTTCTCACTACCGTTCTCAGAAGAAGTACTTAGTTTTCCGAGAGGTGATCTGTCACCCTCGGAGTTCCCTCTCTCTTTTTCTCTATCATTGTAACGAGCAGCGGCCTGTCGCGCTCGAGTTCTCAATCTCCCATTGTAACCCCCCAGAAGATAGTGGAAGTTGGCTGACATAGCTCCGGCCGCGTGGTTTTTCACCCTTTCTTGGTTTTCCACGTTAAAAGTTCTTGTGTCATTTAGTAATTCACTCATTGACTGTTTGCTCGCTCGGTTTGCTTCCGAGCTAAGGTGATTCAATTCGACCGGTCTACCAGAGCACCAGAGCGATCCGCAACAATAGTATAGCTTTATAAACTTGAAAGTTAAATCTAACAAATCATCCCATACTTAATATGGAATACCATATTAAATCATAAATATAGGAGATAAATAAAATAGTATTTTTTATGTGAAGATTCTTATTCATTTAATTAAAATTCTAAATTTAGATGATTCTGACCAAAAATAATTTAGATGCTTACTATATATATAGTTCATAAATATTTACTAATATATATATTTATATATATTAATATATATATAAGGAGGGTTGACTGCATCTTCTATTCCAATCTTCTCCGACTCTCGTGATCCTCTTTTTGCTCTAGTACTAATGGCGGCTGTACCAGAAACAGAGTCTGTCGAGAAGAATAAGATTAGGCTGATGAGTTCGCCGGATAAGGAGGAGGTGTCGGTGGAGGAGGTTGCGATGAAGAAGTCGCCGGTGATTAATCACATGTTAGAAGATGACTGTGCCAGCACCGCCATCCCTGTCTCGGATTCTCTCCCTGTTCAAGTTATGGCTGATGAAACAGAGGAAACAGGGGAAAGCGAGAAGAAGAACCTGCGGCTGATGAGTTCCGACGGGAAGGAGGTGGTGGTTGAGGCGGCGGTGGCGATGGAGTCGCAGTTGATCCGTCAAATAATAGAAGCAGACTGCTCGAACGGCAGTGACGTCATCCACATACCCAACGTCTTCGCCGCCGACCTCTCCATGATATTCCATTACTGCCGGAATCATCTCTGCGACGCGGCCATTAACTGCGATCTCAAGAGCTTCGACGAGGATTTCATCAATGTGGATATCAACACCCTCTACGCTCTCTTAATGGTAAATAAATGAATCTTTTCAGAAAACAGAGCAAAGAAAATTTATATTTTTTAAATCTAAATTAATTAATCAGTGTTTGCCTTATTTTATTGACAGGGATCAAATTATTTGGACGTGAAAGGACTGCTTGATTTAGCTTGTCAGAAAGTAGTGGATATGATCAAAGGAAAAAACCCTGAAGAAATTCGCAAGATCTTCAACATCCAGAAGGACTTTACGCCCGAGGAAGAAGAAGAGGTTAACAGAGAAAATCAATGGGCTTTCGAATGATTTCAAATTTATGTTTTCAAATGATTTTTGAGTTTTAGGGTTTTCTTTAATGTTATAATGATTATTATGACATTATCATGAGATATTAGCATTTTTTTTAAATGAAGGTGGCAATGCTTAACATGCATATATGACACTACTATTTTTGGCTAATTGCAAATCATCCTTATGCGCAGACCTAGAAAAATGAAGTGCTGACCACATTGTTGTGTGTAAATCACAAATACGCGTTGTAGTAATCAAGAATTACCCGATCGAATCAATATAAAACCTTCTTGTTCGATTCTTCAAAGTGGAACACCAAGTTGTGTAGTAATCTGTCAAAGAGAATGTTGTAGAGATTCAATTGAATCGCCTGTAGGGGAAGCCTTCCCTTATAAGTTATACCCGCTACTTTAGGATAAAACAAAAGAGAGCCAGAGAATCCACTACACTCAAAACTTAGATTCGAAAAATAAAATAAAAAGAGAAGATAACTTACAACGTGTGAGGAAGGCACGGAGGACCTTCACCTGTGCTCGGGTTCATAGCGGCTTTCTATTTGCTCCATGTTGCTTCACCCTGCCTGGAAATACTTGAGGTGGATCCCTAAATACATTATTTATTATTTTGTTGAATACTAATAATCTATAATAATTTATTAAAATATATAAATATATAAATAATTTTTAAAATTATATAAAGTGTATGTGTGTATATATATATACACATAATTTTATAAATATATATACACACTTTATATAATTTTAAAAATTATTTATATATTTTAATAAATTAGCAAAGTTTATTAGTGTTGCGGTCAGACTCGATGCTCCGATCGGGCCGAAATAAACTTAGGCCGTCTCAGCTCTCGGAGCGGTCGAGTGCGCACACAGTCAATGAGATATGAAAAGAACATAAATTTTATCGTGGAAAAACCCCTGAATTGGGTAAAAACCACGTTGACCTGGTTCGCTTGGTCGGAATCCACTAGCTGCTTGCGGTTACAAATACCTTGGAGAATCGAGGGCGACAGGCCGCTCCTCGTTACAATTTAGTGGAGAGAGAGAGAGAGAGCTCTCGGTGGGCAACAGGCTGCTCACCGCGAGGCTTAATGTTTGCTGCGTCTTTGAGGCTGTAGACGTCCCAGAATATCACGGGGAGTTGGTCTTCGCGGCTCTTTGGTTGCGGTGAGCGAGCGTAAGCTTGACGACGGCGGCGAGGCGGTGCTCACCGGCGGCGAAGTGGTGGCTCGCGGGCTAATGCCGGCAGAGCTTCGGCTCGCCAAAGAAGGAAGAAGGAGAAGTAGGAGGAAGATGGAGGAAGTAGAGAAAAGTTCTCCTCCAAATGAGGAGTCTTGGGGCTTATTTATAGGCCTCGGGAGGTGGTTACGGTGGTTATGCGGTTATCCGCACACCATAACCACCTTCATATTTAATAATTAACTATAACCAATATAATAATATATTATTAATATATTATTATGATTATTCCCATAATTATTGCCCCACTAACCATGATGGTTAGTGGGTAGTTGTTGTGGGAGGTGGTTACGGTGGTCATGCGGCTATCCGCACACCGTAACCATCATCACATATATATTTTATAATACACGAAATATATATTATTTATATTAAATGTAATAATAATAATAATATTATTATTATTATAATATTATTCCCTACAAACTCTCCCTCCACTAACCATGATGGTTAGTGGGTGGTTTCCCCCCAAACGGATGGAGGAGAGCGTGTGGGAGGAGAAAGAGATGAAGAAAATGGGATCGGCGTGTGCGGGATCGCACGCGCTGATCCCATACGCATGCGATCCCATGATCTCCACCAAAATGGTGGGGATCACGAGGTCCGTGGCTATTTGCACCCCCTGAGTGTCGTATCATATGCTCCCAAAATTCCCGTGGCTCGAGCGATTTTACCAGAGAGACGAGAATTTTCTCCTGCATTAAAGATGAACGGGAGTGGGAGTTCTCACCTTTTTTGGGGTTCACTGATCCGCGCGAGCCGGCTAACCGGTTATTTTGCATATCGTCATTTGAAGAGAGAAGATTGTTGTGGTGTGGGGTATCTGGTGCCCTCGAGTGATACATTCCTTTTTGTATCCTTTGAAGTAGTTGGTCATGCTTTTGCGATCGAATCCGCATTTGTTCCTATGTACGAAGTAGCTGGGACCTCAGCTGGAAGTGCAACTTTTTCTCGCGCGAGATTAACTCACGACTTTGATTGCACGAGGCAGGCTCGCGGCTCTTGCTCGCGCGAGATTTTCTCGCGACTTAGTTTGCGCGAGACTGGCTCGCGGCTTTTGCTCGCTCGAGATTTACTCGTGACTTAGTTTGCGCGAGACTGGCTCGCGGCTTTTGCTCGCGCGAGATTTACTCGTGACTTAGTTTGCGCGAGACTGGCTCGCGGCTTTGTTTGCACGAGGATTGCTCGCGGCTTTGTTTGCACGAGGATTGCTCGCGGCTTTGTTTGCACGAGGATTGCTCGCGGCTTTGCCGGGGAATGTAAGTATTCAATCCGGTGGCCATCGTGAGGGGGGCAGGCCCTGGCGATGGCGGGCGTCGGCGGGCAGTCATGCTAGAGAATGTAAATTCGATCAAGCGCCAGAGAATGTAAATTCGATCTGGATGCGAGGCCTAGCCACAGGTCAGAGAATGTCAGTATTCGATCTGGGAGAAAAGACTACTGGAGAATGCAAATTCGATCCAGAGCTGCGAGCAAAGATCTGCGCTGGCACTGGAGAATGAAAATTCGATCCAGATTGTGCCGCCTATTTTCGATTGAGAGGATCGCGTTGGCGCTGGCGAATGAAAATTCGACCAGGTTGCGTAGCCTCTTCCGGCGGGAGGATACTAGGTCACCTTGCCCCCCAGTGATTGATCTTTCGGCGGCGCTGATGTCTTTTCCTGCCATGATGCCAAGTCATGAGTATCGTTGGGCTGGTGATACTGTCTTTTAGATCTTCTTGGAATGCGGGGAACTCGATTCCCACAGACGGCGCCAAACTGTTGCGGTCAGACTTGATGCTCCGGTCGGGCCGAAATAAACTTAGGCCGTCTAAGCTCTCGGAGCGGTCGAGTGCGCACACAGTCAATGAGATATGAAAAGAACACAGATTTTATCGTGGAAAAACCCCTGAATTGGGTAAAAAACCACGTTGACCTGGCTCGCTTGGTCGGAATCCACTAGCTGCTTGCGGTTACAAATACCTTGGAGAATCGAGGGCGACATGCCGCTCCTCGTTACAATTTAGTGGAGAGAGAGAGAGCTCTCGGTGGGCAACAGGCTTCTCACCGCGATGCTTAATGTTTGCTGCGTCTTTGAGGCTGTAGACGTCCCAGAATATCACGGGGAGTTGGTCTTCGCGGCTCTTTGGTTGCGGTGAGCGAGCGTAAGCTTGACGACGGCGGCGAGGCGGAGGCTCACCGGCGGCGAAGTGGTGGCTCGCGGGCTAATGCCGGCAGAGCTTCGGCTCGCCAAAGAAGGAAGAAAGAGAAGTAGGAGGAAGATGGAGGAAGTAGAGAAAAGTTCCCCTCCAAATGAGGAGTCTTGGAGGCTTATTTATAGGCCTCGGTAGGTGGTTACGGTGGTTATGCGGTTATCCGCACACCGTAACCACCTTCATATTTAATAATTAACTATAACCAATATAATAATATATTATTAATATATTATTATGATTATTCCGATAATTATTGCCCCACTAACCATGATGGTTAGTGGGTAGTTGTTGTGGGAGGTGGTTACGGTGGTCCTGCGGCTATCCGCACACCATAACCATCATCATCATATATATTTTATAATACACGAAATATATATTATTTATATTAAATATAATAATAATAATAATAATAATATTATTATTATTATTATTATTATATTATTCCCTACAAACTCTCCCTCCACTAACCATGATGGTTAGTGGGTGGTTTCCCCCCAAACGGATGGAGGAGAGCGTGTGGGAGGAGAAGGAGATGAAGAAAATGGGATCGGCGTGTGCGGGATCGCACGCGCTGATCCCATACGCATGCGATCCCATGATCTCCACCAAAATGGTGGGGATCACTAGGTGCGTGGCTATTTGCACCCCATGAGTGTCGTATCAATTAGCATACAACAAAATAATTATTATATATATTTAATTTTTTTTATATAATTTTGTAAATAATTTCAACATCTATATATATTAATATATACATATATAATGGTTTTAAGGGAGGGACATAAAGAAATAAAATATCTCCATCAATATTTTGTATCAAAGAAAATTGTTGCTATTTTTGCAACAAAAAAATTTGTTATTATTTCTGCAACATATATTTTGCATCAAATAATTAAGTCGGCCAACTGCTCCCTCCCCAGATTACATCGCCTGCATGAAAGCATAATATAATGAGGTCAAGACAAAACCAATAATGACATTACATCTAGTGCATAATATTACATGAGTTTCTTGATCGGGATCGACTCCCTTACATCTCCGCCATCGCTGCCATCGCCGCCAACGCCGCCATGACCGCCATCGCCGCCATCTTCGCCATCGCCGCCAACGCCGCCATCGCCGGAATGACCGCCATGGCCGCCATCGCCGACATCGTCGACGACATCGCGATCGTCGCCATCGCCGTAGCAAATATCCATGAATAGTTTTAGACCTGTTGTAATTTAAAAACACATCGTACTCGGACAAATGAGTAAACTCCTTGGGGAAACGATTGCATGGAAGGAAAAAACACATAATACATGAAGTTTTATCGAATCATTTTTTTCTGAAATTTTAAAAGAAAAAATGATATTTTTTTAAAAAACTATGGTCTGCAAGCTAAAACTGGCCTGCATTTAACATCACTTTATATCTATATATTATAAAGAAGAACTTAAAGTACCATTGAGACCAAAATATGACCAAGCATTCGCTTACAGCCCTTCGTTCAGCCGAAACTCCCTCCAGCCGTTCGATCAAAAAACCTAACACCCGCCTCTTATATACCCGCAACAACCCTTCCGCTCCTCACACCAGCATAACCCGCAACCCTACCGCTCCTCTGCAGCCGATCAGCAGGGCGACGAACAATGTCGCGCTCAAACTCGCCGGACCATCATCGTCGATAGACGCCGGGCCATCATCGACGCCGCAGCTCCCTCTCTCACGTGCATCTGCGCCAATCTCCGTCTCAAATATCGATCTCCCTGATATCGACCTCCCGGATATCGATCTCCTTCTCCGATATTCTATACATCTGCAGCGATCGACAGCCCTCTATTTGGGATTTCAGTTGTCGATGGCCTCTAAAAGGCTCTGGGGCATTACAGTAACTTGGATTTAGTTGCCGATGGACTCTAGGAGGCTCTAGGGCATTACAGTAAGCTCTCTCTCTCTCTCTGCATCTCTATCTCTCCCTCTCTTTGTTCTGCCACCTAATGCATGCATTTTAGAAGTTTACAGTAAATAGAAATCATGGAATCAATCGATTGTTCTTCCATAGCCTAATCTTTTAGTTTTTTGCACATGCTCACAAACTGTTTGCTAGAATTCTAAAGAGAAACATAATGGTGCAGTGACGACATTTTACATCCTAGAACCCTGATTTTATACATAAGTGACTCCTACACATGCACTTTTATGATTTCCCATTTTATGAATTTCTTTAGTATAAATCAATAATAATAATAATAATAATAGAATAATTTGCTGATGGTGATGAGTTTTCTGCTTTAATGATACTTAAAATGTAATTACAGACATGATTATTGATATGTATTCAAAAACTTTTTTATGAATATTAACGGGATTTTTGGTTCACATATATTTAAAAACTAATATTGATATCATTGAATCACATCCCCCAAATTAAATAATATTAAATATAAAAAACCCGCAACACAATCTATGTTCATTCCCTAGCCTGATGACGAAGTTCTCTTTATTCTGCCAACTTGAAGGTCAAACTGGGTGCGTGCTGGGGGTGGGCGAAAGCCGCCGGTGGCGGGTGAAGCCCGCCAGTGGCGGGCAGAGTATTGTCGCGCGGGGCACGGGGGCCCCCCATGCACCGTCACTTGTATATATATATAATTGTGTTCGGACTATTCCCTATCAAAGCATGTTTTCTTAAAACTAAAGAAGCATATATAAATTAATTTCCTATATTATATATATGAAAAAATGGAAATTCAGAAATATAGGTAATGAATAAAATATAATTTTGTGTGTGGAAATTCTTGTTAATTTGATTTAAATTCTAAATTTATTAATTTAGATGATTGGTTAAACCAAAAATTCTATATTTAGATGGTTTATTAAACCAAAAATTCTAAATTTAGATGACTTAATTAGTTCTAAATTTAGATGATTTAAGGAAGCTTTATTATATATATTCTAAATAATAGGAAAGTTGGCTGCATCTTCCTATTCTCGTGATCCGCTTTTTGCTCTAGTAATGGCGGCTGTGCCAGAAACAGAGTTTGTCGAGAAGAAGATTAGGCTGATGAGTTCGTCAGAGGAGGAGGTGTCGCCGGTAATCAATCACATGTTAGAAGATGACTGTGCCAGCACCGACATCCCTGTCGCCAATTCTATCCCTGTTCAAGTTATGGCTGATGAAACAGAGGAAACAGGGAAAAGCGAGAAGAAGAACCTGCGGCTGATGAGTTCCGACGGGAAGGAGGTGGTGGTTGAGGCGGCGGTGGCGATGGAGTCGCAGTTGATCCGTCAAATAATAGAAGCAGACTGCTCGGACGGCAGTGACGTCATCAACATACCCAACGTCTCCGCCGCCGACCTCTCCATGATATTCCATTACTGCCGGAATCATCTCTGCGACGCGGCCATTAACTGCGATCTCAAGAGCTTCGACAAGGATTTCATCAATGTGGATATCAACACCCTCTACGCTCTCTTAATGGTATATAAATGAATCTTTTCAGAAAACAGAGCAAAGAAAATATATATTTTTTAAATCCTAAATAATTAATCAGTGTTTCTTTTATTGACAGGGATCAAATTATTTGGACGTGAAAGGGCTGCTTGATTTAGCTTGTCAGAAAGTAGCGGATATGATCAAAGGAAAAAGCCCTGAAGAAATTCGCAAGATCTTCAACATCCAGAAGGACTTTACGCCCGAGGAAGAAGAAGAGGTTAACAGAGAAAATCAAAGGGCTTTCGAATGACTTTGTATTTTATGTTTTCTCAGCTTTTTGATTGCATGCTTCTGAGGTTTAGGTTTTTCTTTAATGGATCATGAAGATAGTGGTGTCTCGCGCGAGCACAATGGATCATGGAGATCGTGGTTTTTTTTCTTTCTATTTTTAGTTTTTAACCGTTTATTATTCGTTGTTTAAGTTGTCAATTCAGTTTCAATAAATTAATTGTTAACCGCACCTCACTTTTGGCTATCCGCAACCTTTTTATATGAAGTATTACGCGTTTTTTTTGGAAATACGCATTCTACAAGCATTTTTAGGAAAGGTGTTCAACACGAAAGTTGTACATATCGTCGAGATCTGCAACTTCCGTGTTGAACATTTTTCCTAAAAATGCATGCACAATGCGTATTTCTAAAAATTCGTTATAGTTACGCTCATGTTTTAATTCGAGCGGCAATAACGAAATTTATGAGTGCTTAGCTTTTTGTATTCCATCTCTACTTTCTATGCGGTCTCTGAACAAGTTGGAAGAACTTATCTATCACTGTAATCCAACGAATAGATCTAGATTCCACAGATTCTTTCAAAGTAGTATTGGTTTATTTGAATATATATATTGAGCAGTACATTGATTGGAAAAACAAATCGCAAGAATAAGAGTTGTAAAGTATAGCAAACAATATAGAGTAAGCAATTGAAAACCCAAACAAAATAACGATTTTCGCGTTAAGAGATAAACTTTGAAGAGGAGAATGACACAACAGGGGAACAGTTTCCTGGTGCTTCCTAAACAGAGCAACAACAAGACAATATTCAGCATACCTCTTCTTACGACAACAACTAGCATATAGCAAATCAAACAATGAAAATGACAAAACTACACTCTAACATCCTTCCCCGTCATTTGCTCTTCGCCGCGTCAAAGGCACGCATACTTTCGGGTCTTATCACTTTCATTGTTCTTTTCTTGTTTCGAAAATCCGAGAGCGAGTTAAAGAGATTTTGTATCTTTCTTCACTGGAAGAGAGCTATTTCGTCCGAAGTTAGGGAAATCATATCCCGATTTTCAACAATCATAATTAAATATTAATGCACTCTCAAAGGAAAGGATGCATCTTTTTAAAATGAAAGTCGGAATGCGTGACATGACATTATTATTAGAACAATGTTAATGGTATATCATTTTTGGCTAAGTGAAATCATCGTTATGTGCAGAAAATTTGTGTTCAAATCATCGTTATGTGCAGAAAATTTGAGTGCAAAACATATTGTTATGTTCAAATAAAAAAATATACATTGTAGTTATCAAGAATTAATCAGCTCAAATCAATGTCAAACCTTGTTCGATATTTCAGAGTGAAAATACACCAAGTTGTATAATAATCTATCTGAAAGAATATTGTGTAGATATTCAACCGAATCACCAGTAGGGAAAACCATATACCTTCTACTTTAGGATAAAGCAAAAGAGAACCAGTGATAATCTACTACACTGAAAGTCTAGATTCGGGAAAAAAACCAAAATAGAAGATAACTTACAACGTGAGGAAAGAGCGGAGGACCCTCGTCTGATCGGGTTCATAGCGGCTTCTATTTTCTCCATGTTGCTTAGCTTCTTGTGGTCTCCCCTTCTCCTTCCGAAGAGGGGTTTCTTGATCCGGTTGATGCTCATGGGGGAAGAATTTTTTAGGAGAGGAGGTCGGGAATAGATGATGCGTCAGTGAAAAAGTGGAGAGAGGGCGTGAATAAGTATTGATTGGTCAATGTGGAAAGCATGGATGTGTACTAAAGTTTAAGGCTCCGTTTGGCGCGGTGGCGGCGGTCTTGAACGCGGTGGTTATGAACCATCGTTCGTGAACGCCGAAGTGATTGGAGTGTTCGTGAAGTGGTTGGAGTGTTCGTGAGAAGATCTCCCCAAGAAGTGCAGTGCATGTTTTGCATTTTTTTAAATTTGTACATGTAATGTTGTAACCTGTAATTGAGAACACATTGCATTTTTTTAAAAAATTTTACATATAATGTTGTAACCCTGTGTAATTGAATAATTGATAACACATTGTATTGGTATTCGTGAACTAGTATATGTGTGAGCTTGTTGTAAATTTGCTTCGATAAAAGACTTATATTTCTCGATCATTTTTTGTACCCATTGTTTATTTCCAACAATGGTATCTGAGCCAAGTTTGCTCGTTCGTTGGTTGCATAGAAGTTATTGAAATTTTATTTAGTTGCTCAAAGAAAGATGAAGTTAGTTAATTTGAGACAACCAGAAATCGTGAAGTTGATGAAAACAAATTATGAAAATTGGAGTATACATATGAATGTGTTGCTTGTCACGAAATTGTTTTGGGAGATTGTCGAGGAAGATTATAAATAGAGAGTTGGATGCTACAATAGAGGCTGCAATGACCAATGTGCACAAGATCGCACTCAAAGGAAGTCGGAAGAAGGATAAGAAGGCATTATTCTTACTTTATCAAGGAGTTGGTGAATAGACTTTCAAGAAAATTTCTGATGCAAAGATGTGAAAGGAATCTTGGGGATTTTGTACAAATTTCTGCAAGGAGTGGAGAAGGAAAAGAAGATGCAGCTACAATCTTTATGAGCTGAGTTCAAACTTTGAAGATGTTGAATTCTTAGAAGATTAGTGAATATGTGGCTCAACCAAAGACAGTGGTGAATGAGACTAAGCGAAATGGTGAAATCCTTGGTGATATTCAAGACTTATTCGCTCTTTGATGAGGAAGTTTGATTATGTTGTCGCGGCTATTAGAGTTTCAAAAGATCTTCCTCACATCTCGTTGGACGAGCTTGTGGGTTTATTGCAAGTTAATGAGTTTTTGATGAACTAGAATGAAGAAATTGGTGACCTGAAGCAGGCTTTACAAGGCCGATTATCTTTTGGAGACAATCAAGGTCTAGGTGGTAGTATGAGAGGTCGAGGAACTCGAGGAAACTATAGAGGCAATTATATAGGTGACATAAATGTCAAAGGTCGAGGAAGACTGACTTATGATAAATGTCAAAATACTAGATAAGGTGAAGAATCTTTATTTTTCGGAGGCCACAAATGAGGACCAAAAGGAAGATGCGCCGAAGGTTTCATAAAATAAGTAAGGCTCAAGTGCAACATTACAATTATAATAGAGACCACATGAGTTATAAATACCGATTACCAAAGAAAATGGTGGAGACATGTCACTAATTAGCTGAAGCTAGAAACACGGATGTTGATTTTGTTATGTTCCTTATAGAGTTGTTGGAGAAGGAAAATATGATGTTTGGTGTCTCAACTTAGGAGCTAGCAAAAACACATGTGGGGAAATGAGTTCAATTCTTTACCGAGCTCAATGAAATAGTTCAAGGTGAAATTATTGTTGGTGACTCTTCGAAAATTCTTGTGGCAGGCAGGTAAAAGAAGTGTACCAATGATGTATATTATGTGTCTGCATTGAAAGTAATATTCTTAGCCTTGTGAGTTATTGGAGAAAGGATGTGATATACACATGAAGGATGACTTCCTAACTATACGATATCAAAATGGAAGTATAGTTGTCAAAGTTCCAATGACAAAGAATCGTCTATTCACTTTAAAACGTCGAGAAAAAAGTGATGGTATGTTTAAAGAAAACGATGAAAGTGAAGCTTGGATGTGGCACTTGTGATTTGTCCATTTAGGCTTTAGCGCCCTAAAGTTACATTCGCAAGCTTTGTGAGGCTTGTGTAAAGGTAAATCAACATTGTCAATGCTTTGAAGTTGGGAGATCATGGAGAGCAAGAAGATCATTATAGATTGTACATTTTGACATTACGGTTCCTTTTGACACACCTTTATTTGGAGCCTTAGAGGCAATCAGTACTGTATTACCTTCGTTGATAATTTTAGTATAATGTGTTGGGGTTTATCTATTAGAGGAGAAGTTTGAAGCTCTCGAGAAATCTAAAAACTTCAAGATTATGGTATAAATGCAAAGATGCCACTATTTGAAGAACTTAAGCTCTGACCGAGGAGGTGAGAATACATCATGACAATTTAATAACTTTTGTAAATAAAATGGGATTATAATGGTGTATTCTCTACAACAAAATGGCACCACAGGAAGAAAGAATCGAATGATGCCAAAATGACGAGAAGTATGATTAAGGGTAATCAGTTACCAAAGAACTTTTGGGCAGAGGAGTATGTGTATTATTTAACTGTTACATGTCCTACAAAGAGTGTGAAATTCGTGATGTCATATGAAGCATAGAGTGGTCAAAATCCATACATTAAACACCTTCGATTGTTTGGGTGTATTACATATATACATGTTGAAATCTTGTGATCTAGAAGTATTCAAGGATTTAGTCTCACTGTCAACGTAATACAAGCCTAAAGGGTCTCACATTAGAACGTGCAAAAATTGGAATGTTTGATCGTGTTGGTTTATGAAACCAAGTTCTGAATTAGCTTATGTTGGGAAAAACCCTTGATTTAACTTAACAAATTAACCAAAAGTGATTTTATCCTCTACGAATAAATTACTCATTGTATAGTAAGGGTAATTTGGTCATTATATGTCTTATGATGTCAAACTCAGCATAGAGTATCATGACCAGATCAAGGGAAGCAAAATTGGGCTAAGTTAACATTTGCGTCGAATAGAATTCGACGCAACATCGAGTCCATATCGACGCTGCTCTGACTAGAAGTCCAGGTGGATCAACCCTTCTGTCGAAGTAACTCAAGTCGACGTTACGTTGAATAGATATCGACGTAAAGGGCAGGGACTTGTCGGAGTAACTGGTGAAGTCGACACAGCTTCTACTTCAACTCGACGCAGAAGATGTTATCTGTCGAAGCCCTCTAAAGTCGACGTGACGTCGACTTCATCTCAACGCAGAAGATGAAGCTAGAAGCTAGGAAGATCAACACGACGTACACGTCGACTAGCAGAGTTCAGTCAGAGCACAGATGAAATCGAAGCAGCTCCTAGAAGAACTCGAAGCTAAGTCGATAAGAGAAGAAATGAATTCGACGCTACATCGAATACAGTCTGTAAAAGGTAATCTTTTCAGCTGTCTCTCTGATCCTTCTTTCATGGCCCACATCCTTCAAGACCGTTCCCCAACGGCTCAATAATTGCCTGAAATAGAAAGGAGCATTAAAGAAGGACACAAAATGTTTCTTGGAACCATATTCCTTGTAGGTGGCCGGGGCGAGAATTAAAGAGGAAAGAAAGAGAATGTCGTCAGCAGATTACCTTTTCAAGGCATACCAGAAAGAAAAACAAATTTGAAATTGAATAGAGCGAATAAAAGGAGAAGAGAAGAAAGAAACAAACAAGGCATTAATCACAATCAGCCGTCTCCTTCTTGCTAGGGCTTCCTCTTCTTCTTTCTTTCTCAGGAACTAAGATACAGAAAAGAGAAACAAAAAGAAAAAGCTTTTGTTGTTCCCCATCTAATTGAACAGAGGACCTGAAAGTTGCTCTTCATCACAATCTTATAGCAGCCAGATCTCAATCAGCAGAAGTAAAAAGGATCTGACATACAAAGCACCTGCAACTCATCACTATCAGAAGCAGGGGCTAATCAAGAACAGATCCTGTGGAACATAATTGGTTGTTCTTCATACAACCCTCTCAAGAATTCTGAGAACAGAATCCCTACAACCTTCTTTCTCTTCTTTCTTTCTCATTCTGTAAAAGAGTTTTATTAATCCCTCTTCAAAGGATTCGGTGGTTCAAGATCTCCTTATCAAAAGATCTGGTAGAGAGTTTTGAGAATCTCTCTTTCAAAGGATTCAGTGATTCAAGATCTCTTTATCAAAAGATCTGGTGGTTCTGAGAGTCTCCTTATCAAAATACTCAGGCACTGTTGGTGCATCCCTACCAGGTGGTAGAAGAGGGGAGTACCCACATTTTGGGGAACCTCTATAAAAAATCTGTGTGTCTTCTGGTTGGATACATTTTCTGTGTTGTCTTTATAGCTAGTTTACTTTACTGCTTTGTGTTTTATATTTCAGCACAAGTTTATTCTGTCTGAGTTCTTGTTTAAGCATATATCCTTAGATTAGTTTATTGATTACACAGTTAGGATAGAAATATTTTTAAATCTCTATTCACCCCCCTCTAGAGGATTCTCAGAGGCACACTATGCACTTTCAATTGGTATCAGAGGGAGGTTGATCATTAAGAGGTTAACACCTTGATCAAAAAAACCTCCTACTCTTATTTCTGGCTGACATTGTGGGAAAGGTGTTGCTATGCAAAGTCTCTGCTCATGATGCCATACCAAAACAACAGCTGCAAGATATGGGAATTCTGGATCTCCAGAAGAAGATAAACTGGGGGAGATTGCTCCCGAAGATGATTGGGCACAAATATGCCCACAAGGAAAATGCATATATGAGAATTATGAGCCAAGTCTTTTTCCATCATTACCCAGCAATATGCAAGTCAAAAGGAGTGCCCATCCCCCCGGGAAGAGAATTAATATGGGAATCTTTTCCAAGTGGACCAGGCAAATAGTGAAGCCTGGTCAAGCTCTAGCATCTCCTCCTCCATCTCCTCCTCCTCTAGAGTCAAACAGGGAGATTCCAGATCATCCAAGGGATGCTATCCCTCCTCCTCACTCTTCACCTCCACTTGTAGGGGTGTAAACGAGTCGAGCTCGAGTCGAGCTTGGCAAAAATCCCAAACTCGAGCTCGAGCTCGAGCTAAATATTTCGAGCTCGAGCTCGAGCTTGTCGAGCTCATCCTGCTTGGCTCGAGCTATAGCTCGAGACCAGTATATTGAGCTCAAGCTCGAGCTCGCGAGCTCGAGTCGAGCTCGAGCTGCTCGCGAACTTTTTGCTCATGAGCCTATTTATATATATATATATTAAAAAAACACCTCAAAAAAAAGCTCACGAGCCGGCTCGCGAGCTCATGAACAAGAGAAATCGAGCTCGAGCTCGGCTCGAAATCGAGCTCGAGCTCGAGCTCAACTGGCTCGAGCTCGAGTCGAGCTTTTTTTGAGCCGACTCATCGAGCTCACGAGCCGGCTCGACTCAACTTGCACCCCTATCCACTGGACAATGTTCCAGGTCTTCATCATGAAGATATTCAATCTCAACAGCTGCATCAACAACAACAACACCACCAATCCTCCTCACCGTTTGAGCCATCTTCTCTGCAAACCCATCTACCTCCATCCATCCTCATTCCAGATCATCAGCCTACTCCACCTCCACCACCACCAATTCACTTCTCCCCTAAAGTTTACCATCCTCTCACTCCTATCCAAGAAGAGTTCCCTCCATCACCCACAATTGATCTTGATCAGATCATTTCCAAAGCAGTGGCCATTGCCTCCTCAACTTTTGCAGATCAAGTGGCTTCTCAGGCTAGGAAATTTGACAAGAAATACTCACAGATAGAGGGTGAGTTATTAAGTTTTCACAAAAAATTTCAGAGCCTCAAAGAGTTTATATCTTCCTCCATGGTTTCAAGGGAGTTCTTAACCTCACTGGCCAACAAGGTCAAGAAGGGGGAGAAGATCTTAGAGGAAGAGAGACATGTCCTTGACTTGAGTGGACAGGATCAGGGAAATGCTGGTAATGAGACTGCTCATGACAAAGTGACTACCTTCCAGGAAGCACAAATCTAGGGGGAGCTCCCAGAAAAAGTAAACGATGAACAAATAGATACAACAATTTAGGGGGAGCCTGCTCTAGATATTCAGAGAAGTCTGAATATGGAATTGGAAGTTGTAAGCGCAGCAGAGGATCATGGGAAGCCTCAAGATGAGAATCTAGTAGATGAGGTGGTCAAGATTGCAAAGGAAGCTACTATAGATGCTGAGCAGAATGCACAAGAACATGGGGAGCATGACCATGCCAATGTTGCTGAAAATCCAGCATTGTCCCTTGATGAAGACGAGCCTCTAAAGATAGCTCCAAGGAGAGTCACCCCAGTAGTATTCTCAAGAAAAAGGAAGACTCCTGAGAAGGATTCCTAAATTAAGGTATTCTATGATTATTCATTGTGAACTCAAATATATTCTGGGAAGAACAAATGTTATACAACTTTACTACCTGTCATGTGAATGGAGCTGCATATGATTTCAGTCTGTCTTATGTTATGTCTATGTTGTAATAAATGTACTATTGCTTATACAAACGAATATGTAAAATCACTTTATTCAATATGTAAAATTTGTTAAGATAAATATGAGGAGATTGTTGGAAAAAACCCTTGATTTAACTTAACAAATTAACCGAAAGTGATTTTATCCTCTAGGAATAAATTACTCATTGTATAGTAAGGGTAATCTGGTCATTAGATGTCTTAGGATGTCATACTCAACATAGGATATCAGGACCAGATAAAGGGAAGCAAAATTGGGCTAAGTTAACATTTGCGTCGAATAAAATTCGACGCAACATCGAGTCCATATCGACGCTGCTCTAACTAGAAGTCCAGGTGGATCAACCCTTCTGTCGAAGTAACTCAAGTCGACGTTACGTCGAATAGATATCGACGTAAAGGGTAGGGACTTATCGGAGTAACTGGTGAAGTCGACGCAGCTTCTACTTCAACTCGACGCAGAAGATGTTATCTATCGAAGCCATTTAAAGTCGACGTGACATCGACTTCATCTCGACGCAGAAGATGAAGCTCAGAGCCAGGCAGATCAACACGATGTACACGTCGATAAGATATCGACGCAACATCGACTAGCATAGTTCAGTCGGAGCACAGATGAAATCGAAGCAGCTCCTAGAAGAACTCGAAGCTACGTCGATAAGAGAAGAAATGAATTCGACGCTACGTCGAATACAGTCTGTAAATGGTAATATTTTCAGTTGTCTCTCTGATCCTTCTTTCATGGCCCACATCCTTCAAGACCGTTCCCCAACGGCTCAATAATTGCCTGAAATAGAAAGGAGCTTTAAAGAAGGACACAAAATGTTTCTTGGAACCATATTCCTTGTTGGTGGTCGGGACGAGAATTAAAGAGAAAAGAAAGAGAATATCGTCAGCAGATTACCTTTTCAAGGCATACCAGAAAGGGAAACAAATTTGAAATTGAATAGAGAGAATAAAAGGAGAAGAGAAGAAATAAACAAACAAGACATTAATCACAATCAGCCGTCTCCTTCTTGCTAGGGCTTCCTATTATTCTTTCTTTCCCAGGAACTGAGATACATAAAAGAGAAACAAAAAGAAAAAGCTTTTGTTGTTCCTCATCTAATAGAACAGAGGATCTGAAAGCTGCTCTTCATCACAATCTTATAGCAGCCAGATCTCAATCAGCAGAAGTCAAAAGGATCTGACATACAAAGCACCTGCAACTCATCATTATCAGAAGCATGGGCTAATCAAGAGCAGATCCTGTGGAACATGATTGGTTGTTTTTCATACAACCCTCTCAAGAATTTTGAGAACAGAATTCCTACAACCTTCTTTCTCTTCTTTCTTTCTCATTTTGTAAAAGAGTTCATTAATCCCTCTTCAAAGGATTCAGTGGTTCAAGATCTTCTTATCAAAAGATCTGGTAGAGAGTTTTGAGAATCCCACTTTCAAAGGATTCAGTGGTTCAAGATCTCCTTATCAAAAGATCTAGTGGTTCTGAGAGCCTCCTTGTCAAAAGACTCAGGCACTGTTGGTGCATCCCTACCAGGTGGTAGAAGAGGGTACCCACATTTTGGGGAACCTCTATAAAAATCTGTGTGTCTTCTGGTTGGATAAATTTTCTGTGCTGTCTCTATAGCTAGTTTACTTTACTGCTTTGTGTTTTATATTTTAGCACACGTTTATTCTGTCTGAGTTCTTGTTTAAGCATATATCCTTAGATTAGTTTATTGATTACACAGTTAGGATAGAAATATTTTTAAATCTCTATTCACACCCCTCTAGAGGATTCTCAGAGGCACAATGTGCACTTTCAGCTTATATGATATGATGCATGGTATTCGAGGCACACACCCGTGTGCCAAGGCTTGAATGCTCAAAATGACGGGATAACATTTGACATCAATTCTAGACAAAAAAAGGTACGACTTTCGAAAGCACACGCCCATGTGCCAAGAGCGTGTGTGCTGTTTTTTGTTCCCGTGTCATAAGGAGTCGTGTCTGCATGAACTGACGCGACTTTTGAGACACACTCCCAAGGCCCATGCCCATGTGCCAAGGGCGTGTGCACCCCAAATTTCCCGCACGAGTTTGTGCCTATAAATTGATCGACTTATCCTAAAGAACCATGACTTGATTAGGAGTTCTTCATACCGTAAAACCACCAAGAACACATCTCTACCAAATCAGAACTAACATTTCAAAGGAGAGAAAAACGATCATCTTCCAGCCCGAGTTTGTTGAACGCACTACGTGATGTTTCTGGCGTTCGTGTGAACCTCTAGAGACGCGGATACTATTCTGTGTTTGGACTCAAATGCCAGTTATTCTTCTCGAAATTTAATTTTGACGCGGGTATAAACTTCTTTCTTGATTTAGTGTGATTCACATAGATCATGTCGAGGGTTTTCTATATTTTTGCTGCGCATTTGATGCCCTTAAAACCCAACAATACATATTCCTATTCAAACAAGAAGGAAGCTACATGATAAAGGACAAAATTTATTTTTATTGGGTATGCATCAAAAACTAAAGTATATAGATTATAAAATCTCAGTACTAAGAAGACGATTATCTCCCGAGATATGGAGTTTGATGAAGATAATAACTGGCATCGGAGTAAGAAAGAAATAAAAATTGATTGAATTTTATTCGACGATGATGACGAAGAACATGAAGTTGAGGTGGAGCAAGTCCAAGATCAACATCAAAATCCACCTGATATTCACAACTTCAGGGGGGGGGGGGGGGGCATCTACATCCTCATGTGCTAGAACTAGCAATGGAAGCAAAGAAGGATCACCTCCGAAAGTGAGGAGGATGGAAGATATTTATGAAACAACGGATCATATACAAGTGAAATATTCTCTTTATTTTTCTACTAACTGAATGTGAGTCATATAACTACGAAGTAGCAACTCGAGAAGAGAAATTGAGGAAAGCATGAATGATGAAATAACCGCTATAAAGAAGAATGACACATATGACTTAAATCAACTTCCTAAAGATCACAAACCCATCAGTGTAAAGTGGGTTTATAAAATTAAGACTAACAGAGAAGGAACTGTGATTTAGTATAAATAATGACTCATTATGAAGGGTTATTAGAAGATTTAAGGAATGAATTATGGTGAAATATTTTCTCCGGTAGCGAGAACTAACACTATCAGACTTATAATTGCACTTGCGTCACACCAGTCAGTAGAAGATTTACCAAATGGATATCATGTCATCGTTTTTGAACTGATATCTCGAAGAAGAAGTTTATATTGACCAACCACCAGACTATGTTTTGAAGGGACAAGAAATTAAGGTTTATCATCTAAAGAAAGCTCTACATGGATTGAAGCAAGCTTTGAGGGCTTCAAATACTATGATCGGTACTTTCAGCAGAATATGCGCTTAAATAGCCCATATGAGTATGCATGCTTTGTACACCAATAAAGATTCAAATAGCAATATCATGATTATTTGTTTGTATATAGATGACATGATATTGACGGGAAATAATCCTAGTATGTTTGATGCATTTAAGAAGATCATGACTCAATAATTTGAAATAACTGATATCTGAGAAATGTCATACTTCTTGGGTATTGAAGTTCAACAAATGGAGGATAATATTTTTTCCCCTTAAAAGAAGTATGCATAAGAGATTTTAACAAAATTTCTAATGAAGGAGTGCAAACAAATATCTACCTAGTAGATCCAGTCATGAAGTTGAAGAAAGATTCAAATCGAGAAGTCGTAGATCCGCCCTTATTCAAGTGTTTAGTGGAAGTTCAAAATATCTCACTTTCACGAGGCCAAACATCATGTATGTTGTTGTAGTTAGCAGATACATGGAAGAACCAAAACAATACCACTTTACTGCATTAAAGAGGATTTGAGGTATATTAATGGTACATGAGACTGTAGCTTGTATTATATGCATTCTAAACATATGAAGTTAGTCAGATATTCTAATAGAGACTATAGTGGTGATGTCAATGATCATAAGAGCACTTCCATATATGCGTTTCATATTAAAATGGGTGCAGTCTGTAATTATGCTATCTTCCAGGGTAGGTTTTAGTAATTATTCGTAAAGATATATAATATACATGAAGCACAACAGCCCAACAGAAGAGGGGAGGCCGCATGTGTGGAGGAGCTTTAGTGATTTTGTTAAGCATCCATCCAAATGCAGATCCAACGGCGTACGTTAAAACAATGTTGATTGGCAGAAACCACCTGCATCATCATTTTTACAAACCTATGAAAAAAAATACATCCACATATATACATATATTCAAGAGACCATTAATGATGAGGTGATTTCGCTGTCACGTTTAGGCTTCGTTTGGCACGGCTTATTTGTTCCGGTGAGTTTGGTCAAAAACACAACTATCATAGAATGTATGTTTGGCATGACAAAGTTCATCAAAAATTTTTAGGTGAGTTTGGTCTGTAAATTTTTTGGGCTTATCTGCGTTCACGAACGATGGTTCATGACTACCACGTTCACGACCGTCACCACCGCGCCAAACGAAGCCTTAATCATTTTTTTTGTGTAGGCGCAGGAGGCGGGCTCTTGCTTGGGATCTCGGGCTAGCTGGGTGGTTTGGATTTCGAGCTTGTTTCTCTGGCTGGTACGGTGGTGCGAATCGGGATCAGATGTTCAGTCGGGAATTCACTACAGCAAATTAGACCTGCCGCGACGTTTTTTTAAAGACTTTTAGCGGCGCTTTTAAAGTGCCGCCGTATCTTCGGCGGCGCTTTTCCAAGCGCCGTGAAATCGCCGCGGAAAACTTGGCGGCGTTTATATTTAAAAGCGTCGTGGAAAGCCTTGCTCCGTTTTGTTTAAAAGCGCCGCGGAATCATTCATTTTGACTGCGTTTACCTATATAAAAGCGTCGCGGATGGAGCAATTGCAGCGAGATCTCGTGCGAGAGACGGAAGACGTGGAGCGAACCGGTGATAGATGTCCAGCGAGAGGCGTGTCACCGACGGACGCGGGGAAAAGCGGAGGAAGAGGCTTTGGCAAATGACGGCGGCGAGGAAAACCTTAGATCCAGGAAATAAAAACGGGAGGGAATAAGATCGCGGGTCGCGGCTTTGGATAGTATTAATTTTAGCGGTGCTTTACGTGAAAGCGTGATGAAAACGTATCTTTTTAGCGGCGTTTTGATTCTTAAGCGTTGTTAATACTGATATAAAACATCAGACACATTTTATTATTACAACAAGCGCCGCGAAAGCCAAACAGCCACGACAGAGTTTTTAAAAGCGCCGCAAGAAAAACATCGCAGTAGGTCTAATTTGTTGTAGTGGCGAAGATGCTTTGATGGGAGACCTTCCCACTACCGCCGGTGGCAGCAGATTATCTTATGTTGCCGTTGCTGGTAAAATTGATTTGCCTTCTACGCTCGGAATCCCTATAAGACCTCTTATTCCGGCAACCTATGGAAGGGTTTGTACTAAGTTCACTAAGGAAGACATAGCGAAAGCTGTGGCGGCTCTTAGGCATACCCTTGTGGCGAAATGCGCCTATGGCCGGCCCTCTCTTGCTTCACTCAAAGGTTTGTTCAACTCTTTTTTCAAGCTAGCGGAGGATTTCGAGATATCCCATCTCGACGCCAGACATGCATGTTATATTGCAATTTGATAAGGAAGAGGACTTTCAGAAAGTTTGGTTAAAGGAGTTTGGTTAAAGGACTATGCGTTGAGGTCGAACTATAATATTTCAATTAGAGGAGGAGGACGTCCTTTCGGAGTTTGATCAGTTTAATGCCGATGCTGATTTGGAATTGCAGGGGTGTTGCTTGTAAAGATTTCAAAATCGATGGAACACCGAGACAAGCACACCAAGAATGAACAAAAAACACTTATTTATTGCTTAACAAATAGTTACAAATTACAAGAGACATGACTGAATACAAGTTGCATACAACTTGGTTTACAACAGCCGAAAATAAAGAACAACTGGTCGTGAACAGTGTCCGCTTCTACTCCTCTCCACTACCGTCAGCGCTACCTCCTAGCGCCCGCGCTAGCTCTCAGACCGCGAGCTCGCTGCTCGCACACTCCACTAACGAGACCGCAGGTTGCAGACCGCCAGACCGCTTCAGCCACTACGCCTGCGCTAGCTCCTAGCGCCCGCGTTAGCTCGCGATCACCGACACTCAAGAAACCAGCTCTAGGTCGCTTGCCGAACTCACTCCGAGTTCGCTCTGTCTGAGACCGCCAAATTGAGACCGCTCAAGTCTCTACTTCCCTCTGTTATACTCTGCAGGGGAATTAACCCCCTATTTATAGATCCGGGAGACGCCATCTAGAAGCTGAGCTACCGACCACGGTAGCTCACTTCAAAACTCTAACACTCCCCCTTGAAGTGAGCTCCGTCAACAACTTTGATCAGCGAGTGAAGCTTCCTAAACATCCCCGCAGAAAGAGGCTTCGTGAATATATTCGCAATGTTGTCTTCGCTCCGCACATGCTCCACTGAAATCAAGCCGCCCAACACCTTCTCTCTGATGAAGTGATGCTCGATCTCTATATGCTTTGTTCTTGCGTGACGCACTGGGTTGGTTACCAGTTTCAAAGCACTCTAATTGTCACCGCGGAGAACCGTAGGTCCACTGACCTTCTCGCCCACATCTTCCATCCTCCTCCTCAGCCAGACACACTCTTGAGCTGCTAAGCACGACGCATTATACTCAGCTTCAGTGGTGGAAATGGAGATAGAATCCTGCTTCTTGCTACACCACCAGATAGCAGCAGCTCCACATAAAAACACGTAACCTGATGTCGACTTGCGATCATCAATGTCACATCCGTAGTCTGCATCCGTGTACCCATGCAACTTGAAGTCAGCCTTCTCTTCTTAAGACAACCCCATCTCAAGGGTTCCCTTCACGTACTTCAGAATCTCTTTAGCTGACTCCAGATGAAGCTTCCACGACTCCTACATGTACCGACTCACTCGGACGTCATCAAAAGCGATGTTAAACCTTGTAATAGTTAGGTAGATTAGACTCCCCATCAGTTCCCCGAAGACCTTCGGGTCAGGAAGAATCCTCCCTTCTTCCTTCCGAAGCTTCAGCCCAACCTCCAGTGGAACAAAGTTGATTTTCCCCTCCTTCATGCCGAATCTCTCGACGATCTTCTCAGGATAAGTCCTCTGGGAAACAAACAATCCTCCTCTTCTCTTCTGTACTTGAAGGTCAAGGAAATGGTTAGTTCACCAAGATCCTTCATCTTGAATCGAATGGATAACTGCTGTCTCAACGCCGCGACCTCCTCATTGTTGTTCTCGGTCACGATCATGTCGTCGACATACAGCAACACCATCACATGAAGATCTCTACTCTTCTTCATGAACATGCTAGAGTCTGAGTCTGGGGCATCATAACCACAAAACTGCAGGTACTCCGCAATCTTCCCATACCAGGCTCTCGGTGCCTGTTTCAACCCGTAGAGGGCCTTCTTCAACTTGCACACATGATGCGGCTGTGACTTGGACACGCATCCCGATGGTTGCACCATGAATATGTCCTTGTTAATCTCTTCGTACAGGAACACATTCTTTACATCAAGCTGCCACAGCTTCCACCCTCGGCACGCTGCCAGAGCAATGACCGTCCTCACCGATGTCTTCTTCGTCACAGGACTAAACGTCTTCTCGTAGTCCTCTCCATAGGTTTGTGAGAAACCCTGAGTGACAAGCCTAGCCTTGTACCATTCTACTCCTCCGTCAGCTCTCTTCTTAACCTTGTGCACCCACTTGCAGGTGACAAGTTTGATGCCTTCCACCATGGGAATAAGGTCTCATGTCTCATTCTTCTCCAAGGCATCCATCTCTTCATTCATAGTCACGTCTCACTCCTTAATGCGAACTGCATCTTCAAAGCGGGCAGGTTCGCTCTCGTCGAGTGGTCCTGCGAAGAAGCAAGAGATCAAACTCATGAAGTTTCCCTCCTTATAATGACAAGGCGGGACGATGGTCCGCTTCGACCTCCTCAAGGCTTGACCACTCTCTACCACCCCGGTAGACTCCTCTTCTACAAATCTTCTCACATCATCTCTTGGAGTACTGCTCCCCCTGATTCTCGAACTCGAAGCTCCTCCTGAGCTGGATGGTGATGGAGCACTGAGAGATAACTCCAACTACATAGTAGAGTCCTTAGTGTCTCTCTCTTCTCTCCTGCTTGAACCTTTACTTTTCGGCAGCATCACAGAAGAGACTCCCTGATACGAGATCAGTTCGTCAAACACCACGTCGTGCGAGACGACGAACTTGTGGGTATGCGGGTCCATGCACTTCCACTCTTTCTTCCGCTCATCATAGCCGATGAAGACACACTTCCGTGCTTTTGGCTCCAACTTGGTTCTTTGAGCATCTGTGGCGTGCACGAAGCAGGTAGAACCGAAAACTCTCATGTGAGCCACATTTGGCTTCTCCCTGAACATGAGCTGGTGTGGAGACACCATCCTATTAGGACTCAGAGGTAGCTGGTTGATTACGTGGGTTGCACATGTCATTCCCTCCGCCCCAAGGCCTTGAGAATCCCTTTGGCATGTAGCCAACTCCTGGTTATCTCCACCAGATGGCAGATCTTCCTCTCTACGACCCTATTTTGCTGAGGGGTATGGGCGCAAGAGAGCTTTCACCGAATGCCAAATTTCCTACAGAAAGATGCAAAATCGTTAGAGGTAAACTCCCCCCCCCCCCCCCCATTATCACTTCTCAGCTTCTTCACCCTCAGGTTCAGCCTCCCCTCCACTAGTTCCTTCCACTCCTGGAACTGCACAAATACTTCTGACTTCTCCCTCAAAAAATATACCCACGTGTAGCAGGTGTAGTCATCAACCAGAACCAGTGCATACTTATTTCCTCCATAAGTAAGGGTGGCGCACAGCCCCATCACATCAGCATGTACGCACTCAAGAGGTGCCTTACAGCTGGTCTCTGACTTGTCAAATAGAAGTCGATGTGACTTTCCATATTGACAGCCCGCGCACACATGGTCGTCGTCGTAGGAAGAGAGATTAGACAGGCCACACACCAGACCCTTTGCAGCCATCATCTTCAACTTGTCCATCCCCACATGACCTGGCCTTTCATGCCAGATCGCAGCGCTGTCATTTGTTTTCAGCTTATCAACATATGCATTTGCAGATAGAACATACAAATCATTCACCATTCTCTCAGTGAGCGTGATATCAGCATCAACAGAAGACAGGTTCTTCAAAAACTTCACCTCCTTTGGTCCAAACAGCACGTGGTATCCAGCATCCACTGTGTTTGCAACCGAGAATAGATTCTTCTTCATGTCCAGCACATGATACACGTTCTTCAGTGTCACAGGCCTCTCTTCACTTCCAAGGGATATCATCCCTTCTTGCTCAACTGGATGCACCGTATCATCTACAGTGATGATGACATCCCTCCCTCCATATGCCTTCAGAGAGGCAAACTTAGACACATCTCCAGTGAGATGGTGCTCGCAACCGGAATCCACAATCCAGTCATTCTCAAAATTGATGGGGGCTAAGACATTGGCTGCCGTTGTCGTCATCTCAGCCAAGAAGCAGTTGTCTCCGCCCTCACCACCCTGGTGACCTCCACCTCTCGCTCCACCTCTCCAATGTCCTCCTTCTTTCTCAGTAATGTGATCGTCCTTCAGATTGGACTGACAATCCTTTGTCATGTGCCCGTACTTCTTACGGGCATAACAAAGAAATCTCCCCGTCTCATCGTGAATAGGGAGGAACTTCCCTCTATCTCCTTGAGAGGACGTACGTTGAGGGTCCATCTCTGGAGTTCTTCTTCTTCTTGTCTCAGGACTTTTTCTTTCATGAGAACAACACCTCGCTATCTCCCCCTGAGACAGACATTCCTGCCATCTGCTTCCCCAAGTTCTTCTATGACGACATCAGATTCTATAACTCCAGTAAGGAGGGCTGAGTTGCCCATCCTTGCATTGAGGTGATAAACAGAACACACTCCTTCGCAGGCTTTGGAGTTTGTGCCTCTTCAGCTTCGCCTCAGAGATCAGCTCATCAGGATCCAAGGCCGAGATCTCTGCACATAGATTATTCCCCTTCAAGAAGAAGGTGGATATCGACAACTCTCCTTGAGCGGACCGCGCCAACTTATTCTCCAGAAACTATAGCCGTGCTACATTCTTTTTGTTGAATAGTCCATCGAGGGCCTTCCAGATCTCAGAAACTGACTTGCAACTCATGATGCGGTCGAACAAGTCAGGTGAGATAGTTCTCTTTAATGTGAACTCTGTTTTGACGTTCGTCTTCCTCCAAGCTCTCACCTCTTGAGCATTACCTTTAGCAGCTACAACTTCCTCTTGCTCATCTCCACCAACGACCTCTCATAGGTCCTATCCAAGAAGGTAGCTCTCCATACACGACTTCCACTTCTTGAATTTTGTTTGAGTCAGTAACTCAATGCCAGGACCTCTCGCATAACCTCCTCCGTCGTCCATCTTGGTTGTTCAGTGCTTGTTTCAATCTACCTCTAATACCATGTGAAGTTTTCAAGATCAATGGAACAACGAGACAAGCACACCAAGAATGGATAAAAACACTTCTTTATTGCTTGGCAAATAGTTACAACAATTACAAGAAACAAAACTGAATACAAGTTGCATACAACTTGGTTTACAACAGTCGAATACAAAGAAAAACAATTTGTCGCGAACAGATGTCCGCTTCTCTTCTTCTCACTACCGCCGGCGATATTGCTAGCGTCCGCCCTAGCTCACGGTCTCGTGAGGTCGCTGCTCGCACACTCTACTGACGAGACCGCTGGTGCAGACCGCCAGACCTCTTCAACACTACCGCTTGCGCTACCTCCTGGCGCCCGTGCTAGCTCTCGGTCTCCCACACTCATGAAACCTGCTGTACAACCCTCATTCTCCGAGGTAGGACCCACTCAAGGCCACGTAGGCAGAGGTCAAAGTCAAAGAGGCAAGACAAATCAGCCAGCAGGAGCGAAAGAAGGTTGGCGAGTATTGTCCAAATACTCGCCAGAAGGGCGACTATGGTCGAAGATACTCGCCGAGTATCCTGTATGTCGCCCCGAAGTGTCCGGCAACCACAGAAGACCTGAGCGAGCAGTAGCAGATACTCGCCAGATGGGCGACTATGGTCGAAGATGCTCGCCGAGTATCCCGTATGTCGCCAGGTCAGGGCTGGGCTATAAAAACCCCCCCCTACCCCTTGGTTGCCTATAAATAGGACCCCAGGGGTACTTGGATTGGCACCTGTGCTTGAGCTTCTGGAACCCCATTTCCGAATTCTTGAGCCCGCCACCCCTGCTTGCTAGCCAAGCCGGTGCCTTCCTCGTACCTTGCTCGGCCATTCTTTGGTCTTGGAGGGGAAGTCTCTTCGGAGCTTCTGGGTACGTGGTGGGACCTCCCTGCCGCAGCACCTGGGGTCCTGTTTGTTGCTCTTCTAGCTTCTTCGTCGTTGCCAGCCAAGCCATCTCGTCGGGCTGCTGGGCGAGTAGCCTCCGGCTGCATCGGTCCGAATCTTGAGGTCAGGATTTTCCTGGCGTCAACACTTTGGTGCGGTGAGCGTGGACCGTAGTCGTTGGAAGAAAGTTCGGCAAGAAGGCGAGATGGTCGTAGGTGGCGACCATGAGGAGGAGGTCGGCAACTCGACGGGAGCTGGCAGGTTCGTGACGCTGGAGGTTTTCGAAGCCTTCGCGCAGCGCATGGAGGGAGCCATGCGAGCAGCGCTTCAGCCGCGCGCCGAGGTCACTGCGACCTCGCCGCATCGCCCAGTTCCGTCCGAGGGAGGGAGTCCCCCTCGGCGAGCAGGAAAGGAGCACATGGAAGATGAAACCGAGCGACCAAGGAGGTCGCAATTCTACCAGCCAACCTCGCAAGGTATTCGCTTCCGCGAGCCGTGCGAGCAGGGGAGATACCCGGATACTCGCCCATATGGCGAGTATGGAGGTGATACTCGCCAGGTTGAGGATCGTCGCCGGGCAGGAGGGAGGAGCCCCTTCTGCGAGGAGATTCTCGCCGCACCAGTGCCAGAGGGGTTCAGGGACCCTGCCTTGAACTACTATTCAGGGAAGGAGGACCCCGTCAGGCACATCCAATGGTTCGAGGATATAGTCTCTATCCGAACCATGTCGGACGCCTTCAAGTGCAGGTTGTTTGCCATTACCTTCCGCGCAAAGGCCTGGGACTGGTTCCATCAGTTGCCCGCAGGCTCAATCTACTGCTTCGAAGACCTGTGTCGTGGGCTGACGACCCGGTTCGACACGGCACGGAAGCTAAAGAAGGAGGCCACGGCCCTGTTCTACCTCGTGCAAGGGCCGGATGAGGCCTTGGGCCCTTACATCGAGCGTTTCCAGGAGGAGGTTCTGCAAATCCAGGAGGTAGATAGCAACATCCTGTTGCTGGCCCTGACATTCGGCATCAGTCAAGGCCTCTTCAAGTTGGAACTCAGTGAGAATCCTCCCTACTCCTACGACAACCTCATTCAGAGGGCCAATAAATTTGTCCGGGGAGAAGCCTCCAATCCTGACTTCTTGGCAAGGTTGGCACGGGTGACCAGAGGCGACCGTGGAGAGAGGGATGGGATCCCTGAGAAAAGGAAGAGAGAGGAGCCCCGAAGGGAGGGAAGGAAGTGGCCGGAGCGACAAGAGGAGAAAAAGGAGGAGCTCAGGAGGAAGGAAACCGGGAGGATCGTGGAGAGAAGGCCCATCGAGTCCCCTGAGCGTCAGGAGGAGGGAAGACGCTACCAGGTCCCCGTCAACCGGCCACCTTGGAGTCCGGCTGGACGGCACCAGCGTCAAGACCAAAGAGGGAGATCCCCAGAAAGAAGGCCCTTTCGCCAACCAGAGAGGCGTCAGGAGAGGAGGAGAGATGAAGCAATGGCGGTAGCCGGGCGAGGCCGCCGTCAAGGAAGGAAGAAGCCGAAGCCTAGGAGGCGTCAAGCAGAAGAGGTTCCTCTCTACTGCGACTTCCACCAGGTGGGGGGACATGCCATGGCTGCCTGCCCAGACTTTTGGGAAGCCCGGAGGAGGTTGGCAGCAGGAGAGGCTGGAGGAGAGCAGAGGAGGATAGAGGCCCCTGCCGAGCCACAGGCAGGGCAGGCCGCAGTCGTTCGCAGGAGGAACGAGGATCGGGTCGACCAGGGAGGCCGGGGAGACCTGGGCCAGGGAGGCCGAGTTGGAGTAATCCATGGGGGAGCAGGGCTGGAGGCTTCCCGCAAGGGGAGCCTTCATCAGATCTACCGCAGGAGTGTCGCCTCGACCTCGCAAGCACCACCCCCGATGGAGGAGATTACTTTTTCCGAGGAGGACATGCTAGGGAACGAGAATCCCTTCCATGATGCCCTCGTGATTCAGGCCGCAATGGAGGACTTCACCGTTGATCGAATTCTGATCGACAACGGTAGCTCTGTAAACGTCATCTTTAAGGGGACGTTTGACGGACTGGGAGTCGAAGCTGCCAGAGTTCGAGCATCTGATGGTCCCCTCTTCGGCTTCTCCGGAGAGAAGAAGGAAGTGGAAGGAGGAGCAGATCTCCTGGTAACACTCGGTGGCACCTCCATCAACTGTCGATTCATCATCGTCGACGCCCCGAGCTGCTACAGAGCCATCTTTGGGAGGCCGATTCTCAACACCTTCAAGGCCGTCCCATCCTCCTACCATCAGTGCTTGAAGTACTGTAAAGGAGACGTCCAGGTGAGGATCAGGAGCGATCCAAGAGCCGCCAGGGAATGCTATCTTACCGCCGTCAGTACCATCAGCTGGATGGCTGACGCGGAGGAGTTCGGGAGAGTGTTGGAGAGCCCGGCCAGGCTGGAGGTGGCAGAGGAAGTGGAAGAAATCGAGGTACTCTCCGCAGCAGGAGTGCCTGGGTTGCTGAAGATTGGCGGGTCGCTGAAGACCGAGGAGAAGATCGAGATGGCGGCGTGTCTGCAAAAGAACGTCGACATCTTCGCTTGGAGTGCCGCCGAGATGCCAGGAGTCGACCCTGAGGTTGCGTGTCATCGCCTCAACCTGGATCCCTCTGTCCAGCCCGTCCGCCAAAAGAAGAGAAGAACCGCCACCATCCTCGCCAAGCCAATTAGGGAGGAGGTTAAAAAGCTGCTAGATGCAGGTTTTGTGTCGGAGATCCAGTACCCAGGCTGGGTCTCTAATGTTGTAATGGTGACAAAGGCGGGGGGAGGCTGGAGAATGTGTGTGGATTTTTCCTTAATGAATAAAAGCTGCCCGAAGGATTGTTATCCCTTGCCTCGAATCGACGCGCTGGTTGATTCAGCCGTCGGTTTTTCTGTGATGAGTTTCCTTGATGCGTTTTCAGGATATCACCAGATCCGGATGCATCCCCCTGATTGCCGCGATGTCTCCTTCATCACCGACGACGGCTGCTACAGCTACAGGATGATGCCCTTCGGTTTGAAGAATGCGGGAGCCACCTACCAGCGGATGATGGACCACATCTTCAAGGGGCAAAAGGGGAGGAACCTGGAAGTGTACGTGGACGACCTCTTGATCAAAAGCAAGAACGTCCAGGAACACATAACCGATCTGGTGGAGACCTTTGAAACGTTGAGGAGGTTCAAGATGAGGCACAATCCGACGAAGTGCGTCTTCGGAACAGGAAAGGGAAAGTTCCTGGGACATCTCCTAACCCCGATGGGAGTAGAGCCTAACCCCGACAAGGTTAAGGCGATCCTAGAAATGCCGTCCCCGAAGACGATGAAGGAAGTCCAAAGGTTGACAGGAAGGCTGGCGGGACTTAGCCGCTTCCTCTCAAAAGCCGGAGAGAAGTGCTCTCCGTTCTTCAAGACGCTCCGCAAAACAGAAAGCTTCGAATGGACCGAGGGATGCGAGATAGCATTCGGAAGGTTGAAGGAGCAATTGACTCAGACACCTCTCCTTCAGAGCCCGAAGGAAGGCGAAGACCTGCTCATCTACCTGGGAGTGGGAGCAGAGGCAGTTAGCTCCATCTTGGTCCGAGAAGAGGGGAGGAAGCAGCTACCCATCTACTATGTCAGCCGGGTGCTGAAGAAGGCGGAACTAAAGTATCCAATCCTGGAGAAGCTTGCCTTCGCCTTGGTGGTGTCGGCGCGGAAGCTCCGGCCTTATTTTCAGGCTCACTCCATCCGAGTGGTAACTGATCATCCTCTCCGCAATATCCTGGAGGGAGTGGAGCATTCGGGGAGGTTGGCGAAATGGTCGGTAGAACTCAGCGAGTTCGACATTTCCTTCTCCCCCCGAGTGGCGATCAAGGCTCAGGCAGTAGCAGACTTCCTGGCTGACTTCTCGGTGGAAGCGGAACCCGGAGAAGAGGTGCTCAACCCAATCCCTTGGAAGATGTTTGTTGATGGAGCTTCGGGCAAAAGTTCTGTGGGGGTGGGCATCGTGCTCGTCAGCCCACAGGGAACAAGGATCGAGCAAGCCGTCGAGATCCTCTTCCCCGTCACAAACAACCAGGCAGAGTACGAAGCCATAGTGGCAGGCTTGCGCCTTGCCAAGGAGCTGGGGATCCGTGATGTCCGGGCTTTCACGGACTCAATGGTGGTCGCGTCGCAAATCCGAGGAGAGTTCGAGGTGCGTGACACCACCCTGCAGAGGTACTTGGTAAAAGTGAAAGGACTGATTGGAGGCTTCCAGTCCTTCTTCGTCGAGCATGTGCCAAGAGAGGAGAACTCGGCAGCAGATCGCCTCGCCAAGTATGGGCCGAGGGCCGGAGGAACTATCACCGAATTATTCCACCCGTCCATTGAGGAGGGAGAGATGATGGAGATCGAGCAACGCCCCTCGTGGATGGATTCCTTTGTGGCATTCCTGGCCAGCGGTCAGCTCCCAGCAGACGAAAGGGATCAAAGAAGGTTTCGGTACAAGGCGGCATACTACCTCCTGCAAGATGGAGAGCTGTACCGTAAAACCATCTCGGGTCCCCTGGCCAGATGCGTTTCTGAAGACGAAGTACCCCGAGTATTGGAAGAGATCCACTCGGGAGAGTGTGGAAGTCATTCTGGGACTCGCACTTTGGAGCAGAGGGTCTTGAGGCATGGTTACTTCTGGCCTACTATCCGAAAGGATGCTGAGGTCTTCTCAAAAAAGTGCCAAAAGTGCCAGCTCTTCGCCCCCCTTCAGTTGCAGCCAGCCCAGCAGCTCCGATCGATCATCTCCCCATGGCCGTTCGCCATCTGGGGGATGGACCTGATCGGCCCTTTCCCTCAAGCAAGCGGTCAGAGAAAGTTCGTTCTCGTCATGATCGACTACTTCTCCAAATGGATCGAAGCCAAAGCTTTGGCCAAGACCACCTCTCAAGTCGTGAAGAACTTCATCTGGGGAGAGATCGTCTGCAGATTCGGGATCCCTCTCGCCATCATCACCGACAACGGTCCCCAGTTTGCCAGCTTGGAGCTAGAAGATTTTTGCAGGCAGCTAGGAACTGATCTTCGATTCGCCTCCGTACATCACCCAAGGAGCAATGGCCAGGTAGAGGCCGCCAACAAGCTGATCATCAACCTACTGAAGAAGAAGGTGGAGAACCTAAGAGGTAACTGGGCAGACCAGCTCCCCTCGGTCCTGTGGGCTTTGAGGACCACTCCTAGCTCAGCCACAGGGGAAACGCCGTTCAAACTCTCTCACGGGTCGGAAGCTCTCATCCCAGTAGAGTTCGAAGTCAGAAGCCCAAGGGTGGTAGCCGCGGAAGACGGAACCGAAGAATGGCGACTAGAGAACGAAGAGGTTCAGAAGCTATCTCTCGACTACATCGAGGAACTCCGAGATTTAGCTTCAGTCAGGCAAGAGGAAATCAAGCGCCGAATGGCGAAACATTTTGACAAAAATGTCCGCCTCAAGCACTTCCAAGCAGGTGACCTAGTCCTGAAGAAGGTGGACGCAGCAGGAAGGTCCGCCGCCGTCGGGAAGCTCAATCCGAATTGGGAAGGACCTTTCATCATACGGGAGGCGCTCCTGACAGGAGGGTACCATTTGCAAAACCAGGAGGGCGAACTGCTTGGGAGCACCTGGAACGGCGATGACCTAAAAAGGTTTTATCCCTAAGGGGAGATGTATATATCCCATCCTTGTAAATTCATTCCTTTTAAATAAAATTTACGTCGCCCTGAAACATGGGACGAGGAAGCTTCCTTCGCATCAATAAAACCTCAAAATAAGGAAGTCAGGTGAAGTCAATCTCCACGCCAGGTTGGGAAACAGGCCTCCGACTTAACCCTCGTAAAAACTCAGAACGGATGATGGGACAGTGCCTCGGGTGTGCGATCCCTTAAGACCAAGCCTCTGCAATGACGGCCGAGATCAGCTCCCCCCTTGCATGTTGGCCGCGGTTCCCACCGACTGCATTTCTCGTCCGACTGTAGAGATTACCGGGAAGAAGTCTGGACGCCGACCTTCCGATTCGGCGAAGAGATGATCGATTTCACTAACTCAGGGGACCCTTGAAAAAAGGCGTCATGTACCCTCGAAAGCTGAAAAGCTCGCAGCAAAGCATTTCATTTTCTAAAGTTACTGTGTTAGATCATATGAGTTATTATGCCTAAAGTGTGCTTAACTCCCTGCTAAACTCCCTGAGCAACAGGAAGCAGGTCCGATCCACATTCAGCATCCAAGTAGGATGGAGGCCTCGGGATGGTGTGTCCCCTTGGATCTCCCCGACTGCCACTCCCTGCTTGACGTCGTCCTACATCAACAATCACCATCGCGAGTTGGAACACGATATTCCGGCTTAACCCTCGTAAAAACTCAGAACGGATGATGGGACAGTGCCTCGGGTGTGCGATCCCTTAAGACCAAGCCTCTGCAATGACGACCGAGATCAGCTCCTCCCTTGCATGTTGGTCACGGTTCCCACCGACTGCATTTCTCGTCCGACTGAAGAGATTGCCAGGGGAAAGCCTGGAAGTCGACGTTCCAACGATGAAAAGGACAGGACCGATTTGAACAACTAAAAGAAAGGAGATCTTCCGGCATCCAAGTAGGATGAAGGCCTCGGGAAGATGTGTCCCTCCAGGCCTCCCCAACTGCCGTTCCCTATCTCTTTTCCCTAAAAAATTCATTATTGTTAACTCTTCACCAGGTACCAGGCAAGACCTTGAGAGCACGTGTCCCTCTAAACCCTCTGAGTAGCCTCCACAGTTCAACTCCCTCAAGGGAAGCATTGCAGAAGGCGAGCATGCATGTGCGAGTACCTAGGCGAGTATACATGTGCGAGCATGGAGGAGCGAGCATATAAGTCCGAGTATGGAGGTACACACAACCTCGCCGTAATCCTAAGAGCCTAGCGAGCACTCAATCTCGCTTCGAGCCTAGGAGCCTAAGCGACATTCAGAAAAAGAAGCAAGCACCAAGGAGACAGGCGAGCAAAAACTTTGTCCTTTTCATATGTAAATATTTGATGAATATTACAAAAGAATCTTCAAAGTGTTTACAAAAGGTCGCGGGGCGAGCAAAAAGGGAGCCCAGGCGACTAGGCGTCATCCTCGCCACTAATATCCACATCTGGCTCGTCGTCATCATCTTCGTCATCCTCGTCATCAACATCATCATCCTCGGCACCACTGGAAGGCGGCGACGATGCTCGCAAGGGGGAGGTGGACTCCTGGGCGAGCAACGTCGGGATAAGGTCTCCCACCGTCAATCCCATAGCCTCCGGCTTCAAGAGATCATCTGCCTTCAGCTGATTTAGGATGACCTCTCCTGTTGCTCGCGCGATCTCCCGGCGAATATGGGGCATGTCGTCGCCATGCATCCTGACCTGCTTGACGAACCGATGAGGGCCCGACCCCGCCGGCTGTTGCTCGGCAGGCCGAGTTTCTAGCTCGGCGATGCGGATTTGGGCGGCCTCCAAGGCCGAGCGAGTATCCTCCAGCTCCTTCTCGGCCTGGGACAGTCTCTTCGCCGATTCCAGCTCGGCAGCCTATAGAAGACAAAAAGAAAGAAGGTAAGCTTGACATCGTATAAAGAGGCGAGTATTCCAGAAAGCGCGAAAAGTCGCAAAGACGAAGTACCTCGAACCCCTTGATCCTCTCCGCCATGGCGATCATTTTCGGCCCCTGCACCCTGATCGCCTCCTCGTACATCAGCAGCCGCTTCGCTGTTGAATGTGCGAGCTCGGCAGTTCGCAAGATTGAGCGCGAGGTTTGATGAGCAAGATGCTCGGCAGAGGCCTCCTGCAGCAGCTCGGCGTCAGTACGACTATAGATCGCATGAAGCACATCGAAGGCCTCCCCCTTGTCCTCCCAGTCCTCGGACCAAACGGGGAGGTTCGAGCTCAGAGTCACCTCGTGAGCGCGATCAGACCAGGTCACCAATGGGCGACCAAAGTCGTCCTCGCCACGGGTGCCCTCGTTGAAAAAGGGATGGCTGCTCGGCTCGCCAGCCTCCGAGGGATCCGCCTTCTTGCCCAGATCCCTGTGGGCGACCTCCTTCTTCTGTCTCTTGGGCTCAGAGGCCTTAGCCTTGCCCGTTCGCTTCTTCGAGGTCCCGGCCCCACCACCGGCGACATCCAGATCGTCGCCTCCTGGCGACAAGTCGATTGGGGAGGAGCCCCCAACCTCGCGCGCCGAGGTTCTCGCACCCCCTTGGGCGACAGCGGTCGCCTTCGCCGCGAGAGGAAGAGCATCACGCGGAAGAGCCTGCACGCCTGTAAGAAGATCGAAGATTAGTCGCCAGAACGAAGCCCTAGGGCGAGTATGTCTGATGCTCGCGCGAAAGATACCTTCCCCTGGGCGAACTTCCGTGAGCTCGTCTACTCGCCTCCTCCAAAGTATCACGTCGAAGCGACGATTCCTGAAGCAGGCGAGCAGCTTCATCTGGTCCTCGGTGAGCCAGGGAACCGTGAAGACGTTCTCTGAAGGTTGAATGGGCGAGCTGGAGATGCCCGCGAAGTCGCCCTCAATGGCGATTATCCGCTCGGCCCAGCGATGGTTCTTATTGGAAGTCCCCGCCAGTGTACAGACGTGACTGCACAAGAAGATGACGCCCTCGCCGGTCGCCATGATGGTGAATATTCGCCTAAAGACCGAAAGGTCGAAGACGATGTTCTGCTCCCGAAGGTAGCACAGGAACCCCATGATCATCGCCACTCCGTTGGGATTGATCTGGGCGGGCACTATCCCATAGAACACGAGTATCTTCCGAAACTCGGGCCATATGGGAAGTCGCAGGCCGACCTCGAAGTGTTGGATTGGGAAGATCATCGCCATCTGCGAGGAGGTGTTTAGTCGCTCAGACGGGCGAGGAAGCCTGGCGACATATCCTGGAGTCGCGAACTTGGAGTTGAACTCGTCCAAATCTTTCTGGTTCATGATCGGCTTCTTGAACGAGCTCTCATCGAAGTTCTTCGCATGGTTAGCTCGCCTGATGGCCGCCTCGTCGATCATCTTGGGAAGAAAGGGAAGGGAGCGAGTATCGTAGAAGGGCGAGGATTGGAAACCGGGAAGATGCTCGCTCAAGGAAGCTAGAGATCGCTAAAGGCGTATTTAAGACTCACCCACCCCCCCTATTTATACTAGTCGGTTAGTCTGGCTTGTCGAACACGACGCCGCGAGCACGACTATGGGTGGCGAGTATCTAAGAAAAGTCGCCCAAAGTTCAGAGCGTGCCAACCGCCGACCTTCATCTAGCGAATACCTACATCACTGAAACATGAAGAAGCTCGCCAAAATATAGGCGACATTCAAACAGATACTCGGCAAAAGGAGATAGAAGAAAAAGCAAAACAAAAGAGGATCAATTAAAACAAAGACAAGATTGAAGGGCGAGTATTCGATTACTCGGCAAATCAACACTGCTTCAAATAAATCGTTCAAAAGATTCAAATAATGCTCGCGAGGAGCTACAAAGCTACATGGAGGATAAAGATGAAGAAGAGCAGCATCTAGGGTTGCGCCTGGATGTTCGCCTGGGGATCCTGGATCTGAGGTTGTCGCCCGACCCATCCCAAGCCGCGAGCTCGCCTAAAGTGCTCAGAGGCCACAGACATCGCGTCCTCGCCTTGTCGCAGCTGGTCTTCGATCCTCGCCAGCCTCCCCACCGAGCCCATGCTCGCGCGCATCCCGACTAGCTCGTCATGATGCAGCTGTTGCCGATGCTCGATCCTCGCCACCCTGCGCTCCAAGTCGCTGACAGACTGGAGGCGAGCTTCAGCACCTGACAGGCGAGTATCAAACTCCTCCAGCCGGGATACTCGCACCTCCAAGTCAGTTAGGCGGCGATGAGGGTCACTAGCCGCCAAGCGCTCAACCCGCGACTCCACCTCAGTCAAACGGCGATGAGGTTCGCAGATCGATAGCCGCTCTATCCGGGATTCCAAGTCCAAGATAGCGCGAGTAGCCTTTTCCTGGTACTCGCGGGGAGGGAGCCCAACGGCATCGATCAGAGCTCCCACCGGAGTATGCGCGCGACCTGCGAAAGAAGGCAAAAAGGCCCAGAACTTCAGCAGAATTCAGAAAACAGTGGCGACTATCCGAAGGCAGCGATCAAATACCTGGCCGAGGACTACGCGATCGTCGGCGAGGAGGGCTGCGAGATCGTCGGCGAGGAGAAGACCTTCCTCGGTGTGGGGAGGGAGAATGATAGACGCCATCTCGGCGAGTAGAGTGGTTGCCGGAATGATCCCGGTTGGAGGGCAGGTCCCCTCGACCGCGACCATCTCCTGGTCGCCCTCCACCCCTTGGAGCGAAGAAGGCCGAAGACCCTCCAGTCCCGCCCCTGCGCGAGGACTCCCCCTGGTGGGAAGAGGGAGCAGTTGTGGTAGAAGGACGTTGATCGCCTGGAGGATTCACTGACGGCGGGAGTCCAGGAGGAGGAGGCGGCAGCGCGATCACAGGCCGCTGTGTGTTGCTCGCCGGCTCTGGTCGCGAGTTAGGTGGAGGAGGAGGCGGAGGAGGAGCGATGTTCGCCAGAGGAGCCCCATGCTCGCTCATCGGCCTCTTCTCCACAGAGGAGCTGTGGAGAATCCTTGCCGCGCGACCACTCCGAGAGCCACCCTCAGGCGAGATCATCGGGGATGATCGCAGCGGTATTGCAGCCAAAGGCTCCTCCCGAGCCTCATTATTCGGCGGATCTACAGATAGTAACAAAGACGTCAGAATGTCGCCGGAAGACAGCATAGATCAAAGAAGGGCGAGCAAGGAGCTCACCTCGGGCAGGGGGAGGGTCCGGTTGGGTTTGAGTTTGGATTTCATCCCTACTCGCCTCCGGGGCGACCTCTGCCGAGAGAGGAGCAGGGGGAGGAGCAGGCGAGAGCCCTTCGAGGCCCAAATCCTCCAGCAGCTGCTGACGCTGCCCACTCAGAGGATCGGCGACGTTCTCCTTAGTCGCCTCCTTTTCTCTCTCTCTCTTCTTCTTCTTCGCCGCCCTCTTCCTCTTCTTGTTCGCGAGGAAGGCGTCTACCTCGGCGTCCATGCGAGGAGGAGGAAGAGGCACGCCGATCAGATTCGCAAGGTCAGCCTGGGCCTTTTTTGCAGCCTCAGCAAAAGCTAGCGACATTGTGAGCGAGTACAGAAAGGTAGTTCCATCAGAGACCCCCCCCCCCCTCCTTTATATAGAGTCCAGGCGTCGGACAGTCAAGATCCGAGTATCTTCATATACTCGCCAAGGCAGAAGCTCGTCGAATAACGGTTGGATGTTTCTTTCCGAGCAACTACGTTACTCGCAAAGAGCGGGGATTGTGTACAACCCTCATTCTCCGAGGTAGGACCCACTCAAGGCCACGTAGGCAGAGGTCAAAGTCAAAGAGGCAAGACAAATCAGCCAGCAGGAGCGAAAGAAGGTTGGCGAGTATTGTCCAAATACTCGCCAGAAGGGCGACTATGGTCGAAGATACTCGCCGAGTATCCCGTATGTCGCCCCGAAGTGTCCGGCAACCACAGAAGACCTGAGCGAGCAGTAGCAGATACTCGCCAGATGGGCGACTATGGTCGAAGATGCTCGCCGAGTATCCCGTATGTCGCCAGGTCAGGGCTGGGCTATAAAAACCCCCCCTACCCCTTGGTTGCCTATAAATAGGACCCCAGGGGTACTTGGATTGGCACCTGTGCTTGAGCTTCTGGAACCCCATTTCCGAATTCTTGAGCCCGCCACCCCTGCTTGCTAGCCAAGCCGGTGCCTTCCTCGTACCTTGCTCGGCCATTCTTTGGTCTTGGAGGGGAAGTCTCTTCGGAGCTTCTGGGTACGTGGTGGGACCTCCCTGCCGCAGCACCTGGGGTCCTGTTTGTTGCTCTTCTAGCTTCTTCGTCGTTGCCAGCCAAGCCATCTCGTCGGGCTGCTGGGCGAGTAGCCTCCGGCTGCATCGGTCCGAATCTTGAGGTCAGGATTTTCCTGGCGTCAACACCTGCTCTAGGTCGCTTGCCGAACTCATTCCGAGTTCGCTCTAACTGAGACCGCTCAAGTCTCTAGTTCTCTTCTGATATGCTCTGCAGGGGGAATGACCCCCTATTTATTGATCCGGGTGATGCCACCTGGAAGCTGAGCTAGCACCGGCGCTAGCGCCTGTGCTAGCTCACTTCACAAATTTAACACGGCGGTGGTGCGGTCGGGGGAGAAAACTGTGGGCCGACTGATGGGTCCACGTGGTTTCCCAAACTGGGCTAGGCTCGATGGAACGAGCAGCGGGCGGATCGAAAGGAAATGGCAGGCGTGCCGAGGGCAGTTGACCCTGACTCGAAAAAGGTCACTCTTTCTTGTGCGATCAGCAAGGACGACATACACAAGTGATTAAGTGGATTCGATCAGTAAGGTCTCGTGCGGAGCGAGCAGGCGCTGCTGGTAGGGCTCCGAAAGGGGAGAATGATGGAGGCTTCAACTTTTGTTGGGGGCGACGGGACGACGACATGACAAAAACGGAACGACGAGCGTTGTTGCTTCCCCTTGACAAGTGCATCGTTTACCAAATAGATGTCTTCGTCGACGGAGATAGGGATCGTGAAGGTGTTGGAGATGACATTTGTTGTGAGCGGACAAGAGGCGTCATCGTGCTTGCTGGAGACGACACAAATGTTTTTAGCTCATCTACTGGCGCAGAGGCCGCTGCACGCTTGAAGGAACCGAAGAAGCAGGACAGATCAAAATGACTGCGGCTTCGTAGAAAGTGTGGGGTGGGGGGAGGGGGGGGGGGGGGGGGGGGGGGGGGGGGGGGGGGTCAGACATTGTGTTCCCCTCGTTTAAATTTTTTTTGAAAGCCTCCATCTTATCGGAGTCGTTTCTCTCTCATCCGGCCACCCTTTTTGACCTGTAAGTAATCAAAATTCATTACCTCGTCGAGAGGAATCCAAATTCACTAATGATTTTGCGAAATTCTTGGGAGAGCCCGGGCCCCTACCGACCCCCCCTTAAATCCGCCCATGAGTATGTGGGGGCCGGTGATGATGCCCGATCATTGCTCGATATTTCCATCGAAATTATTTTTTTGCACATATATTACTGTGGACATAGCTGCCCACAAGGACTTGTTATAGTAAGGAGATCTAATATTTGATGAAATATTGTGGATTCTGGTTTTACCCTTTATTTTTAACTTAAAAAGAGAGATAATACAACACAAATTGCTAGTAACAGTGTATTTGGAGAGAGAGAGAGAGAGAGAGAGAGAGAGAGAGAGAGAGAGAGAGAGAGAGAGAGAGAGAGAGAGAGAGAGAGAGAGAGAGATGTAACTTACGTTGAAGCGACTTTTTGTAGAGTAAATGTTTGAGATAAATTGGTGGTCACGAGAGAGGGATTCAGTCAATAAAATACTACCTGCAAATTAAAAGAGAAAAATAAGTTATTAATATTTTTATTATAATTCATATATCTACTAATATAATGGAAGATGAACATTTGGTGTAACATTTGACTGATTGCGCGCTTGGCTCACTCTGGAGCTAAGACGATCCGATTTCTCAAGTCCATGGGAGCGCTAAGCGACCCACAACACTATATGATCCTTTTTTTCCTCTAGTAATGGCGACCGTACAAAAAATAGAGTATGGCGAGCAGAAGAAGATTAGGCTGATGAGTTCATCAGTGGAGGCGGTTGCGATGAAGAAGTTGTCGGTGATCAATCACATGTTAGAATATGGTTGTGCCAACACCGCCATCCTTATCGCTAATTCGCTCCATGTTCAAATTTGGCATGACAACAGTTACGACCGCCATCAAGAAAAAACACTAGTTTTGATCTTAAAAGTGGATGAAGTTCCGTAAGTGAGGTCGCTTCCACAAGCGACGGTTCCTAACCACTGCATTTACGACAGCCACCACGTGCTAAACGAACCCTAAGTCTCTATTTGATTGAGTGGCGGCTGTGAACACGAGGTAAAAGATGCATGCAGTGTTTGAATAGCTTCGGCCTTAGAATTATGTTTCCAAGAACGTCTAGCGGTCATGTGGGTGTCAGCGGGCTAGAACGTTATGAGTTTAAAAATGGAGTTTGAGGTAGAAACACTGCCTCTGAAGTTCAAAATTAAAGTGAGTTCAATATCACAGCTCTGCTTACTATCCAAATTACGTATTGGTTTCCTTAATAAGTTCCTCATACAAATTAGGGCTTCTTCTTTCTCCTCTGAATTCATAGTTCACGATCGTTAAACAATAAGAGAGGCTTTATTCCGCAAATTAGCAGGCGTGTCTGATTGTTATTAGTGGGAACCGTTCAACCGAGCGTGATTAAATATCGTGAGTAGTGCCAATGATGCTCCTATTGAAGAAAATTATCTTAGCATCTAATTAGTCACAAGCTTGAATTAGTAATGGGATTCTCATGGTATTAGTCTAGTATACAACCAAACCATATAATTAACCAAGTTAAAGTCATTAATTAATAAAATGAGTTTGACAAAATCAATTAAGACTTAAGAGAAAGATGCCCTTGTTAAAAGAGGAAGCATTTTGACCATTTTCATTTAAAAAAAATATTTTGTTCTATAGCTTCTTGTATTTTATATAATTTTTAATATTACTTTTTTTTTGTTGAGGCATTTCCACTTCTCCGGCCAATCCCCTGACGGACATTTCTTAGAACTTTTTCGGCGAGAAATGATTTTTTTTCTCGCACCTACCAACCCACCTCTTGATTTAGTCATTGTGCTCCGGGGTCTATGAGTGGCTACAATAACCCCACCCCTAGACATGTTTATTTATAAACTAAATTTAATTAGAAATTATTTTTCATTTTAATTTTATTTAATAATATACATGTTTATCTATAAACATTAATAGAAAAAAAAAACTTTTCTATTTAATAGTATTTGAATAGCCGAGCCACAATGTATCTATACTATTAATAGTATTACAATAGACGGCCCACTTTGAAGAGATTTTGATTAAGAGAGTTGATATTAGCAGTCCGGAACTGACTATTCGCAGTCTATCGTTATTCGTATTCTATAAATTTTATTTGTAGTCCAAAATTATATTTGCACCCCACTCCCAACCCAAATACGTGAAATACTTTGTTGATTTATTAAGTACTAGAAGCCTAGAAAAATATCTTAAAGACTAAAGCAAGTTAAATGACATGCATAGAGGAATTAACTCTAAACCAAGTTAAATGAGATGCAAACTTTCCTCTAACCAGAAAACTGACTACTGTTTTCAGACTTTGTTATGGATGATTTGCAATTAATCATGGATTGTTTTAAAAAGAAATTCTTGTGATCACTGGAAACTTTGGGATTGGGGTAAGGAGATCTTTGACTTATCCATCGGGATGATTATTTCCAGCTATCACATTTACCGTGAAGGGAATCGGGTCGCCGACGCCATGACCGAGTTCACGCTATCCCAAAATATCAGTTGTGGGTTCAATATATAGGGATTGCATCCCATCTTGTATTCAAAGAATCAATATCGTAGACGATGCGGCGAACTATGGTTTTATCCGTGATCGTAATTGGGAGGGGTTTTCTTCTTTTGAAGAGGATGATGTCGAAATTTTTTTCGTTCGGTGGACATATTCTATCGAGACGACGCGTTAAAGTCGTACGCGATTTTTGAGTCTATTCGGACTCTTACGAACGTGTGTTAATTCAGTCGCGCGAACGATCGAAACCCGTGATAGGTGGGCTAGATCGTCTCGTATCTTCATGACGCGAACTCGGTCTCACCATAGGCACAAAATTTGGCATGATTTTGAAACTCAATTTATTTAATTAAGGAGTTTCATTATTTTTCATTCATTTTGGAGAATTAATTGGTTCCAATTAATAGTTTTGGTAACTCCAAATCATGGGCTTTTCCTATTGAAGCTGAGAATGAAAACATTGTCATAAGATCTTATGTGTGCGTGAACTACTAGGGCTGAAAAGCACCGGGGTCCGTTAACGGGTCGTCGGGGATTTAGGGTTACGCTTATAAATACCCCCGCTGGGGGCAACGGGTAGTTCATTCCAAACTTGATGTTCACTCGGATGCTTCGAGCACCGTATCAGGTGGTTGTATTCGCAACAACGATAGTTCTCTTATCGCATGTTTTGCTCATTATTATGGGAAGGGAAGTGTCGTAGAAGCTGAATGTTTGGCACTTTGTGATGGAATCAGACTTTGTTATGATCTCAATATTAATCGGCTTCATCACATTATGGATGATTCGCAATTAATCATGGATTGTTTTAAAAAGAAATTCTTGTGATCACTGGAAACTTTGCAATTAATCATGGATTTTGAAACTCAATTTATTTAATTAAGGAGTTTCATTATTTTTGATTCATTTTGGAGAATTAATTGGTTCCAATTAATAGTTTTGGTAACTGATCCAAATCATGGGCTTTTCCTATTAAAGCTGAGAATGAAAACATTGCCATAAGATAATCTTATGCGTGCGTGAAGTACTACTAGGGCTGAAAACATTGCACGATTGGTAATTGTTGCCCCTGATCATCCTCTTCTCCCTTTTCGGCTTTTGGAGAAAACAGAGAACGCCTGGACCGCTGAAGCAGGCTCTAGCTTCATCGAGGTTGCCGGCCAACAGATCTGAAATATCAACTTGGATTCTATTCTTCATCAAGGTTGCCGATCAAGGTTATATTCTTCATCAAGATCTTGAGACAAAAAAAACATTTTGGATTTCCTGTAATTACACCTCTTTGGAAGAGGAGATTTGTTGCTTTGTTACTTCTATATTGGATTTATTTTGAATCAACAAGTCACGACACTAGCAGAACTCATCTTCATCACACTCAAAGGTACGATGCCAAGCACCAAATGTTGGTAAATATAATCTGATTCCTAGTTCAAATCATTTTGAGTGTTTTATCAGTTCTATAAAACACAAATCCAGTGCTTCGATCGGTAGAACATATGAAAATATTTGATATCAGCAAATATGAACTCAAGGATATATATATATATACTTACTTTCAGAGATGATGCTGATGAGTAAGTATATATATACTTACTTTCAGGATATATATATATATATACTTAATTAATTTATATATATATATATAAATTAATTTCAGTTTTACTGTATTATATATATGAAAAAAATGGAAAAATATAGGAGATAAATAAAATATAATTTTGTGTGTGAAAATTCTTGTTAATTTGATTTAAGTTCTAAATTTATTAATTTAGATGATTGGTTAAACCAAAAATTCTATATTTAGATGATTTATTAAACCAAAAATTCTAAATTTAGATGACTTAATTAGTTTTAAATTTAGATGATTTAAGGAAGCTTTACTATATATATTCTAAATAATAGGAAAGTTGGTTGCATCTTCCTATTCTCGTGATCCTCTTTTTGCTCTAGTAATGGCGGCTGTGCCAGAAACAGAGTTTGTCGAGAAGAAGATAATGCTGATGAGTTCGTCGGAGGAGGAGGTGTCGCCGGTAATCAATCACATGTTAGAAGATGACTGTGCCAGCACCGCCATCACTGTCGCCAATTCTCTCCCTGTTAAGGTTATGGCGGCCAAACAGGAAACAGAGAAAACAGGGGAAAGCGAGAAGAAGAACCTGCGGCTGATGTGTTCCGACGGAAAGGAGGTGGTGGTTGAGGCGGCGGTGGCGATGGAGTCGCAGTTGATCCGTCAAATAATAGAAGCAGACTGCTCGGACGGCAGTGACGTCATCCACATACCCAACGTCTCCGCCGCCGACCTCTCCATGATATTCCATTACTGCCGGAATCATCTCTGCGACGCGACCATTAACTGCGATCTCAAGAGCTTCGACAAGGATTTCATCAATGTGGATATCAACACCCTCTACGCTCTCTTAATGGTAAATAAATGAATCTTTTCAGAAAACAGGGCAAAGAAAATTTATATTTTGTAAATCTAAATTAATTAATCAGTGTTTGCCTTCTTTTATTAACAGGGATCAAATTATTTGGACGTGAAAGGGCTGCTTGATTTAGCTTGTCAGAAAGTAGCGGATATGATTAAAGGAAAAAGCCCTGAAGAAATTTGCCAGATCTTCAACATCCAGAAGGACTTTACGCCCGAGGAAGAAGAAGAGGTTAACAGAGAAAATCAATGGGCTTTCGAATGATTTTGTATTTTATGTTTTCGAATGATTTTTGAGTTTTAGGGTTTTATTTAATGTTATAATGATTATTATAATGACATCATCATGAGATATTAGCATTTTTTTAAATGAAGGTGGCAATGCTTAACATGCATATATGACACTACTGTTTTTGGCTAATTGCAAATCATCCTTATGCGCAGACCTAGAAAATTGAAGTGTTGACCACATTGTTTTGTGTAACTCACAAATACTCGTTGTAGTAATCAAGAATTAGCCGATCGAATCAATATAAAACCTTCTTGTTCGATTGTTCAAAGTGGAACACCAAGTTGTGTAGTAATCTGTCAAAGAGAATGTTGTAGAGATTCAATTGAATCGCCTGCGGGGGAAGCCTTCCCTTATACCTGCCCTGTGCAGGAAAACCGAAAACCACACCAAACCGCACCCCATTTCAAACCGAACCGATCGGGTGCGGTGCGGTTCGGTTTCGGGGGTCTAAAAACCGCACATGTTCGGTTCGGCTTGACTTAGGCTTCTTAAAAACCGGTGGAACCGCACCGCACCGCTACCCTCTCAAAATTAAGTATTAAGATATAAACTATAAAGACTTAACCCCATTAAAAATTAAGATATAAACTATAATACTTTAAAGATATAAACTATAAAGGCTTAAGCCCATTAAAAATTAGGTGGTTACTATAGGTGGTTGCTGAATCAAGGAGTTCTGAAGCATTTGTTAATCTTTGCCTGCTTACAGTTGCAGGTACTTCACTCTGGACACAGGCACTAGGTTTCAGTGACACTGTATGCAATCCATTCTCTGCTCTTTAAAGCCTCATTGAAATTTTTATTGAACATGTTTAGTGATCTGTTATCACATATAGCTAGGAGCATTCCTGGCTGGAGCCCTTCTTGCAGAGACTAATTAGTCTAATTTCAGGAGTTCTGAAGCAATTCAAAATATGCTAAACATGCTCTTTGCCTGGTATAGTAACAATGGGTTAAATCAGAATAATTAGTACTTCTGGATAAATCAATTTGTACTTTTGTTAACATGATAAATCAATTTAGCATAAATTAATTTATTCTGATTTACATGCTCTTTAAATTTGTACCAGAAGTAATTTATTATGATTTAACATGCTATTTGCCTGCTTACAGTTGACAAATTGATCAACAACTGTGTCAAGAGTGAAGTGTCTGCTTACAGTTGACTATAGCACTTTTAATATGATAAATTTATATATTCTGATTTAACATGCTCTTTGCTCTTTGCCTGCTGTTTTAGTACCAGAAGTACAAATTGATTTATGATATTTCAATATTTCATCTCCAATAATGTTATGTCATCATTAGAGAGTGGATCTTGAGGAATAACTGGGCTTATCCATGTTATCGGCTTATTGCCAATCATTTATACCAAATGAGAACATATAGAGGGTTGATGATATGGTTAAATAACCATAAATAACTATCAAAAATCTGAGATGCGCGCTGCTGTTAAAGGATCAGAAAAAACTGTCAAAAAACTGAAACCGCACTGCACAAACCGACGCCAAACCGCACCGAAACCAAACTGCACCGCACGGTTTCGGTGCGGTGCGGTTTTGGCCAGTCGGAAACCGCACCCCTGCGGTGCGGTTTCGATTTGTCCCCAAACCGCACTGAACCGCACCGCTCGCAGGGCAACTTATACCCGCTACTTTAGGATAAAACAAAAGAGAGCCAGAGAATCCACTACACTCAAAACTTAGATTCGGGAAAAAAATAAAAAGAGAAGATAACTTACAACGTGTGAGGAAGGCACGGAGGACCTTCACCTGTGCTCGGGTTCATAGCGGCTTTCTATTTGCTCCATGTTGCTTCACCCTGCCTGGGGATACTTGAGGTGGATCCCTAAATATATTATTTATTATTTTGTTGAATACTAATAATCTATGATAATTTATTAAAATATATAAATATATAAATACACACTTTATATAATTTTAAAAATTATTTATATATTTATATATTTTAATAAATTAGCATAGTTTATTAGCATACAACAAAATAATTATTATATATATTTAATTTTTTATATAATTTTGTAAATAATTTCAACATCTATATATATCTATATATATATATATATAAATGTTGAAATTATATATATATATATATAATGGTTTAGTTTCTAATTTTAACTTGAGTTTTAAGAGAGGGACGGAAAGAAATAAAATATCTCCATCAATATTTTGTAACAAAAAAATTTGTTGTTATTTTTGCAACAAAAAAATTTGTTATTATTTCTGCAACATATATTTTGCATCAAATAAATTCGTTGGTGATTTTGCAACAAAAAAATTTGTTGCTAATTTTGTAGCTAAAGTAGAAAATCATTTACCTAGCTAAATTTGATGCTAATTAGCAAAGAGTTATCTTTCCTTTCTAATTTCCCTTGCTAATTGAGCTTTTTCTTGTAGTGGGTTAGGGATATCGAGCAATGGAAATGAAAAGTTGCGTGGGAATACGAAAAGACCAAAAAAACATAGATTTTGAAAAAAAAGAATTTGTGGAGGGTATTTTGGTCCGAAAATGTTACACCACGGGCACCTTTGGTCTTCCCTTATATAATAAAGATATATAAATATTTATATATAGATATTATGAAATATTTATGAACTATATATATCATAAAGCTTCCTTGAAAAACGATCCGCCGTCGGTATTGTTACTTTTTGGTCGAAATCATCTAAATTTCGGTGGCGTGAAAGAAGATTAAAGGTTTCGGCCTACTGGGAGAAGTAGTGAGAAGGCTCCAGATTCCATCGGCATCGATCAAGGCTCCAGATTTTGGCGGCGTCAAAGAAGGTTGAGGTTCCGACGGCGTCAAAGAAGGCTTCAGCTTCCGGCGACATCGAAGAGGCCTTCAGTTTCCGTCGGCGTCGAGAAGCTGGAACTGTTGGCGATGGAGATCTTGAGCCATCATCGTCGGGGAAGCTGGATGTGTTGCTGCCACAAAAATAGGAGAGGCTTGAACCGTTGTTACAGGGGATGCGCCAAAAAGTAGTGAGGTGGAGAAGCAAAGGGAAGTAGTAGGGTTTGGGAGAAATGGGGAGCGGCTGATGTGAAGTATCGAGAGGAAAATATGGGAAAGAGGATGAGGAGGCGTGAGAAGGCTCCAGAGAGGACGCGTGATAGTTGAGCGGCGGGCAGGAGGAACAGCTGGTTAGGGATATCGGGCAATGGAAATGAAAAGTTGCGTGGAAATATGAAAAGACCAAAAAAAACACAGATTTTGAAAAAAAAAAGAATTTGTGGAGGGTATTTTGGTCCGAAAATGTTACACCATGGGTACCTTTGGTCTTCCCTTATATAATAAAGATATGTAAATATATATAAATATATATATAAATATATATATATATTAGGAAATATTTATAAACTATATATATCATAAAACTTACTTGAAAAACGATCCGTCGTCGGTATTGTTACTTTTTGGTCAAAATCATCTAAATTTCGGCTGCATCAAAGAAGGTTAAGGTTCCGGCCTGCGGGGAGAAGTAGTGAGAAGGCTCCAGATTCCATCGGTATCGAAGAAGGCTCCAGATTTCGGCGGCGTCACCGGCGGCGTCAAAGAAGGCTTTAACTTCCGGCGACATCGAAGAGGCCTTCAGTTTCCGTCGGCGTCGAGAAGCTGGAACCGTTGTCGATGGAGATCATGAACCATCACCGCCGGGGAAGCTGGATGCGTTGCTGCCACGAAAATAGGAAAGGCTTAAACCGTTGTTACAGGAGATGCGCCAAAGAATAGTGAGGCGGGGAAGCAAAGGGAAGTAGTAGGGTTTTGGAGAAATGGGGAGCGGCTGGTGTGAAGTATCGAGAGGAAAAGATGGGAAAGAGGATGAGGTGGCGTGAGAAGGCTCCAGAGAGGCTGCGTGATAGTTGAGCGGCGGGCAGGAGGAGCAGCTGGTTAGGGATATCGGGCAATGGAAATGAAAAGTTGCGTGGGAATATAAAAAGACAAAAAAAACACAGATTTTGAAAAAAGAGATGAGAATTTGTGGAGAGTATTTTGGTTCGGAAATGTTACACCATGGGTACATTTGGTCTTCCCTTATATAATAAAGATATATAAATATATATAAATATATATATATACATTAGGAAATATTTATGAACTATATATATATCATAAAACTTTCTTGAAAAATGATCCGCTGTCGATATTTTTACTTTTTGGTTAAAATCATCTAAATTTCGGTGGCTTCAAAGAAGGTTCAGGTTCCAACCCGCGGGGAGAAGTAGTGAGAAGGCTCCAGATTCCATCGGCATCGAAGAAGGCTCCAGATTTCGGCGGCGCCAAAGAAGGTTGAGGTTCCGGCGGCGTCAAAGAAGGCTTCAGCTTCCGGCGACATCGAAGAGGCCTTCAGTTTCCGTCGGCGTCGAGAAGTTGGAACCGTTGCCGATGGAGATCTTGAACCATCACTGTCGGGGAAGCTGGATGCGTTGCTTCCACGAAAATATGAGAGGCTTGAACCGTTGTTACATGGGATGCGCCAAAGAATAGTGAGGCGGGGAAGCAAAGGGAAGTAGTAGGGTTTTGGAGAAATGGGGAGCGGCTTATGTGAAGTATGGAGAGGAAAAGATGGGAAAAAGGATGAGGAGGCGTGAGAAGGCTCAAGAGAGGACGTGTGATAGTTGAGCGGCAGGTAGGAAGAGCAGCTGGTTAGGGATATCGGGCAATGGAAAAGAAAAGTTGCGTAAGAATATGAAAAGACAAAAAAAACGCAGATTTTGAAACAAAAGGAGAATTTGTGGAGGGTATTTTGGTCCGGAAATGTTATACCATGGGCACCTTTGGTCTTCACTTATATAATAAATATATATATATATAAATATATATATTAGGAAATATTTATGAACTATATATCATAAAGCTTCCTTGAAAAACGATCCGCCGTCGGTATTGTTACTTTTTGGTCAAAATCATCTAAATTTCGGCGGCGTCAAAGAAGGTTGAGGTTCCGGCCTGCGGGGAGAAGTAGTGAGAAGGCTCCAGATTCCAGCGACATAGAAGAAGGCTCCAGATTCCATCGGCATCGAAGAAGGCTCCAGATTTCGGCGGCGTCAAAGAAGGTTGAGGTTCCGGCGGCATCAAAGAAGCCTTCCGCTTCCGGCGACATCGAAGAGGCCTTCAGTTTCCACCGACGTCGAGAAGCTGGAACCGTTGCCGATGGAGATTTTGAACCATCACCGTCGGGGAAGCTGGATGCGTTGCTGCCATGAAAATATGAGAGGCTTGAACCGTTGTTACAGGGGATGCGCCAAAGTATAGTGATGCGGGGAAGCAAAAGGGAAGTAGTAGGGTTTTGGAGAAATGGGGAGCGGCTGATGTGAAGTATCGAGAGGAAAAGATGGGAAAGTGGATGAGGAGGTGTGAGAAGGCTCCAGAGAGGACGCGTGATAGTTGAGCGGCGGGCAGGAGGAGCAGCTGATTAGGGATATCGGGCAATGTAAATGAAAAGTTGCGTGAGAATATGAAAAGAAAAAAAATCAGATTTAAAAAAAAATAGAATTTGTGGAGGGTATTTTGGTCCGGAAATGTTACACCATGGGCATCTTTGGTCTTCCCTTATATAATAAAGATATATAAATATATATATATTAAGAAATATTTATGAACTATATATATCATAAATCTTCCTTGAAAAAGGATCCTCCGTCGGTATTGTTACTTTTTGGTCAAAATCATCTAAATTTCGTCGGCGTTAAAGAACGTTGAGGTTACGACCTGCGGGGAGAAGTAGTGAGAAGGCTCCAGATTCCATCGGCATCGCAGAAGGCTCCAGATTTCGGCGGCGCCAAAGAAGGTTCAGGTTCCGGCGGCGTTAAAGAAGGCTTCAGCTTCCGGCGACATCGAAGAGGCCTTCAGTTTTCGTCGGCGTCAAGAAGCTGGAACCGTTGCCGATGGAGATCTTGAACCATCACTGTCGGGAAAGCTGGATGCGTTGCTGCCACGAAAATAGGAGAGGCTTGAACCGTTGTTACAGGGGATGCGCCAAAGAATAGTGAGACGAGGAAGCAAAGGGAAGTAGTAGGGTTTTGGAGAAATGGGGAGCGGCTGATGTGAAGTAACGGGAGGAAAATATGGGAAAGAGGATGAGGAGGCATGAGAAGGCTCTAGAGAGGACGCGTGATAGTTGAGCGGCGGGCAGGAGGAGCAGCTGGTTAGGGATATCGGGCAATGTAAATGAAAAGTTGCGTGGGAATATGAAAAGACAAAAACAAAACGCAGAATTTGAAAAAAAAAGGAATTTGTGGAGGGTATTTTGGTCCGGAAATGTTACACCATTGGCACCTATGATCTTCCCTCATATAATAAAGATATATATACATAGAGACACGTGTGACACGCATGAGGTGTCGCTTTTATTCATAACTACGAAAGTGTTACGACAGGGTATTTTTTGTTTATATATAATAATATATATAATATAATGTGGAATTCAACACGTCATCCCATACTTAATATGAGAACATATACAACAGTACACGTGGACAATATTAATCCTAAAAAATATGAGATAATAATTAAAATAGAAATTTTTTCTGTGAAATTTCTTATTAATTTAATTTAAATTCTAAATTTAGAAGATTTTAACTAAATAGTAACAATAGACGGCGGATCGTTTTTCAAAGATTTCTAATATATATCTTTATTATATAAGACAATATGCATATTTGGTTGCTCTTACCATAGTTTAAATTCACACCGTACGATCATCTACTTAAATCACGGCCAAGATTTGTCCACCCCATTTAAAATTCTGTAACCGCAAAAAAAAAGCTAGGCAAATTTCAATTTCATCCATTTCACACCATTAGATGCTTAGGATTATTAAATCTGAACCACTCATTATAGACAATTAAAATAAAGAAAATAAAGGAGAACCACTCATTATTTTAATCACTCATTATGTATTTACGATTTTTCCTCTAACCCTAATTCTTTCAGGCGGTTCCTAAATCAAAGCCTCCATCGCAGATTCATTTCATTTCCTCTCCACATTTCACGGAAGTTCCTCCTCGCCTCCATCTCCCCGGCGGTCGATCCGTCTCCACCGTCTCCCCCGTCGGCCTGGATCCTACTCACAATCGCCTCTACCACTGCCTCGCTCCTCGACTCCGTCTCCCCCGGCGGTCGCAAATCTACCGTCATAGCCAGCAGGTCTGTAGCTACCTCCCGCGAACCTGTTGTCGTCGCCGGCAGTCGAAGCTTAGGACCGATTCCTGTCATTTTGGAGGTAATGTCTTCAATTTTTTTACCACAATAATCCGGCGAGGGACTGTGTTGTTGTAGGATGATTTCTTCACCATAATAATACCTCACGCCTGTTTTCTAGGATGATTTCAGCAGTTTGGAGTTCAGCATTCTCCATGAATGTAGAAATACAATTCTCCATGGAAGAAATATCAAGTCGTCTAGGAATCTGAATAAAATAGATTACTAGCATCTACTGCCTTAATTTTTCATCTATGAATCTAATTTATGGCAGTAGATGAAGAATTGTAGATGAAGAATCGCAACTCTGCCTTAATTTGTATGTCTTTGATTTGTATGTCTTAAAAATCAGAGTTGCGAATCTGATTCTGCCTTAATTTGTATGTCTTTAATTTATTTCATCTATGAATCTAATCTATGTATTAAGGCAGTAGATGAAAAATTAAGGCAGTAGATGAAGAATTGTATGTCTTTGATTAAAATATAATCTAATTTATGGAATCTGATTTCTTCACCTTAAATTTTTTTTTTAAATTCTCCATTGTTCTTCACCATCCTTAATGTCTTTGATAATGTGTTCCTCTGAACATTCGAAGATGCTAGTATATTTATATTTATATATATATAAAAGGAGGGTTGGCTGCATCTTCTATTCCAATCTTCTCCGGCTCTCGTGATCCTCTTTTTGCTCTAGTACTAATGGCGGCTGTACCAGAAACAGAGTCTGTCGAGAAGAATAAGATTAGGCTGATGAGTTCGCCCGATAAAGAGGAGGTGTCGGTGGAGGAGGTTGCGATGAAGAAGTCGCCGGTGATCAATCACATGTTAGAAGGTGACTGTGCCAGCGCCGCCATCCCTGTCGCCAATTCTCTCCCTGTACAAGTTCTGGCGTACAGACAGGAAACAGGGGAAAGTGAGAAGAAGAACCTGCGGCTGATGAGTTCCGATGGGAAGGAGGTGGTGGTTGAGGCGGCGGTGGCGATGGAGTCGCAGTTGATCCGTCAAATGATAGAAGCAGACTGCGTCGACGGCAGTGACGTCATTCACATACCCAACGTCTCCGCCGCCGACCTCTCCATGATATTCCATTACTGCCGGAATCATCTCGGCGACGCGGCCATCAACTGCGATCTCAAGAGCTTCGACAAGGATTTCATCAATGTGGACATCAACACCCTCTACGCTCTCTTAATGGTATATAAATGAATCTTTTCAGAAAACAGAGCAAAGAAAATATATATTTTGTTAAAAATCCAAATTAATTTATCAGTGTTTGCCCTCTTTTATTGACAGGGATCAAATTATTTGGACGTGAAAGGGCTGCTTGATTTAGCTTGTCAGAAAGTAGCGGATATAATCAAAGGAAGAAGCCCCGAAGCAATTCACAAGATCTTCAACATCCAAAAGGACTTTACTCCCGAGGAAGAAGAAGAGGTTAAGAGAGAAAATCAGTGGGCTTTAGAACTTTACTCCCGAGGAAGAAGAAGAGGTTAAGAGAGAAAATCAGTGGGCTTTAGAATGATTTCAGCTTTTGGATTTTCTTTAATGGTTTTAGGGTTTTCTTTAATGGTTTTCTTTAATGGTTTAGTGTCAACGGTTTTTTATTCGTGGCTGTAATTCTTCTCATAACCGTGAGTTTAGGGTGGTGGGTTTTGTAAAAAGCCTATAAATATTACAAATCCAGAAAATGTAGCCGGTGATTATATTCAGAAATTTATGAGTGTTTATCTTTTTGTATTTCATCTCTAATTTCTATGCGGTCTCTGAACAGGTTGGTAGAACTTATCTATCTGGTTGTGTTCTTTTGTTCTTTTATTTATAAAATTAAGTGGGAATAATTATGCGACGTATTTTAGGGTTAAATCATCATCATGAACAAAACCTACGAAAAGAACGGAGCCTCACTGAAATCCAACAAAGAGATCAACGCAAGTTGTAAACAATAGCAAACAATATCGAGTAAGCAATTGAAAACCGAGACAAAATAACGATTTTCGCGTGATGAGATAAACTTTGAAGAGGCGACAACAACTAGTACATAGCAAACCAAACAGAGAAACAACAAGACAATATTCAGCATACCTCTTCTTACGACAACAACTAGTATATAGCAAACCAAACAATGAAAATGACAAAAATACCCTCTAACATCCCTCCCCGCCATTTGCTCTTCGCCGTGTCATTGGCACACGTATACTTAATTTCACGTCGTATCACTTTCATTGTTCTTTTCTTGTTTCGGAAATATGAGAGCGGTCAAAGAGATTTTGTATCTTTCTCACTGGAAGAGAGCTATTTCGCGTCGAATCCCGATTTTCAACCATGATAATTAAATATTAATGCACTCTCAAAGGAATGGATGCATCTTTTTAATATGAAAGTCGGTATGTTTGACATAGACATTATTATTAGAACAATGTTAATGGCATATTTTTTGGCTAAGTGCAAATCATCGTAATCATATTGTTATGTGCTGATGAGTAAGTATATATATATATACTTACTTACTTTCAGGATATATATATATATACTTAATTAATTTATATATATAGAGAGAGATTAATTTCAGTTTTACTGTATTATATATATATGAAAAAAATGGAAATTCAGAAATATAGGAGATAAATAAAATATAATTTTGTGTGTGGAAATTCTTGTTAATTTGATTTAAGTTCTAAATTTATTAATTTAGATGATTGGTTAAACCAGAAATTCTATATTTAGATGGTTTATTAAACCAAAAAATCTAAATTTAGATGACTTAATTAGTTCTAAATTTAGATGATTTAAGGAAGCCATCCCTGTCGCCAATTCTCTCCCTGTACAAGTTCTGGCGTCCAGACAGGAAACAAGGGAAAGCGAGAAGAAGAACCTGAGGCTGATGAGTTCCGACGGAAAGGAGGTGGTGGTTGAGGCGGCGGTGGCGATGGAGTCGCAGTTGATCCGTCAAATGATAGAAGCAGACTGCGTCGACGGCAATGACGTCATTCACGTACCCAACGTCTCCGCCGCCGACCTCTCCATGATATTCCATTACTGCCGGAATCATCTCGGCGACGCGGCCGTCAACTGCGATCTCAAGAGCTTCGACAAGGATTTCATCAATGTGGATATCAACACCCTCTACGCTCTCTTAATGGTATATAAATGAATCTTTTCAGTAAACAGAGCAAAGAAAATATATATTTTGGTAAAAATCCAAATTAATTTATCAGTGTTTGCCCTCTTTTATTGACAGGGATCAAATTATTTGGACGTGAAAGGGCTGCTTGATTTAGCTTGTCAGAAAGTAGCGGATATAATCAAAGGAAGAAGCCCCGAAGCAATTCGTAAGATCTTCAACATCCAAAAGGACTTTACTCCCGAGGAAGAAGAAGAGGTTAAGAGAGAAAATCAGTGGGCTTTCGAATGATTTCAGTTTTTGGATTTTCTTTAATGGTTTTAGGGTTTTCTTTAATGGTTTTCTTTAATGGTTTAGTGTTAACGGTTTTTTATTCGTGGCTGTAATTCTTCTCATAACCGTGAGTTTAGGGTGGTGGGTTTTGTAAAAAGCCTATAAATATTACAAATCCAGAAAATGTAGCCGGTGATTATATTCAGAAATTTATGAGCGTTTATCTTTTTGTATTTCATCTCTAATTTCTATGCGGTCTCTTAACAGGTTGGTAGAACTTATCTATCTGGTTGTGTTCTTTTGTTATTTTATTTATAAAATTAAGTGGGAATAATTATGCGACGTATTTTAGCGTTAAATCATCATCATGAACAAAACCTACGAAAAGAACGGAGCCTCACTGAAATCCAACAAAGAGATCAACGCAAGTTGTAAACAATAGCAAACAATATCGAGTAAGCAATTGAAAACCGAGACAAAATAACGATTTTCGTGTGAAGAGATAAACTTTGAAGAGGCGACAACAACTAGTACATAGCAAACCAAACAGAGCAACAACAAGACAATATTCAGCATACCTCTTCTTACGACAACAACTAGTATATAGCAAACCAAACAATGAAAATGACAAAAATACCCTCTAACATCCCTCCCCGCTATTTGCTCTTCGCCGTGTCATTGGCACACGTATACTTAATTTCGCGTCGTATCACTTTCATTGTTCTTTTCTTGTTTCGGAAATATGAGAGCGGTCAAAGAGATTTTGTATCTTTCTCACTGGAAGAGAGCTATTTCGCGTCGAATCCCGATTTTCAACCATGATAATTAAATATTAATGCACTCTCAAAGGAATGGATGCATCTTTTTAATATGAAAGTCGGTATGTTTGACATAGACATTATTATTAGAACAATGTTAATGGCATATTTTTTGGCTAAGTGCAAATCATCGTAATCATATTGTTATGTGCTGATGAGTAAGTATATATATATATACTTACTTACTTTCAGGATATATATATATATACTTAATTAATTTATATATAGAGAGAGAGATTAATTTCAGTTTTACTGTATTATATATATATGAAAAAAATGGAAATTCAGAAATATAGGAGATAAATAAAATATAATTTTGTGTGTGGAAATTCTTGTTAATTTGATTTAAGTTCTAAATTTATTAATTTAGATGATTGGTTAAACCAGAAATTCTATATTTAGATGGTTTATTAAACCAAAAAATCTAAATTTAGATGACTTAATTAGTTCTAAATTTAGATGATTTAAGGAAGCTTTACTATATATATTTTAAATAATAGGAAAGTTGGCTGCATTTTCCTATTCTCGTGATCCTCTTTTTGCTCTAGTAATGGCGGCTGTGCCAGAAACAGAGTTTGTCGAGAAGAAGATAATGCTGATGAGTTCGTCGTCGGAGGAGGTGTCGCCGGTAATCAATCATATGTTAGAAGATGACTGTGCCAGCACAGCCATCACTGTCGCCAATTCTCTCCCTGTTCAAGTTATGGCGGCCATACAGGAAACAGAGAAAACAGGGGAAAGCGAGAAGAAGAACCTGCGGCTGATGAGTTCCGACGGGAAGGGGGTGGTGGTTGAGGCGGCGGTGGCGATGGAGTCGCAGTTGATCCGTCAAATAATAGAAGCAGACTGCTCGGAGGGCAGTGACGTCATCCACATACCTAACGTCTCCGCCGCCGACCTCTCCATGATATTCCATTACTGCCGGAATCATCTCTGCGACGCGGCCATTAACTGCGATCTCAAGAGCTTCGACAAGGATTTCATCAATGTGGATATCAACACCCTCTACGCTCTCTTAATGGTAAATAAATGAATCTTTTCAGAAAACAGAGCAAAGAAAATTTATATTTTTTAAATCTAAATTAATTAATCAGTGTTTGCCTTCTTTTATTGACAGGGATCAAATTATTTGGACGTGAAAGGGCTGCTTGATTTAGCTTGTCAGAAAGTAGCGGATATGATCAAAGGAAAAAGTCCTGAAGAAATTCGCCAGATCTTCAACATCCAGAAGGACTTTACGCCCGAGGAAGAAGAAGAGGTTAACAGAGAAAATCAATGGGCTTTCGAATGATTTTGTATTTTATGTTTTCGAATGATTTCTGAGTTTTAGGGTTTTATTTAATGTTATAATGATTATTATAATGACATCATCATGAGATATTAGCATTTTTTTTAAATGAAGGTGGCAATGCTTAACATGCATATATGACACTACTGTTTTTGGCTAATTGCAAATCATCCTTATGCGCAGACCTAGAAAATTGAAGTGTTAGACCACATTGTTTTGTGTAACTCACAAATACTCGTTGTAGTAATCAAGAATTAGCCGATCGAATCAATATAAAACCTTCTTGTTCGATTGTTCAAAGTGGAACACCAAGTTGTGTAGTAATCTGTCAAAGAGAATGTTGTAGAGATTCAATTGAATCGCCTGTGGGGGAAGCCTTCCCTTATACCTGCCCTGTGCAGGAAAACCGAAAACCACACCAAACCGCACCCCATTTCAAACCGAACCGATCGGGTGCGGTGCGGTTCGGTTTCGGGGGTCTAAAAACCGCACATGTTCGGTTCGGCTTGACTTAGGCTTCTTAAAAACCGGTGGAACCGCACCGCACCGCAACCCTCTCAAAATTAAGTATTAAGATATAAACTATAAAGACTTAACCCCATTAAAAATTAAGATATAAACTATAATACTTTAAAGATATAAACTATAAAGGCTTAACCTCATTAAAAATTAGGTGGTTACTATAGGTGGTTGCTGAATCAAGGAGTTCTGAAGCACTTGTTGATCTTTGCCTGCTTACAGTTGCAGGTACTTCACTCTGGACACAGGCACTAGGTTTCAGTGACACTGTATGCAATCCATTCTATGCTCTTTAAAGCCTTATTGAAATTTTTATTGAACATGTTTAGTGATCTGTTATCACATATAGCTAGGAGCATTCCTGGCTGGAGCCCTTCTTGCAGAGACTAATTAGTCTAATTTCAGGAGTTCTGAAGCAATTCAAAATATGCTAAACATGCTCTTTGCCTGGTATAGTAACAATGAGTTAAATCAGAATAATTAGTACTTCTGGATAAATCAATTTGTACTTTTGTTAACATGATAAATCAATTTAGCATAAATTAATTTATTCTGATTTACATGCTCTTTAAATTTGTACCAGAAGTAATTTATTATGATTTAACATGCTCTTTGCCTGCTTACAGTTGACAAATTGATCAACAACTGTGTCAAGAGTGAAGTGTCTGCTTACAGTTGACTATAGCACTTTTAATATGATAAATTGATATATTCTGATTTAACATGCTCTTTGCTCTTTGCCTGCTGTTTTAGTACCAGAAGTACAAATTGATTTATGATATTTCAATACTTCATCTCCAATAATGTTATGTCATCATTAGAGAACATATAGAAATGAAATAAAAAAAATATCTCTGTGTTGAAACCCGGATACCGGTTCAACTGAGTTTGGACCGAGGTGGTAGCTTAGGTTACTTCTTTCACCGTCAAATTCCAAAGAATGAATATTTCGAGCCTAGAACTCGTTCTCACTAACTGTGAGTGAATGTCTACTGTACAACCCTTATTCTCCGAGGGTAGGACTCACTCAAGGCCACGTAGGCAGGTCAAAGTCAAAGAGGCAAGACAAATCAACCAGCATGAGCAAAAGAAGGTTGGCGAGTATTGGCTAAATACTCGCCAGAAGGGCGACTATGGTCGAAGATACGTACCGAGTATCCCGTATGTCGCCCCAAAGTGTCCGGCAACCACAGAAGACCTGAGCGAGTATCAGCCAGGCTTGTGCGAGCAGTAGCAGATACTCGCCAGATGGGCGACTATGGTCGAAGATGCTCGCCGAGTATCCCATACGTCGCCAGGTCAGGGCTGGGCTATAAAAACCCCCCTACCCCTTGGTTGCCTATAAATAGGACCCCAGGGGTACTTGGATTGGCACCTGTGCTTGAGCTTCTGGAACCCCATTTCCGAATTCTTGAGCCCGTCACCCCTGCTTGCTCGGCCATTCTGTTGCTCTTCTAGCTTCCTCGTCGTTGCCAGCCAAGCCATCTCGTCGGGCTGCTGGGCGAGTAGCCTCCGGCTGCATCGGTCCGAATCTTGAGGTCAGGATTTTCCTAGCGTCAACATCTACAGAGAAGACTCTCAGGCTGTAGCGAGGAGGTCCCGCCATTAACCCTGAAGCTATTTGTCACTTCCCCTCCCAAAACAGGAGCTGAGCCAATCCCTCAGACAGCAAGAAAAGTTATAGGGGGGGGGGGGGGGGGCTCAGGATCTCAAAGGGGAAATAACTGTCTCATCTGAGGGATTGAGTGTCTTATTTATAGGCCAATCGGCCTGAGGGTAAAACGGTCTTTTTGGTCTCTAAATAGCTACCTCCGCCTTAAGCAAACTACTATCCGTAGACCTAATGGCCTGCGGGTAGCCTATTGCGCCTTCTGATCGTGATATCCGCACCCCTGCAACCTGCGAGTGACCTCTCCTTGTGGCCGAGTAGCCCGAAACGATAGAGAATTCACGAGAGTTCGCCAACCTAGAGCTCACTTCCTTTTAGGTTTCCTCCTCACTAGGTCAGGAAGGCAAGGAGCGGAGAATTCGCCAATCATTTATCCCAAATGAGAACATATAGAGGGTTGCTGATATGGTTAAATGACCATAAATAAGTATTAAAAACCTGAGATGCGCGCTGCTGTTAAAGGATCAGAAAAACTGTCAAAAAACTGGAACCGCACCGCACAAACCGACGCTAAACCGCACCGAAACCAAACCGCACCGCACGGTTTCGGTGCGGTTAGGTTTTGGCCAGTCGGAAACCGCACCCCTGCGGTGCTGTTTCGATTTGTCCCCAAACCGCACTGAACCGCACCGCTCGCAGGGCAACTTATACCCGCTACTTTAGGATAAAACAAAAGAGAGCCAGAGAATCCACTACACTCAAAACTTAGATTCGGGAAAATAAAATAAAAAGTGAAGATAACTTACAACGTGTGAGGAAGGCACGGAGGACCTTCACCTGTGCTCGGGTTCATAGCGGCTTTCTATTTGCTTCATGTTGCTTCAGGGGCGGATCTAAGGGGGGGCCGGCGGGGGCCCGGGCCCCCCCAAAAATTTTGCAAAAATATTAGTAGATTTGGATTCCTCTCGTCGAGCCAATGAATTTTGACTACTTACACGTCAAAAACGGTGTCCGGATGAGAGAGAAATGTCTCCGAGAAGATGAAGATTTTCATTTTTTTTTACGAGAGGAAAACTATGTTTGGCCCCCCTTCTACGAAGCCGCTGCCATTTTGATCGTGCAGCGGCCTTTACGCCAGTAAACGAGCACAAAAACATTTGCGTCGTCAACAGCAAGAATGTCGACACCTCCCTCGTTTAACATGCATAGTGACTAGACTCTCACAACGCCTAACAAGTGCCTCTAATGGTCTCCTTTGTACGTGTCCAAACCATCTTAGTCGAGCTTCTCGCATCTTCTCTGCTATTGGTGCTACTCCTGTCTTATTCCTGATACATTCATTCCTAATTTTATCCAGTCTCGTGTGTCCACACATCCACCTAAGCATTCTTATCTCCGCAACTCCCATTTTTTGCTCATGTACACAATTCACTGTTGAACACTGAGAACCATAGAGCATCGCTGGTCTAATTGCAGTACGGTAAAACTTGCCTTTAATTTTTAATGGTACTTTACGATCACATAAGATCCCTGACGCGCCTCTCCACTTCAACCAACCCGATTGGATTTTATATTTAATACATTATATTAAAAAAATTTGCTTCACCTTTTGATTGGGCCCCCTCTAGTCGAAGTTCCTGGATCCGCCCCTGTGTTGCTTCACCCTGCCTGGGAATACTTGAGGTGGATCCCTAAATATATTATTTATTATTTTGTTGAATACTAATAATCTATGATAATTTATTAAAATATATAAATATATAAATAATTTTTAAAATTATATAAAGTGTGTGTATATATATACATAATTTTATAAATATATATATATATATACACACTTTATATAATTTTAAAAATTATTTATATATTTTAATAAATTAGCATAGTTTATTAACATAGAACAAAATAATTACTATATATATTTAATTTTTTTATATAATTTTGTAAATAATTTCAACATCTATATATATATCTATATCTTTATTATTACACATCTACGAATTTTCCTAACCCAATATTTGAGGAGCGCGGTTCTAAATCAACTTCCTTATTTGAGGGACGGCGGTTCATAAATCAAAGCCTCCACCGTACAGTCATTTCAATCCTCTTTTCCCAACAGTTTACGCAAGTTCTGTTCTGCCGCTCCTCGCCTCCGTCTCCCCCGGCGGTCGCTCCTCGCCTCCGTCTCCTACTCGCAATCGCCTCTACCAGTGCCTCCTCCGTCTCCCCCGGCGTTCGCTCCTCGCCTCCGTCTCCCCCGGCGTTCGCTCCTCGCCTCCGTCTCCTCCGGCGGTCTGGAACCTACTCGCAATCGCCTCTACCAATCGAAGACGCTGCCCCTGCTGCTTCTCTTCTTCTTACGAAACCAACAGTCTAGGTATGTTTCCTCTCCTCGATTTCTATCTTCCTTCATTGTCTTCCCCTGCCGCTCCCTTCCTCCTCCAAATATTTTTTTTTGGGGGTTCTCACTTCTCTGCCCAACAAAGATGGGAGCATTATTATTGTCTGCAATATTTATTTAATTAACCAACATATTAGATCAATTTGGTTTGCCGGCCGCTGATCACGGATGGAAGATCCTACCAAAGTCTGCGATATTCTGATTATATAACCAAATTTGATCACGGATGGAAGACCAGATTTTGATAAATATATTGCCAAATTTTGAATAAACAAGATATATTAGATTTTGCCTTCAATATATCTGCTCTTCCAAAGTCTGGTATATAACAAAATCTGGTATATTAGATTTTTATTGAAGGTGTCGGTGGAGGAGGTTGCGATGAAGAAGTCGCCGGTGATCAATCACATGTTAGAAGGTGACTGTGCCAGCGCCGCCATCCCTGTCGCCAATTCTCTCCCTGTACAAGTTCTGGCGTCCAGACAGGAAACAAGGGAAAGCGAGAAGAAGAACCTGAGGCTGATGAGTTCCGACGGAAAGGAGGTGGTGGTTGAGGCGGCGGTGGCGATGGAGTCGCAGTTGATCCGTCAAATGATAGAAGCAGACTGCGTCGACGGCAATGACGTCATTCACGTACCCAACGTCTCCGCCGCCGACCTCTCCATGATATTCCATTACTGCCGGAATCATCTCGGCGACGCGGCCGTCAACTGCGATCTCAAGAGCTTCGACAAGGATTTCATCAATGTGGATATCAACACCCTCTACGCTCTCTTAATGGTATATAAATGAATCTTTTCAGTAAACAGAGCAAAGAAAATATATATTTTGGTAAAAATCCAAATTAATTTATCAGTGTTTGCCCTCTTTTATTGACAGGGATCAAATTATTTGGACGTGAAAGGGCTGCTTGATTTAGCTTGTCAGAAAGTAGCGGATATAATCAAAGGAAGAAGCCCCGAAGCAATTCGTAAGATCTTCAACATCCAAAAGGACTTTACTCCCGAGGAAGAAGAAGAGGTTAAGAGAGAAAATCAGTGGGCTTTCGAATGATTTCAGTTTTTGGATTTTCTTTAATGGTTTTAGGGTTTTCTTTAATGGTTTTCTTTAATGGTTTAGTGTTAACGGTTTTTTATTCGTGGCTGTAATTCTTCTCATAACCGTGAGTTTAGGGTGGTGGGTTTTGTAAAAAGCCTATAAATATTACAAATCCAGAAAATGTAGCCGGTGATTATATTCAGAAATTTATGAGCGTTTATCTTTTTGTATTTCATCTCTAATTTCTATGCGGTCTCTTAACAGGTTGGTAGAACTTATCTATCTGGTTGTGTTCTTTTGTTATTTTATTTATAAAATTAAGTGGGAATAATTATGCGACGTATTTTAGCGTTAAATCATCATCATGAACAAAACCTACGAAAAGAACGGAGCCTCACTGAAATCCAACAAAGAGATCAACGCAAGTTGTAAACAATAGCAAACAATATCGAGTAAGCAATTGAAAACCGAGACAAAATAACGATTTTCGTGTGAAGAGATAAACTTTGAAGAGGCGACAACAACTAGTACATAGCAAACCAAACAGAGCAACAACAAGACAATATTCAGCATACCTCTTCTTACGACAACAACTAGTATATAGCAAACCAAACAATGAAAATGACAAAAATACCCTCTAACATCCCTCCCCGCTATTTGCTCTTCGCCGTGTCATTGGCACACGTATACTTAATTTCGCGTCGTATCACTTTCATTGTTCTTTTCTTGTTTCGGAAATATGAGAGCGGTCAAAGAGATTTTGTATCTTTCTCACTGGAAGAGAGCTATTTCGCGTCGAATCCCGATTTTCAACCATGATAATTAAATATTAATGCACTCTCAAAGGAATGGATGCATCTTTTTAATATGAAAGTCGGTATGTTTGACATAGACATTATTATTAGAACAATGTTAATGGCATATTTTTTGGCTAAGTGCAAATCATCGTAATCATATTGTTATGTTCAAATCAAAAAATATACATTGCAGTTATCAAGAACTAATCAGCTCAAATCAATGTAAAACCTTCTTGTTCGATCTTTCAGAGTGAAAATATACCGAGTTGTATAATAATCTATTCGAAAGAATATTGTGTCGAGATTCAACTGATTCGTCGACATGGGAAACCATATACCCGCTACTTTAGAATAAAGCAAAAGAGAACCAACGACAATCTACTACACTGAAAGACTAGATTCTGGGAAAAACAAAAGAGAAGATAACTTACATCATGAGGAAGGAGCTAGCGGAGGACCGTCGTCTGATCGAGTTCATAGCGGCTTCTATTTGCTCCATGTTGCTTCGCTTCTTGTGGTCTCCCCTCCTCCTTCCGTGGATGGGTTTCATGATCCGGTTGATGCTCATGGGGGAAGAATTTTTGAGGAAACTGAAACAATGCAAGGCTCGTGAAGCTCGGGAGTATTAACCAATTAAATCCAAGGATTATCATCTTATCCGTAGAATACGAGCACATAGATCGTCATCTTAACCATTTACTTGAAGCACACAGATTACAATCTCAGTCATCCAACATTACCGCATCTCATCCGTCAAAGAAGCACACGGATTCATTCATTTATTACATTTATTACAGAATAATATTCTCTCTCTCCCAGGCTCTGTTTGAGATAGCTGATGTTGATGAAAAATCTGTTGATTGAATAGTGTTGATTGATTAGAGCTGTTTGAATAGTGTGTCCATAAGTGTTGATCTAAAGTTTCATTCATCTATAGGGTCCGTTCGTTTGGACGCGATTTCTTCGCCCGGACACGGTTTTTTGTTCCGGACGCAATTTTTCGTCCCCGACGCGGTTTTTTCGCTTGGTCGCAATTTTTTCGATCGGTCGTGATTTTTTCGCCTGTATGCGATATTTTCGCCCGAACGCGGCATTTTCGCCCAGACGTGATATGTTTGCCCGGACGCGATTTTTTCGCCCGGACGCAATTTTTTCACCCGAACGCTATTTTTCTGCCCGGGCGCAATTTTTTCGCCCAAGACGCAATTTTTTTGCCCTGCCGCAATTTTTTCCGGCAGCACGCAATTTTTTCTGCACAGACGCTATTTTTTCGGCCCGGACACAATTTTTTCGTCCGGAAGCAATTTTTTCGCCAGCACGTGATTTTTTCGTCCCGCACTTCTTTTTTACCCGGACTTGATTTTTCGCTCAGACTCGATATTTTCTTCCGTCCGAAAAAATCACTTTCGGCCGAAGAAATTGAGTCGGGCAAAAAAATCGCGTCTGGGCAAAAATATCGCGCCCAGGTAAAAATATCACGTCCGGGCGAAAAAATCGTGTCTCGTAAAAAAAAATCGCGCCCGGTAGGAAAAAAACTTGGTCGGGCGAAAAAATCGCGCCCGGGGAAAAAATCGCACAAGGGCAAAAATTGCTCTCGGGCGAAAAAAGCGCTGTCGGGCGAAAATATCGCGTCCCGGGGAAAAAATATTGCGTTCGGGCAAATAAAAATGTGCCCGGGCAAAAAAATCAAGCCCGGGTGAAATAATCACGCCCGGGCGAAAATATTACCTTCGGGCAAAAAAATACGCGTCCTGGCAAAAAAATATGCGTCCGGGCGAAAATATCCCGCCCAGGCGAAAAATCGCGTCTGAGTGAAAAAATCTTGTCCAGGCGAAAAATCACTTATTGGAGTGAAAAAGTCGAGGGTCCATCGATTTTCAAAAAGCTTCTTATAAGCTATTTTAAAAAAATCAAAAAGTTGTACTACTAAACGACTTTATTATTGTGTTTGCTAATGGAATAGAGATTTTCCATCAACAAACGCCGTCCCAAACAGAGTCATTCAATGTATCCTATATAAATACCATTTGATGTACAATATTTTTCATTCAAGGAAAATATATTCTCTCTACTTCTCATCTCAACTTGGTATCAGAGCAAAGGTCACCTCTCATCTTTTTTTTCTCCAACCAATATGATTACATCACCTTCTTCTTCCTCTACCACCTTCATCATTTCTTCATCTCCTGTTGTCACCATTCCTACAACCGCTCACCACTATTTATCTCTTAAACTTACTTTCAAAAAATTTCTACTTTGGAGCACAAATCACTCCATTTCTATGTGGTCAACGCCTACTTCGCTTCTTTAATGGCTCTTTTCATTGTCCAACTGATCCTACTGAAGCAGTCACATGGCAAGAGCAGGACGCCACCCTTATGAGCCTTCTTATAACATCTCTCTCCGAAGACGTTCTTCCCTTGATTCTCGATCAACCGACAAGCAAAGATATTTGGGACACCATCATCAAAACATATGGGTCTTCCTCTGGCACTCGTCTTATGAATCTTCATACAATGCTTTAAACTCATGAACAACAACCCGAAGAATCGGTTTCAACTCTCCTACAACGTGCAAAGAGCATTTCATATGAACTCGTTGATGTCGGATGACCTCTTCTTTCCGAGGATTTCAATCTTCATATTTTTCGAGCCCTGTGGTCAGATCTACAAGATATAGTTCTCACTTTACTATGTCGAGAAATTTCCCCCAACTTTATGGATCTCAGCGACATCCTTGCTAGCCATGAGTTTCTCCGCTCGACAAAGAAACCGATAGTCGCCAGCTCTCCAGATTCTCCTGAGGTGCATCTTACTCACAGAAATAATACCTTCACTGATAGTGAGTGTGGTCGTGGACATGACACTCGCAGCCGCGGGGGCCGATATTTTCCACAAACTGGTCGAGGTGAACTATGGTGTTCTCTTTGCAAACAGAATAATCACTCCACTCAGAACTGTTATTATCGGCATACCTCTCACCCTCATCACATCACATATCCCCACCATCCATTTCCACTCGTAGTCCATCACACCATCCCTTATAACCAACCACATAACCCACCACTCTTACCCACTCCTCACCCGTCCACCACTCTCACATGGTACCCAGATACTGACGCTTCTCATCATTTCACTTCAGATCTTCAATCATTCTCCTCTTATGATGAATACCCTGGTTAGGAACAAGTTCATATCGGCAATGATAAGGGTCTCTCTATAACCCATATTGGAAATACTCAATTCTCCTATCTTACCTCTTATCGTTCATTTTATTTATCCAACATCTTACACGTCCCATCTATATCAAAATGTCTTCTTTCAGTCCAAAAATGTGCTAAAGATAATAATATTTATTTTGAATTTCACCCATCTCATTTTCTTGTGACGGACAAGGTCATCATTGCAATCATCCTGCCAGGAACGATCAATAATAGCCTGTATCAACTCAGTTCCACCTCTCCCTCACCTTCTGTTGCTATTGTCGAGCGGACTACCATGAATGGTTGGCATAGCCTCCTAGGACATCCACATTAAGAGGTCTCCGTCTTATGATGAACACCAATAAATTACCTTGCAAATCAACAACTCTACAGTCTCTCTATTCTGCTTGTCAATTGGGCAAATCTCATCGCTTTTCTCTTCCTCTTTCTCATTCTTGAAGCTTTTTTCCATTAGATCTTATTTACAGTGATGTATGGGGTCCATCCCCTACCCCCTCAACAGACCGGCATCATCATTATGTATTTTTCTTGATGACAATACAAAATATCTTTGGTTTTATCCCATGGTTCGCAAATCTGAAGTATTTGATATTTTCATTAGTTTTGAAGCTTTGGTTGAGCAACTTTTCTCTCGTCAACTTAAATCCTTACAAACTGATTGGGGAGGGGAATATCGCACCCTTAATTCCTCTTTATTTCCAAAAGCTTTGAATTTCTCTTCGCATTGCCGCTCCCCACACTCATGAACCACAAAGTGCCATAAAACGTCGCCATCGACACATTATAGGAGCAGACCTCGCTTCTCGCTGAGGGATCTGTTCCTAGAAAATACTGGCAATTTGTATTTGAAACTGCAGTTTTTCTTATAAATCGCATGCCCTCATCATCTTCATTCAACCTCTCTCCCTTTCAATTAGTCCGCCATAAAACCCCTAATTATAATTTCCTTCGAATCTTTGGGTGCTTATGTTTTCCTATTTTGCGACCTTACAATCATCATAAGATGGATTTTCGATCCACATCATGTGTCTTTCAGGGATACAGTCCTTCTCATTCTACATATCGTTGCTTAAACCTTCAAATAACCGACTTTATATAGCACAACATGTACGATTTGATGAAGCTTCATTCTCTTTTACAACCTTTTATCAACCATCAACTCCAACTTTTGATTCTTTAACCAAAACACATCCTTCCCCGTGGGCCGCAATTCCTCTCCTTCCACCACAATCAATAACCTTCCCATCCCCTCCAGGTAATCCTCCATCTTATCCTGAGCATACACCTAACCACTTTCCATTGGTACCTCTCTCACCAAACCTTGTGATAACTTCTTCATCATCGAGTACTACACCACCATGTCGCACACGAGCTCTTCAAGACATCTATAACTCTACCAATCCACATCCTATAAATGCCTTAAATACCTAAATACCCTCTGCATCTCTCAATGATACTATTATTGAACCAACCTGTTTCACCCAAGCCAATAAACACTATGAGTGGAGGATTGCCATGCGCAATAAGTTCAATGCCTTAGTTCAAAATGGAACATGGTCTTTAGTCCCCCTCCCCTCCAATAAGAATTTAGTCGGCTACAAATGGGTATATCGTATTAAGCGCAGAGCAGATGACTCCATTGAGCGTTATAAGACACGACTTGTTTCCAAAGGGTTCCACTAACAACCCGGTCTTGATTACATAGAAACATTCATTCATGTAGCTAAACCAACCATAATTAGATGATTTCTATTGCAGTCTTGCAAGGGTGGCATATCCGTCAGCTTGATGTCCCAAATGTTCTTCATGGTTCATTAACAAGAGAAGTATATATATCTCAACCTCCCGGGTTTGAGGACTCTACATTTCTGACTCATGTATGCCAACTACATCGCTCCTTATACGGATTAAAACATGCCCCTCGAGCTTGGTTTCATCGCTTGTCTGTTTTTTTTTCTACAAATGAGATTCACTGCCTCTAAGAATGATCATTCTCTATTTATCCTCCATCGGGACCTCCTAACGATTTAATCCTGCTTACAGGGAATGACCCTACACACATAAATCAAATTTTAAAGAATTTATCTCGCGAATTCTCCATCAAAGATTTGGGATATCTGCACATCTTTCTCGGAATTGAGGCCATCAAACATCATAAAGGATTACTCTTATCACGATCTCGCTATATTCGAGATTTACTACAACGTGTTGGCATGTCTGACTGTCATCCTGTTCAAACACCAATGGCTTCAAGCACCGATAAGCCCCTCGATTCAGGGGGTGCACTCCTATATGATCCAACCCAATATCGTTCTATTGTGGGAGCCTTACAATATATTACCTTAACTCGTCCAGATGTTTCATGCTTTGTGTGAATCGTTCATGTCAATATACACACGGGCTCCTCTTTGAACGCTCTACCTCTCACTCTCTTCAAGCATTTTCTGATGCTGACTGGGCAGGAAATGCGGATGATCGTAGCTCTACCGATGGTTTTGCTATTTTTCTTGGCCCCAACCTCATTTCGTGGACCTCTAGGACATAGTGAACAGTGGCCCGGTCATCTACAAAATCTGAGTATAAAGCTCTTGTTGATGCCTCTGCCGAGCTTATATGGATTGAATCTTTATTTCATGAATGGGGGGGGGGGGGGGGGGGGGGGTACAATTACATGGACCGTCTCTTCTTTGATGTGACAATATTGGAGCAACATATCTCTCAGCAAATCCAGTATTTTATGCCCGGGCCAAAAATATTGAAATTAATTTTCACTTTGTCGAGAACGTGTTGCTACAAAAAAAACTTGTTGTTCAATATATGAGATAGTAAAATATATATTATTATTATTTATATACACACACGAGTGACATGTATCAGTCTTATTCATAACTGTGATCATGACAGAACGCAGCCCCCTTTAAAATGTGCATGTTGAATTTATTATAAATGGTGTTTTTTAATATAGTTGATGTGCACCAGGAGAGATGATGTTCATCCATGGATTTATAAGAGCTATGAAGTGCGTTTAGAGAATGCTCCACTAAGGTAAAGTGGAGTTAGTGGGGTCAAAGTCCAACCCATGATCGCGAGAGTGGAAAAATCCGCCACGAACAGTTCGCACTCCGACGGCGCCAAGCGCGACTAAGACCGAGCCCCCACCTCGGTGGAGCGCGTCCTAACCGCACCCCTCATGATAGGGGGTGCATCCTAACCGCACCCCCCCCCCCCATCACGGGGGTGCGGCCTAACCGCACCCCCATCACGGGGGTGCGACCTAACCTCACCCCATAGGGGGTGCATCCAAGCCGCACCCATGTATGCGCCCCCCCTCCCGCAGGGGGACTTGCAGAGGATCCGTCCGAAATCACGCCCACGTCGGGTGCGGCCGGAGCCCAATTCCCCTTTGGGGGCGCGACTTCTCATTTCCCCATTCATCGCGCGCTCAGAGCGCTCCCGTGTTTGTTGCGCGCTCAGAATGCCTCCTAACACGCTCAGAATGCCCCCATGTTCACTGCGCGCTCAGAACGCTCCCGTGTTCATTGTGCGCTCAGAAAGCTTCAATGTTCGTGGCGCGCTCAGAACACTTCCTCGAGCGCTCAGAACATTTCCACGTTCCCGACACGTCCGCATTTAACGTTTCTTAATTTCTCAGATTGCAGGACCCGTTCGTCGCCTTCGTCACCATCAACGAATCTGCCCGAACTGCCCGAAGGGAGAGACGATCATTTATGAAAAATGGCGATTCGTGTGTTCCGAATCGAAAAATGTGATTCGCCCGCCAGGTGGTTACGGTGGTTACAACGGAGAAATTACCGGGCTACCCCCGGCCAAAGCTATAAAAGGAACCCAGAGCCTTCATTTCAAGACATCCTGCCTTCTATGCCCAAGAGAGATCCTTTGAAGATTTCCTTGGAATTCTCCTTCGGCGCTTGAAGATCTCCTTCGGCTCTCGAAGATCTCCTTCGAATCTTCGAAGATCTCCTTTGATCTTTCAAAGGTTGCGAAAGGCGACTCATCATTCTCACTTTTGTTCTCACTACCGTTCTCAGAAGAAGAAGTACTTAGTTTTTCGAGAGGTGGTTTGTCACCCTCGGAGTTCTCTCTCTCTCTATCATTGTAACGAGCAGCGTTCTGTCATGCTCGAGTTCTCAATCTCCCATTGTAACCACTCAGAAGATAGTTGAAGTTGGTTGGCATATCTCCGACCGCGTGGTTTTTCACCCTTTCCAGATTTTCCACATTAAAAGTCCTTGTGTCATTTACTAATTCACTCATTGACTGTTTGCTCGCTCGGTTCGCTTCCGAGCTAAGGTGGTTCAATTCGACCGGTCTACCAGAGCACCCGAGCGATCCGCAACAGTTTGGTGCCATCGGCAGCACTGGAAGGTCGTACTTGCCGCCGATTGTAATGGCAAGACGAAGTGCTCGTAATGATGAAGGATCGATCCCGGAAGGATGCGTCGATCCCGCTCCTTCTCATTCACTTATCAACGCACCTATCGTTGAAGAGGCAGTGCTTGCGCCCACGGCAGCACTAGAAGGGCGCATACGACAAATGGAAGAACAACAAGCTGAGATGCTGCTCTCGTGAGAAATCTTGGGGCTGCTCGAGCTCCTGTTCAACCTCCAGCATTGAACGTTCCGCCTCCCCTAGCTCCGAACCATGCTCCAAATGAGTAGGCCGTTCGAGAAGAAGATGCCTCAGAAGAATTCTTCGTTGCCACAAGCTCCACTCATCCTGCTCGGCCGGCCAGAGGACCAGAAGCTGTTCACCATCACCAGCGCCAGGGAAGAGCTGTCCCTAGACAAGCGATAGGAAGAACCACTCGAGAAGAGATACGCGATATGATAGCGGAAGAGTACGGTCAGGCGGGGCGACGCGCAACTCTCGCATGCCGTCCCACGCACCACGGCTCCCCACTATCGCCTAGGTCTTGGCCCATCCAGTTCCGAATGGTTTCAAGCTTTCCAATATCGAAACATTTGACGGGACAAATGGCTCATTGGAACATGTCAATCACTTCACCACCATCATGAGGATTTACAATGCCCCCGATCAGTTCCTCTGTCAAGTGTTTCCAGCAACCTTGAAAGGACAAGCGCGCACTTGGTTCCATTCCCTGTGATAGGAGCCATCAAAAACTTTGCAGAAATGACACAGCAGTTCGTGGACCAGTTCATTGTCAACCTTAGGATTGTTTGAGATCCCTCCCATCTCTCAGGAATCCGCAAAAATGACAGAAAGTCTCTCAAGGATTTTTTTTCTGACGCTTCACTACGGAGGCTCGACAAATCCCGGGGGTCGACCCCGAACTCTTGCGGGGAGTTTTCCTTAAAGGCCTCCGCCCAAGTGGCTTTTACTCAGCTCTAATGAGGGAAACCGTACCAAGTTATCTTGACCTCGTTCATCGAGTAGAAGCTCAGATAGCTGCCGACGAGGCCATCGAAGCGCACCGTCAGTAGTTTGAAGGGAGCCAAAAGAGGAAAAGGGGGTCAAAGCAAGTCCCTAGAGGACGAGAAGAACGGCGCGGCGAGGAGCGCCGCAGCGATGAATGTCGTCGCGACCCCCGAAGAGATTTTGGTCCGCAGCCGCCCAGGGTCTACACCCCATTAAACACCACCAGAACTAATGTGCTCAACGCTGTTCAAAACAACCCGGAGATACACAGGCCATGGGTTCCAGCCCCAAATCCGAGGAACGACTAGTCAAGATATTGTGAGTTCCATCGAGGAACTGGGCATACCACCGAAGAATGTACTAGACTGAAAGACGAAATCGAGCGTCTCGTCCGTTAGGGACTCCTTGGAATATTTCTATAGGGCTAGGTTCTCAATTAGCCACAGTCGCCTAGGGAGACAAGGGAGCAGCCTCTCACTCCCCGAGGCGCGGTAGGAGGAAGGCTGATGGTGGGGGAGATCGAGACTATCACCGGACCTCCTGCCCTAGCACCACAGATCCTCTCGATTGCCAAACCCCCAAGAGATCACGAAGATAAGAAACTCAAGCAGGACATTACAATCGCCTTCGGGGAAGAGGATCTGCAAGGGTTACGACTACAGCATCAGGACCCACTCGTGATCAACGCGGGAATTGGGGACCCTTGCTTTAATGTTAAAAGAATATTAGTCGACAATGGAAGCTTAGTCGATGTCTTGTTCCTTTCCACTCTGCAAAGCATGAAACTCACGAAGGATTAGCTCAGCCCCGCAGCTGGGCCTGTCAACGACTTCGACAACCGACCTATTCCAGTTCAGGGCATGATCACCCTCCCAGTCATATTGGGCAAATTCCTGAGGCAGTCAACGCATAGCATCCAGTTTGTGGTGCTGGAGTCCACCTCCACAACTTCGACAACCGACCTATTCCAGTTTAGGGCATGATCACCCTCCCAGTCATATTGGGCAAATTCCTGAGGCAGTCAACGCATAGCATCCAGTTCGTGGTGATGGAGCCCCAAATCCGAGGAACGACCAGTCAAGATATTGTGAGTTCCATCGAGGAACTGGGCATACCACCGAAGAATGTACTAGACTGAAAGACGAAATCGAGCGTCTCGTCCGTTAGGGACTCCTTGGAATATTTCTATAGGGCTAGGTTCTCAATCAGCCCCAGTCACCTAGGGAGACAAGGGAGCAGCCTCTTGCTCCCCGAGGCGCGGTAGGAGGAAGGCTGATGGTGGGGGAGATCGAGACTATCACCGGACCTCCTGCCCTAGCACCACAGATCCTCTCGATTGTTAAACCCCCAAGAGATCACGAAGATAAGAAACTCAAGCAGGACATTACAATCGCCTTCGGGGAAGAGGATCTGCAAGGGTTACTACTACAGCATCAGGACCCACTCGTGATCAACGCATAGCATCCGATTACAATGGAAGACCGCCTACAATGCCACTTTTGTTCTCGCTACCGTTCTTAGAAGAAGAAGTACTTAGTTTTTCAAGAGGTGGTCTGTCACCCTCGGAGTTCTCTCTCTCTATATATATCATTGTAACGAGCAGCGTCCTGTCATGCTCGAGTTCTCAATCTCCCATTGTAACCACTCAGAAGGTAGTTGAAGTTGGTTGGCATATCTCCGACCGCTTGTTTTTTCACTCTTTCCAGGTTTTCCACATTAAAAGTCCTTGTGTCATTTACTAATTCAGTCATTGACTGTTTGCTCGCTCGGTTCGCTTCCGAGCTAAGGTGGTTCAATTCGACCGGTCTACCAGAGCACCCGAGCGATCCGCAATAGTTTGGTGCCATCGGCAGCAATGGAAGGTCGTACTTGCCGCCGGTTGTAATGGCAAGACGAAGTGCTCGTAATGATGAAGGATCGATCCTGGAAGGACGCGTCGATCCCGATCCTTCTCATTCACTTATCAACGCACCTATCGCTGAAGAGGCAGTGCTTGCGCCCATGGCAGCACTAGAAGGGCGCATACGACAAATGGAAGAACAACATGCTGAGATGCTGGCTCTCGTGAGAAATTTTGGGGCTGCTCGAGCTCCCGTTCAACCTCCAGCATTGAATGTTCCGCCTCCCCCGGTTCCGAACCATGCTCCAAATGAGGAGGCCATTCGAGAAGAAGATGCCTCAGAAGAGTTCTTCATTGCCACAAGCTCCACTCATCCTGCTCGGCCGGCCAGAGGACCAGAAGCTGGTCACCATCACCAGCGTCAGGGAAGAGTTGTCCCTAGACAAGCGATAGGAAGAACCACTCGAGAAGAGATACGCGATATGATAGCGGAAGAGTACGGTCATGCGGGGCGACGCGCAACTCTCGCATGTCATCCCCCGCACCACGGCTCCCCACTATCGCCTCAGGTCTTGGCCCATCCAGTTCCGAATGGTTTCAAGCTTCCCAATATCGAAACATTTGACGGGACAAATGACTCATTGGAACATGTCAATCACTTCACCACCATCATGAGGATTTACAATGCCCCCGATCAGTTCCTCTGTCAAGTGTTTCCAACAACCTTGAAAGGACAAGCACGCACTTGGTTCCATTCCCTGTGAGATGGAGCCATCAACAACTTTGCAGAAATGACACAGCAGTTCGTGGACCAGTTCATTGTCAACCTTAGGATTGTTTGAGATCCCTCCCATATCTCAGGAATCCGCCAAAATGACAGAAAGACTCTCAAGGATTTTTTTCTGACGCTTCACTACGGAGGCTCGACAAATCCCGGGGGTCGACCTCGAACTCTTGCGGGGAGTTTTCCTTAGAGGCCTCCACCCAAGTGGCTTTTACTCAGCTCTAATGAGGGAAACCGTACCAAGTTATCTTGACCTCGTTCATCGAGTAGAAGCTCAGATAGCTGCCGACGAGGCCATCGAAGCGCACTGTCAGTAGTTCGAAGGGAGCCAAAAGAGGAAAAGGGGGTCAGAGCAATCCCCTAGAGGACGAGAAGAACGACGCGGCGAGGAGCGCCGCAACGATGAACGTCGTCGCGACCCCCGAAGAGATTTAGGTCCACAGCCGCCCAGGGTCTACACCCCATTAAACACCACCAGAACTAATGTGCTCAACGCCATTCAAAACAACCCGAAGCTACACAGGCCATGGGTGCCAGCCCCAAATTCGAGGAACGACCAGTCAAGATATTGTGAGTTCCATCGAGGAACTGGGCATACCACCGAAGAATGTACTAGACTGAACGACGAAATCGAGCGTCTCGTCCGTTAGGGACTCCTTGGAATATTTCTATAGGGATAGGTTCACTGTATTGTCTGCCCAATGCATATCCATTACATAATTCAAGATTAAATTGCATTGAGCTAATCTGCAGATGAATATCGCGTAGAACATACATTGGGCTTCATCGTGAAGCCATTGCATTGAGCTAACATTGCACATATTAGCTAATGTAGAGATTGTATTGATCTGTAATGGATATGCATAATCTACACGATGCACTGTATGTACATCTAGAATTATGTAATGGCCTACTTTCAGTTCTCTGTGGCTTCATCGTGAAACCATTGCAGATCAATATCATTGGTGTAGAACATACAGTGCATCAATGTAGGCCATTACAAATCTTCATCTAAAAATGCAGATCAATACCAATGCAATACAGATCAATACAAATGCAATACAAACAGCGGTGTGGCCTCATCGTGTAGAACATAGATTAGCTCAATCGCAGACGAAATGAGGAGATACAAAGCTAATGAGAATGGGAATGGACACGATGAAGCTCAATCGTCATTGCAGATCAATACCAATGCAATACAGATCTGTGGCGTTGAAATGAGGAAATACCTGAACTAAATGCAGATCTGTGGAAGAGGCGTCGTCGTCAACGGGAGCGGCGTCCTCGTCGACGGGAGCGGCGTCGGACACGATGACGAAGGGCATCGTCGACGGGAGCGGCGTCGTCAAAATGGTGTCGTCGAAGGTGGTCGTCGGACACGAGGAGGAGGGGCGTCATAAGAGAAGCCCTAGATCGCACGAAAGAGGGAGCGGATCTCGGGTTCGCGAATGAGGAGGCAGCAACTGTTCGGGAGTTCCAAAACCTAAATAATGGTTTGCTAATAGAGGGCTTTTAGAATTGAAAAAAAAAGACTAAAATGACTTGAATCCGTTTTTTTTTTTGCTAATAGCGTAACGTGGTTTGCTAATACCAATGTCCAAGATAAATAAACATGCAACAATATTTAAAAATATTATAATCATCCTGTCAAAATAAACATTATAACCATAGAAATTATAAACATGCAACAATACCATAGTTGTCCTTCACTGCTTCACGGAAATGAGGCTTGCGTGAAATAATAGCTTTTTTATATATTTATTAAGTGGCTAAGTGCAAATAGAAGCTAGGCGAGCTGACTTGTACATAATTTTAAAGTTAGCTCAATTAGTCTTTTGTCATTTCGGTTTGGCCACTTAAAATTATATATTTATATTAAGTCGAAATGAGGCACATCTTATATTTATTAAGTGAAAATGAGACGTAAAATTATTATAATATTAGTCGGTTCGGTTCGATTTGGCCGGTTTTTACAACTTGAAAACCGACCCGAGCCGAAATGACTTCGGTTTTCACAAGCCCAAAACCGAACCGTCGCCGAACCGGGCGGCTCGGTTTCACAATCGGTGCGGTTCGGTCGGTTTTGTCGGTTTTCGGTTTTTGCTCCTCACCCTTACATACAATTCCTACCACGATCGGACATCAAATCTTAAGTTCTCGCCAATTTCATCGTAGAGAATACTCTACCTCCAGAGACCGCCCCTGTTAAAGATATCTCCGCCGCTCGTTGGACTCTCTATGTCGACGGGGCTTCTGCAGCCGAAGGAGCCGGAGCAGGATTGCTCATAATCAACCCAGAGGGCATCACTTTAGAATACGGCATCAGGTTGAAGTTCCCAGCAACCAACAACATTGCTGAGTATGAGGCTCTAATCGCCGGACTACGACTTGTCGTCGACTGCAAGGCGGAGAACCTGACAATATACACCGACTCGCAGATCGTGGTCTCGCAAGTTGAGGGAAACTACGAGGCAAAGAGCGGCCAAATGACACACTATCTCATACTCGTGAAATCCCTCCTACAACAAGTATCATCACACCAAATTCTGCACATCCCCAGGGAGCATAATTCTAGAGCCGATGCACTCTCCAAACTCGCGACCTCTCCTTCTAACTATCAATCCTGGAGGCGTCGAGTTGAAGACAACGTGACTCCCAACATTCTGGGTACATGGGAGATCACCGAAATTAGCAAAGAGGGACCATCCTGGATGACACCCCTCCGAGCCTACATTGAACATGGAGACCTGCCCAACCACCGCTTAGGGGCACGATGGCTGCGAATGCGAGCCGCCCCATACGTTATCATCGAAGGGGAGCTTTACAGGCGGGCCTTCTCTTGGCCCAACCTAAAGTGCCTTCCGGCAGAGGAAGCAGAGTACGGATTAAAGGAAGTCCATGACGGGATATGTTGAGAGCACCTAGGCACAAGAGCTCTGGTCCGAAAGATCTAGCGTCAGGGGTTTTACTGGCCAACATGAAAAAGGACGTCGCTGATTTCGTTCAAAAATGTAAAAGCTGCCAACTCCATGCAAACGTCCCTCATCAACCCCCAGTAGCGCTTATGGTACTCCAAGGCGCATGACCATTCGCTCAGTGGGGGATCGATCTCCTCGGTCCCCTCCGCATGGCCTCCGGCCAGAGAAAGTTTATCATCATGGCTATCGATTACTTCACAAAGTGGGTAGAAGCCAAACCCCTCGCCAAGATCACTAAGAAGAACGCCAAACAGTTTGTGTGTAAGAGCATCGTCTGTCGCTTTGGAATCCCTGCAATAATCGTCGTCGACAACGACACTCAGTTCACTGAAAAGTCGTTCACCAAGATGTGCGAAGACTTGAAGATTAACCTCCGCCATACGGTCGTAGCTCACTTACAAACAAATGGCCAAATTGAAGTAACAAATCGCACCATCCTCAAAGGGCTCAAAGCCCGCCTCCAGGAGGAAGGAGGGCAGTGGGTAGATGCGCTTTCAATTGTTCTGTGGGCATATCGTACAACAGAAAGGACTCCCACAGGGGAAACCCCATACAATCTCTGCTACGACACAGATGCGATCATCCCCGAAGACATCGGTATCCCCAGCAGTCGCGCAAAAACTTTTGATCCAGAAAAGAACGACAAGCTGCTCTGAGAAAACCTAAACTTAATTGCAGAAGTCAGGGATACGGCTGCCCAACGCATAGCTCACTACCAAAGACGTGTGGCTCGACTTTACGATCGAAGGGTGAAACCCAGGCCAATTAACGTAGGGGATCTGGTCCTACGCAGCATCGAGGCGGCCGGTAAAGGCCCGCAAGGAGATAAACTCTTGCCCACTTGGGAAGGTCCATACGTTGTCACTACCATCGTAAAGCCCGGAACATACATGCTTAGAACGACGGAAGGGAAGTGTAACACCCTCCTGTTACATAGCATATAGCAGTAGGTCCATCCGGTACCCCACGTCATATGAAACGAACAGAAGAGCGCGTTACTTAATTAGCATTAAACAGTTAATAACATAACCATCTCAGCACACAGAGTCACACAACGGAAGCATTTAATTTTAAATGAAACCAGTTTATACATTGTCCACATTTGCAACTAGGAATGAAATACATCAAGTTCTTTACATGGTGTGTTTACAACATGTTTATAACAAAGGTGGCTTCCAAACATCGGCACGCAAGCTGGCCACACATGAAAACAGTAAACAAAACAACTCGGCCTTCAAGGGCCAGCTCAGCACAGAACAACACAGCAACAGGGGCTTCAGTCCGCTATTTCCCGCTAGCCTCGCCAGGACCTGTACAAACAAATTCACCCAGCGGTGGGAAAACAAGTAACCGGTCAGCTTTAGCTGATCCAGACTTATAACGACCCCACCCCATGCCATGCTCGGGGCGGTGGTGCTCCTTCCCTGCAGGCAAGCAACAACAGTATATATATATATATATATCACAGGTGCGTCTAAGCACCGCATAGAAGCATTCATCACAAGGTGACATCAGGTTACATGATTTGTGCACTCTCGGCACGCCATCGACAAGTCCTTTTTCAACTTGGATTTAGGCTTACACGCTTTGTGCACTCTCGACACGCCATCGACAAGTCCTTTTTCAACTTGGATTTACACTATGAGCTGTGACTGTCAAGGCTAGCACTACCTTACGGTTTCTATCCCACAATGCCCTAGGTGAACACGGAGGAGCGACCTCATCACCAACTGACTATGGGACGAGTTCGGTTCAGCTTGTGCCCGCGCTCATAAATGTCAGTATTCAACTCTGCCAGACACGGGTCCAGCTTCCCCTTGTGCCCGTTAAACTATAACCTCACATGGTCATCACCTCAAGCTCAGGGGCGAGGTCTAAACACGATAAGTAAACTCAAGGATTACTGTCTCCGGCGTTAGTTCTTAACGCTGGGCGTTAGCCCTTAACGCTGAGCGTTACTCTTAACGCTGGGCGTTAGCTCATTTCCGGGTAATTTCTGGGCAACACCTCCAGAACTCACTACAGCACGTCTCAGTACTCAGAACTCGAAAAACACAACATATGGCGCTACCGCCGGCGTTAGCTCTAACGCCTGGCGTTAAAGAACAGAACAGCAAGCAACATCACCAATCCAGACCAACCTGTCCAGATGGGCTTCACTCAGCATGCCTATGTCCGTACTACCATTCTGGACTCTATATGCAAATTTTGTGGGGATAATATCGACCCACCGGAAGAACCCATCTACTAATTAGTAGAAATCTTCCTAAGTATGCAAATCAAAGGACGCACATGTCCAAAGATGAAGGGAGGAGAATCGTTACCCTCGGCGCTCGTTTCGGTGCCATAGATCCGGGAGGAAATCGGCTGGAATCTTTTGAAACAGCTTCCTCTCCACTAAATCGACGATGGCACAAACACGCAAGCAATCTCCTCCACGGAATTTGCCTTCAACACAACAAAAGGCTAGCCCAAAGAGACCTCCTTCCTTCTGATCTGCCTTTGGAAAGAGCTTGGAATCAGAACTGAGAAGGGAAACTGAATTTGGCTGCCTTTTATATTTTCTTAGCTAATGCCGACGTTAGCACCTAACGCCGGGCGTTAGCCCTTAAGGCGGTGGCTGTATTTATCCACAACCGTTTAAGAAATTCGAAGGCGTTCAACGAACTCTTTGAAGCTGCGTTCGACGAACGACTTGAAGCTGCGTTCGACGAACGGCTTGAAGCTGCGTTCGACGAACTCGTCGAAGCTGCGTTCGACGAACAGCTTTGAAGCTGCGTTCGATGAATGACTCGAGGCTGCGTTCGATGAATAGCCTGAAGTCTGCGTTCGACGAACGGCCTGAATGCTGCATTCGACGAACTGCCTGGCGTTCGACGAACAGCCTGACGTTCGTCGATCGGTGTTCTTATCTCGACGTCTCGACGGCACGTTCGTCGAATGACGTTCGACGAACGGCCTTGCGTTCGACGAATGGCCTTGAGTTCGTCGAACGGACGTTCGACGAACAGCCGAGAAATGGCATTTCTTTTTCCCGAGAAATGACATTTCCTGCCCTTTCTTTTTCCCGAGAAATGACATTTCCTGCCCTTTCTTTTTCTCGAGAAATTGCATTTCCTGCCCTTTCTTTTTCTCGAGAAATGTAATCTCTGCCTTTTAATTTCTCGAGAACTTGCACTGGAAATTGAGGTGTTACAGGAATACTCTACCACGCACCTGGAACGCCCAGAACCTGCGCCGCTTTTATCAGTAATTTGAGCCTTCTATCATGCAAAAAACCGCGAGCTCAGACTCGCGCAAACTTATCTTATATTATGTACAAAGCCGCCAGTTAGGCCGCCCCCCACCCCCCCATCACGGGGGTGCGGCCTAACTGCACCTCATAGGGGGTGCGGCTAAGCCGCACCCCGTTGGGGTGCGGCTAAGCCGCACCCCGTTGGGGTGCGGTCACGCCCCCCCCCCCCCCCCCCCCCTCCGCAACGGGATGCGCCTAAGCCCTCCCCCCTCCCGCGCGGGGGGGGGGGGGGGGGGGGGGGGGGGGGACTTGTATAGGATCCGACCGAAATCACACCTCGTCGGGTGCGGCCGGAGCCCAATTCCCCTTTGGGGGTGCGACTTCTCATTTTCCCGTTCGCCGCGCACTCAGAGCGCTCCCGTGTTTGTTGCACGCTCAGAACGGCTCCTAACACGCTCAGAACGCTCCCGTGTTCACTGCGCGCTCAGAACATTCCCGTGTTCGTTGCGCGCTTAGAACGCTCCCGTGTTCGTGGCGTGCTCAGAACACTTCCTCGCGCGCTCAGAACGTTTCCACGTTCCAGACATGCACGCCGTTAACGTTTTCTAATTTCTCAGATTGCAGGACCCGTTCGTCGTCTTTATCACCATCAACGAAGCTGCCCGAACTGCCCGAAGGGCGAGACGGTCATTTACGAAAAATGGCGATCAGTGTGCTCCGAATCGAAAAATGTGATTCGCCCGCCGGGTGGTTACGGTGGTTTAAACGGCAAAATTACCGGGCTACCTTCAGCCAAAGCTATAAAAGGAACTCAGAGCCTTCATTTCAAGACACACTGCTTTCTATGCCCGAGAGAGCTCCTTTGAAGATTTCCTTGGAATTCTCCTTCGGCGCTTGAAGATCTCCTTCGGATCTCGAAGATCTCCTTCGAATCTTTGAAGATCTCCTTCGAGCCTTCAAAGTTTGCGAAAGACGACTCAGTATTCTCACTTTTGTTCTTACTACCGTTCTCAGAAGAAGTACTTAGTTTTCCGAGAGGTGATCTGTCACCCTCGGAGTTCCCTCTCTCTTTTTCTCTATCATTGTAACGAGCAGCGGCCTGTCGCGCTCGAGTTCTCAATCTCTCATTGTAACCCCCCAGAAGATAGTGGAAGTTGGCTGACATAGCTCCGGCCGCGTGGTTTTTCACCCTTTCTTGGTTTTCCACGTTAAAAGTTCTTGTGTCATTTACTAATTCACTCATTGACTGTTTGCTCGCTCGGTTTGCTTCCGAGCTAAGGTGATTCAATTCGATCGGTATACCAGAGCACCCGAGCGATCCGCAACAATAGTATAGCTTTATAAACTTGAAAGTTAAATCTAACAAATCATACCATACTTATATGGAATCCCATACTTAATATCAGAATACCTATACAACGGGTAGACAATATTAAATCATAAATATAGGAGATAAATAAAATAGTATTTTTATGTGAAGATTCTTATTCATTTAATTAAAATTCTAAATTTAGATGAGTCTGACCAAAAATAATTTAGATGCTTACTATATATATAGTTCATAAATATTTACTAATATATATTTTTATATATTAATATATATATATATATATATATTTATATATATAAAAGGAGGGTTGGCTGCATCTTCTATTCCAATCTTCTCCGACTCTCGCGATCCTCTTTTTGCTCTAGTACTAATGGCGGCTGTACCAGAAACAGAGTCTGTCGAGAAGAATAAGATTAGGCTGATGAGTTCGCCGGATAAGGAGGAGGTGTCGGTGGAGGAGGTTGCGATGAAGAAGTCGCCGGTGATCAATCACATGTTAGAAGATGACTGTGCCAGCACCGCCATCCCTGTCTCGGATTCTCTCCCTGTTCAAGTTATGGCTGATGAAACAGAGGAAACAGGGGAAAGCGAGAAGAAGAACCTGCGGTTGATGAGTTCCGACGGGAAGGAGGTGGTGGTTGAGGCGGCGGTGGCGATGGAGTCGCAGTTAATCCGTCAAATAATAGAAGCAGACTGCTCGGACGGCAGTGACGTCATCCACATACCCAACGTCTCCGCCGCCGACCTCTCCATGATATTCCATTACTGCCGGAATCATCTCTGCGACGCGGCCATTAACTGCGATCTCAAGAGCTTCGACGAGGATTTCATCAATGTGGATATCAACACCCTCTACGCTTTCTTAATGGTAAATAAATGAATCTTTTCAGAAAAAAGAGCAAAGAAAATTTATATTTTTTAAATCTAAATTAATTAATCAGTGTTTGCCTTATTTTATTGACAGAGATCAAATTATTTGGACGTGAAAAGGCTGCTTGATTTAGCTTGTCAGAAAGTAGCGGATATGATCAAAGGAAAAAGCCCTGAAGAAATTCGCAAGATCTTCAACATCCAGAAGGACTTTACGCCCGAGGAAGAAGAAGAGGTTAACCGAGAAAATCAATGGGCTTTCGAATGATTTTGTATTTTATGTTTTCGAATGATTTCTGAGTTTTAGGATTTTATTTAATGTTATAATGATTATTATGACATCATCATGAGATATTAGCATTTTTTTTAAATGAAGGTGACAATGCTTAACATGCATATATGACACTACTGTTTTTTGGCTAATTGCAAATCATCCTTATGCGCAGACCTAGAAAAATGAAGTGTTGACCACATTGTAGTGTGTAAATCACAAATACGCATTGTAGTAATCAAGAATTACCCGATCGAATCAATATAAAACCTTCTTGTTCGATTCTTCAAAGTGGAACACCAAGTTGGGTAGTAATCTGTCAAAGAGAATGTTGTAGAGATTCAATTGAATCGCCTGTAGGGGAAGCCTTCCCTTATAAGTTATACCCGCTACTTTAGGATAAAACAAAAGAGAGCCAGAGAATCCACTACACTCAAAACTTAGATTCGAAAAAAAAAAGATAACTTGCAACGTGTGAGGAAGGCACGGAGGACCTTCACCTGTGCTCGGGTTCATAGCGGCTTTCTATTTGCTCCATGTTGCTTCACCCTGCCTGAAAATACTTGAGGTGGATCCCTAAATATATTATTTATTATTTTGTTGAATACTAATAATCTATAATAATTTATTAAAATATATAAATATATAAATAATTTTTAAAATTATATAAAGTGTGTGTGTGTATATATATACATAATTTTATAAATATATATATACACACTTTATATAATTTTAAAAATTATTTATATATTTATATATTTTAATAAATTAGCAAAGTTTATTTGCATACAACAAATAATTATTATATATATTTAATTTTTTTATATAATTTTGTAAATAATTTCAACATCTATATATATTAATATATACATATATAATGGTTTTAAGGGAGGGACATACAGAAATAAAATATCTCCATCAATATTTTGTAACAAAAAAAATTTGTTGCTATTTTTGCAACAAAAAAATTTATTGCTATTTCTGCAACAAAAAAATTTATTGCTATTTCTGCAACATATATTTTGCATCAAATAATTAAGCCTGCCAACTGCTCCCTCCCCAGATTACATCGCCTGCATTAAAGCATAATATAATGAGGTCAAGACAAAACCAATAATGACATTACATCTAGTGCATAATATTACATGAGTTTCTTGATCGGGATCGACTCCCTTACATCTCCATCTTCGACTTCCACATATAAGTATGAAATGCTAAAAAAACAATTTCTCAAAAAAATGATGATGATGGTGATAATAATAATAATAATAATAATAAACTCATTTCTAAGTGTGGCTTGTTCGGTCCTATTTCTGGAATCGGCCTGCATTTAACATCGTTTTTTTATAAAATTGTGGCCTGCATATAGCCAAAACTGGTCTGCCTTTAACATCACTCTGTATCTCTATCCCTGTTCAAGTTTTTTTATAGGAAGAGAACTTAAAAAAGTACCATTGAGACCAAAATATGACCAAGCATTCGCTTACAGCCCTTCGTTCAGCCGAAACTCCCTCCAGCCGTTCGATCAAAAAACCTAACACCCGCCTCTTATATACCCGCAGCAACCCTTCCGCTCCTCACACCAGCATAACCCGCAACCCTACCGCTCCTCTGCAGCCGATCAGCAGGGCGACGAACAATGTCGCGCTCAAACTCGCCGGACCATCATCGTCGATAGACGCCGGGCCATCATCGACGCCGCAGCTCCCTCTCACGTGCATCTGCGCCAATCTCCGTCTCAAATATCAATCTCCGTCTCAAATATCGACCTCCCGGATATCGATCTCCTTCTCCGATATTCTATACATCTGCAGCGATCGACAGTCCTCTATTTGGGATTTCAGTTGTCGATGGCCTCTAAAAGGCTCTGGGGCATTACAGTAACTTGGATTTAGTTGCCGATGGACTCTAGGAGGCTCTAGGGCATTACAGTAAGCTCTCTCTCTCTCTCTCTCTCTCTCTCTGCATCTCTATCTCTCCCTCTCTTTGTTCTGCCACCTAATGCATGCATTTTAGAAGTTTACAGTAAATAGAAATCATGGAATCAATCGATTGTTCTTCCATAGCCTAATCTTTTAGTTTTTTGCACATGCTCACAAACTGTTTGCTAGAATTCTAAAGAGAAACATAATGGTGCAGTGACGACATTTTACATCCTAGAACCCTGATTTTATACATAAGTGACTCCTACACATGCACTTTTATGATTTCCCATGCATTGTGTGTTCAACAATTGAATTACTATAATCCTAGACATGCACTTTTAAGGAAGCTTTATTATATATATTCTAAATAATAGGAAAGTTGGCTGCATCTTCCTATTCTCGTGATCCTCTTTTTGCTCTAGTAATGGAGGATGTGCCAGAAACAGAGTTTGTCGAGAAGAAGATTAGGCTGATGAGTTCGTCGGAGGAGGAGGTGTCGCCGGTAATCAATCACATGTTAGAAGATGATTGTGCCAGCACCGCCATCCCTGTCGCCAATTCTATCCCTGTTCAAGTTATGGCTGATGAAACAGAGGAAACAGGGAAAAGCGAGAAGAAGAACCTGCGACTGATGAGTTCCGACGGGAAGGAGGTGGTAGTTGAGGCGGCGGTGGCGATGGAGTCGCAGTTGATCCGTCAAATAATAGAAGCAGACTGCTCGGACGGCAGTGACGTCATCCACATACCCAACGTCTCCGCCGCCGACCTCTCCATGATATTCCATTACTGTCGGAATCATCTCTGCGACGCGGCCATTAACTGCGATCTCAAGAGCTTCGACAAGGATTTCATCAATGTGGATATCAACACCCTCTACGCTCTCTTAATGGTATATAAATGAATCTTTTCATAAAACAGAGCAAAGAAAATATATATTTTTTAAATCCTAAATAATTAATCAGTGTTTCTTTTATTGACAGGGATCAAATTATTTGGACGTGAAAGGGCTGCTTGATTTAGCTTGTCAGAAAGTAGCGGATATGATCAAAGGAAAAAGCCCTGAAGAAATTCGCAAGATCTTCAACATCCAGAAGGACTTTACGCCCGAGGAAGAAGAAGAGGTTAACAGAGAAAATCAATGGGCTTTCGAATGACTTTGTATTTTATGTTTTCTCAGCTTTTTGATTGCATGCTTCTGAAGTTTAGGTTTTTCTTTAATGGATCATGAAGATAGTGGTGTCTCGCGCGAGCACAATGGATCATGGAGATCGTGGTTTTTTTTCTTTCTATTTTTAGTTTTTAACCGTTTATTATTCGTTGTTTAAGTTGTCAATTCAGTTTCAATAAATTTTGGCAATTGTTAACCGCACCTCACTTTTGGCTATCCGCAACCTTTTTATATGAAGTATTACGCGTTTTTTTTTTGGAAATACGCATTCTACAAGCATTTTTAGGAAAGGTGTTCAACACGAAAGTTGTAGATATCGTCGAGATCTGCAACTTCCGTGTTGAACATTTTTCCTAAAAATGCATGCACAATGCGTATTTCTAAAAATTCGTTATAGTTACGCTCATGTTTTAATTCGAGCGGCAATAACGAAATTTATGAGTGTTTAGCTTTTTGTATTCCATCTCTACTTTCTATGCGGTCTCTGAACAAGTTGGAAGAACTTATCTATCACTGTAATCCAACGAATAGATCTAGATTCCACAGATTCTTTCAAAGTAGTTTTGGTTTATTTGAATATATATTGAGCAGTACATTGATTGGAAAAACAAATCGCAAGAACAAGAGTTGTAAACTATAGCAAACAATATCGAGTAAGCAATTGAAAACCCAAACAAAATAACGATTTTCACGTTAAGAGATAAACTTTGAAGAGGAGAATTGACACAGCAGGGGAACAGTTTCCTGGTGCTTCCTAAACAGAGCAACAACAAGACAATATTCAGCATACCTCTTCTTACGACAACAACTAGCATATAGCAAATCAAACAGTGAAAATGACAAAACTACACTCTAACAGCCTTCCCCGCCATTTGCTCTTCGCCGCGTCAAAGGCATGTATAGTTTCGGGTCGTATCACTTTCATTGTTCTTTTCTTGTTTCGAAAATCCGAGAGCGAGTTAAAGAGATTTTGTATCTTTCTTCACTGGAAGAGAGCTATTTCGTCCAAAGTTAGGGAAATCATATCCCGACAGCAATCATAATTAAATATTAATGCACTCTCAAAGGAAAGGATGCATCTTCTTAAAATGAAAGTCGGACTGCGTGACATGACATTATTATTAGAACAATGTTAATGGTATATCATTTTTGGCTAAGTGAAATCATCGTTATGTGCAGAAAATTTGTGTTCAAATCATCGTTATGTGCAGAAAATTTGAGTGCAAAACATATTGTTATGTTCAAATAAAAAAATATTACATTGTAGTTATCAAGAATTAATCAGCACAAATCAATGTCAAACCTTGTTCGATTTTTCAGAGTGAAAATACACCAAATTGTATAATAATCTATCTGAAAGAATATTGTGTAGATATTCAACCGAATCACCAGTAGGGAAAACCATATAGCTTCTACTTTAGGATAAAGCAAAAGAGAACCAGCGATAATCTACTGCACTGAAAGTCTAGATTCGGGAAAAAAACCAAAATAGAAGATAACTTACAACGTGAGGAAAGAGCGGAGGACCCTCGTCTGATCGGGTTCATAGCGGCTTCTATTTGCTCCATGTTGCTTAGCTTCTTGTGGTCTCCCCTTCTCCTTCCGAAGATGGGTTTCTTGATCCGGTTGATGCTCATGGGGGAAGAATTTTTTAGGAGAGGAGGTCGGGAATAGATGATGTCGTCAGTGAAAAAGTGGAGAGAGGGCGTGAATAAGTATTGATTGGTCAATGTTGAAAGCATGGATGTGTACTAAAGTTTAAGGCTCCGTTTGGCACGGTGGCGGCGGTCTTGAACGCGGTAGTTATGAACCATCGTTCGTGAACGCCGAAGTGATTGGAGTGTTCGTGAAGTGGTTGGAGTGTTCGTGAGAAGATCTCCCCAAGAAGTGCAGTGCATGTTTTGCATTTTTTTAAATTTGTACATGTAATGTTGTAACCTGTAATTGATAACCCATTGCATGTTTTTTTTAAATTTTTACATATAATGTTGTAACTAATCCTGTGTAATTGAATAATTGATAACACATTGTATTGGTATTCGTGAACTAGTATATGTGTGAGCTTGTTGTAAATTTGCTTCGATAAAAGACTTATATTTCTCGATCATTTTTTGTACCCATTGTTTATTTCCAACAATGGTATCGGAGCCAAGTTTGCTCGTTCGTTGGTTGCATAGAAGTTATTGAAATTTTATTTAGTTGCTCAAAGAAAGATGGAGTTGGTTAATTTGAGACAACCAGAAATCGTGAAGTTGACGAAAACAAATTACGAAAATTGGAGTATACATATGAATGTGTTGCTCGTCACGAAATTGTTTTGGGAGATTGTCGAGGAAGATTATATATAGAGAGTTGGATGCTACAATAGAGGCTGCAATGACCAATGTGCACAAGATCGCACTCAAAGGAAGTCGGAAGAATAAGAAGGGATTATTCTTATTTTATCAAGGAGTTGGTAAATAGACTTTCAAGAAAATTTCTGATGCAAAGATGTCAAAGGAATCTTGGGGATTTTGTAGAAATTTCTACAAGGAGTGGAGAAAGCAAAGAAGATGCAGCTACAATTTTTATGAGCTGAGTTCAAACTTTGAAGATGTTGAATTCTTAGAAGATTAGTGAATATGTGGCTCAACCAAAGACACAGTGGTGAATGAGACTAAGCGAAATGGTGAAATCCTTCGTGATATTCAAGACTTATTCGCTCTTTGATGAGGAAGTTTGATTATGTTGTCGCGGCTATTAGAGTTTCAAAAGATCTTCCTCAGATCTCGTTGGACGAGCTTGTGGGCTTATTGCAAGTTAATGAGTTTTTGATGAACTAGAATGAAGAAATTGGTGACCTGAAGCAGGCTTTACAAGGCCGATTATCTTTTGGAGACAATCAAGGTCTAGGTGGTAGTATGAGAGGTCGAGGAACTTGAGGAAACTATAGAGGCAATTATATAGGTGGCATAAATGTCAATGGTCGAGGAAGATTGACTTATGATAAATGTCAAAATACTAGATAAGGTGAAGAATCTTTATTTTTCGGAGGTCACAAATGAGGACCACGAGGAAGATGCACCGATGGTTTCATCAAATAAGTAAGGCTCAAGTACAACGTTACAATTATAATAGAGACCACATGTTATAAATAACGATTACAAAGAAAATGGTGGAGACATGTTACTAATTAGCTAAAGCTAGAAACACAAATGTTAATTTTGTTATGTTCCTTATAGAGTTGTTGGAGAAGGAAAATATGATGTTTGGTGTCTCAACTTAGGAGCTAGCAACCACATGTGGGGAAATGAGTTCAATTCTTTACCGAGCTCAATGAAATAGTTCAAGGTGAAATTATTGTTGGCGACTCTTCGAAAATTCTTGTGGCAGGCAGGTAAAAGAAGTGTACCAATGATGTATATTATGTGCCTGCATTGAAAGTAATATTCTTAGCCTTGTGAGTTATTGGAGAAAGGATGTGATGTACACATGAAGGATGACTTCCTAACTACACGATATCAAAATGGAAGTATAGTTGTCAAAGTTCCAATGACAAAGAATCGTCTATTCACTTTAAAACGTCGAGAAAAAAGAGATGGCATGTTTAAAGAAAACTGATGACAGTGAAGCTTGGATGTGGCACTTGTGATTTGTCCATTTAGGCTTTAGCGCCCTGAAGTTACATTCGCAAGCTTTGTGAGGCTTGTGTAATGGTAAATCAACATTGTCAAAGCTTTGAAGTTGGGAGATCATGGAGAGCAAGAAGATCACTATAGACTGTACATTTTGACATTGCTGTTCCTTTTGACACACCTTTATTTGGAGCCTTAGAGGCAATCAGTACTATATTACCTTCGTTAATAATTTTAGTATAATGTGTTGGGGTTTATCTATTAGAGGAGAAGTTTGAAGCTCTCGAGAAATCTAAAAACTTCAAGATTATGGTATAAATGCAAAGAGGCCACTATTTGAAGAACTTAAGCTCTGACTGAGGAGGCGAGAATACATCAGGACAATTTAATAACTTTTGTAAATAAAATGGGATTATACATCAGCTAACAATGGTGTATTCTCCACAACAAAATGACACCACAGGAAGAAAGAATCGAATGATGCCAAAATGGCGAGAAGCATGATTAAGGGTAATCAATTACCAAAGAACTTTTGGGCAGAGGAAGTTATGTGTATTATTTAACTGTTACATGTCTTGCAAAGAGTGTGAAATTCGTGATGCCATATGAAGCATAGAGCGGTCAAAATCCATACATTAAACACCTTAGATTTTTTGGGTGTATTACATATATACATGTTGAAATCTTATGATCTAGAAGTATTCAAGGATTTAGTCTCACTGCCAACGTAATACAAGCCTAAATGGTCGCACATTAGAACGTACGAAAATTGGAATGTTTGATCGTGTTGGTTTATGAAACCAAGTTCTGAATGAGCTTATATGATATGATGCACGGTATTCGAGGAACACACCCGTGTGCCAAGGCGTGTATGCTCAAAATGACGGGATAACATTTGACATCAATTCTAGACAAAAAGGTACGACTTTCGAAAGCACACGCCCGTGTGCCAAGAACGTGTGTACGGTTTTTTGTTCCCGTGTCACGAGGAGTCTTGTCTGCATGAACCGATGCGACTTTTGAGACACACTCCCAAGGCCCATGCCCATGTGCCAAGGGCGTGTGCACCCCAAAATTCCCGTACGAGTTTGTGCCTATAAATTGATCAACTTATCCTAAAGAACCATTACTTGATTAGGAGTTCTTCATACCGTAAAACCACCAAGAACACATCTCTACCAAATCAGAACTTCAAAGGAGAGAAAAATGATCATCTTCCAACCCGAGTTTGTTGAACGCACTACGTGATGTTTTTGGCGTTCGTGTGAACCTCTAGAGACGCGGATACTATTCTGTGTTTGGACTCAAATGCAAGTTATTCTTCTCAAAATTTAATTTTGACGCGGGTATAAACTTCTTTTTTGATTTAGTGTGTTTCATATAGATCCTGTCGAGAGTTTTCTATATTTTTATTGCGCATTTGATGCCATTGAAACCCAACAATACATATTCATGTTCAAACAAGAAGGAAGCTACATGATAAAGGACAAAATTTATTTTTATTGGGTATGCATCAAAAACTAAAGTATATAGATTATAAAATCGCATTACTAAAAAGACGATTATCTCCCGAGATGTGGAGTTTGATGAAGATAATTACTGGCATTGGAGTAAGAAAGAAATAAAAATTGAAGGAATTTTATTCGACGATGATGACGAAGAACATGAAGTTGAGGTCGAGTAAGTCCAAGATCAACATCAAAATCCACCTGATATTCACAACTGGGGGGGGGGGGGGGGGGGGGACATCTACATCCTCATGTGCTAGAACTAGCAATGGAAGCAAAGAAGGATCACCTCCGAAAGTGAGGAGGATGGAAGATATTTATGAAACAATGGATCATATACAAGTGAATTATTCTCTTTATTTTTCTACTAGCTGAATGTGATTCATATAACTACAAAGTAGCAACTTGAGTAGAGAAATTGAGGAAAGCATGAATGATGAAATAACCGCTATAAAGAAGAATGACACATATGACTTAAATCAACTTCCTAAAGATCACAAACCCATCAGTGTAAAGTGGGTTTATAAAATTAAGACTAACAGAGAAGGAAATGTGATTTAGTATAAATAAAGACTCATTGTGAAGGGTTATTAGAAGATTTAAGGAATGAATTATGGTGAAATATTTTCTCCGGTAGCGAGAACTAACACTATCAGACTTATAATTGCACTTGCGTCACACCAGTCAGTGGAAGATTTACCAGATGGATATCAAGTCAGCATTTTTGAACTAATATCTCGAAGAAGTTTATATTGACTGACCACCGGACTATGTTTTGAAGGGACAAGAAATTAAGGTTTATTATCTAAAGAAAGCTCTACATGGATTGAAGCAAGCTTTGAGGGCTTCAAATATTATGATCAGTACTTTCAGCAGAATATGCGCTTAAATAGCCTATATGAGTATGCATGCTTTGCACACCAATAAAGATTCAAATAGCAATATCATGATCATTTGTTTGTATAAAGATGACATGATATTGACGGGAAATAATCCTAGTATGTTTGTTGCATTTAAGAAGATCATGACTCAATAATTTGAAATATCTGATATCTGAGAAATGCCATACTTCTTGGGTATTGAAGTTCAACAAATGGAGGATGATATTTTTCCCCTTAAAAGAAGTATGCATAAGAGATTTTAACAAAATTTCTAATGAAGGAGTGCAAACAAATATCTACCCAGTAGATCCAGTCATGAAGTTGAAGAAAGATTCAAATCGAGAAGTCGTAGACCCGCCCTTGTTCAAGTGTTTAGTGGAAGTTCAAAATATCTCACTTTCACGAGGCCAAACATCATGTATGTTGTAGTTAGCAGATACATGGAAGAACCAAAACAAGACCACTTTACTGTATTAAAGAGGATTTGAGGTATATTAATGGTACATGAGACTGTAGCTTGTATTATATGCATTCTAAACATATGAAGTTAGTCAGATATTATAATAGAGACTATAGTGGTGATGCCAATGATTATAAGAGCACTTCCATATATGCGTTTCATATTGACTTAACCATTTTTTCATGGAGTTCAAAAAAGCAAATGACTATAACACTTTTCACTTGTGAGATAGAATACATTGCAGTAGTAGCTTGTACGTGACACAATATGGTTGACAAATATTTTGAGGGAACTACATCCACAAGAAGGACATGTGACTATATGTGTTGATAATAAGTCTGTTATTATGCTAGTGTAATATCTGGTGTCATGTAGCCGCATAGAATAAAGTTGGGGAGTTGGTCTATTGTAAAACTGAAGAGTAGATTACATATAGGCATGCAACCCGGTGCACAAGGCATCCCCGCGGAGTGAGCGTTCGGGGAAGGGTCCCACCACAAGGGTGACATGTAGGCAAACCTTACCTTGCATTTTTGCAAGAGGCTGCTTCCAGGACTTGAACCATTGACCTCAAGGTTACGACAACACCTCAACCAGTGCTCCAAGGCTCCCCTTCTGAAGAGTAGATGTAACATCCCGATTCGAGCTAGACCCCTTGTGCGCGTTTTTTGAGTCGAGCGAGGTGACTCGAGCTCGGGGTGTATTGAGGGCCCGGCTTGCACCTGAGCCGGAGAAGTGCACTCGACGAACGCGGTGAGTACCATTTCTATTCCTTGTCTCGATGGTTGCTGTATCGGGACCCGAGCCGTCCGGAGAGCATAACTTGAGCGATAAAACTCGAAGGAGGCGTACCGCCTTGAAGGAATTATAGTGCGTACGTTAGCTCAAATGACACGGTCTGCGAATAGCGTATTTATTCAAAAGGCGGTATGCAGCAGACAGTCTCGGTATTCACCCCAGTCAGTTTTGTTAGACTCGTGAAGCCTATACGAGTTCAACAAAACTGTCTGCGCTCGATTCTGATGAGAATCGGCGATTTTATTAACGTGATTTGCAAATAGCTCATTTACCCAAAAATGTGCAATCGAACAAACAACCTCGAAATGGACCCCAGTCAGTTTTGTTGGACTCGTAATGATGATACGAGTCCAACCGAGTCGTCCGTTTGAAACTCCGACGTCGTTCGACGAATTTTAATGCGGCGTAAAATTAGGCCGTAAGCGCTCCGGCGAGCGTAAAATGAGCAAACGAGTTCGGAATTGATCTCGGATCGTCCCGGTGGATGCGTATCAGCGAGACGATCAAAACCAGCCCGTCCGGGACAATTTTCGAGTCCTCTAAGACGAGATATGAGCGTTTAATACATAAATAATAAAATAAGTAATAATAATAATATATAATATATAATATATATATATATATATATATATTTATACACTTACCTGTTAGGTTAAGAAGCAGAAGACCCGATCTCCCCTCCTCCCGTGCCTGCGCCGTCGAGCCTCCCTTCCCTCCTCTCCTCCTCCATTTCCGGCGAGATCCCCGTCGTGCCCTCCTTCTCCGGCGAGCTCCTCTCCGAGCAGCCCTCCAGCCGTGGCCGAGCTCCACCTCCTCTCCCATGGCAGCCCGCTGCTCTCCTCCATGGCCGACCCAAGCTCCGACTGCCTCTCCTATGGCCGGAGCACCCCGTCTGCTCCAGATCTCTCTCTCTCGGCAACACCAAATCGAGTTGCCTCCACGATCTCCAAGCTCTCCCATGGCTTGTTTTCTCCAGCAAATCGGGAGCCATACAACCCTCTTTGCACTTTCCGGCGTTATCTCCGGCAAATCGGGGCTTCCCTCCTCGATTCCTCTTTTTCGGCGAGCTCTCTTCAAGCCGCTGCCTCCATGCTCAGATTTCTAGCAAAAACCGTCGTTGCCCCTTCGCCATTCTGCAACCCGACATCCACCTCCCCAAAATAGAGAGCGATCGCGCTCTCCAAGCCAAAACAGCCCACTCAAAGAGTTTGACTCTACTTCGGCGACGTTCGACGAGATCCGGATCGGCGAGATGTGACTATGGATGTGAACGACGGACAAATGCCGCAAATGCGGCTATTGGGTTGCATGCTTGGACACTCAGGTGACTTCCTCCCCTCTCCCTTGGTGCTAGTTTCATAGATCAATTAGGCGAGACATCGAACTCAATTGAGTCGATTTGCGAGCGTGATGAAGCTCCGTAGGAAAAAGGCCGCGTTAGGGTTTTCGCCGTAGGGCGCCGATCGCCGCGAAAATACCCCCAATCAACTCCCCGCTTCAATACGAATGCAAGGGCGTTGGTGTCGTGATAATCGAAGGCCTCGTGAGGGTGCATGGGAGGAGAGAAGGTGGATGCCCTAAATTTCATTTGGGAAGAAGATAAATAGTTCCCTGTTAAAAAAAAGGAGGTCAATATATATATATATATATATATTGGTTCTGTTAGGTGATGAGGATAAATAGTTCCTTGTTTAAAGGGATTTCAATTATAAATCTATATTTATATATTGGTTCTGTTAGCTGCTGGAGAAATAAGTTCCTGTTGATTTGGATTTGAGAAATAAGCTTCCTGTTGAATGGATTTCAATCGTATATATATATATATATATATATATATATATATATATACATTTAGTTCATGTCCGGGGAAGAGAATAAATGAAGCCCTGTTAAACATAGTTTTAATTATGTGTTAATTGTTTGGGGAAACATGAGGAATAACGCTCTGATTAATTAGGGTTGCTAATTATATAATTGTGGATAGATGTGATGATAGCCCCCTTGATAAAGAAGATTTCAATTTATAATTTGCAGCTAGTTATTAGGGAAAAAATTGTGCGCAGCCGGGTTCAAGCCAATGTTTAGGCTTGAGCCCGCTGGAATTAGACTTCGGGCTCAACATGAAAGTTGTAGCCCTCAGAGAGAGCTTTCCAACGATAGGTTACACGTTTTCTAGGGTGACCTGTAGCTCTCTAGATGTCCAGTCGAGTGGACTGTCCAGAGAATTAAATCAGGATTTTGTGCTCTGTTTTCTGTCCAGATTTGGGCTGTTGACTTCAATGAGGATTTTGGGTATGAAACACTAAGTTCTGGGTTTTGAGGTCAACGTAAGAGTTGTAGCCCTTGCTCTTAGCTTTTCAAAATGGGGTAGCACATAATTCTTGGATAAGTATAGCTCCCAGAATGTCAGTTTTAGTAAACAGTGTCATTATGTTCATGGTTTCAATAATTGGTGGAGATATTCTTTATATAGTTGTGATTAGTCCTGTGAAGTTTCATAATTTTTAGATGAGTATATGTTAACTGGGTATTTATGAATCTTGATGCTTTTATTTTGATATTTTAAAGTTCACCCCTTTGAACGTGATAAATCTTGGGAACATGATTATGAAGATTAAATCGTCTATGTTGCAAGGAATGTCGTTGAGTAATCTCGTGTTGTTAATATATTTACTCACCCTGGTTGGATTGGGGAAATCGCTAGGAGTATGATGGTGAAGATTTTAATACTTCACATATTGTTAGTACCACTAGGTTGGATAGTGGAAAACATTCGGTAAAGTATTTTATCTACTACGATCGCGATAAATGCTATAGTGTGATTTTGTAATTGTGCTTGAATTATGTTGCACGTTGGGAATAATACATGTGAGGAACATAAAAATCACAGTTAAAGGTAAACGATTTGAATGCTAAACGCAATGAATCTTGTGATGATAACTACGATTAAGAAGGGACTAAGTTGATGTCCAAGGGTGCTTGATAGCCCAAGGTAATTACATGGTATTGCATGGGTGAGTTGATGTTCATGATTGCATATGGTGGGATTACTAGTGGCCGGTTTCTCAGTTCTTGGAGCGAACATGAGAGTTGTAGTTATCGGAGAGACCTTTCCAAAATGGGGCGACACGATATTTTTGGAGGAGTGTAGCTCCCCGAAATCCGATTCTCGAGGGCTGTCCTGTTTGGGTACATCATTCTGATTTTGTGATTTATTAATAAAATGTTAGCGGACAGATCATAGACTTAACACTTCGCGGATGATGATCGAATGTGCACCTCGATGATGCGATAACAAATTAAAATTTTGTTTTAAATGCTTAATCCTTTAGGATCGCAAGAAATATAGTTGAACCGATGCTGTGATAATCATTGAAGGTATTTGTCATTAATGATGATTGTTTATGACTACAATAAATATAGTGGGTATTCTCGTACGGATTTAAGGTGATTTATCATCCGTAATTGAATAAGAAGACGTCGGTAATGATTGTAGTATATCGAAGGGATCACGTGCAAGATCCTCGGAATCATGTGTGAGATTGGATGAATATTTGTAGTACCTCCCCTTATGTGGTTCATATAACTCATTTGGTCTGCGAATAGTAAAACGGTAGAATGGAGATAACTTGTAGACCATTAGGTGGGAATGGGAGGTAGTTGGTGTACCTGATTTGGGTGAAGAGTTTGAGGTCACCAAAAAGGAGTTTGGGTGATGGGAGTGCTTGGTGAGCTATGGGTAAGACTGTGCTCGGGATTGACGGAAGATCGTCTTTCCCCTTAGAGGGACATAAAGCACTGAGGTTTAATTCAAGCGAAATGATAAGAGGATAATCTTATGGGTAGATACCAATAATACTAAGTGTCTTGAGAAAGGGAACTTTGGGGTGTCATCCCATTGTGGTTCCTGGTACCGTAGCGAGCCCCTTACAGGGTAACCCTCGGGAAGTCCAAGATTAACCCTAAATTGCAATAACATTTAAAGTAGGCAAGAGTAGCAGTAGTATGGTAAGATTGGATTTATGTATCTCCTCCCAATGTGGGAGTGACAGGTGTGTGGTATACTGGGTTGGACGAGCTGGAGGCTCGAGGGGAGGATAGCCCCGTTAGTACTTGGTTAATTGTGGCAGGTCTTCGGTACTAGGCAGGTCATCACACCGACCGCGGTACGTGGACTTAGCAAGTGTGTTGGGGTCTGAGGGGCCAGCTTGTCTGCGTGTCGGGACGACAATTCTCGAAGACACCTTCCACTTAGCTCAAAGCCTGGTGGACTCCAGCAAAGAGTACGCAGAGCTCCGCGGTTGTTTAGCGTCGAGGCGTACGTGCGGTCTAGGCCTGGTAGTGTGCATACCCGCCTAGGAGTGGACAGCCCGGTCCGCTACCACCGTGTGTCACAGCGGTTGTTATCCGAGAGGTTGGCTTCATTTCAAACAGAGGGAACTACAAAGTTCTATGCGCATAGAGTCGTGTGTGTGAGTTTTATTGCATAAAACATTCATGGCATAGCATAGCATACGCACTTGCAGATCCTCATCATATAAATTAGTATGGGCTCTTTTATATGATGAGTTATAATTCCTGGAAATCCTAACTTATAAGTTTGTATGGGCATTCATATAAGTTAGGGTACGAGATTGATTACTTGTCGCTACTGTTCTTACTGCCTCGCTTTACCTGCTTTACCTGCTTTACTTACTGTTTATTTACTGCTGTACACCTTTATTATACTCCTGCTTATACATGATTAGATTAGCCCTTTTTACACTTGTGTAGCTTAGAATTTGTGTATATACTAGCTTACTTTCCCCGTCATCTGCTTTGTATATATTACTGTTATATTGCAGCTTTTCTTCCTTTCCTTCCGCCCGGTGCCTTGGAGTCGCCGGGGGAGCGGATGTGAAGCCACTTAGTCTTTATGACTAACGGTTGCTACCTCCATCTTTTTAGGAGCACATTCAGACGTGTAGCAGCGTTCAGCACCGGAGGCCATCCGGGTCAGGTGTGCAGGGCTGGGGTTTATGGTACCTTAGCTGCCGTTAGTGACAGAGGCGGGTGAGTGTTTTGAGATATAGCCCTTGGGGCATTTAGCTGATTACTCTGATGATTTGCAGGATCTTGTGTAGCTTTCTGTCTTTCTTTTACTCTGATTTGGACATTTTTACTTATTGTGAATCTTTGGTTTTTAATACTTTCTTTCATTGATGGGTTGGCGCTGTGTAGTTGGTTTAGCCGGCAGGATAGGCGTCTTGTGGGGGAGGCTAGCTCGTGTGCTAGCGCTTCCGCAAGGCGGCTGTCCTGGGCATAAGATTCCCCTCGGCCGTGTGGTGTGTTCCGGGAGGGGGATCTTACAAATGGTATCAGCTTGCAACGATCCTGAGATAAAGAAGTCCATTAGACCACTAGGCCACCCCTGCTAGCTAGATCAGTTTGAGGACAAACTGATGCAGCGGAAGCGGTGGTGTACCCATGTGTAATTCACAATAAGTATGTCCGCTTTTTCCTATAGAAAGTGCCAACCTAAGCCAAACTCGTACCCTTTCATACAAATGTTGGCTCACTCCGAGACAGTAATTGGTTTTCCCATTCCAACAATTAGAGTTGGTTTGGCATAGGATTGATGCCAACCTAACTAGGATACCGTTTTGGTCGACTTAGCAGGATATGTCGGGACATACCCTAACCTTATACCGATCTCGGGGATGATGTGACCAAGCAATAAGTGACCTTGATTGACTAAGGGAAGAGTTTAACGTGAGTGTAGATGCTAGAGACTCACACCCTGAGATTTCTACCCTAGATATGGAGTAATATTATCTCCTTACCCAAAAAATTTAGGGCAATCTCAATGAGATTGGTGCCTGTAGTCCATTATCAGCTTAGTGAGAGACCACCAAGCATGCCTTTTATACTGTATGTCGATACCTCTCACTTCTATTTATGTAGAAGGTTTCATATGGAGGAGATATGATAAGAATTCGGATCGAGAGAAGACTCGTTTTGGGACGAATGTGTTATATTGGTGGTAGAAGAAACTCAGTCGAAGTGATACGGGGGCTTATCTCTTTGTTTATTGGGCTAGTTATGTATCGTCTTGGATCCTTTGAGGAGTTAGAATCTTTGTAATTTTTGACATTGGAAGTTTTGACCCCCTGAGAGTTAATTCACCTTAAGCAAGGCGGACTGCTAAGGCCATTTTTGGGTTGATAACAATTTTGTTAGCGTTATAAGAGAGGAAAGCATTTTAAGGATGATAATTATCTCTATACGGTTCTAAGCTTATGTGGATAAGTAACGAGGAGGGTAGTAATTTAACACTTTGGGGGATATGCAGCTATGTTGTGATAACATTATAACTGGGCAGTTAATGAAGTTTTGTGCATGCATTGCGGGTATGATGATAAACTACCCCTGAGTTTGGAAATTCGTGGTGAACATTCCCTTAGTGTTGTAATTACTTGGCATTGGGAAATTAATAAGTGTTCGACGATGGAGTCGACAAGATTAATATGATTTGTTTGATGGTCTAAAATCATAAAAGTTTTTATAAAATAAACATGCATTCCATGGATGATCGTTGGCAGGGATGGTAGGGCGGTTGTAGTGGATTTGATTGTGTTTACCATATGTGAAGTATGCCCTACTTTTGGTAGTCTGCATAACTTGTGTCGAAGGGAAGATCATCCCGAGCCTTGCACCTTAGTTCATGTTAAGTTCAAACATATATAAATGTACCGGGTGATTGGATGTTATTTGTGCATGCTCTCATTACAATGAGATGCAGCTTGGTCGTCACCGTAAAAATTTGATTTTCTACATCCCGGTTGGTATTTGAGTGCGTCGTTGCTGGGATCTATAGGGTAAGAACTCTAAGTCGAGGAAAGTTTACCCCTAAGGTTGTGCCCATACGTGAGAAGAATGTACCATATGGGCGGTGGAAGAAATTTAGCCCAAAAACGTACGGGGGCTTGTCCCTTCGTTTATTGGCCTTTTTTCGTGCCGACTTCATTTTCCCTTAGATCATGCTTATTTAAGTGGTACGTGAACGATGAGGATTGGATTCGTGATAACCTCTCAATACGGGTGAGAGCTCAAGGGTGTTGAGACACGCCGTGAATTGAACACATGAATGGAATATTGACGATAATTGCATTTACTTATTTAGTAAGATATGAATATGTCTCTATACGTACAGGTAGGTGTACGCGTGATTGTATTGCCTCGACAAGGCAGTCCTCTAAAGGCTCTGTACCGAAACCTAACCATTGGATAAGGTTTATGTTCACGATTTAGGAGCCCTTAAATGAAATGATGTAAATCCCGAGATAAAAGTAGCACCTGACTAAGAGGTAGTGTGTTGTATAAAGAATTGCCTGCATGATTTAGTATTTGGAATTTGGCACTCATTGATGAATGTGTTCATCTTAGGCGAGGGGGATTGATTGAACACCAGGTTTCGGTTTGGGGTAAGTTCACTCCCAGAGTGTTGGAGGTGAGTACCTTAAGGATGAGCAGGTCTTCACTGTAACCGAAGGCTATGCGAAGAAGTAAACTGTAATGTAGCGTTGCAGTGTCTCTCAAGGATCAAAGGTCGATCTGACAACCGCATGACAAATTTTGGGGGACGCCTTAAAGTTTGTCAAGTGGGAACTGCATCGATTTTGATCGGAGAGGTGTGTTTGCAAGCGTCCGTTTTAAGATAAAGAATACAGAATTGTAGCACCCGTAGTGCTAAGGCATTGTTGCGTGATTTGTTAAGTTGACAAATTCATACAATTGCGTCTTAAATGCGTGTAGTAATTTTCGGACCATGTGAAATCACGAGACGTACACTAAACCCTTGTAGAAGCCTTGTTGGCTTATCGACCTCGCCCGACGTGTTGCCTGTGAGAAAAATGTGATTACCCTCAACTTGACCTCTGATTCTCAGGAATTCAGAGGAGTTGTGTCGATGCACTGGACGACATATATGATTTATGGATATAGTAAGCAAAGTAAGAGTACCGAGGAAGTGCGCTGAAGACTCATGGTAGGCAGGAAAGTCGATTGTTAGTAGTTGCTTTGTGTTTTCTTGGTTTCATGAATAGCAACTGTTTGATGATGATGGAAGTTTTGGTGAATTCCCTTGGTCGTGCTAGAAATTCCTTCTAGATTATATGATTTGCATTGCTTACATGTTTCTTCCAGGTTTTCCTGGTTTTATCTTTATGCTAGAGTTTTTTTTTTTTTTTTGGGAAATATGTTGGTAGCTGCTTGGTCTATGCTAGAGATTATGTGTTGGGAGTTTTACGGAATTTTCCTAGTTTTATGCTAAAGTAAATCTCCTGGTTCGTGAAATGTCTGGAATTAAATGTTATGAGATTTGGGCTGCTGTATGCAATTAAAATCCTAAGAGCTGCTATATATATAAATTATATATAATGTATTTCGGTCTGGGGCCGATTTACATCTTCAGTTTCGTTATATTTTTAATTTGGGACTGCGATATATCGTTCCAGTTTGAATTATTTTTGTTTAGGACGGCTATGTGTAGTTTCTATTAGCTATGGCTGAGATAGTGTGAGCCACGATTAATTCGTATGACTGGACAAGACAAGAGCGCTCGCCCAATCTAGACCCTATGTATAAAACATAACGCTTGGGAATGTATAAATGACCTTGATTTTGTTAAGGGTGAATCATCCGTAACTGCATACGGTGAGTATGTTTCGATCCCATTCGGAAGACCCCCCCTAACCTCAACTTAAATTTCGGGGACGAAATTGTTTCTTCGTTTATTGGATTTGTAACATCCCGATTCGAGCTAGACCCCTTGTGCGCGTTTTTTGAGTCGAGCGAGGTGACTCGAGCTCGGGGTGTATTGAGGGCCCGGCTTGCACCTGAGCCGGAGAAGTGCACTCGACGAACGCGGTGAGTACCATTTCTATTCCTTGTCTCGATGGTTGCTGTATCGGGACCCGAGCCGTCCGGAGAGCATAACTTGAGCGATAAAACTCGAAGGAGGCGTACCGCCTTGAAGGAATTATAGTGCGTACGTTAGCTCAAATGACACGGTCTGCGAATAGCGTATTTATTCAAAAGGCGGTATGCAGCAGACAGTCTCGGTATTCACCCCAGTCAGTTTTGTTAGACTCGTGAAGCCTATACGAGTTCAACAAAACTGTCTGCGCTCGATTCTGATGAGAATCGGCGATTTTATTAACGTGATTTGCAAATAGCTCATTTACCCAAAAATGTGCAATCGAACAAACAACCTCGAAATGGACCCCAGTCAGTTTTGTTGGACTCGTAATGATGATACGAGTCCAACCGAGTCGTCCGTTTGAAACTCCGACGTCGTTCGACGAATTTTAATGCGGCGTAAAATTAGGCCGTAAGCGCTCTGGCGAGCGTAAAATGAGCAAACGAGTTCGGAATTGATCTCGGATCGTCCCGGTGGATGCGTATCAGCGAGATGATCAAAACGAGCCCGTCCGGGACAATTTTCGAGTCCTCTAAGATGAGATATGAGCGTTTAATACATAAATAATAAAATAAGTAATAATAATAATAATATATAATATATAATATATATATATATATTTATACACTTACCTGTTAGGTTAAGAAGCAGAAGACCCGATCTCCCCTCCTCCCGTGCCTGCGCCGTCGAGCCTCCCTTCCCTCCTCTCCTCCTCCATTTCCGGCGAGATCCCCGTCGTGCCCTCCTTCTCCGGCGAGCTCCTCTCCGAGCAGCCCTCCAGCCGTGGCCGAGCTCCACCTCCTCTCCCATGGCAGCCCGCTGCTCTCCTCCATGGCCGACCCAAGATCCGACCGCCTCTCCTATGGCCGGAGCACCCCGTCTGCTCCAGATCTCTCTCTCTCGGCAACACCAAATCGAGTTGCCTCCACGATCTCCAAGCTCTCCCATGGCTTGTTTTCTCCAGCAAATCGGGAGCCATACAACCCTCTTTGCACTTTCCGGCGTTATCTCCGGCAAATCGGGGCTTCCCTCCTCGATTCCTCTTTTTCGGCGAGCTCTCTTCAAGCCGCTGCCTCCATGCTCAGATTTCTAGCAAAAACCGTCGTTGCCCCTTCGCCATTCTGCAACCCGACATCCACCTCCCCAAAATAGAGAGCGATCGCGCTCTCCAAGCCAAAACAGCCCACTCAAAGAGTTTGACTCTACTTCGGCGACGTTCGACGAGATCCGGATCGGCGAGATGTGACTATGGATGTGAACGACGGACAAATGCCGCAAATGCGGCTATTGGGTTGCATGCTTGGACACTCAGGTGACTTCCTCCCCTCTCCCTTGGTGCTAGTTTCATAGATCAATTAGGCGAGACATCGAACTCAATTGAGTCGATTTGCGAGCGTGATGAAGCTCCGTAGGAAAAAGGCCGCGTTAGGGTTTTCGCCGTAGGGCGCCGATCGCCGCGAAAATACCCCCAATCAACTCCCCGCTTCAATACGAATGCAAGGGCGTTGATGTCGTGATAATCGAAGGCCTCGTGAGGGTGCATGGGAGGAGAGAAGGTGGATGCCCTAAATTTCATTTGGGAAGAAGATAAATAGTTCCCTGTTAAAAAAAAAGGAGGTCAATATATATATATATATATATATATATTGGTTCTGTTAGGTGATGAGGATAAATAGTTCCTTGTTAAAAGGGATTTCAATTATAAATCTATATTTATATATTGGTTCTGTTAGCTGCTGGAGAAATAAGTTCCCTGTTGATTTGGATTTGAGAAATAAGCTTCATGTTGAATGGATTTCAATCGTATATATATATATATATACATTTAGTTCATGTCCGGGGAAGAGAATAAATGAAGCCCTGTTAAACATAGTTTTAATTATGTGTTAATTGTTTGGGGAAACATGAGGAATAACGCTCTGATTAATTAGGGTTGCTAATTATATAATTGTGGATAGATGTGATGATAGCCCCCTTGATAAAGAAGATTTCAATTTATAATTTGCAGCTAGTTATTAGGGAAAAAATTGTGCGCAGCCGGGTTCAAGCCAATTTTTAGGCTTGAGCCCGCTGGAATTAGACTCCGGGCTCAACATGAAAGTTGTAGCCCTCAAAGAGAGCTTTCCAACGATAGGTTACACGTTTTCTAGGGTGACCTGTAGCTCTCTAGATGTCCAGTCGAGTGGACTGTCCAGAGAATTAAATCAGGATTTTGTGCTCTGTTTTCTGTCCAGATTTGGGCTGTTGACTTCAATGAGGATTTTGGGTATGAAACACTAAGTTCTGGGTTTTGAGGTCAACGTAAGAGTTGTAGCCCTTGCTCTTAGCTTTTCAAAATGGGGTAGCACATAATTCTTGGATAAGTATAGCTCCCAGAATGTCAGTTTTAGTAAACAGTGTCATTATGTTCATGGTTTCAATAATTGGTGGAGATATTCTTTATATAGTTGTGATTAGTCCTGTGAAGTTTCATAATTTTTAGATGAGTATATGTTAACTGGGTATTTATGAATCTTGATGCTTTTATTTTGATATTTTAAAGTTCACCCCTTTGAACGTGATAAATCTTGGGAACATGATTATGAAGATTAAATCGTCTATGTTGCAAGGAATGTCGTTGAGTAATCTCGTGTTGTTAATATATTTACTCACCCTGGTTGGATTGGGGAAATCGCTAGGAGTATGATGGTGAAGATTTTAATACTTCACATATTGTTAGTACCACTAGGTTGGATAGTGGAAAACATTCGGTAAAGTATTTTATCTACTACGATCGCGATAAATGCTATAGTGTGATTTTGTAATTGTGCTTGAATTATGTTGCACGTTGGGAATAATACATGTGAGGAACATAAAAATCACAGTTAAAGGTAAACGATTTGAATGCTAAACGCAATGAATCTTGTGATGATAACTACGATTAAGAAGGGACTAAGTTGATGTCCAAGGGTGCTTGATAGCCCAAGGTAATTACATGGTATTGCATGGGTGAGTTGATGTTCATGATTGCATATGGTGGGATTACTAGTGGCCGGTTTCTCAGTTCTTGGAACGAACATGAGAGTTGTAGTTATCGGAGAGACCTTTCCAAAATGGGGCGACACGATATTTTCGGAGGAGTGTAGCTCCCCGAAATCCGATTCTCGAGGGCTGTCCTGTTTGGGTACATCATTCTGATTTTGTGATTTATTAATAAAATGTTAGCGGACAGATCATAGACTTAACACTTCGCGGATGATGATCGAATGTGCACCTCGATGATGCGATAACAAATTAAAATTTTGTTTTAAATGCTTAATCCTTTAGGATCGCAAGAAATATAGTTGAACCGATGCTGTGATAATCATTGAAGGTATTTGTCATTAATGATGATTGTTTATGACTACAATAAATATAGTGGGTATTCTCGTACGGATTTAAGGTGATTTATCATCCGTAATTGAATAAGAAGACGTCGGTAATGATTGTAGTATATCGAAGGGATCACGTGCAAGATCCTCGGAATCATGTGTGAGATTGGATGAATATTTGTAGTACCTCCCCTTATGTGGTTCATATAACTCATTTGGTCTGCGAATAGTAAAACGGTAGAATGGAGATAACTTGTAGACCATTAGGTGGGAATGGGAGGTAGTTGGTGTACCTGATTTGGGTGAAGAGGTTGAGGTCACCAAAAAGGAGTTTGGGTGATGGGAGTGCTTGGTGAGCTATGGGTAAGACTGTGCTCGGGATTGACGGAAGATCGTCTTTCCCCTTAGAGGGACATAAAGCACTGAGGTTTAATTCAAGCGAAATGATAAGAGGATAATCTTATGGGTAGATACCAATAATACTAAGTGTCTTGAGAAAGGGAACTTTGGGGTGTCATCCCATTGTGGTTCCTGGTACCGTAGCGAGCCCCTTACAGGGTAACCCTCGGGAAGTCCAAGATTAACCCTAAATTGCAATAACATTTAAAGTAGGCAAGAGTAGCCATAGTAGGGTAAGATTGGATTTATGTATCTCCTCCCAATGTGGGAGTGACAGGTGTGTGGTATACTGGGTTGGACGAGCTGGAGGCTCGAGGGGAGGATAGCCCCGTTAGTACTTGGTTAATTGTGGCAGGTCTTCGGTACTAGGCAGGTCGTCACACCGACCGCGGTACGTGGACTTAGCGGGTGTGTTGGGGTCTGAGGGGCCAGCTTGTCTGCGTGTCGGGACGACAATTCCTCGAAGACACCTTCCACTTAGCTCAAAGCCTGGTGGACTCCAGCAAAGAGTACGCAGAGCTCCGCGGTTGTTTAGCGTCGAGGCGTACGTGCGGTCTAGGCCTGGTAGTGTGCATACCCGCCTAGGAGTGGACAGCCCGGTCCGCTACCACCGTGTGTCACAGCGGTTGGTACCCGAGAGGTTGGCTTCATTTCAAACAGAGGGAACTACAAAGTTCTATGCGCATAGAGTCGTGTGTGTGAGTTTCATTGCATAAAACATTCATGGCATAGCATAGCATACGCACTTGCAGATCCTCATCATATAAATTAGTATGGGCTCTTTTATATGATGAGTTATAATTCCTGGAAATCCTAACTTATAAGTTTGTATGAGCATTCATATAAGTTAGGGTACGAGATTGATTACTTGTCGCTACTGTTCTTACTGCCTCGCTTTACCTGCTTTACTTACTGTTTATTTACTGCTGTACACCTTTATTATACTCCTGCTTATACATGATTAGATTAGCCCTTTTTACACTTGTGTAGCTTAGAATTTGTGTATATACTAGCTTACTTTCCCCGTCACCTGCTTTGTATATATTACTGTTATATTGCAGCTTTTCTTCCTTTCCTTCCGCCCGGTGCCTTGGAGTCGCCGGGGGAGCGGATGTGAAGCCACTTAGTCTTTATGACTAACGGTTGCTACCTCCCTCTTTTTAGGAGCACATTCAGACGTGTAGCAGCGTTCAGCACCGGAGGCCATCCGGGTCAGGTGTGCAGGGCTGGGGTTTATGGTACCTTAGCTGCCGTTAGTGACAGAGGCGGGTGAGTGTTTTGAGATGTAGCCCTTGGGGCATTTAGCTGATTACTCTGATGATTTGCAGGATCTTGTGTAGCTTTCTGTCTTTCTTTTACTCTGATTTGAACATTTTTACTTATTGTGAATCTTTGGTTTTTAATACTTTCTTTCATTGATGGGTTTGCGCTGTGTAGTTGGTTTAGCCGGCAGGATATGCGTCTTGTGGGGGAGGCTAGCTCGTGTGCTAGCGCTTCCGCAAGGCGGCTGTCCTGGGCATAAGATTCCCCTCGGCCGTGTGGTGTGTTCCGGGAGGGGGATCTTACAGTAGATTACATATATTTTTGTACAAAATCACTAAAGATTGGCGTGTTTCACATATTCAAGATTGAACTCGACATGTGTAATCGAGTTGGGGGGAGTGATAGAATGCAAACCCTCCTCATCCGAATAAGTATTAATTGTACAGTGTTAGAAAGCATGGTTATGTGCTAAAGCTTACGTTAGATGGGATTAAACAATTCCATCGTGGAACAAAGTGGGACACATGTCAAGCTTGTATAAATTATGGAAGCCTATAAATAAGCATGGATGCATAATATTTTGAGCAAGCCGAAAAACTGCAAGACTCATGAAGCTTGCGAAAAGAAAGGAGGCCCGAGAAGCCATCAAGGACAAAAAGGCACGCCGCAAATTATGGAGTTTGGCGGGAAAGGTAAGGCACATGCAACCGCTGTTGGAAGCTTCACAGTGGGCACCAAACAACAATAGATACAACACAAACTTTTATAACTATATACCAACTTGTTATAACTTTGGACAGTGATGAATTAAAACACTACAAGTGGTTACAACTCACACCACAACACAATTCCAAGCTTCTTGTTTTAACCGCCCGGACGTGGAGAAATTGCTCAACGCACCACCTGGAATGCACTTTGCTCCTTAGCTTGGTTACCGCCTCGTCATGAGCTACATGCTTCTCCAAGTAACCGCCCAAGCTCCTAGGTAGTCTACCTTGCATTCAGAGCTGTTTGTCACGGGCTGCAAGTTCATGGTGCAACACACATGTGGACAACATGATGAGCCACATTATGGTGTGGCAAGGCTTCAAAGGCATCAAAGGCTTGGGTGTGGAAGCCCTGGAACAAGCTTAGCTCCATACTTAAGGCATGCATGCACATGGGGAGCATGATGGGAATAATGCATTGCGTAACATGAGTACCACATATGCATCACATGATCTTAGATTACCGACAGTAGTATAGGAACTCATAATTTTGTTGGGGATGTGGAGTCCAATCACATTATTGATAATTGATCAGAGTTAATTTTGTACATTTAATGTTTACAACAGGTTGCCCTTGACTTTGGGTACAAAATGGTTTTCTTTGAATCTCGCTTTGTAATCGTAATATCAAAAGAAAACCTAGGGAAACCGCAAATTGTTGAATCATATAAATCTCTGTGTGCATGCTTGCTCTTCTTGACTTGATGTTTTTTCTTCGTTTTCGATCTACGTTCCTAAGATATTTTTAAAGGACATTTATTATTTTTCTAATTTTATCTATTAATTTATCTATTTTTAATCATGATTTTCGACCATAAAAGACGTTTGTCAATGACAAACAAAACAACGTATCTACATTTATTTATTAACCACAAGCCAATATTAAAAATAATATTTGTCAACAAAACTTTGCATAAAGCTAGCATGTAAAACCCTCACATAGCTCTATTTGGATTAACCTTCATTTGCCCATTTTAGAATAATAAATTCACATTTATAGTATACTCTTAGGGTCTGTTGGGTGGGTGGCAATGGTTTGATATGAAGCGCTTGGTGATGAAGATAAAACAATATTTTTGAATAGTGCTATCTACAATTGGAATCCGACATAAAACTATGTATTGGGGATTCATGACTCCTCTAAGTGGAGGCAATTTGAATGGGCAAATATAATGTTTGCATTTCTTTTAAAACACAAAGGAAAAAAACATCTAAACAAACAAAGTCTTAGTCTTTGTTGATAGCCATGCATATATGAGATCTACATAATAGATTAAAATATTCAAATCTAAACAATGGTGTTCATAATACATCAAAAATCAAACTTAAACAATCAAATTATACTCGAGGCAGAGTTTAGCCTTGCTGAGATTCTTATATAATTTTGAGAGAGAGAGAGAGCGATCTTGTAAGTATGTCGGGGTATCAAATTTTTGCAAGGATAGTTCTTGATGACGACTAAAATTGGAACTGATAAGAAGAAGAAAACGTCATTTTAATTAATATATGAGTGGTAATGCCCCGAGAGTAGGCGAGCGCATACAGAGTTCTCTTGATTGGGGTACTGTCCCAACTGCATGAGACCCATGTGCATTGTCACTCGTAATTGACGCACTATTAATAAAAAACAACTTACATAAAAAATCTGATGTTGTTCAAAAACAATGTTACTCTATAGACCAATTCGATGTACGTCGAATTGGCAGCAGACAGCCAATTCGACGCACGTCGAATTGGCTGTGCATAGATACAAACAAATTCGACGTGCGTCGAATTGGCAGCAGACGACGAATTGGTTATATATACACCAAATCGAAGTACGTCTATGTCGAATTGTTCAACAAGAAGGCGAAGCTCGCAGAGGGTGGACGGGCAGTTTCGACGCACGTCAAGTTGGTGATCCCTTAGAAGAAGGCGAAGCTGACAGACAGCTAAGAGCTGTTTCAAAATTCTAAAATACGCCACTACAGATGCGGGAACTGTTCCTCGCTCACATTTCTTTGATATAACAATATACATAACCAGGAAAAGAGGGAGATAAAGTGCACTGATCCGACGGTCCACGTGAATCAGTGCACACATCTTAAAACACACGCATCTTAAAGTGCATTGCATTGATCCATACAGACCGTCGGATCACTGCACTTCTCTGTAAAATACAAAAATGTATTTTACCACCGTTTCTCGCATAATCATCTTCTTCAAAAAAAAAAATTATTTGATTGTCACTATCTTGTGCCGCAAAAACGGACACGTTTGTACAAAATACACCACCTAATAACATTGCTTGGTTTTCGCGAACCGTTCCCGGTTCAGTCTCATCAAGATGGCAATTCTGTGGACCAAACCGCTTATTTTCGCCTCACCTCCACATGGCCGCCATCGCCGGAAGACTTCTTCCATCGACCAAACTTCCGTCTTTTCTGCATCCCCCGCAGCACAGTCGATCATCAGCGTTTCTGTTCTTCTCCACATCTTCTCCGAAGAAGAAGATTTCCGCAAGAGGCGGTTCGACGGAGAGTTTGGGCTTCTCCTCTTTTCGCTGCATGGGCTCTTCCTCCTCCTCGCAGAAATCGGAGCAATCTCTAGGTCAGCGCTTTCCTAAACGCTAGGTTAACTAAAAATTCCTTCTGCATGTTCTGGGAATGCACTCGGAATCATTATAATTGTTTAGATCCTGGTTTCAAAAACTGTTAATCCTTCAATTTCAAAAATTGTTAACATTTTTTTTTGTGTGTGTAAATTGTCTTTGGGTGTAGGAGCTGGCGAGGTATAAGATAGAACCACGCGGACTGTGTAGCAGCTACTTAAAATCAGTAATTAGCTATAAATAGTACATGGAATAGAGATTGAAGGAATACTGAAATATCTTAATTACATTTTGGTGAACTCGTTCCTTGAACTCCATCCTATCTCATGGGTGTTGGATGATAGGATGCAGAGGAAATCTATCAATTCATTGTGCTATCTCATGGGTGTTGATGCAGCGGAAATCTACATACATTTGAGAAATGTTTGTCGTTACCTCTGCAGTAGCAAAATGGCGCCAATGCCTTCTTGGCCATCCTTTTACTATTTTAACTGATCATAATAGTCTCCATAGTTTGCTAACACAAGAATATCATACACCGGAACAACAAACATTTCTTTCGAAATTGTTAGGCTACGATGTTATAATTAAGTATACTCATGGCAACAAAATTTAATTGCCAATAGTTTATCTCGATCCTTGATCTCTTCTCTAGACCAAGAATCAACAACCTTCCAGGTTCTATCTGTGGCCCGCTCTCCATTATTACAAGGCTAGCCGTAGGAGTATGAGAGGGATCCTTTAAGTTCCCCAACTCTCCATTATTACAAGGCTAGCCAAGGCGCGCGCCTAACGATGCCAAAGCGCAACCACATTTATTTTAAATAATCAGCACCAAACATCAGTTCATCTTCTTGATCAGATTCTTCATCTATTCTACTTATTAATTGTTCATTACTACCATTTATATCTCTTAAAAATAGAGTCAATGTGGCCACTTACATCATATTTAAGTCTCAACGCTCGATTATGCTTCACAAACACTAAACCATGCAAAAATTATTGAGTTCTTACTTTATTTTGAAAAAAAAAATACAACAGAAATCGCACATAGACGCGCCTTTTATGCTCCAAAGGAACAAAAAAGCGCACAAATATGCAAACCTCTGAGCCTGGTGAGACTTGAGCCTTAGGCGCGCCTTTAACAATATAAGACAACCGATTTTATCAAATGTTGTGACTCACCCTTTGGCGTCCTACAACCCCTCCTTGCCCTTAATAATATTTGGGAGGATTTGACAATGGATTTTATTATCCATCTTCCAACTTCTTGCAGTTTGTCAATTACTTACGTAGCAGTTGATAGTTTTTCAAAAGCTGCTCATTTCGCTCCTCTCAAACCATCTATTATAGCCCATGTCGTAGCTAAAGCATTTTGGCATACTATTGGTAAATTACATGGTATTCCTCTTTCAATTATACATCAGACAAATATTCCATATTCCTCAATAATTTTTGGACCGACATTTCTAAATCATGGCACACGTTGCGTTATAGTTCAGCGTACCATCCCCAAACAGATGGTCTTTCTAAGCGAGTCAATTTGATGGGGATCACCCACCAGAGATGGCGCATTGCAAGGCGGGACCACGATCGTGTACTCGCGCAGGAGGACTTGACTGTATCGATGATCCAACTCCACAGATGCGCCCAGATTTTTGTTTACATGCATTTTCATATATTACATTGTAATTTTCAATTTTTATTTGTTGTAATTGGGTCTGTTACAGTAACGGTCAATCGTAGTCGTTGATGTAAGGGATGACCTAGGTAATTTCTTCTAAATAGAAGTAGGGGTAGCCACTTTAGGTCATTGCATATTTTAAAAAAGAAAGCTTCCGGAATCCGGCGATCTCCTCTCGGTGACGACTCCGTGAGGCCTTAGGTGATGACCCATAGGTATTCCTTGTACCCTCTTGTATCTCCACCCTAAACCGCAACTCCTCCCGACCCTAAATCCCCAAAGGATTTTCCGGAATTTCAGTCGGCAGTCCTCCAAATAGTCCCCCACCCACCCACCCACCCACCCCCGTATCCTACAGGAATAGTTGTTCCTGTTCCACCGTAAGCCTCAAATTCCCCTTTCTTATAGCCCTCCTAACTCCCATAACCTGATTTTACTGAAAGCCTCAAATCCCCCTCCTAACAGCCCGCCTACCTCCTGTAACACTCCTCTATAACAACCCACCAAGAGTCTCTTGTTTCCTCCTCAACATCCCACCTTCTTCTGTAGCCCTCCCAGTCGGCCTATTTCGATAACCCCACAGCCCGCCATATGATTTCAAGGATTCCCAGTCATGCCCACAACAATCGATACCTCTCCATGTCTTCCCTCCCCTATTGACGTGAATCCCCAGTACCCAAAGCCCAGTTCCCGCGCTCACAAAGTCTTGATTCTAAACATCATACAACATCACCTTCTTCTCGGATAGCCACCAAGCACACGTGAATCACCAAACTCCACACTACGACTTCCCCTTACTTCGTTAGTATTATCATTGTTGTGTGGATCTTGTTCTCTACATTTATTTATGTGATTGTCTACTCTTTCTCTACGGATCTCTTGCATTTGTAAAATTTTATTTTGGATTAATTCTTGGCTTGCTGTAATCATTCACCGCGCGCTCATGTTTTGGAACTCCATGCGGAGGAAAGCCCAAAGCCCGCTTGCTTAAAGAAATTGTAATGTTACGCTTTTAAAATATTTGCTTGTGATTTATTCTTCTATTACTATATGTGAAAACCGTTGTTGGTCATTGCATGTATGTCGCATTTATAGTTAGGGAAAAGAGATTTGTCTTCCCCCGCACTTCACGATAAGTTTGCATTTATAGTTGTGCACTCACAAGCCTACCCTACATGGCTACATCAATTGGTATCAGAGCCCAAGGTTTGGGCGACTTTTATGCCCCGTAGTGGTAGGTTTTTTAGATCCTTTATGTCTGATCCCCGTGTCACTGACGACCGGACGGCTAGCTCGAATTCGGGCACGCCCCTCGCTGAATTCAAACAATCAGTCTTAGATCGTTTTGATGCCCTAGACACCCAGTTCGAGGTCTACGTCATGACGTCGCCGAGATGAACACACTTATTGAAAATCTAGAGAACTCGAGGGAGATGCCGACGTAGTAGGGTGACCCTTCTGAGAGGGACCCCGATGTGCATCCTCCTCCCGACCTTCGGCGTAGGGGTGTTCCTCCCCCTCTTGATCGACATCATCGAGAGGCTCCTCATCGGGGCCCACACAACCTTTAAGGCGGAACCCCGACCACACCCATGAGCGACGACAGGGCTCCACCTAAATTAAGCATCTTCCGCCACCGGGTCAGAGGGATCGTGCCCCCCCCACCCCCACCTGGTCGTCGCGAACATGATCGTGAGGACTATTATGATATAGGTCGTAGAGAGCGCAGTCCCCCACCCGCTCGACACGACTTTGATCACAATGATTTTTATGAGGACTATTGAGAGCTCCGTCGAGGAGGCTCTCCCCAGGAGGACGACATTACCCGACACATCCGCATCGACGCTCCTTCCTTCGTTGTTCATCTGGACCCGAAGACCTTCAGTGACTGGCTCCTAGACATAAACCACTATTTCGAGTGGTACGAGATGAGTGACGGGCGTCGAGTCCGCTTCGAAAAAATGAAGCTTCACGGTCAGGAGAAGATGTTTTGGATGAGTCTTAAGAGGAGTCTAGACCGCGATGGTTGTTACCCCATCACCAGATGGGCGGACATGAGTAGAGGTTGAACGATAAATACCCACCTGCATCTTACTGAGACCAACTCCTGGACCACCCATATGCTCTGCAGTAGGGGACCCTCTCCGTTTCTGACTACATGTCCCTCTTCGTTGAGCTGGCCGTTTGAAGTGACATTTTAGAGGAGCCCATAGCGACAACATCCCACTTTCGAGCTGGGTTGAGGACTGATATCCGTAGAGAGCTCATTCCCCACCATCTTGAGATGGTTGAGCAAATTTTTCAGTTAGCTTTGGAGTATGAGTTGTACCTCCGCTCTACTGGGCCGAGACTGACACCCGCGCGCATGGACGGTACTACATTTATGAGACCACCCCCAAACACACCTACTTCCTCTAATGTGTCTGCTGATGCAAAAGGCAAGACTATTATCACAAGTGCTCCCAAGCCCCGGGGCATCCAGTGTTTTAGATGCTCTGGCAGAGGCCACGTGGCGACGCAATGCCCTACATGGAATCTACTTATTGAGGATGGCTATCCCAGCACTGAGGTTGAGGATATAGCCAAGGAGGAGATTATAGCCATGATAGAGAATGGTTGGAAGAGTGATGCTGAGAGATCACTGGAGATGGGAGTAGTTAGACGCTCATTGCATACCCCGCGTGCGGACGAGGACTGACGATGCGCCATTATCTTCTATACTTATTTTCCTAGTGCAGCCGGTCCCTGCAAATTAGCTATAGATAATGGGAGTTGTGTGAACTTCGTAGTCCAAAAGGGTCTTGAGCGTATGCAAGTAAAAGTTGAGCCTCACCCTCACCCTTATCATGTCATCTAGGTCGATAAGACTGTGATCCAAGTCACCCGGCGGTGACTTGTTCCGATCAGTCTTGCTACATTTGACGATCGAGTGTGGTGTGATGTCATACCCATGGATGTCGCCCACGTATTGCTTGGGAGGCCCTGACTATATGATCGCGACGCCATGTGTTTCGGTCGATCGAACACGTGTGTCTTTTATGACAAGGGCTGAAAGATCACACTATCCCTTAACCAATCCAAAGAGAAATCTAAGGGTCGGGTTGAGATCTTTGTTAGCACGAGGTCCTCGAGACCACTGCATATCTTGAGACATAGTGAGTTTTTGAGAGAGCGTTGAGGCGGGTTTTGTCTGTATGATGGTGGCCACCGTGGCTTCTGAGTGCCTCCCGAGACCCCCGAGCCACACCCAGACGTTCGTCACATTCTAGATGAGTTTGCTGATATTATGCCCGACGTGCTCCCTGATGTGCTACCCCCCCCCCCCCCCCCCCTTGCGTTACATTCAACACGTTATCGATCTTGGCACGGGTGCTTCGCTATCGAACCTCCCCCATTATCATATGAACCCTGATTAGCACACTAAGCTTAAGAGGCAGGCCAATGGGCTTCTTCAGAAGCACTTCATTCGTGAGAGCTTCAGTCCATGCGCGGTTCCATCTCTTCTTACCTCTAAGAAGGATGTGAGCTGACGCATGTGTATTGTTAGCCGAGCTATCAATAAGATTACTATGAAGTGTCGCTTCCCTATCCCCCGACTCGACGACTTACTAGACACGATGACAGGTGCCCAAATCTTCTCGAAGATCGGCCTTCGTAGTGGGTTTCACCTGATCCGAGTTCAGGAAGGGGACGAGTGGAAGACCGCCTTTGAGATCAAGTACAATCTATATGAGTGGTTAGTCATGCCATTTGGGCTATCGAATGACCTAAGCACCTTTATGAGAGTCATGACACAGGTGTTGCAGGCTTGTGGCCCTAGCCCTACATGGGCAAGTTTTTAGTCGTATATTTCGACGACATCCTGATCTAGAGTTAGACTCGCACTGACCACCTTGAGCATTTACGACTTTTATTTGATATCCTCCGCCCGGAGAAATTATTGGTGAATTTGAAGAAGTGTGCATTTCTGTCTTAGTCGGTCCCCTTCTTAAGATATATTGTCTATACTACTGGAGTATCTTGTTAACCTTGAAAAGATCAAGTCCATTCGCGAGTGGCTTATACCCTCGATTATTCATGAGGCCCGCAACTTTCATGGACTTGCCACATTTTACAAGAGGTTCGTTAAGGGGTTTAACACGATTATGACCCCTTACACGAGTTGCCTCCGCAATGGGGATTTTCAGTAGACCACAACGACCACTCAGGCATTTGAGGAGATTAAGGAGAGGTTGACGACCGCCCCTGTTTTGGACTCCCTGATTTTAGTAGGGCATTTGAGGTCGCGTGTGATGCATCTGACATTGACATAAGTGGCGTGTTGAGTCAGGAAGGACATGTGGTTTCTTACTTTAGTGAGAAACTGAATGAAGCCAAGCAGAATTCCTCGAACTACGATCGATAATTCTATTTTATTGTCCAGACACTACACTATTGGAGGCACTACCTCTTGCCTCAAGAGTTTGTGCTTTAGTCTAATCACCAGGTGCTGCGTTACTTGGATTCACAGAAGAAGTTAGGACATCGTCACGCCAATTGGGTCGAGTATCTGCAGGACTTTCATTATGTTCTCAAACACTGCGTGGGTGTTGAGAACAACCTGGCGGATGCTCTGAGCCGCCGAGTTACATTACTACAGACTCTGAGAGCCCGAGTGGTTGGGTTTGAGAGGGTGATCACTAACTACTCGATTTGTCCAGATTTTGGTGAGGTATACGCCGCTTTATCGAGAGACCCCTCGGATCTTACTGTTGGGTTCCAAATTATTGAGGGTTATTTATACCGGGGTCTCACCTATGCATACCTCGGACCTCCTATCATGATTACCTGATCTGGGAGATGCATGATGGTGGCACTGCTGGACATTTTGGGAGAGACGAGTCGATAGCTTTTGTGCAGGGCCGTTTTTATTGGCCAATCCCGAAGAAAGATATGGCTCGCGTCATCCGACAGTGTCGTACCTGTCAAACGGCCAAAGGGGCCAAACAAAACACCGGCCTATACACTCCCTTTCCTATCCCACCCCAACCCTGGGCGGATATTAGTATGGACATCATGCTCGGGCTGCCTCGCGCCTTGAGGAAGCACAATTCTATCTATGTTGTTGTTGATCGATTTTCGAAGATGACTCATTTCATTGCGTGCAGTAAGATTACAGACGCATCTCATGTTGCATCTCTATTCGTGAGGGACGTCTTTAGGTTGCACGGTCTGCCGACGTCCATAGTGTCTGAATGAGACGTGAGGTTCATTAATTACTTTTGGAATACACTGACACAAAACTGGCACAACTCTGAAATTCTCATCGGCTTACCACCCTTAGACGGACCGACAAACTGAGGTGGTTAATAAAAGTCTAGGGAACCTACTTATGTGTTTGGTGGGTGAGCATGCATCTAGTTGGGATTCGATCCTCCCCATTGCAATGTTCGCCTAAAATAGTTCTGTCAATAGGTCTACTGGATTGAGTAAAAAAATTCATGTAGTATTAGGTTAAGAACATAGGAAGCCTATCGAACTTATACCTGTTCCACTAGAGACCCTCCCCAGTGAGTCGGTTGAGTCCTTTACGAGTCACTTGCATGAGTTAGTCCGACGACGGATCATTACTAGTAATGACTATTATATATCGCATGCAAATGTTCACATGCGAGAGCAGGTATTTCTACAAGGCGAGCGGGTGATGGTGTGAATCCGCGATGACAGGCTCCCTCGGGGTCCTGCTAAAAAGTTGAGTGCCAAGTGAATGGGTCCTTACACAGTCTTGAGACAGATCGGGACAAATGCCTTTAAGCTTGATATCCCCGCAAGCATGGGTATTCGTCCCGTATTTAATGTTGAGAACCTTACGCCATACTATGAGCCTCATGAGTTTGTGGACCCGCATAGTGTAGACCCTCCTGGGCCTCCACCTCCACATCCTCAGTCCCCCACCCAGCCCGCTCCCGACCCCCACCCACCTTTGAGTCAGTCCTCGATGGCCTTACCGTTGGCACCACCAATCGCTCTGGGTCCACCAGCATGTGAGTTGAGAGCAGTGAGCATCACAGAGATTGTATCTCATGAGTACGTTGTACGTCCCCACTTCAGACGGTCCTGCATGTCGATACTTAGTTCATTGGCGAGGTCGACCCTTCACCGACGACACATGGCTAGCGCCCGCATAGCTTGAACAACTCACCCCCGGAATTCGACTTACGATCGTCTCCATTCATCGGAGATGAAGGCTTTTCAGTCGGGGCGAGTTGATGGGGATCACCCACTGGAAATGACACACCACAAGCCGGGACCCATGATCGTGTACTCGCGCAGGAGGACTTGACCGGATCGACGATCCGACTCCACGGATGCGTCCGGATTTTCGTTTACATACATTTTCATATATTACATTTTAATTTTCAGTTTTTATTTGTTGTAATCGGGTCTGTTACATTAACGGACAATCATTGTTGTTGAAGTAAGGGATGCCCTAGGTAGTTTCTTTTAAATAAAAATAAGGGGCATGCACCTTAGGTCATTACAGATTTTTGAGAAAAAAAGCTTCCCGGAATCCGGCGATCTCCTCTTGGTGATGACTCTGTGATGCCCTGGGTGATGACCCCTAGGTATTCCTTGTACCCTCTTGTATCTCCCTAAACCTCAGCACCTCCCAGCCCTAAATCCCCAAAGGATCTTCCTGAAATTTCAGTCGACAGACCTCCAAATAGTCCCCCTAGCCTGCATGAACAACTGTTCTTGTTCCACTGTGAGCCTCAAATTCACCCTTCCTATAGACCGCTTAACTCCCATTACCTAATTCCACCGAGAGCCTCAAATCCCCCTCCTAACAGCCCGCCTACCTCCCGTAACACTCCTCTATAGCAGCCCACCGAGTGTCTCCTGTTTCCCCCTCAACAACCCTCCTTCTTCCGCAGCCCCCCAGTCCGCCTATTTCCATAACCCCACATCCCGTATGCTTTCAGGGATTCCCAGTCACACCCACAACAACTGATACGTCTCCCTATCTTCCTTCCCTTATTGACGTGAATCCCCAGTACCCAAAGCCCAGTTCTTGCGACCATAAAACCCTGATTCTAATCACCGCACAACAACCGCTTCTTCTCGGACAGCCACCAAGCACCCGTTAATCACCGGATCTCCGCACTACGACCTCCCGTTACTCCATGAGTATTATCATTGTTGTGTGGATCTTGTTCTCTACATTTATTTATGTGATTGCGTACTCTTTCTCTACGGATCTCTTGCATTTGTAGAATTTTATTTCGGATTAATCCTTGGCTTGCAGAAATCATTCGCCGCGCGTTCACGCTTCGGCCCTCCACGCGGAGGAAAGCTCAAAACCCGCTTGCTTAAAAAATTGTTTTGCTACGTTTTTAAAATATTTGCTTGCGATTTATTCTTCTATTACTATATGTGAAAACCATCGTTTGTCATTGCATGTATGTCGCATTTAGGATTATGGAAAATAGATTTGTCTTCCCCTCGCTCTTGCTAGGTTTGCATTATAGTTGTGCACTCCCAAGCCTACCATACATCACAATCACTTTGTGGAACAAATTGTTCGGTTGTTTTCACATTCCAATCTTAAAAATTGGTCCACTTATTTGAGTTTAGATAATACCATTTTAATTCGACATTTAACTCCACGACCGTCATGACCCCTTTTGAGGTCATGTATGGTCGACCCTCTCCTGTTTTACTCTCTTACTGTCCAGGGACGACTAAAAACGAAGTCGTAGCGATGACTCTACTGAAATGAGATGAAATCACTCAGCAACTTAAAGACAACCTACAAAAATTTCAACACCACATGAAAGCGCAGGCAGTCAAACATCGTCCCGACATCAACACCCATACCGCCAGCTTTCGGTCACCCGCCTCCATACCAGGAAATTGGCAATGAGATTTTACGGCCCCTTTCAGATCACTGGTGAAATTGGGCGACGGTTTATCACTTGGCCCTCCCACCGAACTCCAAAATATGCCGGTCTTCTATGTGTCACTCCTCAAACCTTATCACGGAACTCATGATCGGGACATTATTACCCTACCTCCACAGAGCAACGATAATCAACCATTACATGAACCCTTGGCCGTTATCAGCTTATGCGGAATTGTCCAGCATGCAAAATGAAATAATATAGGGACTCGTGCAATGGAAGGGCTTGCCTCCAGTAGATAGCACTTGGGAAGATCTGGACACGTTGGATGGGTTACCCGATCTCCACCTCGATCTGTTTTCCCAGGACACATAACATAAAGATATACCTAAACTACCTCCGGATCTGGAACATCTCTTCAATGCATGGCCGCAACTATAGATACAGTCATAATGACATGGATAACGAAGAAGCGCAATACGCAACACCGACACTCCACAAAATTACTAAGCTAGAGATTTTTCAGCGGACAAAGGCTTCAACACACCTTCCTTTTTCCAGCCATCTTCAAGAGTTGCAACTTCCTTGATGATTCCTTGTCCAGCGGTCTCCGCTGTCATCTCCACTACGCGGTTGGCTAGGATTTATTTTGGGATTAACGGGGCAAGCGATGTGGTCATCACCTTTAAAGGAGCGGTCATTATTACGTTACCGTACTGAATCAAGGAACCAGATTTAGTCTTCAAAAGATGTGGTGGAGATCATGTCAGTGAATGTCCTGGATGCCAGCTATTAACATTTTTTATATTTGTAAATTGTTTTTACGTGTATGTGCAGGCGAGGTATAAGATAAAGCCATGTGGACTGTGTAACGACTACTTAGAATCAGTAATTAGTTATAAATACTGCTAGAATGATAGAGAGCAAAAATAATTAATTCTTTATTCATCCCTTAAAGAGGTATATATAGGTAAAAGAAGAGAGAACAATATATAATTTGGAGATGTTGGACTCAAGAGAGACTAATGAGCTTTCATGATGGGCTTTACAATACACTAATGGGTCTTTTATTCAACACCCCTCTCAAACTTATAATGGTGAAGTAGAAGTTTGAAAGATCATAGAAGATGAGATGTTATGTTCCGTAGAATACTTGTGGATCAATCATCAAGAGTTGTCGAATCAGTAATTCATGTCTCTGAACTGTTTGAGCCTTGGTGAAGAAATCTGCAATCTGAAGAGCGGAGGAGACACGAGGAAGCGAGATGATCTTGCTCAGAAACTGTTGATGAACATAGTGACAGGCAATCTCAATATGCTTTGTGCGCTCATGAAAGACTGGATTAGAAGCGATATGTATGACACTGGTGTTTGTCACAGAAGAGCGGTGTTTCATCTGAGACTAGGATACAAAGATTTTGTAGAAGACGTCTTAGCCAAGTCACTTCTGCGGTAGTAGTAGACATGGAACGATACTCCACTTCAACACGAGAGCGTGATATCACATCTTGTTTCTTGGATTTCTAAGAGATCAGAGAGTCTCCAAGAAAGATGCAGTATCCGATGGTGGATTTACGGTAAGATACATCTCCAGCCCAATCAACATCAATATAAGCATGAAGGTCCAGAGATGGATTGGATGAGAAAAATATGATCAGTTAATTGTGTCATGAAGATAGCGCAAAATACGGAGAAGTGTTGCATAGTGAGTACACCGGGGTTGTGAGGCAAATTGACTGACGATATGAACGTGTGAAATATCCGGGCGACTGATTGTGAGATAAACTAGCATTCCAACAAGTTGTCGGTATCTGGTGGATCTAATAGGACTTCTTCTTGAGAATTAAGTTTGAGATTTAGTTCAAGAGGAGTGGCAACAGTGCGTTCGTCAGTCAATGTAGCTCTATCAAGAATCTCATTAATGAAATTTTGTTGGGATAAGACATCCTCTAGGAGAGTGATCTATTTCAAGACCGAGAAAGTAACGAAGATGTCTGATATCTTTTCATTTCAAACTGAGTTTGGAGATGATGCTTGACTTGATGGATATGCTTTGAATACCCTCCCGTAATGATCATGTCATCAACGTATAATAACAAAAGAGTGTCTGAGGTATGAATGAACAATGTCGGGTCTGAAAGACTTACAGTAAATCCAGCCGCCAGGATGGTTGTAGTGAACCTAAAGAACCATGCTCGAGGAGCTTGTTTTAGTTCATAAAAGGCCTTGTAGAGGTGACAAACTTGTCTAGATGAGTGTGGGACCCCGGGTGATGGTGTCATATAAACATTTTCAGAGAGATCGTCATGGAGAAAAACCTTTTTGACGTCTATTTGAGAGATGTCCCATGAGTGGATGGAGGCAATATCAAGAATGGTGCGTATATTGGTCATTTTGGCGACCAGAGCAAATGTCTCATCATAATTGATGTCGTGTTGTTGTTGAAATCCTCGTGCAACTAATCGAGCCTTGTGTCTGTCAATGGTACCATCAACTAATGTTTTTTATTTTATAAACCCATTTGGAGCTGATGGGATGAATACCCTTAGGTAGATGCACAAAGTCCCAAGTTTTGGTATTTTTCAGGGCCTATAGTTTTTCTTTCATTGCATGTTGCCAAACATGTATGGGTGCATCCTCCTAGTATGTCTGGGCTTCTGATGGCTAGAAGCGGCAGAGAGAAATGCTTGAAGAGCTGGAGTGAGAGGAGAGAAAAGACAGTTGATCAGGATGTTTGTGAGATCGAGTGGAGCGACGAAGAGGAACATGAGATTGAGGTGGTTCAGTAATCTCAGATTGTGGAACAGATGTGTTAGCGGGATCAGAGTCGCTAGGGAGAGGCTCACTACGATCAGATATAGTAGGAGAGATAGGAGGAGATGTTTGAGGCAGAGTGATTAAAGGTAAGATATCGAGAAATATTAGGTCCTCAGGAGTAGATGATGGCAGAGGTACATGTGGGTTAGGTAGAGTGTAGTATGGGAGATTCTCAGGAAAGATAACACGATATGAGATGTGCATACGTCCGACAACAGTATCGTAGCATCTATAGCCCTTGTGTTGAGAGTTGTAGCCAAGGAAGACACAAGATACAGAACGAGGCGATAACTTATCGCGTTCAATTGTTGGAAGTTGGACAAAGCATGTACACCCAAATACTTTCAAGAAGTATGAGGGGATGTTATTATGCAGGCGTTGATAGGGAGATGTGTTCTGAAGAATGGGAGTCGGTATTCGATTTATCAAGAACACCCTTGTGAGAACAGCTTCAGTCTAGAACTGAACGGGAACAGATGAGGTTTGGAGGAGAGAGCGTGCAACTTCCATAATATGACGATGACGTCGTTCAGCTACCCCATTTTGTTGATGAATGCGGGGACAAGAGTATTAAGCAAAGATTCCTTGAGATAGAAGGAACTGCTTGAATGTGTGTGAGGTATGTTGAAACCGATTTCTCGGTCTCTGTGGAGTTCGGGGCCCTCACCGAGATGAGGGGCGACCAACCCTTACTCCTCCCAAGGGAGAGCTCTAGGTTGAAGGTTGAGGAACTATGGACTGGACCAAGGGCTTAGTGGGGAGGTCCCGCCACATACCCGGAAGCCCCTTAGGAACTTCCCCTCTCAAGCCACTACTAAGCTTGGGCACCACTGGAGGCTCTCCTCACCCCCTAGAGAGACTTGGGGAGGGAGAGAGAGAGGGGGAGAGAGCTAGCCTAGAATGAACCTCCTTTAAATGGTGCCCCCTTGGTCCTATTTATAGGATTTCTGAATTCGGGTTGCGAATAACTAAAAACTGTCTGCGAAGTTACCAAAATGCCCCCGGATTTGGCCTGTGGATAGCCAGATCCCACTGTTCCGCAGCGCTAAACTCAGACCCAACCCTCCCCCCGGAACTGGGCGAGAGATGGTACCACGCGGGGCTCGGCGAGCCCCCTAATTGGGGTGGGGCGAGACCCGGGGATCGCCCCCCACTGCTGGTCTCGCCCCTCTGCTGGGGCTGGGCGAGACCCAGCTAGGGGCGGCCCCCCTGCTGGTCTCGCCCCTCTGCTGGGGCTGGGCGAGACCCAGCTAAGGGCGGCCCCCCTGCTGGTCTCGCCCCTCTGCTGGGGCTGGGCGAGAACCAGCTAGGGGCGGCCCCCCTGCTGGTCTCGCTCCCCTGCTGCTGGGGGCGCGGGGGCGAGAGGAGCTCACCCCCCTGGAGGGGACTGGGGCGAGAGAAGCTCGCCGCCCTTTGCCTTGGGGCGGGGCGAGAGGAGCTCGCCCCCCCTGGGGTCTCGCCCCCTGCTGCTGGGGGCGCGGGGGGGCTAGATTGGCTAGCGCCCGGCGGTATTGCTACCGCCGGCGCTAGCGACTCGTCTCGGCATACTTGCGAGACGACCGAACGGTCTCAGCGGTGCCGTCGAGACGGCTGGGGAGGGCTAGCGCCCGGCGGTAGTGCTACCGCCGGCGCTAGCGTCCGTGTCCGGGCCGGCCATGGTTAACAAGGGATGATTGATTTACCCCCCCCCCCCCCCCCCCCCCCCTATTCTTGTCCTCAGCCACGGTAGGAAAAACAAGTCTTAAAGACCTCTTGGGTCCCGGGGGTTCGCTCGGCGAATTCAGGGTTGTACAAGGTATATCCCCCTAAATCACAACGTAGAGTTTTGGTTTTGCGAGAGAACTGAGTCACAATCATAGTAGTGAACTCAACGTTATTAGAAAACACATCGGATTTAGCATTTAATAGATAGTCATGTAAAGCGAGAATGATCATCGACAAAGATAACATAATATTTGTTTCCTCCTTTGAATATGTGAGGAGAAGATCCTCATACATCAGTATGAACTATTTCAAAAGGAAAAGAAGATACAGTGGAGCTAGAAGAAAAAGAAGCGACAATATGATGACCTCTAATACAACTTGTAGACAAAACTGAAGCTCGTATATTTCTTGTGTCATTGAATACAAAGAGGAATATATATATATAGGAGAGAGGAGGAGAGAAAAAATCCTATACAAGATGTGGGACTAAAGAGGGAAGAATACATGGGCCCAAATATGGGCCCTCTATATGGGCTATTCCAACACTCCCCCGCAAGCTGGAGCGTACAAGTCGTAGGATCCAAGCTTGGACAGGCATTGATAGAAGAGAGTACTGGATAAGGCCTTTGTGAGGACATCCGCCACTTGTTCAGTACCCGGAACATGCTTTAGCTCTAGCTTCTTCATTTGAACTTTTTCCCGGATGAAATGACAATCAACTTCAATGTGCTTTGTTCTTTCGTGGAAGACTGAGTTCTTGGCAATGTGTATAGCAGCTTGACTATCACACAAGAGGAGAGCTGGTGAAGGAAGTTTTACACCAAGGTCAGTCAGGAGGCTCTTAAACCATGTGAGTTCAGAGACCACATATGTCATTGCCCTGTATTCAGCTTCAGCTGAGGATCTTGCAACAACAACTTGATTCTTACTCCGCCAGGTAATCAGGTGTCCTCCAAAGTATGTGCAGAAACCACTTGTTGACCGTCGATCGTCCAGGGACCCAGCATAGTCAGCATCAGAGTATGCCACCAATCTTGGAGTTGACGATGATGTTTTATAAACCAGTCCCTGACCAGGAGCTGTTTTGAGATACCTAAGAATCCTTTCGATGGCCTGAAGGTGAGATTTTCGAGGAGAGTGCATGTATCTGCTGACCATACCCACGACAAAGGATATATCAGTCTTGTTACCGTTAGGTAGATTAATTTTCCAACAAGACGTCGATAGTATTCTGGGTTCTGTAGTTGCAAGTCTGAGTCGGAAGCTTGAGCACACAGTTTGTGATTGACATCCATTGGAGTGTTCGTCGGTTTGCAGCCTGAGAATCCTGCATCATGAAGGAGATCGAGACAGTACTTTCTCTGAGAGAGGACAAGGCCATTTGGTCTTCTGGCGACCTCCAGACCCAGGAAGTAGTGAAGGTGACCCAGATCTTTTGTCTTAAATACAGAGCTAAGATGTTGTTTGACCGCTTGTATTCCTTTGGCGCCATCTCCAGTAATTATGGTGTCATCCACATAAACCAGAAGAATAACTGTTCCCGTTGTCTGTTGGCGAGTGAACAAAGAGAAGTCTGTCGAGCTTCGAGTAAAGCCAACCTCCCGAAGAGCCTTGCTGAACTTGTCGAACCAGTTGCGAGGTGATTGTTTGAGAACATAAAGAGACTGCAATAGACGACAGACCAGAGAGGACTCCCCCGTGGTCTCAAACCCGGGAGGTTGCTCCATGAAAACAGTTTCATGGAGATCGCCGTTAAGGAAAGCATTCTTAATATCCAGCTGAAATAATGGCCACCGTCGATGTACGGCGACGGAGATAAGCACACGAACAGTGTTGAGTTTAGCCACTGGAGAGAAGGTCTCTTCATAGTCGATACCCTGTTGTTGAGTGTAGCCATGATCAACCAAGCGAGCTTTCAGCCGGTCAATGGTTCCATCAGGAGCATGCTTGATAACAAAAACTCATTTACACCCAACGGGTTTCTGTCCAGTAGGACGGGGTACCAGAGTCCATGTCTTGTTAGCCCAAAGAGCCGCCATTTCTTCCTCCGTGGCAGCGCGCCACCCAGGATGTTGTAGAGCCTCCTGCATAGAGGTAGGAATAGCAATTATGGACAAGGAGGTAACAAGTGTCTGGAGTTGGGGAGAGAGACGATGCAGTGAAACATAGTTCGCCATCGGATGAGCGGTTGATTCTTTTACCGGATCAGTCAGACGCTGAGTACCCGAGGTTGAGGTCGACTGCGTAGGGGAAACGGGAGGGAGAGTGCGACGAGAGTAGACATGGATGATAGGTGGCTTTGAGGGGGCAGGATCAGAACTCGGGGAAGGAGGAGCCGGTGTGTGAACGGGAATGATAGGTCGGAGGACAGGCAATGGGGTAGGTATTGGCGTAGGTGTGGATACTGGAGCAGAGAAGAATGGTTGATCCTCCCGGAAGGTAACATCCGGTGACACAGAAATTTTTCGAGTAGTAGGAGAATAACAGACGTAGCCCTTCTGTGTACGTGAGTAGCCAACGAAAATTTGCTTGGCCGCCCTGGGATCCAGCTTGTCTGTAGACGGTCCCAGGATATGAACGTAGCACGTACACCCGAAGATTCGAGGTGTGAGGGGAAAGGCCAGAGTAGAAGGAAAGAGGAGGCTGAAAGGAGTGGCATTGTTGAGGACAGAGGATGGAAGACGGTTAATAAGAAAGCAGGCTGTGGAGACCGCAAAGTTCCAATAGGCTTTGGGAACGTTCATGTGAAGCATGAGAGAGCGGGCAACATCAAGTAAGTGTCGGTTCTTCCGTTCAGCCACACCATTTTGCTGTGGGGTGTAGGGACATGAAGTCTGGTGTATAATCCCGAATTCAGAGCATAAATTTGCAACCTCGTTGCCTGTGTATTCACGAGCATTATCGGTTCGTAGAGTTTTGATGGTGGTGGAGAATTGTGTGCGAGTTTCAAGGATAAACGCCCGAAAAACGCGAGGGAGCTCCGAGCGATCGCGAAGTAAGTATAACCAAGTAACTCGTGAATAGTCATCAATAAACGTAAGAAAATATCGAAACCCAGAAATACTAGTAATTTTATAGGGTCCCCATATATCAGAATGTAATAGATCAAAAGGAGCAGAACTCCGAGTACAATGTGCGGGAAACGAAGAACGCGACTGTTTGCCCAAAATACAAGAATCACATTTAAAAACTGGAAAAGATATATCGGGAAGTGCCTTCTGGAGAACTGGGAGGGGAGCATGTCCAAGACGCTGATGTCACTCAGCAGAGGAGACCGATGAGAGGATAGTGGGAGAGTCATCGAGAAGGTAGAGCCCGTTACGCAGTCGCCCCTTACCAATGGTAGTCCGCGTCCGCCGATCCTGTATCAGAAAAGAAGAGGATGTAAATGTCAGGGAGCAATCCAGGTCCGAAGTAAGACGGCTAACAGAAAGTAAATTGAACGGGGATCCCGGAACATGAACAGCCGAGCGGAGAGAGATGGAGGGGCTAAGAGAGAGGTCAGCCGAGCCAGAGACTGGAACCGTCGCCCCATTGGCCACGGTGATACACTTTGGGTGAGGGGCATTCAAATACGTTGGTGGTTGTAGCGAGGTGATATGATGAGTAGCACCAGAGTCCACTATCCAGCGTGGACTCGTTGAGAGACAGGTTATACCTGTATTGGAGGCGGAGGCGACTAAGGCAGGTGGGGACATCATCCCTTGAAGCTGTTGGAACTGTAGGCGGAGAGAGTCAATATCGGCGCGGGAGACCGAGGGGCTGTCATCAGCAACAGCAGCGGCAGTCGGACGAGGAGGATTCCCAGGCTTCCGATAGCAGGTCGTCTCAAAGTGGCCATCTCGCCCACAGAATGAACATTTTGGTCGAGAACGGCCACCGCGTCCCCTTCCCCGAGAGGCAAAACGTCCACCACGAGCTGAAGGAGGCACAGGGAGTAAGGGAGCGGGAGTTTGCTGAAGAAGGGCCGGTGAGGGAAGAGTAGGAGCCGCCATAGGTGCTGAGGTTTTGAGGAGCATGGAGCACACATCTGAGAGGGAAGGAGTGATGGACGAGGCCAGAACCTGATTTCGGATGCTTTGCAAGTGTGGTGGAACACGAGCCATGATCATAGCAATGATGACGACTTCCTTCTGAGCTCGTTGAGCAGCGTGGTCATTGGTGGACGGTTGATGCTGGATCCATGCCTCGGCCAGAGTCTTGGTGCGAGCAACGAAGGAGATCATGTTAGCAGCCCCAGCCGTATCTAAAGCCTGAAGATCTATGATGATGTCGTAGAGATGTTGAAGGCTGTCTTTGCCTGAGTATAGAGAGTGGAGCTCATCCCACATTGCTTTAGCAGTCTCGTGATACATTACCATCTGGTATGACTCTCCATCCATCGAGTTGAGGAGCCAAGTCTGAACTCGGCCGTCATTACGGAGCCAGGTCTCCGTAGCAGGGACCGGAGGCCCTTGGGTGAGATGACCCAGAAGTCCCTTGGACTGAAGAACTCATCGGACCGAGTGAACCCATTGTATGAAGTTTCCTTTTCCGGAGAGGGAGATTGTGGTGATTCGCAGCTCGTCACGAAGTTCGGGAGGCTGACCCAGGTTGTCAGGCTGAGGCGGAGCAGGCACCGCGGTGGAGTCAACTGAGGATCCCATTAAAGATAGAAACGGGACGGGCGGGCTGCTGGGAGGAGACCGGCAGGGAGAGGCCGAGCGAGCTGCTGATAAGGGAAGGCCGGGCGAACAGGGAGCAGCGAGCAGGAGACCGGGCCGCTAGAGAGCTCGGCTTGAGAGACAGACCGCAAGCAGGGAGAAGGAGATCGCTGCAATCGCTGCGAGGTCGGCACGGCGGGTAGAGGGACACGATCGCTGTTAGAAGCTCGGCAGAGGGAGCTCGCAGAGGGAGCTCGCTGGACTAGAGAGACCGAGGAGATGAGCTGCGAGAAGGAGAAGGGCTGGACTGGAGGCAGAGCTCGCTGGAGGTCGCTGGAGAGCTCGCTGCGAGCAGAGGATACCAGGAGGTCGCTGGAGAGCTTGCTGCGATCAGAGGGAGGAGGAGACCGCGGCTGAGAGAGGGATCACTGTTGTGAGATCGACGGAGGAGCTCGCTGCGGAGGAGAGACCGCAGGAGGCGCAGACCGTGCGAGAAGGGAAGGAGGTCGCAGCGACTAAAGGAGGGGAAGAGGGGGGCCCACAGATACAGCGGGAAGTCTATAAGAAGGCCCTGAAGAGGAGACTGGACGGGAAGCTCTCACGGGAAGAGCTCGCAAAGGAGCTGTGGTCAGAGAGGGGTGCGGTCAGGAAAAAAAATGACCGCACAGAGGAGGCCGCACACAAACTTGCGGTCAGAGAGGATGGGGTGTGGTCATGATTTTTGGTTGTACAACCCTGAATTCGCCGAGCGAACCCCCAGGACCCAAGAGGTCTTTAAGACTTGTTTTTCCTACCGTGGCTAAGGACAAGAATAGGGGGGGGGGGGGGGGGGGGGTAAATCAATCATCCCTTGTTAACCATGGCCGGCCCGGACACGGCCGCTAGCGCCGGCGGTAGCACTACCGCCGGGCGCTAGCCCTCCCCAGCCGTCTCGACGGCACCGCTGAGACCGTTCGGTCGTCTCGCAAGTATGACGAGACGAGTCGCTAGCGCCGGCGGTAGCAATACCGCCGGGCGCTAGCCAATCTAGCCCCCCCCCCCCCCCCCCCCCCCCCCCCCCCCCGCGCCCCCAGCAGCAGGGGGGCGAGACCCCAGGGGGGCGAGCTCCTCTCGCCCCGCCCCAAGGCAAAGGGGGGCGAGCTTCTCTCGCCCCCGTCCCCTCCAGGGGGGCGAGTTCCTCTCGCCCCCGCGCCCCTAGCAGCAGGGGAGCGAGACCAGCAGGGGGGCCGCCCCTAGCTGGGTCTCGCCCAGCCCCAGCAGAGGAGCGAGACCAGCAGGGGGGCCGCCCCTAGCTGGGTCTCGCCCAGCCCCAGCAGAGGGGCGAGACCAGCAGGGGGGCCGCCCCTAGCTGGGTCTCGCCCAGCCCCAGCAGAGGGGTGAGACCAGCAGGGGGGCCGCCCCTAGCTGGGTCTCGCCCAGCCCCAGCAGAGGGGCGAGACCAGCAGTGGGGGGCGATCCCCGGGTCTCGCCCCACCCCAATTAGGGGGCTCGCCGAGCCTCGCGTGGTACCCTCTCTCGCCCAGTTCCGGGGGGAGGGTTGGGTCTGCGTTTAGCGCTGCGGAACAGCAGGATCTGGCTATCCGCAGGCCAAATCCGGGGGCATTTTGGTAACTTCGCAGGCAGTTTTTAGTTATTCGCAGCCGAATCCAGAAATCCTAGAATGAAGGAGGTTCATTCTAGGCTAGCTCTCTCCCCCCCTCTCTCTCCCTCCCCAAGTCTCTCTAGGGGGTGAGGAGAGCCTCCAGTGGTGCCCAAGCTTAGTAGTGGCTTGGGAGGGGAAGTTCCTAAGGGGCTTCCGGGTATGTGGCGAGACCTCCCCACTAAGCCCTTGGTCCAGTCCATAGTTCCTCAACCTTCAACCTAGAGCTCTCCCTTGGGAGGAGTAAGGGTTGGTCGCCCCTCATCTCGGTGAGGGCCCCGAACTCCACAGAGACCGAGAAATCGGTTTCAACATTGGTGACCACAAAAATTGGATCGCTCGCTCTGATACCATGTAGACAAAACTGAAGCTCGTATATTTCTTGTGTCATTGAATACAAAGAGGAATACATATATATAGGAGAGAGGAGGAGAGAAAAAATCCTATACAAGATGTGTGACTAAAGAGGGAAGAATACATGGGCCCAAATATGGGCCCTCTATATGGGCTATTCCAACACAACTAATACAAGGATTAAGAGCCTTAGTAGAGATGGTCTCAAGAGCTCCAGATGAGGCGAGAAATTGAAGTCGGGGTAGCGACATGTGGGCCAGACGTCGATGCCAAAAATCACACATGATCGTCGACACGGATGTAGAGGGAGAACTTGTAGTGGCAGCAACATACGACAACGAAAGATGAAGACTATCAACATAGCCCATTCCTTCGGTGTCCCTTACCAACAACCCTCCATGTAAGAGGATCTTGTATCAAGCAAGTGGAAGCATTAAAAGAAACATAGAAGTTTATGTCAACGATCTTGGATATAGATAAGAGATTCATAGTCAGACGAGGGTCATGATAGACATGAGGAATAGTGAATTGAGAGTGATCTTAGAGGTTGTCACGACCAGTAATAGGAAGAAGAGTTTCATCGGCAGTACGAATGGATGATGAAGTGCAGAGAGGAGAAGGATGAGAGAAGTGGGTGCAATCATTAGTCATATGGCAGGGGGAGCCCGAGTCCAGTATCCAGGAGGCTGAATATATACATGCGGCGCCGGCAAAGGAAGAAGATCCAGAATCAGATTGTTGATTGTTGAGCTGCAGCATATCCATGATCGGGAGAAAAAAGAGTAGAGATGTCAGCAACAATAGCCTAAGGAGCAGGATGCCCTGAGAATCTGTTAGCGGCGCCTTCTTGGGCTTTGCGGTTGGCGAGAGCATGGCATTCCTGAGTATTGTGGCTGCCATACTGTTTGTGCCAAGCACACCACTTTTGTCCAGAAGAGGATTGCCCATATTTGGGAGGACGGGATCCGGAAGATGTGAACTTTGGAGGAGGCTGAGCAGTCGCAGTAACAGACGGAGCCACATCAGCAGATTGAGTGGCCATGACAGAGGGTTCCAGAGAAGAGCTTGCTTGAAGAGCAAGTCTTCGATTCTCCTCAGTAGTGAGTTCGTTCACCGTAACATTCAGAGAGGGAGTTGGGGAATGTTGGAGGAGGATGGCAACAAAGAAGGTCTCGCAGATGCATGAGGAACTGTAGCAGCTACTGACGATCACGAAGAGCAAGATACTGGTGGTAGAATGGACTATTTTCTCCAGGCATAGGAGTGGGCTCCATGATATTGAGTTGGTTCTATAGATCCATCATAACCGCATGGTATTGTCGGATAGTGAGGTTCCCTTGTTTAGTGGACTAAATGGTTTGAAGAAGCTGGAACTCATAAGCACTGTCAGTCAGGGTGAAGTACGTGCTCAAATGATGCCACATGGAGGATCTTGTGTCATAGGGTTCAAGTGGAAGTATGATGGAGGATGAGACAGACTGGAGGATGACATCGATGGTCCGATGTTCATCATAAGTCCAGTTATCACGCAGAGTAAGATAAGTGAGATCAAGGGCTTTGTCCTTTGTCGTGGGAGTTAGTATTGGGGTGGAACCATCAATGTGCCCCCATAGGCGACGACTTCTGAGATGGCTCTTGACTGCTAGAGACCATATCCGGTAGTTGGTGCCATCAAGAATGATGCGTAGGCGAGATTCAGAGGTGAGATTGCTGTCAGCCATTGACACTGAGAGAAATATCGGAGAAAAGGTGGCGTAACTTTCAAACGGAGTTGAATTTGGGCAATCAATGAGGACAAAACGAGCTCAGACGGGTAATCCCCATTTGCCGGTGAATGGAGAATTTCGTGTTGATTCCGAAAAGGTATTATGCGCTCAAATCCGACGGTCGGATCAAAAGTTATGACCGTTCAAACTTTGGATGTAGCGAGAGCAAGGAACAAGAGTCGGCGAGCTCCGGATAGGCGAGTAATGCGGATACTGGGGGCGAGTACTCCTGCGAGTATGGTTGGTGAGTACCGTATGCAGGAAGAGGCGAGTCCCGTGTGCTCCATAGTGGTGATTTTTCTTACACATCTAAGCTAATTTTATTCTTTCAATTTTTTACATAATCCAATATATAGTTTGATATTGAAAACTATTTTTTGACTTAAAAATAGGTATTATTGTGTTGTTCTCCTCTAGAACTAACATATCCGCCGAAATAACCAGCATGTCCGCCGATTTCTACAACATTAATTAGTATAGTTGGAGCCTATATGGGTAGCAGGCATACTTTGGTCATGCGTGTTTGAGTTGTATCCCTATATAGAAACAATTTTGTTAGTGCTTCATCTTTTGTTGGGTTTTGGCATCGAGCTTTGTCTGAGGGAACCAACCATTGATTGTATATCTGCTGGAGCATCTCTCAATGTTTAATGCCATTATTCCCCTTCTTTGTGCAACCTTTTGCGCGTTAACATCAGTACTGACAGTTTCATGTAGGATCATAGTAGAATTCCAATTTCCAATCACCTGTATATTAGTTTCCATGTTCTTTGCTGCATAAACAGAAACTGATGTCTTTGTCTTCTGGTGTCAAAGATTCAGGCAAAGGTACTTCTTCCCCTGTTAGTGATGATGAGTGGAAAAAGCGCCTGACACCGGAGCAGTTCTACGTGACTCGACAAAAGGGTACTGAGAGGGCTTTTACCGGGTAAGCCCGCTGGTTCATAGGCATCATCTGACATTTATTTTTCTCTTTTCACATTACATTTTTTTTGCATGGTTAAGGTTAAACTAAGAATACATTAAAGTCTTTTTTTTTTATTTATTTTTTCTAGATAATGGCATGAAGAACCATCTTATAGAAGAAATTATGTATAACATGATATGAAAATTTACCATCAGAACTGATCAAATCTGTCCGATCCAGCTAGTTTTCACCTATTTGTTTGAATGGGGAGAAACTGAATAAAGATTATTTTTTTTGCTTATCTGGTTGATAAAAACATATTTTTTTTTATTTTTATTTTTAGAAGGAGATGGCAGTCATACTGATAATCTGGTGGGTACTTTTTGCTTTTTTGTCTAGGGCTGACTGAAAAATCGATAATGAAAGATGCATTTAATCAAATTTTCAAGTTAAGTTCAATTCCCTACTATGAAGTAAATTGCATTTGTATTCTCTTCATCTCCTTCAAACGAAGGCTCCGTTTGGTATGGCGGTGGTGGTCATGAATGCGGTGGTTATGAATCTTCGTTCGTGAACGTCAGACCTCGCCTAAGAAACTTGATCCATTTTTATGTTCAAAAGTAGTTTTTTTTCTTGGTGGTTGTCATGCCAAACATACATTCTATGACGGTGGCATTTTTGTCCAAACTCACCGAAGCAAACACGCCGCACCAAACAGGCGGAATATTTGGAACCGGGCTCCGTATCCATTTTTCCGTCCGGGTAGGAGATCGTTTCGATCTCCTATGAGATCATTTTGATCTCCCTAGGAGACCATTTCGATCTTAAGGAATCCCAAAGTGTGTTGAAATGGTAAGATTATTGTTCTTGGAGACACCAGGCAGACATTGAAGACTAAGACTCTGTTTGGCTCCGGTGCGGGAGCAAACGCAACCGGCGGCGCTCCCCATGACGTTTGTTTTTCCTCTACCGGTGGCGTTTGCTCCCGGTTTTCCATGGGAAACGGAGAAATCTCTCGTCTCCGAACCCAGCTCCCTCCCACCGGTGGCGTTGGTTGCCTCACCGGAATGCCGCCGCCCTCCCAAACGAACCCTAATTCATTTTGAATCTTCAAGATTTTTTTATAGAAAGAAAGAAGCGGAAGTCTAATGATGCGGGATAAAGTGAAGGTCATGGTGTGAGTATGCACTAACAGAACTCTAATGAATATATGCGAGTGCAGTAGTGAGTGAGAAATCCTAAAATGATGCAATGCTCATGGGAGTGCTTGACAAATAAAATAACAATGAATGCCCAAACTAGTAATAGAAAAACAAACACACATTTGAAAAATAGTGGATTAGATAAGTAAACGAGTATTAGTTGAATTAAAATGAAGAGTGCTTTCACGAAATGCTGGTGAATACGCCTTTCCAATAGTCCAATAATTAGTCAAACAGCTACGAGTTAAGTTCCCTAATAGGAGTCAGGCGAAGTTAGGCGATTCCTGCCCTTGAATACAGAATCCTGCGCTGATTTGGATTACCAGCAGGGCTGGCTGCAGTGGAAGAGCCCCGGCTTAGTCGATTGAGTGATGTTGAGGATGGCTCACTGGACAGGGAGCATCGAATGCACACAGATACCCTTCAGGACATTGACTGGCGGTCACAGCTATACAGTAATTCCCATCTTGGTATAGAACATGTTGCATGCTGAGCCGTACGTCGGACGCATGCCAGAATCTCTCTGTAACCGCCGGCTTGCTCCCGGGGTGATCAACTAGCGGGAGGGAATGGAGGATCCTCTGCTTGGAAGCAATTTTCCTTCTCGATTGACTGCAGAAACGAAAGCTGGCTTCAGATATGGGCCAGGGAGTCTGGGTGCCAAGCTGCATGCTACCTTCATATAGAGTATTGTTTTTACCTATAAAGTAAAATAATGAGGAATTAATGTGAGGGTAAGTAAATTTGAAAATCATTTCAGCCCCAATAGATGCAATAAATAAAGTTCATAAGAAGTAAATTTTACAAACTAAATAAACTGTCCAGTTTTACTTCCAGTTTCATTTACCAACATTTCTTTATGAAAATTTTAAACTCATTTTAGGTCTTTTGAAAGAAATTTGTGTCAAAATAAAACATGTCTGTAAATTTGTCCAAATAAATCCACCTTAACAAAATTTTAACCCTAGTTATGTTTTTGTTTGACTTTTTTCAAAAAATCAAAATTGTTATGAAATGATGATTGTGTCCACAGGGCCCACAGTTGATTTTTGCGCCCATCCAACACAAAAATCCCTCTAAAGTGAAATATATTTGGAGCTTAATTGAAAGTTGTGTAGTTTGTACATCAAAAAATTACTTTTTTAATACATTATTATGTTACTTCTTCTCAAAATTGTTTCATGGTATCAGGGAATACTGGAACACTAAATCTCCTGGAATATACCATTGTGTTTGCTGCGACACACCACTATTTGAGTAAGTTTAGAGACATACTGGCTCAGAATAGTCTCTCAAACTAAAGTAGCTTTAGCTTCTGTCTGAGCCGTCCGTTTCCGCCGGACGCATTTCCCGCAGACCACCAACATCGGCCATGCGGACTCTGGCAGCGGCGTTCCCGCCAAACCCAATATTTGCGGAAATGCTGTCTTTTTGCCCTGAACCCCACTGGACCGCTGCAGCGGTCGGTTGCGCAGCTTTCTCCACCTCAAACAGTCTTGATCCAACCAGTTTTCAATATTGCACGCTTCTTATCACGCTGGTCTAATATTTTGTTTGCAGATCGAAGACGAAGTTCGATAGTGGAACAGGCTGGCCTTCGTACTATGAACCGATTGGGGATAATGTGAAATCCAAATTGGATATGTCAGTTATTTTCATGCCCAGAACAGAGGTTCTTTGTGCAGTTTGTGATGCTCATCTTGGCCATGTTTTCGATGATGGACCGCCGCCCACCGGAAAGCGATACTGTATAAATAGGTTTGCTTCTTTCCCATTTGCTTGCATTGGGCATTCTCTATTTTTATCCTTGTTACTCGTTCAGTGTTTAATATTTATTTTAACATAAAATCATGTAAAATGTCTTTATGAACATTTTAAAAATAGCAATTTGGATCATTTTGAGGCATTTTGACTCAATCCAATGTAGTTTTTTTAGCGTGGGCGGGCGTAAATTGAGTTAAGTGCCTCGAAATGATCCAAATTACTTTTTTTTAAACAAATTGTTTGTAATGACATTTTATAGGAATCTATGTAAAATGTTCTAACACCAGACATCTAACATAGTTCTGCATCAGGATGACTAACCCAATAATTTCTCCATTTTAACATCCCCGGCCATGATGCTTATGAACATTCTTGTTTGTTATTTGTAGTGCATCGCTTAAGTTGATACCACAATAGGCGTGTTTTGAGGCCAAAACTTTCTTGTGATCCATCAAATTATATGTTGAAAACTAATGCTTACTAGTGCATATCATTGTTGATGTAAGTTTGACATTAAATGTCTGAAAATATGTTGGAATGTAAGAATATGGTATCACTTGAAGAAAGTTTAATTGTTTGTCATGACCTATTGATATCTATGACTTTTGTGGTGTTGCAAGTACTATTAATTGCCCAAAACTCCCTTGGGAGTTGGCATAATTACATGTTACACCCCTCTATCTTTTGAAATTACAAAAATCACTCATCTATGTTTACATTTCATAACACATGCTCCCCTACAAGGGGGTATTTTTGTGCATGTGTTGTGAAACGTAAACTTACATGAGAAGTTTTTGTAATTTCAAAAGATAGAGGTTGCAACTCGTAATTTAACATACTTACAGGGGAGATCTCAGTGAGTATCATTTATTCGAGATTTTGTTTTATTCGTCCTAAATCGATGCGATATGAAGTAGTGTCATGTTGTGGATAATGTTGATCGTTCGTTATCAAGAGCTACATGTAACATCATAAATGGCAATTATTTGTGGTGATTAAACACGATCCGAATATGATCGTTTCAATGTATATATACCATAAGTTTTAATATGGGGCAGAGTATATCTCAGTTTATTACATAATATATTGTGTTTACTGCTTCCGCACAAAATGTGCTATGAATTCACAGTACATGCAACTTCTTATTGTCCATTTTCCTATCCAAGACACCATTTTGTTGGTGTGTATGTCGAGTGGAAACCTCATGCTGAATGCTCAAGTCATTCCAAAATTAAAAGTTCCTTTTCAAACTCACTAACATGGTTACAATGAATACAATTGATGATACATTTATCGGGACCTCCCCTCTAAGTTTGTTAAATTACAGGTTGCTCCCCTCTTACTTTTGAAATTATAAAAACTTCCCTTGTAAGATTATGTTTTACAAAACCCATGCACAAGAAGACTCCCAAAACAATTTACTCAAAGGAGGTATTTTTGTGGATAGATGTTATGAAACGTAAATTTACAGCGGAGGTTTTTGTATTTTCATAAGTAAGAGGGGTGCAACTTGTAATTATGCTAAACTTCTATGGGAAGTTTTGGTAATTATTCCTACATTTAAGTCTCATTTAATGTTGCAATGGACCTCAATGCACATAGGCCACAACTCTTGTGCTTCTTATGTCATGGGGGATCCATTGAAGTACATGTGTAACAATGTGCAATTCTTATGTTGCCTAAGAGTTTTATTATGAAAGAATACGACAAGGAACGGTGGAGAAAGTAAATATATCGAAAGTCGAGTAGCCGCTACTAAGAAGAGAGCGATAAGAGAGAAAAGTCGAGGATAGGCGGTGTTAGATGTAACGGAGTATTTAATGTGTTAATTATGAATTAAATTTTAATTAAGCTTCAAATTGCTTCGTGAAGTCTTTTCCTCTTCTTTCACCAAATTGGCAAGCGAAAAAGAAAATGAAGGAGTTTTTTTTTTCAATACTAAGACTAAAATGGTTTTCAACTTGTTTACCTAATGAAATCCTCTAGCATTATAATGAAATAAAATTTGTCCATAACATGATTAGCCTAAACTTAGAGGTTACCAAATGGGAACTTAATTCCACTAAACCTCCAATTAAGAATTAAATAAAATATGAAGCACACTATTATTAATTGGATTTCACCGTCATTCCAAATTATGGTGTCAAAGGCGAGACCAATTCCGCTTCATGAAATAGCGAGATGATCTAGCTCATCTATCACTGGTTTCGAACATTCGCGACAAAATTAACTCACATTCACGGTAGTTTGAACGGTCTTAAGTAATTACGTACGACTCATTAGGACTTCTCGATATAAATAAGTCCATATTAATTATAACTGTCAATACTCAAGAGAGAGAACTATATGCTCCTAAAATGTGCCCAAATATTTGATTCATAAAAACACACACACAATATATCATTATTACAAAGAAATGGACATGAAGTAATTGATCACAAGCTACTACCCATTTGGTTATGGCCAAACACCAATATTTGCATCTCTTCATAATGCACTGAAAACATGCGTTTAATTAAGAGAGTTGTTATTAGCAGTCCAATTCTCGCTATTTGCAGTCCAATTTTTATGAGTTATTACGCGCTTTTTGAAAATACGTCCTGTATATGCATTTTTAGGACAATTGTTCAACATGAAAATTGTAGATCACGTCGAGATCTACAACTTTCGTGTTGAACATTTTTCCTAAAAATGCATATACAAAAGGTATTTACAAAAATTACGCCCATGTTTCAATCAGGGCGGCAATACGCCTTGTGCGTGCATTTTTAGGAAAAGTGTCCAACACGAAAGTTGTAGATCTCGACGAGATCTACAATTTTTATGTTGAACAATTTTCCTAAAAATGCATGTACATAGCGTATTTTCAAAAAACACGCAATAACTAATAATGACGTCCCTGGATATGATCAATTGCTTAGTGGGTGGATGGTATATACGATATCCTTTGGTTTCTTAGCTATATCCAATCAAGATGCATTTTTTGTTTTTCCTATCTAGTTTTTCTCTTGTCTCTGGGTATGAAAGAGTAAGCAGTGGAGCCAAATACTCTTAGATGTGATATTGAGGTTTTTTTTGTTGTAGATGGCTTCAAAAGGGGTGATGTGATGGAGAGCTCTCGTTGGTGATCTGTTGTGGAGGTAGACTGCGGTATTGCAAGCCTCTGCCCAAAGCATCTTTGGTAGATTTTTACTATGGAGTATGGACCGTGCCATTTCTAGAATTGTCTGGTTTCTTTGTTCAACAATCCCATTTTGTTGTGGGGTATTTGTCGCCTTCAGTTCCCTGTGAATTCCATGGGAGGAGCAAAAATTGTTGAAATCGTTAGATAAAAATTCTCCTCCCCTATCACTGCGTATGGCTTTAATTTGTCTTTCAAGTTGATTCTCTATCATGTTTTTGAAAATAGAGAATTGTTTGAAAGTATCAGATTTGAGGGGGAGAAAGAAAATCCAAATAAAACATGGTGATCGTCGACAATTAAAAAGAGATATTTTGCTCCTCCCTGTGTGGGTGTAGATACAGGTCCCCATAGATCTATGTAGAGAAGGTCGAGAGGCTTTTTCCTTCTCCAGGTTGATCTAAGGGGAAAGGGTTTCCAATGAGCCTTTCCGTCTTAGCAATCTTCACAAAATTCAGTGTTGAATTTTGAAAGTAGAGGGATGCTAAACCACCTAGGGGGGGGGGTGAATAGGTGTTTAAGGCTTTTTAAATTATTTGCAGCTAATTTAAATAATGAGCACATCAAAGCAAACACAGCACAGAGTACACAACAATTTATAATGGTTCCCTAGTATGGGCACTCCACTTTCCCCCTTCGCCTATCTAGCAGTGTGCTAGTCTCGACCACTTCAACCAAATCGACTCAGATCCACAGATCTTACAACTCTGAGTTAAACTTCTACCTCAGGGATATTAGCTTATCCCCTACCTCAGATCCCCTAGCTCAGGATTCTACACTCGGATTCACAATTGGAATCCTACCTCAGGTTCAATCCAAAACCCTACCTCAGGTTCAATCCAGAACCCTACCTTAGGTCACACAGGACCCTACCCAAGGTCACAAGGGACCCTACCTCAGGTCCAAGGGACCCTACACTCAGATCTCAGAGAGATCCTACAGAAGAACGAAAATAAATTTTGTTACAACTTTACATAGACTTAGAAGAATGAATCTTGAACTCTGGAGTCTTCTTAGGATTTGATAAGAATAACCTTCACTAGATCAGCAACAAATCTTGATAGAATCTTCTTTGCAGAACTTGATCAGATCTGAACTTAGAAATCAGAGAAATATGTTACTGTTGAGAGATTTGAGAATGAATAACCTAGAGCAATCTAGGAGCACTTGAGTTGATCTTGTGAATGTCTCCTTCTGAATATTTTCTCTGGACTTAGAGTTTGTCGGTTGTTCTTCAGAATACTGTTCGATTGATTAGAATTCTAGAATTAGGGTTTTCCCATCACATCTCATATGTATTTATATGACTGAGCAATAACGGTCGAATCCATCAGTCTTTATGTCAGAAATCTTTTTCCTTAAAACTCTAATCTGATTGGCGCAATCGGCGTCAGCAAACATTTCTATTTTCGTGGCTTGATCTATCTCGACGACATTTGCATTGCTAGCCGATATTTCATCTCTTCTCGACGACATTTGAGTCTTCAAGATGATATTTGAGTCTTCACTACTATAACACTCTTCAAGTCAATTATAAGCTTATCAAGACGATATTTCAGCTTGTCAAGACGATAAGACTTATACTTTAGATCTGACTCTTGGACTATCAAGAGGAGGTCATATCTAAACGATATGAACTCAAGCATTCAACATTTCAGTATGCTTCTTGAAATATCGTCTAGACTTCTTGACGATATTGTAACTGGTCTCGACGATAATTGACTTAAGCAGTTTGACCTTCACCCAAACCTTCGAAACGATATTCCTTGAACCTTAAGGTTATCAAGCTGATATATTTAACTCATCAAGACGATATTTGACTTAGATAAATTATGATCTTCCTGAATTTTGATCATTTGCTCTATCCAACTTTCTAGATCTTTCTTCCTGATGTTTATGAGTGAGTGACAAGTCTAACATAGTCTAGATTTTAGGTCGACTTAGTATTTTGCACAATGAGGGATTATATTGGTAAAACTATGTCTGATGACACTAAGTCTAATCCTATGCTAAGCTTGCACTATCTAATACCTGAAATCAACACAACTAAACATATGCATCAAATACAAGGTGAGTTTGTCATTATCCTGAGGACTTCCTTAAATCAGGAAAATTGTGAGTAATTTTCCCAACAAATTTTATTTGGGGGAGACCTTTGACCAGTTCTTTGTGAGATAAACTTTGCATTGATTGGAAATTTAGATGTCCAAACATTCGATGCCAGAGCATGGTTGTGGTGGCTATTTTGCAGTATAGAGCTATTTGAGGTCTGAAAGGCATGGAGATGGGGCAGACTCTCTTTCTTGTCATTGGTGTCGATATGATGCTTCGTTTGCTATTTGGGTGAGAAATTTGGCCTCCTTCGGCATTGAAAACAATAGTGTATCCCTTCTGAGTGAGCTGTCCCATGCTCAAAATATTTTGAGCGAGGTTGGGGACATATTTGACGTCTGTGATGAGCTTTGGCTCTCTTGTTGCAGATGTACTTATTAAAATAATCCCTTTTCCTTCGATGGATTGAACAGTTCCATCTCCGAGATAAACCTCAGATTTGTAAGACTCGTCGAGGAAGACGAAGGATTCCTTGTTATGTGTCTTATGGCTTGAACAACCGCTATCCACATGCCATGTCTCTGAGCTTGCATTTTCTTTTTGGTAGGATGTGTAGAACACAGCATCGGGTGGTCCTTCTTCAAGAAATCTTGCCTCTTCTTTGGACTGTGACCAGCCGCCTCTATCTGTATGAGTGGAATTTCTACATCGTTTGCATCTAAAAAGACAATCTTTATTTTCGTGGTTGTTCTTTTTGCACAGACTGCAATATAGAGGGACATGGTTCTCGGGATATGGGGAGCGACTTTTATCACGTCCTAGAGTGCTAGAATGTCTGAGAGATTGTTGTTGATGAGGAGTTTGAAAGAGTGGTGGTTGTTGGTGAAAAGGCGGAGGATAGGGAGGCTATTGATATGGAAGAGTCTGGTGTGGAGAAAGCTGAAATTGCTGGTGATGGGGTTGTAGGTGATGTTGAGGTGTTTGTTGTAGGGTTGGAGATTGCTGAAACTGCTGGTGTTGAAGTGAGTGTTGTAGGTTCGGGATATACATGTGGCTATAGTGTTGATTGGGGTGTGACTGGTTTGGGCTTCGTTTGGCGCGGCTTATTTGTAGAAAAAGACCGGAGTGCCGAGAAAAGAAATCCGAACGGGCAAACAAGACAAATCAAAGCAAGCAAAGCACAAACACGAAGATTTACAGAGGTTCACCCAAAATCGGGCTACGTCCTCTCTCCCCTCCTCCTCTATCTTCTTTTGTATTCACCAAAAAAAAAAAGGTTACAGATTACAAAGGTTACAAGGATCTCACCGATCCTACCTTCTCTCCTTTTCCTTGGACAAGAACAGGAGGAACCACCGCCGGAAAAGCTCTTCCACGAATCGCCTCGTAAGCCTCTCCAAAACCTCCCAACCGAAAACCTAAGAACTGCTCCTAAAATCGGGAAAAGACCTTAAATTAGGCCGTGTGCGAAAAACGGGCAGACCTCCGCCGGGGGCTACCGCCCCCGGACCCCCGCTGTTGTCGGCGCAGGATATGTCGGAGAGAGTCACACTTCGATTCCTCTAAGCTCACGTGGGCGAATCCGGTTTGAGAAACAAGAGGACCGGAAGTGTTCCACAATCCCAACATTATTTGCTCCGGTGAGTTTGATCAAAAACGTCATTATCATAGAATGTATGTTTGGCAAGACAAAGGTTATGACCGCTATAAAGAAAATAAACTAGTTTTGAGCATAAAATGCATGAATTTTTTTAGGTGAGGTCGGGCGTTCACGAACGACGGTTCATGACCACGGCGTTCGCGACCGCCACCACGGCGCCAAACGAAGCCTTGGACGTTGTCGGTATGAGTGTTGGTCATTTGGTTGTTCGGGATACTGCAGACTTGGGTGTGGAACATTGAGTTGTTGAGAGGGGTGTGAAGTTTTGTACTGATCTGTGGAGGTGGAGCCTAGATTAGCATTATCTTCTCCAGATGGAGGAGTGTAGAAGAGCAGGAGCTTATTTTGTAAGGAATCTTCCAGGAATTGTTTTCCCTGATTCAGACGATCTTCGTGGGACTGCAGAGATCCCATGAGTTCAGTAATGAAAAGAGTTTCAAGATTCTTAGCTTCCTCGATAGCGGCAACAATGTGATCACAAGATTTTGGTAGGCTACGCAGAATACGTGTAACAATTTGTGAATCGGTGATAGTGGCCCCCCAAATTGCGTATTTGATTCGTGATGTTGGTGACACGAGCCAATAGATTTAGATTGTTTCGTCGTCCTGCATGTGTGTGGAGTCAAATTGCCTCCACGGAATATTGACTTTGATTGAGACCATCTTTTTGGATCCTTGAAATTCTTCTTTTAAGATGTCCCAGGCGGCTTTTGCTGAAGTGGCACTCATAATACGAGGGAAGATGGAGGTAGCAACTCCATTTTGAATAAGCACGAGGGCACGACCATCCTTCATAGCGCCTTCTTTATTGAGTTTTGAAGTGGCACCATCGACAGGTTTGCATTCTCGACGATATCCCACAGATCTCCGGAGATGAATGTGGTTTTCATTTTGATGCTCCAGTATTCGTACAACTCTTCAGTAAAAATAGAAATTGCGTTTGGGGTAGATGATGACGCCATCGAGGATAGGAATCTTGAAAAAAAGGCTCGAAAAAACGGAATGGAGGAAACGAGGTGAAGAATCTATGATGGCTTTGATACCAGTATAGAAAAATAAAACTCAAAAAATGCTTGTAGAAAAGAAATGGGAAGGATAAAAGATAGAACTGCTAATTTTTATTAATCATGCTGCTTAACGATTCAAAAGGTTCAGGTACAGATTTATAGTGCTAATACATGATTTAATGCTAATTTTGAAATGTAAATGGCAGCTGGAAGGGAGATAGTTGGAGGCACGCCAAGATGTGTAATAATAGGTGTTGGGCGGCTTGGATCAATTCCCAATACCCATCATCTCGATCACGCGGCATCCGTCATCATCGCCCAACTTCTCTGCCTCGATCGGGCAAGCCGGTTTAGTCCTATAAATCTCTACATCAATTCCTTTGGCGGCGCCATCACCCATCTACGACACGGTGCGGTACTTACAATCGCTGGTCACCACCATTACATAGGCCAGGCCAACTTCGTGGTCTCCATTCTTCTTGTTGTTGCGCCCTCGGCAAGCGTTGCGCTCTCCCCAACTCCCGCATTATGGTCCACAAGCTATCCATCGACTTCTGACATCGATGGAAAGTCCTTCGACTTCCTTATCCACACAAAGGAGATCGCGAAGGTGTGCGAGAGGCTGAAGATCATCTACAGCATGCACGTCCCCTTAACCAAGCCACTGTCTATGAGTCGTTGGCTCATTCTTCAACAGGCGCATGATGTGAGAACACAGTCTCCTCTCGTTGCTTGGGATCTCACTGTTTCATGCTTTATTTTTTCACTCCCTGGTGGAGGATCTTTTCACATTTCCCTCAAAGTACTTCTTCGCTCTCGGTCACCTAAGAGTATTTAGACTTGCAAGGTGGTCCTTGCTAATTCACACGGGATCCCACATGCCCCCATGCTACTCGGTTCAGAGTGTAAACTCGTGATGCTTTCGTCTATTGGACTCTCGCCATCTCCACTGCTTCGCCTAGCAGCATGACACTTGTACAATTGCTCTTCCACAATCCCGTTTTCACGATTTAGGCTGCTCCCATTTCACTCGCCGCTACTACAGGAATCAACAACCTCTTGAGGAGATAGAGAAGTGCTTTGACCACGACATATTCATGTCCCCGGAGGATGCTAAGGAGTTTGATCTGATTGATGAGGTCATTGAGCTATTAGAAGGTAGCAACAAGGATTAGAGAAGAAGAGAGTGAAATCCCCCTCCCCCTGAAGAACAACGAAACCATTCAAGATGAAGCCAACGACGCGGGAATTAAACCATGTAGGAAGAACCTTAGACAGTTAATGACTGTGTTGGTGTTTGTTGACCAAAACTCAATGGCCAAAGTTATATATATATATATATATATATAAATGATAATATATATATAAATATATAATTATGGCTGAGCATTTATGGTGGCGTGAAAGGCGGGCATTAAATATGGGCCACATGGCAAGCATATATTGGTCAGAGATGCCTATATATATAACTGTTGGCTGAATTGGGTGTAGCGCGTGAATAGAGTTGGCGGAAGGATTATTTAAAGAAGCGGTCAGATTTTTGAGATCGCAAGAGAGTGGTGCGAACACCCTATAAATAGCATATACAGCGGTCTCCTATTGGCGAACAGGAAGGTGCATGCAAAGGTGGCAGCTCTTGATCGCAACTTTGCAAACTCCTCCTTGCGGACTCTGTTGCGGACAGCAGTTCCTGCAAACAGCAGGAGATAGGCGGTTGAGAAGTGTTAAGTTGTAATACCCATTTGGGTGTGTTGTGGTGTTGTGTTGTTAAGAGAGAAACTTTTGTAATTGTTATGAGGCGCATGTCACATTAGTCCCACATCGTGTATCATTTCCTTATGATGTTCCTTAGTGTTACGAACTAGATAGAGATTTGGGGGAAAATTAGAGAGAAGCTAGGGTTTCTAAGAGGGAGGAGAAGAATACCTGATAATATTTCTTGCATACCAACTAAGGAGGAGGGGTTGGGTATTTATGCCCACCCAACCCCTAGGGCCGGTCGGCCCCCATAGGGGCTGAACCGGTGCGGTTCAGCTCCGGTGCTCCTTAGATTAATATTGGCGGGCTGAACCAGATGGTTCAGCCCGGTCTTCCTCCGCCTTCTCCTTTGGTCGACGTGCCCAGTAGCCGAATAACCTCGTAATGACGCCGGGCGTAACATTCCCTCCCCCATCAAGGACCAGTTTGTCCTCAAGCTGGAGGCGGGGAGTGTGAGGCTCCCGGAACAAGCCGGCTCTGGCGTGCATCTGAGACGAGACCTCTGTTGGAGCCGCAGGCTCTGTTCCACTCATCGTACTAACCGGTGCCACGCTGCGGAGGGAGATATCCTTGACCTGAGACGATTGGAGGCCTTCCAAGCAGTACCCCTTCCCGTGCTGGCTGAACTCCATAGTCATCTGGTCCCAATCGAAGGTCACCCGCTTAAGTTGCTGCAGCCACGGTGCGCCCAACACCATGTCAGAACCCCGGATTGGCAATAAGTAAACATCAATATGCTCGGTGTATCCCTGTATCTGGAGCTCCACCCCTTTCATTACCCCCTCGCATTGCAGTGTACGTCCATCCGCCACCCTGACGTGGAACACTGCGCTGCGATCTATGACACCCCCCGTCTGCCGGGCCACACCGGGTTGGATGAAGTTGTGAGTGCTCCCGCTGTCCATCAAGATCGTCATCGTTGCCCTGCCGACCCTCCCAGTCAAGTGTAAGGTCGGAGATGGGTTACCCCCCTTCAGGGCCTGGAGGGATACGACAAAGTCGTCAAAAACCAACTCTCCCTCCTCCGCAGTGTGGGTAACATCTTCCGCTTCCTCCTGTAGCATGAATACCTGGACCTTCTGGCAAGCGTGCCCGCAGGTATACTTCTCATCGCAGTTGAAGCATAACCCTTTGTCCTTTCTGGCCTGAAGCTCCTGCCACGTCAACCTCGTCACCGTAGGGCGGCCCTCGGTAGTTGGTTCTTGCTTGGGTACATCTGCACCCGTAGGTGCCCGACCTGTCGTCTGAGTCCTCTGCCGATTGTACCGCTCCTCCTGTATCCTGGCCAGGCTGATGGCATGACTCAAACTGCGTGGCATGTAGGCGTGGACCTCGTCGCGCAGGTGATCCTTCAATCCTGATACAAAGCAGCTCAGCATCGTTTTTTCTTCCCAATTGACCCGATTGGCCAACCGTTCAAACTCTGTCCGGTACTCCGTGACGGTCCCTTTTTGACGCAATTTCTGCAACATGGCTTCAACATCTTCGTACTCCAAAGGACCGAAGCGAGCAGAGAAGGACTCCACAAACTCCTCCCAGGGTGCATAGTCGCGTCCCCTCAGAAACCATTTTGTCCACTGATAAGCGTCCTCGTCCATGTGGAAAGATGCCAACTGAACCCACTGCCCCGCCGGAATCTCTTGGTATTTGAAAAAAAGTTCAGCTTTCTGGATCCACTCAAGGGCGTCACCTCCTTTGAACTTAGGGAAGTTCATTCGTGTCAATTTGGGCTGCATATATGGGCGGTGTTCTGCCGGTGCTGGATGGTATGGTGGTGCTGGAGCCACTGCGGGCCCGGGCCGCCCCCGGTCCAGACCGTAGCCTCCGTGTTGCCCTCCACCCCATGGGTTGCCATTTCCATAGTCCGCCGGTCCTCCATATGGCGGTGGCATCGGTAGGATGCCTGCCACACCCCCGAGTGGGGTCGCATTCGCTCCAGTAGGTCGAAAAGGGGCTGCTCCCTGCCCGGGACCCCGCCACGAGGAACCCGGCTGCATTCCCGGACCGTTCCAAGCGTACTGAGCGCCGAACGGCCCATTCGGTGTCGCCGATCCCGATACGTGGATGCCTCCTCCCGTAGACCCGGATCCGGCACCTTGTTGCATTCCACTTCCGATTCCTGTGCCGTTCTGTGTCGGGGGATGGTAGGATACTTCGGTTTCGGAGCCCTCCGCCGCGTGGGATTTTCCTTTCAGATTTTGTACGAGTAAGTTCTTGATCTCCTCCATGCGCGCGTCCAAGCTATCCTCTAGATTTTTATGGGAGGATTTCACTTGTTCTTCGAGTGTCGCCACCTTGTCCGATAACCCCACGTAGTTCTCTTCGATGGTGGCCAAACGTGCATTCTCGGCTTCGGTGCGTGTCACCATGGTTAGGACCGGAAACCTGAGGCGTGCGTGTAATCGACAGAAACTGGAGGCGGCGGTCTTTGGATGCAGTCCGCGGCCTCAGGATGTAGCCGGCAGCGGCGGCAACCTCTGGAAGCAGCAGGCGGCGACGGCCAGGATGTCGAAGCGGCCGCAGGAAGCAGCAGGTGGCGGCCTCTGGAGCTTCGGCGGACGCGCTGGAACAGGCGATACCAGGGAACATGAAACAGTCGATAATAATCGATCGGCTGTAGCAGGGAACAGTCGATCGGCGGAAGCCGCAGTCGCCCTGGACGCTCACGGAAACAGTCGGCCTGGACGCGATGTCGATGTCGGCGCGGGATGGACGCGAGGGCTGGAGTCGTCGTTATCAATGGACGCGAGGGCTGGAGGCTGGAGTCGTCGCTGGACGTCGATGTCGAAGGAAAAGGCTGGAGTCGCTGGATCCGGGAACAGTCGAACGAGGAAACAGTCGATCGAGGAGACGTCGATGGATCGGCGCAATGCGGGAAAAAAAAACTTGGAGGACGAATCTTCTGATACCAATTGTTACGAACTAGATAGAGATTTGGGGGAAAATTAGAGAGAAGCTAGGGTTTCTAAGAGGGAGGAGAAGAATACCTGATAATATTTCTTGCATACCAACTAAGGAGGAGGGGTTGGGTATTTATGCCCACCCAACCCCTAGGGCCGGTCGGCCCCCATAGGGGCTGAACCGGTGCGGTTCAGCCCCGGTGCTCCTTAGATTAATATTGGCGGGCTGAACCAGATGGTTCAGCCCGGTCTTCCTCCGCCTTCTCCTTTGGTCGACGTGCCCAGTAGCCGAATAACGTCGTAATGACGCCGGGCGTAACACTTAGTAATATATATATACAAGGAGACCTCTATGGAGGTATCAAGTATTTTCTCCTCAATACGCGTAACATGGTATCAAAGCAAGTTTAGGGTTTCCGCTCTCTCTCTCGCGCGTAATCCCGCTGCTCAAGGGCTCGATCCGCCGCTCTCTCTCTCTCTCTCGCCTCGCCCTTGCGGCCTCGCCCGATCCCGTGGTCTGAAACCCCGCCGCTGCACACCGAAAGGGACGGTGGCATGGCCGATCGTTGATGTCGCCGATCGCTGCCTGCCGCCGTTCCGTCCCTGTTCCGTCGATGCTTCCGTGATGCCGCCCCTCCGCCAACAGTAATGTAGTCGTCGTTCCTTCTGCTGCAGTCGATCGCGATGCCGACTGTTCCCACTGCCTACTGCTGCTGTTTCTGCGGCTCCTTCTAGTGCCAGCCGCTGCTTTCTGCGGCTCCTTCCTGCGTGTACCGGCTCCTTCCTGCGTGTACCGGCTGCTTATCATTGAGTTTGGCCATGGGTTCCCCTGAGGCAAGTACCACTCTGTCGTCGGTTCCTCCGACGACCGTTCCCTCCGGGGATTCTACTAATACTTTTCCTCCCAACGCGAGGCTTGCTACTACCATCCTTACCTCCTCCAATTTCCAACTGTGGAAGAAGGGGGTTACTATGTCTCTGTCAGGTATCCGACGCACACACCACCTTACTCGACTTCCAACTCATGCCGTGGGAAGTACAGAATACGATGATTGGTATAGTGATGATTGCCGCATCTTTGCTCTTCTCCTGAGTTCTATGGACCCATCTGTCCAGCAAATGTGCAAGAACTGCGACAGCACCAAAGAACTCTGGGATACCCTACACATGATGTTCTCTCAAGCGAACAACCTCTCTCGTCTTGGTGAACTCTTCCCAAAAATAGCCGAGCTGAGGCAAGGGGCGCGTCCTATTACCGAGTACTTCGCCGAATGGAAGGTTCTTGCTGATGAGATCTTGGATCTGTGGGAGATACCCTCTACCAGGGAAGGGCATCAGGCCCAACGTGAACACCTCGTACTCCTCTGGCTTTTAAATGGATTGGACCCACACTTCTCAACAACGAAGACAGAAATGCTGGCGAGTCCTACGACTCTACAAACAGCTGGTGTGTACCATCGCCTTACTAAAGCTGGATCCATTGGTACTTCTTCCTCTGCTCTACATACTTCCTCCGGAGAGTCGATGGCCCTTGCATCTCGGGGTGGCAGGGGGTCTGGTAGGGGGGCCGATCTGGGCGTGGTCGTGACACTGACACGAGACATTGTGCCCATTGCGGGCGTCGGGGACACAAAAGATACATGTTGGTTGATTCATGGGAAGCCAGACTGGGCCTCCAAACCTTCTGCTCCATCTCGGTCGGCGCACCTGGCCGACGCCACTTCTATCTCTCCGGGTCCAAGAACTGTTGAAATATCTGAGGATGAGTACCGTCGACTGCAGGCTCTCCAGATTGACTCCCCGACTCATAGTGCGACTGTGGCTCAAACCATTCAGCCAGTGTGTACTTCACAGCGTCCGGTCCAGTGGTTGGCTGATTCTGGCGCTTCTGATCACCTGACTAGTTCCTCAGGTATCTTACACTCATACAAACCCCATAGTGGAGCTTCAATTACAGTTGCGGATGGCTCCTCAGTTCCTATTGTTGGTTTTGGTAGTTGCAGTGTGACCCCTGACATGACACTCTCCTCTGTGGCTCATGTCCCTCAATCTGCTTACAATCTCTTATCTATTAGTAAGCTTACAAATGATTTGAATTGTATTGCTATTTTCACATCTTCTGGTTGCATTTTTCAGGAACAGTCGACGAGCCGTATTATTGGTAGAGGAAAGTTGCGGGGTGGCGTCTATGTGCTGGATGAAGTCTCCCACCTTGCTTGTTCTACTGCCTCCACAAAATTCTTGGATCTTCATTATCGTCATGGTCATCCATCTATGCAGGTCATGAGTCGTCTGTATCCTGAGTTTGGGAAAGTCTCCCATCTCAATTGTGAGTCTTGTTTGTTTGCTAAACTCCACAGAGTTAGCTACAGTCCTCGTCTTGATGTTCGTGTCTCTGCACCTTTTGATTTACTTCATTCAGATGTTTGGGGGCCGTGTCCTGTCCCTACGTTGTTAGGACACAAATATTATGTCACTTTTATCGATGATTTTTCTCGTATGACTTGGGTATATTTAATGAAAAATCGTTCTGAGTTGCCTTCTATTTTTCAAACATTTTGGAATGCAATATTTACTCAATTTTCTATTCGTATCAAATGTCTTCGTACTGATAATGGCCGGGAATACTTGTCTCAGTCTATGTCTAATTTTCTTTCCGAGAAAGGCATCCTACACCAAACCAGTTGCCCAGATACCCCTCAACAAAATGGTGTTGCCGAGCGAAAAAATCGACATCTCCTTGAAGTCACCCGGGCCATCCTTCACCACAAGCACGTACCCAAACACTTCTGGGGTGATGCAGTACTTACTGTTGCACATCTTATTAATCATCTTCCCACTCACATCCTCCAGGGGGAGACACCATATCAAACTCTGTATCCTGAACATGATGGCTCCCGCCTCCCTTTGCGGGTGTTTGGGTGTGTTTGTTATGTTCGGGATGCTCGTCCCTCTGTCTTCAAACTTGATCCCCGTGCTTTGAAATGTATCTTTCTTGGGTATTCTCGGACGACTAAAGGGTATCGGTGCTACTCTCCTGATCTCCGACGATACATTATTTCCTCCGATATTGTCTTCCTGGAGTCGGACAATTACCCCTTTCATGGATCACCCAGTCCTGACCCCTCTCTTGATGCTCTTTTAGTCCCTCGGCATGAACCTGCTATCATTTCGCCGACTGACCTGTTGGCCCCCCTGTGGGGGTAAGTTTACTCTCGTCGCTCTTCTGATAGTACATGGATGCCACCATCTCAGCCTACCTCTGCCTCAAATGATACAACGACTGTTCCTACGGAAGCACCTGAAAATGTACCTACTACCCTCACGCCAGCCAGTCCAGATGTTCCTATTGCCGTCCGGAAAGGCAGTCGAACTTGTCGGGAGAATCCACTTTATGTTAGCTCTTACAAGGGCTTGTCTGCTTCTCATACGACCCTGCACTCGACTCTGGATCGATATTGTCTACCCTCTACTGTGGCAGAGGCCAAAGCTCATCCTGGCTGGGCGGCAGCCATGCAGGACGAATTGACAGCTCTTCAGCTCAACAACACATGGGACCTGGTCCCCTTACCTGCCGGCAAGCGGGCGATTGGATGCAAATGGATCTATTCTGTAAAGGTGAATGCAGATGGTTCTCTTGACCGCTTGAAAGCTCGCTTGGTAGCCAAAGGCTATGCTCAGACTTATGGTGTGGATTATGATGAAACATTTGCACCGGTTGCCAAGATGTCCTCTCTTCGTATTCTTCTTTCTCTGGCCACCTCCCGCCAGTGGGCTTTACACCAGTTGGATATCAAGAATGCTTTTCTTCACGGGCTCTTGGAGGAAGAGGTGTACATGGAGCAACCACCTGGGTTCGTTGCTGAGGGGGAGCGTAACAAGGTGTGTCGTCTCCTAGCGTCATTATATGGATTGAAACAATCCCCTCGGGCTTGGTTTGCCCGGTTCCGTGCTGTGGTTACTCAGTTTGGACTTATCAAAAGTACTAAAGACTTGTCCCTCTTTTATCAGAACTCCTCGGCCGGTACTATTCTTCTACTGGTTTATGTCGACGATATTGTTGTCACAGGCAGCAACGTTGAAGGAATATCAAATCTCAAAGCATTCTTACACTCCAATTTCCAAACAAAAGATCTGGGTCCTTTGCGGTATTTCCTTGGGATTGAGGTTACTCATGATGATCACTCTCTCTTTATTTGTCAACTGAAATATACTCTTGATCTTCTATCCGATCTTGGAATGTCTAACTGTGGCCATGTGGATTCCCCGCTTGAACCTGGGGAAAAGAGCCTTCATGCCGAAAGCAAACCTTTTGATTCACCCGAGAAGTACCGTAGGATAGTTGGAAAATTAAACTACCTTACCATGACTCGTCCGGACATTGCATGTGCAGTAAGTAAAGTCAGTCAGTTCATGGCTGCTCCAACGGTGTCCCAATGGGAGTCTGTTCTCCGGATTGTCAGATACGTGAAGAAAGATCCAGGCCTGGGAATCTCATACAAGGATAGAGGTCATTCCAATTTAGAAGCATACAGTGACTCTGACTGGGCAGGATGCTTAGCTACTCGAAAATCAACCACGGGATTCACAGTCTTTATGGGTGGAAATCTTGTCTCCTGGAAGAGCAAGAAACAAACTACAGTTGCTAGATCTAGTGCTGAGGCTGAATATCGGGCTATGTCTCACACTGTTGCTGAGATCATGTGGGTAAGGCAAATCCTCTGTGAAATCGGGTACCCAGTTTAGGATCCTACTCCTCTATGGTGCGACAATCAAGCTGCAATCCAGATAGCCACCAATCCTGTGTTCCATGAACGCACAAAACACATAGAGGTCGACTGCCACTTTGTGAGGGAGAAGTACGAAGAAGGTCTTATTTCTCTCACCCATGTGAAGACCGGAGATCAAGTTGCAGATATTCTTACGAAAGGGGTTACGGGGACTAGAATGAACTTTATATGTAACAAGTTGGGTCTGGGAAGTTCCCACGATCCAACTTGAGGGGGAGTGTTATGAGGCGCATGTCACATTAGTCCCACATCGTGTATCATTTCCTTATGATGTTCCTTAGTAATATATATATACAAGGAGACCTCTATGGAGGTATCAAGTATTTTCTCCTCAATACGCGTAACAGTAATTTTGTAACCTCTTAAGTTATATATAAAAGGGTAGTTTTGCCTCCTCTGTGAACTGTGTGTGTGGTATTTTTTATCGCTTCCAACAGACTGAACCCATATCATGTAGTGTCTAAGGTCATACTAGATGGTATCATGGTATGCACCGGCTCTTTATATAAACTCCCACTGGACCCTTATATGCTTTTTGTTGTATGATGTAAACAAGTAGTGAGAATTCATGTGGTATTGTGTGTGAGGATGTATTTTGAGAGTTCTAACACTTTGTGTGATGAATGAAATGTGATAGTACCGTCCATATTCCACCAAATTCTCATTATCCCATAAATTTCTTAATGGTATCAGGGCGAGGTTGTTATCAACCATTAGATATTGGTGTAGTTCTGTGATGGTTTCATCTAGCATCCCCCTAGAATCTTTCTTGACTCATCCTTCTACCCTCCCATCATATATGACTTCATCTAGCATCCCCCCTTCATAAAATTTTTTTATAGTCGCCAAGTGGAGCCCCCATCTTTGAAAGTGATGTTTTTTTTTTATCTTTGGCACGTTCAAATGAGAACCTTGTTCCTTTCTCAAGGCCTGTGGGACTTAATTTAGTATTACTACATTCAACCGACCACATCAAATCTCTTAGAAGGATGGGAAGTTGCCCAGGTCTGAGCATATGTTGAAGATCAAAAGAGGGATGTTAAAGCTCTTCTGTGCATTCAATAAAGAGTAGGAAGGATGCTTGTTCCAAGATTTCGTGATTGTATCTTCTTAGGCTCCGTTTGGGGGGACTTATTTTCACCGGTCAAGCGGTTACGACCGCACGAACCAGACCTTAATTAAGGTCCGGTTCATGCGGTCGTAACCGCTTGACCGGTGAAAATAAGTCCCCCCAAACGGAGCCTTAATCTCTCTTCATGGGCTTGAAGGGAACACATAAGTTCTGTGATGGTGGGAGTGTTTAGGTCCTTCACTTCTTTAATAACAGTGACCACATGAGCATATTTTTGAGTAAGTGTTCTTAGATTTTTTTTAATACAATCTTTTTTCTCAAGGGTTACCCATAACTCCCTATGTGGTTTAGGAGTGTGGCGATCTTGGAGAAATAAGTGTGTGTGGTATCATCTTCTTTCATGTTTAATGTGTCATATTCTTGCCATAGGTTTTGAAGTTTGATGGATATTACCTTTGATGATCCTTGAAATTTAGTTTTGAGGGTATCCTAAACTTCTTTGACAGTTAGTGCTCCCAAAGTAAAATCTCACCTACAAACAAAAAGGATAAGGCACCCACCAATAGTTCACTCTATTACATTCTATGCAAAAAGAACATTCATGAAGCACATGATTGTTTCTACAAGTGAAAAAAGATGCAAAAAAACATCACACTTGGACAAAGATTGCTGGTTCAAACAATCAAGTGATGCCAAGAAAAAGGAGAAAGCTCACTATAGTGAACAAGATGACAATGAATATGTTTTTTTACTCTTGTTGAAATAGCCCATAGGTTTGGCCCATTTAGTGGCCCGTTTACTTCTCTTCTATTTTTCATTAGTCCCACATTGTGTATAGGATTTCTCTCTCTCTTCTCTCTCCTATAAATTTGTACTCTCCTTTTGTATACAATACATGAAATATACAAGCTTTTGTTCTTTCCTACATGGTATCAGAGTCAGGTTCCAGAATTTTCGGCCTCCTAATTTTGTGACCGCACGCTCCTTTTCTTTTCTGACTGCACGCCCTGTGCGACCTTCTTTTTTTGTGACCGCACCAGCCCCACCCCGCCCTGCCTCTCCCCAACGACGATGGTTCTACCTCTCTTATAGCCCTCTGACAGGTGGGTCCCGCCTCTTGCAGCCAGCTCCTTCTCCGACGGTATCTCCATCTGCGGCGTTCTCTCCTCCTGATCGCAGCACGCTGCGGTCTCCTCTCCTCAGCGCTATCGCCCTGCTCGCGCGGTCTCCAGCGACTAGCAAACAAGCAACACTCCCATTGGCTCGTGCGACCTCCTCAGCGCCTCCTCCTGCGACCTCCCGCTGCCGATCTCTCAGGTCGCTGCGGTCTCCTGCTGATCTCCCGCTGCGATCTCCTCTGCTGCTCGTGCGACCTCCTCAGCTCGCCATTGGCTCTCTGCCGAGTTCCTATCTTGCTATCTCCGCATCGATCTAGTAGCGATCTCATAGCAGCAATCTCCAGCGCGATCTAGTAGCGATCATCGGTCTGTTTGCAGCGATCTCCAGCGGTATTCTCGCCCAAGTCTGCTCACAGCGATCTCTCCGGCGGTCTCTCTTCCGCAATTGGCTCTCCAGCAGCAAGCGATCTCAGCAGTGATCTTCTCCCTGCCGCTGCCTCTACCAGCGATCTCCCTCAAGCGATCTCCAGCAGCAAGCTCTCTCCTGCGGTCTAACTCTCCTTCCTGCCGGCTTGCTCTCTTCTCTTCAGACCGCCGCTCTCTCTAATGGGCTCATCTGCGAACTCCTCGACTTTGCCTACTGAGGCCGCCCAACAGCACACTCCCGTGAGCGGGAGTAATCTGCACACTCCTAGTGAGCTCCGTGATGAGCTGCGAATTACTACTATCTCCCTCTCCGGGAAGAAAAACTTCATACCTTGGGGTCACTCAATCCGCCGGGTCCTCCAGGCCAAGGGTCTTCTCGCTCATCTTACCAATGATCCCCCGGCGACTACACCTCCTGAGTGGCTCAAGACTGATGGTCGGGTCCAGACCTGGATCCTTAACTCTTTGGAGGGCGAACCATATGAAATGGTCATGTACCTGCCCACGGCCAAAGGGATGTGGGACGAGCTCACTCTTTATACTCCGACAAGGACAGTCTTCAAAGTCTTCGACATTATCTCTGATCTTCAGGCTCTGGACACCAGTGGACCAAACATTACCTCTGTTGTCGCTCGGGTCAAGTCACTCTCCGAAGCGTGGCTTCAACACCAGCCGCCCACCTCTGATCTAGCTACTCAGCGCGCGCAAAGAGAGGCCGTCTGCATTGCTCTGTTAATGGCCCGTGTTCCTCCACATCTTCTGAGTATTCGGGCACAAGTCCTGGCCTCGACTCCCACTCCATCCTTATCGGCTGTCTGCTCCATGCTACTCAAAGTATCACAACCTCTGGAGGCTCTTGCTCCTCCCTCACCGGCTCTTCTCCAAAATGTCCCTGCTCCTTCGTTTCCTCCTCCTTCTAGCCGAGGAGGTCGGTCTACTCACCGTGGAAGGGGTCGTGGTGGACGAGGACGGCCGAAGTGCTCCTTCTGTGGTCGTGATGGCCATTATGAGTCCACCTGCTTTCGGAAGACGGGCAATCCTCCTCCTCCACGACCGACTGCAGCAGTCGTTGAAGATAGCTCCTCGATCTCTCGTGCCGATCTTGAGGCACTCCGCCTACAGTTCCAGCAACTCCAATGGATGATGACTCCACCTGCCTCGTCGCCTCCGTATCCAGCCCAGGTATCGTTTGTCTCTCCACTAGTCCTCGCTGGATAGTGGATTCGGGTGCCACTCATCATATCACCTCTCTTCCGCCACCAACATATTCGGGTGCTCCTCATCCAAAATATATCACTGTGGCCAATGGAGCGACTGTCTCTGTGTCCGGCTCAGCTGACCTATCTGTCAGCCCATCCATCTCTCTCCGCTCAGAACTCCATGTTCCGGGCTCCCCGTTTAACTTACTCTTTGTTAGCCGTCTAACTACTGATTTGGATTGCTCTGTCACTTTTTCACGTTCTTCTTTTCTGATACAGGATCGACGGACGGGGACTACCATTGGTAAAGGGCAGCTGTGCAACGGGCTTTACCTTCTCGACGATTCTACCACCATCCTCGCCTCTATCTCTTCTGTTGACTGGCATCAGCGTCTCGGCCATGCTCCCCTCCCCATCCTCAAGAAGGCACTACCCGATGTATCTTTTCCTGCATTTCAATGTGAATCATGTATTTTCGGCAAACAGCCGCGTTCATCTTTTCCTGCAAATTGTGCTCGGAGCTCCGCTCCTTTTGATCTTATTCATTCAGATATCTGGGGTCCCTATAAAATTTGTAGTATCTCTGGATTCCGTTATTTCATTACTTTTATTGATGATTACTCCCGCACAACATGGCTATACTTACTTCGCGAACGCTCTGAATTACCTCGTGTGTTTAAGGCATTTATCCTTGAAACCCGCACTCACTTCTCCACCACCGTCAAAACGCTACGCACCGATAATGCTCGCGAATACACCGGCAATGAGTTTTCGAGCTTATGCTCATAATTCGGGATTATTCATCAAACCTCATGTGCCTACACCCCTCAACAAAACGGTGTGGCCGAACGAAAGAACCGACATCTCCTTAATATGGCCCGCTCGATCATGATTCACATGAATGTTCCGAAGATCAATTGGAACTTTGCGATCTCTACCGCCTGCTTCATTATCAACCGCCTCCCCTCCTCCGTACTCAACAATGCCAGTCCGTTCAGTCTTCTCTTTCCCTCTACTCCTGCCTTCCCTCTCACACCTCGAATCTTCGGGTGTACGTGTTACGTTCACTCCTTGGGACCATCTACGGACAAACTAGATCCCAGAGCGACTAAGCAAATGTTTGTTGGCTACTCCCATACACAGAAAGGCTACGTCTGTTATTCTCCTCTCACTCGGAAAATTTCGGTGTCCGCTGACGTAATCTGCCGGGAAGACCTGCCATTCTTTCCAGCTCCAGAAACACATTCTCCAGCACCTACTCTCCCACAACCTGCCATGCGGCCCATCCTCCCGGTTAACACACCTCCTCCAACACCTCTACCACAACCACTCCCTACTCCGCCTCCCTGTCGGCCACCTCTTATCCAGGTATATTCCCGTCGCAACTCCCGCCCCGTTTCCCCTGCGCAGTCGTCCTCGTCCTCTGGTGCTCCAAGTCCTGCTGATCCGGTAACAGAGTCCACCGCTCATCCAATGGCGAGCTACGTATCCCTTCATCGTCTCTCCCCTCCACTTCATACACTGGTCACTTCTTTATCGTCGGTTGCAGTTCCTAACTCTGTGCAGGAGGCTCTTCAACATCCTGGCTGGCGTGCCGTCATGGAAGAAGAAATGGCCGCGTTGTGGGCAAACCAGACCTGGCAACTGGTGGATCTTCCCCCTGGCCAGAAAACTGTTGGTTGCAAATGGGTCTTTGTCATCAAGCATGCTGCGGATGGGACCATTGACCGCTTAAAAGCTCGCCTGGTGGCTCGCGGCTACACACAGCAACAAGGTTTGGACTACGACGAAACCTTCTCTCCCGTCGCCAAACTGAACACAGTACTGGTTCTTCTCTCCGTTGCCGTGCACCGCCAATGGACCTTACATCAACTGGATATTAAGAATGCCTTCTTAAACGGTGATCTCACTGAAACAGTGTACATGCAGCAGCCGCCCGGGTTTGAGACCACGGGAGAGTCTCGGACCCCGAAAGTCTGTCATCTTTTGCGGTCTCTCTATGGTCTCAAACAGTCTCCTCGAGCATGGTTCGACAAGCTCAGCAAGGTCCTTCGTGAAGCAGGGTTTACTCGGAGCTCGGCTGACTTCTCCCTGTTTACTCGCCACCAGGCAACAAGCACCGTTCTCCTTCTTGTCTATGTGGATGATATCATTATCACAGGCAGCGACTCAAAAGGTATCCAGGCGATCAAACAACAACTCAGCTCTGTGTTCCAAACAAAAGATCTGGGGAACCTTCATTACTTCCTGGGCTGGAGGTAGCCTGTAAGACCCCATTTTTTTTTTGCAAAAACCACCGGGTCTTAGGCCCAGAACCGCCGCTTTGCGGTGACACCTTCACTCGGGAAGGTCGCCACTACAAAACGCCGATCCTGCCGGCCAAATCGATCACGAAGAAAAGTACAATAAAGAGAGTAGACAAGTCCACCACATCAACATGAAACATAAAATGTCCACATATATTAACTGAATAAAGAGACAATAAGGGTTACAAATAATAAAAGGAGAGGGCTCATGCCCAGTACAACATTTCCTCACTACAAAAATCACTCGCGGAAGCTAACTCCTAAGCAAAACTAAAGCTAATCGTCACCGACACTGAAACTGGAGCACTCTGACCTGACTGACCCATCCCTGCAGACTCCGGGCTCCAATGGTGCTGCAACTCTGGATGCTTCTTCTTCTTCGGCCTACGGTCACTGCCTCGTAGTCCACATCTACGTCTTCGCCTTCGGCCTCCTGTTTGCTGAGCTGGAGGGGCTCCACCTCTCATGGGGCATCTAACTCGAGTATGCCCAGGCTGGTGACAATGGTAGCATGGCCGTGTAATCCACCGTGTCGGATTCTTCTGCACCTGTTCTTCTGATGTAACCGCGTCTCCTTGAAACCCTAAAATGATATGGTCCACCGACCGTCAGTCAAAATGACTCAGCCAATTCCCCACCCCTCCCCCAATGGCTCCTAGGTACCGTATGGGAGGAGGAAGCGGAGGACATTCAAGGGGTAAACACAAGAGCAGGTGACGGCGGAACTAGAACTACACAGGTGCATATATATATGAAGCATTAAGTAAGCATAGTAAAGTGCAGGTAAAGAACAGTAAGCAGTATATATAATTGGCAAGTAAAGTAAAATAAAAGTAACCATTGATTTATAGGAATGCCCATACAAACCTATAGACCAAGGGGTCGTTTAGCAGGGCCTACCGTATAAGAAGTCCCATAACCGACTTATACGTTAGGGGTAGGTTGAATGTAATGTTTATGCTATGACATGCAAGTATGTTGTTATGCTATGATCATACAAGTGCAACTCACACACCACGACTCTATGCGCATAGACCTTTAGTTCCCCCTTTTTGGAGCGAGCTAGACTCCCCGGATACTCCCGTAGTGGCAAACGGAAGCGGTGGGTTGGGCCCCGCCCACCTCTAGGTTGGTATTCACACTACCCAACCTAGACCTATCGTACGCCTCCACAAAACCCGCGGAGCGTCTGCGTACTCTTGCTGACTGGACCGCCAGACTATTAAGGCTAAGTGTAAAACCACACTCGCCGAGTCAACGTATTGACGTCGGTGTGAACGACCGTCCAATACCGAAGACCCACCACCTTCAATGCACATACAACATGTTCTACTTTCTATTTCCGAGCCACGAGCTCCCCGGGCTAACCTGCCCGCCATAAGACACCACTGAGTCACAAGCTCACCGATCTTATCAATCCGCCCTTACAACCACCGGGCCTACCGCTCATAACACCAAACCAATTAAAACTCCGAAACCACGGAGTGAGAGTGAGTTAGTTATTATTTAATCTTGTAAAACATCTTACTTCTATAATTTAGGGTTAGTCTTGAACTTCCCGAGGGTTACCCTGTGAGGGGCTCGCTACGGTACTAGGAACTACAATGGGATAACACCCCAAGGTTCCTATTCCCAAGACACTTAATAAAGTTGGTTTCTACCCATAAGAAAACCCCCTTAATATTCTTACCTGAATTAATCCTAAGGGCTTATGACACCTAGAGGGAAAAGACGATCTTTCACCAATCCCAAGATGACCTGCCCCAATGGTGGCACCCCACCACCCAGAATTCATCAAACCTTAAATCTCTCCAAGGGTCCTCTCATACCCATACAATCACCATTCAATTCTCACATCTCCAAACAATGTACCCCAAATTGGCCTATAACTCCAAAACTACCAATTTGCTAAACGCAGACCACCCTTACCGTTTTGATCCTCAAGAAGGGAGGTACTCTAAATACTCAACTCTATGACCTACTGGATTTGTTGGGAGTCCATGCTACTTAAATCAGATCAAATCCAAGGTTTCCTAATTTTCCCCATAATATTAATATTTTTAAACCATTTCCCAAGGGGCAATTTTCTCAAGTTTGAACTACAAGTGCACTTTTCTGACTTCCAGTGCCTACCCCAATTTTTACATAAATCAAGAGTACCTAATAAACAGTAGGTATAAAATTTTAGGAAAAACCAGCAAGATTTACTATTTTTAGAAATTCCAGAACATATTTATTTCCAACAAATTCCAAAGGAGGTACCCTCATATGATCTCTAAACTTCATGCAAATCAATACAGTGGTGCTTCACAATATAAAATTCAGTCCTACAAAGTTTGACCCTGTTCCACAGAGGGTATATTTGTAATTTCATCCAAGGATATGTTTGCAAATAATTCCAAAGTGAACTAGAGATACTAAAAATATTAATCCATAAATTATGAGAAAATTACAGTGGGTACATATTGCTATGAAAAGACAACCAGCAAAGTTTCATGCAATTACAGTGATTTAACATCATAAATTCAACCAACTCAAAAATTGCCAACAATGTGGAATATTACAATTTGGACCTCCAAGGGTTTACTCATGTTCTAACCAATTCTTCCAGAGATTTATAACATTAAAACTAAGTTTATGACAGAAGATGGTAAATTAATAAGTACTATTTCTTCCTAAAAACCCCAAACCCTAATTATTTACAAATCTACCCAAGGGTTTATTACCTAGGTTTGACAACTCCAAACCTCTTCAAATTCACTAGGGAGGCTCCTCTGGTCACTATGACCTTCCCTCCAAAACTTTAGGTCAAACCATTAGGGTTTGACCCTACTTCCTTCATTAGCCTCTAATTGCACCCCATTAGGGTTTAGCCTAGGGTTAGGGTCAAAACTTCTCCAAATCCACCCAAGCTTCTTGTGAGGGCATCTTAACACTTATAACACTCAGAGGAGTCCAACACACCCCTCCCTAAGGACAAATTCCCCCATGTCCTTCACAAACCCTAAAGGGCACCAAACATTTCACCACTAGGGCTTAGGGGCACACTAGGCCCTAACTCATCCTAAGTTGCTCCTTGGGGTGTCTCCCACCTCCCAAGGCAGTGACCAAGGTCACCCCATCAATCAGTGGGAGGAAACCCCTCCACACTCCAAAATTCACTTACGTTTACTTTTGCCCTAAACATAACCTTTAAGCAAACTATTCTCAAGAGAACTCCCTACCTTGCCCATGCACATACTACTCATTATACTGACCATGGGTCAGTGAAAGACCACCCAAGATCCTACTCACATTTGGTGGGGGGGGGGGGGGGGGGGGTGGAATTCCAAGGGATACCTATTTGGGGTGCAAATAGCAATTTAGCCCCTTTTTGATTTACTAGGGCAAAACTCCTCCAATGGCCACCAAATTTGGACCAGAGGTTGGCATGGGGGAGGGTGAGGTGCACCCCAAATATGAAGCCATTTGGCTTTGTGGAAGTGTGGGGGCACTCACCCAAAGTTTTGCCTAAACCTAGGGGGCCTAAAGTTATCTTGGTGAAATACCCTATCAAAACAACTCCATAAATCATGATAATTTAACCAGGGCCTATACATACCCCCTAAGACCACCCCTCCAAGTTTGGAAGGGTTTTGAGGTGTTTAGAGCACTTAATTAGGTTACACTATGATTATTGAACTTTCCCAAAAATTATGGGGAAAACTTCTCCAATCATTCTGATCTTTGGACATAATCTATATATGCCTAAGACTAGACTACACCCCAAATACCAAGTCATTTGGAGTTCTAGATTAGTGTGGGCATCAAAAGTAAGCTCTGATTAGCCTTGAGGACAGTCCCCACTAGAATGAGTGCTGAGCCCTAACCAGGACTCCAAATTGAGTGATCTCAATTTTGTATTAAACTAGACATCAAGGGCTACATTTTCTATGTTGACCATTTTTTCTGAATCAGCCCCTAATTATTTTTGCCAGAATTAAATAGGAACTGCACTTTTAATCAAGAAATAAAGGATTATAACACTAGGCCTGCACGAATCTTAAAGCGCATCTAACAGCCCCTGGCCTTCGTCCCCGATGAACCTGCGGCCAGGATTTGTCGCGCCTGGGCCACATTCAACCTCGATTTCCCGGCCACCTGAGCGCCGCCCCGGTCGACCAACGCCACCACCACCTCCGTTGAGGTGGTGGCCGGCGAGGAGCGGTGCTTGATCGGCCGGAGGTGGCCGGAATCTAGTGTTATACCTGGAAGCCCAACCCGATTTACGGGGGGCTAGGCTTGCCCGATTCCCAGCCTATTGGCCACGAATCCAGCCGCCGACGAGCTAGATCTATACCACTGAGGGAGGAGTAGAGAACCGGACCTTGATCGAAGCTTGGAACCTCGTCGGTGGGGAACTTGCCATGGCCGAACTCCATCTTCTCCCAAGCTCTGCAACCACCACCTAGAAGGGCTCGATTCCTTCTGAAAACATGGGGGTTTCACTCCTCTCCGCCTCCTGAAGATAATGGGGGGTTCAATTGAAGGCAATGCTGGCTTTAACTACCAAAGCCATTAATGGCCTCTTCGAATTCCTCCATGGCCGGCCCCCATTCATCTCCCCTGCTTTAATCCTTCTTGGTAACTGCTGGAAACTCCTCCTCTCCCCTAGAGGAGATGAATGCAGCCATAAATGGGGAGAATTGAGGGGGGTTTCACCTTCCTCCATTGATGGCCTCATCTTCCTCTCTCCCCCAAACTCAATTTTCTCTCTCCTACTCATCATGGCCGACTTTCCTCTCTCTCCTGGGTTAATTATCAGCCAAGGGTGATGGTCAAGGGGCCAATTTGGGCTTAGCCCAAAGGGATTGGGCTAGGTTCAAGAGATTTGACCTAAATTAGCCAATTTTGACTTTTGGTCAAATTGGCCAATTGGGTGACCCTAGGATGGGGCTTTTGGGTCCATTGGATTCCAAATTAGGTTTAGAAACTATTGGAGGAGTCAATTTGGTCAAATGGTTCTTGGTTGACCCAATTTAAGCTGATTTGACCAAAACAGGCTAAGTTGACTTTGGTCAAATTGAGCCCTAGGGTTGACCCAGTCAAGGGGCTTTTTGGTCCACTGGGTTCCCTATGATAAGATAACACTATGGGTAAGGTCAATTTAACATGGTGATGGTCAATTAGGGTACTTAGAGAAGACTTGCCATTTTGACCTAAAAGGGGCATTTTGGTCAATTTGCATCACTGGGGGTCCCATGATGGGGCTTTTAGGTCTACTAGGTTCCTTATGACATTCTAGACCTAGGTGAGTGATCAATTTGGCATGGTGAGGGTTAATTGACTCAAATTTGGCTACTTTGACCATTTTAGGGTTAGAGTTGACTTTGGTCAATTTGGCCTCTTTGGTTGACCCCAATGGGTCCTTGGTGCCCTAAGGGGACCCCTAAAGGGTTAGGGATACTAAGGTGGGGCCAAATGGTCAAGTTGGGGCCCTAAAGTCCAACCCTAAGCTTGGTTACTAGAAATTGCTATTTGCAGACCAAGGTGGTTTTCTTCTTCTCACCTCAATTCACATGGCCTTGGGCTCTTCCTATGGTTTTGTCATGACAAAACCAACTTAGGGGTCTAGCTGTCTAGGGGATGTTACATAGCCAGGCGACCTGATGGCCTTATTCTATCTCAGAGAAAGTATTGCCTCGACCTTCTTCATGATGCAGGCTACTCCGACTGCAAACCCATCAATACTCCAATGGATGCAAATCACAAGATTTGTGCTCAGTCCTCTGACTCTGATCTCTTGCTTCAGAACCCGGAATACTATCGCCGTCTGGTTGGAAAATTGATCTATCTGACTGTTACAAGACCAGATATCTCCTTCGCTGTCGGTATTGTCAGCCGTTACATGCACACCCTCGTTCCTCTCATCTTCAGGCTGTGGAACGGATTCTCCGATATCTAAAAGCGGCTCCTGGTCAAGGCTTGGTATACAAGACCTCATCCTCAACTCCAACACTGGTGGCATACTCTGATGCTGACTATGCCGGCTCTCTGGATGATCGTCGGTCAACCAGTGGCTTCTGTACATACTTCGGAGGACATTTGATTACCTGGCGTAGCAAGAAACAAGCAGTGATTGCGCGCTCCTCAGCAGAAGCAGAATACAGGGCAATGGCATCTGTGGTCTCTGAACTTACATGGCTTGAAAGCCTTCTCACGGATCTTGGGGTAAAACTTCCTGCTCCTGCTCTTCTACTTTGCGACAGTCAGGCTGCGATACATATTGCCAAGAACCTGGTCTTCCACGAAAGAACCAAGCATATCGAGGTCGACTGCCATTTTATCCGGGAGAAAGTACAAATGAAGAAGATCGAGCTAAAACATGTCTCTGGTACTGAACAAGTTGCGGATGTCCTCACAAAGGCACTGTCCAGTACCCTCTTCTATCAATGCTTATCCAAGCTTGGTGCATACGATTTGTACGCTCCAGCTTGCGGGGAGTGTTGAAATAACCCATAGGTTTGGCCCATTTAGTGGCCCGTTTACTTCTCTTCTATTTTTCATTAGTCCCACATTGTGTATAGGATTTCTCTCTCTCTTCTCTCTCCTATAAATTTGTACTCTCCTTTTGTATACAATACATGAAATATACAAGCTTTTGTTCTTTCCTACAACTCTCAAGAAAATAATTGAACTGAAGATATTTGGTATCTTGATAGTAAATGTTCGAATCACACGACCAACAACAAGAATGTCTTCATTTACCTCAAAAAATGATAAATCAAAGGTCATTCTTGGAGATGGGACATCCAAGAAAATAAAAGGAAATTGACCAATATTTGTTAAAACAAAATCTTGAAAAGCTAACCACATAACTAATGTTCAATATATGCCAGAACTTGCTCATAACCTCTTAATTGTAGGACAGTTAATACAAAAAGGATACAAACTTATATTTGACAATCTCCAATGCATCACACTTAATAAGGAAAACACATAACTTGTCACCATTGTCAAAATGACTTCAAACAAGGTGTTTCCATTAGTCATACCTCATGAAGAAAATAATAATTTGGAATGTGCAGTGTTCAATGATGTTATAAAATAGAGCCTTAGATATGGGTAAGTTAACTTTCAAGTCATAAGTAAGCTTCAAAATTGTGAATTAGTTAGCGGGCTTATAAAAATTGTGAAAACTGGAACAACTTGAGAGCAATTGAAAATAATAAAAATTATTTTATTTTCAAAAAATCTAATTATTACATGGGGAAACCCCTCTTTGTATAGAAATGACGAGGTGAGAGAATTTACAATAGTCAGTATGAGACTAAATACAATGGCCGAACACATAAGGAGTATCCACCCATATTAATCACAAACACAAGAACAGCTGCGGACACTCCACTAGTAACCGCTGACACATTTAGGTTCCTACGGACTCTTTTGACTTACTGTGGACACTCTTCCACATCCTAGCAAGAGGAACCAGGATGCATCCGCCAGATCACCATGTTCGGATACACCAATAGTATTCGCCCATGCTTCAAAACTCCAATAGCCCAAGTATTCGTTGTTGGTACCATTGTCCCTGCGGACACAATGCAGATACTCAACAAGCATCCGCCTGTACAACCCTCATTCTCCGAGGGTAGGACCCACCCAAGGCCACGTAGGCAGAAGTCAAAGTCAAAGAGTCAACACAGAAGTCAACAGTTCAAGATACCCAGATAAAGTCGGCCAGCAGGCATAGTGGAAGAGTTCATCAGAAGTAGGAGCAGAAGAGAGCCTAGGCGAGTAGGGGTGCACTCGTGCGAGTAGCCCGGATACTCGCCAAAGGTGGGCGATCATAGGAGATACTCGCCCGTCTGCCCGGGGAGATCGCCTCAATGTCGCTAGTCGTCGGGCAAGGGCTGGGCTATAAAAACCCCCCTACCCCTTGGTTTTCCTATAAATAGGACCCCAGGGGTACTTGGATTGGCACCTGGACTTGAGCTCTCGAAACCCTGCTCTAGCATTCTGGAACCTGTCGCACTTGGCCGCTACTCCCGGTACAAGCCAAGTCGGTGCCTTCCTCGTACCCTGCTCGGCCGTTCTTTGGTCTTGGAGGGGAAGTCTCTTCGGAGCTTCTGGGTACGTGGTGGGACCTCCCTGCCGCAGCACCTGGGGTCCTGTGTGTTGCTCTTCTAGCTCTTCAGTAGTCGTCAGCTTAGTCATCTCGTTGGACTGCTGGGCGAGTAGCCTCCGGCTGCATCGGTCCGAATCTTGAGGTCAGGATTTTCCTGGCATCAACACTTTGGTGCGGTGAGCGTGGATCGTAGTCGTTGGAAGAAAGTCTAGTAGGAAGGCGAGATGGTCGCAGTTGGCGACCATGAGGAGGTAGTCGGCAACCCGTCCGCGAGTGGCGAGTTCGTAACGATGGCAGCTTTTGAAGCCTTCGCGCAGCGCATGGAGGGAGCCATGCGAGCAGCGTTTCAGTCGCGCGCCGAGGTCACGGCGACCTCGCCGCAACGCCCAGTTCCATCCGAGGGAGGGAGTCCCCCTCGGCGAGCAGGAAAGGAGCACGTGGAGGATGAGACCGAGCGACCAAGGAGGTCGCAGTTCTACCAGCCAACCTCGCAAGGGCTTCGCTTCCGCGAGCCGGGCGAGCAGGCGAGGTACCAGGATACTCGCCCATATGGCGAGTATTGCCCTGATACTCGCCAGGTCGAGGATCGTCGCCGGGCAGGAGGGAGGAGCCCCTTCTGCGGGGAGATCATTGCCGCACCAGTGCCAGAAGGATTCATAGATCCCGCGATGAATTATTGCTCAGGGAGAGACGACCCTATCCGTCGAGGGAAGAGGCGTAACCGGAGGAATAGCTGGAGGAATAGCTGGAGGAGGACTAGGGATCGGCTCAACCAAGGCCGTCAAGGAAGGATCAGGGTCGGGGAGGTAGGGGTGAGTTTTGGAGAAGCGGAGCTCGGATCTTTTCGCAAAACGAATTTCCACCAAGCCTACCGCCAAGACGTCGCTCCAACCTCTCAAGCGCCATCCCCGCTAGAAGAAATCACTTTCTCGGAGGAGGGCATGTTCAGGGATGAGAATCCCTTCCATGAGGCCCATGTGATTGATGCGATCGTCGAAGACTTCACCGTCAACCGGATCCTGGAGGGCAACGGGGGATCTGTCCGTGTCATCTTTATGTCATTCACACGGACACGTTTGACGACCTGGAGATCAAGGCAAGAAGGATGACGATCTTGGATGGCTCCCTTTTTTGATTTCACAGGTAAGCAAAAGAAGGCGGACGCGACAGGAAGAGCAGCCGCCGTCGGGAAGCTCAATCCAAGACGGGAAGAACCCTTCATCGTGAAGGGGAGCTGTTAGAAAACACCTGGAAGTGCGACAACCTGAAAAGGTTTGGCTGCTAAGCGGGAGTATGTACATATCTCACCCATGTACATGTATTGTCCATAAATAAAAAAAAATGATCACCTCCCTGAAACATGGAAATGGTGAGTCTTTTGTCACTTCCAGCTATGTGTTTTCACGAACAAGAAGAAAAGCAGGCAAAGCCGATCTCCACGTTAGGTTGGGAAACTGGCCTCCGACTTGATTCTCGTAAAAGCCCAGAACAGGTGATGGGACAATGCCTCGGTATACGTCCCCCTAAGTCCAAGCCTCTGCAATGACGGCCGAGATCAGCTCCCCCCTTGCACGTTGGCCGCGGTTCCCACCGACGACATTTCTCATCCGACTGGTGAGATTATCAGGAAGAAGTTTGGACGCCGACCTCCCGATCCGACGAAGGAATAATCGACTTCGGCAGTAGGTGAAATTGATCTCCACGCTAGGTTGGGAAACGAGCCTCCGACTTAACCCTCGTAAAAACTCAGAACGGATGATGGGACAGTGCCTCGGGTGTGCGTTCCCATAAGACCAAGCCTCTGCAATGACGGCCGAGATCAGCTCCCCCCTTGCATGTTGGCCGCGGTTCCCACCGACCGCACTTCTCGTCCGACTGTAGAGATTACCAGGAAGAAGTCCGGACGCCGACCTTCCGATTCGGCGAAGAGATGATCGATTTCACTAGCTCAGGGGACCCTTGAAAAAAGGCGTCATGTACCCTCGAGAGCTGAAAAGCCCGCAGCAAAGCATTTCATTTTCTAAATTATTGTGTCAGATCATATGAGTTAATGTGCTTAAGTGTGCTTAACTCCCTGCTAAACTCATTGAGCAACAGGAAGCAGGTCCGATCCACATCCAGCATCCAAGTAGGATGGAGGCCTCGGGCTGGTGTATCCCCTTGGACCTCCCCGACCGTCATTCCCTACTTGACGTCATTCTTCGTCGACATCCAGCATCCAAGTAGGATGGAGGCCTCCGGCTGGTGTATCCCCTTGGACCTCCCCGACCGTCATTCCCTACTTGACGTCATTCTTCGTCGACATCCAGCATCCAAGTAGGATGGAGGCCTCGGGCTGGTGTATCCCCTTGGACCTCCCCGACCGCCATTCCCTACTTGACGTCATTCTTCGTCGACATCCGGCATCCAAGTAGGATGAAGGCCTCGGGAAGATATGTCCCTCCAGGCCTCCCCGACTGCCCTTCCCTATCTCTTTTCCCTTAAAAGTCCATTATTATTAAAAGAGTCTAATGAACTCTTCACCAGGTGCCAGGCAAGACCTTGAGAGCATGTGTCCCACGGGGCCCTCCAAGTAGCCTCCACAGCTCGACTCCACCAAGGGAAATATTGAAGAAAGCGAGCATGTATGTGTGAGTACCTAGGCGAGTATACATGTGCGAGTATACCGGTGCGAGCAGGGAGGTGCGAGTATGTAAGTGCGAGCATGCCGGAGTACTCGGCCTCGCCCAAGCCTAGGAGCCTAAGCGACATTCAAAAAAAGAAAGCGAGCATCAAAGAAAAAGGCGAGCAAAATGATTATATTCATTTACTGTTGTAAATACATACACAAAAATGTTGGTCTTGGAGGGGAAGTCTCTTCGGAGCTTCTGGGTACGTGGTGGGACCTCCCTGCCGCAGCACCTGGGGTCCTGTGTGTTGCTCTTCTAGCTCTTCAGTAGTCGTCAGCTTAGTCATCTCGTTGGACTGCTGGGCGAGTAGCCTCCGGCTGCATCGGTCCGAATCTTGAGGTCAGGATTTTCCTGGCATCAACACCGCCCATACTCCATGCTCTAACAAAAATAAAAGAAAAAATTACAAACATGAAGGGTGTGCCATCAACAATATCCACAAACTTCATTTTCCAGAAGTAGCCTCTGGAGATCAAAACAGCATCTTGAGCTCATTCATGCTAACATATGAGGGTCAACATCTACCCAATCGTTGTTGAGAAAACATTACTTCTTACTATTTGTTGATGATTACTCAATGATGATGTGGATATACATGTTAAACCATAAATCGGATGCACTCGCTATCTTTATACAATTTCAAAAATAAGTTGAAAAGGAAAAAAACTAAAGCATTCAGCTTTTACAAACCGGTCATGGAGACGAGTTCACCAACTAAGCTTTCAATTCCCACTACCAAAGCCAAGAAATAAGAAAACTATATGTCAGATATACTCCAGAGCAAAATGGTATACTAGAAAGACGCAACTACACTGTTGTGGAGATGGCAAGATGCGTGCTACAAAATAAAAAAAATGCCAAAACAACTACTAGGTTGAGGTTTGACAGTGATGCAGTCTATATGCTAAATAGAGCTCCTTGTAGAGCTCTTGAAAATCAAACTCCCTATGAAGCCTGGACAGGAAGAAAACTACATGTTGAGCATCTGAGAATATTTGGAAGCATATCATATAGTCTTATTCCTCAACATCAAAGAGAAAGCTTGAAGATAAAGGAGAGATGACAATCTTTGTATGATATAGTGAAAATCAAACGCTTGCAGTCTCTATAATCATATTACAGGAAAACTCATCATCTCCATAGATGTCATAATTAATGAAGAGAAAGTTGGACATGGGTCGCAACCTTGGATCAGGACCTTCATCTGATGGGGGTTGTTGAGGCAATCAATGATGAATGGGTTCCATAGCCTTCGGCTTCCACCTCACCAGAAGCTGAATGCATCAATCCTATTGACAATCATGATTCCTTTGAAGACGCATCATCTCCTCATAAGTATAAATCTAACTCTGATTTATACAAACATTGTAATTTTTCTTTCATTGCAAAGGAATCTTGAAGGTATCAAGAAGTTATGATATAAGAGAAGTGAGAAGAGGTAATGGAAGAAGAAATGATCATAATTCAGCAGAATCTTACATGGGAGTTCACAACCAAGCCAACCAACAAAACATTAATTGGGTTGAAGTGGTTATATAAAATTAAATACAATGAGGATGACATAGTACACAACTACAAAGCCAGACTAACTGTCAAGGGCAATGCTCAAAAACCAAGTATTGATTACTTTGAAACATTTTCCCTCGTGGCTCGATTTGAAACCATCAAACTCCTCTTTAATATAGTGACTCAAAATAAATTTCTAGGGTACCAAATGGACGTTAAATCTGCATTTTTGGAATTGGAAGAAGAAATCTATGTTTCAGTATAAACGTTATGAGGTAAAAGGAGAAGAAGATAAAGCATACAAATTAAGAAAGACTCTTTATGGGCTAAAACAAAAACCAAGATAAAGCTTGAAATTATAAAATAGATGACAATTAATTAGCAACGGCTCTGAGAAAACCATCAGTGACCCCTCTCTTTACAACGAGAAAGAAGGGAATGATGTGTATCTTCTTGTATGTATGTATGTATATATGTATATAGATGATCTTCTCATCACGAGATCAAACACCCCTGCTCTTAGATGAATTCTTGAATTTAAAATGACTGATCTGAGACTCACCAGATACTTCTTAGGGATCCAAATTGATTATGGTGCTAATGAAATTTTCATAACCCAAAGAAATTAAAGTAAAAAATGATATCATGGGTTGGAATGAGTAAAACCAAACCGTCAAAGACACTTATGGTAACGAGAGAAAATTGATAAAAGTAGATGGATCATTAATCTATTTAGCCAATACTAGACCTGATATAAAATGTGTTGTTAGTACAGTCTCATGTTATATAAGTTCTCTCAGCATCAAACATCTTATTTCAGCCAAGAGAATTCTCAAATACATTAAATCCACAGTGAACTATGGAATTCAGTTTAAGAAAGAAGGGTACTTAAGAGAATATGTTCATAGTGATTGGGGAGGATGTGCTGATAAGAGAAAAAAACACTATTGGATTCATTTTTTTCTTTGGTAATAAACCAATCTCGTGGAGTGCCAAAAAAACAAAAATCTATTGCCCTTTCCTCTACTGAGGCGGGATGCACTACCCCATGTGATGCAGCTCGTGAATTCATTTGTCTCGTAACACATTATCCATAGCGCTTGCACATAATCCCATATTTCACAACAAGACAAAGCATCTTGAGCTAAAACTCCATTATACCGGAGATTTGGCATCGTGTATTACGAGACAAATAACCAAATAGTTGATTCCCTAACCAAACCAATGCCCATTGCTCGGTTTGAATAAATTAGAACGAAACCAGTACGGTACAGACAAGATGAAGCTAGCGGCGCTAGAAGTAAACCCTGCAGGAAGCACTGATGGTATGATGAAAATAAGAAGTAATGAGAACTTAAGTGGTGTTGTATGTGAGATATGAATGAAATGTGATAGTACTGTCTATCTTCCTCCGATTTCCCCTTATTTTTCTCATACATTTAATTTCTTCTCGTCTACCCTGAACAATATAATGGTCTTCAGACTAGCTAATAATTAATTTTGTTTGTATTGTTCCATTGTATATCAATATGTTGGTTGCTGAAACTCAATTTTTATGTAGGAATTGTTGAAAGTGGGCCAAGGCCGCTCTGCCGCCTGATATTTCCTCTGTTGGGCCTCAGGAAAGCGGGTTGGGGTGTACGGACTGCAGTCCGGCTGTCGGTCGGTCTTACTTGCTCTTGCGTTACGAGCGGCGCCCCCGATGGGCTTGTCCGTACTCGGCAGAGCGACCTAGGCCCACTTTCAACAGGGGTTATTGATGAAAGTATGAAATGTTCATCATCTTCTATAAAAATGAGAATTTATGATGTTGAGATCCTGAATTCTAAATCAGTTTTTTTTTTCTTGGTATCAGTCATGACCGTTGTCATATCAAACTAACATTTTACAGCGGTAACCTTTTTTTTTTCTAAACTCCCCGGAGCAAAAACGTCGTGCCAAACGAAGCTTTAAATTTCTTTACTAGCCCGTATTATGTTGCTTCCAAGGTGTTGAAGGATATAGCTCTGTTTGGCACGACGTTTTTGCTCTGATGAGTTTGGACAAAAACGTCACTGTCACATAATGTATGTTTGGCATGAAATGATTACGATACGAAAGGCAACGAGAAAAGAAAACTAGTTTTGATCATAAAAGTAGATGAAGTTCCTTAGGCGAGGTCGAGCGCTCACGAACGACGGTTTATAACCATCGCGTTCACGACCTCTACTGCCATGCCAAACGAGTCATAAAAGCTTGCTTGAATCCAAAGGTCAGAGGAGTCGAGCACTCGTCCCCCTATTCACACTTAGTTGTGAAGTATGAGCAGAGAGCTCGCTTTTTTTATCTAAGAAACTCATATTCAAAAATATTATATGCTCTAAAAGACCACTAAGGTTCTTCTAAGAAATTGTTGGAGAGGATTACATTTTTTTCAATAATTTTGTAGAGTTTGATTTTTGAATACCTCATCAAACAAGTTCTCAGCTTATTATTATTATATATACATCTATATCTATGCTATATATAAAGTAAAAATATTATTGGTGAAATAGTCATCTTTTCAATTTTACATATTATTGCAGGTCGCTCAGGTGCTCTGGTAGACCGGTCGAATTGAACCACCTTAGCTCGGAAGCGAACCGAGCGCGCAAACAGTCAATTAGAGATTCGTTGAGTACACTGACACTTTTTAACGTGGAAAACCCGAAAAGGGTAAAAAACCACGCGGCCGGAGCTGTGCCGACCAAACTTCACTATCTTCTGAGAGCTTACAGTTAGGTACTTAGAAGTCGAGCGCGACAGGCCGCCGCTCGTTACAATAATAGAGAGAGAGTGTGTGTGTGTTCCGAGGGTGACAGACCACCTCTCGAAAAACTAAGTATTTTTCCTTCTGAGAACTGTAGGGAACAAAAGTGAGAATGCTCCGAAGAACGAAAGTGAGAATGCTGAGTCGCCTTTTAGGATGAAGGAAATCTTCAAGTCCACGAAGGAGATCTTCAACCGCCGAAGGAGAATTCCGTGAAAATCTTCAAGGAGCTCTCCCGGGTGCAGAAGGCAAGATCCCCTCAAATGAAGGCTCTGGGCTCCTTTTATAGCTTTGGTCGGGGGTAGCCCGGTGATTTTGTCGTTGTAACCACCGTAACCACCTGGCGGACGAATCACGTTTTCCGGTTCGGAGCACACGGATCGCCATTTTTCGTAAATGACCGTCTCGCCCCTCGAGCAGTTCGGGCAGTTCGGGCAGTTCGGGCAGCTTTGTTAAAGGCGAAAAAGGCGACAAGTCGTTCCTGCAATCTGAGAAATTATAAAGACAAAAAGTGAGCGTGCCCGAAATGTGAATGTCCTCTGAGCGCGCTCAGAAGTGTTCTGAGCGCGTATCGAACGGGGAAGCGTTCTGGGCGCGCAGGGAAGCGTTCTGAGAATGCTCAGAAGCATTCCGAGCGCGCATGAGTGCGGAAGTGTTCTGAGCGCGCAACGAACATGGAAGCGTCCCGGTCGCGTTGTGAGGCGTTCTGAGCGCGCAACGAACGCGGGAGCGTTCTGAGCGAACGGAGAGGCGTTCTGAGCGCGCAACGAGCGCGGGAGCGCTCTGAGCGCGCGACGAACACAAGAGCGTTCTGAGTGTGCTAGGAAGCGTTCTAGGCAGAATCCGGAACCCGAAGAGCGGGCAGCGAATCAGAAGAGGGGGGATTTGCCCTAACCCCATTACAGGGGAGAGTGGCTCGGCCGCACCCTAAGGGGGGCGCGGTGCGGCCGCACCCAGGGGGTGTGGCTTGGCTTGGCCGCACCCCAAGGGGGTGCATCCGGACCGCACCCCAGGGGGTGCGGCTTGGCTTGGCCGCACCCCAAGGGGGTGCGGCCGGGCCGCACCCAAGGGGGTGCGGCCGGGCCGCACCCAAGGGGGTGCGGCTTGGCTTGGCTGCACCCCAAGGGGGTGCGGCCGGGCCGCACCCCAAAGGGGTGCGACTTGGCCACACCCCACATGGGGTGCGGCTGGGCCGCACCCCAAGGGGGTGCGACTTGGCCGCACCCCACACGGGGTGCGGTTTGGCCGTACCCCCCCCCCCCCCCACTATAGGGGGTGTGGCTATTCGCCCCCACTAGTGGGGTGCAGGCTAATCGCACCCCAGTAGTGGGGTTCGGCTATGACAGCGTACTCCGTGCGTTCTCCCGCACTGGCGATTGGCGACGGAAATGGCGGGTTCGGTTTCTTCATTTCGGGCGATCATGCATTGACCGTTGACCCCACCTCCCTTTAGTGTAGTTTTCTCTAGACGCACTCCAAGGCCTTTATGGATGTATAACATAAGCCCCCCAAACCTTCGGAGTCCGAATTTCGGCACGGAGGAGTTCGGAGGTTTCGATTTTTCTGTGGCAGCTTTGATTATTGCTCTCTTCATGGTGTCTTGGGTAGGAATTGCTGTCGAAGGATAAGTGTGTGGTTGTTTTTATTTTCTTGTTCTGTTTAGGCGTTTCTCGCTCTGCGCTGCGTTGTGATGGCACTCTCGTGGCCCCGCTCCCCTGGTTGTTGTCGAAGTGTCGATTGAGGAAAGGTGCTTCAAGATGGCCGGCGAAGGATGTTCGTACTTTGGGATTGTTGCTGGCTTGCTATTTAGCGTTGATACCTGAACAGCTTGATGGCCTTTTACAAAATACCGGATGAGCCTGCGCGAGTCTTAGTAGAATATTAGTTTGCGCGAGTCTGAGCTCGCGGTTTTTTAGATAATAGAAAAAAAATTTAGTTTGCGCGAGTTTGAGCTCGCAGCTCTTATAATATAGATTTGGCCAGTGAATAGCGGGTGTATTCAAACCAGGGGCGAACGCAAGAGGGGCAGGCCCTTACGACGCCGGGACTCGACGGCGGAGGGGAAGGGCGAACCTTCAATCGACGACGGTGCAAAGTCCCCGGGGAAGGGCCCCGAAGTGGCCGGTGAATAGCTGGTGTATTCAAACCGTGGGCGAACGCAAAGGGGGCAGGCCCTTACGACGCCGGGACTCGACGCCGGGGGAGAAGGGCGAACCTTCAATCGACGGCGGTGCAAAGTCCTCGGGGCAGGACCCCGAAGTGGCCGGTGAATAGCTGGTGTATTCAAACCGGGGGCGAACGTAAGAGGGGCAGGCCCTTACGACGTCGGGACTCGACGGCGGAGGAGAAGGGCGAACCTTCAATCGACGGCGGTGCAAAGTCCCCAGGGCAGGTGGTGCAACCTGATTTTATTATGTTTAAATCTTCCTGCGTTATGTACTTTTCTTCTTCGTATTGTTTTCTTTTTCTGGTTCGGCTCGCCGGTTTGACCACCCGGTGAGACCCTGAATGAATGGTCCAATAAATATAGTAGTAGGACGTAAAAGGTAAGCCAACCAATTACTTTAATTGCGTATAAAATTATTTTCAAAATATATTACAAAATATGTGAGGATTAAGAAATAAATTTCATCTCCTAAAATGGCCAAATTGTTTATTAAGAAACAAATTTTCCTCCTAAATTTCCTTCCTAAAATCTGGCTTCCAAAAATATCTGCCTCCTTTCAATAACAAGGCATCGTTTGCTCCCAAAAAAAAAAGCAGCCGGATTTGACAGGACGAGACCTCTCTCGTTCCCTGTTCCCGGTTAATAACCAGTCCGTATTCATCTTGCTGCACCTCCATCGCCATTATCCTCTTCTCGCAACTTCGCTTCCGCGCCGCCATTCCCTCCTCCCGTACTGTCGACGAACTCACAGGCGCGCCGAGGTCGGGAATCTCGTTCTTGCCGTCGACCACGAGTTCTACTCCGGCAGGAACCCCTTTCCCCCGTCGTCAAGGCTCCCTGCGCCGACCGTCGACCACGCGACTCCTCCGGTCGGTTCTACAGCGAGCTCTATCATCGATTAGGTCGCCGCATCCCCCCCTGCGTGACCGTTCCAGATCGGCTCAACTTCCACGGCCGTAGTTCGTTTGGTAATTTCTGGATAAATCCGCCCTACTCCTTTATTCAGTTCTAAATTTATGTGCTTAATTAAATAACTGGTTGGCTTGCCGGATGCGTTCGATTGCTTGTTTATTGTTTTCATAAATTATTATGTGCGAAGGCTTGTGGTTGCCCGTGTTCCGCGTCGATCCCTCCACGCATCGGAGAGCGCTCTCAAATACCGGAAAAACGAACTTTTAAAATTCAAACGTCTTTGATTTTACGCGCGCAAAATTCGGATCCGCTCTCTCGGATCGCTTAGGTTACATCAGTTTGGTATCAGAGCTAGGTTTTTTTGGTTCGCTCCTATCGCGAATCAATCGATCCGTATATCTTTCAAAAAAATTAAAAAAAAAATATTAAAAGAAATTTTAATTTGAGTTTTACAATTTTGGCTTTAAAAATATAAAAAAAAATATTTCAAAATCAAAATTATTTTTCTACCCGCTCGGGTAAACGCTCGTTTTTCAAATATTTCTGAAATTTTATTTTTTAAAGCGTCCTACCTTTAGAATAAAATATTTAAAAAAAAAGATTTTAATTATTTCTATTAAAACTTTTCAAGAAATCAAGTAATTTTAAATGGATAAACGAGTCGATCACTTAGAAACTAGCGTTGGGGACTTAGCCCAACGAATGAATGAACTAATGAAAGCGGTAGAGACGATCACCACGGGTATGGGTAGTGTCACACACGTTATGAATGGGTTGCGTACTTCGGTTAATAATATCGAAGCCACCATACACATAAACCGTGCACCCGTGAACGAAGTAAATCCGAACCCTAGGCCGCTAGAGCAAATTGCACCACCTGATCCCGAACCTGAACCCGAGCCACTGGATGAACCTCATGACCGTCCCCGATGGGATTGGGGAGTCAAGTTAGATGTAGGTGACTTTGAAGGGTACTTAGAACCTGAAAGATGCTTAGATTGGTGTGCCAGGATGGACCGCTACCTGGTTTGGAAGCAAATGCCCCGAGCTAGGCAAGTTGAGTACGCCACTATGAGACTGAAAGGTCCCGCGTTAGTTTGGTGGGAACAAATAGAGCGAACTAGGTTCAATTTAGGCATGCCACCCATCATTACGTGAGCCGAATTTAAAGAACAAATTCGAAAGCGGTATGTGCCTCCTGATTACATGCAAACCATATATCGTAGGTTCCACAATCTGAGACAAGATAAGTCCACCGTAGACGAGTATACGAACGAGTTCCTAGTACTCCAGTCTCGCCTCAATCTCCGAGAGGACGATGACATGGTTGTCTCTCGATATCTGAACGGATTACGGTATTCCATTAGAGACCAACTGGAGTTATTTGACTACAAGGACTTAGGAGAAGTTTCGAGTCGCGCACGTAGAGTCGAGGCCTCGCAGAAGAGGACAACCGGGTTTAGGTCTACAGATAGACCACCATCTGCTCACACTTCCACCCCGGTGACTAGGACTGCCGGACCCCCTCGTCCAGCTTTGCCCCCGAGCACTCCTGCCTTACCTACCACGTCCACTAGAGGCAAGGAGATTGTCGGCGCCAGACCACAGGCTGGCACCTTTAGATGTTTTAAGTGTAAGGAGCCGGGACACAAATCTTCTGAGTGCCCGCGACGCCACTTCGTCGCCGTCATTGATTCTGAGAGTGGATCAGAACCTGAGTACGGGGTCTTCCTTAGTGATTCCCAGCCTGACCCGACTCCTGAGCCTGAGTTAGAGAGCGAGTACGAAGTTGAGGGAGAGCAGCCTGAAGCGTTAGTGTGCGTTCTCCAACATAGTCTCCTAACACCCAAAGCTCCCACTGACGACGAATGGTTAAGAAACAACATTTTTCGTACGACCGCACGCATTCAGGGGCAGTTTTGCTCCATCATCATTGATAGCGGTAGTATGGAGAACTTTGTTTCTCAACGTATGGTAGAAAAGCTGAAGCTGAAGTCGCAACCGCTAGGAAAACCTTACAGTCTATCTTGGGTCACGAGTGGCACGACTATTCCCATCACACATCAGTGTCTCGTAGAGTTTTCCATCGGTAGCACCTATCAGGACGCTGTTTGGTGTCATGTCGCCACTATCGAGGTCTGTCATATCCTGTTGGGACGGCCTTGGCAGTACGACAGACGAGTTATCCATGATGGAGTGAAGAACTCTCACTCTTTCGAGCACAAAGGGCGCAAGATCGTTCTTCTTCCCCAGAAGAACAGTCTTGTTCCTAGAGCCCCTGAGAGATCCTCACCCCCTACACCTACCATGTCAGCCGTATCCTTCCCCTCCGCCACGATGTTACTGACCGGGCCCCAATTTCAGGAGGAGATGAAGGATAGTGAGGTCGTTTATATGTTGTCTGGTCTAGATACCTCCCCGACCATAGCTGATATCCCTAGTATTGTCCGCCCACTGACTGATGAATATGCTGAGATCATGCCGGAGGAGCTACCCGATCAGCTCCCTCCGATGAGAGACATCCAGCATTGTATTGACCTTATGCCTGGAGTCAGTTTACCTCATCTTCCCCACTATCGCATGAGTCCGAAGGAGCACGAAGAACTCCATAGGCAGGTGACCGATCTGATCTCAAAGGGTCACATTAGAGAGAGTATGAGCCCGTGCGCCGTCCCCGCATTATTAGTTCCTAAGAAAGATGGGACCTGGCGTATGTGCGTAGACAGTCGAGCGATTAATAAAATAACAATCAAATATCGCTTTCCCATTCCCCGTTTGGACGACATGTTGGATATGCTTAGTGGATCCCGTGTATTTTCTAAGATAGATCTGAAGAGTGGATACCACCAGATTAGGATACGCCCCGGGGATGAATGGAAAACTGCTTTTAAGACGAGAGAAGGGTTGTATGAGTGGTTGGTGATGCCATTTGGGCTCTCCAATGCCCCTAGTACTTTCATGCGCGTGATGAATCAAGTGCTTAGACCACTTATTGGAGTTTGTGTAGTGGTTTATTTCGATGATATTCTGATTTATAGCCTGGAATCTGATCAGCACTTAATTCACCTTAGACAGGTCCTAGATATCCTACGAGAAAATAAATTGTATGTAAATTTGAAGAAATGCACATTTATGACTGGTAGCCTAACCTTCCTAGGATACGTCGTTTCATCAGAAGGTATTAAGGTTGATATGGAGAAGGTCAAGGCGATAGAATCATGGCCTAGCCCTAGGACGATCACGGAGGCTCGAGGATTTCATGGGCTAGCTTCTTTTTACAGACGATTTATTCGAAATTTTAGTACATTGATCGCCCCTGTGACTGATTGTTTGAAAAAAGGGACTTTTATCTGGACTGAGGAAGCGGAGCGAGCATTTTTGTTAGTGAAGGATAGACTTACTAGCGCCCCTGTGTTAGCTCTCCCTGACTTTGAGAAGATCTTTGAGGTTGACTGTGACGCATCGATTATAGGGATTGGAGCCGTTTTGAGTCAGGAAGGTCGTCCTGTAGCATTTTATAGCGAGAAGCTGAACGAGGCAAAAACTCGATACTCCACGTATGACATAGAGTTTTATGCCATCGTACAAGCTCTCCGTCATTGGCGACATTATCTGATCCAGCGCGAGTTTGTGTTGAATACTGATCATGAGGCATTGAAGTTCCTGAACTCCCAAAAGGAGATCAGACGTCATGCCAAGTGGGCTGCTTACCTGCAGGAGTTCACTTTCCATCTGAAGCACAAACCTGGCGTCACAAATCGAGTAGCAGACGCACTTAGTCGACGTTCCCACTTGTTGGTCACCCTTCAGCCTCGCATCACCTCTTTAGACTCACAGCGTGACCTATACCCCACTGACCCCCTACTTTGGCGATATCTGGCGTTCTTGTAGTCACACTGGGACCGACACCACTACTCAATACGTCGTGAGTGAGGGTTATCTATTTCGAGGCACGCGCCTATGTATTTGCGAGGGTCCTTTACGTGAGACGTTACTTAAAGAGTTGCACTCCTCGGGACTAGGAGGTCATGTTGGGCAGTCTAAATTATTGGACCTCGCTAGTGCTCGATATTATTGGCCAAAGATGAAACAGGACGTTATTGATTTCATCCGGCACTGCATGACGTGTCAGTTGTATAAGGGGCATGCTCAAAATACTGGTTTATACACCCCCTTACCTATACCCGAGAGACCATGGGACGACATTTCGATGGACTTCGTGTCGGGCCTCCCTCGCACTCAGAGGAAAGTAGATTCTATATTTGTCGTAGTTGATCGATTTTCAAAAATGGCACATTTTATTCAGTGTAGGAAAACCTCTAGTGCGGTACATGTCGCTAACTTATTTTTTAGAGAGATAGTGCGCTTACATGGCATTCCGAATTCTATCACGTCCGATCGAGATACGCGATTTATGAGTTATTTCTGGAAAACGCTCTGGAACCGACTAGGCACCAAGCTCGAGTTTAGTAGCGCGTATCACCCACAGACTGACGGACAGACAGAGGTCGTTAACCGAAGTTTGGGAGATTTTCTTAGATGCTTAACAGGGGAAAAACCGACACAATGGGATCTTGCGCTGCCACAAGCTGAATTTGCATTTAATAATTCTAAAAATCGCTCCACTAATAAATCTCCTTTCGAGATTGTGTATGGTTTTCCCATTCCTCACTTGCTTGATCGCCACTCCCTTCCCTGCCATGAACGCATTTCCTTTGAAGCGCAAGCACATATCGATTATTTAAAAGAGTTGCATAAAATTATAGCTGATAAATTGCGAGCGACTTCTGAAACTTATAAATCCATGGCCGATCGTCATCGCCGGGAGTTATATTTTTCAGAAGGCGACTGGGTGTATGCTTATTTCAGGAAGCAGCGATTTACGCCAGGGACATATCACAAGCTACAGCAAAGGAAGTTTGGCCCGTTTCAGGTTCGGAAGCGCATTGGAGATAACGCCTACCTCCTTGATCTGCCCGTTGAATTCGGTACGTCACCGATTTTTAATGTGGCAGATCTTTCACTATTTTATGGAGATCCACCTACTTCCGGCCCGACACCGCCGATCGCAGCTCCGGACATACCTCCAGACCTGGTGCCCTCACCAACGCCTATCACAGATGAGATTGATCAGGTCCTTGATGTTCGGGAATTTCATACTCGTCAGGGCACGTATCAGCGCTACCTGGTTTCTTGGCGTGGGCGTGCCATCACTGACAGTTCTTGGATTACTCCTACTGAGTTACAGCGACGCCGCCCTGATCTTTCTATTGCTGGCCTTTGCAAATTCTCGCCGGAGTCGAGTTCTCTCAACCCGGGGGGAATTGGTGCAACCTGATTTTATTATGTTTAAATCTTCCTGCGTTATGTACTTTTCTTCTTCGTATTGTTTTCTTTTTCTGGTTCGGCTTGCCGGTTTGACCACCCGGTGAGACCCTGAATGAATGGTCCAATAAATATAGTAGTAGGACGTAAAAGGTAAGCCAACCAATTACTTTAATTGCGTATAAAATTATTTTCAAAATATATTACAAAATATGTGAGGATTAAGAAATAAATTTCATCTCCTAAAATGGCCAAATTGTTTATTAAGAAACAAATTTTCCTCCTAAATTTCCTTCCTAAAATCTGGCTTCCAAAAATATCTGCCTCCTTTCAATAACAAGGCATCGTTTGCTCCCAAAAAAAAAGCAGCCGGATTTGACAGGACGAGACCTCTCTCGTTCCCTGTTCCCGGTTAATAACCAGTCCGTATTCATCTTGCTGCACCTCCATCGCCATTATCCTCTTCTCGCAACTTCGCTTCCGCGCCGCCATTCCCTCCTCCCGTACTGTCGACGAACTCACAGGCGCGCCGAGGTCGGGAATCTCGTTCTTGTCGTCGACCACGAGTTCTACTCCGGCAGGAACCCCTTTCCCCCCGTCGTCAAGGCTCCCTGCGCCGACCGTCGACCACGCGACTCCTCCGGTCGGTTCTACAGCGAGCTCTATCATCGATTAGGTCGCCGCATCCCCCCCTGCGTGACCGTTCCAGATCGGCTCAACTTCCACGGCCGTAGTTCGTTTGGTAATTTCTGGATAAATCCGCCCTACTCCTTTATTCAGTTCTAAATTTATGTGCTTAATTAAATAACTGGTTGGCTTGCCGGATGCGTTCGATTGCTTGTTTATTGTTTTCATAAATTATTATGTGCGAAGGCTTGTGGTTGCCCGTGTTCCGCGTCGATCCCTCCACGCATCGGAGAGCGCTCTCAAATACCGGAAAAATGAACTTTTAAAATTCAAACGTCTTTGATTTTACGCGCGCAAAATTCGGATCCGCTCTCTCGGATCGCTTAGGTTACATCAGCAGGGCCCCGAAGTGGCCGGTGAATAGCGGGTGTATTCAAATCGGGGGCGAACGTTAGGGGGGCAGACTCCTACGACGTCGGGACTCGACGACGGAGGAGAAGGGCGAACCTTCAATCGACGGCGGTGCAAAGTCTCCGGGGCAGGGCCCCGAATGGGTTCCTGCAGTAGAATAGTTTAGGACAGGTAAAATATAATTAGAAAATGAACATTGATGCATGCGCAAGTGCAATCTTGCGGCTTCTGAGCCAATAAGCTTCTGATACAAGTTTGAAGAGAGAGAAGGTAACATCGAGCTCCCTTTGTGCTGCGCTCGCTCGAGCTCTTTCGATCGTTCAGCATGGTGGGCGGCGGTGACCCGGCGACCGACCCTCGGTGGCATCCTTCAGTGCTTCTTCGCGGAAAGCCTCAAGGTGTCCTGACTGGCACAGTGCTCCGTACGGTGTCCTCAACCTTTGTGGAAATTGCAGAACGGGGATTGATCTCCCCTACGCTGGGGGAGCGGTCTGGGTCAGTTGATGATTTTGCTGTTGTAGATTATGGACAGTATATGCTTGCGGGGGGCATTTAACGGGGTGTAGATCCAGGAGCTTTGATTTGCTAGTCCTCGGGAGCAGTCTGCTTGGTTCTGAAGGGGCGGTACGGCCTTCTCGAGTTGATGTTGATGTCCCTTTCATTTGCGACATGTATCCCCAAGTTGTAGTTGGTTTGCCGGTGCCGGAAGATTAGCTTTTTCTGCCAATGTGGGGGTTGCGCGGCACTCTCGCACGTCTTGCTTCTCAGAATTTGGTTTTGGCGACGGGTCGTAGTTGATCCAAGGGAGCTCAGTTGCGGCCGTGTTGAAGCCACTAATTGCATCCCTGAGGATTCTCCCTTTGATGGCCATGCGTCCAGACATGAAAACGTCGTGGTCCAGGGCGTAGAGTAAGAGGCTCCCAAATATTGCGTCGTAGGGGGAGTCTGCCTCTGCGATGACGAACTGAACGTCATACTGGGATGGTTCCGAGTGCATCCCTACTTGGACGGGGAGGGTGACGACTCCTGTGGTGGGTACCATAGTTCCGACTGGGAGCTCTGCGTCGCTGGCCCTGAGCTTGAGGTTCCCGCTTAGGAGTTTGAGCCGCACCACGGCTGCCACGAACAGGATGTTGAACGAGATGCGATGGGTTATCAACGCCCTCCTTAGTTCACAGGCTAGATTTCCTATGCTTGCGTCTAAGGCGAAGTCCAACCATCCATGGGGACGCTCCTGGCGAAAGCTTGTGTAGATCTTTTCTGGCTGCTTGCTCTGCCCCGCTTCCCCTAGGTGGGGCGACTCGTCCATCTCGAGCTCTTCTCGCTCTTCTTCTTGGATCCTCGGCGCGTGCGCTTCGTGCCACTCAACGAACAGTTGGACAATTCAGTGAAGTTATGAATCGTTCCGTCTGGCAGAGATTGATACCAGCGGAGGGCGTCTCCACGCAACGTCTTGGTGAAGATTTTGCAGCTGATTTGGTCGGGAAGTCCGAACGTCCGCATCGTTATCAAGAAGTGATTAACGTGCCCGTACGGGTCCTCTGCTCCGTGGAACTCCTTGAAGTGCGGGAGCTTTAGCCATAACAGAACTGGGTATGCCAAAATTGACTTTGACATGGGGGCGCCTTTGCTGGTACGTGGCATCGTTCGGATCCTCTCCTACCGCGAGAGGGGCCGGCTTGCTAGTTGGTCCAAGCCGCCGGGGCAGGATGGGTGCAGCGATGAGAGCCCTTTTCGTCGGGTTTTTAGGGATTGAGGAACTGCATGCGTCGGATAGTTCGGGGGAGGTGTCCGACCACTCTTGCTGGTTCCGTGAACTCAGGCAAAGCGGGCGCTGCGTTCGGAAATCCTTTGCTCGGTATTTGGGAATCCATTTCCCACAGACGGCGCCAAACTATTGCGGGTCACTCGGGTGCTCTGGTAGACCAGTCGAATTGAAACACCTTAGCTCGGAAGCGAATCGAGCGCGCAAACAGTCAATTAGAGATTCGTTGATTACACTGAGACTTTTTAACGTGGAAAACCCGGAAAGTGTAAAAAACCACAGTGCCGGAGCTGTGCCGACCAAACTTCACTATCTTCTGGGAGCTTACAGTTAGGTATTTAGAAGTCGAGCGTCGGAGCTCGTTACAATAATAGAGAGAGAAAGAGAGTTCCGAGGGTGACAGGCCACCTCTCGGAAAACTAAGTTTTTTTCCTTCTGAGAACTGTGGGGAACAAAAGTGAGAATGCTCCGGAGAACGAAAGTGAGAATGCTGAGTCGCCTTTTAGGATGAAGGAAATATTCAAGTCCATGAAGGAGATCTTCAACCGCCGAAGGAGAATTCCGTGAAAATCTTCAAGGAGCTCTCCCGGGTGCAGAAGGCAAGGTCCCCTCAAATGAAGGCTCTGAGCTGTTTTTATAGCTTTGGTCGGGGGTAGCCCGGTGATTTCGTCGTTGTAACCACAGTAACCACCTGGCGGACGAATCACGTTTTCCGGTTCGGAGCACACAGATCGCCATTTTTCGTAAATGACCGTCTCGCCCCTCGGGCAGTTCGGGCAGTTCGAGCAGTTCGAGCAGTTCGGGCAGTTCGGGCAGCTTTGTTGAAGGAGAAAAAGGCGCCAAGCCGTTCCTGCAATCTGAGAAATTAAAAAGACAAAAATTGAGCGTGCCCGAAATGTGAAAGTCCTCTGAGCGCGCTCAGAAGTGTTCTGAGCGCGTAACGAACGGGGAAGCGTTCTGGGCGCGCAGGGAAGCGTTCTGAGAATGCTCAGAAGCATTCCGAGCGCGCATGAGCGCGGAAGTGTTCTGAGCGCGCAACGAACATGGAAGCGTCCTGGTCGCGCTGTGAGGCGTTCTAAGCGTGCAACGAGCGCGGGAGCGTTCTGAGCGAACGGAGAGACGTTCTGAGCGCGCAGCGAGCGCGGGAGCTCTGAGCGCGCAGCGAGCGCGGGAGCTCTGAGCGCGCAGCGAGCGCGGGAGCTCTGAGCGCGCAGCGAGCGCGGGAGCTCTGAGCACGCAACGAACACGAGAGCGTTCTGAGCGAACGGAGAGGCGTTCTGAGCGCGCAACGTGTAAGATCCCTTCCCCACTCCCGGGGCCAAGCGGACCTTATGCCCAGAACCGACGCATTGCGGTGACTTCCAACACACGGGTTGGGCTGCACCACGCAACGTCGACCCTGCCGGCTACGATCATAGTGCGAGCAATAGTAAAAGTGAGTACAAGAGAGAGAGAGTACAAACTAAATGAAAGGAGTCCACAAATCACATTCCAGAATATATCAAAAGCTAATCAAGCGATAAATATAAAAGTCCGAGCATGAAAATGAGAGTACATAAATGAAAGGGCTTAAAGCCCGGTACATCATGGAACAAAACTCTCTCATCTCACATCCTCTCTACATGCGGAAGCTATCTCATCATCACACTTCACTAATACTCAAAATGTAATCCACCTGATGTCTCGTGGCTGCTACCCGCTGCGTCGCTGGCTGCTCAGGTCCTGCCCTCGTCTCCTGCGGTGCGTGCGACAGCTCCGTCTCCTCGGAATCCTAGATTGTTTTTCGGCCCCAATGCAAACCGTCAGTCAAAGAATGACCGAGCTCGCTAGGTCCCCTCCTCCTCCTGCGACTCCTAGGTACCGCGCGGGAGGAAGAAGCGGGGGACGAGCAAGGGACAAGCAAGTGACAGGGAAAGTAAACTAGTATATATGTACACAAGTAAAAAGGGGCTAATCTAAACATGTATAAGCAGGAGTATAATAAAGGTGTGCAGTAATAAATGAACAGCAAGTAGAGCAAGTAAAGAGAAGCAGTAAAAATAGTAGCGACAAGTAATCAATCTCGTACCCTAACTTATATGAATGCCAATACAAACTTATAAGTTAGGATTTCCAGGAAATATAACTCATCATATAAAAGAGCCCATACTAATTTATATGATGAGGATCTGCAAGTGCGTATGTTATGCTTATGCTATGAATGATTATGCAATGAACTCACACACACGACTCTGTGTACGCAGACCTTTGTAGTTCCCTCTATTTGAGAGGAAGCCAACCTATCGGGTACCAACCGCTGTGACACACGGTGGTAGCGGACCGGGCTGTCCACTCCTAGGCGGGTATGCATTCTACCAGGCCTAGACCGCACGTACGCCTCGACGCTAAACAACCGCGGAGCTCTGCGTACTCTTTGCTGGAGTCCACCAGACTGTGAGCCAAGTGAGAGGTGTCTTAGGGGAACTGTCGTCTCGACACGCAGCCAAGATGGCCCCTTAAACCCCTACACACCCGCTAATTCAACGTACCGCGGTCGGAGTGACGACCTGCCTAGTACCGAAGACCTGCCACATTTCTGAGAAAGTTACCGGGATAATCATCCCCTCGAGGTTCCCACTCGTCTAACTGAGCACCACAAAACTGCCACTCCCGCAACTGGGAGGAGTTACCCTGTAAGGGACTCGCTACGGTACTAGGAACTACAGTGGGATGACACCCCAAAGTTCCCTTTCTCAAGACATTTACTTTAGTTGATGGTTGACAATCGGTTCACCCTTCCTCGTTTCCTATAGTCAAAATGACTTAGCTCATCTCCCGTCCCACCCAAATGGGTTGGACGTACCTCCATCCCTCCTACGTTGACTCTAGCACAACCGCACAACCAACCCTAGGATTGACCCTCCCAGAATCCTTGTGTGCTATAACTCAATTACTGATAGTATACCACTTCTAAACACTACTTGGTGGTCTGAATTGCCTAAAACTCAACATTCTGTTTTTACTAAACGCAGACCACTAATTTGAACTAACCATCAACCCCACAAGTGAACCCTTCTAAAAACTCATCACCAAGGTCTCCAGTAATTATCCTAGACTTCCACTGACCTTAGTAAGGTATATTCCAATTTCCATAATTTTCCATATTAAATTGATATTTAATATGATTTTAAGTAGTTAAGGCCCTAAGTCACATTACACATGAACTACCCTCAAAATGATTCTACATGCTTCATGAGAATTATCAGTAAGATAATACTCCATATCATGATAGTTCACTGAGTATCATGACCCTAGGATGTCATTTGGCCTACTAAATCATCACAACTGCATAATTATCAAAGTGCCACTATAATTAGGAAAAATAGTATTTCAGTTCTGAAAATTCTAAAAAAATTACCATTTGTCCACATGGGGACCTAGAGTCCCCTGCCAAATTATTATGTCATTACCATGTGTTTTGATATTTTAAACTGATTAAACATCCAAAGGTGGCAATTATCAATTTCTACATGAGGTACATGAAATATAAATCTACAGGATTCCAAACTGTGGTCATGGACACATATTAACATAAAATGACAGATTCCCAAGTATCATAACACTGCCTCATGATTTGATATTTTAAATGGATTAAATTCTCAAGGGTTGAATAATCCAACTTCTACATGAAGTACAAGAGATATACTTCAACATGCTTCCAAACAATTATCATGGGCATATATTGACATAAAACTACAGATTCCCAAGTATCATAATATTGCCACATGATTTGGTATTTTTAAAGGATTTAATACACAAGGGTTGAATAATCCAATTTCTACGTGAAGTACAAGAAATAGAATTCAACAGGCTTCCAAACATTTATCATGAGCTCAAATTGACATAAAACTACAGATTCCCAAGTATCATAATATTGCCACATGATTTGGTATTTTAAATGGATTAATTACTCTTAAGCTAGCAAGCACTTAAAGCTTCTCTTTCAAAGAATAATGCTTCAACAAATCATAACAAAATTACCATAACCTTATCTCACCCTAATACATTCACTGATAGTATAACAAGGTCATACAAGGTCATATGACCTTGCATCTTATTTTATTAAGGAAAGGGGGCACTTTCATTTATTAGGAAGAAATATACCTAAATACCCCCTAAAAATTCTCATTTAATTTACTAAGTCAATTTATGCTCCTACACACATATCTACACAGTGCCAAGCCATGGCAAGAACATTTGATCTTATGTTCTTCACAAAGCCCAACTTGCACCCTTAAGGGTTTACCTTTAGGGTTTTAGGTCACACCACCCTAATGGCTCCAAATGGACCATTAGGGTGTGACACAAGCAATTGAATATCTATACCCACATATCCAACATGATGGGGGAAGGCTAACACACTCCACTCCTCAAAATGACCTAAACCCTAATTTGACCCTTAAAGGCCCTCATTAGGGTTTCCAATTTTCCATACTAAATCAACTCCAAATTGAGTGAAATTTTAGGTGGGCACTATACATATACAAAAGAGCCATCCACCAAAGTTTGGTGTCATTTGGACATCACATGCTTCAAAAATCAACTTAATTCAAATATCCTAGCTACCACAAAAACCCTAGGTAAAAGTGTCCACCAAGGGCTGTCCCTTTGGCAGGGGGTGCCCCTAGGGTATACCAACCCATGGTTAAAAGAACAGCTCCAAAGATGGAGGGTTTTGACCTAGGCAAATATTCTAATGGGCTGACCTAGTGTAGGACCAGTCCTAGGAAAAAAGGCTCCTCTGGGGTCTACTGACTTCCAAATGCCAAAATCTTAGTTTCTAATGAAACTAGACAGATAGGGATACAATAGTGTGTCTCACACCATTTTCATGATTTTGTCATTAAGGGCCTCAATTTGGCTCCTTAAGCTAAGTGAAATTCCTGGCCCAACATACACAAACCCTTAAGCCATCCTCACTCCAAAGAGGGTTCACCCACAAGGAGTGGTCCAATGGACCCAATATTTTTAACAGTGTGTGGACATAGCCTAAACTTCACCCCACCCTAATATGGGGGCCCCACAAGGGGGTTTGGCCACCTAATTATCATAAATTTTAATTTCAATGTTTGGACAAAAACTATAGAAATATGTGCCCCAAAAATTCTGGTTTTTGGGCACAAGGTAGGTCAGGGATAGTTACAATAGGGTTTAAAGTTTCAGCCCTAAACTCCAAGCCAAATGGGAGTTATGGTTGTTTTGGTGGTGGAAGTTATTTTGTACCAGTCTCAGCAAAATGGCTCTACAGGAGTCAAATCAACTCCAAATGATTTGATCTAAGGTTCAAATGAAAGTAGACTTCCAGATCTACAAAAGTTGTCTCAGGAAACTTTTTGATTTGAGGCCTCTAAGAACTACAAGAATAGCTTCAAATCTGCTAACAGCACACCAAGTCATGTATAAATTAAAGCACTGATCTTGCACAGATCTTAAAGCAGATCGGGCGGCGCTCCTTCATCGTCTTCCTCGAGCCAACGGCCCAGATCGTCCTGTCCTGGAGCCGCTTGGAACCAGAAATCCCGGCCATCCTTCCTTCTCCCTGGCCAGCCACCGCCACCACCACCTCCGTTGAGGTGGTGTCGATCGATTGGTGGTGGATTGGTCGCCGGAGGAGGCGGTTTCCGGCGGTTCTACTAAGAAACCCAAACGGCTAAAACCATGGAAAATCCGAGTTGAACTCGGCTCAATTGAGCTCGAACTCGACTCCTAACGATCCTAGATGCTAGCACAGTCAGAGGGGGGGGAGAAGCGAACCTGGAAACGAGCTGGGCGGCGAGTGTTCCGGCGGTTTGCCATCTCCGTCTCCGTCTCCGGCGAGCTTGCTACAGCACTCGATCCTCCACCGAATTCTCTGAACCAAAGCTCTAAACCGACTGCAAAAGCGCTTCTGAAGCTCGTGGAGGGGTTTAAATAGGCTGAGGAGGGCTGCCTTGGGAGATTTGAATCGGTGGCTCACGGGCTTGGCTTGGCCGACCATCACCTGTTGCAGCCCAGCTTTCCAGCTCCACCGCAACAATCATCTCCCTTCAGGGAAGAGCCCAAGGCTGATTGGGAGGAGAGAGAGGGAGAGGGGAAGCTTTTGCTTTATCAACTTACTTTTTGTCCCCTCCTTTAGCCCAAACCCAATTTGGGTTAGCTTGGATTAGTCCAATCTTCCTTAGCCACACTCCACCTGGTCCTTATGAGCCTATTTAATTTTACAAACTTTAGACTTAGGGTCTATTTAATGGAGATATTGATTTGGTCACTCAAATTGGGCTTAAGCCCATTTGGGTTGACTTTGACTTTGACTATTTGGGTTGACTGGTCCCCCATGTAGGTCATGGGTCCCATGTCATCTCCCAATAGGGCTTGGCCCATGGTGGGGCCCTATTTGGCCCAATTTGATCCAAAGGTGTGAAATTACTCAAAATGCCCCTTCCTTGGGACTTTGGCCAAATTGAGGTGAACTGACCCTTCCATGATGGGGCTTTTGGGCCTATTAGATCCCTAATGATGTTCAGAGACTAGATGTGGAGTCAATTTTAGGGTTTGAGTGCAGGTTGACCACATTTGGGTTGAGTTGACCTTTTTACCCTAATTTGGATTTTGACCAAATCGGAGAGGGTTGACCATCCTATGATGGGGCTTTTGGGTCCAAGGGGTCCCTAATCATGTTTAGAAAGTAGGGGGAGGATCAATTTGATCATTGGAAGGCTAATTGGTCCTCAATTGATTGATTTGGGTTTTTGGCCTTAAAGTGCCCTAATTAGGGCATTGGCCCAATTAAGGGCAATTGGGTACCCCATGATGGGGCTTTTGGGACCTTTAGGTTCAACATTATAATTAGGTTATAGATGTGAGATCAATTTGGTCATTGGGTGGCCAATTGGTTATAAGAGGGTGGATTTGACCATTATGACCCTTATCACACCTTGGCCCAATTGAGGAGGATGGGTCACCTCATGATGGGGATTTTGGGTCTAATAGGTCTCTATTAGTGTTTGGTGTATAAGGGAGAAGTCAATTTTACCTCTTGGGGGTCAATTGCCCCTTAATTGATTGGTTTGGTCCATGTTCACCTAAGGTGATTTTGGGCTAATCCTATAGAATTGAGCCCCACTAAGGGGTGATGTTCACCCCATCACCCTTCCTTAAGGTTTAGGGGACTAAGGGTGGTCTCATTTTGGGGAAAATGGTGTCCAATTGACCCTCCTTAGTAGCTTGGGTCCTATCTGATTGGGACTTTAGGTGTGCACATAGCAAAATTCTCATCCTAAGGGGTCCTCAAGGCCCCTCATCCCACCCTTTGAGCTCCCCATTCTCACACTAGGGGTCTAGTAGGATTGGGGATGTTACACAACGAGCGTGGGAGCACTCTGAGCGCGCAGCGAATACGAGAGCGTTCTGAGCGAACGGAGAGGCGTTCTGAGCGCGCAACGAGCGCGGGAGATCTAAGCGCGCAACGAACACGAGAGCGTTCTGAGTGAACGGAGAGGCGTTCTGAGCGCGCAACGAGCGCGGGAACGCTCTGAGCGCGCAATGAACACGAGAGCGTTCTGAGCGAACGGAGAGGCGTTCTGAGCGCGCAACGAGCGCGGGAGCGCTTTGAGCGCGCGACGAACACGAGAGCGTTCTGAGTGTGCTTGGAGGCGTTCTAGGCGGAATCCGGAACCCGAAGAGCGGGCGGAGAGTCAGAAGAGGGGAGATTTGCCCTAACCCCGTTACGGGGGAGAGTGGCTCGGCCGCACCCTAAGGGGGGCGCGGTGTGGCCGCACCCGAGGGGATGTGGCTTGGCTTGGCTTGGCCGCACCCCAAGGGGTGCGACTTGGCCGCACCCCACACGGGGTGCGGTTTGGCCGTACCCCCCACTATGGGGGGTGTGGCTATTCGCACCCCACTAGTGGGGTGCGGGCTAATCGTACCCCAGTAGTGGGGTTCGGCTATGGCGGCGTGCTCCGTGCGTTCTCCCGCACTGGCGATTGATGACGGAAATGGCGGGTTCGGTTTCTTCAACTCGGGCGATCATGCATTGACCGTTAACCCCACCTCCCTTTAGTGAAGTTTTCTCTAGACGCACTCCAAAGCCTTTATGGATGTATAATACATATATTTCAGATATATAACCTTTTAAATTTTTGGGCATTACAAAGTACTCATATACCATCTAAAGTTTCATGCATTTTATGCTAAGACTAGTTTATTTTATTTATAGCGGTCCTATCTTTTGTCTTGCCAAACATACATTCTATGATAATTCTATGATAATGACGTTTTTGATCAGACTCACCGGTGCAAATAAGTCGTGCCAAACGAAGCCTTAGTTTTCTCGAAACTTTAGATTCTCTCCGCCCAAACTTGCAAATTCATGTCCATCCAAAGCTGCATCCGTCGAGCGTATGAATTCGGTTCCTCGCCATTTGGAGGCAAATTGATAATATTTATTTCCTAATTAAGATGTTTTCTTTCTTCATCCGACGGATTAAGTAATTTTATCTTATTTTTAAACAAAATTATATAGACATTGGTTGAGGTGTTGCGGTGTCACCTTGAGGTCACGGGTTCGAGTGTTGGAATTAAGCAGCATCTTGCAAAAATGTAGAGCGAGATTTGACTATATTTCACCCTTGTGCGCGGGGAGCTTTGAGCACTGGGCTGCCCTTTTAATATAGACAAAAATTTGGACCCTTAAATAAATAAGAATTAGGCTCCGTTTGGCGCGACATTTTTTGCTTCGGTACTGAGTGAACAAAAACGCAACCATCATCGAATGTATGTTTGGCTTGACAATGATTACGACCGCTACCAAGAAAATAAAATTAGTTTTAAACATAAAAATGAATGAAGTTCCTTAGGTCAGGTCGAGCGTTCATGAATGACAATTCATAACCACAGTGTTCATGACTGTCACTGCTATCCCAAACAGAGCATTAATCTAAACCGTTAATTGAGCCCCTCATTTGGTTCCAACTATAGAAGATCTTCATCGTGAGCATGTAGGAAACTTCCCGCAAATTTGGCTCAAGAAAAAAGATGGATATTATTCGCAAACCGTGTTTGACTATTTACAGATTTTGTTTATTCGCAGATTTTTTGTTATTCGCAGATCAACGAAGAAAATTAAAAAAAAAACTTTTATCATCCTTTTCGCCTTCCTTACCAAAGGGAGAGTAACCCTAGCTATATAAATCTTCCCAAACAAACCGAAATCACATAAACAACGAAGAAATCGTCTTTCTTCCTCAACTCAGTCTCTCTATCCACGCATTTATTTTATGAATTGTGATCTGTGCACACATTGAAGTGCTCAAAAGGCCTCAGAGATGTTCCTTCGTTGTCGAGCCCTGCTCAAGAGAACCAAGATATTAACCGCTCAAAGTTAAAATTGGTCTGCGGATAACAATTTGTTAACTCAAATAAAATGAGAAAAAAATGGTCTGCGTATAGACATTTTTGGCCTGCGAATAACAATTGCAAAAAAAAAAGATTCTTATCCCGTTAAGTCAACTAACGGAGTTTTGACGGTTGGATGGGAAACCAGCGTGTCCAGCCGAGTTAGGAAAAGCCAAAAGTCACATGGATGGGAATCCTTTATTGAGTTCTTTTTACATATTATTATTATTATATACGGATTTTAAAAAGAAAATTCTTATCCTCATTACTATTATTATATATTATATTAATATTCGTGTTTATTTGAAAAAGTTAATAAACGGACAATCTCATTTAATTTTTTTTTTAATTAATGTAGAAAAATCATTATATAAAAAAATAGGCGATTGTTATCCGCACTACAGTTTTGGATATCCGCAGTTTTTTTGTATGAGTTATTACACGCCTTTTGAAAATACGACTTGTACAAGTATTTTTAGGAAAAATGTTCAACACGAAAGTTGTAGATCTCGACGAGATCTACAACTTTTGTATTGAACATTTTTCCTACAAATGCATGTACAAGGCGTATTTCTAAAAATTCGCTATAGTAGCGCACATATTTCAATCAGGGCAGCAATACGTCTTGTGCGTGCATTTTTAGGAAAAGTGTTCAACACTAAAGTTGTAGATCTCGATGAGATCTACAACTTTTGTGTTGATCACTTTTCCTAAAAATGCATGTACAAGACATATTTCCAAAAGGCGCGTAATAACTCGTACAAAAAAAATGCGGATATCCAAAACTGTAGTGCGGATAACAATCACCAAAAAATATTAATCATCGGCCGTTACAAAAAGCATTACATTCAACAATCAATCAACAAATTGTTACATAAATAGACAGCTCACACGGTCGCACCTGATGAGGATCGGACTCATGAACTTCATGTCACGGGGTCTCAGCTTAGTCAGTTGGGTCAAGCCTCATTGGCACAATTTGATTTGTTAAGGGTTCGAATTGAAATTCCCTAACATTTTAAAAAAATTGATAGAAACTATTTAATAAGTAATAAGATGCATTCATTCCTTCATAATTAGCATAATTTGCAAACCCTAGCCCTTTAATTGATCGCAAAATGAAAATCAAGTATTCAAAGGCAAACAACACCTATAATTAGGGTTAAAACTCGGCGGGAAAATTAGCCGCTATTTAAGAAAGTAAGGCTCCGTTTGAGATAGTTTATGTTGATGAGAAAGCAACTGATTGACTAGAGCTTTGAGAATATAGATGTTTGAAAACGCTATTGAGAAAGTTGTATACTCTTTGGAGAGTCTGCTCTTGTGTTGAACGAATAATACTTTTTCATTTAAACTGTTTGGTAAAACAGCGGTTTGAAAGCTGTTTTTTAAAATGAAAATATTGAAATATAGGCTCTGTTTGGGGGGAATTATTTTCACCGGACAGCGGTTATGACCGCATGAACCGGACATTAATTAAGGTCTGATTCATGCGGTCGTAACCGCTTGACCGGTGAAAATAAGTTCCCTCAAACGGAGCCATAATGTTGGGGAAAATGAGCGCCATGACGTAAACGTGCGTCCGAGCATAACCGCACGCTAGGGAAAAAAACGCTCGTCCGGAGGGAAAAAAGGCCGCCCGGGAGAAAAACGAGCAACCGGGCAAAAATACACGCTCGGACGAAAAACGCGCGCCCGGACGAAAAACGCGCGCCCGGACGAAAAACGCGCATCGAGGCGAAAAACGCGCGCATGAGTGAAAATGGGTGTCAGGGCAAAAAACTACCGCCCAGGCAAAAAATGCTCACCCAGGCGAAAAAAACACGCGCCCAGGCGAAAAACGCCCGCCCGAGCAAAAATCACACGTCCGGGCGAAAAAATGGAGATCGGGCGAACACGCGGCCGCCTGGGCAAAAAACGACCGTCAGAGCAAAAAAATGTGCGTCTAGGAGAAAAACGCGCTCTCGGGCGAAAAACGCGCGTCGAGGTGAAAAACGCGCGCCCGGGCGAAAAACGCATGTCGAGACGAAAAACGCGTGCTCGGGCGAAAAATGCGCTCCCGGGCAAAAAACGCGCGCCGAGGTAAAAAATGCGTGTCCATAAGAAAGACACGCGCCCGAGCAAAAAATGCATGCCCGAATAAAAAAAATGCTCCTCCGCGCGAAAAATACACACCGGAGTTTAAAAAAAAGCACCTAGGAGAAAAATAAGTACCGACCGCGATTATCAATTCTCCCGATGGGTCACAATTATCGCGAGTAGGCAAACATTTTCTTAAAAAAAAAGGGAAATTTCAAATCAGCAATAAAAAATAGACTAAATTTTCCCAACCAAACTACCAAAGTGGGTGGAAAAATATTTAAATTATAAATTTGCTTCTTATTTTCATTCACTTCATCCAAGAAGGATTCCTGTCCAAATCACATGCTCCCCTCTCACTCCCCTTCTCTTTTAAAAGCGGCAGATCTCTATCCTCATCTCCACCAGTAATGGCGCGAAGCGCCGCCGCATTCCTTCTTCTCCGGCGAGCCTCCGTCGCCCTCATCCTGCTCTTCATCGCCACAGGTTAACCGAATCTCCCACTCCTCCTTCCCAAAATCTTCATAGAACTCAAAGCTCGTGTCTTTTTGGCAGGTGCAGCGTCTGGTTTGTCTCTTGGTGAGGTAAGAAAACAGAGCACTTCACTGATTTCATGACACTTTGAGCCATTAAAAAATGGAGAAAAAATTTGTTCTCTTCAGAAAACATGGTGCATTGCGAAGCCTTCGTCCGACGACGCTACTCTGCTCACAAACATCAACTACGCGTGCTCGCAGGTGGATTGCGGCTTGATACAGGCGGGTCGCCCCTGTTTCGACCCCGATACGCCCATCTCCCACGCGTCCGTCGCCATGAATTTGTACTACCAGGCCAAGGGCAGGAATGCCTGGAACTGCGATTTTAAGAACTCTGGGCTTCTGGTGATGACGAATCCAAGTAACATTCCAAATCCCAATTCATTTTGTTTTTGTTTTTGAAAGGCTGTTATATCTGAGATTTTGCAAACTAAATGGTTGCAGGTTATGGTAGCTGTGTTTATGTGTGATTTCTGAACTTGAGAGGGCCTCCCCTGTCTCTGGGAAGCAGGGGAAGATATTATTATATGTAATGTTGCTTCGAATTGCTGTGTTTTTTTAGATTTTGAGTATTTTTTCTCTGTTTTTTTTAGCAATTTGACGAGGAAGATGGAAGGAGATGCGTATGGAGGAAATGAGAGCTGTCGGTTTTGTCATCACTTCCATGGAAGGCTTTGTCTAATGTGTGAATGGCAAGAACGACAATTGCATTGGTTATTATTATTATTATTTATTATTTAATCTATGCTCAGTTTTCTATCGAGTAATTGATGCGGGATTAGAGACTTATCTTATCTGTTCGGCGCCCGTTGCCGCTCCGGCGCGATAGCAGGGTTGCCGCTCCGGCGCGATAGCAGGGAACGCGGATGCATCACCGGTAGCCGTTTGGTTACCAGCCTTCCCCTCCGATTCCAGCGGCCTCCTCCAGAAAATGGAGAAAATGCGTCGTTGCCAGCCACCTCTCCCTACCGGTCTGCAACTCCGGCAGCGTTCAGCTCCCTTACCAGCTGCCACCGGAGTCCCAAACAGAGCCTTAGGCTCCGTTTGGCAGCGGCGGTCTTGAACGCGGTGGTCATAAACCCTCATTCGTGAATGCCCGAACTCACCTAAGGAACTTCGTTCACTTTTATGTTCAAAACTAGTTTTCTTTTCATGATTGCGACAACGGGACTCCATTCGACACTGCGGTGACGATCGTGAGCGCGATAGTTATGAACCGTTGTTCGTGAACGCCCAACCTCACATGAGGAACTTCATCTGCTTCTATGTTCAAAACTAATTTTCTTTTTTTGGTGGCCGTCAGTGTAACCATTGTCTCGCCAAACATGTATTCTATGACGGTGACGTTTTTGTCCAAACTCACCGGAGCAAAAAAAATCGCGCCTTAATTGTATTTGTTATATTATGAAATAATGGCTCAGTAACTTGACATAAACCGAAATTAGGGATCGGACAACGAATAGGTTAAATAGTTGTAATCAAGCCTGAACGGTTGAAGCACGATCCGATGGCTAGAATTTAATCCAAGTTCTAATATAAAAATATGGGGGGCAGGATTTGAATGTAAACATTCTCATTGAAATATGTGGAAGCATACATACTTGAAAGAGAGACTTCTGATTAGTTGAATATATATATATATAAGAATAAAATAAATCATATGAAACATTATTTATTAGTACAAGGGGCATCTCTTGGGCCTATTATATTACCTGCACCGCCAGGCTTGCAAGGTACTCTACAGGACATTAATTAACAAAGGGCAGCCTGGAAATGAATTAAGAAACACACAAAAATTCAATGTAAATCAAAATTAGTGCTGATAATTCTTTTTTTTTGTGTAGACTAAAATTCAATATAATGTTTGGTGATAAAACTGATTAAACGCCAGTGAGGGGGTAAAAGATTAACCTTTTTTTAGCTCACTCTACTCTATAAATCAGAAAACTTCAACTCTCATGATGCTCAAAAATCTAACTTTCAAACAATTTTCAAACATTCCAAGACGGAACGACAGCTTAAATACTGCACAAATAACTAACTCCGATACACATTTTCCGCCCACGGTCCAGTTCGCCGGACAAAACGACGGGAAATTATGGTACCATCAGGCTATTGGCTCCTTGATTTTTGATCCCAAACCCTTCAGGAAAGCCATTACAACAAACCAATTAAACAGTAAAGGAGCAAGCATCCAACCAGCTGTAACATTACACAAATATAGATTTACATGCATATATATGTATAAACACAAATGACATCTGATAAGGCTCGAGGCCGACAAGTTCAACTGAAATCCGCACCAGCCAGGTTCAGAGATGGTTCTATGAATGATAAAGACAGTAGCTGAATATATTTAAGCTATCGAACATCAGAACTCCCTGTCAGGAAAGAGGATCGGTGCGACAAGGGACCAGATGAAGAGCGCTGCAGTGGCCCAACCGGTCGCGATCCTGACCCAAACCGATGGCCACCCGACATCGACAAGCTTCCCACTCTCGCTGACCGAGCTCGACCAACCGGTGAGGAGCATCGCAGAGTACATGGTCGCAAGAGAGAAGATGAGGTAGAAGAAGGAATAGGAGTACGTGACGGCCGCCGACTCTTCCTTCTTGTCTTGCTCCTCGACTTTGTCGAAGGGTAGCAGCGGCTTATCAGTGCCTACAAAAAAGGAACGGTCCATTTAGAGGACATGATGTGGATGATGTCAGCAGATTTAGAATGATCAATGTGGAGCTACCGGCACGAGGAGAGCCCGGCGAAGAGAGGAGAGTGGTGGAGGACCCGGCACGGATGGCAGAATACACCACGGAGAGGACGGTGGTGAGAAGGCCAATAGTCATGCTTCCCGTGGAGATGGCTTTCGAGTGCTTGTGCAGATTGTTGCAAGCATAGTCGCGCGGTTCGCTGGCGAGTGCGCTGTAGCAAATGTAGATGCAGTAGAAGGATATTACTGAGGCAGGAAGTAGGCTGCCGTTGACCTGAAAAGCATCGGAGTAACTTTCAGTATAGAGAAAATTGCGTTGCCCAAACAAAAGGAGCTAGATTGAAGCATGATAAACCAACGTTCGTCAACTTACGATTAATTTCAAACATTTTGTTAGGAGTTAAGATGGGTCCTATTTTATAAATAAGAGTGCTGTTATGATGCATGCATAAAGAAAATAAAAACATCCTCTATGGGCTTATCTAATGCCTTGTAATTCTAAATCGGATTTCTACTTCTAATAGACAAGACTACCAAGGAATTTATCTTTAAATATCAAGGATAATTAATACTAAGAATCTACTGAGGGACTAGGAATGATCTTTCTCACTGACGTGGAATCCAATAACTTGGTGTACTAAGATAGGTAGCGCACAATCAGACTAATCTTTGGTTGATCGGTTAAAAATTTATCACCCAACCATGAATAGTAAATCAAAGGGATAAATGGAATATTTTCTATTTGTAACTTTGGAAATTCAAAATTAGGAAAAGTGATCTGGCATTCCCAAAGGACAGTTCATGACCACTATGTTCATGACCGCCACAGCCACACCAAACGGACCCTTAGGAAAGAGTTGAATTGAAAACATTAAAAGTGTAATATCATTCTCCTTGATGTATTCCTCCTCTTCTCAATTGCCTTTGCAATTCCCTTTCTTCCTTCTTGATCCTACCTTAAACATCCCCTTCATCCATGAGTAGGCAGGATCTCATTTTTTTCATCCTTAGAGGACTGAGTAGTGAGAAAAACCTTTTTGTCATCTTTTAAATCCTTCGTTTAAGCATGATTAAGGACTTGAATCCAACCAAGAACTCTTCCTTGGGGTTGGAACAAATAGGAAAAGAGGGAGGACAATTATTCCTCTCCCAGGAATCGTCTTTATGGGGCTTGGGAAATTGTTGATCTAGACCATGTTTACCCTCTAAAACTTGAGTATGGAGGACCGAAATATTTTGAGAGAGAGGGAGGGAGAGAGAGGAAGAGAGAGACGAAGAGAGAGAGGGAGAGAAGGGGGGGGGGGGGGGGGGGGGGGGGAGGAAGGAGAGAGTCAATATTTCATTACTTGGTGCCTTAACTATTACAAATCATCATATTTACACTTAACATGGGTAACTTTGGGTCCATTTGGCACGGCGGTGGCGGTTTTGAACGCGGTGGTTATAAACAGATGTTCGTGAACGCCCGACCTCACCTAAGAAATTTCATCCACTTTTATGTTCAAAATTCATTTTTTTAAAGTGGTGGTCATAACTGTTGTCATGTCCAACACATTTTATGATAGTGACATTTTGTGCAAACTCACTGGAGCAAAAAATTCACGCCAAACGGACCCTTTTATATAATAAACCTTAAATTGTGATAATTACCACATTATTATACTAACACACTTGTCCCCTAAAATTAAGCTATACCAACAGTCTGCTCCTTCAAAATGCATATGCCCTCAAGGGCGTAGGTGGCCAAAGAGCGACTTGTCTATCAATTTGTGGTCCGTGTGAATGTGGTGTCCATTTGGGCAGTGGTTATCCAGTGTCATCAAGGAGGAGGGCGATGGAGATCAAAAATGGGGTTGTGGTGAGTTGAAACACGCCTAATAAAATGTCGCAAGCCATGTTGAGCAAGATTGGAGGATGATGGAGGTGTGGGTGTTGGTCACAACACCCATGCGGTGGGGGAGTTGATGGGAGCTGACCACTAGGGAAATGGGTCCTAGTATAATCCCAGTGGAAGAAACCCGATTTCTATAGTTGGTGGGGGAGTTGTCGATGAGATTATTGACCTCGGCAGTCTCAATTCAGGGATAGAACAGGAAGAGACAATGTGGAAACTTGAGATAAGTACGAAGGTGAATGGATCAACAATCGGGGAAGGGAGATAGAGGTCAATAATGGTCGCTCAAAAGTTGAAGGAGGGCGCTCGAAAGTTGAAGGAGGGCGCTCGAAAGTTGAAGGATGGCGCTCGAAAGTTGAAGGAGGATGCTCGAAAGTTGAAGGAGGAAGCTTGGGGGTTGAAAAGGGCAGCTCCGGGCCAAAACTTAGACATTTCCAATGAGTCTTGGGTGAGCTTGGAAAGAGTAAGACTCAAGTGGTGTGAGAATGGTGTCTCTTAACTTGATCAATGAATTAAAATTACTTCTCATAATAGGTGATTAGTAAGGAAAAAAACATCTAGGGAATAAAATAGTATGAAACTAATGATAATCAGTATAATCCTTTTGTAAGTTATTTCACTCATCACACGAAGTTTATACAATTATTTGAGAACTGGAATAAGGAGGTCTACTTAACGATGGCACTTGATCTAGCCATTGGGAAATTTAGAATTAAAAGTTCATCATTAAATGTGATTTTTGTTACTCTTTTTTAAGGAGAGAAGGAATTTATTCATTGATTTTTCTCATAGACAACTCCTTAAATTAGGGATGTCAACTTTTAAATCCTTCATTAGAGGCTTGATTAAGGACTTAAATCTAACAAAAACAGCTCTTTCTTGGGGTTGGAACAATAAGGAAAAGAGGGAGGACAATTATTCTTCTCCTAGGAATTGCCAATCATGTTTTGGTTAGTCTATATAGGGCTTGGGCATTGTTGATCTAGACCATGTTTACCCTTCAAAACATTAATGTGGAGGACCGAGAGACAAACACATTTTTAGATTCTCCAAGAAAGAGAGAGGTTCGATGGAGCAATTATGGACAGTGGGGCGGTGAATCAAACAAGAGAGATGGAAACTCAATATTTCATTACTTGGTGCCTTATTACAAATCTTCATATTTGCTCTTGGATACCTTCATAAAATAAACATTAAAATCGAGATAATTACTACATTATTATACTATTACACTTTTATCCATAAAATAAAACCATATCAACACTCAGCCTTCTCAAAACGCACTTGCCCTCAAGGGCATATGTGGCCAAAGAGTGACTTGTCTATCAATTTGTAATCCGCGTGAATGTGGTGGCCATTGGGGTATCATGTGTCATCAACGCGGAGAAAGCGGATGATGGGATTGAAAATGGAATTGTTGTGAGTTGAAACATGCCTAATCAGATATCGTGAGCTCTGTTAATATTGGAGGATGATGGAGTTGTGGTTGTTGATCTGGAAGAGTTGATGGGGGCAGAATGGCCTCTAGAGTTCATAGTTGTGGTATAATCCCATTGGAAGAAACCTGATTTCTACAGTCAATGGGGGTGTTTTCGCTGAGATTGATGGCCTCGATGGTCTAAATTCAAGGATAGAGGAGGAAGAGATAATGTGGAAATTTGGGCAGATAAGGGTGAAGTTTAATGGATCAACAATCTGGGAAGGGAGACGGAGGTTAACAAGGGTCGCTTGAAAGTTGAAAGGGGGAGGTCGGGGGTTGAAGGGAGCGGCTCTGGGGTTGAAGGTGGAAGCTTGAGCGTTGAAAGGGCAGCTCGGGGCCGAACCTTAGACATTTCTGATAAGTCTTGTGGTAAGTTTGTGGAGAGCGAAACTCAAGTGGTGTGAGATTGGTTTCTCTTGAGTTGATGAATTAAAATTACTTCACACAATAGGTTATTTACAAGGGGAAAACGTTTTAGGAATAAAATAGTATAAATAGTCCTTCTGTAAGCTATCTCACTCATCACATGAAATTTATACAACTATTTGACAACTACAAATAAGGAGATCTACTTAAGGATGACACTTGATTTAGTATTAGAAAAATTGGAATTCAAAGTTCATCATTAAATGTAATTTTTGGTTAATCTTTTTTAAGGAGAGAGGGAATTTAATCATTGATTCACTCTCATAGACAACTTAAATTAAGGAGGTCAGCTTTAATCATTCGTTTGAGGCTTGATAAAGGGCTTAAATCCAACCAAAACAGCTCTTTCTTGGGGTTGGAATAGTTAGGAAAAAGGGAGGACAATTATTTATCTCCTAGGAATTATCAATCATGTCATGTTTACCCTTTAAAATATCAATATGAAAGACCATGATATCGGAGACTAACACATTTTTAGGCCCTCCAAGAGAGAGAAAGGTTCGATGGAGCAATCACGGACAGTGTGGTCGGTGAATCAAGAAAGAGAGATAAATGAACAAACTCAATATTACATTACTTTGTGTCTTCACTATCACAAATCTTCATTTTGCATTTAACATGAGAAGCTTTATAAAATAAACTTTAAATTGAGATAATTACCACATTATTATATTATTACATTTTTATCCCCTAAAAGAAAACCATATCAACACTCCGCTCCTTCAAAATGCACTTGCACTCGAGGGCTTAAATGGCCAAAAGACATCTTCTTTATCGATTTGTGATGTGTTGATGTAATAGCGATTTGGGTAGTGGTTACCCTGTGACATAACATCATAAATCCTTCACACAAAAGAATCATCTTGGAGTGATCAAATTCCTTGAAAATTACGGAAGTGCCCCCTTGGCCGCGGAGAAGGCGGGCGATGGGGATCGAAAATGGGGTTGTGGTGAGTTGAAACATGCCTGATCAGGCGTTGAGTTTTGGATGTTGGTCATGACACTCATGTGGTCGGAGGAGTTGGTTGGAACAGACGGGCTTCTAGAGTGTGGTTGTAGTATAATCACAATAGAAGAAACCTGATTTCTACAGTCGATGGGGATGTTGTTGAGATTGATGATCTCGACAATCTCAATTCAGGGATAGAAGAGGAAGAGATGATGTCGAAACTTGGGCAAACTAGGTGAAGGTTAACGGATCAACAATTTGGGAAGGGAGAAGGGGGTAAATAAGGATCACTCGAAAGTGGAAGGAGGGAGCTCGAGGGTTGAAGGGGGCAGCTCGGAGCCCAATCTCAGATATTTCCTATGAGTCTTGGGGTAAGCTTGTGGATAAAACTAGTTTGAATGACTTTGATATATCGGTGGAAGTACATGAGAGGGTGTGTTCTAAGCATGAAAAAGGAAGCGAGTAGCATTAGTGTGAGGGAAAGAAAATATAAGAAAGATGGAAGGGGCAGTCTGGGTCCAACGGTGGAGAGATATAGAAGAAATGTTATGTGGAAGTGCAAAGTGCTCTAGGGGGGCGCATGAAGAGGGATATGATTGATCTAAAACTATTGTTTAGTGATTGGATGTAGTCTTTGTCGGAGGCTTAGGTGATATTATTGATGGGGGAGCCAACAATTGGGGTTAGGGGTTGCGGTAATGGTTGGTTGTGGATGGTAGGAGTTTGTGGAAGGTGGTATTGAAGATTGCATCGGCCGAAATCAAGTAGCCTGCGTGGCTGACAACTCGGGATAAGGTTGCTTTGCAACAGTTCATCGAATGCTTGGGGCTAGGGTAACAAACAGTAGCCGATGCTGAAAAGAGGTGGGGGTGTATGGGGGATTACCCAAGTTGAGAGGGGAGGTGTCACATGAGTGACCAACTGGGCGGTTGATGGGAGAGGACATGGCATAGGCTGCTCGTTGGAGTTAAATCTATGATGTAATCCGGATTCCTCTATTTGATTTTAAACTAATAAATTCTAGTCATCTTTCAAATTTGCAGCGCAAGAGAGATTTTCACGCAAAATCATAAGTGACATTTGATCCCGGGCTCGCGCACGCGCATGAAAATCGACATTTAAACGCTGAATAAATATGAAATAACGTTCCACAATCAAACAATTAGAGAAAAACAAGTGCGGATATGAAAATTAACGACAAAAGAGGTTTAGATAATTAAATAGATAAAAGCATTAAATCAGCTAACAATTTAGGGAAAATAGAGAGAGTGGTTACCCATAGGTCATGATAGATGCAGGGAGGTTGGATGGTAGGCTCACGATGGTTAGTGGATGCACGAGAGGAATGGAGGAAGTCGAAGGGGAACCCACACGCAGAAAACTGGGAGAGGGTCGAAGGAGTCGTCGTTTTCTTGTAGCTGGAGCAACGGACCCTTCGAAAGGTGCGATGAAAACGTCCGGATCTGGAGGAGGATTGGTCGTCGGAGCCGAAGGAGGCGCCGGTCGGTGGAGGCGAGTCAGGCTAGGGCGTCGGGGAGGGTAAATGAGTCTGGCGAAGTCGTCGGACTGGATGTCGGGCTGGATTACCAGGAAAAACATAGAAGTTCTGTTTTCCCGATTTATTTCCCAGCTGCCTGTACGGGAGGAGGAGATGGGGTTTTAATGAGGCTGGAATCAAAATAATAAAGGAAATAGTAGGAGGCTGGCCCGTATGGAATAAAAATAAAATAGCAGAAGGCTGCCCGTAAATAATAAAGTGAAATAATTGCCTTTTAAGAGAGAGGTCGTCTATCCAAGTTCCTTAGGAAACTAAATTAACAAAATCAATTGCCTTAAAAAAAGGAATTAATCTCTTACTTTTAGCCTTTAAGTCAATCTCTCCTTTCAATTATGTTATCTTTTTAGGAAAATTAGATATTTGTTTAATCTCATTATTTTATTATAAAATATCCTTCTTTTTTAGCATGTTTGCCTTAATTAACGTGTTACCTAATTTGACGGATCTTTTTATTCAAGGACTTACCGGACGATCACCCCAATAAGCCGTAACGAGTGCACGAAATAAAATACATGTGCGCTAATACATGCACTAGAAATACCAAAATTAAAATGCGTGAAATAAAATAAGATGCATGATGCGACGCAGGTTGCATCAATTCTCCCGGGGATAAAAGACCTCGACCCCGTCGAGAGTGTAATGTAGCCTGCGACAAAGAAGTCCGACTGTCGATCTGAAAATGCTCTGTTACTGTAATGCTCTGGGTTGTGGTGGTAGTGAGACAAAGGAAGGATCCTTCGTTGCAATTCATGACATGTAGGCAAACTCTCTTTCCTGAAAAATGCAGGAAACTAATCTCCTTTGAAAAAATATAATTCCTGGTGATAAAATGAGCCATGAAATTATAGTTTTTCGAAGATGCTCGCAGACTGTTATCATAATTTTATGCATAATATTTAAATGATCAGTAAAAATCAGAGCATCAAAGAGACGGATATCACAAAGTGTGGGGGAATGGGAAGCAAAGAAGCAAGGTGGAAAGCAAAGAAGCAAGGTGGAAAGCAAAGAAGCAAGGTGGAAAGCAAGCAGATTCGACCTGTGTAATCATTAAATCATGTCACATCAAACGCTCTCCTGTCAATCACAGACAAGCGTCTACTAGACCAAAATCAACTATCCCAAACATATCATCCGATAGAATCTGACTAACGCTACAAAATTTAAAATTAACCTCAAATTTATCATTTAAAATTTTCCAGAGAAATCCTTTAAATTATGTATCTTTGTTTGGTGTGAAAATCTTAGGAGTTCATTCTACTCCTATAACACTAATCCTCATGAACATATCAAAAGAGTTCGTTGGGCACATTTATATTCATGGGGTAAAATAATGACACAAATGATGATCTCCAAATATAAAATCAATATATTGTGAAGATTCGTGTACCACGGGCAAGTGATGGTCATATTCACTGTTTTTGCTACTCATCGGAGGGTGGAGTGGACCAAGCACGCGATCACCAAATACAAAGTCAATATATGGTGGTGACTTTAGTGTTAAGGGTGAGTGACAAGCAAGCATAAGGTCAATAGGCTCAAGTGTATGTGATTGGAATATACGAGGAGAGTCAGGATCGACAGAGATCGACTCAGTGTCATCTAAGATGAGGGACGCGTCACTAATAAGTCCTTCGAGTAGGGGCTCAGGAAGAAACTCAGTGACTAAAGGTTGTGATACAATGTAGGTGAGTGGAGTCACAATATCAGTCGAGATGATCGAATGAGGAAGAAACTCTTCCTCCTGGAGCTGAGGCTCGGGAAGAAGCTTCTCGACTAAAGGGAACACTATGGTGGAGAGATGTGAGGCCAATGTGCTCACATGGGTGGTAGGACTAGGGGACTCTAAGATCATACTAGTGGGAACACTAACGGGACTAGAGAGGTGTCTATTAGTAGACCTAAACTCAGAGTCCACCCTATGGGCCATACTAGAAACTTCATCTAAATCACGGTAAGTGTGCAACTCTAGTTGATCCCTAATGGAGTAGTGTAACCCGTGCAGGTAACGGGATACGGTCATCTCATCTCCCTCCTGAATATCTAGCCTAGACTGAAGGACTATAAATTCACTAGTGTACTCATAAACCGACAAACCTCTATGTTGTAGATTTTGGAATCTACGATATAAAATCTGGAGGTAGTCGGGAGAGACATAATGCTTGTGCAACTCCGTTTTAAACTCAACCCAAGTAGTTATTAGAGGCAACCATAACTTATCTCTCATGCGTTCGAGTTGCTTCCACCAATCTAGTGCAGGTCCCTTAAGTCTATGGGTCACGTACTCGACTTGTCTACTCAAATGTATTGGGCTAGTTCTCATATAACATTCCACATTATGACACCAGTCTAGACAATCCTCAGATCCTAAACGTCCGTCAAAATCACTAGGGCGTGCGTGCTCTAAACTCTTAGGATGTGTGCTCGTCATGCCATGAGTGTTTTATATTGGCGAGAGACGCTACCATCTCGGATATTTTTTTAATTTGAACATTTAAATCTCTCATGCTGCCTATAAACCAACATGATTTTCCATTAAAATTTTTAAAATACTTAAAAATTTAAAATAACTTAAACTTTTTTTTTCCAAAAGCATTTTTAAAATAATTGACCATTTTAATGAGGTAATATTCAAGTTAAAATAGTTGAAATGATCATTTTTTTAACTTAATTATTATTATTTTTTAAACTCAAAATAGAAGATGATATTTTTTTAATAAATATCTTAAATGAAATTTCCTTTTAAATTTTAAAACTCAAATAAATGTTTTATTTCATTCTACTTTTTTAACTCAATAAAGCAAATTAATTTTTTTAGAAAGAGTTAAATAATTATTTTTTAATAATAAAACTTAAAAACCAAATGATAACTATTTTTTTAGTTTTTATTTTAGCACGGATCGTTTGATTCGCGATAGGAGCGAATCAAACTGTCTCCAATACCAAACTGATATAATCCGGATTCCTCTATTTGATTTAAATTAATAAATTCTAGTCATCTTTCAAATTTGCAGCGCAGGAGAGATTTTCTCGCATAATGGTAAGTGACATTTGATCCCGGGCTCGCGCACGTGCATGCTGATCGACATTTAAACACTGCATAAATATGAAATAATGTTCCACAATAAATCAATTAGAGAAAAGCAAGTGCAGATATGAAAATTAACGGCAAAAGAGGTTGAGATAATAAAGGCAAGCTCTGACTCTTAAAATCAAATAAATAAAAGCATTAAATCAACTAACAATTTAGGGCAATAGAGAGAGAGTGGTTACCCATAGGTCACGACAGATGCAGGGAGGTTGGATGGTAAGCTCACGATGGTTGGTGGCTGCACGAGAGGAATGTAGGAAGTCGAAGGGGAACCCGCATGAAGAAAACTGGGAGAGGGTCGAAGGAGTCGTCGTTTTCCTGTAGCTGGAGCGACGGACCCTTCAAAAGGTGCGGTGAAAACGTCCGGATCTGGAGGAGGATTGTTCGTCGGAGCCGAAGGTGGCGCCGGTCGGTGGAGGCGAGTCTGGCAAGGGCGTCGAGGAGGGGAAATGAGTCCGGCAAAGTCGTTGGACTGGGTGTCGGGCTGGATTACCAGGAAAAACAGAGAAGTTATGTTTTCCTGATTTATTTCCCAACTGCCTGTAAGGGAGAAGGAGATTGGGTTTTAATGGGACTGGAATCAAAATAATAAATGAAACAGTAGGGAGGCTGGCCCGTATGGAATAGAAATAAAATAGCAAAAGACTGGCCCGTAAATAATAAAGTGAAATAATTGCCTTCTAAGAGAGAGTCCGGCTGTCCAAGTTCCTTGGGAGAATAAATTAACTAAATCAAAATAATAAAGGATTTATTTCCCAACTGCCTGTACGGGAGAAGGAGATGGGGTTTTAATGGGGCTGGAATCAAAATAATAAAGGAAATAGTAGGAGGCTGGCCCGTATGGAATAGAAATAAAATAGCAAAAGACTGGCTCGTAAATAATAAAGTGAAATAATTGCCTTTTAAGAGAGAGGCCGGCTGTCCAAGTTCCTTAGGAGACTAAATTAACTAAATCAATTGCCTTAAAAAAAGAATAAATCTCTTACTTTTAGCTTTTAAGTCAATCTCTCATTTCAATTATATCATTTTTGTAGGAAAATTAGATATGTTTAATCTCACTATTTTATTATAAAATATCCTTCTTTTTGACCATGTTTGCCTTAATTAACGTGTCACCTAATTTAACAGATCTTTTTATTCAAGGACTTATCGGACGATCACCCAAATAAGTCGTAACGAGTGTGCGAAATAAAATACATGTGCGCTAATACATGCACTACAAATACCAAAATAAAAATGCGTGAAATAAAAAAAAAATGTGTGAAATAAAATAAGATGCATGATGCGACGCAGGTTGCATCAATGTACTAGCAGCTATAGATGGTTGATACGGAGTGGGTGGCCTGTCGTGGCCGTGTGGGCAGTGTGAGGGAGTGTCACTTGTATCGGGACACATCCTATGTGGCAAAACGACATGTACTAAGCCCCTATGTGGTTTAACACTTTACTCTCATCACTCATTTGTGATATCACCATATATCTTTTACTATATACTGCACCAACAACTGATATTCAAATGCATGATAATTACCAACCACCTCCACTAACTGTTAAAGAATTGCATATCTACTTTTGGGCGTACATAAAGATACATGAGCATGCTTCCACATTGCAGCATCCATGGAGAGACTGATTATTCTGACAGATTCCCATAGACCACCTCAGGTCAAACTCTCCAAGGCTAGTTTCCAACCCATAGGGAGCTAATGCAATACAAGTCTCCTATACCAAGCGCATATACAGAACCAGGCTTCAAAACTACATCCAAGCTTGCACGAATTAGATTCTAATGAAATCTTCTAAATGCAATTTAATGGAACCTTCAAAATGCAGTCCATTGCAATTGTGCAAACAGCCGTCCCTAATCTACTGTCCATGGCCACCACCGCCCATGCCGATAATGTGAGTCATTAGCCCGAGTGTAGTCAATGCCAACACCAAACATTGACAATGGCATTCCTCCCCCACAAGAAATTACTGTTGTGGAACATACGCATTGAACACCAGTGTTGTCACTAAATGATTTGAAATTAAAACTAGAAGAGTTGGAGGTCATACATCACAAGCATAACTAAGCCCTTGTCACAAAATCATTTAATCATTTGTTTACAGTATGTATCAAATATAAAGTATATAATATTATGTATAAACATAATATAATGAGTATAAGTGGTCAAACATTTTTTTCTATAATTCAGCATAAACTTGAAGTCAATTCAAAATTATTTTGAGCTCGACATCCTTGTTTGAAATTTAGGGTGCATTTGAGAGAGCTGATTGGGAGCGGTGCGGCTGGACGAAAACGGAGGTTTGCAGAAAAGCTGTGTTTGGGAGCGCTGAAACTCAAAACAACTTAATTTGAAAAAGTTGCTTATAGTTCAACTCCCAGACGCAGAAATTTCCTCCAATCCGACCGCAGCGGTTCGGCTTTTCCTTATTCTCCTGCGCGACAATCTTCTCCCGTGTGACAATCTTTCACCTCAACTCCCCACCGCTCTCCGGCGATGTCCTCTGATGCCTCTGATGCCCCTCCGCCGCCCATTCCTCATGCGTCCCGTCCCTTTCCCCTTGTCCTCTTACCAGCTATGGCATAAGAACGGTCAAGGAAGAAGAGATCCTCAGAGCCAGTTCCTTCGTTTTCTTCCGACTGAGGAACCAAACTCCCCTCTCCTCGTTTCCTTCCGTCGTCCGGCGTCCAATCTCGATCGCCCTCTCCGCCATCCTCTCTCTCTCTCTCCCTCTATTTACTTCTCTCTGTTAGGGCTTCCTATGCTACGATGTCGTACAGCACAGAGCCAAAAATTTAATCAGCAATTATATATTCAATTGCCAATTTTTGGCTTCCTAAATTCGGTCAGATTGTGCTATTGCAAATGCAGATGTCGTGACTGAATGCATTGAAGGCATGGTTGAGACTACAGTACCTGGACGGTTTCCCAAATGTTAGCATCTTCTTTGTTACTTATCATGGTTCTCGTATGTTTTGATATTTAACTATACTTACATGAAAAATCTGTGCTAGGGTTTGTAGTGGGCAGAGTTTTGAAGGAATGGATAGCGAAATTTTTGTTGGGTATTTGACTGATTTGATTAAAAAAATGATGAAGTGATTATAACAGTATTCTCCCCTTATTTCATCAGCTTTTCACCAATATTGTTCTAATGTCTTGTTAATGTATATGTGAGTTTTCATATGTGTATTTTTCTTATTTAATTGTAGATTTTAATATTTTGAAAAAAAATCTCAAAACTTCATTTTGTGACCAAACAGTTTTTTCAAAACTTCATCTCTAACAGCTCTGCAAACTTCATTTCATCCAAACAATTTTTTATCAAAACTCTGTTTTGAAGAAACAACACTTTTTTCAAACTCTATTTTTTATCAGCTGTTTTCCATCAGATGTTAGCTCAACCAAACTAAGCCTTGATTCAAAGCATATTTAAGCCAGTCCCATCATTTAGTTCAGATAACTTTATTAAATGTCCTTAAATAAGTTTGCACAGATCAATTGACACCCCCTCCACTGAACAACTTAAGCACCCAGGCCTGTTTTCCAAAACATCACATTTTCAATGAATAGTCCCAAAACATCACATTTTCAATGAATAGTCCCAAAATAACATATTTTCCAAAACATCATATTTTTCAATCCCTCAATCTATCTTCAGTTTCTTTCCACATCATATTTCTCAAACCCTCAATCAATCCTTCAGTTCCTTTTCCAAAACGTCATATTAGTAATCTCCTCTCCATATGCAACTTCTTGTCTATTGGACATTTTTATCAAACATATAGCCTTGTGGTGGGACCCTTCTCCTGACCCTCGCTGCGCGGGGATGCTTTGTGCACCGGGCTGCCCTTTTTTTATATAGCCAGAGAAAATGGAGTGAGAGAATTACTTTTGCGGAATAAAAGATTCTACAAGAAATGTCGAAATATTTTCTATAGAAGAAACAAATTATTGTGAATAAGACCGATGATAAAATGGCATAAAATGCAAGAAATAAAATAAATTCACAATAGCATCAAAGATCAAAACATGAAGAAAAGATATAAAGCATGTACCGCCAGAAGGTCAACTGGCGTGAGCGTAACGAAATCCCTACCCTCGGCTACAACCAATATGAACCCAAGGGAGATTACATACCTTTGGATGCAGAGCAACCATCGCAAAAACAAAAACAAGGATCAATGTGAGTACAATAAAGAAGGTGTTGAGTCCACAATCATGGCCAGAAGGAGTGAACCAGTGAAACAAGAGCCCTGAAAAAATAAATGTCGCTATGTAGCAAACTAGTGATACAACAAGCAATGCCATGTACCTGCGGTATAGAGTAAAAAAGACCCTCAACTTCAGAAATGGGAATAAACAGAAAGTCAATATTAAAGATGCCAAAACACTGGTAACATGAGATCAATATGCTTACCAGAAATGCTCATCCTTGCTGACCCAATTGTCATTCCATCCATGTACAAAGTCTAACAAGAGAACAACTTGAACTAAAAGAAACAACCCGGACCCAAATTTGGAAATAGACTCTGCAAACAAATTAAAAAGAAGAATTTCTTACAGCCAAACTTAGCAGCAACTCTAAAGAAAATAGAATATGAAAACAAAAATAAGGTTCAGCTATTTTTAAAAGGTAATATTATTTTTCTAATAAGATAACAGATATCAGATGAAATGTCAAATGTCAGATTTTTGGGATATATCAAGGACAATTTAAAATGTCAGCATTTAATATTGTTAGAGAATATAGGAAAGCCTATGTAAAGGCCCATATATTAGGCCCATTTTTCTTTCTCTCTTTTAGTCCCACATCTCCTGTATAGGATTTCTTCCTCCTCTCTCTTCCTATATATTTGTACTCATACTTGTATTTTCTTTTCAAGTGAATATACTACAAGGTTTATACCATTTCTCTACATGGTATCAGAGCACTCGGTCCAAAATTTGAGGTCTCTACTTTTCTGACCGCCCCCCCCCCCCCCCCCCTGCTGCAATCTCGCGGTCTCCTTTTTCTGAGACCGCTTCCCTGCTGCGAAAATCTCTACTTCCAGCATTGCCCCCCAAGCTTCCTCTCCTCTTCCTGGCTTTTATAGCCTGCATCGTGGGACCCACCGCCTTCTCCTTCCCGCAAAAGGCTCGCTGCGATCTTCTTCCCGCAAAGGACCGCTGCGATCTCCGCTCCTGCTCGATCGCTGCGATCTGCTCGCCCGTTCTCTGCTGCGATCTGCTCGCCCGTTCTCTGCTGCGATCTCTCCTACCGTTCGATCTCCTACCGTTCGGTCTCTTCTGCGGCTTGCGATCTCTGCCTAGCGATCTCTGCTAGCGATCTCTGCCAGACCACCATTCTGCCAGCGAGCTTCCTGTCTCTGCTGCTGCGATCTGCTCTGCTCTGGACGCCCCTCCTGACCGCTAAGTGCCCTGACCGCTGCCCAGATCGTCTGCTTCTCTCGCGACCTCGCCTGCTTCTCCAGACCGCTGCTCTGCCTCCTCCAGACCGCTGTTCGTGCGAACCCAGACCCGCCAGCGACCTCGCTGAGACCTGCAGCTCCTCCAGATCGTTGTCCTGCTCCCTGCCACAGCCGGTCTCATCGTCATTGCCGCTGCGGTCTCCCTTCCAATGGCCCTCGACGATTCCTCCTTCACTACCATTCCGTCGCCCGCTCCGACTGCTGCTCCGGTCCCTGATGTTCGTGATGAACTTCGAATTACCACTATCTCTCTTACCGGGAAGCGTAACTTTGTGGAATGGGTGCACTCGGTGCGTCGAGTCTTACAGACCAAAGGGCTCCTTCATCACCTCATCCAGGTCACTACTGCGCCTACTGCTGACTGGCTTAAGGATGACGGTCGTGTCCAAACGTGGCTTCTCAACTCCATGGACTCGGAGCCGTACAGGATGGCTATGTATCATGACACCGCCAAAGCCATGTGGGATGAACTTCATGCCTTCTACTCTGGGCAGAACAGTCTCCAACATTTGTATGACATCATATCTGACCTTCAGAACCTTAAGCCTGGCGCGCCCGATGACATGCTCTCTCATGTCGCCAAGGCAAAGACTCTTCATGAGGCTTGGCTTCAGCATCAGCCTCCCACTCCGGATCTCACTATTCAGCGATCACAGAAAGAGGCAGTGACCATTGCTATGCTACTCTCTAGCGTACCTCCTCATCTACATAGCGTTCGAGCTCAGATACTCTCCTCTACTACCACACCGTCTCTGTCTGCTGTCTGCTCTATGCTTATCAAGGTCACACCTCCATCAGAGGCCCTGCAAAGTTCTTCTCCGGCTCTTCTCCAACAGCCGCTCCTTCCAACACCTTCTCCTGGTTCCTCTACTCGCGGTGGCCGTCCCCCGTCTCGGGGACGAGGCCGTGGTGGCCGACCTCTTTTAAAATGTACTTACTGTGGTCGTGACGGTCATCGTGAAACAACCTGCTACCGTAAGCATGGTCTCCCTCCTCATCTTGCTGCTACTTCGGCACCTCCTGCTGCGTCTTCCCCAACCGATCAGCCTGGTCCTACCCGACAGGAATATGATGACCTACGCTCCCAGTTCCAACAGCTTCAAGGCAGTCTTGGCCGTTCTCCTGGCTTCGTTGCTTCTTTCTCTACTGAAGGTATAACCTGCCTATCTCACTGTTCTCATTGGATCGTAGATTCTGGAGCGACGCATCATATCACCTCCCAGAAATCACCTCAGTATATACAGACGTCTCACCCTTCGTCTATTGTTGTTGCAAATGGCGCTACTACTCCGGTTGCTGGTGTTGCTGATCTGCACCTCACTCCCACTCTAATGCTCCCCTCGGTTCTTCATGTTCCGCGCTCTCCTTTCAACTTACTCTCTGTGAGTCGTTTGATACAGGATCTTGATTGTTGTGTAACCTTCTCTTCCTCTTCCTTTGTTTTTCAGGATCGCCGCACACGGAGTATCATTGGTAGCGGTAGGCTGATGAATGGGCTCTATTTCTTGGATCTCTCACCTACCACTCTCCTGACTGTCTCCACAGCCGACTGGCATCGCCGCCTTGGGCATGCTCCTCTTCCAGTCCTCCGCAAAGCTCTCCCTGATGTACCTCTTCACGAGTTTACCTGCGAAGCCTGCATCTACGGCAAGCAACATCGCTTTTCTTTTTCCCCTTCATGTACCCGGAGCACGACTCCGTTATCTTTAGTACATTCTGATGTATGGGGCCCTTATAAGGTCCCAAGTATTAATGGCTATCGTTATTTTGTAACTTTTATTGATGATTATTCTCGTGTTACCTGGTTATATTTACGTCATGATCGCTCTGAGTTACCATCTGTGTTTCGTGCCTTTGTAACTGGATCACGGACACAATTCTCCACTACACTTAAAATAATTCGAACTGACAACGCTCGCGAGTACACTGGCCGCTCCTTTTCCACTCTCTGCACAGAGTTTGGCATAATTCACCAAACCTCTTGTGCCTATACCCCCCAACAAAATGGCGTTGCCGAACGGAAAAATCGTCACCTTCTGGATGTTGCTCGGGCACTCATGGTTCAAATGCGGGTTCCTACGGAATACTGGAACTTTGTCGTCTCCACTGCTTGCCATCTCATTAACCGCATGCCCTCCTCTGTTCTTAACTTTGCCACTCCCATGACATTACTCTTCCCCTCCACTCCTCTTTTTCCTATTCCACCTCGCATTTTCGGTTGTGTCTGCTACGTCCACCTTCTCGGTCCGCCTATCGATAAACTTGCCCCACGAGCTGCCAAGTATATGTTTGTCGGCTATTCTCGGACCCAAAAAGGATGTGTGCTACTCTCCAACAACCGGCAAAACCATTGTCTCACCTGATGTTACGTTCTGTGAAGATCAATCATTCCACTCTCCCTCTGTTCCAAGCACATTACCTTCCACTACTGTTCGTCCTTTTGTTCCAACGGACGCTACACCCTCACCATCTCTGCCCCCTACGGTACCTTCACCATCTCCATCTCCTGAACAACCTCCTCCCATCATTCAAGTATACTCTCGTCGTAAATCTAAGGATGGACCCCGTCAGACGCCCTCTGCTACCGATGCCTCTCCATCAGCGGTTGATCGGGCCTCCGCCTCTACAACTCATCCGATGGCAAACCACGTGTCTCTCCACCGGCTATCTCCACCTCTTCACCGGTTTGCTACCTCTCTTTCTTCCATTTCCCTCCCTAACTCTGTGCAGGAAGCGCTACAGCATCCGGGGTGGCGTGCTGCGATGGAGGAAGAGATGGTCGCTCTCCGCGCTAATCACACTTGGGAGCTGGTACCTCTTCCTCCTGGCCAACACTGTGTCAGCTGCAAATGGGTCTTCGCTGTCAAACAAAATGCTGATGGGACTCTTGACCGCTTAAAGGCTCGTCTCGTTGCCCGCGGTTTCACTCAACAACAGGGCTTGGACTACGATGAAACATTCTCCACTGTAGCCAAGTTAAACACCGTTCATGTGGTGATCTCCATTGCTGTCCACCGTCGTTGGCCTCTTCTTCAGTTAGATATCAAGAACGCCTTCTTGAACGGTGATCTACAGGAGCCAGTATATATGTACCAACCTCCCGGGTTTGCGACCACGGGGAAGTCTCGTGCTGCCTATGTTTGCCGCCTTCTGAAATCTCTCTATGGCCTCAAACAATCTCCGAGAGCTTGGTTTGAAAAATTCTGCAAAGTCCTACTGGCACTTGGTTTTCGACGAAGCTCTGCTGATTTCTCGCTATTCATCAAAGAAGGACCCACGGGAACTGTGATCCTCCTTGTGTATGTTGATGATATCTTGATCACTGGGGACGACATCTCTGGGATACAACAACTCAAGGAGCATCTGAACTCGGCGTTTCAAACAAAGGATCTTGGCAATCTTAGATACTTCCTCGGAATTGAAGTCGCTCGTCGACCTGATGGGTTAGTCCTGTCCCAACGGAAATACTGCATTGACTTACTTCAAGAGGCAGGTTTCTCTGGCTGTAAACCTGCAAATACCCCTATGGATTCAAACCAAAAGTTATGTGCAGCTGGTTCTGAGACTGATCAACTCCTTGAGAATCCAGAGTACTACCGTCGTTTGGTTGGGAAGCTGATTTATCTTACAGTTACTCGACCAGATATTTCGTTTGCCGTCGGCGTTGTAAGTCGCTTCATGCACACTCCGAGGACTTCTCATCTCCAAGCTGTTGAGCGCATTCTCCGATACTTGAAAACTGCTCCTGGACAAGGCCTTGTCTACAAACCATCCACCTCGCCATCTCTTCTTGCTTACTCGGATGCTGACTATGCTGGCTCTCCTGATGACAGGTGGTCCACGACTGATTTTTGTACGTACTTTGGTGGACATCTTATAACATGGCGTAGCAAGAAACAGGTTGTGGTTGCTCGCTCCTCGGCTGAGGCTGAATATAGAGCTATGGCTGCTGTTGCATCTGAATTAACCTGGCTTGAAGGACTTTTGGGAGATTTAAGTGTCAAACTCTCCTCTCCGACAACTCTTCTTTGTGACAGTCAGGCTGCTTTTCATATTGTCAAGAATCCTGTCTTTCATGAGCGGACAAAGCATATTGAAGTTGATTGTCATTTCATCCGGGAAAAAGTTCAGTCAAAGAAGATAGAATTGGAACATGTCCCAGCTGCAAAACAAGTTGCTGACATCATGACTAAAGCTCTTCCTCGGCCATTATACTACCAGTTCTTATCCAAGCTGGGTGCCTACGACTTGTACGCTCCAGCTTGCGGGGGAGTGTTAGAGAATATAGGAAAGCCTATGTAAAGGCCCATATATTAGGCCCATTTTTCTTTCTCTCTTTTAGTCCCACATCTCCTGTATAGGATTTCTTCCTCCTCTCTCTTCCTATATATTTGTACTCATACTTGTATTTTCTTTTCAAGTGAATATACTACAAGGTTTATACCATTTCTCTACAAATATCAATGCCACATACTATAGATTTTAAGAGGAGATTTATCATTACACCAACAAAATAATCGCAGCAGTTGAATTTATTTTCAAAGAAAATATTTTTTTAAATAAAAATTAAATTAACTATCTATAATTTTATTAAACAGATACAAAATTGATATTTTAATGAAGACATGGCTTGAACCTGAGATCGAGAGTGGTAAATTACCAACATTTATTATCAACTACATTAATTAACTTTTATGAGAAAATATGTAATAAGTTTTTATATATATACTATATACTATAGTTTTAATAGGAAGTTTACCATTACACCATCAAACTAATCACAATCATTGAATTTATTTTCAAATTAAATATTTTAAAAAATATTTATTTTTTTAAATAATATCTTAATAAAAATACCAAATTCAAATTATAGTTAAGTATTCGATGAGATGATATTTTTCATTAAGACGACGACCGGTGTACTTTTGTGTCAGGGCACGGGGAAACCCCATGCACGACTGCTTATTTTAATATATATTTATAATTATGGTTAATTACCGGGGCCTCCCCTGAGAGTTTGCATAATTATAGGTTGCACCCCTCTATCTTTCAAAATTACGTTTACCTCCCCCTCTAAGTTTCCCCGGTTACAAAAAATGCCCCTTCTGTTAGAAATATAGATGGAAAATGATAAAACCAGCCAAATATTATTATGATATTCCAATTTTATCCTTTTATAATGATTCTAGATTCATTAAAAAGGTAAAATGTAGTGCACCCCTTTAATGTAGTGTTATTACTTATTACAAAGAGTAAAATTGAAATATCATAAAATAATTTGGCATATTTTATCACTTCCCATCTATATTTTTAAAGGAAGAGGTCACCCCTTTCAATGTAGAGTCATTACAAAGAGTAAAATTGAACATCATAACATAATTTGGCAGATTTTATCACTTTCCATTCATATTTCGAATGGAAGAGGCAATTTGTAAACTGGAGAAACTTAGAGGGGAGGTTAATGTAATTTCGAAAGATGGAGGGTGCAACCTGTAATTATGCAAACTCCCAAGGGAGGTCCCGGTAATTAACCCTTTATATATACATATAATTATATATAAATATTGACATTTTTCTCTTAACGTTTGTAAAGGGAAATAATTTATCATATATGTCAACTTAAACAATGTACTAACAATAAAGATGTGATATCCGTCTTTCTTACGAAGGATTCAATGTAGTGAAAATGGCAACACAAAAACAATGTAGCATGAAAACAATAGTATAGGTTCACAACTTCACATAATGGAAGTAATAAAATAAATAATGTATACTTATTTTTAGGGAAGACCAGCTTCACAATTCCTAATCGCATTGATTGGTGAGATGTGTACTTCGTACGGAGCCCCATAACAAAATGTCACACGTAACACATTGGGTCCTCTAGACCAACTGGAGATCGAATCCACTCGGGATAGTCCCCTTGCATGGCCACTTGTTTTCATCGCAACGATCCTTCATGAAGTCCTCGCTCTCAAAAGGGAGTTCTCATTGTATGCTCACTCCAAACACACCCATCTGGCCTCCAACTATGGGATTGTCCTCGCTTGACTTATGTAGTCCTCCTTCGCTCGCTACGCGACGAGTGATTTTCACTCATACAACATACTCCTCACCGAACAACGCTTTCTTTCCCCCGCTCGAGGGTCGCTACGCCTATAGATCAATGTCCACCCTCGCCCTAGCATGTGAGAAGTTTATCTCACATCTGATTTCCTCATAGCAACATAATAGATCGCCAGCAGAAGCGGTCTACGCCTAAAGGATACCCTGCAGGAAGCACAGTTACAGGTATGGGTTGTCGGGTAAGGTGCTTATCTAAGTTAAAAAAACAGGGATATGGGTAAGGCGGGATACATGCAAATTCATCAAGCATAAATTATAACTCGCGCCCCGGCAATTGTCGAGGAAATCTGACGCCATTGTGATCACACGGTTCCGCATAACAAAAAATATATAAAAATGGGGACATGAAACATGCAAAGACCAAAGCGAAATATATGAAGAACTTAAACATATATGTATGTGATGATTACAAGGCGAAAGGAAACTCATGTCTCTGTCGATTAAATATCAACCTGTCGAGAAAATAAAATATGTACGCGAAGCAGGACGAGGGTCACTTGGCCCGACATATTTCAAGTAGACTTCCGCCATAGAAAGTTTCATCATGATGAACTTCCGCTCATACAACACATCCAACATCATAGTCATGCCTTCCTTGCCAACCTCCAACATTTACCCTGACATGAATGGTCCCTTAACAGGCACTATCACGCTAGGTAAGGAAAGGTTTACCTCCCTCTCGAGCGACTACTCACACAATGCGGCGGTGGATAAACGCATCTTCAGCTTCTCCTCGCGAGCCAAGGCGTCTGCCAACTGTTTTTCCTGATCCACTTTGTAGGCCGAGATGATGGCCAAGAGCACCCTAGGGCAGCTGCCAACTGCCTCTCAACTTCTTACCTAAGGGAGGGTAGGGTAGCGTTGTAATTCTACCATCCGCCTGATTAACACCGTGTCTTTTGTTGACCTCATGTATAAGGAAGGAGAGATGAATGAACATGTTGACCCACATGAGCTAAGGGAGATAAGAGAGGAACAGTACGAATATGTAGGAACTCGATTAGGGATAGATTGTGCATCTCCAACTCCTCAACTTCACGTTGAACGATTATTAACGATTGTGCGACAAAGCGTGAATGAAAAAATGTTGGCGCCAATAAACGACACGAGTAGATAGTTGTGTATGTAGGGCTCAACTCCACCAAGAGCTCCTCGTCCACACGAGGAGTAAACGTCGCCCTCAAGTCGAAATTGGCGAGGTTGTGCTCTTCTGACACAGTGAGGGTAAACTCCTGCTCAGTAGGATCAACCCGTCATCCGATGATCGCTCAAAAAGGTGCCTCCCCGTGAGGTCAGTCGTGCTCGCAAACCCATGATCAAGAGAGGGCTTTCCCTTCTCATATGGGTAATAACGACTTTACGCGAATGAGAGATCGACTGCACGCATCTGTAGTCTCCTATGTTTCACTAAGCTCTTTGGATGGCAAGGGAGAGGGAGGCACCCTCAGGCGGTGATCGCGACAACACCCCAAATCCCTGTGGGAAGTTCTCGTGAATGACCTCCCTAGAGAAGAATGGAGTGCTCAAGAAATCAAAGTATAATTTACCCTAACAAACAAAGATCGTAGGCGTGTGGGTATTCACCAACGCACATCTGATGGTTAAGAACTAGGAAAATACGTTGTTGATAGTACACGATTTACAACGTTTCTCTCGCAAAAAGGGCAAGCAACCTTTGTTATTCCTCGTTAAGAACTAGCAACACATAGGATCTATCTATCCTCGAGAAAGTTCATCAATGGAGCGTGAGGTCAAAGGGGCCAACAACTAGAGAGTAAAATTGCTCAATCTTAAGGGTCATTTTCGACATTCAAATCACTCGTCATGAACTTGAGAACAAATTGTTCCTTCGTCAAAAGCAAAAAATGGTGAATAAACTCCCAAAAAGATGGAGACCTGTCTCACTATCTGAAGGTGGAGATAGATGATGAAGGTCACTATCAATAAAATAACGCTAGAAGATATCTGCACGGGGAGCAACCCATAGAAACGAAGCACATTGTGTACCTCGATCCAAAGAGGTAAATGAACAACAAGATGGAATTGATTAGGTAGAACATCAAGCCACATTTTCGATTAGCTCTCTCCTCGGTGATAGGAAGCTCTATAGCGTACCCCTCGGGTAAGGAATATAACTGACGAAGATGCTCTAAGTCCTCCTCGGCCACTGTCGATGGAAAGGGGTTGTGCCGGAAATGAATCGTGCAATCCCTGATTATCTGACATGAGAAGAACCACTAAATTTCAAGGAGAATGAAAAAACAGCAACGACATGATGAGGAGTTGAGCGAAGGAAGAAGAAAATATTCCCACTTTTCAGTTATTTATACAACCCCAACAGAACCTACTCAAAGGAAGATTCCTAGGCACAGTAATAGAACATTGTTATACTGACACACGTCATCACCATCGGTGAGCAAAATAGATAAATATTATCGCGGAGGATTCCAGGGAGAAGGCTCGAGGAGTCACCTTGATATTTGAAAAGGCATCATACATTCAATGTTCAAATTTGAAAATACATTTAAAAGGGGGAACATAATAGTAAATAAAAATACATAACTCTGGCGGATTTGCCAAAGTCTTCGCAGCATCCACCTCAGACAGCATTATCATCCCCATGTACAAAACCCACTTGAGTTATTGGGAGGCCTCGGTTGAATCCTTCACCAGCTCCGTGGAATGCCTCTCCACGACGCTCATCGCCTAGGAGGCTCCCTCACCATCCAGAAGTGTGTTTACACCAAGTGACAACGTGCCACCTAGTTCAACGGACGTTGCCGACAGAGCTTGCGTCGAGCGGTTGCTTATAAGGGTCGAGCTGGCGGGAGCATCGATGGATAAGGTCAATGTGCTCTTCCCCTTCGACAGCGCGTTCAGAGCAGCCTTCAAAGAAAGGTCCATCACAACATCCCTCGCGGAGTCTCCCCAGATCGATTCGTGCTCCGCGAGGTCTTTCGCGAGAAAACTGAGAGCGCTCACCAGATGAGAAGTTATTTATACAACCCCAACAGAACCTACTCAAAGGAAGATTCCTAGGCACAATAATAGAACATCTCTATACTGACACACGTCATCACCATCGGTGAGCAAAATAGATAAATATTATCGCGGCGGATTCCAGGGAGAAGGCTCGAGGAGTCACCTTGATATTTGAAAAGGCATCATACATTCAATGTTCAAATTTGAAAATACATTTAAAAGGGGGAACATAATAGTAAATAAAAATACATAACTCTGGCGGATTTGCCAAAGTCTTCGCAGCATCCACCTCAGACAACATTATCATCCCCCTGTACAAAACCCACTTGAGTTGTTGGGAGGCCTCGGTTGAATCCTTCACCAGCTCCGTGGAATGCCTCTCCACGACGCTCATCGCCTAGGAGGCTCCCTCACCATCCAGAAGTGTGTTTACACCAAGTGACAACGTGCCACCTAGTTCAACGAACGATGCCGACAGAGCTTGCGTCGAGCGGTTGCTTATAAGGGTCGAGCTGGCGGGAGCATCGATGGATAAGGTCAATGTGCTCTTCCCCTTCGACAGCGCATTCAGAGCAGCCTTCAAAGAAAGGTCCATCACAACATCCCTCGCGAAGTCTCCCCAGATCGATTCGTGCTCCGCGAGGTCTTTCGCGAGAAAACTGAGAGCGCTCACCAGATGAGAAGTTATTTATACAACCCCAACAGAACCTACTCAAAGGAAGATTCCTAGGCACAGTAATAGAACATCGCTATACTGACACACGTCGTCACCATCGGTGAGCAAAATAGAGAAATATTATCGCGGAGGATTCTAGGGAGAAGGCTCGAGGAGTCACCTTGATATTTGAAAAGGCATCATACATTCAATGTTCAAATTTGAAAATACATTTAAAAGGGGGAACATAATAGTAAATAAAAATACATAACTCTGGCGGATTTGCCAAAGTCTTCGCAGCATCCACCTCAGACAGCATTATCATCCCCCCGTACAAAACCCACTTGAGTTGTTGGGAGGCCTCGGTTGAATCCTTCACCAGCTCCGTGGAATGCCTCTCCACGACGCCATCGCCTAGGAGGCTCCCTCACCATCCTGAAGTGTGTTTACACCAAGTGACAACGCGCCACCTAGTTCAACAGACGTTGCCGACAGAGCTTGCGTCGAGCGGTTGCTTATAAGGGTCGAGTTGGCGGGAGCATCGATGGATAAGGTCAATGTGCTCTTCCCCTTCGACAGCGCGTTCAGAGCAGCCTTCAAAGAAAGGTCCATCACAACATCCCTCACGGAGTCTCCCCAGATCGATTCGTGCTCCCTGAGGTCTTTCGCGTGAAAACTGAGAGCGCTCACCAGATGAGAAGTTATCGCATTATGTTCTGCAACGATCACCTTCAATTCTGCTACACTCGTTGCTTAGGCGAGGTATTTGCTCTCCACAACCACCTAGCGGCCACCGGAGTTCTCCGACCATTGTCTTCGACGCGAACATGACCTTGGCGTGGTTGTTGACAAGCCGCATGATGGATTTGAGTGCGCTTACTATGGTCACAAGCTGCTTCTCCATGGGTTCTAGAGGACCCATGTGGAATACTCGAGTTGGAGGAGTGTCTGTGAGGATTCGTGATAAAACCTAGTTGGCAGTTACCAATAACTATGAAAATTACCAACATCTTTTTAGTTGGGCGAGCTGAGAGCTGTCGCGGCCTTGGAGTTGGGTGTAACACCCGCCTTGGTAATCTATGTCATTGGGGAACTGCGATTGCACCGACGGCGAGGTTGTTCACACGGCCGCGCATGTCGCCAGTGTTAGGGTTGTTTGTGGTGTCGCCTCCTTTCACTAAGTCGTCGCAAGAATGACAGTCTCTCTTGCTAGAAGGGAGATCAAGGACCTGAGCCGTCATAGGTGGAACCCCGGCAGATGGTGGGGGATCAAAACATCAGAGTTTTCAGGTGTAATTCCTTCTCCTTGGAGGACAAGCTCTTGGAGGAAGTGGGCTCCATCTTGACCAGTGGGAAGGTTTCAGGCCAGCTTGAAGTGCAACCTCCACGTTAAGGGTTGAGTCAATGCAGAACTCTCTTTCCCCAAGTCCCGGGTGGGATCAAAGATTCAACAACTCAAGGAAGAAGATAAACAGTGGAAAAAGAAACGAAAGACCAAAGGAACAAACGATAGGAATAAATTTTCAAAAAACTCGAACCTGGCATAAGTTTTAAATTCTGTCTTGAGGAGAGACACCTCAATTTTTCCGACATTTAGAAGTTTTTGAATCTCGAGAAAAGTGAGATGAATTGATTGTTGTGAGGTGTCCTGCGTGCAGAGCACAATAACATGTCATGTGTAACGCACCAGGCCCTCTAGACAAGCAAGAGACCGCAACACGTGTCACACTCAAGATAGTCTTCGTATGGTTGTGTATTCCATCGAAACAATCCTTCACAAGGATCTCGTTCTCAATAGGAAGTTTCCTGTTGTGCGATCCACCCATGCAGCATCTGTCGGTGGTGGACGGTGGCTTAACTTATGTAGTTCTCACTTTGTTCGTCCAAGTGACAAGTGGTTCTCGCTCAACTCATACAGAATAGTCCTTCATGAACTAAATTTTCTTCCACGTGCTCGAGGGGTTGTTGCGCTTATCAATCAGGGTCCACGCTAGACCATGGCACACGAGAAGTCATCCTCGAGTCTAGTTTCCTCGTAGCAACATAACAGATATCCCGTAGCGGTGGCCTTCGCATAAAGGCTACCCCACTTCTATTAAGTCCAATTGTTGGCCTACCACACAAAGATCCGGCAGGGTACGCCGGTGCGTGACTGCTTCGGGTCATGTTCACAAGCAACATGGGCAACGAATGCAAACTGCATCAGTACCTCTTTACATGCAACAAAATTAAACCGTATGAAGATAACTAATACTTCATGTTGTCATTCTAACAAATTATTCTAATGTTCTATAATTAATTTTACTTATCCAAAATGAATAAAAAAGCACAGGTATATCATAATTATACCTCTACAATTAGTTGAAATATGTGCAAAATCTTCACCCTCAACCAACTGTAGTCACTAAATGATTATGTGCCACAAAAATTTGTTTCAATCTAACTGGAGAATCTTATTAATCACGACTAAATAAACTGCATCAAAAAGCTATGATGATGCGAGGAAATGAGGTCTTAGAGGGAGTGAATACGAAGATCATTGTCCCTTTTTAAAAATTTTTCGAAAATAATATGAATAGGTTACTAGACTCCGAAAAATTATAAATAACTAGAAAAATATAAAGAGAAGAAGTGATTGAGCACCCATAAAACAACGAAAAACCCCTAAATACAAAGGTAGGATCTTCTGAGGAAATCCCTACGAAGTGCTATCTCTTTTATCATGCCCTCTCACACCCGGGTTCAATTTTTTTGCGCTTAAATGGAGGAGCCTCAAGTAGGTAGAGATGAACAGTGGTGATTATGATGTCATAGAGACATGAAACATACTGGAGATCTTTTGAAGATCTTGACCGTGACGTGGAATGTGATCAGAATCTTTACATATCCCCTAATTACAGGCTTACAACCCAGCACACGATTTTCTCACAACTGCCACTTCAGTTCGTCCTCGGGATAAATGACGCTCTTACATGTGGCATAAGTTTGATGTGCTTGAAGAAGTGGAAACATGTCAAGGAAATGTTTTCTTTAGGATATAATATGCATGTAGCTACATCTCAGCAAACTAGTTTGTCCTAGGGAATAATCTCATACAACTACACCCCCGTTTCCAAGACAATATTATCATGGCTCTTAGGTTCTTTGCCACGTGTCGGCAACACCTTTGATGCACTTCACACGTATCGACCACCATCTTCAAGCAAAGCGGGCTAAATATACCCCAAACGACGAAGACAAGGTTCACGAAATTTACCAGAGGATGAGACTACATAAAGGAGGTCGGGAGGAGAAACTATAGAGTTTCTGAGTCAGTGATGGGATTTCCATAAACCTCTTTGTCGTTGCTCTGAACTAAAGTCCTAAGGAAGGGTATAACGATCAGGACCAACACGCTTAGTCCTCGGAAGCGGGAAATATATGTGTCTTTGAATGAACTTTCTTACTTTTCTTACTGATTTTGTTTTTTTAAGGGGACACTATCGATGCTCACGTTAGGGTATACTTGTTGGGTTGAGTTCTTTTGTGTCCTTGTGGACAACATTCTATGTTAAAAATTGCTCCTGATGTTGGTTTATCTTCTGTTGGTTGGTTCTCATGGTGCATGTTGCAACTCTCCTTTGTGATCATCATTTTGAGTAGCTTCTCGTTATGTATTCTTAGGTTGGTTTCCTCCCCCACATTGGACAATAAAGAGTTGACAATCTGCTTGCTCTTCACTAATGTATGCATTATGCTGGTTTTTGAATACATCCTCTCTCAATGTCCTTATTATATTTTCTGGCAATTGCTTCTAATAGTGGTGTCTTTCGGGGATTTTTTCTAACCTCAATCCTTCCATAATCTCCCAAGTAAGCTTGGATGCTCATGCTTTGTTGACTTCAATTGGTCTTATTGATTAATCCTTAACGAATTTGTTTAACTTTGAATGCTATAGTCAAGGATAGAAAATTGCATATACTAATTCCTCAGCTATTTATGCTATGGCTTTATTGGGTTTTGATCCTTTGCATCTCCCCCTCTACTGAGTTCCTCCAAGATTTTTTATTGCTTGAATCTGTACTTAAAAGTTTTTCTTTTAGTTATTTCTCAATTTCAAAATCACTTACCATTATATTTCTTTTAGCTTTTCTATTAAGAACTTAATATTCATGGAACTACTGCAACTATACTAGTAAAATAGTACAATAATGAATACAGAAAAAGTTAATGTGAACTCAATTGATTCAACTATATGTTCAAAGACCAAGTTGATGCATTAGAACTTCCTAACTATACAACTAGTCAAAAGGGCATTGATTTTGTCACCGCGATATTCTATAAACTCAAAAACAGTGACATACCTAAAAAGCTACAAAAGTCAGCTGAATGATCTTATAAAGATTATCAAAAGAGGCAGCGATTGCTCACCATAAAAGCTCACGACCCCATTGGGAACGAAGAACATGAGGAATATAACAACGCACCAGCAGAAAATCTTAGCCATCCAGCCTCCATGGTGCAGACGATCACGCGGATCCTTCTGATTCTTAATCCCAACCATTAAAGCCGCCAAGATGGTGAAGAACAAAAAATTCCCCAGGCTCACCCTCAGAACCGCATCTGTCTGGAACCACTCCTTATCTGGCGTCTTGTGAAAGTGATTGATCCCTTCAGAGAATAAAAGAAATCAGGGCGAGTAAACAAACACAAGTCGAGAACAAGGGTTAGGGTTTGAAGAGATGTACACGGAAGGCTCTCCATTAGAGGGGCGGCGACCTCGCGGAGGATCCAGGAAAAGATGAGAGAGAGGCCGAAGAGGCCGCAGTAAGCGATCCGAGCAGAACGGCGACCGATGCTCCCGACGGCTGACCGGCACGCCTCGCACGCGCAGGCGGCGCAGCAAGAGGCAAGGCACGACGCCGCCCACATCTTCGATCGAACTAACGCGTAAATCTTCTGCACTTAAGCTTCCGAATCTTGATCGCTTGAGCAGAGAGAACTGGATGGTGGAGAAGAAACTTGGGATTGGAAAGTATGAAAGATGATTCAGGGTTGGAAAAATAATTTAATTTGTTGTTATTTTGACTTATTTATTTGAATTTTTAAACAAACAGTCTCCCTTGTCTTCCGACTTCCGTGCACCATGTCACGGACTTGTCCCCTTGACAACGTCGCATGCGGTCTTAGCTCCTTTGTGCGCCCCTTCGCAACTAGCTAAGCCAGCCTTCTCTAACGATCATGATGACGAGATGAGTAAGAGAACACTTTGTAAGGGAGAGCAAGAGAGATTGAGAGAGAGCAAAGAACTTGTATTTTTTTGGTTGCTTGTAACTTAGTGATTTACAAATGAGAGGATCTTCCCTTTTTATAGGCCCTAAAAGAATTTCACTCTAGAATGCTCATGTTTCTAGACTATTTTATAATCCTCATGTATATACAACATTCCTGAGTTCTCTAGAATGTTCTCATGAGATCATTAGAATGTTCTCATGAGATCATTCTAGAGTGCTTCTACAATTCTCTATAATACTATGCACAAAATACTCTACATGCTCTTAGATTTCTCTAGAAAATTCCATAAATTAACCTCGTAGAGGTTAAGCCGTAACATCCTCCCCCACCTAACCTGGCGACGCCCTCGTCGCCTCGTACTGTAGGATGATGTCCTTAAACTGCCAGAGATCTTCAAGTGTCTCTCATGTAGCTTCAGACTCTGGCCTTCCTTTCCACTTGATCAAATATTGTGTGCTAGGTTGCACACCTCTTCTCCGCATTGTTCTCCTGGTGAGCACCTCATCCACCTCTCAATCAAAAGGCTTGGTCATCACTGGTGGTGCTCTATGCGATGTCCTTCTTTGAAGGTCTTCATTGTCTTCATGATATGACTTTAACATGCTGACATGAAAGACCGGATGAATCTTCAAAGAGTTGGGTAGGTCAAGACGATAGGATACCTTACCCACCCTTGCGATCACCGGAAATGGGCCTTCGTATCTACGAACCAAGCCCTTGTGCAAGCTGCGCAAAGCCTTGAACTATTGAGGGAGAAGTTTCACCATCACCTTATCCCCAACCGTGTATTCCACCATCCTTCGCTTTGAATCCGCTCATTTCTTCATCCGCTTGCATGCTTTCTTTAAGCACGCTCTGGCTACATATGCTTGCTCTTCCCAAGACTTGTTCATCCTCCAAGCTCCTGGGCTTCTTTCGTCAACCGACGTGGTCGCCAACGTATGTGGGGTGAGTGGTTGCCTCCCCGTGGCAAGCTCGAATGGACTCCTCCCGGTCGCCTCGCTCCGCTGCAAGTTGTACGAAAATTGCGCCACATCCATCAGCTTGGCCCAGTCCTGTTGATTGGCACTCACAAAGTGTCGTAGATAACATTCCAACAAGGAATTCACCCTTTCCGTCTACCCATCGGTTTGAGGGTGAAAGCTAGTGGAGAAGTTCAATTCTGACCCGAGCAACTTAAAGCTGGCGGAAGCGCTCTCTGCAAAGCGAGAGCGCTTTATGCGGAGCAGAAACGAGCGGGAGCGCGAGAGCGCCTCCTGCGGAGCACGAGCGAGCAGAAACACTCTTACGGAGCAGGCGGGAGCGCGAGAGCGCTTTCGACGAAGCAAGAGCGCGAGGGAGCGCGAGAGTACCTCCTGTGGAGCGGGAGCGCGAGAGCGCCTCCCGTGGAGCGGGAGCGCGAGAGCGCCTCCCGTGGAGCGGGAGCGCGAGAGCGCCTCCCGTGGAGCGGGAGCGCGAGAGCGTCTCCCGTGGAGCGGGAGCGCGAGAGCGCCTCCCACGGAGCAAGAGCGAGATAGAGCGCGAGAGCGCCTCCCGTAGAGCAGGAGTGAGCTGGAGTACTATCGCGCGGAGCAGGAGTGAGCAGAAGCACTCTTACGAGTGACAGTGCACTGGATGCCCACAATGCCCCGCGCGATAGTACTCCAGCCACGACATTGCCCCAGCACGACGACGCACCCGTCGTCCGCTAAACCAAGATCGTCATACTCCACACATCGCTCGATTTTGTCGTGTACACAGGGGTTTACGAGCGGCGAGTAGGCCATGTTTTTATTGTATATATGTGTTGGGAAAAACCCTTGTGATTTATCTAACAAATTACTTAAAAGTGATTTCATCAGTTAGGTTATATTACTCACATTGTATAGAAAGGGAAAATTGATTTTTAGATGTCTTAGGATGTCAAACTCACCTTAGAGTGTCAAGATCAGGTCAGGATAAACATCAATTCAATTAGAGTTAAAACTTGCGTCGAGTAGAAATCGACGCAACTTCGACTAGATGTTCACGTAACTCTGACTGAAAGTCGAAGCAACTCATTCAGCATGTCGAAGTATAAGTCAAGTCGACGCAACGTCGAAAGGAACTCGACGCAGAAGGAAGATCCTGTCGAAGACATCTTAGAAGTCGACGCAACTTTGACTTCTATTGCTGAAGATGAAGTTCAAGTCGAAGCCTTCAACTCGACGGATACGTCGATAAGGAATCGACGTAACGTCGACATCTGAGTTTAGCCAGAGCTAAGAAGGAATTTGAAGCTACTTCTATAAGAACTCGGAGGGGCAACGACATGAAGAATGATGAAGTCGACGCAGCGTCAAATACAGTCTGAAAATGAAGCTTTTTATGCTGTCCTTTTAACACCTTTTCAGAAGGACCACAAAGCTAAAGACAGTTCTCCAATGACTCGTTTATTGCCAAGAATGGAATGGAGTATTCCAGGACACAACAAAAACATTTTTGGAAGGTATTCAAATCTGATGGACGGGTCGGGATCAAAAGAAGAAAGGAAAATCAACTGTCCAATAAGAATTCCTTCTCAGGACAGCCTAAAAGGAGAAAGAAATTCAAATTCCAAATATACAGAATAAGTATGCTGAAGAGGAGAAGAAACAAAGAATATTGATTACATTATTATTCATCTGTCGAAAATGGGTTCTTCTTCTTCTTCCTCATTCAACCCTAAGACAAAAAAACAAGTGTTCTCTCTGCATAGGAAAAGGATACAGTTGTTTCTTCTTCTTCATCACACAGCAACTAGTTTACAAGAAGTGCTCAGAGAATAAGGATCAAGCAAATAACCCTTGCAATCATTACAATCATAAGCAAGGGTTCATCATATTCAGATCCAGTGAAAAACTCTGTAGTTAAACGTGCTAGGACGAGAGTAGTATCGGGATTGTGACCTCCTGGGAAGTCTTCGTGCTGTCGACTTGAACTTGAATTTCCTCATCAAAGGGAGTTGTGGCCTCCAACAATCCGATGTGCCTTGTGGTGGGACTAGAGAAGGGTTGGGTGCTTGGGATGCAACCCGGTAACCGGAACCTAACCATGCTTGTACGCTGGGGCGAGGGGACGTTACACTCGTCCTCATGCCGCAGAGCTCGTTGTTCTGGAGTTCCTGCCGATGTTCCAGCATCGCGATGCGGCGTTCCAAGTCGTTGATCACGTAGAACCTGGACTCCGCATCGACCAACCGGTACTCGAATTCCTCTGTCTTCGCAATGTGTATCTCCAACACGGCAAGCCTGCGATTAGGCTCGCATATCACCAGTTGATCGAACTTCGTCTTGAGGCCAAGATAGGCTGATGCGACCCTCTCTTGATACTCGCGCAGTGAAAGATCGATGGCGTCAATCAGCGTGCCTCCCGAAGTCGAAGGGAAATCTATCAAAGAGCTCATACAGTTAGCGAGAATCCAGGCAAAGAAAGAGCGACTATTTCCAGAAAGAAGGAAATAACAGAGCGTGGAGTCTGAGTTCTTGTATCGTGTCGAGGAGGAGTGTGCTCTGAGCAAGGAGAGTCACGTCGAGGAGTGCGATTCCGACGAGGAGATGGGATGCGTTGCGGGTAACCTCGCCGACCTATCGACGAACCCCCGCGATGACCCATGTCTGATTGAGCAGGTTGTTTTTGCGAGGTTCCAGGTCACCGGGAGTAGTCGTCAGCAGGAGGGTCCGCATGAGCCTTCCCGAAAGGGTTAGATCCTCGCACCCCACCACGTGAAGGAGAGCCAAACAGTTGAGACCTTCCATTCCTCTCGCCATGCGGGAACGACGAGGTAGCAGCGTTCGGGGTAGCGACCAAGGAGGGGCGGACGTTGGCAGACGAAGGAGGCGGCGACGGTAAGTGTTCTCTCTAATCTTGACCCCCCCCCCCCCCCCCCCCCCCCGGATTTGTCTATAAATAATGTTAGCAGTGTGCGAGAACGGCGGGGTAGCAGCGTTCGGGGTATACTCGCCTACATACCCCACATGATTTGTCCATAAATAGACCCCAATGTGTATCAGGAATTGCACCTATTTGGCACCACTCTTGGGACCTCTTCTCAGAGACAGACAGTGTTCTCTCGAATCTTGACCACCCCAAGGGGCCTAGAGTTGCCTTCCTCGTACCGCGCTCAACCATTTTTTGTTGTGGATAGCCTTGTCCAAAAAGCCCGCCCGGGCCGGGCCAGTACCGGTCCTGACGGGCCCGGGCTTTTGTCACCCGGGCTCGGGCCCGGGCCTTGCTTTAGCCAGGCTCGGGCACCAACCCTGGCAAGGGGCCTGCCAAGGCCCCCAAGGCGTGCGTTTTTTCGCCCGGGCACGCTTTTTTCGCCAGGGCGTGTTTTTTTCACCCGGGTGTGCGGTTTTCGCCAGGACGTGCATTTTTTCGCCCGGGCGCACATATTTTTACCCGTGCGTGATTCACGCCATGACTTGTTGTTTTTCTCCTGGGTGTGCATTTTTAGCTCGAGACGCGTATTTTCACCCGGGCGAGCTTTTTTCGCCACAACACTCATTTTTTGCCCGGGCGCGCGCTTTTATGGCCAGACACGCGTATTCCTTATTCCTTTTGGGGGCGCATATTTCGCCTGGGCAAGCGTTTTTCTCCCGAGAGCGCATTTTTCGCCCGGGTGCACATTATTTCGCTCGGGCGCACATTTTTTCACCCATACGCGATTTTCTCCTAGACGCACATTTTTCACCCTGGGGAGCATTTTTTTCGCCCGGGAACACATTTTCACCATGGGTTTTTTTCGACCGAGCGTGCTTTTTTCGCCGCAACGCTCATTTTAGGTCAGGGCGCGCGTATTTCACTCGGGCACGCATATTCCGTCTGGGCGCCTGTATTCTGTCGGGGCGCGCATATTCCGCCCGGGCGCGTGTTTTCCGCCTGACGCCTGTTTTCCGCCCGGGAGCGCGTTTTCCTCCCGGGAGCGTGTTTTCCTCCCGGGAGCGCGTTTTCCGCCCGAGAGCGCGTTTTCCGCCCGGGCGTGCGATTTTCGCCCGGGCATGCACTATTTCGCCCGAGCTGCAACAAGAGAGATGGTGGTGAAGCTTTTCCTTCAGGGCGATGGTTCCCGCTTTGCCCGAGTGATGGCCTGTCTCGAGGAGATCGGCTTGGAATACGAAATCGTCGCCACTGGAGATTTACCCAGATACGAACAACGAAAAAGTGTATGCTAGATCTATCTATCCATCTTCTAATTAATTTTGATTTGTTAATATTGTAGAAACTCAGATTAACTTCATCCAAACATAATTTTAGCTTCCTCGTCTGGGCTTGCTGGGCTTGGGATGGTGGCTCGTGACGATCGAGGTGCTCTTGTCTTTGCTGCTGGGATCTCGATGCTGCATTGGGATCCTGGGGGAGTGGAGCTGGCGGCGATTTTGGCGCTGAAGGATCAGATTGCCCTTCTTTATATATGGATAGCTATGATGTTGGGATGAGACGGGGTGACTGGAGCGTGACAGTGGATGGCGACGAGGACTTCTCATTTCTGAGCGGCTTTCCCTAGCTTCGGTTCCAGCATATTGGTCGTGAGGGCAATAGAGTTGCTGATTTTTGTGCGCGTTTTACCCTTCGGGGAAATTTTGTTTGGCTGGACATTGATAGCACCCAGACTGAGTTTGCCGAGCTTCTTCGGGTGGACTTAGATGACATGCTGTAGTTTTTTTTTTTTCTTTTCTTTTTGGTTTTTAATTACATGCTATTTGCATCTTTAAAAAAAACATAATTTTAGCGGCCTACATATATTATGGGTCTATATGTAGCCAAAAATGATCTGCATATAACATCACTATTTATATCACGGCTTCATAATTTTCTTCCTTAAGTAGGTAATTGATTTTGTAACATTAATTAATATTGTATGCTAGAATCTCTATAAAGATGAAGCCTCAATTGACCATGCTCTTCCTAGAGGGCGCCATTCCGGCCTGCCGCAAAAGTACCACGGCCGAGAAGGTGGTGGCTGATGCGGTGGAGAAGCTACTACAAGTGCGATATGCGCACTAGACCAGGCTCTCCACAATCGGGTTTCTTGCGGGCGACTTCTACAGCCTCGCCGACCTCCACCACATTCCTTCTCTATATAAGAAGAAATTTTGGGTGCGATCAGCGTACAGAGAGGATCGTACGAGACCTTTTTTTCTCTTGCAAAATTACAGTTGTATTTTTAGTTACAGCTGTAAATGATCTGTATTTTTAGTTATAAATTACAGTTGTAATTTAGTTCAAAAATTTCACTTTTTTATAAGTGTATATTCACCCTAAAATATATACGTACGAGTACTTAAAATGACCGTAAAAATACATTGAGCAATATTTCATGACTTCTTTAAGAAAAAATACAAAATGTAGCTCATAGTCATAAATGAATTTCCTGCACCATGCTCATATACGATCCCCGTACCTAAAATTTGTTCTACTATCTGGCCACCAACCTACGCTGCACCCATCTATCTCATCAACTCCCGCCCTCATGTGGAGGCTTGGTGGGATGCCATTTACGCCCGCCCATCCACTCTGAAGGTCGCACCGCATTTGGCCCAATGGACCACAGCACTTGTGACCGAGTATGGGTGCATGTGTCAATCACGCGGCGACAACATGCGCTTCCATGGCGGTAGAGCCGCTGCATGACAACTGCAAAGATTCTCATAGTCTGTGGATGGATGGGTCTGTTTGGCCGGCCGGCCGCTTGACCAGCTCCAGCAAACAAAGGAACTGACATATATGTATGAGCCTCAGGCTTCTTAAGTGACTATTTTTTTCCTTTCTGAACACTATTGGAGCTTGAATTTATTTGGGTGATATGTTTTACTAATTGTAATTTTGGGCCATTTACCTGGACCTCCCCTCTAAGTTTGAAAAATTACAGATTGCACCCCTCTTATTATTGAAATTACAAAAAATTCTCCTGAATGTTACAAAACATAACATTTACCTCCCCTGAGGTTCACATTTCATAACATCCATGCACAAAAATACTCCCCTCGGAGTACATTTTCAAGGGGGGTATTTTGTGCATGCGTGTTATGAAATGTGAACTTCAGGGGAGGTAAATGTTATGTTTTGTAACATTCAGGGGAGGTTTTTGTAATTTCAATAATAAGAGGGATGCAATCTGTAATTATGCTACCTTCCAGGGAAAGTTTTGGTAATTATTCCTTGTTATTTTTTACTAATTGTTATTTTTTATGCTACTATATTCTATTGAATGTTATTTCTCATGGTGTTATATTATCATATGCTATCATCTTTCTAATTCCTCTCTAAATCACAATCTTCCAGTTCTTGCAGCATTTCAGTATCAAATATTAATCAAGCTAAATCATCACCTCAAATGCTCACAAGAATGCTATATTATTTTATATAATAAATATATAAATATATACGAATAATTACCAAAACTTCCCCGGAAGTTAGCATAATTACAGATTGCACCCCTCTTATTATTGAAATTACAAAAACCTCCCCTGAATGTTACAAAACATAACATTTATCTCCCCTGAAGTTCACATTTCATAACATCCATGCACAAAATACCCCCTTAAAATGTACTTCGAGGGAGTATTTTTGTGCATGAATGTTATGAAATGTGAACTTCAGGGAGGTAAATGTTATGTTTTGTAACATTCAGGGGAGGTCTTTGTAATTTCAATAATAAGAGGGGTGCAATCTGTAATTTTTCAAACTTACAGGGGAGGTCCCGGTAAATGCCCCTAAATATATATACATATATACTAACATGTGCGGCCTGTGCTCGATGTTCCCCGTGCGAACGGGATTATTACGCGGGCACATTCACTCAAGTGGACCCACCTCGTTAGAATTTATGGAGCGCGCATATGGAAGCCGCCATTGTTACGGTTTTGATAGATTTTCCGAGAAGAATCCGGCTAGGGGAAGGTGGTTTGCGGTGGTGAGGGTTGAGAGGAAAATTTAGGGAGCAGCCTTAAACTCTTGCATTCATTTGAGATACATTAAGACATAACCCTTACCCTCTTATATAGAGGGGGAAGGCAACCAAACAAGAAAATACTAAATAATTTACTTATTTAATGACGAGCAAAGCTCAGAAGTGGTCAAACACTCTTACAATTAAGGCCTAAACAATCCTGCCATGATTACATATGATAAGATATATATAATAATGTGATACAATTCTTCTAACTATACAAAACAGCATAGGAGAGATTTCTCTCTCTCTCTCTCTCCCTCTCTCTCTCAACACACATCAAGATTTTTATGTACATCCATCAGTTCACAAAACAAAAGTGGATGCACAAACTTTTTGTGCCACAAAATTCCATGTCACAACTCTTTTGTACACTTGAAATGCCCAAATCAAATGGTGAGCTCTCCCTGGCTGAATATTAAAATATGATGATTTTCTCTCACTTTTCGCCCAAATTTTCTTTTGGAATTTCGCCGGCATCTCCTGAAATGACCCCATCCTGCTGTTGCATAGAGAAATTCAATGAGTCAGTGGCTCCTGGAAAGAGAAACTTTTGAGACTGGGCGATTTCGCGTCATGGTCACGCGCGGATTGGCTGCAGGGCGTTGCATACGCCGAGCGTCCAGAATAATCTCACTTCTGTATATGAACAGCGGATGCAACTATTCGTACAAGGCATGGCCGCATGCGGATTGACTACAGTGTCGCATCCGCCGAGCGTACAAAATAATCTCTCTCCCAAAAAGGAAACAAAAGAAAAACTCAAAGTAAAAACATAACAAATGAAAACAAAGAGGTTAGATATTTAATGTCACTGTCTGTTGCTTACAAACATAACAATTCAATACTATTTATTACACAATTTCTTCCTGGAGCATAATTATAGGTTGCACCTCTTTATCTTCAAAAATTACAAAAACCTCCCCTGTAAGTTTACATTTCATAACATCTATGCACAAAAATACTCACTTGGAGAAAGGCTCCAGGTGGGTCTTTTTGTGCATGGATGTTATGAAATGTAAACTTACCAGGGGAGATTTTTGTAATTTCCCAAAGAGAGAGAGGTGCAAACTGTAATTTTGCAAAGTTATAAGGGAGGTCCCGGTAAATGGCCCTAACTCTATAAGAATAGTTATTTAATTTATTTATTTGGAAAGAGAGAATTATATCATCCATTAAGTTGTTTTCATTAATTATTATGATACTCTATAGATTGTACTAGAAAATATTTGCATATGAATTATATATATAATGATTATTTTTGTATTCATAAATTATCAATTGTCATACATCATTGGAATAGACTTAATTGAGTTAATTGGACAATTTTAGTTAATGCAAATGAGTATAAATTGAAAAATTTATTCTTATAAAATATAAAATGCTTTATATATCACACATTACAGAAGTTCAAATCATTTCAAAGAAAAATATTTCTCCTTTTAGCCTTAAAGATTTAGGATGATAGAAATGTTCCCTTAGTTAAAAACATAGATGGGTAAACCACATTTTAGTCGCTATACTATGGCTCTGGGTTCACTTTTCGCCCCAAAATTTCACTTCTCTACCAAGTCTCCATAGTTTATAGTCATTGTAATTGCATCCAAAACTTGATTTATATATCACAATAATACAACTCCATCAAATGCAATGATGACTTGTCGTGTGAGAGCGGTGCAAGTTGAGTCGGCTCGTGAGTTTGATGAGCTGACTCAAAAAAACTAGACTCGAACTCGAGTCTGTCAAGCTCGAGGCGATTACACACCGAGCTTGAGCTCATGTTTCTATACATCAAGTTTTTTTAAAAATGAATAAAGGGCAGCCCGGTGCACGAAGCATCCCCGCGTAGCGAGGGTCCGGGGAAGGGTCCCACCACAAGCGTGAAATGTAGGCAAACCTTACGCTGCATTTTTGCAAGAGTCTGCTTCCGGGACTCGAACCCGTGACCTCAAGGTCACACGACAACACCTCAAATGGTACGCCAAGGCTCCCCTTCTTTTAAAAAAATGAATATATAAAAAAATATGGCTCATGAGCAACATACTCGAACTCGAGTCTGTCGAGCTCAAAAAGATTAAAAATGAAGATAAAGATGATTATTTAAAAATGAAGATAAAGATTTAAGATAAAGTCAGCCATTTGAATATGATATAAATTAACTTCTCTCATATAATTTGAGTTTTAGATGTGATCACAATGATTTTAAACTATAGGGACTTGATTGAGGTAAATGAAACTTCAGAGACAGGTGGAACCACAATTAAACTAAAAGGACTAAAATGTGATAATTGCCCAAAATACTATAGAGATAAATTCTTCTTTTAAATGCTCTTGTACACTAATTGGGAAACCCATAAACACTGACATGGAGTTTGGGAGTCTACATATTACTAAGAGGTCATGTACAAGTAAATGAGTCAAGCTCAAAGAATTTGTAAACATAAATGCTAAAATTTCTCACTTCCTGCAGAATTGAGGCTTCAAAATTAGATTTGGAGGTTAAATTTAAGTGAAAATGACCTTCAATGTTAATTCTTTAACGCCAATTATGTCCAAATGAACGGACCCTAAGATTAAATAACATAAATGAAGACTCCATTTCAACATTAATATCCAATAAATTGGAACAATAACTTTCATTTCCTTTTTATATGCTTTTAATTAAAATATATCAAAATTAAGAGAAAGTCCTATTTTGAAATGGAGAACTATCATATTTCAAATTTTCAAAAGAGAGTACACCTTATGAAAACTGGTATTAGGAGATTTGAATGAACACCTTTTGAATGTAGTATGTTGTATTCTTACTTAATATTCTTCAATATATATAATCATGGATGAAGCTCATACGACCTAAATAATTGAAATACCTCATTGAAGGCTTCCATTCCTTCAGAATGAAAGAGAATGGGGCGGCATCGCTTATCCTCGTTCATCAAGCTCGAATTTTGGAAGTGAATCACAAGAGCCGCCTTGCCTTGAATGCGCGCATATGCCAGCGAGGCAACTTTCTCGCTGTTGAACTTTTCCCATTTCTTACCATTAAATGTCTGCACAATCAAAGAGGATCAAGTTGTGAACTTAAAATATAAATTCATTATTTTATGCTGACTAGTTCAATACAAGAGTAGTGTTAATATGAATTCATTATTTTATGCTGACTAGTTCAATACAATAGTAGTGCTGGCATATTAGTATATTCTGGGTACATAGTATAGTCTTTGTTGAATATACAATATATACTTTTGCATATCATATAGATAGAGTATTTGCCCTATATTGAATCCTAGAGAAAACACTTCCTCACTAGGCATGAGAGTAGTCCCTAAATCCTGCTCGCTCGCTTTTTTCGCCTTATGAATGGTCGCCAACTATAATTGTGACTCCATGCTGCAGTCTCTTCACCGTTGTGTTGCTAACTCTTCCAAGTTGCGAGCGTTCATAAGCGTCACAATCTTCAATACCATCGCCGTCTTTGAAGTTTGCCGCCATCTTTGAAGTTTGCCACCGCCTTTGACTTCGATTGCCACTTTTCAATGTCTCCACTTTCATCGCAGTTGAAAACTTTTGTCATCGTTGTGACACCTTCTCTTCTCCTCCCAGCCATCCTACTAACTAAGGGTATGCTCCTTCCTCGGAAATCCCTTTTACTAGCCGTTGGTAGGCTTAATTGTTAATGTTCCACATGAATGCTGAAAATTATACTTTGCGGGTTCTCATCATCATGAACAAGCAAGGCCTACATAATTTTACCTATATTGATGTCCCACTTATCTATGCCTAAAATTATATTGCATGATAATTTGCTAGATTTAATAGACTCCATATGCATACTCTCATCATCATAATAAACAAAGTCTACACAACTTTTTATTGATATAATCATCGACCCTTCTCTCTCTGTTGTCATGCTGACAATTCCCTTATATGTCCTCTACCCACTCTCGCTTTAACCATTCTCGACTCAATATCACGCATGCCCGATGGAATATATCAACAGTTCATGGCACATATCATGAGATTTGTCTTCATTCCTATTCATCTATCAATTGGGTGATCCTTATCTCATGAGAAGTGGCTTGCTCACAGTTATATGTTTGTCGAAACTGGTCTTGCTCATGAGTTTCAGCTCTGATGGGGATCGGCGACGTGGATCCACGGTGGAGCATCAGTTTTGGGCCTGTTCGGGGCCAATTGGCCACTTGCCATATTCAGCGTTTCCGGTCCGACACCGCGGATGCGTCCGGATTTTCGTTTACTTGCATTTCCATATATTATATTGTATCTTTCAATCTTTATTTGATGTAATCGGGTCCATTACATTAATGACCAATCATAGCCGTTGATGTAAGGGATGCCCTAATGATGTTTTAATATAAATAGGAGTAAGAGGAAGTCATTGCAGATTTTGAAGCTCATTCCCGGAATACGGCGATCCCCTCACAGTGACGACTCCGTGAGGCCATATGTTACAACTCCTAGGTATTTTTCCGAATCTCATAAGTATTCCCCCATCCATAAGCCTCATCTTTCCCCCTCCAAAGCTGCAGACCCACCATCATACTGCCGCCAACCTGCTGTCTTCTCCAAATTCCCAGCCAGCAGCTTGTTTTTCACCTGTTTTTCTGTCGCCCAGTTTATCTCCCAGCCACCGCCACCTTGTTTTCCTGCTGCCCCCAGTCTGCCAGCCACCTGAAGCCGCCGCCTGCCCCTCCTCTACAACACGCAGCTCCCTTATTTCCCAGTCTAGGAACTGCAGCCACCCCCTTTTCCCCTCCAGCCCGCTAACCCTCCCTCACGCCACTATTTTCCTCCTCTTTCCTGAAGCTACAGCCCTCCTAGAACCCTTTTCCACTCAGATCCAGAAGGTTCCCTACCCCAGCCCACATTTTAGTCACCGGATTCCTGTCCGGGCCGCCACTATCACGCCTCACGTCTTCGGATCTCCTCTCCTCGGGTAGCCCCCGTACTTTGTGAGTATTTTATTGTTGTATGAATCTTTTCTTTCAATATTAAAATATGGCGTTGTGATTTCATACTTGTTTGGAAATATAGCATTGTGGAATTTTGTTCTAAATTACTTGTGATCTGCAGGAAGGAATCATTCGCCGCGCACCTTGTTTTTGGCCTCCCCGTGGAGGTAATTCATTGCTTGCTAGCCGTAAAGAAATCAATCTTGCCTGTTTAAAATATATCTACTTGCGATTTAATATTCTATTACTTGACTTGATTACTCCGCCGGTCATTGTATGTGTTGCATTTAGTCATAAGAATTCGAGTTATCCTACAACATGCCACATTAAGTTTGCAAATGTTGTTGTGCTCTAACATACCATACCCTACTTTAGACCAAATTTGTCTCACTGCATTCCTTGTATGATTCTCTACGTTGCATGTAGGGTTTGGGCATCGCGCATACACCACATAGATTCGTCCTACGTCAAGCTCCATAAGGTCCTTCAAAATACTCGCAAAGGTGATCAATCCGTTCATCAATTATAATCACTATTATATGGTTACTTAGCCGAATTGTACATGACGTCACGGATCCGTGCGAAAGATCGGGTTACTGGACAGGATGCGGCGGAGGGAGGCAGGGATTTTTGAGGATGATATTTCTCCTTTCATCCTCGGTGGCGCCCTATGATGGATTTGAGGATTGAAGTCTTTTCGCGGCGTCTGAAGCGGGGGAGTCGAGTGTGGAGTGAAGGCTGAAACCATAAACGACGCCAAGATGTCACGTCGCTCACGGAATGGCCGCACGAGGATGGCCAACACTGGAAGATAGTCGCCTCGTGAAGCAGTTGTTGTCACTAGATGTGTTAGGCTCAGTTGGACAGCAGTGCGGCTGTGCAGGGAACAACCTGAGGGTTAACGACTGTGTTGGGCGTGGATGGACAGTAGCCGGCTATGCTAGGAGCCGCTAGAAAACAATAGTAGAACAAGCTGCATCAGGGGTATGCCAAAGATTACAATGCATAAATAAAATGAGTACTAGAAATAACAAAAACAACAAAGTCAAATAAGAACACAATAAAAAAATGAATGCGGTGTATAGAAGCCCTCCTATCATGGGATCTCCTGCCATTTACACGCCGTAATTCGCCGGTTACATCACTCCCCTCCATATTGAGCTTGTTCTCAAGCTCGAAGTCAAGGTATGCTTTCCTGAAATCATCTTGCGCCTCCCATCAGACCATGGAGAGAGATCTAGCTCTTCCTCGCCCTATGGTCCAACATCCCCGTCATCATCTAACTCCAGCCAAAACAACTTCTTACATCGATGTTCAAGTGCGTAAATCTCGTCGCAATTGAAACGGAGCCCCTTTGCATGACGTTTTATCATCTCCGACAAAGTTAGATGGCGAATGAAAGGGGTTGGGTCGCAGCTTCCCCACTCCTCCTTTCCCTGCAGGGGGTTCCCGCTAGTCAAGGGGTTGACATTGGGAAGGAAGTGACAGTCGTTATATGTCGTTGACTAGGTCTAGCTGTGAAGGCGACGATCATAAATTCGAGCTAGGCTCATGGAAGTGATGAGATCAAAGGACTTTGAAACTCAAGATCCAGGTGTGGGCACTCCTGAAGCCCGATAGGAAAGATGGCGGCCTGCTGCTCCGGTAGAATGTTGGGCATATGCGTCAATAGAGCTTGAAATTTCTCCAAGTAGTCATCAATAGTCCAAGTATGCTTGAAGGATATCAAATCCCATAAGGGATAACTTCGCATCGGCGGTCCAAAGCACATGTGACAATACTACTTGAAGTCACATCCCATGTCATGTGGATCTTCTCCAGGTCAAGACATAGGAATCACGTCTGGGCCGCCTGATGCAGGACGGCGCGTAGGGTTTGCGCGTCTGTCGGCTATTTCTAGGAAACCCTAAATGTATGCAATTTAAAAAAAAAATTGAGATTTGAGCGGGCGTGCACGAACTTTTAAAAATTAAGCAACTAAATTTTTGTAAAGCATAAATTTACTATTTTTGTTTAAAATAGATTTTCTTGAAGAAAATGGTTCAATTCTAAACTCGGGGAAGGAAGTTCACAACTTTCGTTCCGTTCCCCCGGTTGTAGCAAGCGGAAATCGTGAACTCCAAATACGTTTCCGTTTGGAATTTTCGACGTAGCGTTCGCTGACAAAACCCGGCGAAAATCCAACAATGAATCTAATTTCCTAAAGAGAAAATTTAGATGCACACAAAGGAGGTGGAAGAACAAATTACCCACGGAAAGAGGCATCTTTCCGCAACCGAAGTCGACGGCGATCCCGCGAGGAATTCCTCGTCACCTTCGATCTCCCGCTCCGAAGTCGGCCGCTATCGCACACGGCACCAAGGAGAATTTCACTCACTCTCACACGAAAGTGGTTCGGCGGAAACTCGAATACTCACTAGTGTAAGGAAGCCACAAACTAAACAACCTAAATTCACTCACTCTCTCACACGATGGTGGTTCCACGAATCTCAACAGGAAGTAAATTTCTCTATTTACTGTGTACGGAAACAGCTGCCTCAATAGACCCAATCAGCACTAACTCAACCCACAAACAAAAAAATTAAATAAAATCAAACAGGGCAACTTCACTGTTCTTCTTCACCCTTTCTCATCAGGAAATCCAAACAGCAAGAAGTCCAATCCTCACTGTAATCGATGGAAGCAAAAAAAAATCACACTCTAAAGGCTATTCCTCATCTCTCACGGAAGCACCCAACACATTCTACATAACAAACATACCGATCCCCCGCAAGCCATCGAACTATCGCCACTGTTTATCTTCCCCCCTCACCATCAGCAGGACTCCGGAATATATCACCAGCTTCGATGCCTGCCGAACAGAAAGAATCCCGCAGAAAATCAAAACCGCTCTCTCCCAAAAACAACAACCATGATCCTCCTCCTCACGATGGTGGAACCAGCGGCCAGGAAACGGAGGGCGTGGCTCTGGCGGTTGCTGAAAACTCCCGCTGGACGGTTCGACAAACGGACGAGGTCGTGGTTGCGTATCGCCCAGCGCCATTGATGGGCGACGCCTGGAGTTTTTCCGCGAGCAGGCGTGCGTGAAGGAGCGGCTGGGAGATGGACCGGACCGGAGCGGCTGGGAGATGGACCGGACCAGCTTTAGGTTTAACAGAACGGTAAAAGTTTACTTAATTATATATGTATATATATATGTGGATGCATATATATATATATATATATATAATGGAGAAACAATACAAGCTTCAAACAGGCTACGCGCGCAGGCGTGCAAAAATTAAAATAATACAAATGCAAATTTAAATAAATTTAAAATATAATAACTCAGGGCCGGTAGAGGTCCGGACGGGCGCGGCGTCGGGCACTTTTGCGTCGACCCGATCTGGGCTGGTCTCCACCACCGCCCCTACCAGTGCTAAGTGGACAATAAAATCCACTTCATGATCAATGTCCTATGGCTGACAAAAAAACTACTCGCATCAGGTCAACCATTCCAACAGGTTGCTCTTCATATCATAAGTCGGAAACTCCAATTTGACAAATTGTGTCAAGGGCGTTGTTCTTGTAACGAGGTAATGCATTGTTCCCATAACGACCTCTGTGTAAGCCATTCCTCTAGCAGTGGGAGGGGGACCCACCATTAAAAAGTATTCCAAGCCCGTCGGGCAAAAGTCGTCGCTACCTCACTAAGGTGGAACAAGGCTCTCCAGGCAGGCCAATAGGTTGTCCAATATGGCTTGTTACGACTTTCGGGCGTCGACAATTGATCCATCACTTATCCATCCTTTCAAACACCGCCTCCATGCAGGCGGTCGATCCCGCTATGGTTGACTATGATATCAAGTTGTCATAGACACATGCATAGAATCACGTTACCAGACGAGATGTGACAGAGGAGGAAGGTGGAGATATTTGTTGGTAGTGTTTCCCCCCTGATCCTTGGTGATGACCTAAAGATGAGGACGGCAATTTGAGCCTTTTTGCGGCACCCGAAGCAGGTTGTGGTGGGCGGCTGGCTGACATGGGAAAACAACACTGGCAGCTCTAGGTAGCATGCTCGTGAAGCACTTGTTGTCGTTGAACATACCGGGCATGGCTGAACAACAACCTAGGGGTTGGCGGTTAAGCTGGGAGCGTCTGTTCAACAGCCCAGCTGCACATGGAGCAGCCTGGGGGTCAACATCTATGCTGAGAGGGGGTGGATAGTCGCCCGACTGCGTAGGAAGAGCCTAGAGGGGTCGGTGATTGTGTTGGGAATAGCCTAGGTGGCTGGAGACTGCCCTCGGGCAAGCTTTAGTGGCCAGTTGGCGTAGCAGGCAAAGCACTGGTGGGGTTGAGAAGGGGCCATAAAACCTCTTTGATGCCAAAAGATTAATTTGATTTCAGCATACCCGGTTGATACGACACCCATAATATAAATATAAACATTACAATACAAAAATAAACAAACAAAATAAAATGGGACCACGAGAAATAAAGAAAGAACAAATATGACAGCCAAAATAAGAACGAAATAAATGCGGCGTACATGCACCATCCCATCATGGGATCTCCTGCCATATACGTGCCGCAAATCGCCCGCGACACATGATAGATGAGCATATCACTGAAACAATTCCACAGTTCGTTATTGCTTCCCGCAAGCAACTAGATATAACATTTATAGCAATTGATTATATGCCTTTTCCATGATTTTTAGTACTTATGCATTCAAATCCTTCAAAGTATTCCTCGTCCCAGCCTTACTAAAATAGTTCCAGAGTTTACATATGAAGAAACGCATATGCAGATGCTTCATTCGTCTACTACTGTAAGCCCCACCCTACCTCCTCGCATACAATCCTTCCAACTCCTAAATGGACTTGTGGCTCTCACGGCCCTCCACAACAAACAATGGTTCCTCTTCTCAAAAAATATGTTTATCCTTCTGCAAGGAGACATATCATAGTAAATTTGGTTGCAACATAAAATGAGGAAGACTAGTAAAGCTAGTTTGCTACTTCTACAGGTTATACTCTCTAAAAACATAAAATTGCAAGACATGGGTTCTCTTGGATCACTTCCATTTATACTGGTATTGAAAAGTGCTTCATTGGTTGCATAAAACCTTGGGTTTATTGGTACCACTTCTGGTTTTAATGTAACCACTAGGGGTGAGCTCGGGTAGGTTCTGATCAGCTGCACTCAAAACTAAGAAACAGATTATAAAGGTTCGGTTTCAATTCTTGGTTTCAATTCTTGGAAATAGAACCATGTACCCAAGATGTAGAACCATATCCAAACAAAATACTTCAGTTTGATTCCGATTTGATTCTCTGTTCCAAATCCATTCACTAGAAAGGGAATATATATTGCATCTCTAGTTTTCTAGTCACTAACATCATAAATAAGTTATATGTTTTTTATATATTTTTTGGGATTAAGCTCTGTTTGCCTTTGTGCACCGGGCTGCCCTAAGTTCTGTTTGGTACGGCTATGGAAGTAGGAAAAGCTGTGGTGGGATTAAATTTGTTAGGAAAAAAAATTGGTAGAAAAATTAGGAGGAGAATGAAATATAGAGCTACGAGAAGAGAAACATAAAAACACGGAAAGCTTCTTTCAGTTTTTCTAAAAGCGGAAGGGTTTTTGCTTTTCTAAAAGTGGAAGGGCTTATGCTTTTCAAAAGACCTGAAAACACATTTTTGACACAAGCACTTTTTCCAACACCGGAAAATCAAAAGCCAACAAAATAGCGGTAGCGGTGGGAATATGACTTTTTCTACCATCACACTGTCTCAAACAGAGTCTTAGTGTCTCATGTAGCAACACGTAACACACAAAAATTAGTTTGTATTTTTATCATTTACAAATATTACATCGTGCAGTAAAACTTTTTCTCCTTTATAAATATTTTGCATTTATCGTGTAACAGTAGAAGTATTTATCTGAGTGAATGTCATGTATTAGTATGCATACAACAACCACACTCAAGCCTTTATCCCACCATAGTGGGGTCGGCTATATGGATTATTTGTCGTCATTGCGCCCTATCTCTAGTCATAATTTCACTAATGCCTAAGTACATCACGTCTTTCTTTATAGTTTCATTCCAAGTCTTTTTTGGTCTACCCCTCCCCTGTTTAGCAAGCCTAGTGTATAAACTCTCACAACGTCTAACAAATGCCTCTAATGTCTCCTTTGTATGTGTCCAAACCATCTTAATCGTGCTTCTCGCATCTTCTCTACAATTGGTGCAACTCCTGTCTTATCCCCGATGCATTCATTCCTAATTTTATCCATTCTCCTGTGTCCACACATCCACCTAAGCATTCTCATCTCCGCAATTCCCATTTTTTGCTCATGTACATCTGTAACACCCGTAATTTTTAATGCGAGCGTAAATTTTAATTTCAGGGTCCGACCGCGAACAGTATTGATCGAGCCATCGTCTTGGCAAGGTATGATTTCTTTAGGTCAATAAATAGTTAAATAAAATAATCTGTTAAATAAAATCATTGGAATTATTTTACGGCGCGATTTGAGATTTTTGGGAGTTTTCTTTTATGTACAAAGTAAGATGTCGTTGAGGGCATTGTCATAATTGAAAATAATTAAAGATGATGGATATGAAATAAAGAATCAAGCACAGTTATCATAACCGCCCCATTCACGTGGCCGCTCAGATAAAACGCAAAGCCTACCCGCTAAGTCCTCATTTTCCCTCTTCGTAACCGACGCCCTGACGCTTCACGCAACCTAGCGTTTCGACGGAACCATCGGTAGGCCGCTCCCTCCTCGCAGATGACATCTCCGGCTCTTTTTCTGTCGATCGCCGCCTGAGACGCCTTCGCCTACACGTGCGCGGGCGATAGTAGACGTAGAAGTCGTCGTTCTCGCCTTCTCCTCAAGTGAGAGCCGCCGTCGACCGCACCATAGGGACAGGAAGGATTTCAGACTGCGTTCCCGCTCTCTTTTGGGCTTTCGATCCTAGCGGACGGTTCTTCCGTGAAGTGCGTCGTCATTCAAGCCGCAGAACCCTCGCATGCCCTAGACCGCCGACAAGGGCTTCTCCTCCTCTGTCGTTTCTCCCAGCAAGGTGAGATTCATCTACCGCAGAGGGTGGATCTGTTTCGTTACCATTTTTGTGTCGCCTTACAGTAGTTTCAATTTCCTTACGCTGCAGAAATTAAAGAGGTTGACTCCCCGTATAGAAAATTGTCGAACTGCAGTGTAATTATCAATTGTGGTTGATAAGAGGGTACTCGTTGACATAGAGCGGGAGCGGCCTCTAGATTGTCTTGTGAAAAGGAAGCTATGCCGCCGCGTCAAGTGTACGAGCGCCGAAACCCCAATGTAAGGAATTCTATTCTTTTTGGCTAGATATAACACCTAATAATATGCACGAATGGTTCCTCATATAGTTTGAAAGTACATGTAACATTATGCTATCGCCTACATTTTGATTTTAGTATATGTAATGTAAGGAAAAGTAGACATGTTTGAAATGCGTGAATTTGACTAGTACATGCAACTATATCTTTACTTTAGATGGGCAAGTATTTATTAAGCAGCAGAAAAGTGTATTCAAGGCGTTGCGTTAGCATAAAATACGACCTTCGTTATTTAATTAGATAATTATGAAAACCGATGTTTATTTAAAATACTTAGGAGGCACGATTGAAATTCTCTCCTTCGTGATAGATGGAGGCGCACTGTCTTACTCATGGGGCATAGTAGACCCTATGAGCCTCAAAAGCAGGGGGACTTTATCTCCATTAGAAATTCAGAAGATGCGAGTCTATGTTCGTGAGACACTAGAATCTCCACGTTCGTTAGATGGGACTCGGATTGTTAGAACGCGCTTAATCAGATTCTCAGTATGAGATATTAAGAAGGTTAATCAATAGACTAATAGAACTCTGCATACGACAAAGTAGAAACGATATTATAGTTAACTTTTTTTCTTTTCGAGCTTGAGTAATAATGCTTAAGTTATTCAACAAACAGAACAGACATTTACATTAAATATTTTATAGAAAAGCATGCATAGTAAACACTTGATAAATATTTTACTGTTGTAGAATAACAATATCATGTTTAAAGGAAAAAGCCAGAAAGTATGTTCTTTATAAAATACTTTTTAGTGTCACTAGGAAGAGTAGTCTTTCTTACTCTCCAGTTGGGCTGACCCATTTTTGGGCTTATTATTACAGGTGGGGCGTTGCGCCTAGGCTGAGCGCGTTTGCCGATGTTCCCTATATAGTTTGTTTACTTTCAGTAGTTTGTTTCTTCAGTACTGTTATGTAATATTGGACGTGTATCCAGATTCTCTGATGTTTCATGTAACAGACTATGTATAAGATTTCAGTCTTTCAAGTATGTAGACTCTTTCAATTTTAGTGGCTCTGTGAATTCAGTTTTCAAGGTACACTTTACCCTTAGTCTCATTCATTATTTCCGCTGAAAGTACTCTATGGCACTTTTAATTTATACCAGCTATGTACCAATTATTATTACCGTTTCTTGGTTTGCTTCTTATCACGGGGCCCGGCCGGACTGCTGATTTGTGGTAAAACTAAGGTGGGGTATTACAATTGGTATCAGAGGCAGGTTTAGGATCCCACGACCCAGAAAGTTCACAGAGCCTTAGGATTCCAACTGAATCATTCTTTGACGTTAGAGTCATCAAACTTTCTTCTAGCTCAGCTATGCGTTGAATGGAAATACCTTCTAGTAGATCTTTCTTGTTGTCTCGTATATCAATAACTGTTTCTCTTCCATCATATAGGCACCGCGTACCAACGAAGCGGGCGAGCCTTCGCGGCAGAACACCACTCCCGAGATAGTCATGGATGATGGTCGTGCACCAGCAGCAGCACCAGCAGCACCGGCAGTGCCAGAACCTACTGACTTAGCGGTCATTATTGCCAGGGCAGTGGCCATAGCTTTGCTGGAATTCAGAAATGGACTGCTGCAGCAGATCCAGCAGCAGTTCCTGTACCAACTGCCGGAGATTTAGGAATGGATCGTTATCTGAGGAATTTCCGGAATCTTCAGCCCTCCAATTTCAATGGGGAAGAAACACCAATGGAGACCGATGATTGGTTAATTAAGACCCGCGACCTGCTCGAAGTGATGCAGTGCCCAGAGAACAAGAAGGTTCCTCTAGCTGCCTTCCTCCTGACAGGTGAGGCAAATCTGTGGTGGACTAGGCATCTGGCGGACGACCCCGCTGGTAAGTGACGTTGTTCTAATCTCCTTTTCCTAAGAATACTTTGCCCTGTTAGCGGTATTATAATATGAATTTTCATTTATGATAGGCCGAACAGCAGATATGTTCACGTGGAACAATTTCTCGACGACACTATCTACCTGGTTTGTGCCCCCATCCGAGCGCCGCAGTCTCCAGGAAAAGTACCTCCGACTCTTTCAGGGGGATAAGACTGTAATAGCCTATGAGCGGGAGCTGACTCACCTATCTCGTTATGCGGGCAATATGCAAGGGGATGAGAACGAGAAATGTAGCCGGTTCGTGGACGGACTGCGTGACTCGCTGAGGCAGCCTTTGATGACAATGGTCAATGCCGATTACAGGAGCTTAGTGGACACAACGAGGAAACTGGAGGCTGATCAGCAGAAGGTGCAAAAGCGAAATAATTTTCGTTCGAAGCGGACTCAGGATGCACCGCAGCAGCAACAACATCAGAACAAGAATAGTCAAGGAAAGAACTGGAACAAGAAGCAGAGAACTGATGATAAGAAGGGTGGTCAGACCGAGTCCAAGGTCAAAGATTACCCCCTTTGTCCTAAATGCTACCGTCACCACCTGGGTGAGTGTTTAGCTGCTGCGGGAGTTTGTTACAAATGCCATCAACCGGGACATATAGCCCGTTACTGCCAGGGAACTCCCGTGGTTCATGTACGAAATTTCATTTGGTTAATCTTCTTAAGTTATACCTTTCCCTCAATAGGCCTAATTATGATTCTTGTATAGTCCAAGTTTGAGGTCGGTGGTCCTAGCAGAACCGACAGAGGAAAGGCACATGTTGGAACCGAGGAGAAAAATACAGCAGGACGAGGTCCGGTGCAACCCAGAGCTTATGGGCTAGGCCAACAGGAAGCTAAGGATCAGGAGGACGTGGTGACAGGTATGTGTACGTCCTAGACATTTTAGTATTTCTCTCCTTAGTGACACTAAAGTTAATACCTTTGTTGCATTCATGCATGTAGGAATACTTATGATACGAAACGTTCCCTCTAAGATTCTCTTTGACACGGGTGCCTCACACTCGTTCATAGCAGAATCTCTGGTGCGTAGGCTGGATTTAGAAGTCCTCCCTGAGTCTGCATCTTTGGAAGTTATGATGCCTAATGGATCCTGTTTGCAGACCAGGAATAAGTGTAGAGTTCCAGTGTGGTTTGGAGAAACTAAAATCTCAATAGAAGCCTCACTCCTCCCTATAGCAGGATTTGATCTGATAGTGGGTATGGACTGGCTTTCAGCTATGAATGCAAGAATTGACTGCAGGAACAAGGTGGTACAATTCGAAGGACCCAACCAAGTTGCATTTACCTTCCAGGGTATGAGGGGAGTCTCCAAGTTAATAATCTCCTCAATCAAGGCTTTAAGATGCATCAATAAGGGTTGTGCAACCTTCTTGATACTGATGAATGCTGAAGCCAAGGTTAATCTGCTAGAAGTGCCGGTTGTCAAGGACTTTTCAGATGTTTTCCCAGAGGAATTACCTGGTGCCCCTCCTACCCGAGAGATTGACTTCCAGATAGATCTTATTCCTGGAGCTGCGCTAGTGGCCAAGAGCCCATACCGAATGGCTCCCAGAGAACTTGTCGAGTTGAAGATTCAATTGCAGGAATTGATCGACTTGGGTTTCATTCGCCCCAGCACTTCACCTTGGAGTGCCCCGGTTCTCTTTGTCAAGAAGAAAGATGGTAGCATGAGATTGTGCATAGACTACCGCGAGCTTAACAAGCTGATAATTAAAAATAAGTACCCTATTCCCAGAATAGATGATCTGTTTGACCAGCTCGAGGGATCTAGCACGTTCTCCAAGCTAGATTTGAGGTCGGGTTACCACCAGTTGAGGATTCGAGACGTGGACATCCAGAAGACAGCGTTCAGCACTAGATATGGACACTATGAGTTCGTGGTCATGCCGTTCGGGTTAACTAATGCCCCGTCCGTCTTTATGGATCTGATGAATAGGGTGTTCCGAGAACTTCTAGACCGTTTCGTTATCGTCTTCATAGACGACATTTTGGTTTATTCAAAGAGTCAAGAAGATCACGCCGAGCACCTCCGGGCAGTGTTGAGCACTCTCAGGAAGAATCAGTTGTATGCCAAGTTTTCAAAGTGCGAGTTTTGGCTGTCTGAAGTTGCATTCTTGTGACACGTCATCAGTCAGAAGGGTCTCGCGGTGGATCCGAAAAAGATAGAAGCAATAAAGGATTGGCCAAGGCCGAAGGCAGTGACTGAAGTTCGTAGTTTCCTCGGTCTAGCAGGATATTACAGGAGATTCATTAAGGACTTCTCAAAAATAGCGCTACCAATGACTACACTTACCAGGAAGGGGAAAGCCTTCACGTGGACAATTGAGTGTGAGTTTACGTTTGAGGAGTTGAAATCTAGATTGATGACCGCCCCGATCTTGAGTCTACCTTCAGGTTCAGATGGCTTTCAGATTTATAGTGATGCCTCAGGTCAAGGTTTGGGTTGTGTACTTATGCAGCATGGTAAGGTCATAGCTTACGCTTCCAGGCAGTTAAAGGTTCACGAAAGAAACTATCCTGTGCACGATTTGGAACTTGCAGCGGTCATCCACGCCTTGAAGATTTGGAGACACTACCTCTACGGAATTTGTTGTGAGGTCTTTACGGATCATAAGAGTCTCACGTATATATATAATCAGCAAGAGCTTAATATGAGGCAGCATAGGTGGGTGGAATTCCTCTCAGATTATGACGTTGGTATTCAATACCACCCCGGGAAAGCAAACGTGGTAGCCGACGCACTTAGCAGGAGAGGTTCGAATTATGCCCTCATTACCCAGCAGGAAGAACTTGTTCGAGCTCTGGAGAGATTAGAGATCAGTATCTTACCACGCTCCAGTCTTGGTCCTGCAAGGTTAAACTGGATGGAAATCACTTGTGATATTAAAGATAGGATCAGAACGGCTTTACCCCTAGATCCGAAGATGGTAGAGGTTTGGGACTTGACCCAGGCTGGTCAGAAGGAGAGGTTCAGTATTCAGGAGGGCTTACTTCTTTTTGATAGTAGAGTATGCATCCCAGACGTTGGTCACCTTCGAGAGGATATATTGTTTGAAGCTCATAATTCCAGATATTCGATACATCCGGGTAGCACGAAGATGTATGCAGATCTTAAGAAGTCAGTTTGGTGGTCAGGTTTGAAGAGTGATGTAGCAGAATATGTTGGAAGGTGTGAAACATGCAAGTTGGTTAAAGCCGAGTGCCAGAGACCAGGGGGCAAGTTGAAGCCCCTACCTATTCCGGAGTGGAACTTTGAAGATATATCTATGGATTTTGTTCACGGCCTTCCCCGTTCGCAGAGTGGGAATGATTCTTTATGGGTTATAGTTGACCGTCTCTCCAAAGTTGCCCATTTCATTCCTAACAAGAAAACGGATCAGGGTCCGAAGTTAGCTCAGTTGTATGTGGATGAGATAGTCCGACTGCATGGTGTTCCAAAGACAATAATTTCAGACAGAGATGGCAGGTTTACCTCCAAGGAGTGGAAGTACGTTCAGGAGGCGTTTGGGTACTAAGCTACTTTTCAGTACAGCCTTCCACCCCCAGACAGATGGGCAAACAGAACGCACAAATAGGACCATGGAAGACATGCTCCGTATGTGCATTCTGGATTTTGGAGGTAAATGGGAGAAGTATGTCACCCTTGTAGAGTTCTCCTACAATAATAGTTTTCAAGCTAGCATTGGGATGACGCCTTTTGAGGCTCTTTATGGTAGGCGGTGTCGGACACCGTTGTGCTGGGCTGAAGTTGAGGAGAGGTCTTCCAACAAAGATTCATGGGTGGACAAGACCTCAGCTCGAATCAAACTCATTCAGGAGCGTATGAAGATAGCACAGGATCGTCAGGTCAAATATTATGATCATAGGCATAGATCAGTGGAGTTTAACGTGGGAGACTATGTTTATCTGAAGGTCAGACCAGTAAAGGGTGTCTCTCGAATCAAGCGGATGAAGAAATTGAGTCCAAGGTTCGTTGGTCCTTTCGAAGTGTTGGAGCGCATAGGTGAGGTTGCCTATAGATTGGCTTTGCCTGAAGAAATGAGTGGTCTACACGACGTATTCCACGTCTCCTATCTTAGGAGAGCGGTCAGAGATCCCAGTCAGATAATCAGTACTGAAGAAGCACCAATCGAATCAAATCTTAGTATCAATATTAAGCCAATCAGAATAGTGGACTCAAGAGTTCAGAAGCTCAGAAATAGAGAGATCCGTTTTGTAAAAGTCCTTTGGATGAACTGTGGCCGACCAGAATACTCATGGGAAAGAGAAGATGAACTTCAGAGCAATGCAGATTATGCCTTCCTTTTTGACTCAGGTAAAGTTGTAATTTTCGTGGTCGAAAATTTTATTAGGAGGGGAGATTTGTAACACCCGTAATTTTTAATGCGAGCGTAAATTTTAATTTCAGGGTCCGACCGCGAACAGTATTGATCGAGCCATCGTCTTGGCAAGGTATGATTTCTTTAGGTCAATAAATAGTTAAATAAAATAATCTGTTAAATAAAATCATTGGAATTATTTTACGGCGCGATTTGAGATTTTTGGGAGTTTTCTTTTATGTACAAAGTAAGATGTCGTTGAGGGCATTGTCATAATTGAAAATAATTAAAGATGATGGATATGAAATAAAGAATCAAGCACAGTTATCATAACCGCCCCATTCACGTGGCCGCTCAGATAAAACGCAAAGCCTCCCCGCTAAGTCCTTATTTTCCCTCTTCGTAACCGACGCCCTGACGCTTCACGCAACCTAGCGTTTCGACGGAACCATCGGTAGGCCGCTCCCTCCTCGCAGATGGCATCTCCGGCTCTTTTTCTGTCGATCGCCGCCTGAGACGCCTTCGCCTACACGTGCGCCGGCGATAGTAGACGCAGAAGTCGCCGTTCTCGCCTTCTCCTCAAGTGAGAGCCGCCGTCGACCGCACCATAGGGACAGGAAGGATTTCAGACTGTGTTCCCGCTCTCTTTTGGGCTTTCGATCCTAGCGGACGGTTCTTCCGTGAAGTGCGTCGTCATTCAAGCCGCAGAACCCTCGCATGCCCTAGACCGCCGACAAGGGCTTCTCCTCCTCTGTCGTTTCTCCCAGCAAGGTGAGATTCATCTACCGCAGAGGGTGGATCTGTTTCGTTACCATTTTTGTGTCGCCTTACAGTAGTTTCAATTTCCTTACGCTGCAGAAATTAAAGAGGTTGACTCCCCGTATAGAAAATTGTCGAACTGCAGTGTAATTATCAATTGTGGTTGATAAGAGGGTACTCGTTGACATAGAGCGGGAGAGGCCTCTAGATTGTCTTGTGAAAAGGAAGCTATGCCGCCGCGTCAAGTGTACGAGCGCCGAAACCCCAATGTAAGGAATTCTATTCTTTTTGGCTAGATATAACACCTAATAATATGCACGAATGGTTCCTCATATAGTTTGAAAGTACATGTAACATTATGCTATCGCCTACATTTTGATTTTAGTATATGTAATGTAAGGAAAAGTAGACATGTTTGAAATGCGTGAATTTGACTAGTACATGCAACTATATCTTTACTTTAGATGGGCAAGTATTTATTAAGCAGCAGAAAAGTGTATTCAAGGCGATGCGTTAGCATAAAATACGACCTTCGTTATTTAATTAGATAATTGTGAAAACCGATGTTTATTTAAAATACTTAGGAGGCACGATTGAAATTCTCTCCTTCGTGATAGATGGAGGCGCATTGTCTTACTCATGGGGCATAGTAAACCCTATGAGCCTCAAAAGCAGGGGGACTTTATCTCCATTAGAAATTCAGAAGATGCGAGTCTATGTTCGTGAGACACTAGAATCTCCACGTTCGTTAGATGGGACTCGGATTGTTAGAACGCGCTTAATCAGATTCTCAGTATGAGATATTAAGAAGGTTAATCAATAGACTAATAGAACTCTGCATACGACAAAGTAGAAACGATATTATAGTTAACTTTTTTTCTTTTCGAGCTTGAGTAATAATGCTTAAGTTATTCAACAAACAGAACAGACATGTACATTAAATATTTTATAGAAAAGCATGCATAGTAAACACTTGATAAATATTTTACTGTTGTAGAATAACAATATCATGTTTAAAGGAAAAAGCCAGAAAGTATGTTCTTTATAAAATACTTTTTAGTGTCACTAGGAAGAGTAGTCTTTCTTACTCTCCAGTTGGGCTGACCCATTTTTGGGCTTATTATTACAGGTGGGGCGTTGCGCCTAGGCTGAGCGCGTTTGCCGATGTTCCCTATATAGTTTGTTTACTTTCAGTAGTTTGTTTCTTCAGTACTGTTATGTAATATTGGACGTGTATCCAGATTCTCTGATGTTTCATGTAACAGACTATGTATAAGATTTCAGTCTTTCAAGTATGTAGACTCTTTCAATTTTAGTGGCTCTGTGAATTCAGTTTTCAAGGTACACTTTACCCTTAGTCTCATTCATTATTTCCGCTGAAAGTACTCTTTAGCACTTTTAATTTATACTAGCTATGTACCAATTATTATTACCGTTTCTTGGTTTGCTTCTTATCACGGGGCCCGGCCAGACTGCTGATTTGTGGTAAAACTAAGGTGGGGTATTACAACATCATTCACTGCCCAACATTCAGAACCGCGGAGCATCGATGACCTAATTGCAATTATTATGTTTATATTATTTTAGTTTTTATTTAATTTATATCTATAGATAGATATAGATATCATTTATAATTATTACGTTATGTAGCAACAATTTACACATTTAATCCCATCATTTTATTCCTACATGTAAGCATGCAGGATGAAACTATTAAATATTAAGCATTTGGTTCTCGAGTCAGCTTTCAGGTATCCGACCTCAAGTTCTTAATTTCAACGGTCATAGTTTCTATTGACCATAGCCGCACTGAGAGCAGTCAAAACTAACTCAAATCTACACCTACTCATAAATTTGTAATACCGCAACTTCACAAATTTGATTCTCGAGCTGAGCTCGGAGTACCGAACCCCAAAAGAACCAACCCTTGATTTTTTTTGGAAGCATACCCAAAGTAAGAACCATCAAAATCGACCTGAATTGATCAATTCAGTTTGGTCTTACATCTGTTTTGCTTGTAGTCTCTCTTATTTATCTATTGGCTACTCAACCTGATATTGTTCACACAGTACTAATATTGAAATAATTTCTATGCACATTCACATTCGTACACATAACACATTAACACCCGTCCACAAAATTTTATAACTTTTGGGCTCCATAATCTCTTAGCGCAACAAATGCCAAAATAATGTACCTCGATACAACATGAGACTGAGTATAGGGGGCGGCGATGGATAATACTATTGAACTTAAATGACTGTACTCTCCTACACGATAAAAGTGCATCAGCTATTTCTTGCATCTAGTTTATTTGGAAATAGGACATTGCTATTCTCATCAGCCATACTTCATGATCATACCAACAACATTGAGGTTCACAGTCATCTGCTTCAACATGAACATGGAGCATAAAGCATTGTTTTTTCATTTGTTTCTTCCAAGGATTCCACACATATTTACTAAGGCCCAAACTGTTTCTCAATTATTATTTTATTCGTGATCGATGGTGAATTTATTGGGGTTATTAGATGGTACATAGATAAATTATTTGTACTGTATAGAGTCTTTGTGTAGCATACAATATTACGTTTGTGTATAATCTTGTATAAATAGAATATTTGGCATAGACAAAATTCTAGAGAGAACACTTTCTTAAAAGTTAAAAGTGGCATCTTTCAAATAACTCAAATTAAAAAAATACACAAAGTCAGCAATGACTCTAAACATGCAAACAATTTACAAAGTCCAAGTGTCAATATTTCAATTGAAAAATTCACATGTAAATAAAAACAATATTTCAAATCCATTAGAAGCCTGAGAAATTACCTGATAAAAAGAGAGTATATGTGATGGCGACAACATGTTGATGAACGCATAGCCCACATTGCATTTGTTCTACAAACATTTAGGCAAATCATTAGATGTCAATGCGAAAAGTACTTTCAAATGTAAATTGAAATTTACCAAACACATGCCAATCACCTTAAAATCAATGGGCAGATATAGAAAATCATAAGTTCCCTTGTGGTTCTCATCAATGGTGGCTAACAGCATTTTCGATGTGTACCTTAAATTTTTTTAAAGAAGTCAAGTATTCAGTCTAGAATGATCCAATGCTAACAAAATTCTCTCACAATGTTATTAACTAAACATACTTATTTGGAATATTTTTTATCATCAAAGTTGTCCTGGTGTCTTCTCCGCTGGTAATCTTCTCCAAATCAAGTTGATACTGCTTCTTGCTATCCAGAGTACCGTAGTTGTCAGCTCGCCGACTGCGAGCTCGCTCATTCACGCCATCTGCTCCAGGATAGGGAACACTTCCAAAGAGTGAATTCCCCAACCTCTGTGATGCTAGCATCCTCAAATTGGATGGACTACTTTCTAACTTGTTCCCAGATAGAGTAATTCCAGGGTTCAAAGGAGTCTTTGTGCCCATGCCCACACTTACAAATGGGGATGGACTCAAGAAAGATGTTGCTGGTGACTCGGAAAAATAACCATGAGGTCTTTCAAATGATATACCAGATGGAGCAGAGCCTATATGATGGTAGTGAGGATTATGAAATGAAGGTGAACCGATGAATGGTACATGGTGACCAGGATATATAGGTCTGTGCCCTTGCCCATTAGACGAAATCTGATGCCTCATAGTTTGCCAAGAAGAAGGATGAGAATGGTCACTAAAAGGAGGGCTACCCCACAGAGACTGGGATCCGGTCATTGTGCCAACACCGGATGTACTTAATCGTGGAATAAGTGAAGATCCGCTCGAAGTATTTGGGACCATATTGAGCATCATTTCACTTTGTTCCGGAAAGGAATGTGAATGTTGATATGCTAATCCTTGTTGTAGTGGGTTGCTATTTACCAAATCAGAACGAATAATCCTGCTTTGTTCATTACCGAAAGGAGCGATATTCATTGAGTTAGAAGGTGCAGGCACTAAAGATGCTAGTCCAGGCAAATAATTGCCTCCAATAGGACCACTGGCACCACTAGACCTACTGAAAGATGAGAGAGAATCATTTTCAACTGGACTGCTGAATTGTGCCCATGTACCTGTCATTGAAGTAAACTCAAAATTTCAGAAATTTTAAGGTTTCCTCAAAACTACATATTACAAGAAAGAAAAGTTATGATATCTGAACCTGGAGGGGAACTGGCTACAGGTGAGCCACCATGATGTCCATAAATTCTGGGTTCATCCTTTTCCCAATCTTGGTTGATTTGTTGAATTAAGCTGGTTTAGGAGAAATTTTGTTTTATTTTTCATGAACAAAGCACTTGAAATGTCATTATTGAAGATACAAAAAACCCGTCTTTAAATAATGAAAATATGAATTTCTTGGTTGTGGATGAAAATATGAATTTCTTTCAGAAGAATAAGATAGAGAACCCGTCTTTAAATAAATATCATGAAGATTTATAAAATATTTCTGAAAGAAAAGCTGATTGATGGAATGCAAAGTAAATAATGAATGAAGAAGACAAGCAAACAATTACGCAAGACCCATTTCGACAATATCATAAGCAAAAAAAACTACGAAATTTCATGATGTAGACTGCATAAATTTACCTTTTCCGGGCACCACCAGGACGGCTAGGCTCCAACTTTATGCGCTTCCCCGCAAAGTCGCTCTTGTTCAATGCTCGAAGGGCTACTTCTGCGGCTCGAACATCATAAAATTCAATAAATTTATGGTGCCGTTTGTGTGGTGTCTCTCTTATCTGTATAGGGAGAATTGGAGAAATAATTAACCAGTTATGATACAACAAATTATTCTAACATAAATGAGTAAACAAGGTCAAAAGAGTAAAGTAAAAAAAAACCACCTCCTTTACTTCTCCAAAATCTCCAAATAGCTGAAGGAGATCATCATTTGAAACAGACGGATCTAAATTAAAAATCACAAGAGTTCCTTGGTTCAAATCTCTGTCTGATGGATTCTCCTGTAAAAAAATGGAAAAAAGGTAAAATCAAGACGAGATAAGGAGTATAAAAAGGGCAGCCCGATGCACAAAGCATCCCCGCACAGCGAGGGTCCGGGTAGGCAAACCTTACCATGCATTTTTGCAAGAGGCTGCTTCCAGGACTCGAGCTTGTGACCTCAAGGTCACACGACAATATTTTAACCGGTGCACCAAGGTTCCCCTTAACCGTGTGATAAGGAGTATGTAGCTTAAAAATAAAGAATTTTAAAGGGACTATCTTCAACCTTAGGTATGGAAAAATGGATATCCAGCTTTCTCCTCCGCAAAGGTTTATTTTGTAGCGCACGCATAGCGCTTCGAGCAGATCGGATGTCATAATACGATATCATAACAAACCCCCTATTCTTGCAAGTTGTGTACATGGTTCGGATATCTCCATATTGCTACAGACAGGCAATTTCAGTGACATGAATGAGACAAAGTCATCGAGGGAAAGAGAATATATGTAGAAAAATACATTCAATTAAATGATGAATTGAGTGAAGAAAATATAGATGTTAAATTGGTAACAAATGTTCAATTTATAAGATTTTAAAACCAGAAATGAAGTTACGGAAAATGAAGAGAAAATTGAGGAGAAAATTTATGATAATATATGATTGGCATCTAGAGTTTGTGCTAGAAAGATCCTTAGAAGTGACACGCTACAACCTAAACAAATTATCACGATAAATAGGAGAAGATTTGTTCCAAAAGTGACGTCCCACAACCTAATCCAATAGTGAAAAAACAAACAACAGTTTGCTAAGCCATAATTCTTAAACAACTTCCAAAAGAGAACCATAATTACAGTATAATGGCTATAATTAAGCTTATGACTATATTAAGATCACAGAAATCCCCAAAAATCCATAATTCTTAAATTAAGTCTCGGCATTCCACTTCCACTCCATTGGAAAGGTCAGAATTTGTGGTCTCTTGCACTCTCTTTCTCTTGTGCCCCTACTACAAGCACGCTCTCACCACTATCTGCAAGGGGAGGATTAAGAGAGGATGGAATAACACCACATTAGGTCGTTAATCCTCTGCCACACCATTTATTTTCAGTAAACAACCTGGAAATTAAACTTATTTCCGCCTCAGTGGTCTGACTTCGAGTTTGTAGAGGCCAAACCAACTTCACAAAACATAGTCCAAACAGCCTCCACAAAAGTCAGACACACAATGCAATAACATTGGGGCTACAAAGAAAAGCATTATCAAAATACCATATTTGATATTTCATGCTTATCTTTAGGATATAAGTATTGGGGGTGATAACTGATGTGGAGAACACCAAGTGAGGAGGAAATTGAAAAACACAAGAGTACTGCTTTCTTCCTACATCATATAGGTATATATATATATATTGGTGTAGAAATATGATGTGGTGGCCCACATCATTATGCTAAAGCGTTTAGGTTGAATATGATTTTAACAATGGTATATGGGGTAAAATTCAGTCCGCGATGAATTCTCGCTCCATACCAGATACAATGTGTTCCAAATGCACCAATTAGAAGTTGTAGGTTAATAAAAAAATGTTTTAATGGAAGGTATTGAATATGGATTAGGTTGATATAAGTATTTCAGAATTTATAATCAAGAATGATACAAAATGATGGGAGCAAACAATATTTCCTAAACACTATTTTCTAGCATACATAATTCATCAATTTAATATCACACAATACACTCTATAGAGACCATATGATGTTAAATTCCCTAGTTATGAACTATGAATTGAAAATTCCAAGCAGCAACATGTTTCAGAAGAAAACCATATAAAATATATTAAGGAATCTCTATGTCAAACTGAGTCAAACAACAGAAAAAAAAAACAGATTTCTAGGAGTCAGTTCTTACCACATCCAAACTCAAAAATCTCATAAAACAAGCACTACTATGATACTCTTAACAACTGAAACAACAAAAAATTCAGAATTATTACAACCGAACAATTGATGATGATGAAAAAACTGCAGTTTAGCATTAGAACTACACAAAAAAGAATCCGAGGAAGAAGAAAAGTTTACCTCAAATAACAACCGCAGCTCCGAGTCTTCAACATTACTATTGATGTTCCTCACAAATAATGTTCTCGAAGGATGCTCCCCATAAGGATGCTCTCCAACAATGGTTACACCTCCATTCGAAAGTCCATAACTAGCAACACCATTTACACCATATCCATCATTCACATGCATGCTCGAAATCCCAGAAGTTAGATTCTCCATAGGATCGAGATCCAATTCCATTCCCCCGCCATTGCCAAAGATGTCAAACTCCTCCATTTCTTCTATTTGCCCAGGCAACTTACTGAGATCAAAATCATCGATTATGCCAGATAGAAGTGCTTCCTCATCATCGGGTAGCAAGTTCCCGATACCATTGACATCAGAATCATCCAAGCAATCCCGAACCGCCTCCTTATCGAGTTCTCTCAACTCGGGCGATGCATCATCCATACACTGAGTGAGAGCATCCACTTCCGTAAAGTTTACTGAAATCAACAAACAAGAACCATAATGTTTCCGAAATATCAGGTAATAAGAAAATGACAGGAGTCGTAGAAATACATACATACATTTCTCATGTGGAAGCACAGGAAGTGAACTTGAAAACAGACTGGTATCACTGGATCCATGGTACATATTAGACCCTAATGGGACCTTCCATGCACTACTTCCAAACTTCAGGCCAAACTTCAGAGCTGGAAAGCCTGACTGACCTGTTTTGTGCAAGAAAGTTAATTCATTTTAGCATGGAACCTACTTAAATCCAAAGAAAACCAAAGTTAACAGACCTGCAGTGTCTGAAACATTTGAAGATTTCTCCATCGCATTAGTTCTGCAGTTAAGGAAGAAGGCACAATTACTAACTAAAATATAAAAATGTTAATCAAATATCACAACCTCACTGGAAAATATTGAGTACATTAAGAGCAATATTAGTTATAAAATTACAGAAATTGCAGGCCAAATGATTCTTTACACTTATTGCAAAAGAGGGCATGCTAGCCACAAAGAAAGAGAGCTTTTGTGATAAGTTGCTGAAGATCCAGATCGCATGAAAACCTAATTTCTGCAATCACTGGAGAATTACTTACGCAAATCCATCCAGATCTCCCGGAAACATCCACAATTTAAAATAACTTCGAGTACCATGACATCGAAGAGTATAAGTAACAGAAAAACTAAACGTGAAGCTACTTCCTTAAACTTCTACTTCAAAAACACTTCTGAACAAATCCCACACGAAACAACCAAAGAATTTCAATTTTTTAAAATTTTACAGAGCCGTGGAAAACTAGTCCCACCATGTCAGGTAAAACTCGTTTCAAGATCTCGCCGAACTAACTGATAAAGCATAATTGGATACTGAAACAGATTCGAAGAAAAACGAAAACAAACCCCTCAGACTACTAACTTAAAGATCTCCCTCCAGCTCAAACAGAAGAGCAATCCAAAACGCAAAAAAGAGAGCAAATTTTAGCCCCAAAATTCGCCGAATTTGAAATCGGATGCCCATTTGAAAGCAAATCACTAACCAATTTCGACAAAAAAAAAAGTAACCTAGAACGCCCTAGCCGGAGTAGAGAGATCGCAGTCGGCCGGAGATGAGAAAAATATCAACACCGCCCTCCTCCCTCTTAATAATTGTCCTCTCCACGCCACAGACGATAGAGAAAAAGAAGAAATAATTGAACTAGAAGGCAAGCCGTGAGAACAATAATAGTAATAATAATTATAATAATATATACTAATAATTAATAGTAATAATTATATAGCAGGACTAATAATAATAATAATAGGTGATTGTTAGGTGCAAATCAGTTTTGGATATATACATCACAATTTATTAATTAGAAAATATTAATATATTACCTAATTAAAAACCCGAAAACAAGATACGCGCAAACCAAAATTTATTTCAATCACGCGTTCCCAAAAAAAGGCATCCTCCAACCTTCCGACGACACTAACACATCTCTCCACTTTCGATGGCATCCTTGTTGTTTGCATCCCACTTTTTCGATGACATCCTTGTTGTCTGCATCCAGCTAGACTTCTTGGATGGCATCATTCGTGTCTGCATCCCAGACTTCTTCGATGGCATCCTTGCTGGCTGCATTCTAGACTTCTTCGATGGCATCCTTGCTGGTTGCATCCCCATCTTCTATGAGGAGTTATTCGCGAGGTTGCAATACAGTTGGCACCAACCCCCTGTCGAGTTCAGGGAGTTTTCAGTGTTCATTCCCCAAGGAAGAGGTGATGTTCCACGACGTGCCGGAGGCAATCCCCGTTGAGCGGTACCAGCAGATGCGTCAGCGCGTGCTTGAGATCATGCCGAACATGATATATCGCCGAAATGGCAGCTCTGTCGGGCTTCGCGCTACGAAGGGCGTCTTTGATCTAGTTGTCGACGTCGTGCTCCAACACATTAAGCAAAAACTGCAAGGGCCCGTTCGGCAGCCTGGAATTGGAATTGAGGAATTGGAATTCAGGCAATTCCAAAACCAGTAGGAATTAGAATTGGCTGAATTCCAATTCTGCTGTTCGGTTGCTGTCCAGAATTCAACATCAGAAATTGGAATTGGTCAATTTTGTTGTTCGGCTGCAGAATGGAATTCAAACTTGGAATTGAAATTAACATAGTAGAAAAACTAATTCCTACAAAATATATGAAATTTCCCAAGACATAAAATAAAATACACACATAACATATTAAAGTCCAAACACATAATTATAATCCTCACACATATTAAAGTCCATACACATAAGTATAGTCACCACAAGTATTAAAGTCAACACATATTAGAAGATGCAGGCATAATAAATAAGTCCACAACAAAATGTCCACATAAATTCTACTAAGTAAACTGCATTCGGAGCCACTCCAACCTAAGTTCATCTGGCAAAGTCATGAATACCCCAAATTTTGCGGTATCGCGAGTGAGTAAATCCATGGCCTTGAGTAATTCATGTTTTTTCAGCTGCGGTATATTACCAAGGGCAACATATATTGCTTGAGCACGTGCCATCGACGTATCAGCAGCAATAGTGTGCCTACCAAGAAAAGACTTGTCCATGCTAGAAGCAACACTGGATATGGCTTCTGCCAATGCATCAATCCCACCAGATCTTTTCTTCTTCTTTTTTGTGCTTCCCTCCCCTGCAAATACAGGACGATCTCCTGGATTGTTACTTTCTTCCACAAAGGACTGCCTGTCTATCTCGATAACATTCTTGTTCGCTGTCGCAGCATGACTACCAGTGGACTTATCATTGTCACATAAGACTCTCAAATCACACCAATTAATTATAACTTTCCCTTTGTAATGTTTCACCGTCGGATGTGCCTGCCAATTTGCCTAGAATAATTAGTAACCAAACCAAAACATAATGATTTGTAATGACATGTAACAACAATAGAGTTTTGATTACCTTTATGTAGTTTGCCCACACATCTTCACTATCAACCTTGACCATATGACGTTCCCAATCCCATCCAAAACCACTAGTATCTAGCATAGCATTTACATCGTGATAGTATTTGTTCCAAGTATTTGTCGAACGATAAGGAGCCAGAAATCCGGAACCATTTGTGTACCCATCAACAAGATAGTACTTACCTACATGTATACAAATTTTTATACATTAACAACATTTTATGTCATGGTTTACATCAACATAATATAAACAAATTTGACATTAATTTACCAGTTGGTACTATGAATCGATCTGGCCTTTCCATAGTATCCCGTAATACTCTAGAATCTGAAGAAGAACCTTCCCATCCCGGCAAAACATATAAAAACTTCATGTGTTTATCACAAACACCAAGAACATTAGTGGTGATTGCCTGTTTTCGATTTCTAAATCTACCCTGATCTTTCGTTGGAACTGTAACTTGAATATGAGTTTCATCTAGTGCACCGACGCAGTTCTCAAACCACCTCCAACTTGATTATTGTCTGGACTCAGGCAACTTAATATAATCTTTTCCAATGTGCATAATTGCTCTTAGCACTACACCGAAGTGTCTACTAATAGTGTCAGTGGACCTTGAAAAGGTAAAACCAACATCACGAAAATTTTTGTTGTGTGCCAAGACATATAAAAATAATGCAACTGATTCTTTCACCGAAACATATAAACTTTCGTGAACTAAATTCGTTGCACATAGGATATCACATAACTCTCCAAAAGTTGATTTACTGATACGTAGCAAATTGAAACAATTAATATTAGGTCCGTTATAAATGCGAGCAAGTATAACAGATCGTAAAACATTATTAGATCCAATGTGTACTGGTTCCTTTTGAATGGTCTATAGTGCGGCTGCGGCTGCGGCTAGCGTTGTCAAGACAACACCTTTAATAATTACTTCGGACTCATATTCAGAGTCCGAGCCAAATTCAGATTCATGCATCTAAAAAAAATTAATAAGTACAAAATTAATAAACTTAATCACTTGATGTTGCTATGAAGGCAAGTAACCCGCACACTATCCATGCTAACAGTCCATACTAACAGATATTCTGCCATTTGTTACTATTTCTATTTTGGCAGTCCAAAATTAAGCCATTTGTTAATAAAGACATGAATGTTTCAATTTTGACATTGTTATATGGCTGAAATTGGAAAGCTAGCATAAGAAAACAAGGAAAAAATTCAACATCAATAAAAAAGGAATAAGATCTATCAACAACATCTGATCCACCATAAAAAAACATAAGATATACAAATTTCGGGTTGAAAGCTAGTGAATCACGCAGGAAAAACAGGCTTAACGAAGAAAGGGCTGCAACTATCGAGTGGGGAAGAAAGGGCTGCAACTACCGAGTGGGGAAGAAAGGGCTGCAAAGGAAGAAAGGGCTACAACTACAGTAGATCTAACCTAAAACAAAACTACCGAGTGGGGAATGAAACTCACCAGCGTCGGCAAAGCAAAAAAAAAACAGGCTTAAAAGAAGGAGATGACGAAGAAAAGGAAGTAGATGAGGAAGAAAGAGGAAGATCTTACCTCCGGCGAGAACGATCGGCAAGATCGGAGCGGCGAAAAGGTTTCGTGGAGGAGAAAATGTCGCGGCGCAGCTTTTGTGAGACCAAGCAACAGTAATTTCAGGAGAAAAACTGAGCGACACCCTAAGAATTCGGCCACGCCTAATATAAAAACTTTGGAATTAGGCGCAATTCCAATTCCGCTTCAATTCCCTCTTGCCGAACGGCGGAAAGGAATTCCGCTTTTTGAATTCCAAGTTTGAATTCCAATTCCTCCTTGCCGAACGGGCCCCAAGAGAAATGTGAAACTCCATGCTCTAGGTGCGGGACTGTATTTTCCAAATTAAATACAGTTATATCGCGAAAATACAATTCCAAAAAACTGTGTTTTCAGACCTTTTCTGCAGACAAAAATACTGTTATATTTAACACTAAGAAAAAAAATTACAATATTTTTTTTACAACTTTTATCCAAAACATATGCATATGAGATATTAAAATGATCGTAAAAAACATGAATCGATATTATAATTTTTACTTTGTAAAAAAATATACAGCTTAACATGCAAAATTAATTGTGCACATATTAGCAGGAATGCTGCACGTATAAATTTTTTTTCCCAACAACGGAGTGCATTTAAACCCCGTAAAAGAAACATTTTTCTTATTTTTATATGGCAAAATAGGTAAATCAACCCTTTAACGTTGTATATTTTATGGATTTTATATTCTAAAGATGATTTATGGGTTTTTGTTGTGTTAAAAATTTGTAATATTAATTGAAATTATTAAATAATATTTTTTAAATAATTTTGTTTTGATTTGTAAGCAACAATTTATTCAATCACAATAATAATAATGATAATAATGCTAAGCCAGGATTCTGCTGTATTTGAATCGCGTTTGGCGTCCGTTGACACGAGCTTTGGAGCAGCTCCAAATATCTTATATATATAATTAATTAATTAATTAAAAAATATGAATACAATAAATAAATAATTTATTATCCTCTAAAAATGTCTTCAAAATCGAAAAGAATGAAGAGGACGGAAATAGAATGACGGAAATGCCACTCGGCCGCCTGCTAAATTAGCGCGTGGTTTGTTTTTATCTTTAATTAAATATTTCTTGGACATTTTGGACATTTTCACAAATAGGTACTGAGATTTCAATGAGTGTTGTGATTGACGGTTTAGATACCCTAAATATTTAAAAATGGATAGAAAATATTATCTTTAATTTTATTATTTTATTTATACCTGTTTTTGTAAGGGAATGTGTTTTTTTTTATAATTACATTATCATGCATATATTAATGTTAAAATATGTTTTTATGATTAGTCAACATTAATTTTATAGTTATCCTGTACATCTATGTTAATTATCCCTTGTATATTAACTAACAATATTTTTAGGGCGCAGCCGCTTTTCGTTGATTTTTTTTTATTCTGTTAAATAGATAAATTAAAAGGAGAGATGAAAATAGTTTAGGGTCCGTTCGGTTCGTAGGTTTTGATTGAAAAGAATTGATTTTGAACCAAAATTAAAAACTTAAAGGTTTTAATTTTGAGCCAAACTTAATTCTTGTGTTCGTTTGCAGGATGGTTTTCAAGCACATGAATTGAAAACCGTCAATTTTTCTGTTCGGCTGTAGGATGGTTTTCAGGCACAGGTTTTTGCGAGATTTTTAATCAGGGATAATTAATGTCTTTAAATCAGAAAAAATATTTAAATTGGCTAAAACAACAGTCATTATCAAATAATGCTGATAAAATAGTAATCATTATTTTAAGAGAGAAAAGAACATGATTTTCTCTCAAAAGTAATCAAACTGGGAAGGTTTTCACCCTAGGCTATTTTTTTAATTGATCCAACCCGGTAGGTTTTGAAGAAATACCATTTCCCTCCAATAAAAGATCAAGCTAACGCTTGTGAATGAAATTGGATTGCCCAAAATCAATTCCTTCCCACAAAACCTACCAAACGAACGAAGCCTAAATGAACGTTACACCAAAAACTTCACTTTTCTTATAGTTGTTGAGTAACATAAATGTACAACCCCCATATCCATCGAGTGAGGCCCAGCGTGGAGGGCCGCCGAGACGTGTCTGTACAACCCTATATCCGCCGAGTAGGTCGCCAGGACCCAAGAGTGCATCAGGGCCACGTTTGTAGTATGATCCAAGACAGAAAGAAATGAGGGAGAGCAGTAGAGGCAGAAACCTTCTGCTCACCCAGCTGGAGTAAGAGGCAAGTAAGGGGGCGAGAGGGGGAGGGGCGGGTGCCCCCCTCTCGCCCTCGCCCAGCTAGGGGCGAGAGGGGAGGGGCGGGTGCCCCCCCTCTCGCCCTCGCCCAGCTAGGGGCGAGAGGGGAGGGGCGGGTGCCCCCCCTCTCTCCCTCGCCTAGCTAGGGGCGAGAGGGGAGGGGCGGGTGCCCCCCCTCTCGCCCGCGCCCAGCTAGGGGCGAGAGGGGAGGGGCGGGTGCCCCCCCTCTCGCCCTCGCCCAGCTAGGGGCGAGAGGGGAGGGGCGGGTGCCCCCCCACTCGCCCGCGCCCAGCTAGGGGCGAGAGGGGAGAGGCGGGTGCCCCCCCTCTCGCCCGCGCCCAGCTAGGGTCGAGAGGGGAGGGGCGGGTGCCCCCCCTCTCGCCCTCGCCCAGCTAGGGGCGAGAGGAGGAGGGGCGGGTGCCCCCCCCCCCCCCCTCTCTCCCGCGTCCAACCAGGGGCGAGAGGAGGAGGGGGGTGCCCCCCCCCCCCCCCCCCCCCCCCCCCCCCCTCTCGCCCGCGCCCAGCCAGGGGCGAGTGGAGGAGTGGGGGCGATCCCCTCTCTCGCCCTCGACTCTGGTAAGGGGAAAGATCCTTGGTCTCGCCCCACCCCAGCGAGGAGGCTCGCCGAGCTCCGCGAGGTAACCTCTCTCGCCCAGTTCCAGAGGAGGGGGGGGGGGGGGGTTGGTCTGCGTTTAGTATCCCAGAACAGCGGGATTTGGCTATTTGCAGTCCAGTTTTGGCTATTCGCAGTCCAGATCCGAGGGTATTTTGGTAATCTGGCAGATCAGTTTTTGGCTATTTGCAGCCCAACTTGGAAAACCTATAAATAGACCCTAAGGGGCACCAAAGGAGAGGACTTCGAGATTTCCAAATTTCGGATCTTCTTCTTCCCTTAGAGCTCTCCTTTGGTGCTTCTGGTTCAGCATTGGCTAGGGAGGGGAAGATCTCTCAGGTCTTCCGGGTGTGAGGTGGGACCTCCTCGCTGTAGCCTAGGGTCCGTTTCCAAGTCCAAGTGCTCTTGCCTAGAGAGTTGGCTCGAGAGAAGTAGGTGTGAGACCACCCCTTTTTTGGGACCCCGAACTCCACGGAGACCGAGTTGTCGGTTTCAACATTTTTGGTGCGGTGAGCGTGGAGAGTGGTCAGCACAGAAGTTCTTGAACCAAATCTCATGGCAGGAGACCTCGGAGGAGGAGACGATGAGGGGTCTCACATCCCAAGTGAGGTGGTAGGAAGGGGAGAGTTCATGGCGGCCATCAAGGGAATCATGGAGCTGCTTCAAGGCATCACCAGGGGAGGTGACTGCTCGGCTCCCTCCCCCCAGACACCGCCTTCTGGGTCGCAAGGAGTGCTCGCCCAGGGGGGGTCAGGAGAGGTTGCCCCAGGAGGTCGGCCAGGCAAGGAACCAGTGACTGAGAGTGGCGAGCGGGACCTCGTCGGGCGAGTGCTTTTTCCTAGCCCGGTGAGTGGGGTCTCGCTCGGAGCAGGAGTCGCGCAAGTGGAGCTCGCAAAGCCGGCGAGTGGGGGGTCACCCTTTAGCGAGCTGATCATCTCAGCTCCCATCCCGGAAGGCTTCAAGGAGCCCAACATGACTTTTTATACCGGGAAGGATGATCCCGTCCAGCACCTGCAGTGGTTCGAGGACACCGTCTCCATCAGGCCCATGACGGACGCGTTCAAGTGTCGTCTCTTCGCCACCACCCTGAGGGACAAAGCTAGGGACTGGTTCCACTAGCTCACGGTTGGCTCCATTTACAGCTTTGAGGACTTGGGCCGAAGTTTCCAGCTACACTTCTCCACATCCAAGAAGAGGAAGAAGAATTCTGAGTCCATTTTCCTGATCAAGCAGAGGCACGAGGAGACGTTGGCCCAGTACATGGACAGATTCCAGGGGGAGATCCTGAACATCCAGGAGGTGCCAGGGTATGCCCTCCAGATGGTTTTCACCGTAGGGCTACGAGAGAGCCTTTTCAAAATGCGCCTAACTAGGAAGCCTCCCTTGTCCTTTGAGGACCTGATGGAAAAAGCTGCAAAGAAGGTAGCCACCGAGGCGGCAAACCCGGGGCTGGCCAAGAAGTTGGCAAAGTTGGTAGAGGCCGAGCCAAGAGAGCAAGGTGGCCCCAGGCAGCAGGAAGGAAGGAGGAGGGAAGAGCAGAGGGGTCAAGGGTACCAGGGACCCCAGGGGGGTCAGGAGCAAGGGAGGGGTCTCGCCCAAGGAGGGGGAAACTTCTACAGAGGCCAAGGGAGGCCCAACCCTCCTCCTTGGAGGCAGGCCCCTAGGCAGCTCCTACCCCCACCAGCTCAAGCTATGGCGATTCGAAGAGGAGGAGGAGTCGAAGCAAGAGACATCCCAGCCCGTAGGAGAAGGGGGGGGGGGGGGGGGAAGGGCGGTGCCGTACTGCGACTACCACCAAGCAGAGGGGCATGCAACAACTACCTGCCCAGAATTCTTGGAGGTGAGAGAGGCGAGAGGTCAGACACAACAGCAGCCGCCGGTGCGGATTGAAGAAGTTCCACCTGGAGCAGTAGTGGACGACGACATCTGCGAGGACCGAACTGACATAGGAGCCAAAGGACGGGTCGCGGTGATCCACGGGGGGGGGGGGGGGGGGGGGGGGGTAGGGATCGAGGCCACTCGTAAGGCAAGCCTCCACGCCGTATTTCGACGCAGCGTCGCTTCAACGTCACAGGACCCACCTCCCGAGGAGAAAATCACTTTCTTAAGCAGGGACATGCCAGATCACGAGGATCCATTCTGTGATGCGCTAGTCATTCAGACAGCCATCGAAGGTTACACTGTCTCTCGGATCCTCGTTGACAACGGGAGCTCTGTCAACGCCATTTTCAAGAAGGCATTTGACGAGTTGAAGGTGGAGTCAAGGAGGGTGCTGGCCTCAGATGGGCCCTTGTTCGGATTCTCCGGAGAAAGGAAAGAGGTAGAGGGTGGAGTTGGACTCCAAGTGACGATGGGGGGAGGTTCAAGGAACTGTCGGTTCGTCATAGTTGACGCTCCTAGCAGTTATAATGCCATCTTCAGAAGACCCCTCATCAGCGCCTTCCGATGCGTACCATCATCCTTCCACCAGTGCCTCAAGTTCAACACTGGAGGAATCCAAGTCAGGATCCGCGGAGACCCCAAGATGGCAAGGCACTGCTACGTCACAGCCGTCAACAACATCTCTTGGCAAGCAGGGGCGGAGGAGATGGAGAAGATCATGGAGAGCATGAGCAGGATGGGAGTGGCAGGAGAAGCAGAGGAATGATCATCTCGCACAAGCAGCCTGAGAGGCGAGTGCCATGGGGGGGGGTATGTTGTGTTTATTTTTTGTTTTTTTGTTTTTTGTCGCTTTCCTTTGTAGCAAATTCTACCCCTCGCTGGTTGGGCCAGGAGGTTTTGACAAGGGAAATCCCCCCATTAGATGGATGAAGTTATTTTGCTTATATGATTAGTAAGTTGCCACCGAGATGTCCTCCTCACTCCAGGCTCTCGCTAGCTGGGTGGGTCGAATGATCCTCGGAAGGAAGAGCTTGCCATCGAGATGTCCTCCTCACTCCAGGCTCTCACTACCTGGGTGGGTCGAATGATCCTCGGATGGGGAAGTTCAGTGCCGAGATGTCCTCCTCACTCCAGGCTCTCATTAGCTGGGTGGGTCGAATGATCCTCGGAAGGAAGAGCTTGCCATCGAGATGTCCTCCTCACTCCAGGCTCTCACTAGCTGGGTGGGTCGAATGATCCTCGGATGGGTAAGTTCAACGCCGAGATGTCCTCCTCACTCTAGGCTCTCGCTAGCTGGGTGGGTCGAATGATCCTCGGAAGGAAGAGCTTGCCATCGAGATGTCCTCCTCACTCCAGGCTCTCACTAGCTGGGTGGGCCGAATGATCCTCGGATGGGTAAGTTCAATGCCGAGATGTCCTCCTCACTCCAGGCTCTCGCTAGCTGGGTGGGTCGAATGATCCTCGGAAGGAAGAGCTTGCCATCGAGATGTCCTCCTCACTCCAGGCTCTTACTAGCTGGGTGGGTCGAATGATCCTCGGATGGGGAAGTTCAACGCCGAGATGTCCTCCTCACTCCAGGCTCTCATTAGCTGGGTGGGTCGAATGATCCTCGGAAGGAAGAGCTTGCCATCGAGATGTCCTCCTCACTCCAGGCTCTCACTAGCTGGGTGGGTCGAATGATCCTCAGATGGGTAAGTTCAACGCCGAGTGTCCTCCTCACTCTAGGCTCTCGCTAGCTGGGTGGGTCGAATGATCCTCGGAAGGAAGAGCTTGCCATCGAGATGTCCTCCTCACTCCAGGCTCTCAATAGCTGGGTGGGTCGAATGATCCTCGGATGGGCAAGTTCAACGCCGAGATGTCCTCCTCACTCCAGGCTCTCACTAGCTGGGTGGGTCGAATGATCCTCGGAAGGAAGAGCTAACCATCGAGATGTCCTCCTCACTCCAGGCTCTCACTAGCTGGGTGGGTCGAATGATCCTCGGATGGGTCAAACGTGCCTCGGGGGCGAGGTTCTGCCCCCTCGATGGATATTTGGGCTTGGACTTTTCTTTCCAAGGTTGTGCCAACCTCGCAAAGAGCGGGGATTGTGTACAACCCCCATATCCATCGAGTGAGGCCCAGCGTGGAGGGCCGCCGAGACGTTTCTGTACAACCCTATATCCGCCGAGTAGGTCGCCAGGACCCAAGAGTGCATCAGGGCCACGTTTGTAGTATGATCCAAGACAGAAAGAAATGAGGGAGAGCAGTAGAGGCAGAAACCTCCTGCTCACCCAGCTGGAGTAAGAGGCAAGTAAGGGGGCGAGAGGGGGAGGGGCGGGTGCCCCCCTCTCGCCCTCGCCCAGCTAGGGGCGAGAGGGGAGGGGCGGGTGCCCCCCCTCTCGCCCTCGCCCAGCTAGGGGCGAGAGGGGAGGGGCGGGTGCCCCCCCTCTCGCCCGCGCCCAGCTAGGGGCGAGAGGGGAGGGGCAGGTGCCCCCCCTCTCGCCCTCGCCCAGCTAGGGGCGAGAGGGGAGGGGCGGGTGCCCCCCTCTCGCCCGCGCCCAGCTAGGGGCGAGTGGGGAGGGGCGGGTGCCCCCCTCTCGCCCTCGCCCAGCTAGGGGCGAGAGGGGAGGGGCGGGTGCCCCCCCTCTCGCCCGCGCCCAGCTAGGGGCGAGAGTGGAGGGGCGGGTGCCCCCCTCTCGCCCTCGCCCAGCTAGGGGCGAGAGGGGAGGGGCGGGTGCCCCCCCTCTCGCCCTCGCCCAGCTAGGGGCGAGAGGGGAGGGGCGGGTGCCCCCCTCTCGCCCTCGCCCAGCTAGGGGCGAGAGGGGAGGGGCGGGTGCCCCCCCTCTCGCCCGCGCCCAGCTAGGGGCGAGAGGGAAGGGGCGGGTGCCCCCCCTCTCGCCCGCGCCCAGCTAGGGTCGAGAGGGGAGGGGCGGGTGCCCCCCCTCTCGCCCCCACCCAGCTAGGGGCGAGAGGAGGAGGGGCGGGTGCCCCCCTCTCTCCCGCGTCCAGCCAGGGGCGAGAGGAGGAGGGGGGGGGGGGGGGGTGCCCCCCCCCCCTCTCGCCCGCGCCCAGCCAGAGGCGAGTGGAGGAGTGGGGGCGATCCCCTCTCTCGCCCTCGACCCTGGTAAGGGGAAAGATCCTTGGTCTCGCCCCACCCCAGCGAGGAGGCTCACCGAGCTCCGCGAGGTAACCTCTCTCGCCCAGTTCCAGAGGAGGGGGGGGGGGGGGGTTGGTCTGCGTTTAGTATCCCAGAACAGCAGGATTTGGCTATTTGCAGTCCAGTTTTGGCTATTCACAGTCCAGATCCGATGGTATTTTGGTAATCTGGCAGATCAGTTTTTGGCTATTTGCAGCCCAACTTGGAAAACCTATAAATAGACCCTAAGGGGCACCAAAGGAGAGGACTTCGAGATTTCCAAATTTCGGATCTTCTTCTTCCCTTAGAGCTCTCCTTTGGTGCTTCTGGTTCAGCATTGGCTAGGGAGGGGAAGATCTCTCAGGTCTTCCGGGTGTGAGGTGGGACCTCCTCGCTGTAGCCTAGGGTCCGTTTCCAAGTCCAAGTGCTCTTGCCTAGAGAGTTGGCTCGAGAGAAGTAGGTGTGAGACCACCCCTTTTTTGGGCCCCGAACTCCACAGAGACCGAGTTGTCGGTTTCAACAATAAATATTCAAGAGTAATGTGTTTCTTTGCTTAGAGTGTCACCATTGTCTTCTGTAATTTGAAAATAAATTTTTTAGTTTATAATAATAATAGTATTAGTATTATTGACTTTTGTGATTAATGTGATGACATCACTCCAATATTAAAATTCCATTAATCTCTAGTATACCCAACATTAGCCTTCAATAAAAAAATTCGTATTAAAGGGAAGGGATAGAAGGGGAGCCTTGGTGCACTGATTAAGGTGTCGCCGCGTGACCTTGAGGTCACCGGTTCGAGTCCTGGGAGCAGCAAAAGTGTAGGATAAGATTTGCCTACATTTCACCCTTGTGGTGGGGCCCTTCCTCGGTCCCTCCCTGCTTGAGAATGCTTCGTGCTATATTTGGTCTTTGTAAAATTGTGGTGGGACCCTTCCTCGGACACAAGCTATCTTATTGTAACTTATATTCAACTTCTTCAAAGCAACTAAGAGCACACTATTCATTTGGGAGCAAGCATATATACAATTATGTCCTAACATATAGGATTTCAATAATTTGATGCTAAATATTATCATTTTTTTTCAAATTAAAAGAGAAGAAAACTAAAATCAAGCATGCAACTTTGTTGTTGTTATTATTATTGTTGTTCATGAGCTAACGAGACGGCTCATGAGTTTTTTATTTCTACATTTAAAAAAAATATATATATATATATAAATAAAATAAGGCTCATGAGCTAAAAAGTCCGTGAGCAGCTCGAGCTCGGCTTGAGCTCGATAAGTAAGCCCAGAACTCGAGCTCAAGCCAGAAAAAATGAGCTCGAAATGGTTAGCTCGAGCTTGAAAATTGTCAAGCTTGACTCGAGCTCAACTCATTTTCACCCCTACCTACAACAGCAGCTTGTAGCATTGTCTGCTATGTTGAAGGACCTAAAATTAACCAGTGGGGGGTCGTCGTTTAAACGCCGCGAAATCGTCGCGGTTGCTTTTTGCGGCGTTTTTATAAATAAAAAATGGACCGCCTTGACCATACGCTTTTCTTTCAATACTAAAGAAAGAAAACAGATAGCGTGTGTAGTTTATAGATTGGGGTTATCTAAGCATATTTATGGAGTGCACAATTTGTTCCATGTGTGATTGCTTCCATAATAAGAAATTATAGTCTTTTTTAGAAGAAGTAGACAACCAACCTAACCAATGTTAAGAATGTAACACCCTGAAAATATTAGTAGTGTCAATTGAGTCACTTCATTAGGTTATGTGACCCAATTGTCAAGTTAATTAGTCAGATCAACTGGCTCAATAGGATCATGTGTTTACCAAGGATTAATAAAATCATTATAGAGCCCTATAAAAGTATATTCAAACTTATTAAATTGACCAAACATGATTCATTGTGTCTGACGACAAAAACTTGGCGAATGAAGATGTGAGGAATTCCTAGACCTTCTGACTAAGTCCAGCGCGCACCAATGTTGCCGACGCCAAAAACTTGACGAGCAGCAAGCACATCGGTCGCAAGTAATATAAAACGGGGAGAATCGTCGATTGTCGATCTCTTGCGAAACAGATAGTGGAGAGGTTGCAAAATTAAAATGTTGTTACACTAGTTTACGTTACTAGCTTGAACAATACTTCAACGTTTTACACTGAGCATGCATGAGCGAGAAAGCACAAGAAATCAAGGAAAATGAGAGAAACATTCTAACAATCCACACAACGTAGGCGAAAATACATGAGGTCATTAAAAAGAAAATAGCTTGAGATTATAAGTTCATACAAGATGATAAAATCAAATACATCTTACAGAATTAAGTAAATGCATAACCACATGGAAAGCTCCCCCTTTAAAGCCCAAACTCTTCAATGATGGCAAGTTGAATGTTTACTTTGATCCCCTCTTCTTCCTTGCTTTACCCAGTCCACCCTCTCTGTGAATGCTGCTGGTCGAACAATCCGAGAAAGATGGAGCAAGGATAACGTAGTTATCTCATGACATTGACTAGCTAAGCTGATCGAAACGAAGGATCCATTCTCCTTTCCAGAAAACCCAATAATATAGCAATAGGTGGATAATAGTAATAGTTGTGGGCACCAAAAATAAGTAAATTGGAGGGAAAACCAATTTGGGTGAATAGCTAGGGCGAAAGGGCATAAAATCTACAAAAAATCAAAACGGCATGTGGGCGTGCGAACAAAACACGGGCGTGCGTGAAGGAAACACACGCGCACTCCCAGAGAACTGCAAAATCCTGCAATCAGTCCCGTTTCGGGATAATTTTGCCCATCAAGGAGGCCTAATCATAAATTATTTTATTCAACAAAGTTGTAGCGCTTGAAGTCAGCGTTCCCAAGCCTTTTGAATTTCAGGAAACGGAGTTGTGGCAAAAGTTATGTCAGATCTACCAAAATTGCTCAAAACATGACTACACACGGAGAAATGGAGCATGAGCGTCCGCCATTAAGAATACGAGCGCGTGTGAAGACCAAATTTCCAAAATGTCATTTTAAAGCACCCAAATGCATGCCAAATCATTCTTTTTGCTCCATATGTGCCCATGTATAAATTGAAGACTAAATGTAATATCACATGATCATAGTATAAATTAGGGGTGAAACAATAAGAAAGATGAGCAAAAGACATGTCAAAACAACTATATAAAATACACATATCAATTACCCCCAAACTTAAATATTTACATGTCCCAAGCAAACCACTCTCACCATATGAGGATGAAGAAATTTAAATACTTAACAAAGTATCAATAATAGTATCACAACAATTCTTAAAATTACAATAATGAATAAGTGGGTAAGGTAAGCACATTAAAATGAAATATATATGAGCATACACTCCTTTCTAAGGGCAAAAGAATGGAATTCCATGTCTCAACATCACAAGAATAGATCAAGTCGTAAAAGCGTGCAGTGAGAAAGCAAAATTACTATCAGATCAGAATTCTTGGCTCAATCGCGTGCACAATGAAATCCACCATTGATAACACTCATAGGCTTGCCCATCTACATCTTCTCCACAACACAAATGATCGAAAAGGTAGACTTGGAATCACTATGACTTTGCTTAGGATGAAATGTTAGGATTAGGCTTAAGGTGTGAAAATCAAATATAAATACAGTGACTAATTCACTCTTAAGCGATAGAAGAAGAGCTCAAAATCAATTAGGATCACTCACAGGAGAGACAAAGCAAAAAATCATCAAACATATCATGAACAACTTGTGGTTACTTCATTAAGGAGCTACACCAAAGCATAATAACTTCTCATCCATTTCCTTCTTCCCCTTTTTTCAAACTATATGAATACATTTTATAAGGGAGAGGGAGTGATGAATTGTATATGCTCTCACCCCCATGCATTTTGCTTAATTCAAATTTGTTCAAAATATTTTTTTCTTCACAATGAAACACCAAAAATAGACATAGAATTTTTATAACCCAACATGAACATCTCCATCTCAATTCACAACAATGACATCCATATCACAATGAACAAAATGAAAATGAGCATAAAGCTTAAATGTGAAAAATGGGATAACAATTTGGCCTTGGTGAATTTGAGAGATGGTGCTATTCCAAATGAACAAGGTATTGGCTCAACGTGTCTAAACAAGGGTGAATGTGCATGGAGTAGTAAAATGACTCAACCGGTCCAAGAAAAGGCCTATATCCTATTCCATGATTAGCTCCAATTATGCAACATTTAAAAAATCATATTAAGGCAAGTTCTAGGAATTACGATGGATAACCCGATTTAATTTCAATTGAGCGAAGAATTTTTCTTTACAATGATTTTACACACTACTACACTCAACTGCAAGTCTGCAACTGTCACTTCCATGCAATGAACAAACACAAAATTCAAAACGTGCTAAAAAGGCCGTAATTCAAATTCATTTTAATTAATCTTACCCCACAACCACTTTTACAAGAGTAAATTTAAGAAAAGAAAAGCTACTACAACATGATAACATCAACTAAGAATTTAAACTACGCATTAACATATGTGCTGGAATCGTCATGGTAACACAACAATCAAAGAAGTTTGGATGCATTGATACATGCAAATGCAAACAAAAAATTCAGCACGCAAATGATTAACGCATATCAAAGTATCACAATCAGTTACATATGCATAAGACTACTGTGAAATATTTTGAAGTCGGAAGAACACGTCAACCAACAGGAGAATAAGGACACCAAGAAATGAACACAAGCTTTCACAAAAAATAACTCTGGCAGCTAGTTACAAACGAACAAGGCTGAATACAAGTTGCATCCAACTTGAATCACGACAGCCAATAGTAGAAAAAAATTTGGTCACAGACGATGTCCGCTTCTCCTCCGGAGCACACCGCGCAGGTGATACTCGCTCCTCGCTACCGCCGGCGTTGACTCTAACGCCCAGCTTTAGCTCTGCTAACTCGCAAGCCCGCTGCTCGCACTCCTCAGCTCCCTAGTCGCCACTAGACGAAGCTCGCTACTCGCCACACTCAACGCCCCGTGTTAGCTCTTAACGCCCCGCGTTAGCTCTTAACGCCCCGCGTTAACTCGCGAGTAGGTACCTCTCTTGCCAAACTTACTCCAAGTTCGATGCTCGCCTGGAAGCACTCTGGTATCTCTTACTCGCTCAAAGTAGAGGATACTCGCCACTTTCAGAATCGATAACTCTTTGGGTGGGGACCCCTCTATTTATAGGCAAAACAGGGGGGAGGTGTGAGAAAGAGCCAACGCGGGCGTTAGCTTGTAGCACTGGCGTTAGCTCAGCGAGAAGGAGCTAACGCCGGCGTTAGCTCTAACGCCGGGCGTTAGCTCACTTCAAAACTCAACAACTACTCTCCCTCAAAATTGAATTCAACAATAATCCCAATGATAAAGATAAAAATAAGGTGGCAAGAAGAGGCCCAAATCCATGAGCTTCCTCCAAATACATAATCCACATGCCCATATCTAGGGTGTCCAAAATGATGCAAAGTCGATCAACACCTCGAATAAAAAAACAAGAGTAAAATAAGCAACACAAAAAGCTTAGGTTGCCTCCCAAGAAGCGCACGCTTTGTTTAATGTCCTTGAGTTGGATCCAATGAATGTATTAATATTTTATATGATTGTCTAAAAATTAAGAAAAACAAACTAAGCCTATGTATAAAAAGCAGCACATTCAACGATCAGCTTTATGATTTATATAAATAAACACAAAAGGTTCGAAGGCCATTTCATTGCTATAGTTGGAGGGCTTATCAGTCCTCCATCTACCGACCCCCTTCTTCCCTTCCTCATTCTCCTTCTTTTCCCCAAAAGTTATTTTTATATCCTACATGGGCTTAAAAGAAAAATCATGAAAAATAAAGGAAAACGAAGAACTCGAATCAGTAATGGAGTTATAAAACTCAGGAACTGCACGGGTGGATGAAATATCAAGGGAAACTTCCTCCAAGGAAGGGGCTCTATCCTCTTCACATAAGAGGAAATTGTCCCCAATAATTTTTGGCTTAGACTTCTCTTGGAAAACCCGCATATACTCACTAACTACTTTATTAAAAAAATTAGTAGAAACATTCAAACTATCACAAGATGAATTCAAAATTAATTCATCGAGAATTAGGAACTTATCCTCATCAATATCCGCCTTGGCCTCAACAACAACAACCTCGAAGTATGGAAATGTCTAGAGAAAGAAGAAATTTTGTGACTTACATGTTTCTTCAATAAGATACTGAAGACAAAGGGGATGTCGAACCAATGAAGAGAAAGTATTTTGGTACATTTGTATAAAAACAATGGAAATATTTAAAATTGTGTTAATTATAGATGAATTAAATTAATGAGTCATACTATGAAACTATGAGAATGAGTAATAGAAAGAAGAGTAAGACAAGAGACTAGTATCTCGGAGAACCAATTTGGATTCTTGTCAGGGCGGTCGACCATGGAAGCTATACATCTCTTGAGGAGACTAATTGACAAATATCAGTAAAGAAAATAATATTTGCATATGTTGTTTATCGACCTTGAGAAAGCTTATGATAGAGTTCAAAGAGAGGTCTTATGGAGAGTCTTAGAACAGGAATGTGTAAATGTATCATACATTGACATAATCAAAGATATGTATACAAATTCAGTGACGAGGGTGAGGAAATCTGGAGGATTAACACATGAATTCACTATCACTGTTAGCTTACACCAAGGGTCAGCTTTATGCCCCTATCTGTTTACCCTTATCTTAGATGAGCTCACCATACATATCCAACAAGCAATACCTTGGTGTTTATTGTTTGCGGATCATGTTGTTTTGGTCGATGAGACGTGCGAGAGTGTAAACGCGACATTGAATCTTGGCGTGACACTTTAGAAAAGAAGGGTCTTAGGTTGAGCAGGGCAAAAAAGAAGTATATGAAACTTAAATTTAGTAGTGCAGGAAGGACGGATGACTCTATTATTAAGTTGGGTGATCAAGATATTTCACGCTTTGAGTACTTTAAATATCTGGGATTTATACTTCAAAAAGATGGAGGTGTAGATAAAGATGGGATACATAGAATCCAATCAGGTTGGCTGATTTGGAGAGGCGCTTCAAAGATCTTATATGATCGCAAAGTACCATTAAAACTTAAAGGCAAGTTTTACCGTACTGCAATTAGACTAGCGATGCTCTATGGTTCTGAGTGTTGGGCAGTGAATTGTGTACATGAGCAAAAATGGGAGTTTTGGAGATGAGAATGCTTAGGTGGATGCGTGGACACACGAGACTGGATAAAATTAGGACTGAATGTACCAAGGATAAAGACATAAGTGACAACAATTGTAGAGAAGATGAAAGAAGCTCAACTAAGATGGTTCAGACACGTACAAAGGAGACCATTAGAGACACCTGTTAGGCATTGTGAGAGTTTAGTCACTAAGCATGTTAAACGGGGAAGGGGTAGATCAATAGTGACTTGGAATGCAACTATAAGGAAAGCCATGATGTACTTAGGCATTAGTGAGATTATGACTAAATATAGGGCACAATGGAGACAAAGGATCCATATAGCCGACCCCACTATATTGGGATAAAGTCTTGCGTGTTTTTTCGTATAATCTTTATTTTCAAAACATGAAACTGTTCTAGACATTAACGACCAAAGTTACATGACAAACCTAATAAATATGCAAGTTTTTTTAATTATTAAAGATACAATTTTTTTAAAATTTTCTATGATCGGATACATCGATTGCGTGCTTTGTAAGGTGTATCGCTTAGATGAATGAAAATGTAAAAATTAGATTCACAAGTAACAATCATTAAAACATAAATTATGAGCAATAAATATCACTTTCTTGCTTCATAGAGCTATTGCGTTATAGGCTCGCGCAGCGCTATCATCTCGGCTACACCATTTGATGTATCAGCGCATGTATATTGTCGTCTTTGTGAGTTTATGCATCCTCCGTACCAATCCTCTCACATTCCTTAAAATTAGGATCCATATGTGACAGATGCCTTCGTAAAAAATTATGCAATGTCATCGTCGCCAGCACAATATTTACTTATTTGTCAAAACTGTAGCTTGACATGTCACGCAATATTGCCAATTTCTTCTTCCATATGTCAAATGAACGTTCAATCACACTTCTAAGAGAAGAGTGTGTTTGATTAAAAATCTCTCGAAGTCCTTCAACTGGGCGACTACCGCGAGCAAATCAGGAAGTTGTTACTGTATGTGTATCTGGATATGACTTTATATAACCTCTTTGTAGCGGATATTCAACGTCATTCAAATAATACTTTCATGCATGATTGACGCACGGTTTTATAAACAGAAATTGTAAGAATAAATAATATAAATACTGCAATAACAATATAAGTACCTCGGGGGTGGGGGGGGGGGGGGGGGGTTATATTTGGGATTGTTTATTGCAAAATTGAAAATATGAGTATCATGCGCAGATCCCTCGATCCCAACCAACCATGACGAAAGTAAAACATTTGTTGAAGTCACAAACAACCATTACATTTTGAGTTGTACCTCCATGACACCCAATATAAGGAATTTGATTATTAACCGGAACGCTATCATAAACATGCGTTCCATCCATATCACCAATGCAATCGTTAAAAAAAGCATGTAGCGCGAATCTTGCATTATTTATGGTGGAGTATTATTAAAATATTCATCTCGTGGCACTATAACATCTTCCGCGAAGCGCAACAGGGCACGAAGAACCTTACTAAAATATCTGCTAACAGTCTCTATTGAATGTTAAAAATGCTCGCTTGCTTTTCTGATGATCTCGTTATATGTGATAAAATGTATATTATCATCACAAGGACCTCCACTACAACATATATGATCAATGACCACATTTTTTATTAGCTTTTGCGGCGCTTTTCAAACGCCGCCATAGATTTGGCGATGATTTGTTAAGCGCAGCAATATCGTCGTGATTGTCATCGTCTCCATAGCTATTCGCGGAGTTTTTAGCAAGAAACGTCGATGTAGATTAAAACTCTACTGCGGCGCTTTTCAATAAAATTAAGTTGCATTAGGTGTTGGACTACAACGACCCTTTTTGAGGAATGCGCGGCCATAGATGTTTCCTATAGAGGCGTTTATAAATAATAAACACCGCAATAGCTACAAAATTTAAATAAAAAAAAAATACCCTATGACCACGCTTTTTAAAAAAAGCGCCGCGAATGGTTTTTTATTTAAAAAAAAAATTATTCGTGCAAAAGAACAAGAACCAAATTCAATTTAAAAGCAAAGTGATGAACTCATCTTTAACATTCAAAGCTCTGATTAATATATATATATATATATATATATAGGAGTTGCTGAATATACACGCAGTGTGTATATAACATATATACGTTCATTTTGAGAATACACCTAAACGGTGCATTTTTTGGAAATACGACGAGATCTACAACTTTCGTGTTGAACACTTTTCCTAAAAATGCTCCGTTTAGACGTGTTTTCAATTTGTGTGTATATTTCTTAAAAAAGCGCCGTGTGTACATACATACTTCCAATATATAATATATATATATAGCTACCAAGAACATAAAACTAAAATACAACCAGTAGAAATTGATTCATTCTCAAAACTAGGTGATAATATGTTTGCCTTTTAAATATATGTTTGTGGGCGGATTCTTCAATGTGATTCATTCTCAAAACTAGACACCAAGTGTTAACCTACCATCTTTTGAAGAGAAAATATTTTTCATGCACATGTACAGTCAGGTAAAATAACACTAAAGTTAACTGGGATCCAAATAAATGACAGACAATATGATAAACTAATAGACACATTGAACTTCTCTCTGCCAACTTCGAGACTCTTCCTTAGAGTATAATAGTCTTGATGATAATAGCCTTGTTGAAGCATCTGCATATGTTTTAATTACTAATTTTTTAAATGAAAAAAAGTCTAATGTTTGATGCATCAAACATCTAATCAAACCGACGAAGATACCTTCATATACCTAGCATTTAAAATTATACTAGGTAATTATCAAAGAACATAATTAGAAATCAAATAGAATATTTAGAAGAAACAATGCTAATAGGACGGTGCGTACATCATAACATGAGTTGTGGTTGTCATTAGATTGCCTTGTAAAAGTAAAATATGTGATGGATATTTAAACAATGGCAGCATAATAAAAAGTAACTGAACTGAGCATACATGTATTGTGATTGCCATTAGATTGCCTTGTAAAAGTAGGAGGGATAATCAATGAGTTAGCTTCTAAAGATAAAGCAAACAACAAATATATAAGAGCACCAACAACAAAAAACAGTACTGAATGCTCTATGTTAGAGACTTGAAAAACAGAAGAACATCACAAGTGAGATTATGAACGGAGATGAGAAGAAAATGGATTTGGCAACAATTGAATGAATACACAACAATGTACATTTAAGTACAACTATAATAGATCTAGAATCAGTTGAACTTATATGAGAATGATTTATGGGTAATATGAATTAGATGAATATGTAATAAATGCAAACACTTGCTCAACTTTTACTAAATTCCTAGGAGAGAAATAAGCATATGTTTGATAGGAAGTAACAATCTATTGAAAAAGATGAGGCCATAGATTTATATTGCCTATCTTTTGTATCATAGCCCCTTGAACTTGTGAAACCTGAGTCCGCCCTTTTTGTAAATCGACTAACACCGTACCATTTCTTGCTAAATAAACATCATTTCATCCACAACAGTATTTCCTATGAATACACATTTTGAAGGCAACATGACATTCAAACTTACCACTTACCAAGCTTACCTGATGGACGCTAAAGAAATGGACAAATGAGACATGGATCGAAGTGGAACACAATTTTGATCATATATATAATATTTATTCTACGTTAATTTGCGGTTATATCAGGACCCCGCAGTACCAACTGGGAGAACAGACATAGGGCAAAGCTTGAGCAAAAGAACAAAAACATTCTCTCAAGCGATCAAAGATACAACTGAAAAAAGGAAAGAACTCAACCTGATTAGAAGAAGTGGAGGCGTTTAGAAAGAGGCCCTTGTAAGGTGCGGTGGGATTCTTTAGCAACACCATTGAGTTGAGGGAGAGAAAATTTCTCGTATGATCTCAGAAACTCCAGAGATGAGTAGGGGCTAGGAGAAGTTTAAGGAGTCACGATTTGGAAGGAGAAGAGGGGAGATCGGAAATGAGGAGATGGAGTGGGGTGATAGAGAGGCTTTCGGGAAAGGTTACTAGCGATTTTGAATCTCGGACGAGAGCGTGGTTGATCCGGGGATGAGACGAAGGACCGCTAGGATGGACGATGGATTATCACTGGGACCGTCGATGGACGCTGAAAGGGGAGGGAGGAGGCGCGAGAAAAACCCTAGCCGCTAGAAAAAAGAGCTAAAGCGTGTGCAGACTCGTTAAAAACAAATTCCGTGATACCTAACTCTACTGCGGCACTGTTGGGAAAAATGTGTCTATAGCTTGCCAATTGCGACGTTTTTAATAAAAACGTCGCTAAAGATATTTCGTGGAAAAATATTTTGGCCACCTTTTTTAAAACGCCACAAAAAAACATCGTCGTTGATCATATATGTTGTAGTGCTCTCTAGTTGCGGTCCTTCACAAACCTTGCAATCCATAGTTTTTAGTGTTTGCAACCGATCAAAAAAATTTTGTTGCGGCATCTGAAAGTGTTATGAAATCTAAATTGATGGCCACGTAGTAATTCACCTTCCTATTTATCACCATTTTGCTTGGATTTCATGCTCGGTGTGTGAGAACTGAATAAACTGGTGTGTTCTGATAATATATATTGTTGAAATTAGAACTGTTCACCCAGAAGTCGGTAATTACCCCTGTTGAAACCAGCAACTGGTCTCCTGAGTTCGGACCCACTGGGGGTGTAGCCGATGCTTATTTCTCCCTCACTAGACTCTCTTGATGGTGGATGTGAGAATAGGAATAGACCCAAGGCTGAAGCGAGGAGGTCCCGCCACACACCCGGAAGATCTTAGAGAGCTTCCCCTCCCAAACCAAAGCTCAACCGGGCACCTTGGAGGGCACTGGCTGCCAACCAAAACAAGCCTAGATGAGAGGATTCTCTAAAATCGGATCTCCTCCAAGGTGCCCTTAAGGGTCTATTTATAGATTTTCCTAGGCTGGTCTGCAAATAACATGAATCCGCCTTTTAATTTTACTAACAGCACCCCAAATTGGTCTGCTAACAGCCTAACTCCGCTGTTCCGAAGGGCTATTGGCAGCCCACCAGGGGTATTATGGTCATTTCCTCCTCAAATCATCCTGGGCGAGTGGTCCGTGAGGGCACCACTCGCTGGGCACCTGCTTAGCTGGGCGAATGCCCACACTTCCGGGCGAGTGGTCCGCGAGGGCACCACTCGCCTTGTTCCTCCTCTCCTGCAGCTTACCCCCACTAACCCGGGGGTATTTTCACCGGCCTGAGCCGGGGTCTCGCCAGTTGGCCTGTGGGACCCACTCGGCGAATACGGGTTGTACACAATCCCCGCTCTTTGCGAGCGGTTCCTACGCTCGGAAAGAACAGTCCAACCCGGTATTCGGTGAGTGCTGGCTGACTGGATCCATAAGATTCTGTGGGTCCCACCGTTGCCCTATATATATCTCTTCATGTCAGATTTTTCTGGAACGCTTTCATCCCTCAATTCGGAGCTTCTTCGCTCCCCTAGCCTTTCACCGATATCAATGTCTTCCCACAAGCCTTCCGCGAGACCCCTCTCGCGGGAGATGATCGAGTGCCTGACTGCGGCCCAAGCTGTAACTGCCCCCAAGGCAGCCAAATTTGCTCCCTGGCTGATGTCTAAACGGGATCTGAGCGCCCTCTATGTCTCGCGTCGAGCCAAGGCGATTCGGCTGAATCGTCAGAGAGGCGAGACTGCCTCGGAGTCTCCGGCGAATACTCCACCGGCGAACACTCCGCCGGCGGATACTCTTCCGGACCCTGCGATGCAGGTATGAGGATTCCTCCTGTCTCTGTTTAGTTCCTGTCCCTTACCCTGCATTTGTTCTGACCATTCGCAGGGGGCTTTGGTGCCGGAGACCGGCCACGGGACCGTCTCGAGCAGTGTCGCGGTGCCACCTCTCGCGAACGAGAGGCCTCCAGATTTGGACCTTGCTCCTCCACCCCCTCCGGGAGAGACCACATTGCAGTCCGGTAAGTTGTAAAACCCTTTTAGATTCACCCTTCATGCTGCTCGTTGCTGACCACTATTTTTCGCAGCTCTCGACCCCGACCTTCCGCTGCGGAACTCTATTCCTCAGAGTTCCCCTGTTCGACCGAACCCCTCCGTGCTTGCGGATGAGCCGAGGGTATCTCCCAAGAAGGGACCCAGTCAGCAGGGCCGCGCGGATGATCCTGCGGATGCTCCAGCTCCTACCTCACAGCCCTACCGTCCTGGAAAGGGAAAGGTCCTACCTCCGGCCGGGTGGTTTGGAACGCACCCCCATTCGTCTCGTCCCCCCGTTCACGGGGACCCCTCACTAGGTTAGCGACCTCTACTTCATTTAGCTCATTCGCTTAGTTTAATGCGACCGACAGTCTATGATCTCGCAGGCTATCGAGAAGCCTCTCCCTTTGGATCCTACCACGAGGGGGAAGACGGGATGCTCTCGCCTCTACCCTCTCCCGGGGATCTCGCTGACTTCCTTGGCGACTCCTCAGATCATGCGACCCTGAAGGAGCGAGTTGCGGAGGTCTTGGGGAAGCTCATCCACATTCAACGGAACATCGCCGGCCAGGTGGATGACGTGCGGATGGAGGTCACGCGCGAGCTGAGGGACCTTCAGAAGGACTATACGCGCCTTCTCGCGGTGGTGGAGCGCCTGGGAGGTGAAGGAGGGGAGCTGTCTCCTGGGAGACATGCCGCCCGCGAATGCCTCCGGAGGCTGGACCGCGAGGGCATGGTCGGTGGTACTGGGAGGAGCGCTAGTCCGGTCCCCACTCGCCTCCTTTTGCACTTTTCTTTTCTTATCCAGTTCATGATGCTGAGGATACTGGACTATTTGTGTCTGTAATAATTTTATACTCTGCGCTTTGCGAATGCTTTATTTCTATTTTTGTTTATATTTCTCGCCATTTGCCGGAATATGCCGAATGATATGATATTGCCGAATGCTTTTAATTCTTTCGCGTGGCCGTCGAGCGAATCGCCACAGGGCATTCGCCATTAATGGGCGAGAGGAATCAGCTCGGGTTTCGAGGCGTCGGGGAGGCGCGATTGCTATCCGCACACCCGCTGCCTCGAAAGCCCAAGCGTCTTTTAGATCTTCTATAAATAGGCCGTTCAACCACCATATTAATTACCTTGCCATCCGCTCCCTCTCTCTCCTTGCGCTAGCACTCGCGCTTCTCTCTTCTCTGCTCCTCCCGTCTTCTCCAGCATTCGCGAAATGGGTGGCGATGCTGAAGGTAGGGCCAGGTGTGCCAGTGCATTCGTCAACCATGTCTTCGACTCCTGCGACCTCTCCGAGGAGGCCTTCTTGACCGCGGTTGCTGACTACGTTCCGCCGGCGTTCGAGGCGCGAAAGCCCGAGCCGGAGGAGCGTCTAAACTCCATCTCGCCATCTGCTCTCGCGATCCCGCTAGAGCACTTCGAGGTGGGGTTTTGCCGGAACTCCGCCAGACTTTCCGGTATTATGGGGTCGTGCCCGCCCAGCTCAATCCCAACTCCATCGCCATGCTGGTCGGGTACGCGTGCTACCTGCGAGAGGAGGGGATCGAGTTCTCGCTACCCGTCTTCCGCAAACTGTACACCTTCCGCTGCTCGCACGGCATCTCCTTCTTCTCGGGTCAAAACCCTCTCAAACACTACGGTCTCTCGAACAAGAACCACGACTGGGTTCGCCGCTTCATCTTCGTCGGCGGGAGCCTAGGGAATACCCTTCTCGCCCCGGTGCAGGAGGAGGAGTCGACCTTTCGCCCCCCGACCTTAGGGGGGCACGAGGCCAAGCTGCACCAATACATCCTTCAGCACGGGATGGACCTCGTCCATCTCCGGCGAAATGTCAACTCGCTCCCGCCCATTTCGCCGGGCGAGGGTAAGTTTTCGAGACCTTATGCATTCGTTTCGCCCTGGTGGATCTTACCTCATTCGCTAAACCATCCGCGTTCTTATGCAGGTGCGCGTAATTTCCCCCTTCACCCGTCGCGACCTCCTGGGGTTTCCGTATCCTTCGCACAGGCGGCCGCGGATGCCTGCCGGGAGGAACCTTCCTCCTCCAAACCTAGCGGTCGAAAACGAAAACCCGGAGCGCTCACTTCCTCTTCCTCCAAGAAGCCGAAAAGTCCTTCCGCCAAGGGGAAGGGAATCTTGGACGAGACCCCAAGGGCGAGTGCTCCGACCCAAACCCTGGGGACGGGCGCGCCGACCCTAACCCAGGGGACAGATGCGCCGGCCCAAACCTTAGGGTCGGGTGCGCCAGACGGGACTGGGATCCAGGCGAGGTCGTCGTTGCCGCCGCCTCCGTTGCCCAGGGACCACCGGAACTTCCCCAGCGGCGAGAAGTACATGGACCCCTCGGGGGCTCCCCTGGTGAAGTGGGACAGGAATGCCAACAGGGTCTCGCTCTCCACCCTCCATCCGTCGTGGATAGAGAGCGACCTCGCCAGTGGTGAGGCTTACGCCATCGCGTATGCCCTCTATGGCCGGGAAGACGCCGAAGTCTATGATGCCGAGACGACTCAGATTCTCGCTCATGAGAGTGCCAGGGCCATGCTGCGGGCGCTCGAACTCGCGCATATGTCTTCGCGCCGGAGCATCAAACTGGCGCGGAGCTTGGCGGAGGTTGAGGAGTCCAGCAATGTCGCTTCTGCCGAGGCGCAAGAACTCAGGACGAAGTTGGCCGCTGCGGAGACCCTTCTCGCCAGCCGCCCCGTTGCAGAGGTATATACTTCCGCTCCCCGCGAGTGACTTGTTGCCGATTGATGCACTTTCTTCTTACCATATATATATATATTTATATATATTTTTGCTCTTTTTCAGAATACCACAGTCGCCGAGATGCTTCGTGCGCGGGTGGCCGACCTTGAGGATGAAGTCCGGTTGGTTAAGGCCGAGGCCCAGCGGTCGCGAGAAGCCGAGGTCTCAGCACTCGCCTTGGGGAGTGGGGGGCACTTTTACCCCCACCACGAATTGGAGCAGTTAATGCAGGAGAACGCCCAGAGCACCGTTAAGCATGCGCTGCAGGTGCTGCGGCAGGCTGGGTACCTGAAGGAGGGGGCCGAATGCCTCTCTGCCCGACAGGTCGTCCCCGAGCTCTACATTCCTATCCCCTTCCCGAAAGATGAGGACGGCGAGCTGCGAGAAGACGCCCTCTTGCAGGATTCGAGCGAAAGCGGTGGGCCTTCTGGCGAGAAGCCTGCCGACCCATGAGATGGGCTCTTTGTATTTTGTTGTTCTCTTTTTTATTCTTCATTTTTGGATGTACTCATGAACTGGGCGAATGTCCTTGAAAAATATATATATATCGATTACAATTTTTGTGTTATCTCAATTTTTTGTCATTTGTCGTTATATCTCGCTAGGCTCATTAGGACGTTGATTCTTTCTTATTCGCCGCTATACCTCGCTAGGCTCCTTAGAACGTTAGGTCGTGATGTGACTGTCTTGGCCACCCAGCGAATGCTCGAAGATGACTTAGGTCGGTCGTGTTGAAATTATTGAAGTGGAAGTGGAGGAGGCTTTTGGACCTGGGCGGTCTGGGAAGTGACCGGGCGGTCTGGCGTGACCGCACGGTCTGGCGGTCTGACAATGGCGGTCTGTTCTATTGGTCAGCTGCGGCTTCCGGGGTTGACCGCTGGTCTGGTCCAAGGGCTGCTGGAGGAGGAGGTCGTGCGGTCTGGCTGTGACCGCATGACGGCTGATCATCCTCAGGGTCTCGCGGTCTGTCTCTGACCGCGTGACAAGTTCTCTTCAAGGACGTGCCGGTCTGGCGTGACCGCACGGGTTGGCTCTTGAATCTGGTCTGGTGGCTTTCCAGAGGGTTCTGAAGGAGTTCGCGGACTAAGTCATTCTTAGTCGCGCGGTCTCAGTTCGCGGTCTCAGGAGGAGACCAGGAGGGCGAGCTGGCTGTGTTTGCGGTCTCAGGCGAACACAGGTGGTGGGTGACTTCTAGGCGGTCTGGCGATCTCCGTGTGGAGTCGTGTTCAGACCAAGGGAGTAGCGATCTCCCGCGGTCTGGAGTGAAGTCGGCGCTCACCAAAATGAAGCAGGAGGGTTGCAGTGATCGCGCGGGTTGACCGGTAAGGTCGCGCGATCTGATGGGTGGTGACTCTATCTCATAGGGTGGTGACTGGATCAGGTCTCACGCCTATAAATAGGGAGCCACTGTTGCAACAAAAAGAACACACCAAGTGTAAGCTGAGTTCGCATCTTTCTTGCGGTCTGTGTTTTCTGACCGGGCGGTCTCTGATCGAATTCTTCTTGTGCAGCTTCTGCGGATAGTGCGGGCAGCAACGATCACCTCTTCCTCTGAAAGTGTTCGGGCAGTCTGCGGCTTGGAGTTGTGTTGCTGGAGTTTGGGAAGGTCAGGAGGTCGAAAGAAGGGAGCGGTCTGTGCAGCGGTTTGGTGGTGGTCTGAGATCGGCAGAGTGTTGCGGTCTAGCAACAGGAGGAGATCGCAAGGGAGATCGCGCGGTCTGTACAAGAGAGGTCGCGCGGGTTGTGCGGTCTGAAGTCCTTCAGTATTCTTCTCTGTATTGGTTCTGGAGTGTTGTGCTGACGAAATCATGTCTCGTCAAGCATGTCTTGCCCTGTAACTGAAGTTAGAAAATCAATAAAGATCAATTGTTTGCCCCAAATTGTTTCTGGTTGTTTTGGCTTGTAACTCTAGTTGTTATTCCTGCTTGCTCTCACAAGGTCCAGAAAAATTTCACATGGTATCAGAGCTAGGTTGGAGTGGTTAGAGCAGTGAATAACTTAGAGTAGCCATCGCCTTTGTGAAGAAGGAACCAGAGGAAGAACAATGGAAGGTGGTTTTGCAAGAGGTCTTGGGATTGATATGCTTACCTCGACCAACTTTAAGAAGTGGAGGTCATGTATGCAGAGCTATCTTCTAGGGGAGGACCTCTGGGAGGTTGTTGGAGGAGATGCAACTGAAGAGGTGAAGGCAACGGAAGCAGGTGATAATGGTCCGGCTGTGAGGGCGTGGAGAAAGACCAATGCTAAAGCCGAGTTCACCTTGAAGCGTGCCATTTCACCGGAACTATTTGATCACATCTTAGGGTGTGGATCAGCTGCCGAAATCTGGAGAGCCCTGGATGGGCTGTTTAACAAGAAGAATGTGGCGAGGCTGCAGTTCTTGGAGAATGAGCTGGCAAGGTCGGCTCAGGGTGATCTTTCTATCTCAAACTTCTTTCTGAAGATGAAGAACCTCTGCGCTGAGATATCAGCACTGGATCCTGATGAGCCAATTTCTGAGGCGAAGCTGAAGAGGCACATCATCCGCGGCTTGCGGAAGGAATATGTGGCCTTTGTGACGTCGGTGCAGGGATGGGCAAATCAGCCGTCTCTGTTGGAGCTGGAGAACTTGCTTGCATCGCAAGAGAGTTTGGCAAGGCAGATGGCGGGGGTGTCAGTGACTGGGGGAGACGGCGAGGTGCTCTTCTCAGGGAAGAAGAAGAAGTGGGAGAAGAAGAAAAAGATCGCGGGAGGCTATGGGCCTTCAACTTCTGGGCAGCAGGAAAGGGGGTATGCTCCCAAGGCTGACGGGAAGAAGAAGGGGGAAGGTCCGAGATGCTTCAAGTGCGGGAAGGTTGGGCACTTCAAGAAGGAATGCCCAGTTGTTACTCAATCGGGGCATGTTGCTGGAAAGGTGGAAGTGGAGGCCAGACACATTGATGGAGGATGGGGAGGAGCCTTCTCGGCTTCGGTTGAAGCCTCGGCTACTATCAACTATCAAGAGGACTGGATCGTGGACTCGGGGTGTGGTCATCACCTCACCGGAGATGAGTCGAAGCTTTCATCAGCACAACCCTATACAGGTAACAATGCTATCATCACCGCTGATAATACTGTGCATCCAGTCGAGAAGGTGGGGGTTGTTTCTTTGGGCAGTGATAGAGGGCCACTTACCTTGAAGAGTGTCTATCATGTGCCCGGAATGAAGAAAAACCTCTTCTCCGTGACCAACGCGGTTGACGCTGGGTATCACGTTCTGTTCGGCCCGACAGAAGTGAAATTTCTGCGAAATATAGAGGCCGTAAAGTCCGAGGTCGTCCATGTCGGGAGACGGGCAAAGGACTTGTTTGTTTTATCAACAAGTTCCTACGTCGACAAGATGAAGACGAATGATGGTGCCGTGATATGGCATGAGAGGTTGGGGCATGTAGGAATGGACAAGCTGAAAGCTATGGCGGTGAGAGGTCTGGTCAAGGGCCTGCCAAGTCTGTCTTCCTACGGAGAAGGTCATGTTTGCGCAGGATGTCAGTTCGGTAAGTCTCATCGACTACCGTTTGACAAGTCGCAGACAAGGTGTAGTCAGCCGTTGGAGTGCATCCACGGTGACTTGATGGGACCTACTGCTACCCCAAGCCTCGGAGGCAGCAGGTATATGCTGGTGCTGATCGATGATTACACCAGATATGTCTGGGTTTATTTCCTGAAGGAGAAGGCGGAAGCGTTTGCCAAGTTTGTGGAGTTCAAGGAGCTCGTGGAAGGTCGGCTGGGACTGCGGGTGAAGAAGCTGAGGACTGACAACGGAGGGGAGTTCACCTCCAGTGAGTTCTCTACTTTTTGCAGGAAGGCGGGCATCCGGAGAGAGCTCACTTGTGCTCATACTCCACAACAGAACGGAATTGCAGAGCGGAAGATTCGTCATCTGACGGAGACCTGCAAGTGTTGGCTACATGCCAAGAGTATCCCAAAGTCCTTCTGGGCGGAGGGAATGTCTTGTGCTGCTTACGTCATCAACAGGATGCCTCTGAGCCCCATCAACATGTTGACCCCGCATGAGATGATGTTCAAGGAGAAGCCAAGCGTGGCACACCTTCGGGTGTTCGGTTCCACCTGTTACGTGCACATCCCTGATGCTCTTCGGACAAAGCTAGAAGCGAAGGCTAGGAAGCTAGTCTTTGTGGGATACGATGAGAAGAAGAAAGGGTGGAAGTGCATGGACCCGGAGACGCGGAGATTTGTTGTATCTCGCGACGTCGTGTTCGATGAGGTGACATCTTACAGGGGGTCCTCTGGAGTGGAGTTACCAGAAAGCAGGGTGGAAGTGCCGGAGAAAGCTGTGGAGAATCTTCAGGTGGAGCTACCTGTGTCACCAGGTGGTCCATCTCCTTCTAGTTCCGAGACGGGGGCTTCTGGTTCAGGGAGCAGGGGGAGCAATGCTCTTAGCACGTTTGGAAGGGGAGCTAGGGAAGAAGCAGCTGGAGATGAAGCGGTTCAGGGGAAGGAGCTGAGGAGATCGAAGCGATCTATCATTGCCCCTGATCGCTATACAGGAGGAAACGCAGTGAGCTTTGTCTCATGTTTCTTTGCTGGTCCCTTGGATGAGAGGGAGCCGTCGAGCTTTGAGAAGGCCCAAGGTGTGAAGGAGTGGGATGTTGCGATGCAAGAAGAGATGGCAGCTCTCGAGAAGAATGAGACCTGGTCTCTTGTGCCCAAGCCGAAGGGCATCGCTCCTGTGACATGCAAGTGGGTCTACAAGCTGAAGAAGAAAGCTGACGGCAGTATCGAGCGTTACAAGGCTCGTCTTGTAGCTCGGGGGTTCTCGCAGCAATACGGTGAAGACTATGATGAGACATTCAGTCCGGTGGCAAAAATGACTTCAGTTCGGTTCATCATTGCCTTGGCGGCGTTCAGTGGATGGGAGATTTGGCAGCTCGACGTCAAGAACGCTTTCTTGTACGGCGAGATTGACAAGGACATCTTCATGGTCCAGCCACCAGGTTTTGTGTCTGAAGATTTTCCGGAGCATGTCTGCAAGCTGAAGAAGGCCCTGTATGGGTTGAAGCAAGCGCCGAGGGCGTGGTACGGGAAGATCGCAGAATATCTCCTATTCTGTGGATTTGTTGCTTCAGACTCAGACTCGAGCTTGTTCGTCAAGAAGAGCGGGGAGCTTCAGGTCATCGTGCTGCTATACGTTGACGATATGATCGTAACGGGGAACTCGAAGGAGGAGGTAGCACAGCTTCGGGCCGAGCTGGCTATCAGGTTCGAGATGAAGGATCTTGGTGAGCTTCACCATTTTCTTGGACTTGAGGTGCAGAGGAAGGAAGGTGGAGTGCTGGTGACCCAAGCCGGATATGCGGAGCGGATCGTGGAGCGGTTCGGCATGAAGGAAGGGAAGTGCACTTCCACACCTCTGGAGAAGGCTATGAAGCTTCGGAAGGATGAGGGAAGGATCATGCAAGATCCGTTGGTGTTCCGAGCTCTGGTTGGGAGCTTAATCTATCTGACGATCACGAGGCCGGACATTGCATATGCAGTGGGCAGGGTGAGTCGGTTTATGGCGGAACCACGAGTACCTCATCTGCTAGCGGCCAAGAACATTCTGAAGTATGTCAAGGCGACCTCGGACATGGGCCTCCTATACAGGAGGGATGCGGGCTTCAAAGTGCATGGATACATGGATGCTGATTACGGGGGAGATTCGGATGATCGGAAGTCGACATCTGGATTCGTCTTCATGGCGGGCCCTACGGCTATATCATGGTGCAGCAAGAAGCAGGATTCCGTGTCAGTCTCTACCACGGAAGCGGAATACAAGGCTTCGGCCTTGGCAGCTCAGGAAGCCATCTGGCTTAGGAGGTTGGTGGGAGACGTCCATAAGGAGGTTCGGGAGCCGACTCTGCTACGCGGTGACAACGAGAGTGCTCTCAAACTGGTAACCAATCCAGTTTGTCACGCGAGGACCAATCATATTGAGATCGAGCATCACTTCATACGGGAGAAGGTGCTGGAGGGATCTCTTTCGGTCGAGCATGTGCGGAGTGCGGACAATGTCGCAGACATCTTCACAAAGGCGCTGGCAAAGGGGCCGTTCACACGGCTAAGGGAGCTACTTGGGCTAGTTTCCACTTCCCACTTCAAGGGGGAGTGTTGAAATTATTGAAGTGGAAGTGGAGGAGGCTTTTGGACCTGGGCGGTCTGGGAAGTGACCGGGCGGTCTGGCGTGACCGCACGGTCTGGCGGTCTGACAATGGCGGTCTGTTCTATTGGTCAGCTGCGGCTTCCGGGGTTGACCGCTGGTCTGGTCCAAGGGCTGCTGGAGGAGGAGGTCGTGCGGTCTGGCTGTGACCGCATGACGGCTGATCATCCTCAGGGTCTCGCGGTCTGTCTCTGACCGCGTGACAAGTTCTCTTCAAGGACGTGCCGGTCTGGCGTGACCGCACGGGTTGGCTCTTGAATCTGGTCTGGTGGCTTTCCAGAGGGTTCTGAAGGAGTTCACGGACTAAGTCATTCTTAGTCGCGCGGTCTCAGTTCGCGGTCTCAGGAGGAGACCAGGAGGGCGAGCTGGCTGTGTTTGCGGTCTCAGGCGAACACAGGTGGTGGGTGACTTCTAGGCGGTCTGGCGATCTCCGTGTGGAGTCGTGTTCAGACCAAGGGAGTAGCGATCTCCCGCGGTCTGGAGTGAAGTCGGCGCTCACCAAAATGAAGCAGGAGGGTTGCAGTGATCGCGCGGGTTGACCGGTAAGGTCGCGCGATCTGATGGGTGGTGACTCTATCTCATAGGGTGGTGACTGGATCAGGTCTCACGCCTATAAATAGGGAGCCACTGTTGCAACAAAAAGAACACACCAAGTGTAAGCTGAGTTCGCATCTTTCTTGCGGTCTGTGTTTTCTGACCGGGCGGTCTCTGATCGAATTCTTCTTGTGCAGCTTCTGCGGATAGTGCGGGCAGCAGCGATCACCTCTTCCTCTGAAAGTGTTCGGGCAGTCTGCGGCTTGGAGTTGTGTTGCTGGAGTTTGGGAAGGTCAGGAGGTCGAAAGAAGGGAGCGGTCTGTGCAGCGGTTTGGTGGTGGTCTGAGATCGGCAGAGTGTTGCGGTCTAGCAACAGGAGGAGATCGCAAGGGAGATCGCGCGGTCTGTACAAGAGAGGTCGCGCGGGTTGTGCGGTCTGAAGTCCTTCAGTATTCTTCTCTGTATTGGTTCTGGAGTGTTGTGCTGACGAAATCATGTCTCGTCAAGCATGTCTTGCCCTGTAACTGAAGTTAGAAAATCAATAAAGATCAATTGTTTGCCCCAAATTGTTTCTGGTTGTTTTGGCTTGTAACTCTAGTTGTTATTCCTGCTTGCTCTCACAAGGTCCGGAAAAATTTCACAGGTCGCTCCTTTTCGACTTCTCGCTACCGAGTGAACCTTCGGACCATTCACGCATCACGGGGTTTCGCTTAGGTTGTCCTGAAAGTGGGGTGGGATCCCCTCTCCGGCGCGTGGTCTATGCGAATGCTCTTGAGATCATCCCTTGAGAACTTAGAACCTGCCACCGAGTGAGCCTTCGGACCTGCCAGCTAGATGAGAGCCTGGACAGCGGGTCTGCTCGGGGCCATTTTTCCTTCATCATATAACCTGCCACCGAGTGAGCCTTCGGACCTGCCAGCTAGATGAAAGCCTGGACAGTGGGTCTGCTCGGGGCCATTTTGCCTTCAACATAGAACCTGCCACCGAGTGAGCCTTCGGACCTGCCAGCTAGATGAGAGCCTAGACACCGGGTCTGCTCGGGGCCATTTTTCCTTCATCATATAACCTGCCACCGAGTGAGCCTTCGGACCTGCCAGCTAGATGAAAGCCTGGACAGCGGGTCTGCTCGGGGCCATTTTGCCTTCAACATAGAACCTGCCACCGAGTGAGCCTTCGGACCTGCCAGCTAGATGAGAGCCTGGACAGCGGGTCTGCTCGGGGCCATTTTGCCTTCAACATAGAACCTGCCACCGAGTGAGCCTTTGGACCTGCCAGCTAGATGAGAGCATGGACAGTGGGTCTGCTCGGGGCCATTTTTCCTTCAACATAGAACCTGCCACCGAGTGAGCCTTCAGACCTGCCAGCTAGATGAGAGCCTGGACAGCGGGTCTGCTCGGGGCCATTTTTCCTTCAACATAGAACCTGCCACCGAGTGAGCCTTCAGACCTGCCAGCTAGATGAGAGCCTGGACAGCGGGTCTGCTCGGGGCCATTTTGCCTTCAACATAGAACCTGCCACCGAGTGAGCCTTCGAACCTGCCAGCTAGATGAGAGCCTGGACAGCGGGTCTGCTCGGGGCCATTTTGCCTTCAACATAGAACCTGCCACCGAGTGAGCCTTCAGACCTGCCAGCTAGATGAGAGCCTGGACAGCGGGTCTGCTCTGGGCCATTTTTCCTTCAACATAGAACCTGCCACCGAGTGAGCCTTCGGACCTGCCAGCTAGATGAGAGTCTGGACAGCGGGTCTGCTCGGGGCCATTTTGCCTTCAACATAGAACCTGCCACCGAGTGAGCCTTCGGACCTGCCAGCTAGATGAGAGCCTGGACAGCGGGTCTGCTCGGGGCCATTTTTCCTTCAACATAGAACCTGCCACCGAGTGAGCCTTCGGACCTGCCAGCTAGATGAGAGCCTGGACAATGGGTCTGCTCGGGGCCATTTTCTGGAGCTTTCGGAGCTCTACCTACATGCTGCAGCATCATTCTTATACATACGGTTTAAACAAAATACTTTCACTCAAAAACACTGTCATTACATAGTGTTAGGGATAGAAGCGCTTAAGATCGTCACCACTCCATGTGTGGCTGAGAGGTTGACCCTCCACATTCTGAAGGCGATACCCCCCAGACTTTAGTGCCTCATCCACGACATATGGACCTTCCCAGTTGGGGTTAAGCTTTCCAACCGCAGCAGACCTTCCAGCCGCATCGACCTTTTTGAGTACTATGTCCCCCTTTTCGAATTGCTTGACCCTGATGTGTTTGTCGAAGTACTTGGCCATCAGTCGCTTGACCTCTTCTTGGCGAATGGCTGCCAGATCCCGGGCTTCTTCGATGAGGTCGATGGAGAGCCGCAACTCCTCTTCGTTCTCAGCTTTCCAACCTTCCTCTCCATTTGTGGCGGCCTTTACCCGTGGTGTCATGACTTCGAACTCTATGGGGATGACGCCCTCGCAGCCGTGCGAGAGCTTGAAAGGGGTCTCCCCTGTGGCTGTGTTGGGGGTAGTTCTTAGAGCCCACAGGACCGATGGAAGCTGCTCCACCCAATTGCCCTTCAGATTTTCCACCTTCTTCTTAAGCAGGTTCACGATGACCTTGTTTGCCGCCTCCACCTGCCCGTTTCTCCTGGGATGAAGAACGGATGCAAACATGAGGTCTATTCCCAGCTGGCCGCAGAAACTGATGAACTCCTCGCTTGCGAATTGTGGACCATTATCCGTGACTATGGCCTGTGGAAGCCCATGTCGACAAATGATCTCCCCCCATATGAAGTTGCGGACCACCTGAGAGGTGACCTTAGCCAGCGCCTTGACCTCCAACCATTTCGAGAAGTAGTCGATCATGACTAAGAGAAACCTCCTCTGCCCGCTAGCCTGGGGGAAGGGTCCTACCAGGTCCATCCCCCATATGGCGAATGGCCAGGGCGCCGTGATACTCTTTAGCCTCTGAGCTGGCATGAGCTGAAGCGGGGCGAACATTTGGCACTTCTTACATTTCTTGGCGAAGGCTGCCGCGTCTTTACTTAAGGTCGGCCAAAAGTACCCCTGCCTCATTATTCTTGCCTCCAACATCCTACTCCCCGAGTGGCTGCCGCACTCGCCGGAGTGAACTTCCTCTAAGATCCTCAGGACCTCCTCCTCTGAAATGCATCGGGCCAGGAGACCAGAGAGGGTCTTCCGATACAAGTCCCCTTCTTGGAGCACATAGTAGGCGGACTTGTACCGGAAGCGCCTTTGGTCCGGAACTTCCTCCGGAAATTTTCCTGTTGTGAGGAAAGTAACAAAGGGATCCTTCCAAGAGGGTTGCTGCTCTACTTCCATGAGCTCGCTCTCCTCGATCGAAGGGCGGAACAAATCTGTCAGGGTCCCTCCGGCCCGGGGGCCGGCCTTGGCCAACCGATCCGCTGGGGTACTCTCCTCACGAGGGATGTGCCTGATGGAGAAGGTTTTGAAGGTCCCAATGAGCCCCCTTACCTTGGCTAGGTATCTCATAAGTGTTGGCTCTCTTGTCTCGAACTCCCCCCTGATCTGAGAGGCGATTACCATTGAGTCGGTGAGGACCTCTACATCCTGGACTCCCAGCTCCGTGGCCAGACGCAAGCCGGCGATCACCGCCTCATATTCCGCCTGGTTGTTGGTGATTGGGAAATGGACCACTAGCATCTGCTCGATCTTTACCCCGTGGGGGCTCTCCAGCACCACCCCTCCTTCGAGAGAATTCTTGCCCGAAGCCCCGTCCACCAGCAGCTTCCACGGAACGTGACGAGAGGCTCCATCTTCCTTCATCTCGGCCACATAATCTGCCATGAAATCAGCCACCACCTGCGCCTTCATGGATAGTTGAGGGACGAAGGTAATGTTGAATTCACTTAGCTCTATCGACCATTTTGCGAGCCTTCCCGAGTGCTCCACTCCTTCGAAGATCTGGCGGAGAGGGTGGTCCGTCACTACTTGAATTGAATGGGCCTGGAAGTATGGCCTGAGCTTCCTTGCTGCGACGACCAGAGCAAAGGCCAACTTCTCCAAAATTGGGTATCTGAGCTCTGCTTCCCTCAGGACCCTGCTCACGTAGTAGACGGGCAGCTGCTTCTTTCCTTCCTCTCGAACCAGGACGGAGCTTACATCCTCTGCCCCGACCCCGAGATATAGATATAGATCCTCCCCCTCTTTGGGACCTTGGAGCAGTGGAGCCTTGGTGAGTTGGCTCTTCAAGGCCTGGAAGGCCTCCTCGCATTCTTTTGTCCACTCAAACTGCTGGTTACCTCGTAATGTTTTGAAGAAGGGGGAGCATTTCTCCCCGGCTCGGGAGAGAAACCTTCTCAGCCCTGCGAGTCTTCCGGTCAAGCGCTGAACTTCCTTGGCGTTCCGCGGCGACCCCAGCTCCATTATGGCCTTAACCTTGTCCGGGTTAGGTTCTACCCCCAAGGGGTGAGAAGGTGCCCCAGCAATTTCCCCTTACTGGCCCCGAACACACACTTCAGGGGGTTAAAGCGCATCTTGTACTTGCGTAGGGTGGCGAAGGTCTCCTCGAGGTCTTGGATGTGAGAATTCACGCACTTGCTCTTCACCATAAGGTCATCCACGTAGACCTCCAGGTTCCTTCCCCTTTGCTCTTTGAAAACCTGATCCATCATCTTCTGGTAGGTTGCCCCTGCGTTTTTCAGCCCAAAAGGCATCATCTTATAGTAGTAGCACCCCTCCCTGGTGATGAACGAGACATCTTTGATATCCGGGGGGTGCATCCTGATCTGGTGATAACCTGAAAAAGCATCCAAAAAACTCATCACAGAAAAACCGACGGCTGAGTCAACCAGCGTGTCGATCCGAGGCAGGGGATAACAATCCTTAGGGAAGGCTTTGTTTAACAGAGAAAAAGCAATACACATACGCCAGCGGCCATCGCCTTTTTCTACCATGACGACATTGGAGACCCAGCCTGGATACTGGATCTCCGATACAAAACCTGCTTCGAGGAGCTTGGCCACCTCCTCGTGGATTGGTTCTTCAAGTTTGTCGGCGATGGTCCTCCTCTTCTGTCGGATGAGGCGGGCTCCTGGCTCAAGGTTGAGACGATGGCAAGCCACGTTCGCATCGATGTCAGGCATGTCCGCTGCGCTCCATGCGAAGATGTCCACGCTCCTTTGGATGCACTCCAGCATCCTTCTTTGGTCCTCTGGGCCAAGGCCCCCGCTGATCCGCACTTTCTCCACCCTTCCTGCCCGCGTGATGACCTCCATCTCAACTATTTCCTCCGCCGCCCTCAACCGAGCCGGCTCTTCCTCCGCTGCACCTTCCTCCTCCCTTGGCTCGACCTGCTCCCCCTGAGCTACCTCCATCTCCTCTTCTCGGGTACTTCCTTCTCCCTCTACTCCCTTCTTGTCTTTTTCCTCGGGCCCCTCCGGCCTCCTCATCTCTTCATCCATCTTCTCAGCCTACGCCATCCAAGAGATGGTGTTGACGTCAGTCACATAGCATTGCCTTGCTACCTTTGCATCTCCCCGGATTCGGATCTGGACCCCTCCACTGTGGAACTTCAGGCACTGGTGGTATGATGAGGGCACACATCGGAAAGCACTGATGAGAGGGCGTCTGAATATGGCATTGTAGCTGCTCGGAGAGTCAACGATGACAAACCGGCAATTCCTGGGGACCCCTCCCAACGTCACCTGGAGGCCAACACCTCCCTCAACTTCCTTCCTTTCTCCCGAGAAACCGAACAGCGGCCCATCCGAGGCCTGCACACTCTTTTTCTCCACCTCCATCGCATCGAAAGCTTTCTTAAAGATAACATTCACCGAGCTCCCATTGTCCACCAGGATCCGGGAGACCGTGAAGTTTTCTATCGCCGTCTGGATCACCATGGCGTCGCAGAACGGATCTTCATAATCGGGCATATCCTCCGAGGAGAAGGTGAGCTTGTCTGTAGGGGGTGGGGTCTGGGAAGTTGATGCGACGTCTTTCCGGAACATCGCCTGGAAGCTCCTTTTTCGAGTGGCCTCTATCCCAACCCCACCATGGATCACCCCGATTCCCCCTGGCTCCTATGTCCGCCCTGTCCTCGCATCGGTCTTCTTCCGCCTCTGGGAGTACTTCCTCGATCTTGGCCTGCTGCCGCCGTGGATGACCTCTCCCTTTCATCTCCAAGAATTCTGGGCAGGTGGCGGTCGCGTGACCTTCTTCCTGATGAAAGTCACAATAGGGCAATGCCACCCTGTCCCCTCTTCCTGCTCTTCCTCTTCTCTCTCCTCTACCTCCTCTTCCTCGGCCTACCGCCATAGTTTGCTCCCTTGGGGGGTGAGGGGGTCTGGGGCCTTGCCTCCACCCCGGATTCGTTCCTCCCACCTCTCTTCTTTGGTACCCCCTTCCTGATCTCTCGCCGGTCCTTCCTGGTTCCTCCAACCTAACCGGTTGTTGGGCTCTTGATTCCTCCAATTCCGAGGTGGTCTCTCGAACCCTTGACCTCTGGGTTCCTCTCTCCTTCTTCCCTCCTGCTGCTTCACCTCGGGCTCGCTCATCTTCGCCAACCTCTTGTAGAACTCTGGGTTGGCCGCCTCCCCCTCAATCTCCTCTGCTGCTCGCTCCATCAACTCCTCGAAAGACGAAGGAGGTCTTCTCTTCAGGTCCATCTTGAAGAACCCATCTCGCAACCCTACGATGAACGCCATCTTGAGAGCGAATCCCGGCACCTCCTGCACAAGGTGTATCTCCTCCTGGAACCTATCCACGTAATGTACCAGAGACTCCCCCTCCCTCTGCCTGATCTTGAAGAGAGCCTCCGCATCCTTATTCCTTTTTTTTGACGTCGAGAAGCGCAGCCGAAAGCCTCGGCGCAGATCATCGAACGTGTAGATGGAACCCGCGGAAAGCTGGTGGAACCAGTCCCTTGCTTTCTCCTTCATGGTAGTTGCGAAGAGTCGGCATTGAAAAGCATCCGACATGGGAAGGATTGATGTCATGTCCTCAAACCACTGCAGGTGCACGACTGGATCCTCCTTGTCGGTGTAGTAGGACATCTCCGGCCCACGAAACCCCTCGGGCACTGGGGCCGAGAGGATCATCTCGCAAAAGGGGCTCCCTTCCCCTGCTCGGCGAATGGTCTTCTCGCGCGGACCCAACTCGCACACCTCAGCACTCGCCGGACTGCTGAACAGCTGCCGCCCCGGGAGATCTCGCGCACTTCCTTCTGCTGGCACCTCCTTCCCCGGCCGCTGCCCCGGTGCGTTCTCGCCGATCTGCAGGGGTGGAACCACGGGGACTGCCGGGGTCTCGCACTCGGTCCTTGCTGCGAGAACTGTCTGCAGGACTTCTCGCTTGAACTTCTCAAACATCTCCAGCCACTCCCCTATCGCGGGTGGCTGCGAGTGGCCTGAGTCAGAACCATTCCCCCCATCTCCTGTCATCGAACCTAATTCAAGATTTTCCTTCACCGGCTACGGTCCACGCTCACCGCACCAAAAATGTTGAAACCAGCAACAGGTCTCCTGAGTTCGGACCCACTGGGGGTGTAGCCGATGCTTATTTCTCCCTCACTAGACTCTCTTGATGGTGGATGTGAGAATAGGAATAGACCCAAGGCTGAAGCGAGGAGGTCCCGCCACACACCCGGAAGATCTTAGAGAGCTTCCCCTCCCAAACCAAAGCTCAACCGGGCACCTTGGAGGGCACTGGCTGCCAACCAAAACAAGCCTAGAGGAGAGAATTCTCTAAAATCGGATCTCCTCCAAGGTGCCCTTAAGGGTCTATTTATAGATTTTCCTAGGCTGGTCTGCAAATAACATGAATCCGTCTTTTAATTTTACTAACAGCACCCCAAATTGGTCTGCTAACAGCCTAACTCCGCTGTTCCGAAGGGCTATTTGCAGCCCACCATGGGTATTATGGTCATTTCCTCCTCAAATCATCCTGGGCGAGTGGTCCGTGAGGGCACCACTCGCTGGGCACCCGCTTAGCTGGGCGAATGCCCACACTTCCGGGCGAGTGGTCCGCGAGGGCACCACTCGCCTTGTTCCTCCTCTCCTGCAACTTACCCCCACTAACCCGGGGGTATTTTCACCGGCCTGAGCCGGGGTCTCGCCAGTTGGCCTGTGGGACCCACTCGGCGAATACGGGTTGTACAACCCCCATGACGCTCGGACCAAGAATCGTCACCTTAGGCTGTTTCCCTTGGCATTTTCGCATGGGCTTCAACGCAGATGATAATGTGTATTTTCGTTCAATTGCCGCCCAAGGTCGCGCGACCGTCTCTCTGGGAGTCCGCTTCGTCTCTCCAAGAGTCAGTGTCGTCTCTCCGGGAGTCCTCTCCGTCTCTCCAAGAGTCCACGCCCTCTCTCCAAGAGTCCGCGTCGTCTCTCCGGGAGTCTGCTCTGTCTCTCTGGGAGTTCGAGTCATCTCTCCAGCAGCCCGGTCTGCCTCTCCAGCAGCCTGGTCTGTCTCTCCAGCAGTCTGGGCCATCTCTTCAGCAGTCTGCGTTGTCTCTCCAAGAGTCCACGCCGTCTCTCCGGGAGTCTGCACTGTCTCTCCAGCAGTCCGGGCCGTCTCTCTAGGAGTCTACGCCATCTCTCCAAAAGTCCAAGCCGCAGTCTCTCCAGCAGTCTACACCATCTCTCCAAGAGTTCACTCCGCCTCTCCGGGAGCCCGCGTCGTCTCTCCAACAGTCTGAGTTGTCTCTCCAGTAGTCCAGCCCATCTCTCCAGCAGTTTGCGTCGTCTCTCCAAGATTCTGCGCCATCTCTCCGGGAGTCTGTGTCGTCTCTCCGGGAGTCCACACCATCTCTCCAGCAGTTCGGTCCGTCTCTCCAACAGTCCAGGCCATCTCTCCAAGAGTCCGCGCCGTCTCTCCAAGAGTCTGCACCATGTCTTCGGGAGTTCGCACAGTCTCTTCAGGAGTCTGCGCCGTCTCTCCAGCAATCCGCGCCGTCTCTCCAGCAGTCTGGGCCGTCTCTCCAAGAGTTTGTGCCATCTCTCTGGGAGTCTGCGCCATCTCTCCAGCAGACCGGGCAGTCTCTCCAAGAGTCTGAGCCGTCTCTCCAAGAGTCTGCGCTTTCTCTCAGGGAGTCCACGTCGTCTCTCCAGCAGTTCGACCATCTCTCCAGGAGTCTGCGTTGTCTCTCCAAGAGTCTACACCGTCTCTCCAGGAGTCTGTGTCGTCTCTCCAGCAGTCTGCACCGTCTCTCTAGGTGTCCACGCCGTCTCTCCAGGAATCTGTGCCATTTCTCCAGGAGACCGCGCCGTCTCTCCAGGAGTCTGTATCGTCTCTCCAAGAGCCAAGCGGCTACTCTTCCGAACCCGCGCGGTTTCTTGTCTCACCTCCTACCATCCGACTCTTTGTGTACCTCAGGTGGTTGCGCATTTAATGTTGCATTAAATGCCCTCCACCTCCCGAGCAGCCTACCGTCAAGTATAATTAAGAGGGCCAGGGGTGCTCAAGAAGACCCGTCACTGAGTGTGGAGAGTTAGTGACAATTTTGGTGCCAACAAGAACATGATGGTAACCAACAACAAGATATCTTCTAGCATTCTCATACTCATCACTAGAATAATCTGAGTCATCACTAGACATTTTCTGATGACCGCAGATAAAATATTTTAAGCAAACTCATGATTTAAAGAAACACGACAGAAACAGATAAATATAACAATGCATAGTGATGATAAAACATTTAAAGCAAACTATCATGATTTAAAGCAAAGAGACAGAACCAGATAAACATAACCAAGTAATGTATCATGATTTAAAATAAAGTAACATAAAAATGTCAACAAAGTAACATAAAAGTAACAAAACATGTTCACCCAAATGTCCAAAAAGCAGAGTTGCATAAAAGCAACAAAGCATGCATGTCCTAATGTGACCCTTTGTTGTAGCGGGTAAGCAACAAATCATGCATGTCCTCCCTGATGTATATACAGATCTCTCTTTGGTTCTTATCCATCAACAACATGGTGGCAAAATTGAAGAAGTCGTACTCTCTACATACATATGTCAGGGTACGTTTCAAGTTTCTTCAATGCTTGTTCAATAGTGAATGGGCATGAAGATTTTGGCTGCTCCTAGAGAGATCAACCAATAATTTCGAAGATTCCACCAACTCATCTAAGACTGAGCTTGTTGCTTTCTTTTTTCCCCTTTCTTCTGTCTTTTACGAGATTCAGATGCAACGGTCGGATCAGTGCTCTCTACATTCCCACGAATCTCAACCAGATCATCTCCGCCCTCAGACATAGCTCGCTCATCAATGGACTCCCAGGCTAGGGACGTAGTGTTAAGGGTGCAAGCACGATTTCCAGTAATGACAACCGAACTGAACATCATATTCATTTTTTCCTCAAGCTCTGGGGTATGCATGTATACCTAAACTTCTTCGCAACAGTAACAACCTAATTAAAGAAAATAATTAGACTCTTTAAACATACAAAATTTATGAAACAACATATTAAAGAAATTGCATGTTTAATTTAAACATTTACCTTTTACCTCTCATCTCACCATTCGTCTGAAGCATCTATGGTTCTTTAGGAGGCATTCCAACCTAGACCTATTTCCCCTCGTTTCAGCTCAAGCCACAACTTCCATTTGTTTTTTTAGATAGTCCCATTTAATTTTCATTTGAATTCTATCGTACTTCTTTCCGGCTCTCTCTTCAAATTTCTCCATTAGATCATTCTAGCCCTCTTTATTGAAATGTGTAGTCGGCCTATTACAAGCTCAATTTCAATAATGCATGTCACAAAAAAGAAGGACATCAATTGGTTCACATATCACTGATATCCCTCCATCCATTGGTTTTCCCATCTATAACTTATATATAAGGTTATAAGATGACTAGTTAGGAAACCTCCTAGTATCAATGTCAAAACATATGTATAAGGTTACAATAACATACACACACACGCACCCACAAAACACAAGAATTACACATACACACATAACTACACACACATACACACACCTACGCATACACATATCCACACAACTACACATGCACACACAACTACACACAAACACATACCAACACACACACACACAACTATATGCAAACACAAACACACATACCAACACACACACACACACACACACACAACTATATGCACACACAAACACACAAACACACACACACACACACACACACACAACTATATGTAAACATAAACACAACTATATGCAAACACAAACACAACTACACACACACACAATTACTACATAAACAACTACACATACACACAACATAACAATTACACATACACACATAAGATCACAACTATACACAACTACACACACACACACACAAAACAATAACACACACAACAATAACTCATACACACACAAACACTAACATACACACACAATTACACACAACAATAACATGCACAATAACACCTACATAATCTAACACACACACACACACACACACACACAAAATATAGATCTAAACATACACACAAATTAGGGGAAGAAATCACCTCCAAAAAACACAACCAAACACACGACATTTAATCACAAAATATAAATCACATCAACATAAAAACATCTACAAAATATGGAAGTAAAAGAGGAAAAATCACAAAATCAAATATACAAATCTGAGAAAAAGAGGGAAAAAACAAGTGAAGGAATAAGTGATACCTCACAGATCTGAGGAAGAAATATGGCGGCGGAATGAAGCTTCTTCTTCGTCGGAGGAGTGACCGTCGAATTGGCAGCGGAGGAGAGGGGGAATCAGGAGCGGAGGTCGCTGGGGTTATCAGGAGAGAACGAGCGAAGAAGCGACGCGATCGAATTGGGAGAAATGGTTGTGGTTGGAGATTACCCTAAAGTCAACTATTTTAGAAACTCAGTTTTTCGTTCGCAGGCGTAACCAAACATCTCTTATGGTCTAACTGATATTTTGGAACTGCCACACTGGAGCCAATAAGCTCCCCAAATGCAACCTTAGTGGGTCTTAGAGGTGCTCCTAGGCTCACTTTGAGTTACGGTTGACAAAGTCAACCCTTGGGTGGACTTGGCCAGTCCCCAAGGTGGGCTGGGTCTCCTTGGTGCTTCCTTTGGTCCATTAGGGGTCCACTGGAGTTAATGAGAAATTTTGGGTCAATAATGGCTCACTAGGGTTCCACTCTCACACTTTGGTGTCCACTGGGTCCTAGTAGGGCCCACTAGCTCTTCTAGCTAAGGGTTCAAGCTTCTAGGCCATTTACAAATTCTAAGGTGTTACAAATCCAATTAATCAAAATCTAATTTTGTCCTCAAAATTTTAGATTAATCTAGGGAGATAAAATCACAAAGCTAAGTAAGGGTGGTTAACATCATACCTCCAGGAAATAATCCTCGGTATCATTGTAGCATTATATCCTGAGATTCCCATGCATACTCATCTTGGCCATGGTTAGACCACAGCACCTTCACTAGTGGAACCTTCTTCTTCTGAAGGGTTCTAGCTCAAGCTGCACTGATCTGGATGAGGCTATGGCTCATATGGGTCACTCACATGCTGCTCTGGATGTAATAATGCCCTTCGCAATGAAGAGACATGAAACATATCGTGCATGTTTAAAAGTTTGCATGGGTGATAGCTCCAAATGATATGCCACGAGTCCAATCCGCTCTGTCACTGTATATGGCCCAATATACCTAGGGCGAAGCTTCTTTCTGCCTTTGATGTGGGAAACTCCATGCATAAGTCTGATCTTCAAATATTCTCAATCTTTGATCTCGAACTCCACTATAGGATGCATCAAATCATATATTTTGCCTGCTAACTTTGAGCCTTTAGCATCATTTCTCAGATCAGTAGGACTACCGAATCCGTGTCCTTGACAAACTTAACTCTCAGCTCCTTCAGATCTTCATCTTGCACCCATGAAAGGGGTGTCCTGCATCTTCTCCCATACAAAGCCTCATACAGTGTCATTCCTATACTATCCTGGTGGATATTGTTGAAGGAAAATTCCACCAACGGTAGTAGCCTCTCCCATGGTTTGTGTAACACCCCAATTTCCAGTGCAATTTCTCGAGAAATCATAAAGGCAGTAAATGCCTGTTCTCGAGAAAAACAAAGGGGCCAGATGTTAGTCGAACGCAGGTTTACAGCCGTTCGTCGAACGCTGGTTTATAGCCGTTCGTCGAACGCAACTTTGCAGCAATTCGTCGAACGCAGCATGATAGCAATTCGTCGAACGCAGGTTTATAGTCGTTCGTCGAACGCAGCTTTACATCAATTCGTCGAACGCAACTTTAAAGAATTCGTCGAACGCAGTCCAGTTCGGCGATTTTTAGAGTTACAGACCCGTGACTTTATGATCGTGGCTGTCAAATCCAGGGTTTTAGATCCAATGGGTGAGATTTATTTCTGGGATTTCTTAGGGCTTGTCCAGAGGAGTGTTTATCCTCTTAATTTTCTAAATCTGATCTCTCTTCAAGCTTGAGGAAGAAGAAAGCCGAGGAGGAAGAAGAAGACATCTTCTGCCATTGACGGAGCTCCGAAGCTCCGAATCGCGAGCCATTTTCAGATCTGGAAAGAACAGCCCGTTGCGGTTCTTTCTATCCGAGTGAAATCTCAGATCTATGGCGAACAAGAAAGCTCCAAGGGTAACGATCTTCTACTTAGACAAGTGAAGTCCTCCTTTTTATGACATGTTTGCATGGAGAATCCCCCACCGATTGGTGGAGAAAAGGGAGTTTTCTAGCGGGTTGATCGTTTCGATCCCCTTTGGTTACTTGCATTTATCATCCGTAATCGTAATATGGACATAGGCATTGTGTGTGAACCCATCCGGACAGGTTGGTCTGGATTGGTGATGGCTATATTGTCGATTGTGCCGGAGAAGACTCTGTGATCTTGTATGTGCTATTTTTGGTTTCTGCGTATTGTTGAGTACTGCAGGGAGTCCTGGAGTTAACCTCCAGGAAATACCCGAAGTTGTGGGCGGATCCGTTGATCTGTCACTACCCGCCCGGCGTTAGGGCTAACGCCGGCGGTAGCTCCCAGGGAGCTGTTTGTTGAGGTGTGATACCTCCTTTCGTTGCTCGGGCTGAGGTGAAGCCGTACCCGCTGTAACATCCCGACTTTTATTGGGCCACTAGACCCTAGTGAGCCCAATAAAAGTAGGCCCGAGCAGTAGAAAACTACCATTTTAAGTAATGTTGAGCGCCGCAACTAAGTCATTGGCGTACAGTGACCAAATGAACCCCGAATTGACTTCCGCCAGTTCCGTTAGACTCGTATGAACAATACGAGCGCAACAGAATTCGTTGCACTTCAATCCGAGGTCGTTTGGAGAAAAAGGCCATTTCGGGTATCGTAGCGCGCCGCTACCTCATTATTATGAATAATGACCGTACAAACCTCGAATTGACTTCTGTCAGTTCTGTTAGACTCGTATGAACAATACGAGCGCAACGGAATTCGTTGCACTTCAACCCGAGATCGTTTGGAGAAAACGACCATTTCGGGTATCGTAGCGCGCCACTACCTCATTATTATGAATAATGACCGTACGAACCCCGAATTAACTTCCGTCAGTTCCGTTAGACTCGTATGAACAATACGAGCGCAACGGAATTCGTTGCACTTCAATCCGAGGTCGTTTGGAGAAAACGACCATTTCGGGTATCGTAGCGCGCCGCTACCTCATTATTATGAATAGTGACTGTACGAACCTCGAATTGACTTCCGTCAGTTCCGTTAGACTCGTATGAACAATACGAGCGCAACGGAATTCGTTGCACTTCAATCTGAGGTCGTTTGGAGAAAACGACCATTTCGGGTATCGTAGCGCGCCACTACCTCATTATTATGAATAATGACCAAATGAACCCGAATTGACTTCCGTCAGTTCCGTTAGACTAGTATGAACAATACGAGCGCAACGGAATTCGTGGCACTTCGATCCAAGGTCATTTGGAGAAAACGACCATTTCGGGTGTTGTAGCGCGCCACTACCTCATTATTATGAATAGTGACCGTACGAACCCCGAATTGACTTCCGTCAGTTCCGTTAGACTCGTATGAAAAATACAAGCGCAACGGAATTCGTTGCACCTCGATTCAAGGTCGTATGGAGAGTATGCCATTTTAGGGTTATGCAGACCACATCGGTGCAATGCACGAAATATAAAGCGCACGAACCCGGTATCAGCCCCGGCAGATCATAGTGGACCCCGGGACCCTGGAAGACCCCGTCCTAGGTTGACCTCGGTCAACCCCCCCCCCCACCCCGGCTTGAAATTTATTGGGAAATGAAAAGAAAAAGGGGGGAGAGAGAAAGCCCCCCCCCCCCCCCCCCCCCCCCCCAAGGAAGGAGGCTGCCCATGAATAGGCAGCCCCTATTTGGGGCAAAGTGGGCAGGAGAGAGAGAAGGGAGGAGAGGGGGAGAAAATATCTTCCCCTCCCTTATCCTCACGTGGGGAAAAAGAAGGAGAGGGGGGAGGTCTCCCCCTTCCCTATATAAGGGGGGCTCGGCCCCTCCCTGAAGCTCACCCCCCCCCCCCCCCCCCCCCCCCCCCCCCAACTCCTCTTCCTTCCACCCTGCCGGAGCCAGCCCAGCCACCTCCTCGCTGGAACCCTACCCAACCAAGCCTCCGCCACCTCCCTCCTTCTTCATGGCCGGCCGACCACCCTCCCAAGCCCAGGTAGAACCACCTCCCCTCCTCCTTCTTATCTCCTGGAGGCAAGCCGCCCCCTCCCCATCGCCGGAGCGCCACCAGCGCCACCCCGAGCTTGCTCAGGTGGCGGCGCTGGCCGTGGAAGCCAAACCCCCAGCGCCGGTGGTGGCGCTGGGGGAGCAAGTCCCCACTCGGGGACCTAGGCGCCGATGAAGGGGAGGCGGCTGGACCGCCGAAGGACGCAGCCACGACGGCGCCCGAGTCCTCCTCCCCCTTCTCTTTTCCTGTAAGGCAAATCCCGCCAACCCCGGCGGCGGCCGGCGGCTCCAGGCCGCCGGACCCCCGCCGGAGGTCTGCCCTCTCCCCGGCGCCCCGACCAGGGGTGGCAGGGAGGGCCCTCCCCGAGGAGGCGGCGGCGCAGCCAGCTTGCATGGCCAATGCAAGCTGTGCCGCGCCTCCCCGCCGCCTCCTGCCCTAACTTCCGGTGGGGTACGGCGGCGCCAGGCCGCCGGACCACCACCAGAGTGGTTGCCGACTCCCGGCGCACCGACCGGGGGCGGCACCAGCCCCTCTCCCCACGGGGGCGGCGGCGCGGCGGAATGCATGGTGCATGCAGGTCTCCGCCTCCCGCCCCCGTTTTCTGCTCTAATTCCGGCGGTGGCCGGCGGCGCCAGGTCGCCGGACCACCACCGGAAGAGTCGCCGGCCCCCGGAGCGCCGACCGGGGGCGGCGCCAGCCCCAGCCGGCTGCTGCCCGGCGGCGGCAGCGGCCGACTCCCGATGTTAAATCGGGAGCCGCACGATTTCCTCCCAGGAAATCGAGCGGCTCCCGCCACCTTAATTCCCGTCTTCCCCCCCCCCCCCCCCCCCCCCCCCCCCCCCCCGCCTCAGCATATGTGCCCCCACAGCGGATCCGCTGCGGGGGCCGCGGGAGGGCGCAGGGTGCAAGACCCCTGCGCCTCCTCCCTTTCCCTATCCGCACCCCAAAACAGCCCCTCCCCAACTTTGTTTTAGGGCAAATGGGGCATTTTCAGGGAAAACTTTCTAATTGGAAAATGTGCCCCACTCTAAGGGGCACCTCCAGTAATTTTTGGGGAATTTTAGGAAAAGATTTAATATTTTTAAAACCCATTATAAATTTATTTTAAGAAAATAAACGCCCAAATAAGTTCGCAAAAATCACCAAAAATCATGGGCTCTAATTAAAGGTATTTTTCAACTACTATCAAAGTTGGGAGGTGTGACCTCTGGTTTTGGTCCTCTGAAAGATTTTACAAGCAAAAATAAACGCCCGAAAAAGAGCGAAATTCATCAAAATGAATCGGCGTCCCCTCGACGCATAGTTTTAAACGCTTAATAAAGATTGCGCGTATCGATCCAAAGAATCGACTAAGTTCGGAATATCAACGCAAAATCGGATGAAATCGCGGCGCGGCGCGGAAACTCGATACCGCCGCGACAATGATAAAGGGACGAACTCGCGGCAAAAGAATAAGAGCAGAATCTCCTCCTACGAACGAAGTCGACGAATGAAGCCTCCTCTTATGGAGTGATTGGACTACTAACCATTTTTATATGCTTACTGCTTTCTGTACTTTCGTTTAAATCCAGTCTTGCACTGGTCCCCCGCATTTACATTCAGTACTTTCGTTTAAATCCAGTCTTGCACTGGTCCCCCGCATTGACATTCAGTACTTTCGTTTAAATCCAGTCTCGCACTGGTCCCCCGCATTTACATTCAGTACTTTTCTTTAAATCCAGTCTCGCACTGGTCCCCCGCAGTTACATTCTGTACTTTTATTTAAATCCAGTCTCGCACTGGTCCTGTCATTATGGCCTCTGCTTTCGGCCTAATTTTCTGCATATTATGGCCTCTGCTTTCGACCTAATTTTCTGTACATTATGGCCTCTGCTTTCGGCCTAATTTTCTGCATATTATGGCCTTTGCTTTCGGCCTAATTTTCTGCACATTATGGCCTCTGCTTTCGGCCTAATTTTCTGTACATTATGACCTCTGCTTTCGGCCTAATTTTCTGCATATTATGGCCTCTGCTTTCGGCCTAATTTTCTACACATTATGACCTCTGCTTTCGGCCTAATTTTCTGTCATTATGGCCTCTGCTTTCGGCCTAATTTTCTGCATATTATGGCCTCTGCTTTTGGCCTAATTTTCTGTACATTATGGCCTCTGCTTTCGGCCTAATTTTCTGCACATTATGGCCTCTGCTTTCGGCCTAATTTTCTGCATATTATGGCCTCTGCTTTCGGCCTAATTTTCTACACATTATGGCCTCTGCTTTTGGCCTAATTTTCTGCATATTATGGCCTCTGCTTTCGGCCTACTTCTCTGCTTAGTGTTATGGCCCCCTGCTACCGGCCTAATTTACTTACTAAATGCAGCGTTGTCGTGGCTATAATGCGGTGCTTATCCTCCCTTCTGCGAGGCCTTAGTTGGGGAGAACCCGGAGTCGAGTCCCTCCTCCCAGGTTAGCCCCAAGCAAGGAGCCCTCATACCGCTAAGCCTCCCGGTCAGAGGTCGTGGGACAGGTCGAGTAATCTGCCACGTACGTTAAGCGCTTGTTATATTATTAAGCGGGTGAAGATTGTTTGGAAGTGGCGGGTTGGTCACGCTCGCAGACTGTTCGTACCGGTGCGGGTGGGTTGACGACTCATGACGACAGGGAGATGTGCACAGCGGGTTATCACCACTCCGAACCTGCAGTTTTGCCTCCGCTGGTCGGCCTACAAATCGGTTCGTCGGATGTCGCTCACATCCAGTTGGTACACCAAGTTATACAGGAGGGCCTGAGTGATACGGTACGACTACATTCAGAAGTTGCAAGACTGTCCACTGTCACCGATGGCCACATCGGTGAGGCCCACGGGGTTAGCTCCCCTGCTTGAAATAAAGCGGTCTAAACTGTGTCGACACAGGGTCTTTTAGTGTTGCGTATTTACCATACGACGCGATTACGGATATTAGGGCGGAAGGCCCTATATATATATATATGTAGATATATATACATGTTTACCTGCTGCTAACTCTCTTCCTTGCTTCGCCTATTTTATTTCTGTCCTTTAGCCGCCCCCTGGATATGGATCCGGGGAGGGGATGTATTTTCTGCTTAGCTATGTGACTAACGGTTATTTCTTATAACCAATCACAGGAGATGGGACAGCGAGGAGCCCCCGCACCACAGGATGATATACCAGCCTTGGAGATGGCCCGTTCGATTACCCCAGCCTCACCCCCTATCTTCCGCGACGTGAGTCCTAGATTATAGGACTAGACTAGGATCTTTTGTTTCGTCTATGTAGCCCCCAAGGCAGTAGTTGTAAACATTGGGCTTCGGCCCTGTTCCAATATATGAGTATAAGCTGTGTGCTTGTTTTTATGTCTTTCGATTGCTTCCGCTATGCATTCTGATGTGATGTTATGATTCTTGTGCCTGACAAGGAGACCGCTCGGTGCTTGAAAATGGTGGGACGTTACCACCCGGAAAGCGCTAAGTGGTCATTCTTGGGCAGTAAGATCCCCCCTCCCTGAACCAGGTTCAGTTTGGGGAGGGGGGTCTTACAAATGGATTAGAGCTACCACGATCCGACCACATGGGGCAGTCTTTCGATCCTCCCGTTCCCGGTTTCGTTTCTTGGTTCGGGACGAACCATGCAGCGGAAGCCTGGTAGACCCTTTGGGTTTAAGGTTAAGGATTCGAGACTGCACGGTAGTACACCCGCACGCTTTCCGCTTTCATTTCGTTTCAGTCCTGCAAAATTCCCTTATTTTTGCAAGTACTGATGTTCGTTTTGTTACTTCTCCAGATACCCGAGTCGAGTAACGGGAGATCCTCCTCCAGGGATCAGTACCGCCCTACCACTCCACCACCAGCCTCGGCCACTCCAGCCGCAATTCCGTTCGGGGATACAGAGCTGGGACGGATCCTGATATCACTGTTAGCCGCTTTCCAGACAGCCACCCTACGACCACCCCAGCAGGCCACCGTACCCACCGACCTTCTGACGACATTCCGGGGGCTAAGGCCCCCCAGCTTCCGAGGTACCGAATCAACCATTCAGGCCGAAGAGTGGGTGGAGAGGGTAGAGGAGCTCCTAGTCGGGATGATGTGCCATGCCATAGCCGCAGTATCCTTGGTGGTAACCATGCTAGAGGGCTATGCCCGAGATTGGTGGAGGGCCGCCAACCGCTCTACCTTCAGAGGGCGACCACTCAGCACGATCCTCTGGGAGGAGTTCTCAGAGGCCTTCTTAGAGCACTTCATTTCGGATGCGGACCGGATGGCACTCCAGGAGCGGTTCCTGTAAATCCGGCAGGGAGATAGGACGGTTCCAGACTACCAGAGAGAGTTTATCCACCTGGCCTGCTTCGCCGGGACCTTAGCAGGTACGGATAGGGACAGGGCTGCCAGATTTTACCGGGGATTACGAGACGATCTCCGTCAGGCCCTGATCATGATTTCCCAGACATCCTTCCACACGATTGCCTCACATGCCACCGCTCTAGAGATGGATCAGCGGATGGTGGCCCAGCAGCGGAGGGGACACGTGGGTGTTCCCCGGACTCAGGGACGAGAGAGAGGAGTAGGCCCACGCAGACAGGACCAAGCCAGGAGACAGCGTCAGCGTCATCAGCCATATAGACAGGCACCTCAGCCCCGACCAGCACCTCAGCCCCGACCAGCACCTCCAGCCCCAGCACCACCAACCCCAACACCTCAGGCCGCCCCCGACACACGACGAGATGTTCCCTTCGCAGGGAACTGCTACCTGTGCCTGCAGCCCGGGCACATACGAGCCTTTTTCCCACAGGCGGTAGGAAGGCCCGGCCTAGGAGCAGTACAGGGAGCCGCGAAGAGAGGACGAGGACGAGGTGGGAGCAGAGGACAGCCTGCAGGCAGGAGAGGCCAGGCCAGGCAGGGTAGAGCAGCACCCCTCGAGGCGTACGCCTTATATCTCCAGCACGGTCCTACTCCAGACGTAGTGATAGGTATCTACTTTTAGTAGTTACGATATCCTAGGGAGATGTGATAGTTATGTATATATATATGATGTGATCTTTTGTTTGTATAACATGTATGATCCCTATTCCGGTATATCTGTAAAAACTTATGATCATAGTATACACATGTTACCAGGTCTACTTTTGGTAGAAGGTCATCCCGCTAAAACGCTATTCGATACAGGTGCCACGCATTCATTCGTCGCACAGAACATCATCGCTGACAAGGGAAATACTGTACGATCATCCGGGATGTCAATACGAATACGACTCCCGGATGGATCAGATATGATGTCCACAGAAAAGTGTTCCTTCCAAGCAATGCTAGGAGGAATGGAATTCGAAGTCAACGCGACCATTTTGGCGATAACCGGATTCGACATCATTCTAGGGATGGATTGGTTGATCGAGCACAGCGCCCAAATTGATTGTTCAACTCGAGAAATCCGCCTCCAGAATCCGAAAGGGCAAATTATCACACTAGCAGGTATACCATCTGTCACTCGCATTATTTTAACATCCGCACAGACAGTGAAGGCAGTCCGACGGAAGGACGAGGTATACCTAATTTACTTCGAGATGGAGGACAAGACACAGGTGCTCTCTAGAGTACCCATAATTCGGGATTTCTCGGACATCTTTCCAGAATCTCTTCCCGGGTTGCCCCCGCAACGGGAAGTGGACTTCCAAATTGAACTTACACACGGGGCCCGACCCGTGTCCCGAGCTCCGTACCGAATGGCCCCGAGAGAACTGGCCGAGATAAAGATCCAACTACAAGAGCTAGTTGACGCCGGTTTTGTTCGCCCAAGTACCTCGCCTTGGGGAGCCCTAGTGTTGTTCGTTAAAAAGAAGGATGGATCCATGCGTCTCTGTGTGGACTACAGGGAACTGAATAAGCTCACTGTCCGGAATACTTATCCCCTGCCCCGAATAGATGAATTGTTCGACAAACTACAAGGAGCGTCCGTCTTTTCTAAGATGGATTTAAGATCTGGCTACTATCAACTCAGAGTACGAACAGAAGACATCCCCAAGACCGCCTTCAGCTCCCGCTATGGACTGTACGAATTCATGGTAATGCCGTTTGGGTTGACCAATGCTCCCTCTGCCTTCATGGCTTTAATGAATACGGTGTTTAAGCCCTTCCTAGATCACTTCGTGGTAGTCTTTATAGATGACGTACTCATCTACTCGAAGAGCAAAGCTGATCATTCCCGGCATCTCCAAATGGTACTGCTCAAGCTGAGAGAGCACTCGCTCTTCGCGAAGTTCATTAAATGTGAGTTCTGGATGGAAGAAGTCGGCTTCCTTGGACACACAGTTAACAAGAACGGAGTAGCAGTGGACCAAGCTAAGGTACGAGCGGTACGAGACTGGCCGCCACTTAAGTCAGCAGCAGACATCAGGAGTTTCCTTGGCCTCACCGGTTACTACCGAAAGTTTGTGGAGGGATTCTCTAAGATTGCATTACCTCTTACCGCCCTAACCAAAAAGGACGTGACGTTCCAGTGGTCTCCTGAATGCGAAGCAGCATTCATAGAGCTAAAAAGCCGACTGATATCAGCCCCGATTCTCACACTTCCCGCAGGTACAGAGGGCTTCCAGATCTACGCCGATGAATCACTGAAGGGATTGGGAGCCGTACTAATGCAACACGGCAAAGTAATCGCATACGCCTCCCGACAACTGAAGCCTCACGAACTAAACTACGCCACCCATGATCTAGAACTGGGTGCGGTAGTTTTCGCATTAAAAGTTTGGAGGCACTACCTCTACGGAGTGCGATGCGAGATCTTCTCCGATCATAAAAGCCTCAAATACATCTTCACCCAGAAGGAGCTAAATCTTCGACAGCGCCGGTGGCTGGAGTTCTTATGCGATTACGACTTCGCTCTCCAATATCATCCCGGCAAGGCCAATAAGGTTGCAGATGCTTTAAGTAGGCAAACTTCGATGGCCAGTAACTGGATGGAGATGATACCAGAGGAGTTGATCAAGTCCTTGGCAGACTTGGATATCATCCTCGTTACCCGCAGGAACCCGATGGAATATCAGGCCCACCTCTATTGGATGGAGATACAGTGTGACATCAGGGATAGAATACGAGGAGCCCAGAAGATCGATGTCGAAGCAGCCCCGATCGTTCAAGCCTTGCAACACGGTGCGCAAGAAGACTACAACTTTTATGATGGCATCCTGCAGTACAGACACCGCATATTTATTCCCGCTGCAGAGGGAATCCGGGAAGAGATCCTCCGTGAAGCACACCAAACGAGGTACTCCATACACCCGGGGGTAGTAAAGATGTACACGGACCTGCGAAGGACACTGTACTGGCCAGGAATGAAGAGGGACGTCACCGAATATGTAGCACACTGCCAAACCTGCCAAATGGTCAAGGCAGAATGTCGTAGCCCAGGAGGTCTACTACAACCCCTGCCGATTCCAGAATGGAAATTCAAAGATATCTCCATGGACTTCGTCCATGGCTTACCCCGATCTCGTGCAGGAAACGACTCAATATGGGTCGTAGTAGATCGCCTCACCAAAGTGGCTCGATTCATTCCGAACAGACAAGGCGACGGCGTCGACATATTAGCCTGGCTATTTATAGAGCATGTGGTACGATTTCACGGGGTACCCAAGTCGATCGTGTCTGACCGCGATGGACGCTTCACGTCAAAAGAATGGAGGCGAGTGCAGGCTTATCTGGGAACCAGATTAGCTTTTAGTACCGCCTTCCATCCCCAGACCGACGGGCAAACGGAAAGGACGAACCGGACGATGGAAGAACTCCTCCGATTATGCATAGTGGAACACAACGAGCCTTGGGAGCAGTTACTGCCCTTAGTGGAGTTCTCATACAATAACAGCTTCCAGGCGAGCATCAAAATGACACCTTACGAAGCCCTTTACGGAAGACGTTGTCGAACACCATTATCATGGGCACAGGACGAGGACCCGGAAGCTTTAGGACTCACCTATATAGATGATACCACGACAGCTATAAGGTTGATTCAAGAACGTATGCTGGAGGCACAGAGTCGTCAAGCCAAATATTATGATGCACGTCATCAGATGGTGGAATTCAACGTGAGAGATATGGTTTTCTTGAAAATTAAGCCTATGCACGGGATATCCCGAATAAAGAAGCAGAAAAAGTTGGACCCCCGCTATTTAGGCCCATATCAAGTCATCGAAAGAGTTGGCCCGGTGGCTTATAGGTTAGCTCTGCCAGCTGAACTGGGAAACCTTCACGACGTATTTCATGTCTCCTCGCTAAGACGTGTTCTACGCCAACCGGAGCAGCATCTACCCACACCACCAACATCAGTACAATCCGACCGATCCGTCCAACTCGAACCAGTGAAGATAGTGGACTCCAAGATCAAAGAACTGCGGAACAAAACCATCACGATGGTCAAGATCTTGTGGTCAAACTGTGGACGCGAAGAGTTTACTTGGGAACCAGAGACGCTCGTTCGAGAAAAATACCCGACACTCTTTCCCCAGGTATATCCTTTAAACCCCTACTTTAGCCAATTTTCGGGGACGAAAATCTCTTTATTTTTATTGGATTGTAACATCCCGACTTTTATTGGGCCACTAGACCCTAGTGAGCCCAATAAAAGTAGGCCCGAGCAGTAGAAAACTACCATTTTAAGTAATGTTGCGCGACGCAACTAAGTCATTGGGGGTACAGTGACCAAATGAACCCCGAATTGACTTCCGTCAGTTCCGTTAGACTCGTATGAACAATACGAGCGCAATGGAATTCGTTGCACTTCAATCCGAGGTCGTTTGGAGAAAACGACCATTTCGGGTATCGTAGCGCGCCGCTACCTCATTATTATGAATAGTGGCCGTACGAACCCCGGATTGACTTCCGTCAGTTCCGTTAGACTCGTATGAACAATACGAGCGCAACGGAATTCGTTGCACTTCAATCCGAGGTCGTTTGGAGAAAACGACCATTTCGGGTATCGTAGCGCGCCACTACCTCATTATTATGAATAGTGACCAAATGAACCAGAATTGACTTCCGTCAGTTCCGTTAGACTCGTATGAACAATATGAGCGCAACAGAATTCGTGGCACTTCGAACCAAGGTCGTTTGGAGAAAACGACCATTTCGGGTGTTGTAGCGCGCCACTACCTCATTATTATGAATAGTGATCATACGAACCCCGAATTGACTTCCGTCAGTTCCGTTAGACTCGTATGAACAATACAAGCGCAACGGAATTCGTTGCACCTCGATTCAAGGTCGTATGGAGAGTATGCCATTTTAGGGTTATGCAGACACATCGGTGCAATGCACGAAATATAAAGTGCACGAACCCGGTATCAGCCCCGGTAGATCATAGTGGACCTCGGGACCCTGGAAGACCCCGTCCTAGGTTGACCTCGGTCCCCCCCCCGGCTTGAAATTTATTGGGAAATGAAAAGAAAAAGAGGGGGGGGAGGAGAGAGAAAGCCCCCCCCCCCCCCCCCAAGGAAGGGGGTTGCCCATGAATAGGCAGCCCCTATTTGGGGCAATGTGGGCAGGAGAGAGAGAAGGGAGGGGAGGGGGAGAAAATATCTTCCCCTCCCTTATCCTCACGTGGGGAAAAAGAAGGAGAGGGGGGAGGTCTCCCCCTTCCCTATATAGGGGGGGCTCGGCCCCTCCCTGAAGCTCACCCCCCCCCCCCCCCCCCCCCCCCCAAACTCCTCTTCCTTCCACCCTGCCGGAGCCAGCCTAGCCACCTCCTCGCCGGAACCCTACCCAACAAAGCCGCCACCACCTCCCTCCTTCTTCATGGCCGGCCGACCACCCTCCCAAGCCGAGGTAGAACCACCTACCCTCCTCCTTCTTATCTCCTGGAGGCAAGCCTCCCCCCTCCCCATCGCCGGAGCGCCACCAACGCCACCCCGAGCTTGCTCAGGTGGCGGCGCTGGCCGTGGAAGCCAAACCCCCAGCGCCGGTGGTGGCGCTGGGGGAGCAGGTCCCCACTCGGGGACCTAGGCACCGACGAAGGGGAGGCGGCCGGACCGCCGGAGGATGCAGCCCCGGCGGCGCCCGAGTCCTCCTCCCCCTTCTCTTTTCTTGTAGGGCAAATCCCGCCAACCCCGGCGGCGGGTGGCGGCTCCAGGCCGCCGGACCCCCGCCGGAGGTCTGCCCTCTCCCCGGCGCCCCGACCAGGGGTGGCAGGGAGGGCCCTCCCCGAGGAGGCGGCGGCGCAGCCAGCTTGCATGGCCCATGCAAGCTGTGCTGCGCCTCCCCGCCGCCTCCTGCCCTAACTTCCGGTGGGGTCCGGCGGCGCCAGGCCGCCGGACCACCACCAGAGTGGTTGCCGACCCCCGGCGCACCGACCGGGGGCGGCACCAGCCCCTCTCCCCACGGGGGCGGCGGCGCGGCGGCATGCATGGTGCATGCAGGTCTCCGCCTCCCGCCCCCGTTTCTGCTCTAATTCCGGCGGTGGCCGGCGACGCCAGGCCGCCGGACCACCCCCGGAGGAGTCGCCGGCCCCCAGCGCGCCGACCGGGGGCGGCGCCAGCCCCAGCCGCCGCTGCCCGGCGACGGCAGCGGCCGCCTCCCCATGGAAATCGAGCGGCTCCCGCCACCTTAATTCCTGCCTCCCCCCCCCCCCCCCCCCCCCCACCTCAGCATATGTGCCCCCACAGCGGATCCGCCGCGGATCCGCCGCGGGGGCCGCGGGAGGGCGCAGGGTGCAAGACCCCTGCGCCTCCTCCCTTTCCCTATCTGCACCCCAAAACAGCCCCTCCCCCACTTTTTTTTAGGGGAAATGGGGCATTTTCAGGGAAAACTTTCTAAATGGAAAATGTGCCCCACTCTAAGGGACACCTCCAGTAATTTTTGGGGAATTTTAGGAAAAGATGTAATATTTTTAAAACCCATTATAAAGTTTATTTTAAGAAAATAAACGCCCAAATAAGTTCGCAAAAATCACCAAAAATCATGGGCTCTAATTAAAGGTATTTTTCAACTACTATCAAAGTTGGGAGGTGTGACCTCTGGTTTTGGTCCTCCGAAAGCTTTTACAAGCAAAAATAAATGCCTGAAAAAGAGTGAAATTCATCAAAATGAATCGGCGTCCCCTCGACGCATAGTTTTAAGCGCTTAATAAAGATTACGCGTATCGATCCAAAGAATCGACTAAGTTCGGAATATCAACGCAAAATCGGAATGAAATCGCGGCGCGGCGCTGAAACTCGATGCCGCCGCGGCAATGATAAAGGGACGAACTCGCGACAAAAGAATAAGAGCAGAATCTCCTCCTACGAACGGAGTCGACGAATGAAGCCTCCTCTTATGGAGTGATTAGACTACTAACCCTTTTTATATGCTTACCGCTTTCTGTACTTTCGTTTAAATCCAGTATCGCACTGGTCCCCCGCATTTACATTCAGTACTTTCGTTTAAATCTAGTCTCGCACTGGTCCCCCGCATTTACATTCAGTACTTTCGTTTAAATCCAGTCTCGCACTGGTCCCCCGCATTTGCATTCAGTACTTTCCTTTAAATCCAGTCTCGCACTGGTCCTGTCATTATGGCCTCTGCTTTCGGCCTAATTTTCTGCATATTATGGCCTCTGCTTTCGGCCTAATTTTCTGTACATTATGGCCTCTGCTTTCGGCCTAATTTTCTGCATATTATGGCCTCTGCTTTCGGCCTAATTTTCTGCACATTATGGCCTCTGCTTTCGGCCTAATTTTCTGTACATTATGGCCTCTGCTTTCGGCCTAATTTTCTGCATATTATGGCCTCTGCTTTCGGCCTAATTTTCTGCACATTATGGCCTCTGCTTTCGGCCTAATTTTCTGTCATTATGGCCTCTGCTTTCGGCCTAATTTTCTGCATATTATGGCCTCTGCTTTCGGCCTAATTTTCTGTACATTATGGCATCTGCTTTCGGCCTAATTTTCTGCATATTATGGCCTCTGCTTTCGGCCTAATTTTCTGCATATTATGGCCTCTGCTTTCGGCCTAATTTTCTGCATATTATGGCCTCTGCTTTCGGCCTACTTCTCTGCTTAGTGTTATGGCCCCTGCTTCCGGCCTAATTTACTTACTAAATGCAGCGCTGTCGTGGCTATAATGCGGTGCTTATCCTCCCTTCTGCGAGGCCTTAGTTGGGGAGAACCTGGAGTCGAGTCCCTCCTCCCAGGTTAGCCCCAAGCAAGGAGCCCTCACACCGCTAAGCCTCCCGGTCAGAGGTCGTGGGACAGGTCGAGTAATCTGCCACGTACTTTAAGCGCTTGTTATATTATTAAGCGGGTGAAGATTGTTTGGAAGTGGCGGGTTGGTCACGCTCGCAGACCGTTCGTACTGGTGCGGGTGGGTTGACGACTCATGGCAACAGGGAGATGTGCACAGCGGGTTATCACCACTCCGAACCTGCAGTTTTGTCTTCGCTGGTCGGCCTACAAATCGGTTCGCCGGATGTCGCTCACATCCAGTTGGTACACCAAGTTGTACAGGAGGGCCTGAGTGATACGGTACGACTACATTCAGAAGTGGCAAGACTGGCCACTGTCACCGACGGCCAAATCGGTGAGGCCCGCGGGGTTAGCTCCCCTGCTTGAAATAAAGCGGTCTAAACTGTGTCGACACAGAGTCTTTTAGTGTTGCGTATTTACCATACGACGCGATTACGGATATTAGGGCGGAAGGCCCTATCTATATATATAAATATATATGTAGATATATATATATATGTTTACCTGCTATTAACTCTCTTCTTTGCTTCGGCTATTTTATTTCTGTCCTTTAGCCGCCCCCTGGATATGGATCCGGGGAGGGGATGTATTTTCTGCTTAGCTCTGTGACTAACGGTTATTTCTTATAACCAATCACAGGAGATGAGACAACGAGGAGCCCCCGCACCACAGGATGATATACCAGCCTTGGAGATGGCCCGTTCGATTACCCCAGCCTCGCCCCCTATCTTCCGCGACGTGTGTCCTAGATTATAGGACTAGACTAGGATCTTTTGTTTCGTCTATGTAGCCCCCGAGGCAGTAGTTGTAAACATTGGGCTTCGGCCCTGTTCCAATATATGAGTATAAGCTGTGTGCTTGTTTTTATGTCTTTCGATTGCTTCCGCTATGCGTTCTGATGTGATGTTATGATTCTTGTGCCTGACAAGGAGACCGCTCGGTGCTTGAAAAGGGTGGGACGTTACCACCCGGAAAGCGCTAAGTGGTCATTCTTGGGCAGTAAGATCCCCCCTCCCTGAACCAGGTTCAGTTTGGGGAGGGGGGGTCTTACACCCGCGTCGTGCTGATTGATGCCGACAATTTGAGCACGGGCAAAGCTGATCCAAACCCGCTCCCATACCGAGTATGTGAAGAGGTAGCTCCTCGGTGCACCGTAAGATATTGGGATTAGTCTGTAAGACAAGATAGTCTTGGAAGTCGAAGCTCATGCGAACTCTTTGTTTAAGGAGTTGTTAGGTGTGGCTCGGGGAGGACACTGTGAGAGTGCCTTGAGAGCACGAAACGTGTGGCCGTGCGTGCCAACGTTGGTGTTGATTGCTTATACATGTGGTGCTTGAACGCGCCTTGACGATCTATGCCTATACTGTCTGCCTGCAGGGAATGAGTACCGCCACCCCGTCTATAGGGGTGGGGTCGTTATAATATTGGTCAGCTTTAGCTGACCGGTTACTTGTTTCCACGTTTTGGTGGATCGTTGTTGCAGGTGCAGGTGAGCCAAGCGGGAAATAGCTTGCTGGAGCTTATGCTGTGTTGGCCCTCGAAGGCCATCCTCCCCTCTTTTGCTTTCCTTAAATTGTCGGCCTAGGTGCCGATGTATGTTTGAGTTTAAATAAATTGTTCAATGTAAGTCCTTAAGTCCGTAACTCTATTATTTCATTCCTGGGATAGTGGACAGTTCTAAAAGGTGTTTTTAATCAAATGCTTCCGCATTCGTTTTATTCACTCTGGTATAGTTATAGCTCTTTCTGTTTATCACCTTATAATGCCTAGCTAGTGTGTATAGTATGGTGTGGGGTCCCGACCGGACCTACTGTTATATTATTTATATTGGCTGGGTGTTACTGTTTGTTATAGTCAATAATATAGAATCTGAGAAGGTCTTCCATCGTACGATTTGTACTCTGTTTTTTTTCTGGCAGTCTGAGGATGGAAGACTGCACTGAATGTCAACTTGGTGCCCATGTAATCCTGAACCTTCCTCCATTCTCTGGAAGTGAATGATCCGTCACGATTAGATATGATGGATTTAGTCACACCATGGTACTTAACAATCTACTCAACAAATTATCTGAGTAATACATCCACATGGCCTCCTTGTCTCACCGGTATAAGTTTAGCAATCATGGTCAACTGATCTACGATCACCCACACTGAATCATTCCCTGCCCAGGAGCGAGGTAATCCATGGATAAAGTCTATGGAAATATCCTCAAATTTCCACTGGGGCACCGGTTGAGGCTGCATCAATCCTCCTAGGCTTCTACATTTGACTTTCACCATCTGGAAGGCCCACAATGAGTCACAAACTTTGTGATATCTCGCTTCATCCATGGCCAATATAGCGTCCTCCACATTTACATCTTTGTGATGCCAAAGTATACTGAGTACTTCGTATTGTGGGCCTCCTTTAGTAAATCCTCCCCAATCCCTTTCACTGTATGGATATAGAGTCGATGCCGAAATTAAAGAAGTCCATCATGGAGTCGATAATCCTTAAGCGGCATGTGCTGCAGTAACGCCATAATAGCCTCTGATGTTGGGTCCTCCTTCTGATCTGCCCTAATCTGGTCCCAAAGATTACTTTGCACCCCAGTGTTGGAACATGCGTTTCACATATCTTGGTTTGAGAAAAACAAATTCTATTATGTATTTGATCAAACTTGTATTGTGTTTATAGTGTGCATGAAATACAAGTACAATAACATATTGAATGTGTACAATTAAATGCGATGCAAAATGGACATGATGCTCTGAAGATTATCCCACCACGAGGCATTAGAACCTACCGTTGGCGGTAGCGGTCGTGACATTGGGGCAGCTGACACAACACATTCAAATTAAATGAAATCATTGGTGGGAGCAGTGAAGCCAATTTGTAAAAATTTTAATGCACGACGTTAACGCTAATGCGTGGCGACAACTGAAAGGCAGGCCCAACAATCATCTGCTAATTGAGGAGACAAATGGAGCAAGATATAAATGTAACGGCGGGAGCGTATATTGAGCTAACACGGCGCAATAACCCTAGCACGGTCGCACGGCGCCATAGTGGTTGCCTAAATACAAAATGTGCTTACCATTCCTAGACGTCTAGCACGCAAATCTCTGCGAAGCCAATTTGTAAAGATGTTAATGCACGGCGTTAGCGCTAATGCGTGGTGGCAACTGAAAGGCAAGCATAACAATCATCTGCTAATTGAAGAGCCAAATGGAGCAAGATATCCATCAGACGGTGGGAGCGTATATTTAGCTAACACGGCGCAATAACCCTAGCACGGTCGCACGACATGATAGTGGTTGCTTAAATACAAAATGTGCTTACCATTCCAAGACGTCTAACACACAAATATCTTACCATTATTAGTACTGCGGGGAGGTAGCACCTAACGCCGGTGCTAGCTCACAGTTTTATTTAAATGGTCGCCACGTTATTTAATTTTATGAATGCGCGCTGAAGCCACAACTTCGAACTATTTCGTGTGATCCCTCGTACTAGACATCCAGAGCCCTCCCTACATCAATCTTGAAGATCCAAAGAAGAACTTGAAGGCGAAATCAATTAACACTCATTCTACCCGAAGGAAGAACGCACCTACAACTCCAATCTCTCACATTTTTTCATTATCACCTTGAGTTTCTCTATAGGGAGTTTTACTACTGAAATTTTATTGTATTTTTCTCTTTTCTTTTGGTGACTACTTTTGTGTAACAGTAGTGGAATTCGCCAGTGTGGGCGACTAGGTTCATGTGTGGCTTAGAGAGAAATTCTCCTTGTGAGTTGACGACTAGATCTAGGGAGTAGGTTTAGGGGCAACTTGATGTCTATCTAGGGAGAGATACACTAGGGCCAACCAGTCCTTAGGTAGAAGGATCGGTATAGAAAACCAAAGTGTTTTTATATTCACCGCCATGATTTCTAGCGTCATGGAAATCATCTTTTTGTAATCAAAATATTAGTGGAATAAAATCATGCATCTTGTTTTTATTACTTTGAAGGTTTTATTTTTAATTTTCTAAAATATTATGGAAAAATATTTTGATCTAAGTTTTAAGTTAAAACAAAATTTGATAAACACCCTTATTCACCCCCCTCTAAGAGCGCCTAACGACCCGGCCAACAAGTGGTGTCAGAGCCAAGTTATTTCAAAAAGGTTTTACCACCTGGAATAATGGCGCACCATGATCTCGCTTTTAATGAGGGGCAAGGGAATAGTCCACGACGGTTGTTCACAGGTGATGAATATAATTATTGGCGAACAAAAATGAGGTGTTTTTTGATGACTTTAAATCTAGAAGTATGGGCTATGGTAGAACAAAGATACTCTTCTCCTACAATTTTAGTTGAAGGAGAAACTATTGAAAAAATTAAAGATAAATGAGATGACAATGATAAACTTAAATGTAGAAATAATGCAAAAGTCATGAATTATTTGTTTTGTGCTCTTGATAGAACTGAATTTAATTAATCGTACTACTTGTGCTTGCAAAATAGTTTATGATATTTTGAATTTATTGCATTAACTCATGAAGGTACATCACAAGTCAAGAATTCAAAACTCTCTCAATTGGAATCCAAGTATGAGAAATTCCAGATGAATGCCCATGAGAATCCATCCTCAGAAATGATCAAAGACCTCACCCCTGCGTCAGCAAGTAGTAAAGAGTAAATATGGGCATGCCTTTCCATATCCATGTGTATGACCATACTAACACTAATCGAAGCACTCTCGATAGCAGGATAACATTGAGTAGCAACATGTGGACGCTTAAAAAAGCTTCGCCTTGGTTGAGAACTGGAGGCAGCCATTATCTGAACAACAAACACTAATTAAAACAAAACTCACAAAATATGAAAACATATGTACAGAAAAATGAAAGTCTAAGCTCTGTCGAGCTACCGCCGCGTTGTAGCTTTACCGCGACGCGACAACTGACGGGAATACACAATCTCCTTTCTCTTTCCTCTCCATAAATCCACACACTTATCTCAATACATCTTAGAAGGAGCATACAATAGCATCATACATTCAATATATGTGAAAAGATAAGAAGATCTAATAATCAAAATCAAAAGTTCAAACAAACTCAACATTGCACAAAGAAATGCATAAATCTACCCTAGACAGAAACTTTGATCTCATAAAATCACAAATCAAAAGACAAACTAAGGATTTAAGAGAAATATAATCGAACTTACATGAGGTTATCGAACGGCGGAAGCAGCAAACACCCAAACACGTGGTCATAAGGCAACACTTTTGTAATATTTTTATGCTCTAGCGGTGGACACTCATTTGATTTTGCTACGTATTAGCTTCCGCAACGTTATATAACTCTATGCCAAATTAGTTTGCTTCTTTTATCATTTTATAATATCTAGAGTGTTCCAACCGCGAACATGCATTATTAGACCGTTGCACGCAGAAGTTCTGACTACAGTCATTGGGCCGGCTAGGGTAGTCTTATTGACCCAACTCATTTTTCCAACAATATTTCCGACGCTCGCGCCGTCCTCCGTACATAACGTGCGATGATTATATCATCTCGAGCGACGACGAAGCGGGGTAATGTCAAAACTAGGTCACAAGGGCGCCATGCAGAGGGCTAGACTAGTCTATAGAGTATTAAAAAAAGGTTTTATTATCAACTACTCTATCTATGTTGGTGCTCGACAGTTGATCAACTACCAACGAACACTTCACCAAATTTATTGAATATATTTTCGAATGAACAAAAACACATTAATTAATCACCACTCTAAAGTATAAGAGAAATTCGAAAAGTATATATATATAGACACACACGAGTAGCCGGGCACGGGCCTCTCATGCAGGTGGTGACATTCTGTGGGGGCGGCGAAATTAGGCAGGGGGCGATTCATATTTATATACGTATATATAAAACATAGTTCAATGTTGTTCAACAAAAATCTTATGGTGTGATGATTGTCACCTTTGCTTGATATAGTGGGAACCTGAGTTCAATTCTCACCATCGACAATTTTTATGAGATTAAAATCGAGTCATATGACTCTCATTTTTCAATAAATTTAGGGGTAAAATTGTAATTTCATGTTATAGGGTACCCGACACATTATTATAAGCCTAGAACATCATATCATAGTTGGTGTAGGAGCTCTAGTAAAAAAACTGTAAATAATTGGACTGTCCATATTAATCATGCCATCATTAACGGATCTGATTTTCTCAATGACTTTTGAATTTCATGACACATTATTTCTGTATAAGATAGTATAGATATATACACACACAGTATCCGGCTGACGACGACGCTATTTGCAGTCCAGCATCAGTATTAGATCTTCAGATTGAATGAACATGAATTATTTGAAAGCTTTTAAATACATATAATTAAAAAACAATCATATATTTAACATTATATTTATATAAACAAAATATTTAAAATAAATACACGCAATCAAACATTATCTATCCGTTTAATTTCTATCTAACATTTTTCTTGCTGTCCTTCTGCTCCACCACCCCCTCATTGCCGGCGAGCATCAAATACTTATCCTTCCTCGTCAACGTCGTGCAATTGAACCCCAGCGCGTCGGCGATCCGCCTCTGAATCCCGTTCGCCACCTCCATCGGCGAGCATCCGGCGGCGCACGTCATCTCCGGCTGAACACGGTCGAGGAACCGGAGCACGTACAGCGGGCGCGGGTTCATTAGAAAAAAAACCGGGTCCAGACATTTGAACCCGCTCGCCGTCGTGCCGTAGAACATGCTTACGTCAGTGTCGACCGCCACCGGAACCATCTCGTCCGCCAGCTCGGCGAACAGCGCGCTGAAGCGCAGAAGGTACGGCTCACGACACGTGGTCCCCTCCGGGCAGACCGCCAGGTGTCCTTCTTTGAGCAGGTTGGAGATTTGCTCCGCGTCGGTTTTCCGGTCACGGGTGAGCCGCGCCGTACGGATGGGCGCAAACAGCTCGGAGATCGGACTCAGGCTGTAGGTCACGGCGGTGAGCTGGCGGTTGATGGCCAAGCTCAGCATTAACGGGTCGAGGAGTGTGCGGTGGTTGCAGACGTATAGAACCCCTTGTTTGTTATCGGCGGCGGCGGCTGCCGGAGGACTGCCGTCGACGCGCATCCGGAATCCGCTGAACGGGCCGATGGTTTTCGCCAGCTTGTTGGGGAGAATGCCGGCGGCGGCTCGGAGGATGAAGAGGAGTAGGCCGAGTGGAAGCCAGAGGAAGAGGACCAGCATGGCCGCCGGCGTAGGGAGGAATGCCAGCCGTCCGTCGTGGAAGATCAACGGCTTTGGGTACTTTTGACGTGGCAGTGTGGGTCTGACGCTGTTGTCCTTGTTTACTAAATAGACTTGCTGTAATAGGCATGTAAATATATATATTATAATTATGTAATTTTTCAGGAAATTAATATAAATTCTTTATTTTATTACATATTGTGCAAAATTTAAATAAAAATTTATTTTTTAACTTTACATTTTGTTTTACATAAATTTATTTGATAGTTTATTCTTTATTATAATAATTTATATTAAAATATAAGGTTTGATGATGATAGCATAATAATTAAAAATAAACAATATTACTTTCCACCAATAAGGCTTATGTTACTTGAGTGTACGTTTAGTGCCTTATTTGATGATGGTAGATATACCAATAAACATCATTATTTTTTCTTTTAATTATAATTTTATCTCTTTTGAACAGATGAAAAATATTTATATACAAATTATTAGAAAATATATACAAAACTATAAACTCAGACTGACTGATAATTGAAAAATGGCTTAGAATATTTTTAATATACAAAAAAACTATAGTCATGTTAAGGATATACATAGTCAATGCACATATATTGAAATATTTTTGGTGTACATATTCAAAAAATCATGCAAAAATAAACATTAAATAATTATTTACATCTCACATTTTATTATACATATAATTAACTATAGTTTAATATAAGACTTATGTTACTTGAGGGCACATTGTGTGTCAAGTTTGGTAATGGTAGATATATCAACAAAAGTATATTTTTTTATTTCATACAAAATATTTATATAAATTATTATAGAAAATATATACTAAACAATAAACATATATATGATCATAGAAAATATATATATGATCATGAAGAAATGGCTATATATGTTTTTTTGTCTTGTTATGTGCAAATCTATTATGACTAGATGCAAATAGCTCAAAAATAACCAAATATTAAATCTGATTAAAATAATCAAAACACTCTTATGGCTACGTGCAAACCATAGAGTTTTTTACCATCTGGTTCGGCCACTCCAGGAAATCGCGAGCCTCGTAAACCCCACCCTCCTTTCTTCTTATTTCCACGAGCGAAAGAACCTGCATCTCCGGACAAAGAATCTGCATCTCCGGCAGAAGAAGACCCCTCGGCGGTCTGTGAATCCTCCAATAGCATCCCCGCCGGAGGGAGCCGTCGAATCCTTGGTACTGCAGAGTCGGTGTCCTTTCATGTTTCCCCTATCCTTAACTCCTCTCCATGGAACCCGAGGTTTTCCTTTACATTTCAACAATTTCGTTTTTGTTCCTTCCAACTCTCATTTTCATTTATTAATATGCAGGATCATGGAATCAATGTCGCAGCTTTCGGATGATGATAAACTGCTTGAATATGGATTATCATCCGTTGGATCGAGCTTATTGAACGTTGGATATAATTTTCATGTGTAGCTACCAAAATAACTATTGTCATATGAAGAGTCAAATTCCAAAACAAAAAGTGATCTTGGCATTCACTTTTATCACCTCCATTATATTTCCTAGTAAGGAGAAATTGATGTCTTGGGCTAGAAATATTGCATACCGTTTAGGATTTGTCATTACTGTTCAAGGTGCAAACAAACTTGTTAAAATATATTTGGACAAATAATAGGTTCGGAGGTTTAACGGGTCGTTTCAGGTACACGGATACTCAGATACCCGTAGATACTCCTAGGGTTTGCCTATTTATACCCACCTAGCTAGGGGCAACGAAAAGGGGATTCCACCTAGATCCTCATTCGGATGCTTCGAGCGGTTCTTTCAAAATTTACTAGCAAAATTGAGGATATACAAACGCTTTTGATTAATGGTATATTTTGTACCTGTTTGACATGATTTCATTGATAAATTTTTTTAATTTTCCATTTGCACTTAACAAGTTGATTTGCACATAATAATGATTTGCATTTAGTCAAAACTAATTTGCACTTAAAATTTCTCTTTTTTTATGGATACCATGAATGAATTGTACCTTGCAGTTGGAGACGAAGAGATGATCATGGGGATTGCCGGAACTAACGAGGCCGATATCCGGCTTGGAGTCGCCGAAGAGATCTTTGATAACCTTATTCTTCGCCGTGGCGGATAGGTCGCCGTCGACGACGCCGGTGTAGAAGCAACCGGCGAAGAGCTTCATCTCGGCGCCGGAAACATCCCGAGCTCCCAAATACTCCTTCAAGAACCACTCCACCATGACCCTCGGCACGCCGGTGACCACCGCCCGCCTCCCCTTCGCCGCCGCCCAAACTTCGTACGCACGCGCGTCTAAGCTCTCCAAAAAGAACTTGGGCAGCACCGCCCTCGCCACCAGGTCGACGTCCTTTGTGCAGAGGCCGCAGAAGGTGATGAAAGCCATGATTTTGAAGCAGACTCTCCGGCGGCGGCCGAGCAGCGAAAGCAGAGGATACGATAGAAGCAAAAGAAATGCACGGAGGAGGCCGCCGGCTTCGAAGGCGAGCAGCATGAAGAACGGGAAGAAGGAGTCGGTGGCGAGGAGCGTTGTTTGGAAGTCGCATGCGATGGTCTGCGACTCCCGGCCTTGTAAGGAGCATTTTCCGACGTACGGACAGAGAGAGAGTGCCTGGAGCGAGCGGGGGGAGGAGGAGGAGGTTTTGTGTAAGAGCTGGGTGTAGTAGCTTCTCAGCTTCTTGCCGGAGCACAGCCACCGGCCGGCGATTTTGAGGATGGCCATCGGGAACACCATGGTCGTGCAGTTGTACGTGTGAATTAGGCTGATGATAAGATACTGCATGCGAAGATAGATGTTTTGGAGGAAAGGGATATATTTATAGAGGGTGTACGGGAGGGGTTTGACCGGAGAAAGGCGCCGGCGTGGTGGCGCCGGTAGGTTTGGGTGTTGGTCACCGGCCAAGCCATACGCGGGCTTTCGTCACGTGGAATTAAGGGGGTGATTTGCACTGCATGGCTTTCATTTGTATATTTTCCGTCCGATTCTTTCTTCGGGTACAAGTACACGAGGGGAAATTAATATAGGATAATTATATTTGCAGGCCCTATATGAATATTTGCAGCCCAATTTTTACGAGTTATTACGCGCCTTTTGAAAATACTCTTTGTTAGGTGCATTTTTAGGAAAAGTGTTCAACATGAAAGTTGTAGATCTCGTCGAAATCTACAACTTTGATGTTGAACACTTTTCCTAAAAATGCACCTAACATTGCGTATTTTCAAAAGGCGCGAAAAATTTCACAATAGTCTCGCGCCTTTTGAAAATACGCAATGTTAGGTGCATTTTTAGGAAAAGTGTTCAACATGAAAGTTGTAGATTTCGACGAGATCTACAACTTTCATGTTGAACACTTTTCCTAAAAATGCACCTAACAAAGAGTATTTTCAAAAGGCGCGTAATAACTCGTAAAAATTGGGCTGCAAATATCCATATAGGGCCTGCAAATATAACCACCGGATATTTCGGTCAGCTGCCCGGATGAAACCGGGCTAATAATTGCGTGCCATCTGGAAAATGCATTTTAGATGAACGAACTCGATTTATCGTGTATTAACGGCGTGAAAATAAGTCGATAATTAAAAAAAAAAGGCAATTGTTATTAGCACACCAGTTTTGGCTATTCGTACACCAATTTCTATGAGTTATTACGCGTCTTTTGAAAATACGTCTTGTACATGCATTTTTAGGAAAAGTGTTCAACACTAAATTGTAGATCTCGATATTTTCCTAAAAATGCATGTACATGACGTATTTTCAAAAATTCGTCAAAAATTTGATATAGTTACGATCAGGGCGGCAATACATCATGTGCGTGCATTTTTAGGAAAAGTGTTCAACACAAAAGTTGTAGATCTCGACGAGATCTACAATTTTTGTGTTGAACATTTTTCCTAAAAATGCATGTACAAGGCGTTTTTTCAAAAGGCGCGTAATAACTCATAGAAATTGGTGTGCGAATAGCCAAAATTGATGTGCTAATAACAATTGCCTTAAAAAATGGGAGGTCTCACTGGGAATTTTTCTTTTTCTTAAGATATATGCAGACCGCAGATATATGGGGCATCGAATCTACAACAGCTCCGAAGCCATACGAGATGTAGTAGCGGCATCCTGGACGAGGTATATATTCCGCGCCAACAAGGACTTCCCCTTCGAACGATATTGTTGGATTCGAAGACGGGGAGGAGGTGGATTTCCTACGCACCAAAAGTTATCACTTCTCCGCTTCCGTCCGGCTTGGCTCCGTTGTCCTCCTCAACATCCTGCCGACGACACATATCGACATCGAGGTGGAGTTTCAGGTGGAGAAGGCGGCGGTCGAATCAACTTTGATGTCGGCTATAATTGCAGTACCAGCGGTGGCGCAACCGATCGCGGGATGCTTGGCCCATTAAGTCTGCTCGTGCTCGCTGATAAAGACCTCCGGGAGAGGACATTATATCCACCTACTTCCCCATTTTTTTTGTTAATGGCGGAACGTATGAATACATCCGCGGCCTGCATAAAACCAAAATGCGTAACAACACTCTATATATAATTATATATTATGTTATATATCTTATCTTTATTGATGCATTTAAGACAAGCATTATGCTACTGCTATGACGATTATTTGAGTTGTGTGCGCCTAGATGTTCCGGTTCCTTCTCATGGTTTTTTCGTCTTTTTCTACATTTTCCTTCCGGCGATTTTAATTTATTTGCCAATTTTTGTTTTGTTCTTCACACCACTTTGGATTGGAAATGCTTGAAGCATTAGTTGTATTCCGAGCTGTGGAAATCTAATACGATGAAGAGCTAGGTTTTGTCATGATATATGCGGGTTGCTTTTCTTTAGGACAATATTCTAGAGTTGGTTCTTTTGATTTTCAAATAAATTTCGTATAAAACGATGTCTTAGTTCAATATGCTTCGATCTATCATGATATGACAGGGTTTGTGGCTAATTAAGTTACCGATGAAGCAAACATCACTCATCCTAGCTTGCTTGGCCTTCTCATGTTGGTGAATCTTTGTAGTGTGTAAGCAACATGATTAGTTGCTCCACTATCAAGCCGCTGGGAACTAGACGAGACTTCATTTAAGTTAGATTCACATAAGACGAGTGCAAGAGGATTACCTTTAGGTGTGAGCCCTCGCTTCTTCATCCAAGATTTGAACGTCAGGCATTCAAACTTCAAGTGTCCTTTCTTCTTGCAGAAGAAACAAGTCGGAGGCTTCTTTATGGAACCAGTAGATCGAGTCCTTGCCTCCACTCGTCTGACCGTCCTGAATCTTGATTGGAGCCTTGGACTTCATGATCATCTTCTTCTTGAATGAAGGCCTCGAAACATACAGTGCAGTGCGGGTCTTCTCACTTTTCAGCTTCTCTTCTTCAGCAAGACATCGAGTGATGAGATCATTAAGTTTCCAAGCCTCATCTTGAGAATTGTATGTAGTCTTCAGGATGCTGAACTCAGGTGGCAGAGTATTTAGTGCCAGATGCACTATGCACGTCTCATGAAGAATGATGTCCAACTCTTGCATTTTTGCCTGATAGTAAATCATCTTCAAAATATAATCATGAACATCTCCACTATCAGTATACCTCATAGTGAAAAGATCTTGCATGAGTGTCTCAATCTCTGCATTGGAGGATACCTTATACCTCTGACCCACAACAATAATGAAATCCAGTGCATCAACAGTCTCTGGCAGTCCACTGAGCAGATGCTCATGGAATTGATCTCTTCATGGTTAGCAAACATATCTTATTGGACTTATGCCATGATGCATAGTGATCCTTCTGTACTCGGGAACTAGTCACAGTCAACTCCCCGGGCTTGTTAGATGTCAGGGCTAGGTCAATGTCCGTCATTTGAATGACAAACATGACATCAGTCTTCCACTTCTTAAAATTTGACCCAGTAAACTTTTCAATGGTCGCATGATTGTTGTGGACTGTAGAGAAATGTTGCTCAGAGGGATTAGTTTCGAGCTGAAATATGCAGCCAATTGTGCTTTTTGTCATCTGGCGGTGAGCCTCCCAAATCACTATCCGAAAATTCCTTTAGGCTTTCCCCTTCCTCTTCTTTTCAATATAAGATGTCATTAAGTAATGAAGTCTTTAATATAGCGGAGCACGCATTTTGTTGCTAAAAAGTGTTGCTCAGAGGGATTAGACATAAATCGTGATAGAATGCTACTTTCTATCTTCATATGCTTTTAAGGATCTCATTAACTTTGTTAGTGTGAGTAAAGTAAGATCCTTTGACTCTTCTATATATAGTAGTTACCGCGGAATCAAACACAAAGGGAAGGTTGTGCAAAATCTTTGGAACAATTTTCTAGCCTTCAATTATATCTCCAAGATTACGTATTTGGTTGATGATTTTTATTGTTCTTGCTAAAAATCATCAACTATTTCTGCAAATTTCGTAAGTAATGCTTGCAATCTTTTCGTAGAACTTGTAACTTAAGATCAATTTCCTTGGTAGAACCTTTATACTCAAGCTTCAAGATGTCTCATGCTTTCTTTTTAGCATTTTTAGCATCTTTTATTCTCGAAAAGATTGATTCTGAGACCCCTTGTTAGAATCAACAACAAGGCTAACTCTAGCATCCTTCATTCTATTTTCTTCCAACATTTTATACAAAACTACCTCAGATTCTTTGAATATTTTGTATTTTAAAGAGTGTTGGGGATTGTGGATCATTTGCCACAAGCTACCAAAATCCTCGTGAAATGAATAGCATCTTCATTTACATACTCCAATATTCATATTTCTCTCCATCAAATATTAGTGTTGAAGAGTAAGTGTAGGAGAAGACTCTTACACTTGAAGATGAGGATGCAACCATTTCCCTATTTCGATGATGATACTCGCAAGAGCTTTGGTGCTCTGATACCAATTGTGAGCAGAAAATTGAGAACAAGGAGAGATATACCGAGGACTTGAAGCTTTGAATTTTTATTAACTTGCTTTTTAGCTAGTTATCTCTACTAATACCATAGGCCCGTGCGATTTGAAGAATTGTAATTTGAACTTTAATTTGTTGGTGGTCGCTCGCCGTTGGCTCTGTGATTCAAAGAGTCGTGGATTGGTGTCCGTGCCAGTCAATCTTCCAAACCCTAGTAGAACGAGCTAATGCCATGATTTTCATAAAATCTTGCATATATGCGAGGGTTTTGTTATGTGAGAGTAAACTGATCAAACAAATAGAAAATCAAAACACAGAAGACAGGTTTAATTACGTGGTTTACCTCAAAATGCAGGGCTACAGTCTGTTTTTCACTAGATCAAGAATAGAGGTGGTTCAAAAAGCGGGCGCATGTTAAAAATTTATTTGATAGAAGATGAGTCTAGCTTTATATAACTGTTGTGATCTAGCTAACGTCTCATCACTACCAGCACATGTTAAAGCAACTGAAGCAAGAATACATAAACTGCAAGGAATAAGCTGGCTAAGAAGATAAGGGAAGACATTTTCACATTTCTCATTATTAGTCTCTCTCTCTCTCTCTCTCTCTCTATATATATATATATATATATATATATATATATATATATATATATATATGTATATATCTTAACTACGTCTTATAAAGAAATATGAACGATTTTTAAAATCCATGATTTTTGTTGCGGGTCGCTTAGGGCTCTTGGTAGACCGGTTTACTTGAACCACCTTAGCTCGGGAGCGAACCGAGCGCGCAAACAGTCAATTTGTCAATTCGTTGATTGCACTAGAACTTTTTAGCGTGGAAAACCCGGAAAGGGTAAAAAACCACGTGGCCGGAGCTGTGCCGACCAAGTTTCCACTATCTTCAGGGGGTTACAATTGGAGACTTAGAAGTCGAGCGCGACAGGCCGCCGCTCGTTACAATAATAGAGAGAGAGAGGGAGAGAGAATTCTGAAGGCGACAGACCACCTCCAGAAAAAACTAAGTCCTTTCTTCTTCTGAGAAAGGTGGACAACGAAAGCGAGAAGGCTCCGGAGAACAAAAGTGAGAAGCTGTGTCGCCTTTCGGGACGAAGGGAGACTTTAAGTCCACGAAGGAGATCTTCAAGCGCCGAAGGAGAATTCCGCAAAAGTCTGCAAGGAGCTCTCCTGGGTGCAGAAGGCCAGCTCCTTTCAAATGAAGCCCTGGGGCTCCTTTTATAGCTTTGGCCGGGGGTAGTCCGGTAATTTTGCCGTTTGTAACTTCCATAAATGGCGGGCGAATAATATTTTCTAGTTCGGGGCACACGGATCGCCATTTTTCGGAAATGACCACCTTGCCCTTCGGGCAGTTCGGACAGTTCGGGTAGTTTTGTTGGAGGCGAAAAAGGCGACAAGCTATTCCTGAAATCCGAGAAACTGGAAAGATAAAAAGTGAGCATGCTGAAAAGACAAAATGTGAGAAGTCAGAAAGACAAAAAGTGAGCTGAGCGCGCTCAGAAGCGTTCTGAGCGCGCAACGAACGGAGAAGCAATCTAGGAGACTGGGGAAGCGTTCTGAGCACGCGTGAGCGCGGAGGCGTTCTAAGCGCGCTCGGAAGCGTTTTGGGTGTGGGTAAGTGCGGAGGCGTTCTGAGCGCGCGTGGGCGCGGAGGCGTTCTAAGCGCGCTCAGAAGCGTTCTGAGCGCGCGCGTGAGCGCAGAGGCGCCCTGGTCGCGTTGCGAGGCATTCTGGGCGAACGGCGGAACGGGGAGTTGTGCCCCAAGGAGGAATTGGGATCCGGATAAGGGGGCGTGATTACGGCGGGGCCCCCTACGAGCTCCCCTGTGAAGAAAGAGGAGGGAGGGGGCCCGATCGCTCCTCAAGGGCGGGGCGACCGGGCCGCACCCAAAGGGGGGTGCGGCTTGGCCGCACCCCTTGGGGGTGCGGCTTGGCCCACACCCCCCAAGGGGTGCGGCTTGCCCGCACCCCCTTGAGGGGTGCGGCTTGGCCCGCACCCCTTGGGGGTGCGACTTTGTGAGGCCCCCATTTCGACCCCACATACATGTATCTTAGCTATGTTCATAAACATGTGTCCTAGGTTGAAGTTAAGCTAGTGAATACAAAATAAAAACACATATTAAATATTTTACTTTCATACCTTGCATTAATCACTGAATCTTTTCTGTCCTATCGTAATCAGTTCTTTTGGTTTTGCGCATCCAAAGTCACGTCTGATACCTACAAAATTTGACGACGGACTTAGTCATAAAAATATGACTAAGTGAGGATATATCTCTTTCATTGCTGTATACAATTAAAAGAAAACTTATGTATTTCAAAATATACTTTTCATACTAACCGTTTTTTTTCTTTCTCAGTCGTGAACTTATGAAATATATAACTATATGAACATGTTAGTACCAATAAAACAATATAAGCAGTATAAGAGCATAATCTCATCATGTAACAGTGTAACATTAAAGCAGTGTATCCGTGAAAGAAATAAATCCATGTATTAGTATATCAATGTAGCAATATATCAGTAAATCAATGTCTCTGTATATCAGTATATCAGTATTTCTATGTATTAGTATCTGTGAAAGAACATAATAACTGTAGGAACATGGCGATAATGGTGAACAGTATAAGCAGCTATAAAACATTAACATTCATATCAGTTTTCATGTGTATCATTCAGTAGTTCTATGATTCCGTATTTCATGTTTCAATGTACTCGTGTAACCTTTACATTTCAGTATTTCTATGAATCTTTCGTTCCTTAGGTAATATTATGGGCGATTTGAATTCTTTTTCCTTTTTATTTTACCCCGAAGGGTCATCATGTTCCAAAACCAGTACGGTCAACCCGCGTTTATGCCTTTCGGCTCGACTGGTTTGGCAATTCATCATATTCATATCATTCTTGTGCATGCAGTTCAAGTCGCCCGTAATATAACCTCGTGTCGACACGCGCGTTTACATAACTTGTGAGTTATTCATTTTATATATAATCCCCTCAGAAAGAATTCGTCTGTTTGCCTTTATCAGGGCCATACATATAGCGATATGAATTATCAGTGATAGCAACTATGCATTTAACATTCAGTATAAAAAGTGTGCATATGTAAAAAGAACATAAAGCAATAAAGCTTAAATGAAACAGGTAGCTGTAGCTCTCACCATCACTCGATTTGTTCTTTTCATGTCGTTGCCATGTCTATTTTGAGATGCCATCCATCACGTTATCTGTATCTGAATTGTATCATAGGGGGTCGTTTCTATCGGGGTTGCATCTCGCTATAGTTACAACTTTAAGTATATAAGACATCATTTGGAAGCTATGGAATAGCCTTCTAGTTTGCATAACTCTAAAAGAGACAAATTCATATCACAGGAAAATCCTAACATAGTGCACTAACAACAATTTCAACTGGACAGAGAGGGACAACAATAGCCGGTCATAGACAACAACAATCCAAAAACTGCTTTAGGCAACAAAACAGCCTACAACATCTTCCAAGGGTTCCCCTCTGATTCCAACAAAATCACCCAATTTAAACAAATAACAGTTAACTGGAATTGAGCATAACAGGAATTGAGTTAACTGGAACTGTAGCAGTCGACCAACAAAAATCCCCAAAATATGAAGAGGGCAAACATAGAAGAATAACATAAATCTCCCCATAATGATTTCCTTTAGCAGTTATTATGAAACCATTCAAAACCAGGTATGTACTAATTCAAGTCACCACTGGACAGTCTCAGGAAAACATCCAACCTGGTAACAGATAAGAAAAAGGAGAAAAGCCCAAACTCAAAGCACCGACAGTCACAAGAGCAGCAGTTAAGGCCCTAATTCTTTCCAGCAAAGTAACCTCATAACAGAAATGTAAAAGGAGAAGAGGGATCAAGAAGCTCACAGTGCTTTGAGACAAAAAGACCAAATTCCGTTTTCCCCAAAATCCACAAGCCGACACAGCTCCAGCTCAACCAAAGCCGCAAGTTGCGATTCCTTGCCCACGATCCTTGAACAGCCCCGAAATTTACTGCTCTTCCGTGAGATTAAGAGAAGAAGAGGAGAAATGAGATCGGCGCCGTGCCCTAACGCGACATTGTCGAGGGAGAGGGCAGAAAATGAAAGGGTCCCGTGATCTCTGATCGCTTAAGAGGCGCATAAAACCCAACATCCACCGCTTAAAATCATGCCAGCATGTTTCCTATTCGCAGCCCAAACAACCTCTAACCCTCTATACAAATGCCCACATGCAGCCTTATTGGCACCCCATTTCCAGTTATACTCAAACCCTTATTAGCACACCACATTAACTAGGAGGCAACCATTTCATTTCATTATTTTAAGTTATCATCATAGGGGATATTTAAGTGCCAAACATTATAAAATAAAAGTTGATTAAATAAAAGGCTTACGAGAAATGTTGTGCGTCACAATTCTTCCCTCCTTAGAGATTTCCGTCCCCGAAAATGATCAAGCCCACATGTAGCTATAAAGAAACCTTTATTAATACACCACTTGCAACTAGGCAACCTTTTCTTAGCGAATATATTACGCAATTGCGTCGATGTTACGCAATTACGTCGTTGTAGCGAATATATTGTTGAAGATCGATTTATTGAGACGATAATATAACAAAAACAGGTTATTGAATTTGGTGTGCGAATAGAGAAATGGATGTATTGGGAGAATGAAAATAGTCCTATGAGTTCACTTAGAGTATTAAACCTAAATTAATTCTATTAGGATTAGGCGGTAGGCGGTGGGTTTTCCTTGGACCGGTTCAAGAGGAGAAATCGAGCCTCAAAACTTGCACTTGGCGATTTCCACGCAATCCGCCGCTCTTGCCTCTCGATATCAAGAGCCGACGACAGTCTTTCCCCTGCTAGGGCATGCCGATGATGCCTGCTTCTGCCGCACGCCAGGGCTCGACGATTCCTTCTTCCAGACGACGGCAGCGGTGCTAAGTCCTCCTCCTCTTCTTCTTCTTCTCGATAACCCTCTTATTGAGTTCTACCGCTGGATTCTGTTAGGGCCGACGATTACCCCTATTCCAGCCGGCGATAACAATGAGTTCTTCCTCTTCCCTCTTTGATTTTGACGCAAGAGTTCTTGAAAGGACTGATTTTCCGCTGATGTTAGCCGACAACTTTGGGCTGAATGTGTTCTATTGTAAGTTTTCTTCCTTACCCCTCTTCTGTGCTACTCCTAGATGTTGGATTTTTCTGCAATTACACGTTAAGGTTTCATATGTGTAGCCGACTGATTTCTTTGACTGTGTGAATTTTTATTGGAGAGGATTTGGATGTACCGTGTGGGATAGGACTTTGGGGTGCTGTTTATGCAGATGTATATATTGATTTTGCCCCTATTTAGGCTGGTTTTTCTGATGCTTGACATCAGATCAGTTGCCCTAATTTCTGATGGGGGATAACTAATGGCTGGTATTAGTTTGTAGTGTGGCTAGAGCTTGGAGTCTTGGTTTTGCTGGCCGGATGGTTGTGTGGGGATATAAGAGATATAGAGGGTTAGAGTTGGAGGCTATTTTCGATTTAAGACTAAGTGGGATGAAATTCAATTACTAATAGTAATGGTAATTCTTTGTGTGTGTTTACATACAAATGAGTTGAAAATAACAATTTTTTTAGAATTGGTTTATTCATGGTTGATAATTGGCTAGAATTGCTAAGAGATTAATGGGGGTTGGGTTTTAGATGAAATTGAATATAGTTTCCTTTACTAGATTTCCTTTAGTATAGATCACTAGAATTTTGATTTCGTTTAGTTACAGATATCATAAACGAAACAATGGTGGCAAATGTGAATTATGACGAAAATTCAAAGAACGGAGAAAAGCAAGGTGAATACTTATTTCTTTAATTATGCATAGCTTTGAATTATTTTGATACACACCTGATTAGCTTTTCATACTGAAAATATTTTAGTGAATGTGCATTGACATGAAATTGAAATTGTTTGCATTTATGAAGCACGGATAATTATGAAAATTGCTAGAACCTGTTGAATCGGAAATAATAAGAATTAAGTGATGATCTTAAAAATGTTTGAATAAAACCAATGATACCTGATACGAAGATTAAATGTGATTATTGACTATGAATACGTGAATAAAAACAGAACGAAAAGAAAATAAGCATAGATGCATCGGAAATGATAAGGGTTAACCCAGTAGCCGTAGTGGGGGTGTGAATACGCTACGGCGGAATGTGTTTTTGAGCTTTATTTGAGGCCGTTGAAGGCCAGAGGCCGTTGAAGGCTAAGAGGTCGTTGAAGACCAAGAAGGGATGAATCTACAGCAACCCTTATGATTTCCTAATTTAATAAAGCAAAAGATAAACGAGGAATCTGATTTAGAAACTGATTATGAGAACATCTGATGATTGACGATGGAAAATGAATTGACTGAACTACAGTTGAAAGAATCTGAAATTGATGAATAGATTTCGAATAAAAGAAATGAAACGACCGTGAACGAATAAAGACTGAATGTGAATAGAAGTTACGAAGAAACGAAATGAATACAAGAATTTGAAAAGTAAACGTATCGTTATTGATATGTCATTTCCTATTTAATGCATTTATCTACTGCAATTTGAATTCGATGATGAAAGGTGAATAAAACTTTTGATAATTGAAAGTGACTCATAAGAGATATGAACGAAGAAGAAATATAAGAATGAACGAATATGAACGTGAATGAATAAGACTAGAACATTCGACAAAATGAACTTGAAAGAACATAAGAATATAAAGAACTTGAAGAACCTAAAGAACTGTATGCATATTGATACTGATATTTCTTGTTTGCATGTACAGCAGTTAAAGAAGCATGTTATTCACTTAGTCATATTCGTTATGACTAAGCCCGTTGACTTCATTTTTTTAGGAAGATGCGCGTGTCCTGAAGAATCTTAAGAAATCAACTGGTCCAGTGAAGAAAAGAAAAATAAAGATCAGGCTAAGGTATGAGTAGAATTTTAAGAAAAGTTTTTATTATGTGTTTTATTTTGTATTCACTATGCTTACTTCTAAAACATCCTGGCATGAATGATATGAAAATAAGCTTTGATACAGATTTCATGTGGAGTCTGAATAGGGGCCTCACAATTTGGTATCAGAGCCAGGTTTGTCAGAAATTTGTTGTAGTGAGTACATAATAAGTACACAGAATATGAACTTGCGAGAATTTGACATAGAAGATGATTAAAGTTTAGTTATAAGGAAAGTAAGAAATGCAATTGTCTGCAAGAGAAATGTTGTGCGTCACAGGCTTGGCCCGCACCCCCCAAGGGGTGCGGCTGGGGCCGCACCCCTTGCGGGGTGCGGCTAGACTTGGGGGGTACGGTTGGCCGCACCCCCTTGAGGGGTGCGGCTTGGCCGCACCCCTTGGGGGTGCGACTGGGGGGGGGGGGGGGGGCGCTGCCCGCGCGCTACCTTACGCTACCGCATGCGCTTGCGACGCGCATTCTCGTCCTAGCGGTTTTTGTTCCTTCAACTCGAGCGATTATATGTTGACCGTTGACCCCGCCTTTCTTTAGCGGAGTCTTCTCTAGACGCACCCCAAGGCCTTTATGGGTGTACAACATAAGCCCCCCAAACCTTCGAAGTCCGAATTTCCGCGTCGAGGAGTTCAGAGGTTTTGATTTTTCTGCGCCGGCTTTGATCATTGCTTTCTTTGAGGTGCCTTGGGCGTTTCTTGATCCGCGTTGCGTTGCAATAGCGTTCTTGTGGTCCTGCTGCCCTGGTCATTGTCGAAGTGCTGATTTGAGGGAAGAATATGCTTCAAGATGGCTGGGAAGGGATGTCCATTTTTTGAGATTGTTGCCGGCTTGTTACTTAGCGTCGGTACATGAGTTACTTGCAAGACGTTGGATTAGTTGGCGTGAGTCTGAGCTCACGGCTTTTAAAATTTCACGCGAGTCCGGGCCCGCGGCTTCTTGGCCGGTGAATAGCGGGTGTATTCAAACCAGGGGCGAACGTAAGGGGGCAGGCCCCTACGACGCTGAGACTCTACGGCGGAGGAGAAGGGCTAACCTTCAATCGACGGCGGTGCAAAGTCCCCAGGGCATGGCCCCGAAATAGCCGGTGAGTAGCTGGTGTATTCAAACCGGAGGCGAACATAAGGGGGGCAGGCCCCTACGACGCTGAGACTCTACGGCGGAGGAGAATGGCGAACCTTCAATCGACGGCGGTGCGAAGTCCCCAGGGCATGGCCCCGAAATAGCCGGTGAATAGCTGGTGTATTCAAACCGGAGGCGAACGTAAGGGGGCAGGCCCCTACGACGCTGAGACTCTACGACGGAGGAGAAGGACGAACCTTCAATCGACGGCGGTGCGAAGTCCCCAGGGCATGGCCCCGAAATAGCCGGTGAATAGCTGGTCTATTCAAACCAGATGCGAACGTAAGGGGGCAGGCCCCTACGGCGCTGAGTCTCTACGGCGGAGGAGAAGGGCGAACCTTCAATCGACGGTGGTGCGAAGTCCCCAGAGCATGGCCCCGTTATGAAGATTTTTCTTATTTGAATATAGGTGTCAAAACATATATATGTATATTTTACAAAAAATCATTTTTCGTGCGGCTATTTATAAAGTAAGATAAGTTCGCACGAGTCTGAGCTCGCGACCTTGCATAGAAAATATAAGATAAGTTTGCACGAGTCTGGACCCGCGGCTTAGTTCATGACAAAAGATTCGGGATCACTGGTAGAAGCGGCGCAGGTTCTGGGCGTTCCAGGGGCGTGGTAGAGTCTTCCCTTCCGCCGTTCTGAGTCTGTATGTTTCGGGCTTTACGACCGTGGTAACAACGTATGGGCCTTCCCAGGTTGGTGAGAGCTTATCCCCTTGGGGGCCTTTGCCGGCTGCCTTGATGCTGCGTAGGACGAGATCTCCCACGTTGATTGGCCTGGGCTTCACTCTCCTATCATAGGCTCGGGCTACGCGCATTTGGTAGGATGTGGCACGTTGGGCAGCGTTGTCCTGAACCTCAGGGATTAGGTCGAGATTTTCTCGAAGCAGCCTGTCATTCTTGCTAGGGTAGAAGGTTAGAACCCGAGTACTTGGAATGCCGATGTCGACGGGGATGATAGCTTCAGTACCGTAGCAGAGGTTATAAGGCGTCTCTCCGGTGGGAGTCCTCTCTGTGGTGCGGTACGCCCACAATACGTTTGGGAGTGCGTCCACCATTGTCCCCCTGCCTCTTCTAAGCGTGTTTTCAATCCTTTGAGGATGGTTCGATTCGTGACCTCTACTTGCCCGTTGGTTTGCGGATGCGCTACGGCAGTATGGCGAAGGTTGATCTTCAAGTCCTTACACATCTTGGTGAAGGACTTCCCGGTGAATTGAGTGTCGTTGTCGGCAATGATTATTGTTGCTGGGATGCCGAAGCGGGAGACGATGTTCTTCCAGACGAACTGTTTGGCGTTTTCTTCCATGATTTTTGCTAGGGGCTCTGCTTCTACCCATTTGGTGAAGTAATCGATGGCCAGGATGATGAACTTCCTTTGCCCGGATGCTAGAGGTAGGGGGCCGAGGAGGTCGATTCCCCACTGTGCGAATGGCCACGCACTTTGGAGCGTGGAGTGTGAGACCGGGGGTTGATGAGGTACGTTGGCGTGCAGCTGACAACTCCTACACCTTTGGACTAGCTCGACCGCGTCCTTCTTCAATGTCGGCCAATAAAAGCCTTGACGTAGTATTTTTTGTGCCAATGCCTTCCCGCCTAGGTGTTCTCCGCAGACTCCCCCATGCAATTCTCTGAGGGCGTAGTGTAAGACCCCATTTTTTTTTGCAAAAATCACCGGGTCTTAGGCCCAGAACCGCCGTTTTGCGGTGACACCTTCGCTCGGGAAGGTCGCCACCACAAAACGCCGATCCTGCCGGCCAAATCGATCACGAAGAAAAGTACAATAAAGGGTAAGACAAGTCCACAGAATCACATGAATTATAAATGTCCACATATATTAACTGAATAAAGAGACAAGGGTTACAAATAATAAAAGGGGCTCTTGCCCTGTACATCATTTCCTCACTACAAGATCTCTCGCGGAAGCTAACTCTTAAGCCAAACTAAAGCTAATCGTCACCGACACTGAAACCGGAGCACTCTGACCTGACTGACCCATCCCCGCAGACTCCGGGCTCCAATAGTGCTGCAACACTGGACGCTTCTTCTCTTTTGACCTGCGGTTGCTTCCTCGCAGTCCACATTTACGTCTTCGCCATTGGCCTCCTGGTCGCTGTATTGGAGGGGTTCCACTCATCAAGGGGCATCTGACTCGAGTATGTCCCGGCTGGTGACAATGGTAGCATGGCCGTGGAGTCCACCATGTCGGATCCTGCTGTACCTGTTTCTTGAAGGGTGCTGCATCTCCTCGAACTCCTAAAATGATAAGGTCCACCGACCGTCAGTCAAAATGACTCAGCCAATTTCCCACCCCTCCCCCAATGGCTCCTAGGCACCGTGCGGGAGGATGAAGCGGAGGACAGCAAGGGGTAAAAACAAGAGCAGGTGACGGCGGAACTAGAGCTACACAGGTGTATACATATATATGAAGCATGGTAACAAGAATATAAAGAACAGTAAGCAGCAAGTAAAGTAATATAAAAGTAACCATTGATTTATAGGAATGCCCATACAAACCTATAGACCAAGGGGTCGTTTAGCAGGGCCTACCGTATAAGAAGTCCCATAACCGACTTATACGTTAGGGGTAGGTTGAATGCAATGTTTATGCTATGACATGCAAGTATGCTGTTATGCTATGATCATACAAGTGCAACACACACACTACGACTCTATGCGCATAGACCTTTAGTTCCCCCTTTTTGGAGCGAGCTAGACTCCCAGGATACTCCCGTAGTGGCAAACAGAAGCGGTGGGTTGGGCCCCGCCCACCTCTAGGTTGGTATTCACACTACCCAACCTAGACCTATTGTACGCCTCCACTATACCCGCGGAGCGTCTGCGTACTCTTGCTGACTGGACCGCCAGACTATCAAGGCTAAGTGTAAGACCACACTTGCCGAGTCAACGTATTGACGTCGGTGTGAACGACCGTCCAATACCGAAGACCCACCACCTTCAGTGCACATGCAACATGTTCTACTTTCTATCTCTGAGCCATGAGTTCCCCGGGCTAACCCGCCCGCCATCAATAATCTTCCGAGCCAAAAGCTCCCCGGGCTAACCTGCCCGTCATCAGTAACCTTCCGAGCCAAAAGCTCCCCGGGCTAACCTGCCCGTCATCAATCACTTTCCGAGCCAAAAGCTCCCCAGACTAACTAGTCTGCTGCAACAGTTACCGAGCCCACCGCTCGGACAACCAATCCAACTAAACTTCCGAAACTACGGGGTGTGGATGAGTGTGTTATTAGTTAATCTTGTACAATGTCTTACTCCTATGAGTTAGGGTTAGTCTTGGGCTTCCCGAGGGTTACCCTGTGAGGGGCTCGCTACGGTACTAGGAACCGCTATGGGATGACACCCCAAAGTTCCCATTCCCAAGACACTTAATGTTATTAGTTACTACCCATAAGAAAACCCTCTTAACATTTCACCTGGATTAAACCTAAGGGCTTAAAGACACTTAGGGGGAAAAGACGATCTTTCGCCAAATCCCAAGATGACCTACCCCAAGGGTGGCACCCCACCACCCTAGGACTCATCAAACCTTAAATTCTTTCCAAGGGTCCTCTCATATCCATATGGTTACCATCAGACCCTCACATCTCCAATCAATATAGTCCAATATGGCCTACAATTCCAAAACAACCGATTTGCTAAACGCAGGCCACCCTTAAAGTTGTGATCCTCATGAAGGGAGGTACTCTAAATACTCAACTCTATGACCTACTGGATTTATTGGGAGTCCATGCTACTTAAATCAGATCAAATCCAGGGTTTCCTAATTTTCCCCATAATATTAATATTTTTAAACAATTTCTCAAAGGGCAATTTTCTCAAGTTTGAACTACAAGTGCACTTTTCTGACTCCCAGTGCCTACCCCAAATTTTACATAAATCATGAGTACCTAAATATCAGTAGGTATAAACTTGTAGGAAAAACCAGCAAGATTTACTATTTTTAAAAATTCCAAAACTCATTTATTTCCAATAAATTCCAAAGGAGGTACCCTCATATGGACTTCCAACCTTATGCAAATTTATACAGTGGTGAATCATACTAAAATATTCAGGTCTACCAAGTTTGACCACATAACACAGAGGTTACATTTGTAATTTCCTCAATGGATATATTTGTAAATAATTCCAAAATGAACTAGAGATACCAAAAATATTGATACATAAATTATGAGAAAATTACAGTGGGTACATATTGGTATGAAAATACAACCAGCAAGGTTTCATGTCATTACAGAGATCTAACACCCTAAATTCAATCATCCCAAAAATTGCCAACAATGTGAAACATTACAATTTAGACCTCCAAAGGTTTTCTACTGGTCTAACCAAATCTTCCAGAGATTTATAACATTAAAACTAAGTCTGTGACAGAAGGTGGTAAACCATTAAGTAATATTTCTCCCTACAACCCAAAACCCTAATTATTTACAAATCTACCCAAGGGTTTATTACTTAGGATTAACAACTCCAAATCCCTCCAAATTCTCACAGTGGCATTCTCTGGTCACTAAAACCACCTCCCCAAAATTTCAAGTCAACCCATTAAGGTTTGACCCCTCTTCCTTCATTAGCCTCTAATTGCACCCCATTAGGGTTTAGCCTAGGGTTAGGGTCTAAACCTATCCAAATCCTCCCAAACCTCTTGTGAGGGTATTAAAACACTCTTAGAACTCAGAGAGGGCCATTGCACTTCTCTCCATGGACATTTACTCCTACATCCTTTACAAACCCTAAAGGGCACCATACACCTCACCACTAGGGCTTAAGGGCACACTAGGCCCTAACTCATCCAAAGTTGCTCTTTGGGGTGTCTCCTACCTCCCAAGGCAGTGACCAAGGTCACCCCAACAATCAGTGGGAGGAAGCCCCCTCCACACTCCAAATCTAGCTTAGGTTTACTTTTGCCCTAAACCTAACCTTTAGACAAACTTTTCTCAAGAGGACTCCCTACCTTGCCCAAACCCATACTACTCACTATACTGACCATGGGCCAGTGAAAGACCACCCAAGATCCTACCAACATTTGGTGAGGAGTGGGATTCCAATGGGGTACCTATTTGGGGTGCAAATAGCAATTTAGCCCCTTTTTGATCTACTAGGGCAAACCTCCTCCAATGGCCACCAAATTTGGACCAGAGGTTGGCATGGGGTAGGGTGAGGTGCACCCCAAATATGAAGCCATTTGTCTTTGTGGAAGTGTGGGGGCACTCACCCAAAGTTTTGCCTAAACCTAGGGAGCCTAAGGTTGTTTTGGTGAATTACCCTACCAAAACAACTCCATAAATCATGATATTTTAACCAGGGCCTATACATACCCCCTAAGACCACCCATCCAAGTTTGGAAGGGTCTTGAGGTGTTTAGGGCACCTAATTAGGTTAAACTAGGATTATTGAACTTTCTCAAAAATTATGGGGAAAACTTCTCCAATCCTTCTGATCTTTGGACATAACCTAGGTATGCCTAAGACTAGACTACACCCCAAAAATCAAGTCATTTGGAGTTATATAATGGAGTGGGCATCAAAATCAAGCTCTGAATAGCCTTAAGGACAGCCCCCACTAAAATGAGTGCTGTGCCCTAACCAGGACTCCAAATTGAGTGATTTCAATTTTGTATTAAACTAGACATCAAGGGCTACATTTTCTATGTTGACCACTGTTTCTGAATCAGCCTCTAACTATTTTTACCAGAATTATTAAGAGACTGCATTTTTAATCACAGAAATAAAGAATAACACTAAGGAAGCGCACGAATCTCAAAGCAGATCTAACAGCGCCCAGTCGTCTTCTTCCTCTGGCCAACGGCCAGGATCGCCCGCGCCTGGGCCACCTTGATCCCCGTTTTCCCGGCCACCTAGGCGCCGCCCCGGTCGGCCAATGCCACCACCACCTTCACTGAGGTGGTGGCCGGCGAATCGAGGTGGTTGACCGACCGGAGGTGGCCGGAACAGGGCTTTAGGGTTGGAATTAAAAGCTCGGTTTCGAGCTTCTTGATCGGCCCGATTCAGAGCCGTTAGGGCTCGAACCTTGCCGCCGATGTAGGGGATCTACCCACTGAGGAAAGGAGGAAGAAATGGACCTGTCTTGGGGTCGGTTTGCTGCTCCGATCCTTGGTTCACCATGGGTGGCCGACAAGCTTGAGGTTCTCACTCAAATTCTGCACAGAGGGCTCGAAATAATCGGGAAGGAGAGGGGTTTCACTCCTCTCTCCTTTATGAAGCTGATGGGAGGACCAATTTAATGTGAGGAGAGCTCTAACTCCAAAAGCCATTAATGGGCTTTTGGTATTCCTATGGCCGGCCACAATGCATCCCCCCCTGCCATCAATCCCTCCTAGAAACTGTTGGAAACTCCTCCTCTCCCCTAGAGGAGATGAATGCAGACATTAATGGGGAGAATTGAGGGGGGTTTCACCTTCCTCCATTGATGGCCTCATCTTTCTCTCTCCTCCACATAGGATTTTCTCTCTCCTATTCATCAAGGCCGACTCATTTATCTCTCCTAGGTTAATGCTAGCCTACAAGGCTGGTCAAATGGTTAATTTGGGCTTAGCCCAAATGGATTGGGCTAGGTTCAAGAGGTTTGACCTAATTTGGGCAAATTTGACTTTTGGTCCAATTGACCAATTGGGTGACCCTAGGATGGGGCTTTTGGGTCCATTGGACTCCAAATTAAGTTTAGAAACTATTGGTGGGGTCAATTTGGTCACATGAGTCTTGGTTGACCCAATTTAAGCTGATTTGACCAAAACATGCTAAGTTGACTTTGGTCAAATTGAGCCCTAGGGTTGACCCAGTCATGGGGCTTTTTGGTCCACTGGGTCCCCTATGACATGGTAACCCTAAGGGTAGGGTCAATTTAACATGGTGATGGTCAATTAGGGCACTTTGTGAAAAACTGCCACTTTGACCTAAAGGGACATTTTGGTCAATTTGCACTAATGGGGGTCCCATGATGGGGCTTTTAGGTCCACTAGGTCTCTCATGATATTCTAGACCTAGATGAGTGGTCAATTTGGCATGGTGAGGGTTAATTGACTCTAATTAGGCTACTTTGACCATTTTAGGGTTAGGGTTGACTTTGGTCAAATTGACCTCCTTGGTTGACCCCAATGTGCCCTTGGTGCCCTAAGGGGGCCCTTAAAGGGTTAGGGATACTATGGTGGGGTCAAATGGTCAAGTTGAGGCCCTAAAGTCCAACCCTAAGTTTGGTCACTGGAAATTGCTATTTGCAGACCAAGGTGGTTTTCTTCTTCTCACCTCAATTCACAAGGCCTTGGGTTCTTCCTATGGTTTTGTCATGACAAAACCATCTTAGGGGTCTAGCTGTCTGGGGGATGTTACATGTAGTCTGCCTCTTCTGCCGGTAGACACTTTAGATACGGTCCTGAGAATGCCCGTTTGTAAAGCTCGCAGTCTATGATGGTAAACGATGCCGCCCGCATCCGCAATCTTCGCGCTTCTAGGCGATCTTCAGGAAGGTGTCCGCGCTCGAGGTAAGCTCGTAATGGGGTCATCCAGGATGATTCTTCCCGGTGGATGGTTGCGATCTCCCATGGTCCTTGAATACTTGGAGCCACGATTTCTTCGATTCGGCGTCTACGTGACTGGTAGCTTGAGGGCGAAGTGGCGAGCTTGGATAGAGCATCCGCCTTGGAATTCTGCTCTCAGGGGATGTGTAGAATTTGATACGATGCGAGCTTCTGAAGGAGTAATTTCGCGAATGCGAGGTACTTTGTCATCTGGTCGTTCTTAGCCTCGTAGTCTCCTTCGACTTGCGAGACTACGAGTTGAGAGTCTGTGTAAATAGTCAGGCTCTTAACTTTGTAATCGATAGCAAGCCGGAGACCGGCGATTAGCGCCTCGTATTCCGCAATGTTATTTGTTGCGGGGAATTTTAACCGGAGTCCATAGTCTATGGTGATCTCGTCGGGACTGATGAGGAGCAAGCCTGCTCCGGCCCCTTCTGCTCCTGAGGCGCCGTCGACGTAGAGAGTCCAACGGGGGCTAGTGGTGTCTTCGACCAGAGCCGTTTCTGGCGGGATGGTGCACTCTACAACAAAGTCGGCGAGTACTTGCGACTTGATGACAGGTCGAGACAGGAATTGGATGTCAAACTCGCCGAGCTCTACGACCCAATTTACCAGTCTTCCTGAGACTTCCGGTTTCTGGAGGATTGCTCGCAGTGGGAGCTGTGTCAACACTTTTACTGTATGAGCCTGGAAGTAGGGCTGAAGCTTCCTCGCCGAAAAGACAAGGGCCAAGGCTGTCTTGTCCGCTGCTGGATATCTGGTTTCGGTGTCGGAGAGGACTTTGCTGAGGTAGTAGATTGGTCGTTGCACCCCTCCTTCATCTTTCACGAGCACCGAGCTAAGAGCCGTAGGCGACACTGCCAGGTATAAAAATAGAGTTTCTCCGGGGGTGGGATTTGACAGAAGCGGTGGTGAAGCTAGGTATTTTTTGAGAAGTTCGAACGCCACCTGGCACTCGTCAGTCCACTGGAAGCCGGAGTGGCATGCTCCTCAGAGGATTTTGAAGAAGGGGAGGTACTTGTCTCCCGTTCGTGACAAGAAACGGGATAGCGCATTGATCCTCCCGTTCAGGCGTTGCACTTCCTTAATTGAGCGAGGTGGCGACATATCTTCCAACGCCTTGATCTTCTCGGGGTTGGCCTCAATCCCCCGATGGGTTACCATGAAACCTAAGAACTTTCCCGCTGTCACACCAAACGCGCATTTGCTGGGATTGAGCCGCATCTGGAAGCGACGGAGAAGTTGAAAGCACTTTCCCAAGTCTTTCAAGTGGTCGCAACGGTGGACGCTTTTCACCAACATGTCGTCCACGTAAACCTCCATCGTTTCCCCGATGAGATTCTTGAAGACCTTGTTCATTAGCCTTTGATAGGTGGCTCCGACATTTTTAATACCGAAGGGCATCACCTTGTAGCAGTAGACTCCTCTGTCGGTGCGGAAGGCGGTATGCTCCTCGTCCGCGGGGTTCATTCTTATCTGGTTGTAACCTGAATAGGCATCCGTGAAGCTGAGTAGCTCGTGGCCGGCCGTCGCGTCGACGAGCTGGTCGATCCTCGGGAGGGGGAAGCTGTCCTTTGGACATGCCTGGTTCAGATTGTTGTAGTCGACGCACATTCGCCATTTCCCGGAGGCCTTTTTCACCATGACCACGTTGGCAAGCCACGTGGGGTATTCTGCTTCGCGTATGAACCGTGCCTCGAGGAGTTTAGCTACTTCCTCCTCGATCGCTTTCAGCCGCTCGGGGGCAAAGTTCCTCTTCTTTTGAATTACAGGCCTGCATGCGGGGTCGATGTTTAAAGAGTGATAAATGACTTCAGGATCCACCCCGGGCATGTCTTCCGGGCTCCAAGCGAAGATGTCCTCGTTCGCTTGCAGGAAGGTTGTGAATTCTTCTCGTTCTTCTCGTGACAGGAGTGACCCGACCTGAACAGTCCGAGTCGAGTCTTGCTGGGAGAGTGGTACTTCTACTAGTCCTTCAACGGGCGCTCCTCGCTGCAGAGTGGCTTCGTCTCGCAGGCCGAAGTTATTGATATTGATGGTGGTTGCCTTTACTGGCTGAGCCTGCTTCAGATAGCAGGTTCTGGCTGCCTCTTGGTCTCCTCTTACGACTCATATGCCTGCGGCAGTTGAGAAATTCATAGCCAGATGCGGAATGGAAGGGATTGCTCCAAAGATTGTCTGGAGCGATCTCCCGAAGATGGCATTGTAGGCGGAGGTGGATTCTACCACCATGAACTGGATGTTGTATGTCGACTGCCTTGGAAACTCGCCCAATGTGACTGGGAGAGTAATCATGCCTTGAACTGGGACAGGTCTGTTGTCGAAGCTGTAGACGGGCCCGACTGCAGGGCTGAGCTGATCTTTTGTGAGTTTCATACATGTAAGGTGGAGAGGAACAGAACATCAACTGAGCTTCCGTTATCGACCAGTGTTCTCTTCACTTTGAAGCAAGGGTCCCCAATCCCTGCGCTAATCACGAGTGGATCCTAGTGCAGAAGCCGCAACCCTTGCAAGTCTTCTTCTCCGAAAGCAATCGTAACATCTTGCTTGAGTTTTTTGTCTTCGTGGTCTCTTACGGGCCGGGCAATCGAGAGGACTTGGGATGCTAAGATGGGAGGCCCGGCGATCGTTTCGATTTCTCCCACCATCGGCCTTCCTCCACCTGCGCCTCGGGGGGCGGGAGGCTGCTCCCTCACCTCCCTAGGTTGCTGGGGCTGGTCAGGAATCTGGCCTTGCAGGAATCTTCCTAGGAGTCCTTGGCGGATGAGACGCTCGATCTCGTCTTTAAGTCTGGTGCATTCTTCAGTGGTATGCCCGGTTCCTCGATGGAACTCGCAGTACTTGGACTGGTCGCCCCTCGGATTTGGTGGTAGCACCCGGGGCGTGCGGAACTCTGGGTTGTTCTGAATGGCATATAGTACATTCGTTCTAGTAGTGTTCAACAGGGTGTACGTCCTAGGCGGCTGTGGTCCCAGGTCCCTTCGGGGATCACGACGACGTTCGTCACCGCGGCGCTCTTCACCGCGTCGTTCTTCTCGCCCGCGAGGGGCTTGATCTGACCCCATATTCCTTCCCTGGCTTCCTTCGAACTGCCGACGGTGCGCTTCGATGGCCTCGTCGGCGGCTATCTGAGCTTCAACTCGGTGAACGAGATCGGGATAACTTGGTACGGTTTCTCTCATGAGAGCTGAGTAGAAGCCACTTGGGCGAAGTACTCCGAGGAAAACTCCCCGCAGGAGCTCAGGGTCAACTCCTGGGATCTGCCGAGCCTCCGTAGTGAAGCGTCGAAAAAAATCTTTGAGTGTCTCTCCGTCGTTTTGGCGGATCCCTGAGAGATGGGAGGGATCTCGGACAATTCTGCGGTTGGCGATAAATTGGTCCACGAATTGCTGCGCCATTTCTGTGAAGTTGTTGATGGCCCCATTCCACAGGGAGTGGAACCAAGTGCGCGTTTGTCCCTTCAAGGTTGCCGGGAACACCTGACAGAGGAGCTGATCAGGGGTGCTGTAAATCCTCATGACGGTGGTGAAGTGATTGACATGCTCCAACGGATCGTCCGTCCTGTTGAATGTCTTGATGCTGGGAAGCTTGAAACAATTCGGAATTGGATGGGCCAAGACTTGAGGCGATAAAGGGGAGTCGTGGTGTGCGGGACGGCGGGCGAGGGCCGCGCGTCGTCCTGCTTGGGCGTATTCCTCTTCTATCATGTCGCGTATTTCTTCTCGCGTAGCTCTTTCTACTACTCGATCAGGGGCGGCTCTTCTCGGGTGATGGAGACAGTGGCCAGCTTCTGGGCCCCCAGCTGGCGGGGCAGGGTGAGCGGAGCTTGCTGCGTTGGAGAATCCTTCTGAAGCTTCGTCCTCTCAAACGACCTCTTCGTTCGGGGCATGATTTGGGACCGGGGGGTGGCGGTACGTTCAGTGCTGGTGGTTGAACTGGAACTTGGGGAGCCCCGAGATTCCTTACGAGAGCCAACATCTCGGTTTGCTGCTCTTCAATCTGCCGCCTGCGCCCTTCCAGTCCTGCTGCAGGCGCAGGCACTGCCCCCTCCGCGGGAGGCGCGTTGATAAGCGATTGAGAGGGAGTTGGGTCGACGCGACCTTCCGACATTGATCCTCCAATAGTGCGAGTACTCTTTCTTGCCATTGCAGTGGGCCTTCAGAGAGTTTTGGGAAGTTCCCACAGACGGCGCCAAACTGTTGCGGGTCGCTTAGGGCTCTTGGTAGACCGGTTTACTTGAACTACCTTAGCTCGGGAGAGAACCGAGCGCGCAAACAGTCAATTTGTGATTCGTTGATTGCACTAGAACTTTTTAGCGTGGAAAACCCGGAAAGGGTAAAAAACCACGTGGTCGGAGCTGTGCCGACCAAGTTTCCACTATATTCAGGGGGGTTACAATTGGAGACTTAGAAGTCGAGCGCGACAGGCCGCCGCTCGTTACAATAATAGAGAGAGAGGGAGAGAGAATTCAGAAGGCGACAGACCACTTCCAGAAAAAACTAAGTCCTTTCTCCATCTGAGAAAGGTGGAGAACGAAAGCGAGAAGGATCCGGAGAACAAAAGTGAGAAGCTGTGTCGCCTTTCGGGACGAAGGGAGACTTCAAGTCCACGAAGGAGATCTTCAAGCGCCGAAGGAGAATTCCGCAAAAGTCTGCAAGGAGCTCTCCCGGGTGCAGAAGGCCAGCTCCTTTCAAATGAAGCCCTGGGGCTCCTTTTATAGCTTTGGCCAGGGGTAGTCCGATAATTTTGCCGCTTGTAACTTCCATAAATACTTGGCGGGCGAATCATATTTTCTGGTTCGGGGCACACAGATCGCCATTTTTCGGAAATGACCACCTTGCCCTTTGGGAAGTTCGGGTAGTTTTGTTGGAGGCGAAAAAGGCGACAAGCTGTTCCTGAAATCTGAGAAACTGGAAAGATAAAAAGTGAGCATGCTGAAAAGACAAAATGTGAGAAGTCAGAAAGACAAAAGGTGAGCTGAGCGCGCAACGAACGGAGAAGCAATCTAGGCGACTGGGGAAGCGTTCTTAGCACGCGTGAGCGCGGAGGCGTTCTGAGCACGCTCGGAAGCGTTTTGGGTGCGGGTAAGTGTGAAGGCGTTCTGAGCGCGCGTGGGCGCGGAGGCGTTCTAAGCGCGCTCAGAAGCGTTCTGAGCGGGCGCGTGAGCGCAGAGGCGCCCTGGTCGCGTTGCGAGGCGTTCTGGGTGAACGGCGGAACGGGGAGTTGTGCCCCAAGGAGGAATTGGGATCCGACGCGCCCGACGAGGGGGCGTGATTACGGCGGGGCCCCCTACGAGCTCCCCTGTGAAGAAAGAGGAGGGAGGGGGCCCGATCGCGCCTCAAGGGCAGTGCGTCCGGGCCGCACCCAATGGGGGGGTGCGGCTTGGCCGCACCCCTTGGGGGGTGCGGCTTGGCCGCACCCCTTTGCGCTACCGCACGCGCGGTAGCGCGTGCGCTTGCGACGCGCGTTCTCGTCCTGGCGTTTGGAGGCGGAAATGGCGGGTTTTGTTCCTTCAACTCGAGCGATTATATGTTGACCGTTGACCCCGCCTTTCTTTAGCGGAGTCTTCTCTAGACGCACCCCAAGGCCTTTATGGGTGCACAACAATTTTAAAAGCCATAGAACTAATCTCAACCCTCTAATCAAGAAAATCGAATCATAACATCTTAGTTGTTCGATCAACTAAGCAAATCAAGACCGTTCATCTAGATTTTCATATATAGGGCTCCTACACCTAGGATAGTAAGAGATCCTAAGCCTATCATTTTAATAGGACTACTACCCTACAATAAGAAATTACCATTTACCCTTCAGATTCTGAAAAAAAATCAAATTATAGGTGTGACTAAGAGAAGCCCGTTCTGCACTATAGAGCGCTCATCTACACCCGCCAGAGGTGCATATAACCCAAAAGGTCAGGCACACCCACTCTATGTCAAATTCAAACAATGCATTCCTCTCCTATTATTTAAACCAGAATAAGAGTTTCAAACCAACGATGTGAGACAAATATTTAGAAAGAATAAAAAAATAAAAATAAAAATAAAACTAAAAATAAAATTACAAAAGAATGGATGGTTGGACTCAAACCAACGATCGCTTGTTTATAAGTTAGACGCCTTATCCATTACGCCACAAGCGCCTATTTGTGTATATACTAAAAACTATTATATATATAATATAAATATAATAATTTACAGATTTTAGAAAAAAAATGGGTGCGTGTCGGGGGCGGGCGAAGTACTGTCTTGATTGGCCGTAGGGGCGGAGCCCCGTGTCTGCCACTGGTTATTATATTAAAATAGTGTGGTGTAGAGAAGTTAATCTTAGCCATCCAATATGTGTCAAACTTTTAATCTCAAACTTTAAATGATGAGAGAGAAAAAAGAGTGAGGAGAGAATTATTATAACCCCATATTCCTACATGAGAGAGGGAAAGAGATAGAGGGGGGAGAGAGAGCTAGAAATGAGAATTTAATAGAGATGGAGAGAGAGAGAGAGGAGAGGTAGAAGGAGAGAGAGAGAGAGGGAGAGTGGGAGGGATAGGGAGAGCTAGAGAGAAAGAGAGAGAGAGAGAAATTAAATTTTTAGGTAAAAATATACATTTTTTTTATAAAATAAAAATAGGAATATTTATTCATAGTTTTTTACGGTTATTTTAAGTACTTATATATATTTGTTTTGAATAAAAGTCAGTGCTCATATGTGGGTGCAATCCGCTCATAGGCGGGCACAGTTCGCTTATATGCGGGCACAGTCCGCTCATAGGTGGACGCATCTTGCTCATATGCGGGCGGAGCCCAGTCATTAAGTCATATGAGGGCGCATATGTCGCCGCCCTCGCTAAATGTCGCCGCCTACGCCTTGCTGTTTCACTAGTATATATAGATATACGAGCAGCTCCGTTTCACTTGTGTGTGTGTGCATGTGTGTGTATACGAGCAGCTCCGCACGAGCTTCGTTCATGCTTGCTGACTCTTAGCAGGCTGCGCCCGCATTCGAGCGGGATGCACCGGCATTCCAGCGGGCTGCGCCCGCCTATGAGCGGGCCGGAGTAACTCGTGTATATATATCTATCTCTACCATATATATCAATATACATATCTTCAATCACACCAAGCACTCCCCCTCAACCGTTTGATCAAAGAGCATATTAAATCTCATCTTTTAGATGGAGAGAGAGAAAGAAAGATTGAGGAGAGAGGGGAGAGAGAAACAAAATATTAATAGTCCTCTTAAAGCTACATGAGAGAGAGAGAGCGCGTGGAGAGCGAGATGAAGCTTCCTTGAAATTTTGAGGATGATCTGACATCTGACGGTGTAAGAAGGGTGATCGTGCTTCCGCTTCGACCACCCGGGCAAAATTGTGTGACCATATCCCAAATAAATACATGCAACCATTGATACAAGAGCTTTTGAAAAACAACTTTTATTTTTCTAAGCTGAGCCATTATTGAACTATTCATGTAATAGTATTAGTGAAAAATTGAACTATTCATGTAATAAAGAGTTCTGTTTAGAGAAAAATGATATCCGTTGAATTCTTACCGAATAACGGAATCAAAATTGAACTTCCAATTCTAATTCCAAATGGTCAATTATATTTAAACGAACAGCGCCTAATTGACTATAGAGAAAACAATAAATCTGCACACTATTTAATGTTGGTACGTAGTGTGCATAGGTCAGTACAGTGGTGGATCTAGGAAATTTATAATGAGGGTGCACAAAAGTGACGCATAATGGTGAGGTGGCAACGCCACTCGGCCGTGCGCTTGCGGTCCTGGAGGGGCTCCCTCCTACTCTCTCCTTCCCACCGCCCCGGGGAATTGGGACACCAACCAGTCCTTGCGACTGTTCTCCCCTTTCCTTTGGTGTCCCCCCCGGGTGGTTGAAGATTAATGTTGATGGGGCCCTCTCTGATGACTCCTCTGCGGGGCTCGGGTTGGTGATCCGGGATGCTCATGGTGATCTTGTTTTGGCGGCCGGTTCCCCTTTTACTCACTGGGATCCGGGAAGGGTTGAATTGGAGGCTATCCTTGTGATCAAGCGTGCGGCGCAACCTGCCTGGTTCGAAAGCCGTGGGGTGATCATAGAAAGTGATTGTCGCAATGTGGTGGAATTTTGCTCACGATGCTTACGAAAAGAGGCATGGTCGGAAGCGCGGTTCACCGATGCGGACCTCTCCTTTATGGATGCATTTAGCAAAGTCATCTTCAGCATGGTGTCTCGTGATGCCAATCGGGCTGCGGATTATTGTGCTAACCTTGCAAAAACTTGTAGCTCTTTTGTTTGGGACAATTTTGAGTGTGTTAGTTCGGAACTCCGTGAACTAGTCACGGCCGATCGGGTTGGGTGTACCTCGGTGTAGGTGGGGCCTCGGCCGTTCCTTTCTTTTTTCGTAATGTCAATGCAAATCTAAAAAAAAAAAAATAGCAAGCCCATTTTACAACTTTGAATTACAAAATCATACAAAATTACATTCAATTTTCTCAATTGAAAATTACAAATATATGAAAATTTTACAATTATTGACGGCGAGTCCTCATTTTTTGAAAACGGCCGATAACATTATCATCGGACACCCATAATACATCAAAGAACACCTAAAGAACATGATACATGAACATAAAAAATATATAACTTTGAAGAGAGAAATCTACGCCACAATCTGTAGCCAGAAATGAGTAAGACTTGGATTCCTTCTTCCATTGTTGCAAGACTTGGATTTTCAAGAGATGAATGCATTGAAAAACTAAGAAAATAGATTCCTAAATTAAATTGAATGAGCCAATAATATCACTAATTAAGAATAGTCGGTCCTGCCCCCGTTGACTCCCAATGTCAACCCTCTTTTTTCTTGAAAATTGCTATCAGATTCAGATGCTCGCTAAAAACACTTATTCACAGTTGTTATCAAATATTCAAAGGCAGCAAAAACAAAGTTGTTAACATGTTCACGCACATAGAAATAACTTGGTCATGCACATAACCAGATTTGGTGTGTGAATAGCCAATTTAATTATGTGTGCGAATAGTCGATTTACGGTGTGCTTATAACAAATCGCAAAAAATAATGGGGGCACGTGTCCCTTAGGCCCCCCTCTAGATCCTCCCAAGCTAGGGTCAGTAGTGATTTCTGATGAGTCGAGGCGCACGACAAATTTCTTGTTTTGTGTTGATTCGCGGATTGTTGAGACTTGTAGTTTTAATTTTTGAAAATTGTTACGTATATATCATGAATCATACACTGTCTGGTGATTCCCAAATATTTATCATTAGGGCACGTCGAAGAACTAAGCGCTTCCTCTCTTGTAACAATCTTCATTCTTCATCTAGTGAAATGACCTACAACTGGTCATGTATGTAGCCCATCTTAAGATGAATCATGCAAATATTGAGTCTTTGTGTTGTTTTCTTTATCGCTTTTTCCTTAATTGATCAGTAACCAAAGTTGTAATCTCGTAAGAGATTCATATTTTCCATGCACTGATTTTATTAGATGGAAACTCTTTTGATCCTTGTTTGAGGAGTTTGAGCTATCTCTCACTCACCTTTTATTAAATAAATAGAAAAAAATGGTCACTAAATATATCTACAAATAGCAATGAAATTATTACTTTCAGTGACCAAAATATCGGCATCGTTGCATTGCACATTTAGTGATTGAATTAATTTGGTAACTGCCTTAGCGACACACAAATTTGGTCGCTATATTCATTTGGTGATAGATATTAATTTGGTCAGTAAAAATATACATTTAGTGACAAAATGCCCGACCTCACCCAAAATTCTCCATACTTTTTTTATGTTTGAATTTGTTTTTTCGTTTGTGGCGGTCATAACTACTCTCATGTCAAATACATGCATCTTTCATGACGATGACGTTTTTTGTTCAAACTCACGGTATCAAAACGCTAAGCCAAACAAAAGGAGGTTCGTAACCACCGCGTTCACGAACGCCACCGCTGTGCCACACGGACCCTAAGTTTGTGAAAAAAAGACCTCCCTCTACAACATAATCAGTTTTTTCTCCTGTATCAGCTTCTTCAAGCTCTTAAGTATATTCATTCTGCTTGGTACCTTTGTATTAATTGCTTTTCAATACATAGATATTGTGTAGTCCAAAGCATGTATAGTATTTCATTGAGATTTGAAGGCATCTTTCAAAGATGTGCCATTAGCTATATTTTTGGACTATGCCATTCAATTTGTACTCGTACTCATACTCCTGAACTGTGGCTTCTTTTTCTCTAAAATACGATATTTTCAATTTGTTCGTGTAGTATATGTATTGTTTTGCGCATCTCGAGTTACTTCAATACACCGACGTCCGTCTACAAGTCTTCCTTCTATACGTGGAACAGTACTTGTATATATCCCTCGCGATTTAAGAAGGCATAATCAACCCCAAGTTGCTTCAACTCGCGCAAATCATTGAAACAACAAAAGAGCAAAGCCTAGGGTGTGTTTAGCGCGGTGTTTTTGCTCTCGTCATGAGTTTGGATAAATTAAAACACAATGAACATAAAATATATGTTTGACATAACAACGGTTATGACCGTCACAAAGAAATAAAACTAATTTTGAACATAAAAATGGATGAAATTTCTTAGCGATGTCAGACATTCAAGAACAATAGTTCATAATCACCACGTTCATGACCATCAACGCTGTGCCAAACAGACATTGTCTTTAAATAGATGCACAAAAGAAGCAGATACAACATAAAATTGTTTTCTAGCTTAAATTTCCTATTTTAAGCACAAAAGAAGCAGATACCCTAAACCCTAAACCCTAAACCCGAAGCTTAAATTTCCTATTTTTTGGTACATTGTGTCGACACAAATTATTGTAAATTTTTCTCTCGCATGTGATTGCTTTTAGTTTGCTATTTGTTTTCTATTCATAAATAATACTGGTGACAGTGCACAGGGGCCTGTGCGGCCATGACAATATATCCACCGCTCGTCGCTTCAACGAATAGTGTGCAGATGTGACACTATTGAACTGTTGCTCGACATCCTCCCTACATAATATAGCACACCAACAATGCTTGCACTTCGCTCAACATCCCGCACGGCTCGCTGTCCACCGGAAAATTTTGAAGCATATCTTTGAAGCCAAGAAAATCCTGACTCCAAAATTCGGATCAATGCAGCCAGATGCTACTTGCCTAGCGGTCCGACAAGATGACTTGATTGGCAACGGCAAAAGAACTAGGAGGATAACAAACACAACCCCAGGTGCTGCGGCAGGGAGGTCCCACCACGTACCCAGAAGCTCAAAAGAGTCTTCTCCTCCACAACCAACGAATGACCGAGCTTGGTACTAGGAAGGCACTGGCTAGGGAGGATTCTCGCCTAAAGGGGGGATGAAGTTCTGATTTTTGACCAGTCTTCTTCCTGGTATCCCTGGGGGTCTATTTATAGACAAATCTTAAGGGGGGGGGGGGGGGAGGCAGACGACTATCCATGATCCCTCTTGAGATGATTGCACAAAGGCTTAAGCGAGCGAGTAGGTGAGGACCTCGGCACGGGCTGGCGAGTTGGTTGATGAAGGGCGTCTATAGTCGAGCATGTCCAGGCCTTTGACCTTCTCGCTCGGCTGGTTGGTTAACTCCGGGCGCGCCTGCCTTCTCGCTAGTTGGGCTAGCAAGGTCCTACTCGCACCTCCGGGTTACAAGATCCCGGTGCGCTGTCTGATATCTTCGGTTTGATCATTGACTTTGACTTCTGCCTACGTGGCCCTTGATGAGCCTCACCCTCGGAGAATAAGGGTTGTACTCATATGACTTTATTTGATTTCACGGTGGAAGGCGAGCGCTGGCATGGGATGTCAGTCATATCTATACTTCAAAGAATTGGGTCTAATCAATATTTTAAACGACACAAAATGATGATAAATCAAAATCACCGGCCACTTACTCATCACGCCCATCAAACCCGTGCAAAATCATGATTAGATCATAACAATGAGCACTTGGGAGCGAAGAACGAGTATTGTTGGTGTGCTATAATGTGTATGGAGAATGTCGAGTGACAGATCAATAGTGCTGGGGCTGCACATTATTCATTGAGACAGCGAACGGCGAAAGTACTATAGCGGCGCCTCGTGTGCTGTCACTCGTGTGTAAACCACAAATATTAAATTTTCAGATTTTATGGTCCAAGTGGGAGGTCGTATGATATTTATTTCTATATCCTGTATATGTATTTAGACCATTTGATCAAATCAGCACAGAATCTTGGAGTAATAACACACTCCTACTTACATCCCATTTTATTAAGAGGAGACTCTGTCCCCCATTGAATGCTAGATTTTCCTAACAAACCAGAAGAAGAAATAAATGAGGATCAAAACTAAATCTTTGTACAAACCAGTAGAGTAGACTGCATTAAAATCAACCACAATTACATGTTATTAAATGATGGATGATGAATACGTTTTCAATGTGTGTGTGTGTGTGTTTGTGATTGTAGAATTAAGCTAAAATGTAAGAATGAAGAAGTTTGCTCTTGTTACATATCAGCTCATAATAGTTGAGGCATCGTCCGTGTTGAAATCGAGACTCGGCCCAACGAGGAGTCCGGACCCCCGTGAAGGGTGCATCTAGCACTTACTTGTCCTAAGGGAGAACTTGACCGAGGTTTTGAGACTAAGTACCAACCATTGGCTGCAGCGCGGAGGACTCACCACACACCTGGAAGATCTTAGAGCGCTTTCCCTTCCAAGCCAAAGCTAAAGTTGGGCACCTTGGAGAGCCTGAGGAGCTAACCAAAGTTTTCCCGAGGAGGAGGAAGCCAAAGAAGTGGATCCTCTCCAAAGGTGTCATTAGGGTCTATATATAGTTTTTCTCTCTCGGTCTGCAAATAGCGTAACTCCGTCTTTTGGTTTTGCTATACGCACTCCAAATTGGTCTGCTAACAGCCAAACTCCGCTGTTCTGAAGGATATTGACAGCCCACCAAGGTATCAGGGTAAATTCACTTGTCGACCCTTGCTGGGCGAGTGGCCCGTGAAGGCGCCACTCGCCTCTCTCCCTGCAAGCTGGGCTCGCGAGATCTCCTCTTGCGAGTAGGGGCGAGCCACCACTCGCCTCGCCAGACCGGTGTTGTGAGACTTCACTTGACTCGCTCTGGCTAAATGCACCCCAGAAGCGTCAAGTCCACAGTTGTTTCGCTCTCGCAGTACACTCGCATGGATATCAGCCTGGACCGCCTCCCCCTCGCGGCCTGCTCGCCGCGAGGTGGCGAGCCCTTGCGCTCCTCGCCCTCGCTGCCCGCTCGCCGCGAGACGGCGAGCCCTCGCTCGCTTCTGGGGCTCTACTGAGACGGCAACCTGGGATTTTGCCGAGCCAACACCCTGCGAGATCTTCTCTACTAGCCCCAGGTGCATGGGAGAGATCTTTTAGACTGCCCTCGATCCTCTTTGACCTCGACGAATTACAGGTTATACAGTCCGCCTCTAATGTGACGAAACGATTTAACAGAACAATTTAACAGAACATACGTAAAAGCGCCTCTAATATTTCGAGTTTTAAATTGCTAAATTGGTTAATTACTCTTTACTTATGATGTGGGTCCACTCATACACCTCATTTTATATAGAAGAATTGTTGAGTGCGCCACGTGGAATGGACGGTGATGTCTGAGCGTGTGTCGCTACTCGTTAAAAAAGACGGTTTAGTTCCACACCGCCTAGCGTGTTCTTTGGTCCTGGGTGTATTGGCGGGGTAGTCACTCCTCGCCTAACCACGTGGTTTTGGGGAGTGACGTCACAATGCTTTACGTGGTATCAGAGGGAGGTTTTGATTCTTTGTGATTGCTTAACGGTGTTTGCTAGGATCATGTAGTGGAGAAGAATGGTATACTGAAATGGAAGGTGCAGGAGGTTTTACTAGAGGGCTTGGGCTTAAGTTGCTCACACACACAAATTACAAGTGGAAATCATTCATGGAGAGCTATCTGTTGGGAGAAGACTTGTGGGATGTTGTTGGCGGTGATGTGCAGGAGGAAGTGGTTGCGACCAGAAATAACGGTCTGACGATGTAGGCATGGAAAAAGACAAATGTGAAGGTAGAGTATAAGCTCAAACTGGTAATATCTCTGAACTTATTTGATCACATTATTGTGTGCAAATCAGCTTTGGCGATTTGATCATCTTTTGATGGGTTGTTCAACAAGAAGAATATCACAATGTTGTAGTTCTTGGAAAATGAGTCGGCGAAAGCCAATCAGGGAAAGCTGTCGATTTCAATATTCTTTTTGAAGATGAAGAACATATGCGTGAAGATATCGACGTTGGATCAGGATGACTCGATCTCAGATGCCAAATTGAAGCGACATATTATTTGAGGATTGTGGAAGGAGTATGTTCATCATCTTGGTGTGCAGGGATGGGCTACTCAACCGTCCTTGTTGGAGTTGGTGAACTTGTTAGCTTCGAAAGAGAGTCTTGCAAGATAGATGTCTGGTTGCTCTATCTCAGGGGGAGAGAGTGAGGCCTTGTACTTTAAAAAGAAGAGTTGGGACGGGAGCAAGAAGAAGAATGCTGGAGAGGGGCCTTCTACCTTATCACAGGGGGATGTAGGACAATTTCCTCCTAGGAATGACGGAGGGCAGAAGTGATAAAATGTTATAGGTGCAACAAATGGGTCACTTAAAGAGAGATAACAAGGTGAATTTAAAGTCGGGGAACATATCAGAGAAAGGAGAAGGATCCAATGATGAAGAAGGATGGGGGAATTATTTCTTGGTAGAGATGGATGCGACGTCAGTGGATGTCTTGGTCTCCATAAATTTTCATGATGACTCTGGGTGTGGTCATCACCTTACCGGTGATGAGTCGAAGTTCTCCTCCCTTCAGGCTTACAAAGGGAATGGTGTGATCGTGACGACTGATGATTACATACATGCAGTGGAGAAGAAGGGGACCATTATACAGAGTAGTGTTGGGAGTGCGCTCAAGTTTAAGAGTGTTTATCACGTGTCAGGGATGAAGAAGAACCTCTTCTCGGTGACCAATGCGGTGGATGTAGGATATCATGTTATCTTTGGGCCAAAGGAGGTGAAGTTCTTGAGGAATCTATCTTCTGTAAAGGCTGATGTCACTAACATCGGGTGGCATGTGAAGAATTTGTTTGTGTTTTCTACAAATTATTATGTGAACAAGATGAAGACCAATGATAGCACGGTGATCTGACATGATAGGTTGGGTCATGTGGGGTTGGAAAAGTTGAAGGCTATGAGAGTGAAGGGCCTGGTGAGAGGATTGCCTAACTTGTCTTCTTTTAGAGATGACCATGTTTGTGAGGGTTGCCAATTTGTGAAAGCACATCGCCTCCCATTTGACAAGTCCCTTTCCAGGTGCAAGGTGCTGTTGGACTGCATCCATAGAAACTTGATGGGTTAGTGTGCCACACCCACATACTCAGGGAACAAGTATATACTTGTGCTTGTGGATGATTTCTCATGATACATGTGGATGTATTTGGTGAAAGAGAAGTCAGAGGCCTTTGGAAAGTTTGTGGAGTTAAAGGATAGAGTTGTGGGAGTGCTAAATTTATGAATCAAAAAGTTGAGGACAGACAATGGAGGGGTGTTCACCTCCACAGAGTTCTCTACCTTTGCAGGAAGCATGGACTTAAGAGGGAGTTATTTTGTGCTCACACCCCGCATCAAAATAGAGTGGCTGAGAGGAAGATCCGACACTTAGCAGAAATATGCAAATGTTGGTTGCATGCGAAGGGCATACTCAAGGCCTTATGGGCTGAGGGAATGACTTGTGCTACATATGTGATCAACAGGTTGCCGCTAAGCCCCAATAAGTTCAAGTCTCGACATGAGTTGATGTTTGGGAAGATTCTAAGTGTGAAGCACCTACGGGTGTTTGGTGCTACCTGTTTTATGAACATATCAGATGCTTTAAGAACCAAGTTGGATGTGAATACACGAAAATACATATTCATTAGATATGACAAGCAGAAGAAAGGGTGGAAGTGTATGGATCCGCAGACACCGGCTCATCGTCTCTCGTGATGTTGTGTTCGACGAGCTGACATCATGTCATGGAGTTTTTAGCATGGTTCTGAAGGAGAGAGAATGGGGAGAAAGAGACGAGAGAGTTGTTGATGACTCTTTGGTGGAGCTACTTGTGTCTCTAGGTGCTCCGTCTTTATCAGGCTCTAGTTCGATCAGGTGATTCAGGTCTTAGAAGCGCGAGGGGGGAGCGATCCTCCAAGTTACACTGGCATGGGAGCTGATGTTGGGGATGTTGTTGGAGTGGTGGAGAGTGGTTCGGTTTTGCGGAGGTCAAATAGGACTATCGTCCCACCGGCTCGGTACAAAGAAGGTAATCTTGTTAGTATGTGTCCATGCTTCTTTGTAGAACCTCTTGACGAGCGGGAGCCGCCATGTTTTAAGTAAGCCACTTGATTGAAGGAGTGGGAAAATGTTATGGATGAGGAGATGAAAGCTCTCAGGAAGAATATGACTTGGGGCCTTGTGCGTAAGGTGGATGGTGTTACTCATGTCACTTGCAAGTGAGTGTACGAGATCAAGAAGAAGATGGATGGTAGCGTGGAGCGGTACAAGGCTTGCCTTGTTGCTCATGGATTCTCACAATAATATGGGGAGGATTATGATGAGACATTCAGCCCGGTGGCAAAGATGATTTCAGTGCAGGTGGTAATTGCATTGGCGGCTTGCAATGGTTGGAGGTTTTGGCAACTCGACGTGAAGAATGTATTTCTATATGGCAAGTTTGATAAAGATATTTTCATGGTGCAACCACTGGGGTACGTTTCAAAGGTACATCCATGTCATGTGTGCAAGCTAAATAAGGCTTTATATGGTTTGAATCAAGCGTCTCAAGCATGGTACGAGAAGATTGCAGAGTATTTGCAATTTTGTGGATATTTTGCAGTGGTTTCTGAATCGAACCTGTTTATGAAGAAGAAGACGTGGCTTCATGTTCTTGTGTTGTTGTATGTCGACGACATGATCATGACAGGAAATGACGATGAAGATGTGGCAATGCTTAGGGCTGAGCTATCTATTCATTTTGAGATGAAGTATTTGGGTGAGCTGCACCATTTTCTTTGGTTTGGAGGTGAAGAGTAATGAGAAAGATCTGTTTGCTTCCCAGAAGGGTTATGTTGAAAGAATCGTGGAGCGATTTGACATGAAATAAGGAAAAAACATTTCTACTCCACTTGAGATTGGGCTGAAGCTTTGTCGGGATAATAGTGTGATCCTCTCGGATCCCAAACCTTTTCGGGCACTAATGGGCAATTTGATCTACTTAACTATTATAGGACCGAATATTGCATTTGTGTCTTGTTAGCAGGTACATGCAGGAGCATATGAAACCTCATCCGAAGGCGACAAAGAAAATTGCTCGCTAGCTTACTAAAAAAATGTCTCATGAAGTGTTTTACTTTCCAGTACGTGTACTATGTCTCGTTGTACTGACATGCGAGTCGATCTTACTTGTATTTATAATTGTGATGTAAAGGCCATAAGGCCGGGGATATTGGTACCTTATAGACTGTGGTCACTCTTATTTTTATATTAGTTCTTCCATTGTGGATTCATGCCTAGTAATGAGAATCATTTGGTTGTTATCTTTTATACGTGTTTATAATGCTCCACCTATGACGATTGCATGAGATGGGGTCTGGCCAGACCCATACTATACGACCATTGCAAGCGGGGTGTTACATAGAGGACCTCGAGGGGTCCGTCAGCTAGCTTGCAAGATGGAAGCTGATCTCATATGACAATGCAGAGGCATGGTCTTAGGAGGAGACAATGAGATACCCGGGGTATTGTCCCATCACTTTTTTAACTACATTGGTCGGAGGCAGAGGCACTCGAGGGGTCTGTCGGCTAACTTACAAGGGGGCTTATCTCGGACAACAATGTAGAGGCATGGTCACAGGAGGACACACTAAGATACCTTAGGTGATGTCCCATCACCTTTTATAACTGTGTTGGTCGGGAGGGAGAGGCACTCGAGGGGTTTGTCGACCAGCTTATAAGAGAGGAGCTGATTGATAGCTGAAAAAGCATATATATACGCAAGTGCACGTGTCGGTTCAAGTAATAAAGTGTGAATAAAGATCGTCCTCACGAGTAAGTGTTAAATCTAACGCTCGCAATTACTAGCTTAACCTTTTCTTTAAATTCAAGTGGATTAATTAAGGTGAGTTGTGAAAACAACAAAAATTAAATCAAGTTACAAAAATGGCTACTTAAAAATACTTTTGATAACAATTTGGAGAAATGGTCTTGCATATTGAATTCCTATGTCTATTGTGATGAGTTTAAATGTGGGTCTTAGTGAAGAGTTTAATTAACTATCCTGCAACGATTTAAAAATGAAAATCATTATCTCTCGATCTCTGAAATTCATTTACTCTTTATCTCTAACTTAGACAACAATAAAGAATAACATGAAGCACACAAATCTATGTTGCTAACGAGAAGACGAAATCTCTTTCTCTCTTCTACGCTATACTAAATTTATGATATACTTTCACCGCTCCTCTCTCGAATCTTGCAGCGTAGTATAAAAATGGAAAATTTGGTTAAACACATACGCGACTCCTCCCTAGAATCTCGCCGCGCAATATAAAACATTCATCTAGCCTGACTCCTCTCTCGAATCTTGTCAAGCAAATTTAAAGATGAAACTTAAGCCAAAATTGCCAATAACAAAATCATAAATTTGATAAAGATAGTATTTCAAACATCGGATTTTTCCTTGATCCATATATGCTGGATATTGTTGGCATAATTCTATGAATCCCTTCACCCCCATTCTATACTCATCTGTAATACCATATCCTCCTGGACAAACACGACTTTTAATTCATCCCCTATCCGGATGCATGATTGTTATTCTGCATATACAACACACAAAATTATTATTCACTATATATTTATTATAAACTCTTATACATGTCATCAACTTCAATTAAAGATCACATCTAGCTGCAATATAATTTTCATACTAAATGTCTTAACCATGCGTAGTTTAAATACTAAAGTCTAAATATAAGATGACAAACAAGGAAACATATTAAAGTCTAAATATATCTATAAATATATCACATTCATCGTAATTTGGTGATGGATGTGAAATATGTGCTTGTCTGGGGAATAAGTTCAAGGCATTACCCGTGTTGAAACCGAGACTTGCGAACAAGACTTAGTCTCTGTGGAGTTCGGGGCCCTCAGCTAGCTGAGGGGCGACCAATCCTTACTCCTCCCAAGGGAGAGCTCTAGGTTGAAGGTGTTGGAACTAGGAACTGGACCAAGGGCTTAGTGGGGAGGTCCCGCCACATACCCGGAAGTTCCCTAGGAACTTCCCCTCCCAAGCCACTACTAAGCTTGGGCACCACTGGAGGCTCTCCTCACCCCGTAGAGAGACTTGGGGAGGGAGAGAGAGAGGGAGAGAGCTAGCCTAGAATGAGATCCCCCCAAATGGTGCCCCCTTGGTCCTATTTATAGGATTTCTGAAGTTGGGCTGCAAATAGCCAAAAACTGGTCTGCCAGATTACCAAAATACCCTTGAACTGGGCTGCAGATAGCCAAATCCCGCTACTCTTAGGCGCTAAACGCAGACCGCCTACCCGGCTTGGAGCTGGGCGAGCCGGAGGCCTCCCGGCCTCCCCAGCTCGCCCCCACAAGGCTCTGGGCGAGCCGGAGGCCTCCCGGCCTCCCCGGCTCGCCCCCACGTTGGGGTGCATTTAGACATCCCTCCTGGTGAGGTCTCGCTGGGGTGCATTTAGACACCCCTTCTGGTGAGGTCTCGCTGGGGTGCATTTAGACACCCCTCCTAACAGCCGGACTAGGGAGCAGGGGCGAGTGGAGCTCGACCCCACAAGGCTCTGGGCGAGCCGGAGGCCTCCTGGCCCTCCCAGCTCGCCCCCACAAGGCTCTGGGCGAGCCGGAGGCCTCCCGGCCCTCCCAGCTCGCCCCCACAAGGTTCTGGGCGAGCCGGAGGCCTCCCGGCCCTCCCAGCTCGCCCCCACAAGACTCTGGGCGAGCCGGAGGCCTCCCGGCCCACCCAGCTCGCCCCCACAAGGCTCTGGGAGGGCCGGAGGCCTCCCGGCCCTCCCAGCTCGCCCCCACAAGGCTCTGGGCAAGTCGGAGGCCTCCCGACCCTCCCAGCTCGCCCCCACAAGGATCTAGGCGAGCCGGAGGCCTCCCGGCCCTCCCAGCTCGCCCCCACAAGGTTCTGGGCGAGCCGGAGGCCTCCCGGCCCTCCCAGCTCGCCCCCACAAGGCTCTGGGCGAGCCGGAGTCCTCCCGACCCTCCCAGCTCGCCCCCACAATGCTCTGGGCGAGCTGGAGGCCTTCTGGCCCTCCCAGCTCGCCCCCACAAGGCTCTGGGCGAGCCGGAGGCCTCCCGGCCCTCCCAGCTCGCCCCCACAAGGCTCTGGGCGAGCCGGAGGCCTCCCGGCCCTCCCGGCTCGCCCCCACAAGGCTCTGGGCGAGCCGGAGGCCTCCCGGCCCTCCCAGCTCGCCCCCACAAGATTCTGGGCGAGCCGGAGGCCTCCCGGCCCTCCCGGCTCGCCCCCACAAGGCTCTGGGCGAGCCGGAGGCCTCCCGGCCCTCCCAGCTCGACCCCACAAGGCTCTGGGCGAGCCGGAGGCCTCCCGGCCCTCCCGGCCCTCCCGGCTCGCCCCTACAAGGCTCTGGGCGAGCCGGAGGCCTCCCGGCCCTCCCAGCTCGCCCCCACAAGGTTCAGGGCGAGCCGGAATCCTCCCGGCTGGCCCCCACAAGGTTCTGGGCGAGCCGGAGGCCTCCCGGCTCTCCCGGCTCGCCCCCACAAGGCTCTGGGCGAGCCGGAGGCCTCCCGGCCCTCCCGGCCCTCCCAGCTCGCCCCCATAAGGCTCTGGGCGAGCCGGAGGCCTCCCGTCCCTCCCAGCTCGCCCCCACAAGGCTCTGGGCGAGCCGGAGGCCTCCCGGCCCTCCCAGCTCGTCCCCACAAGGTTCTGGGCGAGCCAGAGGCCTCCCGGCCCTCCCAGCTCGCCCCCACAAGGCTCTGGGCGAGCCGGAGGCCTCCCGGCCCTCCCAGCACGCCCCCACAAGGCTCTGGGCGAGCCGGAGTCCTCCCGGCCCTCCCAGCTTGCTCCCACAAGGCTCTGGGCGAGCCGGAGGCCTCCCGGCCCTCCCAGCTCGCCCCCACAAGGCTCTGGGCGAGCCGGAGGCCTCCCGGCCCTCCCAGCTCGCCCCCACAAGGTTCTGGGCGAGCCGGAGGCCTCCCGGCCCTCCCGGCTCGCCCCCACAAGGTTCTGGGCGAGCCGGAGGCCTCCCGGCCCTCCCAGCTCGCCCTCACAAGGCTCTGGGCGAGCCGGAGGCCTCCCGGCCCTCCCCGGCTCGCCCTCACAAGGGAACAGTCCTGGGATGCGCCCCTCAGACTCGACTCCCTCTAAATGCTCACCCCTCCTCCTCCCGGGGTCGTGCCCTTTGGAAACATTAGGCCTAAAAATATCTTGGGCCTTGGGGGCCCACTCGGCGAATACAGGGTTGTACACAATCCCCACTCTTTTCGAGCGTGGCTCACGCTCAGAAAGAAATGTCCAACCCTGCATATTCGACGAGTGTCGCTGGGAACCCGATTATCGGTGCTATCTCGGAAAAAACACAGCGCCTCCTCGAGAGGTCCTCCAACCCTGCCGGCTAGCGAGAGCCTGGCCAGCGAAGCCACCTCGGGGGAAAAACTCTTAACCTCCCCGAGAGGCCTTCCTACCCTGCCGGCTAGCGAGAGACCGGCTAGCGAAGCCACCTTGGGGGAAAAACTCTTAACCTCCCTGAGAGGTCTTCCTACCCTGCCGGCTAGCGAGAACCCGGCTAGCGGAGCCACCTCGGGGAAAAAACTCTTAGCCTCCACGAGAGGCCTTCCTACCCTGCCGGCTAGCGAGAGCCCGGCTAGCGGAGCCACCTCGGGGAAAAAACTCTTAGTCTCCCCGAGAGGCCTTCCTACCCTGCCGGCTAGCGAGAGCCTGGCTATCGGAGCCACCTCGACGGTAAAAGTCTTAACCAACATGAATCTCCTGCCTCGCCGAGTGAATCTCCTGTCCTGCCAGCTAGATGGGAGCCTGGTCAGCGGTCTCTGCTCGGGGCCTTAACCAATATGAACCTCCTGCCTCGCCGAGTGAATCTCCTATCCTGCCAGCTAGATGGGAGCCTGGTCAGCGGTCTCTGCTCGGGGCCTTAACCAATATGAATCACCTGCCTCACCGAGTGAATCTCCTGTCCTGCCAGCTAGATGGGAGCCTGGTCAGCGGTCTCTGCTCGGGGCCTTAACCAATATGAACCTCCTGCCTCGCCGAGTGAATCTCCTGTCCTGCCAGCTAGATGGGAGCCTAGTCAGCGGTCTCTGCTCGGGGCCTTAACCAATATGAACCTCCTGCCTCGCCGAGTGAATCTCCTATCCTGCCAGCTAGATGGGAGCCTGGTCAGCGGTCTCTGCTCGGGGCCTTAACCAATATGAATCACTTGCCTCACCGAGTGAATCTCCTGTCCTGCCAGCTAGATGGGAGCCTGGTCAGCGGTCTCTGCTCGGGGCCTTAACCAATATGAATCACCTGCCTCACCGAGTGAATCTCCTGTCCTGCCAGCTAGATGAGAGCCTGGTCAGCGGTCTCTGCTCGGGGCCTTAACCAATATGAGCCTGCCTCACCGAGTGAATCTCCTGTCTTGCCGGCTAGATGGGAGCCTGGTCAGCGGTCTCTGTTCGGGGCCTTAACCAATATGAATCACCTGCCTCACCGAGTGAATCTCCTGTCCTGCCAACTAGATGAGAGCTTGGTCAGCGGTCTCTGCTCGGGGCCTTAACCAATATGAGCCTCCTGCCTCGCCGAGTGAATCTCATGTCCTGCCAGCTAGATGGGAGCCTGGTCAGCGGTCTCTGCTCGGGGCCTTAACCAATATGAATCACCTGCCTCACCGAGTGAATCTCCTGTCCTGCCAGCTAGATGGGAGTCTGGTCAGCGGTCTCTGCTCGGGGCCTTAACCAATATGAACCTCCTGCCTCGCCGAGTGAATCTCCTGTCCTGCCAGCTAGATGGGAGCCTGGTCAACGGTCTCTGCTCGGGGCCTTAACCAATATGAACCTCCTGCCTCGCCGAGTGAATCTCATGTCCTGCCAGCTAGATGGGAGCCTGGTCAGCGGTCTCTGCTCGGGGACTTAACCAATATGAATCACCTGCCTCACCGAGTGAATCTCCTGTCCTGCCAGCTAGATGGGAGCCTGGTCAGCGGTCTCTGCTCGGGGCCTTAACCAATATGAATCACCTGCCTCACCGAGTGAATCTCCTGTCCTGCCAGCTAGATGAGAGCCTGGTCAGCGGTCTCTGCTCGGGGCCTTAACCAATATGAGCCTCCTGCCTCGCCGAGTGAATCTCTTGTCCTGCCAGCTAGATGGGATCCTAGTCAGCGGTCTCTACTTGTACAACCCCGATATTCGCCTAGAAGATGGGCCAACCAAAAAACAACGGAGCGAGCCAGAGGCCAGCCGAGTGCTCGCAAGAGGGCGAGCGAGCCAGAGGCTCGCCGAATGCTCGCAAGAGGGTGAGCGAGCCAGAGGCTCGCCGAATGCTTGCAAGAGGGCGAGCGAGCCAGAGGCTCGCCAAATGCTCGCAAGGAGGCTAGCGAGTCAAGAACTCGCCAAACACTCGTGAGTCGCTGGAACCGGCCAAATTACCCTGTCACCCTTGGTGGTCTGCCTTTAGCCTCTCCAAACAGCGGAGTTTGGCTGTTAGCAGACCCATTCGGGGTGCGAATAGTAAAATCAAGAGGCGGAATCCTGCTATTTGCAGGCCAGATAAGAAAATCTATAAATAGGACCTCAAGGGCACCTTTGGAGAGGATCTCACTTCAGCTTCCCTCTCCTTAGGCTTTCTTTGGTTAGCATTTCCAGAGCTCTTCAAGTTGCCCAAGTCTCAGCTTTGGCTTGGGAGGGGAAGCGCTCAACGATCTTCCGGGTTAGTGGAGGGACCTCCTCGCTGTGACTAAGGTCCTAGTCAAATTCTTAATCTTCCGTCCACCCTCCTCGAGGGATCAGTAAGGACTAGCCACCTCTCATTTTGGTGAGGGCCCCGAACTCCACAGAGACCGAGAAATCGGTTTCAACATTTTGGTGCGGTGAGCGTGGAGCGTGGCTGGTTCGAGAAAGTTCCAGAGAAGGGTTATGGCGGGAGATGAGGATCAAGGCGAGGGGTTCAGCGAGCCACCGCAGGTGGTAACACCAAGGATGTTCGCGGACTTCAGAAAGGAGGTGCTCGACACCTTGGGGTTCGCGGTCACAGCTCTGCGAAGTGAGTTTGCGACCCCGGAACCTCAGGCGACCACACCCCCAGCAGCAGTCGGCGAGAGGGCACCAGGAGGAAGGGCTGGAAAAGAAGTTGTCATCGGCTTAGGCCAGAGCCAGGAAGGACGGGTGCTGTTCGCCAGTCCGGCGAGCTCCGTGCCGGCGAGCTCAGCGCTGGCGAGCTCCATTCCAGCGAGCGCGTCTCTGGCGAGTGCACGCCAAGAGGAAACGACGACTGTTGGAGTGGTTCAGGGGAGCACCGCCCTCGCGAGCACAGTCCCGGCGAGCTCAAGTTTGGCGAGCGAGCTTGGGGGACGAGTGGAGCCGGGAAGAGTGGTAGGAGGGGGAAGCCCCTTTTGCAAGCTGGTGCTTTCCGCACCCGTCCCTGGGGGATTTGGAGAATGGGACCGGGTGTACTACAACGGTAGAGATGACCCTGTCCAGCACCTGCAGAGTTTCGAAGACTCGGTCTCCATCAGGCCGATGTCAGACGCCTTTAAGTGTCGGCTCTTTGCCGTCACCCTTAAGGAGAAGGCCAGGGACTGGTTCCACCATCTCCCAGCAGGGTCCATCTACTCGTTCGAAGATTTGCGCCGAAGTTTCTTGCTGAGGTTCTCGATCTCAAAAAAGAGGAAGAAGGACGCTGATTCCCTCTTCGCAGTGAAGCAGGGACCAAGGGAGTCGCTGGCTCAGTATGCCGATCGATTCCAGGAGGAAGTACAGCTCACTCAGGAGATGCCTGGGTTTGCTCTCCAACTCGCCTTCACGGTCGGGTTGAGAGAGAGTTTCTTTAAGATGGCGTTGAAGAGAAAAGCCCCCGTCTCCTTTGAAGAGCTGATGGAGAGGGTGTCGGAGGAAGTCGCAAGTGAGGAAGCCAATCCGGAGCTCACCAGGAGGCTAGCAAAGCTCAGTGAGCCGGAGGTGAGGCAGGAGGAGGTCATGAGAAGGGAAGAGCCCCGGGCCTCGGAGGGAGAATGGAGGCCGCAAGGGGGAGGAGTGCAAGGGCAGGGAAGAGGTTACGGCCCAGGAAGGGGTAACCATGTCGGAGGTCAATGGAGGCCCCCCCAGTTAGGGTGGAGGCAAGGTCCGATGCAGATGCCTCCCCCTCCCCAGCAGGCCATGGCGATTGGACGAGGAGGAGGAAGAGGAAGGGGAAGGGGAGGGGAGGCGGAAACGACGGCCGCTAGGAGAAGGAGGAATAGGGTGGCAGAGGCCGAGGCGAGGGAAGTGGCAGTGCCATATTGCATCTTCCATGATGTGGAAGGCCACTCAACGGACACCTGTCCGGAGTTCCTAGAAGTGAAGAGGGGCAGAGCGCCCGCGCCACCACAGCAGCAACCATTAAGGATCGTGGAGGTTGAACCTCGAGAGGGGGAGGAGGAAAGGTGTGAGGATAGAGCCAATTTGGGAAGTAGAGGAGGGATCGGGGTGATCCACGGGGGGGGGGGGGGGGGGGGGGGGGTAGGGGTGGAGGCGACCCGCAAGGCTAGCCTCCATACCATTTACCGCCGGAGCGTGGCTTCGACATCCACCGCCCCACCCCCGGCCGAAAAAATTGTTTTCACTCAGAAAGACATGCCAGGCTACGAGGACCCGTTCTGCGACGCGCTAGTCATCCAGACGGCGATCGAGAACTTCACCGTCTCCCGGATCCTGGTGGACAACGGAAGTTCGGTCAATGTCGTCTTCAAAAAGGCGTTTGACAAGATGGAGGTAGAGCCTAGGAGGGTGTTGGCCTCAGATGGCCCTTTGTTCGGATTCTCAGGGGAGAGGAAGGAAGTAGAAGGGGGAGTAGGGCTTCATGTGACCCTGGGTGGGCAGTCCCGAAACTGTCGTTTTGTCATTGTGGACGCCCCAAGCAGTTACAGCGCCATCTTCGGACGGCCACTCATCAGCGCGTTCCGCTGTGTCCCTTCCACCTTTCATCAGTGTCTCAAGTTCAACGACGGAGGGGTTCAGGTGCGGATAAGGGGGGATCCCAAGGTGGCGAGATAGTGCTACGTAACGGCTGTCAACGCCATCTCCTGGATGGGAGAAGCTGAGGAGTGGGATAGGATGATGGGGAAGGCGGCCGAAGCCGGAAGTATGGAGGTAGCCGAGGAGAAGATGGAGGGAGATGAAGTCCATGCCCAGGAAGGGGTAGCTGAGGTACCCCGGGCGGAAGGAAAGGAAGAAGAAGAGAAGGCCCTGGAGGGATGGGCGGAAGAGCTGATGGTGGTAGAGAAGGAAGTCGAGGAGGAGACCCAGGCTCCCACTTGTGCCGAAGAGGAGAGGGCTTGGGGAGAGCAGTCCCGGTTGGAGGCTGTGGACGAGGTCGTGGAGCTCGAGGTCACCACCCGGCTGGGGGTGGTGGAAAAAGTCCGGGTCAGCGGGGAACTCAGCCCAGGAGATCAAGCGGAGATTCTGGCTTGCGTACAAAAGAACGTGGACGTCTTCGCTTGGAGCGCCGCGGAAATGCCCGGGATCGACGCGGATGTGGCGTGCCATCGCCTCAACCTCAACCCCGGCGCCCGCCCCATCCGTCAGAAGAGGAGGGCCGTCGCGGACAAGCTAGAAGGGCCCATCCGCGAGGAGGTTGGCAAACTCCTGCAGGCCGGGTTTGTATCGGAGATCCAGTATCCAGGCTGGGTCTCCAACGTCGTTATGGTAAAGAAGGGAGGAGGTAAGTGGCGTATGTGTATCGACTTTTCGCTTCTTAATAAATCATGCCGAAGGATTGCTACCCCCTTCCCAGAATCGACGCGCTGGTTGACTCAGCCGTTGGTTTTTCTGTAATGTCTTTCTTAGATGCTTTTTCAGGTTACCATCAAATCCGCATGCATCCCCCGGACATCAAGGATGTTTCCTTCATCACGGGGGATGGATGTTATTTCTATAAGATGATGCCCTTCGGGCTCAAGAATGCAGGGGCTACGTACCAAAGGATGATGGATAGGGTCTTCCGTGAGCAGAAAGGAAGAAATTTAGAAGTCTATGTCGACGACCTCATGGTTAAGAGTCGAGACCTTGAGACTCACCTCCGAGACCTCGAAGAGACATTTGGGACCCTGCGACGGTACAAGATGAAGCTCAATCCCTTGAAGTGTGTCTTCGGGGCGAGCCGGGGAAAGTTCCTGGGCCATTTGCTCACCCCCGCAGGAGTGGAGCCCAACCCGGACAAAGTTAAAGCGGTGATGGAGTTGGAGTCGCCGAGAAATCCGAAGGAGGTTCAGAGCCTTACGGGGAAATTGGCTGGGCTCAGCAGATTCCTCTCCAAGGCGGGGGAAAAGTGTGCACCTTTTTTCAAAGTACTGCGGGGAAACAAGAAGTTTGAATGGACCCCGGAGTGCGAGAAGGCCTTCCAGGCTCTGAAAGAACAGCTCACCCAAACCCCTCTGCTCCAGGGACCGAGGCCAGGAGAAGACCTATCCCTGTACCTGGGGGTAGGGTCCGAAGCAGTAAGCTCCGTGTTAATCCGGGAGGAAGGGAAGAAACAGTTCCCTATCTACTACGTCAGTCGAGTGCTGAAGAAGGCAGAGCTCCGGTACCCGATTTTGGAAAAGTTGGCCTTCACATTGGTGGTGTTAGCCCGGAGGCTCCGACCTTACTTTCAAGCCCATTCAATTAAAGTAGTGACGGACCACCCGCTCCGCAAAATCATGGAAGGGGTGGAGCACTCAGGAAGGTTGGCAAAGTGGTCCGTGGAGTTAAGCGAATTCAATATCACGTTCGTACCCAGGACATCCATCAGGGCTCAAGCGGTGGCAGACTTCATGGCCGACTATGTGGCCGAAGTGGGGGAGCACGAGCCACCTCCCCTAGAAGCATGGAAGATGTTGGTGGACGGAGCGTCGGGAAAATACTCCTATGAAGGGGGAATAGTCCTGGTGAGTCCTCAGGGGACTCGGATTGAGCAAGCCTTAAACATCCATTTCCCAATCACCAACAACCAGGCTGAGTACGAAGCAGTGATAGCGGGCCTTCGGCTGGCCCGAGAACTGGGTGTGCAGGACGTGGAGGTCTCCACGGACTCCATGGTGGTAGCATGCCAGATCAAAGGAGAGTTTGAAGCAAAGGACCCAACCCTCCTACTATACCTAGAAAAGGTTAAGGGGGTCATCGGGCAGTTCCGCACCTTCTCCATCAAGCACGTGCCGAGGGAGGAGAGCACCCAGGCGGACCTCCTAGCCAAGTTCGGTCCCCGAGCGGGGGGGGGGGGGGGGGGGGGGGACGACTTCGGAACTCTTCCGGCCCTCCATCGAGGAAGGAGAATTGATGGAGGTGGATCAACAAGCCTCGTGGATGGATCCGTTCATCACCTTCCTATCCTCCAGGAAGTTCCCTGGAGAGGATGTGGACAAGAGACGCTTCAGGTATAAGTCCGCCTATTACTCTTTGCACGCAGGGGGGCTATATAGAAAGACCCTCTCGGGACTCCTGGCCCGTTGTGTCTCTGAGGAGGAGGTCCCGAGAGTGCTGGAAGAAATCCACTCCGGGGAGTGTGGCAGTCACTCCGGGAGTCGAACCCTGGAAGGGAGGGTGTTGAGGCAAGGCTACTTCTGGCCCACTCTCAGCAAGGATGCGGCAGAGTTCGCAAGAAAGTGTCCGAAGTGCCAGCTCTATGCTCCGCTCCAACTCCTCCCAGCTCAAAGGCTCCGGACCATCACGGCCCCCTGGCCCTTCGCCATATGGGGGATGGACCTGGTCGGCCCCTTTCCCCAAGCCAGCGGCCAGAGGAAGTTCCTGCTGGTCATGATCGACTACTTCTCCAAGTGGGTAGAGGTGAAAGCACTTGCTAAGGTAACCTCTCAGGTTGTAAGGAATTTTGTGTGGGGAGAAATAATTTGCAGGCATGGACTCCCTCTAGCTATAGTGACGGACAATGGGCCGCAGTTTGCGAGTGAGGAGTTTGTCGGCTTCTGCACTCAGCTCGGCATTGACCTCAGGTTCGCTTCGGTCCACCACCCGAGGAGCAATGGGCAGGTGGAGGCGGCGAACAAGATAATCGTCAACCTGCTAAAAAAGAAAGTGGAAAACCTTCGAGGAAGTTGGGTGGAACAGCTACCCTCCGTCCTCTGGGCCATGAGGACTACTCCGAATACCGCCACCGGGGAGACTCCATTCAAGCTCTCTCACGAGTCATAGGCCGTTCTCCCCATAGAGTTTGAGGTGAAGACCCCCCGGGTGATCGCCGCGAGCGAGGGGGATGAAGAGTGGCTGGAAGGTAACAATGCAGAGCAGAGGCTGTCCTTGGACCTGGTGGAAGAACTCCGAGACTTGGCTACCATCAGGCAGGAAGAGGTCAAGCGGCGGATGGCTCGATATTTTGACAGTCATATCCGGATAAAACACTTTCAGAAAGGAGATTTAGTCCTGAAGAAAGCCGACGCGGCCGGCAGAGGGGCCACGGTGGGAAAGCTTAACCCCAACTGGGAAGGTCCATATATTGTAAGCAGGGTGCTCAAGTCGGGAGGGTATCATCTCCAGGATGTGGAAGGAGTACCCCTCGACCGAGCCCGAAGTGGGGATGATTTGAAAAGGTTTTACCCTTAAGTGCTTTACTATGTTGTTTAATGAATGTCTTACTCCTTTTTTTTATAATGCTTATAACTACTGCCGTGCCGACATGACTAAGTCTGGATATGATGGTGCTGGAATGCCCCAGATCGATTCCGCTCCCGGGCTCTCACTAGACGGGGGGTTCAGGTTGATCTCTGGAGAGGCTGGCAAAGTAACAAGGGTTGGTGCTGGAATGCCCCAGATCGATTCCGCTCCCGGGCTCTCACTAGACGGGGGGTTCAGGTTGATCTCTGGAGAGGCTGGCAGAGTAACAAGGATTGGTGCTGGAATGCCCCAGATCGATTCCGCTCCCGGACTCTCACTAGACGGGGGGTTCAAGTTGATCTATGGAGAGGCTGGTAGAGTAACAAGGGTTGGTGCTGGAATGCCCCAGATCGATTCCGCTCCCGGGCTCTCACTAGACGGGGGGTTCAGGTTGATCTCTAGAGAGGCTGGCAGAATAACAAGGATTGATGCTGGAATGCCGCAGATCGATTCCGCTCCCGGACTCTCACTAGACGGGGGGTTCAGGTTGATCTCTGGAGAGGCTGGCAGAGTAACAAGGGTTGGTGCTGGAATGCCCCAGATCGATTCCGCTCCCGGGCTCTCACTAGACGGGGGGTTCAGGTTGATCTCTGGAGAGGCTGGCAGAGTAACAAGGGTTGGTGCTGGAATGCCCCAGATCGATTCCGCTCCCGGGCTCTCACTAGACGGGGGGTTCAGGTTGATCTCTGGAGAGGCTGTCAGAGTAACAAGGGTTGGTGCTGGAATACCCCAGATCGATTCCGCTCCCGGGCTCTCACTAGACGGGGGGTTCAGGTTGATCTCTGGAGAGGCTGGCAGAGTAACAAGGATTGGTGCTGGAATGCCCCAGATCGATTCCGCTCCTGGGCTCTCACTAGACGGGGGGTTCAGGTTGATCTCTGGAGAGGCTGGCAGAGTAACAAGGGTTGGTGCTGGAATGCCCCAGATCGATTCCGCTCCTGGGCTCTCACTAGACGGGGGGTTCAGGTTGATCTATGGAGAGGCTGGCAGAGTAACAAGGGTTGGTGCTGGAATGCCCCAGATCGATTCCGCTCCCGGGCTCTCACTAGACAGGGGGTTCAGGTTGATCTCTGGAGAGGCTGGCAGAGTAACAAGGGTTGGTGCTGGAATGCCCAGATCGATTCCGCTCCCGGGCTCTCACTAGACGGGGGGTTACGGTTGATCTCTGGAGAGGCTGGCAGAGTAACAAGGGTTGGTGCTGGAATGCCCCAGATCGATTCCACTCTCGGGCTCTCACTAGATGGGGGGTTCAGGTTGATCTCTGGAAAAGCTGGCAAGGTCGTGCGTAGGTTGAGCAGGTAAAATAAGATACTCAGGCCAGGGGATTCTGGCTCGCAAGCGACCCCAAGACCCGGGCAGGGCGAGAACAGAGGACCACTCGCGCACGAGGATCATTCACGACAGAGTAATGAAGTCGATGGCTCGCAAGGTCACTCGCAAAAGGTAGCGAAGCGAATAAAGAAAATGACCCGGGAGGAGTCCGTTCTCGCGACGAACCATGGATACCGGAGGAAACCCGCCAGTGGCGAATGCGAGTGGGGTAGGCGAGAGCGACCCAGGTATAATACAACGAGACAAGGCCGCCGACAAAATAAAAGCAAGTGCGAGCGGAGCGGGGGTAACAATGGACCCACTCATAATTTTCCCTACGGAGCGAGCCAGAGGTGCGAAGCGGGCCTGGCTTCACCTCGACGACGAAATTAGGCGGGCCTATCGAGCGAAATCCCTAAGCAAGGGAAAGTTCAGAGATGAAGTAGTTGTTAAGATGTTCAGACACGAGCACATAGAAGCATAAGCATAGAAAAATAAAATAATGCGAGCATGAACAAAATGCGAGTGCGCGTAAGGAATAAAAAAGAAATGACATTCAAAAGATAGACAAAATATTTCTTCTTCATTGCTCAAAATATGTTCACAATGAACGGCGAACTCGTTGGTCAAAACAAAAGATTTACATGTGGGAAAAATTAAAAGCATCAGGGCTGTCCGCCGAAGAACCCTTCAATCGCTCCCTCGACCCTCCGCCTCGGAGATGGGCGCGAACAAATCGGGAACGACTTGCTCCGCTGTGAACTCCATGGCATCGGGGATGATCATGCCCGCCCCCTTGAGAATGTCGAGGACAAGCTCCGCGATCTCCATCGACCTCTTGCGGTCGGCTTCCTTCTCTTCCCGCGATTGACCGCGAGTCTCAGTTCGCGAAGGAGGAGGAGGTAGCACCGCCGAGGCCAGGTCGTGGATCTGGGCCTTGAGACAAGTATTCTCCAACTCCAAGTCAGCGATCCGCGCGTGGAGCTGACTGACGGACTCGGCGTCCTGCAAGAGGTGGGTTAGCGAAAGTAGAAGGAAGCCAAACTGGGAGAGACGTCCGCCGAGCAATACTTACCAACCCGCCTTGAAGGCTGGCGAGGAGGCCCTCTGACAAGGCCTCTTTCCCCTTGAGTTCCGTGACTTCATCCGCGGACCTCTGAAGCTCGACTTTGAGCTCCTTGATCTCCCTGTCCGCCGTGAGGTACCGACGACCCACCATGTGTGTTAGCTCCGTCGCCCGGAACTGGGCTCGCATCGCCTCGTACACGATCCCTCTCGGCATGAAGGACCGAAAGAGGGAGGCATCCTCGCGACCATAGAGACCAAAGGCGAGGGCGAACGCCTCACCCCCAGCCTTGCCGGCCTCTACCCAGGAAGGGAGCAGAGAGGAACAGGCGATCTTGTTCTGATCAGGGTCCCACGCGAGTATCGGCTCGCCTACCGCATCTACCAGCTTCATGCCGAGCCCGAAGTTGGTATGGCTCGACGGCTTGGGCCGAACGACAGCCTCCCCTGGCTCGCCCCCCTCTTTGGCGAGCTCCTGATCCGCAGACGGAGAGGGGAGGTCGGGCTCAGACAGGTCCACAACCTCCTTCGCCTTAGCAGCGGAGGGAGTCTTTCTGGGTTTCTTCCCCGCCCCCTGCGAAGTAGGCCGGTGTTGGGGGGGAAGACGCTTCTTTTTCGATGAGGAGCTCGGAATGTCGCGGCAGGCCTCGGCGGCCACGCGCGCGAGCGAGCCGGGAGAAAGAGTGGAGGGAGGCGCATGTGGCGGATTGAGGGGGAGATCGCGTTCTCCTACAAAGATAGCGAGCGTTAGACGATCAAAAGAAAGAGGATCAAGAAAGTGGGTGAGTTCAAGAAAAACCTTCTCCCGGAAGGACGGGTGGCAAGAGATCCACTCGCTCTCGGAGGAAGGCGACCTCGAAGTTATTTCCTTTGAGGAACTGATACAGTGCCGCGTCACAACCACCTAGCGAGATCGGAGGGCGGTAGGCAGCCTCGTCTCGCTGGATAGGGGTGTATGAGATGTTACCGAAGGGACCCTTCACCAGGATGAACTTTTGCGTCCAGTAATGAGTTTTGTTCACCGTCTCGCAGACGGTAACATGCTGGCTCGCAAAGTGAGCCGTTCCGTCCCTGTTCGCGCGGAATGAGAAGATCTTGCGGAAGGCGAGCAGGCTGAACTCGATCCTCTCCGCCCTGAGGTAACTGGCGAACGCGACCACCACGGCGATCGCGTTCGGCGTCAGCTGGCATGGCAGGACGCCGAAGTACTTTAGCACCTGGAAAAGCCGGCAGACATTAAGCGCTGTTCGCAAGGCAATTCAGGGAAGCCAAGGGTGAGAAATAGACGATACCTGGCGCACTTCCGGCCAGAGAGGGAGTCGAAACCCATTTTCGAAATGGGCAACAGGAATCGCGAGCTCGTCCGGGTGCGGGTCACTGAGGGAATCCCTATCGGTAGGGCAGCGAGCCGCGAAACCGGAGTGGATGAACTGGTCCACGGCGGCCCGATATTCCTCCTTCGTGAGATTGGCGCAGTAGAAAATGCCGTCGAGGAAGGCCTTGGCATACTTGGCTCGCCCCTCTGTTTCCGCCTCGCCAACCATGATGCGTAATCCGCCGAATCGCAAAGGTCGCAAGGATGAGCAAGATCTGCGAGAGAAACAGAAAGAGAAAGAGCGCGAGGAGGAAACAGTAAATGCGGTGGTTGAAAGGAAAAACGGTCGGCTATTTATAGGAATAAGGAAGGCGGGAAGAAGCCGAAACGTCGATATCTGCGGATAGCGGATTCGCGCGATGCTCTCCCACCTCCAGGGGCCCAATTCGCTCCCTGCGGGTCGACCGCCTGCAAAAAGCTTCTCCGGTAGCGAGCTAAGACCAAAGGATGAATCACAAGCATGAAGCAAGGGAGGTACGCGCAGGCGAGTAAAAAATGTGTAATTCACAAGAACAAGCCAAGCAAGATATAAGAACAACATGAGAAACAGAAAAATAAAGACTCGCAAGCGAGTCGAAATATTGTTATTACAAACTCATAAATATTGTTCGCGGCCCCTCCTATTGAAGAGAAGGGGGAAAGAAAGACAATAGAAAAGCAACGAAGAGCCTCAATAACGCAACCACTTCCAGCGACCGCGACCCCGGACACCAGAGCGAGGGGGGACTCGCGGGTAATGATACTCGCGGAGTGACCTGTTCGCCTGGCCCGTCAGCCGCATGTAGTCATCGATGCGAGCAATATACACCCCGGGGGAGGTCGCGTCGCCCTGATCGGTCGGACGTATCTCAGCGAGAACACGCGCGTTCGCGTCCTCCATCGCGGCGAACCTCTCTTCATTGGCGAGCCGGTCTAACTGATTCTGCTCGTGTAGATCCCTTAGTAGGGTGGAATGCTTCTGAAATATCTCCGTGACCCGCCTCTTCATTCGCTTCGGATCGCTGGGATCCCCCAAAAAGTCAGCAACCTGGCTCAGCGAAGGAGGTGGGGACATCTCCAGCGCTCCGGACTCTGACTCGGAGAGAGGGTTCATCGGGTTACCTGCGAAGTAAGAGTCAGCGGCAAAGAGAAGATCAACACTCAATGACAACAATCTAACCTAGTGGAGGAATTGGAATACTAGGCCGCTGGCGGGAGGTGCCCGGCTGACCCCGGAATGCCTCAATAAAGGCAGGGGTGAGGGCCTTACCCAGACCAGTGGCGAGCGCGGGTCTGGAGCCGAGTCCAGGCTCGGCAATCAACGTCCCTCCTGGGCTCCTCTGACCCAGGACGCCGAATCCGGGAGTGGAGATCTTTTGATTCGGCAATCCCTGTGAGCTCGCTGGAGGAGGAATTTGATCCTCTGGCACCGCGAGGAAAGACACTGCATGACAGGTAAACACGACTTAGCGGGTCAAGGAATGTAAGAGAAAACGGGGTAGTTCGCTCACCTCGTTGCGAAGGCGAGTCCTGTCTATCAACGGCCCTCGTATCCGCGAGAAGAACGTCACCCCCACCCGTAGAAGAGAGACGGATCTCCGTGTTAGGCCTTCCCGATTCGCTCTCGTCTGGAGGATCGTTCTGCGAATATGATAAATAAAGATGAAAAGGGAGAACACCAAATAGGCAGCTGGGCGATAATACCTGAGAGGCGCGCTCGTCATCCGGAGAATGCGGCGAAGAGGAAGGCCCGCCCCCGCTAGTCGGGCGCCGAACGGCCTTTGCCGTCCTTAGGGAAGGGGGAGACAGAGAATGTCGCGGAGAATTCTAGGAGGCGATGACAGCGGTCTTCCCCTTCTGGGCCGCCTGCGAAGCCTTTAGGCGGGCCAGCATCTCTTCCTTCTTCGACATTGCGTCAGGGAGCGAGGGACCAAGTAAGAAAGGCCAGAAAAAAAAATGATGAAAAGTTCAAATGTCGGCCAAGGAGAGTGGTATTTATAGTGGTGGACATGGGACCCACCAAAAGATTCTCGCCACATCACCAAGGGACCGGCGAATATCAAGGGCTGGATGGTTCTTCGCGAGCCTAAAGAGCCTCGCGAAGAGCGGGGATTGTGTACAACCCTGATATTCGCCTAGAAGATGGGCCAACCAAAAAACAATGGAGCGAGCCAGAGGCCAGCCGAGTGCTCGCAAGAGTGTACAACCCCGATATTCGCCTAGAAGATGGGCCAACCAAAAAACAACGGAGCGAGCCAGAGGCCAGCCGAGTGCTCGCAAGAGGGCGAGCGAGCCAGAGGCTCGCCGAATGCTCGCAAGAGGGCGAGCGAGCCAGAGGCTCGCCGAATGCTCGCAAGAGGGCGAGCGAGCCAGAGGCTCGCCAAATGCTCGCAAGGAGGCGAGCGAGTCAAGAACTCGCCAAACACTCGTGAGTCGCTGGAACCGGCCAAATTACCCTGTCACCCTTGGTGGTCTGCCTTTAGCCTCTCCAAACAGCGGAGTTTGGCTGTTAGCAGACCCATTCGGGGTGCGAATAGTAAAATCAAGAGGCGGAATCCTGCTATTTGCAGGCCAGATAAGAAAATCTATAAATAGGACCTCAAGGGCACCTTTGGAGAGGATCTCACTTCAGCTTCCCTCTCCTTAGGCTTTCTTTGGTTAGCATTTCCAGAGCTCTCCAAGGTGCCCAAGTCTCAGCTTTGGCTTGGGAGGGGAAGCGCTCAACGATCTTCCGGGTTAGTGGAGGGACCTCCTCGCTGTGACTAAGGTCCTAGTCAAATTCTTAATCTTCCGTCCACCCTCCTCGAGGGATCAGTAAGGACTAGCCACCCCTCATTTCGGTGAGGGCCCCGAACTCCACAGAGACCGAGAAATCGGTTTCAACACTACTCGGGGCCTTAACCAATATGAATCACCTGCCTCACCGAGTGAATCTGCTGTCCTGCCAGCTAGATGGGAGCCTGGTCAGCGGTCTCTGCTCGGGGCCTTAACCAATATGAATCACCCGCCTCACCGAGTGAATCTCCTGTCCTGCCAGCTAGATGAGAGTCTGGTCAGCGGTCTCTGCTCGGGGCCTTAACCAATATGAATCACCTGCCTCACCGAGTGAATCTCCTGCCCTGCCAGCTAGATGGGAGCCTGGTCAGCGGTCTCTGCTCGGGGCCTTAACCAATATGAACCTCCTGCCTCACCGAGTGAATCTCCTGTCCTGCCAGCTAGATGGGAGCCTGGTCAGCGGTCTCTGCTCGGGGCCTTAACCAATATGAATCACCTGTCTCACCGAGTGAATCTCCTGTCCTGCCAGCTAGATGGGAGCCTGGTCAGCGGTCTCTGCTCGGGGCCTTAATCGCTTACCCTCCCTGGGAGGTCAACCTGTCCTGCCGGCTAGCGAGAGCCCAGCTAGCAGAACCATCCGAGGGAAAAATATTTACCCTCCCTGGGAGGTCAACCTGCCCTGCCGGCTAGTGAGAGCCCGGCTAGCGGAACCATCCGAGGGGAAAAATATTTACCCTCCCTGGGAGGTCAACCTGCCCTGCCGGCTAGAGAGAGCCCGGCTAGCGGAACCATTAGAGGGGAAAAATATTTACCCTCCCTGGGAGGTCAACCTGCCCTGTCGGCTAGTGAGAGCCCGGCTTGCGGAACCATCAGAGGGGAAAAATATTTACCCTCCCTGGGAGGTCAACCTGCCCTGCCGTCTAGAGAGAGCCCGGCTAGCGGAACCATCCGAGGGGAAAAATATTTACCCTCCCTAGGAGGTCAACCTGCCCTGCCGGTTAGAGAGAGCCCGGCTATCGGAACCATCCGAGGGGAAAAATATTTACCCTCCCTGGGAGGTCAACCTGCCCTGCCGGCTTGTGAGAGCCTGGCTAGCGGAACCATCCGAGGGAAAAAATATCTTGAAAAACAAAACTTTTATTACATTAGTCAGCTGGTTACATGCAAGAAAACCAAGTACGGAAACGCTTCATCCTACTACATGGACTCAAAGAAACAAAACTAAGCACGGGGACCGGGACTCGGGCTTCTACTCCCAGGCACGATCCTCCTCGACCTCCTCTGGTTGTTGACGCTGCGGCTTCTGGCCCCTTGCCTCCTTCATCTCCAAGAACTCGGGGCAGGTGGATGTCGCGTGACCCTCCTCCTGATGGAAGTCACAGTAAGGCAACTCTGCTCGGATGCCCCTTCTTCCTCCCGAGCGGTTCTTTCTTCTTCATTGGCCGATCGCCCTAGCCTGCCGGGGCGGTGGGGGAGGTGTCCTCTCCCCCTGCATCCACCTCGGGCGGTTGGATCTTTTCCTTTTGAAGCCTCCCCCTCCTTGCTCCCGCGGAGTCGAAATGGTAACCCCTGTGCTCGCCGGGTTATTGGGTAGCCGCTCCCCCGGGTGGCCTCGTCCACCAATGTTTTGACTCCTTTTGGGGTGGGGCGAGTGGGGGCCGAATGCCTCCCCGCTCGGCCCCCTTTGGGGCTGGGCTAGAAGAGCCGGGGCGAGCTGGGAGGGCACCCCCCTCCGGAGCTCGCCCCCTTGAAGGGGCGGGGCGAGCTGGGAGGGCGCCCCCCTCCGGAGCTCGCCCCCTTGAAGGGGCGGGGCGAGCTGGGAGGGCGCCCCCTCCTGAGCTCGCCCCCTTGAAGGGGCGGAGCGAGCTGGGAGGGCGCCCCCCTCCTGAGCTCGCCCCCTTGAAGGGGCGGGGCGAGCTGGGAGGGTGCGCCCCTCCTGAGCTCCCCCCCTCGAGGATGGGCGAGTGGGGGTATGGCACCCCCACTCCCCCCTCACCGGTACTTCCTTCCTGGACTGTTGGCCGAGAGTTCCCTCGTCCACCTGCTCGGGTGGGACCTCCGGACCATCTACTCTTCTGCCTCCGACTATCATGGCGAAGGCGACCTCAAAGGTCTGCAGGACCTCTCGCTTGAAGTTTTCGAACATCTCTAACGTCACCCCAGCCACCGGGGGCTGCGAGTGACCCGGGTCGGAGCTTCCTCCACCTCCGTCCATGGAGCTCAGCTCGAGGCTTTCTTGAATTGGTCACACTCCACGCTCACCGCACCATGTGTTGAAACCGAGACTTGCGAACAAGACTTAGTCTCTGTGGAGTTCGGGGCCCTCAGCTAGCCGAGGGGCGACCAATCCTTACTCCTCCCAAGGGAGAGCTCTAGGTTGAAGGTGTTGGAACTAGGAACTGGACCAAGGGCTTAGTGGGGAGGTCCCGCCACAACCCGCAACATTGGAGGTTATCACATAGTCTCCATGATGAGGATGTTGTTCAAATTGTGAAAGTAGACAATTATAGCTTTGCGCATACTTGCTTGCTAAATCAATCTATGAGAAACAACTAGCATATAATGAAACATATCATGAAGTTGTAGTGTATTTTAAAACTAAAGCGCGATTCAAGTCTTATTAGCAAGGGAAGTCAAAAGTGTTACCATTCATAAGGTATAAAGAATTGTTTAGAAGGACATATGCAAGGACATAATGGTATGACCCTTCTCTCATTTTCATATGACTCTATGCATCTCTCCGAAAAGAAGAGTTGTAATATACATTATATATGAGTGTGCCGTAGAAATATATAAAATGCTCTTTATATGTGAAATTATGAATGACTTATGAAATGCTTATTATCAAATATTAATTTGGGACGAGTACAATATATGGTTGAACAACTTGTTGGTACCCTTTTTATAGTAGATTTAGGGTCAATTTGGCATGACGTTGGAGTGCATGAACATTGTGGTTACAAATCGCCATTTGTGAACACTAGACCTCACCTAATTAGGAACTCCATCCATTTTTATGTTTAAAATTAAATTTCTTTTTTCTTGGTGACGCTCATACTACATGTTAGAAAACGATACCTAATAAAGGAGAAATCAAACGTATATAAATATAGACCGCCCCCGTCGTGGCAACGATACCTAATAACATCTCAACGTATCACATCAAAATGAGAGTGCCGTTGTTTTATTCAATTTATTTAGAAACACAAACTCATTCCAATGGTACTCTCATTTTGATTGCTACAGAATCAAAATGTTGCAACCATACTTGTATTGAAAAATGCTCTCTGCATAAGTTAAAGATTGTTGTATTCTATAACTTGTAAAGAAAAACAAAGTGAGAATAAATAACAGTTTGCAGATTTTCTCTTACCTGGGATTCAGTACATATAGGGGAAAAAATAGTTGTATAGTGATAAGGTTAACCTACAAACAGGCGATTAATTAAGCTCATATAACAATAGCTATTAGCTTGTGAGCTAATTAATTATCAAACTGAAATATAGCAACTTAGAGATAAATGTGGAAGAGTAGAATCACTAAAGCAATAGGGGAAAATGAAATGTTTGCTTGTTATTTTCATGGAATTGGAATGAAATTGGAAGTGGTGAAAAGGAGAAATCAAACCTAGGAATGAAATGCACAAATTATCAAATAATACCTTGGGAGATCGTCCACCTGATCAAGAATGTTGGCAATGGAGGTTTTCTTCGGGCTAGCTGGGCGGCTCTTCTAGGGCATGGCGATGGGAGCAGAGCAACGGGAGGAGGGCCACTGGTGTAGGGCCACTGGAGTAGGGACACGGAAGACGTGGCTTCGAGTGGGTCGAAAGGAGTGCGACGAGAGAAGGGCGGTGGGAGGAGGGCGGCGGGAGGAGGGCGGGAGAAGGGCGGCGGGAGGAGGGAGACGGGAGAAGAGCAACGAGACAAGATTAGCTTGAAGTGGGTTGGGGCGTCGGAAGGAGTGCGACGAGAGAATGCCGACGGGAAGAGGGCGACGGGAGGTGGGCACAGGAGCAGGAATGGTGTCCAGCGGAAAGGGGGGTGGGGGTGAAGAAGGAATAAGAATATAAAATGCATATATCACTATAGCGTAGCAGATTAATTTTGGGGGGAATTTTTTTTAGTAAAAGCAAGATTTGGAGGGAATTTTTTTATTTTCCCTCCATATGTTTGGGAGAGATTATTCATCAAGGAATGTGAACACAAAACATTTCCTTCCTAACTATCAAGTGATTTTTTGCAACAAATAAATTCGATTCTAAATCTTCAACAAAAAAATTCGTGGCTAATCTTGTATCAAATGACAAAAAGTAAATATGTAACTAAATTTGTTGCCAATTAGCAACAAATTCTAATGTCTTCCTATTTTTTGTTTCTAAATTGCATTTTTGTTGTAATGTGTTGTAATTGAAGTGCAGAAGACAAATGTTGAAATAGAGCGCATCAAAATAATAAGTTGAAATGATGTGCAGTAAATAAGTACTGATCAAATGAAGTGTTGTAAATAAGGCACTGAAATAAGAAGAATTGGAGGCACTTCAATTTCTAGTATTAGCAGCACTTCTTTATTCCAAGGAGGCATCTTCGTTCCAATGAAGCAAGTTTAATTCTCCTCTCCGATCCGAGGAGATATCTCTGTTCATAAGAGGCTTCTATGTTCATAAGAGACATCTCCGTTCAGAGAAGGCAACTCCATTTTGAGGAGGCAACTCTGTTTCGAGGAGGCATCTCCTCTATGAGGAGTCATCTCTGCTTCGAGGAGGCATCTCTGTTTCAAGGAGGCAAACATTACAATTTGCGGCGAATTTACGTATTCTTAACTGGATTAGGGTTTGGCGGTTTCTAAGTCATTCGAACCCGATAGTTGTTTCAGTTGCACCTTTTAGGATTGTTATCAAATTGCGTGTCTTTCCATGATTCGACGGTCTGTTCGAGCCTAATATAATTCCGATCTTTTCATTTATGATTTACTATAAATACCCAATTAAATCAAGTCCCAAAATCTCCGCGGGAGATCCAATATGAACCAATTAACCTCATTCATTTGTATCGGGCAATTCGAGTCTATAAATTTTACCCGATATATTTTCGTCCGATTTTAACCCCTTTTATTTATTAAATACCAAAATAATCAGAAAATTATGAAATTTGATCTAGGAGTTAGGGTTATCCTAACTCACTCCGTATAGTTTCCTCGAAAAATTTTGAGGTTTGATTTGTCCATTAATAAATTATTTACCCTACATAACTCGCTATCTTTATGTTTAAAAATACAAAGACTATTCTAAAAATTTACCAATTTTATAGTGGTTTTAAACCACTCCTAGTGCTCTACCATAAATTTTTAGGCATTTCACACTATTTTAATCACTTAAAAAAGTATAAAACTTCCAAAAATCATCAATTTTTAACATTGCATTTCTATTACCATTGTACTATCACCATAATTATTTCAAAGCCAGTTAAGGTCTTAGTATAACCTGTGTTATTTTACTATCACCATAATTATTTCTATTACCATTGTCCTACTAATTACATATAAAATACTCATGAATTTTACATTGAAAAGACCCAGTCTATTTTAATACTTACAAATATCAGATGATTAGCAAAACTCCTCAAATAAATACAGAAGATGTAAATATAGGCTTTGAATATTTCCATGATTTTTCTTAAATTTTTTTAATCGATTTAAAGCCCTATGATAAATGAAAAACAGATAACTTTCTCTTATTATAATTATTTAAAATAATAATAATTTTCAGAAAATTCTCATATTTTTACAGGAGGTAGGTTCTGATGTGTGCTAAAACTTTCATAATCAACATATTTTAGTTTGAGCAGCCAATCGACCCTAGAAATTTAAAAACTCATCAGATCTATCCGTTAACACGAATCATTGAGAGTTTGAGCGGCTGAGATCGAGCCGAATCGCACTGGACCAGAGCCCCCGCAACGGATTTGGCGCAGATTCGTTGTGTGAGCTAATCATTAGCTCGGGGAAAACAATGATATCGCAGCCGTCCGATCTCCATCAATAGATCGAACGACATCTGCTTGCCTGCGGGCGATAGAGACTATCGCGTCTCTGTCGCCGCCGTCCGGCCGCCCACCGCCCCCGGCCGACTCGCCGGGGCCGGTGCTCCTTCCGGCGGTGGTCCGACATCCTATCTCCGTCGGCAGCCTCCGGGACTCCCCTCCGGCGGTGCCGCCACATTTCATGCTCCCATAGAGGGGTCGTCGACCCCTCTCCGGCGTGGCTGGGACTCCCCTGAGGGCAGAGTGACCCTGGGGGATCCTTCATGCTCGGCCGCCACCCAGGCTCGAAGCTGAGCTCGGGTGACAGTGGTGCTCCCGCGACCGGAGCACCATGCATGTCGTTCCAGAGCTAGGGAAGAGGGGAGGGAGCCTCCTAGTTGGTCTGCCATTAGGCTGGCGGGAGGAGGAAGGTGGCTCGGGTTTGATTCCTCAGGCGAGATGGGATTCCGGCAGGGGTTGGCTGGCCTGGTTTCTGCTGGGCAGTGGATCGTCTTTATAGAGCTCATGAGGGGGAGGGGGTGCTCTACCTCATCCTTCTCGTTTAAGCAAATCGAGAAGAGGTTTTGGCTAACCATAGTTAGTTAGGGGAGGCAGCTGGCAGGCTTTTAGAGGCTTGGTGTACTTGTCTTGAGTTTAGGTTAGGTTTGGTGTGTACTTCTTCAGTGATTAGAAAGGGTTTAGTAAGAGACTAGTTGTGAGAGAGAGAGAGAGAGAGAGAGAGAGAGAGAGAGAGAGAGAGAGAGAGAGAGTAATCTCTGGTTAGCTTGGGCACCTTAGGTTTGGGAAAATATCTGAACGAACTACCTTGGGTCTTGGGCTTGCTGACCCAATTGGGCTGTCATGGGTGTTAGTGTTTGAGGGTGGGTTGGAGTTGAGTGGCGTTTAAGTGGAGGATTTAAAAAAAAATCCAAATTTTGAGTTTTTGTGGGGTTTGACCAAGGTCAAACCTAGAATGAGTCCCCCATGTGAGTCAAGGTAAATGTAGGTCCGAATTGTCGAGTGCCGAGCCAATGTTGGTGTGTCACAGTAATATTGGTGCGTGCACACTTTTCGATATGCCATTTAATTCGACGGGACCCATTTTGGTCAAACTGACTAAACGAGTCCAATGCAACTTACTGGGAACATTTCCGAGCTCGTTTGCTAAAAAAGTAATTTTTGTGCGATAGTGTCGAACGATGTTAATTAAAATGGTCATTTTCGCCGAATGACCTTGGATTCAGACGAAACGAGTTGTGTTGCACTCATATGGATCATGTGTCTAACACAACTGACATAAGTCAATTCTGAGCTCATTTACTTATTTTATCATTTCGGGATCGTCGTTACGAGTTGTAGGCCCTAAAACTGTCACTTTTACCAGACGACCTCCGATTCAGAAGAAACGAGTTACGTTGCACTCATACTAATTATACGAGTTTAATGCAACTGTTAGAAGTCAATTTTGAGCTTTTTTGCTCATTTTAACATTTCGTGGTCGCCGTGACGAGCTATGTGCCCTAAAACGGTCACTTTTACCAGACGACCTCCGATTCAGATGAAATGAGTTCCATTGTACTTGTACTAATTATACGAGTCTAATGCAACTGACATAAGTCAATTTGGAGCTCGTTTGCTTAGAATGACATTTCTGAGTGGTTGTGTAGCATAACACTACTCAAAATGGTATTTTCCTCTAAGTGACCTCGGATCGGAATGAAACATATTTCGTTGCACTCGTATTAACTATACGAGCCTAATGCAACTGACAGAAGTCAATTCAAAGCTTCTTTGCTCAGAATGACATTTCTGATTGTGTAGCACAACACTACTCAAAATCATCTTTTCCCTAAATGACCTCGGTTCGGAACGAAACGAGTTATGTTGCACTCACATTGACTGTACAAGCCTAATGCAGCTGATATAAGTCAATTCAGAGCTCGTTTGCTCAGAATGACATTTTGAGTCTCCTCCTTGCTTCTAGGGTACCTTGTAATTGACCGAGTTACTTTTATTGGTCATCTAGAGTCCTAGTGACCTAATAAAAGTTGGGATATTACACATGGTCTTGGCAGGATACACTGAGATACCTGAGGCATTGTCCCATCACCTTTTTAAAAATGCGATGGTAGAGATGGAGAGGCACTCAAGGAATCCATCGGCCAGCTTGCAAGGGGGAGCTGATCTCGATCGACAATGCAGAGTCATGGTCTTAGGAGGACACACTGTGATACCTCAGGCGTTGTGTCATCATCTTTTTTAACTACGCTAGTCAGGAGGGAGAGGCACTCGAGGGGGGTCCGTCGGCCAACTTACAAGGGGGGAGATGATATCGGTAGACAATGCAGATGCATGGTCTTAAGAAGACATACTAAGATACCCGAGGCATTGTCCCATCATCTTTTTTAACTCACTTGGAGGGTGAGGAAGGAACTCGAGGGTTCATCGGCCAACATGCAAGGGGGAGCTAATCTCGACCAACAATACATAGGATTGGACTTAGGAGGAAGTGTTATGTACATGAGGCCTCGTCACATCACCCGACCAATGTTATTTTGGATGTATAAACAAATCCAGTTGTTCTAGAATGCCCATTAATGTCACATCACTGAGGAGCTTTCACCCTGCCACTCAAAAGGTCGAGGGGATTAGCTCCACTAGTTTTATAGGGCACGTGATATTTATAAATAATTTTAATGGGCGAATTTGGCTTAAAGCCTTATTGAGATGATAATTTCTGAAAACAACCTAGCCGTAGGGGCCGTGTGACTTACAGTTGATGGAGGATCCGTCTCTTATAAGATATTTTTATACTATGACTCTGAAAACCCTCTTAGTAACCCAGCAGATGGGTGAGAAGAGTAATTATATGGGTTCCTCGCCCAACATGCAAGGGGGAGCTAATCTCGGCCGACAATGCAGATGCTTGGACTTAAGAGGAAGCGATATATACCTGAGGCACTGTCTCATCACTCAACTGAGGGTTTCAAGGGGAGAGACGGAGGTTCATATTTTAAACCACTTCCTGAGATGGGTCTTGCCTTGATATGACATCAAGCTCAATCCTTCAAAATTGTTATGTTAGAATTAATCGAGAAGTGAGTAAATATTTATGAACAACGAAACCTGGTAAACATCTTCTACTTTGGTTTTTAGGAGTTTACGAGAAAATCTACTTCAAGTGTTCCAGAGGATCTCTCCTTCTGAGATGATCTGTAGGCGATATCCTCCAGTCATGAGAGCTCCAAGAAACATGAACGACCCTTTCCAATTTGGGTTGAGCTTCCCAATTGCAACAGATCTTTATGCAGCACCAACTTTGTTCAACAAGAGATCTCCTTTGTAGAACTGCTTGATTCTGATGGGCTTGTCGAAGTATATCACCATTCTCCGCTTGATCTCTTCATGCCGAGTAGTGGCGAGGTCTCAAAATTTTTCGATAAAGTCGAGGGAAAGAATTTGTGCTTCCTCATTCTGGAGACGTCATTCTTCGTCTCCATCCCCTGCGACCACCACCCATGGGCTTCACTTCTCGAACTCTACGGGGATGAGGGCTTCTGAACCATGGAACAACTTGAAAGGAATTTCACCCATCACCGAGTTTGGAGTAGTTGTCAGGGTCCATAGGACCGAGGGAAGTTGTTCTTCCCAACTCCTTTTTAAATTTTCTTTTTTCTACTTTCTTCTTTATGAGGTTGAAGATGATCTTGTTAGCTTCCTCGACTTACACATTTCTCCGGGGGTGATGGACGGATGTGAAGCGAAGATCTGTTCCCAACTGACTATGAAAATCAGTCAACTCCAAGCTACTGAACTGCGACCTATATCTTTCACGATCACGAGAGGTATCCCAAACATGCACGTGATCTCTCCCTAAATGAAATTCATCACCACCTGAGATGTGGTCTTGGCTAGCTCCTTAGCCTCGGCCCACTTAGATAGGTATTCAATCATGACTAGGATGAAATTTCTCTGACCACTCACTTTAAGGAAAGGTCCTAGCAAGTCCATCCCACATATAGCAAACTATCACTGGGTCGTGATTGACCAGAGCTGCTGAGCTGGTTGTAGCTAGAGTGGGCATAAATTTGACACCTCTGACACATCTTGGAGAAAATCTTTGCATCCTTCCTGATAGTAGGCCAATAGTAACCTTGCCTCAGAACTCACTGCTCGAGAGTACAACTTCCAAAATGGCTCTCACACTCTCTAAAGTGAACTTCTTCGAGGATCTGAGGAACTTCGCTCAGTGATGCATTTGGCTAGCAGACCAGAGAGGGTTTTCCGATAAAAGTCTCCCCCATGAAGCAAGTAGTAGGTTGCCTTGTACCGAAACTTCCTTTTATCCTCTATCTCTTTAGGGAGTTGACCTATGGTGAGGAAAATGACAAATGAGTTGATCCAAGATGCATGTTGATCAATCTCCATCAACTCCCGTTCTTTAATAGATGACCGAAACACTCAGTTTTCATACCTCCAGCTCTCGGGCCGTACTTAGTCAGACTGTCAGCCTCTAAGTTCTCCTCTCTTGGTACGTGTTGGACAAAGAAAGATCGGAAGGATCCAATCAGGCCCTTTACCTTTACAAGGTATTATTGTAAGATCGACTCTCTTACTTCGAACTCCCCACGAATTTGGGATGCCATCACCAACGAATTTGTGTGAGCTACAATACCATGCACTCTCATATCCTTGGCCAAGCGAAGGCCTTCAATTATGGTCTCACACTCAGCCTCATTATTCATGATGGGGAAGAGGATATCTACTTTTGATCAATCCTCGTTCCTTGTGGCTCACCAAGACGATGCCCACGCCGAGATAATTCTTTCCCGAAGCTCCATCAACAAACATCTTCAATGACACATATTCTGAAGTGCTTACTCCCTCCTCGGCCTCAATGGAGAAGTTTGCTAGGAAGTCAGCTATTGTTTGCACCTTTATGGACATCCGAGGTAAGAAGGAGATGTCGAACTTGCTAAGTTCCACAAACCACTTTGTTAGCCGACCTGAATGCTCCATCCCTTCCATAATGTTGCGTAGAGGATGATCGATCAGTACCTTGATGGTATGTTCTTGAAAGTATGCCCCAAGCTTCCGAGCCGAGATGATCAAGGATAAAGCTTGCTAGCTTCTCCAAGCACTACAACAAACTGCACCTGTTGTAAGTACTGAAATATTACTAAAACACAGTTTGTTATTAATAGTTATATTTAGTAACAAATGTTTTTTTTGTTACAAAAAAGTACTTTTTTGTAATGAATATTTTAAAGTTTGTTACAATAATAATTAATTCGTTACTATAACTGTAAGTATTTGTAACAACACGAATGTTACGTTACAAATAGAAAACTTTTCTCACAATAAGTATCAATTGTAACCACATCATGAAAGTTTTTTGTGACAAAGACATTGTCCTTACTAATAGTAATATTTTATTATTAAAGTTTTGTTACAAAAAATATATCATATTTTATTTTCAATTTTTGTACTATTTTATTATCAAAGTTTTGAATTATTATTAAAAAAAAAAATTGTATGCGCGACAGTACCCCACCTCGATAGTGCTCTAACGCGGCGACAGTACTCATACAGCTCGCAAACATCCATGCGCGGCTGTCGCAGATATGTGGTACTATTGCGACATGTATGTATTTTTGCGCGTAAGGGTTTTTTTTTATAAATCTTTAACTTTTTATAAAAGTTTTTCTGCCTCTCTCCCATGCAGCTCTATCTCTCTCTCCCATGAATGAATGAAATATACGGATGAAAATTTTCCTCCATAAAATTTTGAACAAAACACTAAAAATTAAAATATATTAAATGTAAAAATGAATGCAAATTAATATGACATTAATTTTTTAATATAATTTTGAAATTAAAATAAAATCACGCACGAACCCGCGTGTATGCAAATGCACTCTCGCGCGCACGCAAATGCACTCTCGCGCACATGCAAATGCACTCTCGTGCATGTAGGTTTCCTTTTTTCGCTTGAGAGCTAGCGCGTATTGCATGTGTCGGGGCTCAAACACAGACACATGCACACACACAGACACGGATAACCAAACACACAAACATCCATTTGAGAGCTGTAGCAATGTCTTTCAGACGTGTATAAAATTTTATATAAAGTTTTTATATAAAACTTTACGAGCAGCTCCGCACGGGCTTCGCCCGTGCTCACTGACTCTTAGCGGGTTGCGCCGCATTCGAGCGGGCTGTGCCCGCATTCGAGCGGGCTGTGCCCGCATTCGAGCGGGCTGTGCCCACATTCTACAGTACCCGGCCGGCGACGGCGGGCTTCGCCCGCAACATATACATATGAGTACTCAAAATGACCGTAAAAAAATATACATCAATATTTTATAATTATTTATTTCAAAAACATTTATGTTTTAACAAAAAATCATTTTAAAGTAAGTCATTTTCAAAAGTTTAAAAACATTTATATAAATTTTTTATAAAACTTTAAAAACCTCTTTATATAAGTTTTTCTTCCTCCCCCCCTCTCTCTTACATGAATGAAATATATGGAGGAAAATTTTCCTTTATAAAATTTTGCAAAAAAAATATCCAATAATTAAAAACATTAAATTTAAAAATGAATGTTAATTTGACATTAATTTATTAACATAATTTTAGCATAAAAATAACTACCACGCACGCAAAGACACTCCCGTGCGCACGTGTGACCACCTCCGAGCACAAGGGCATGCACGGCGCGGGCTCGGGAGAACATTTTTGGCCCGAAAGAGTATTTTTTCGGGCAGGCACGTGTTTTTTTCACTCGGCGCACGTTTTTTGCCCGAGCTCACGTTTTATGCCCAGTCGCACGTTTTGCACTTGCATGCATTTTTGACCGGATGCATTGTCTCCCAAGCGCGCATTTTCGCTTGGTAGCGCGTTTTTACCCTGACACGCATTTTTGAATCATCGACACTCATTTTCTCCAAGGTGTATTTTATCCTAGTCACGCATCTTTTTGCGGACGTGCATTTTTCACACAGATGCAAGTTTTTGCCAGAGCGCGCATTTTTCTTACAGGCGCGCGCGAGATGACTAATAAATATCGTAACATTAAAAATATCGCAAATTGTTTCACCAAACCCAGCTGCACGTACAGTTTCTTCATCTTCTCTTTTTTCGTCGACTTTGCCACGCCATCATGTTATCTCATTACATGTCATATCGATTGCTAGAAGACACGTGGTTTAATGAAAATAGATATAAAAAAAGTCATAAATACATATCATATCGATAAATAAAACATGTGGTTCAATAATTAAGCTAACATTAATTACTTTTTAAATAAGATTGACTTTTAAATCTAGACATATACATGTATGTGGTACTATTGCGGCATAAGAATTTTCGCGCGCGCGGGGTTTGCGAGCTGCAGGAGCGTCGTCACATTGAGACAGTAGTACTATTGAGACGGGGGTAACGTTACATTGGCACAGACGACACAGACAGACACAGACACCAACACACACACACGTAGATAGATGACACAGACAGACATAGATAGATGGCACATACGAACCCAGACAAACAAACAAAGTCACACAGACACAAACACAGACACACATGCATGCAAACACAGACATAGGCACACAAACACCGACACACACACAGATAGACACAGACACAAACACAAAGCCGGACACAAACACAAACACACACAGACACAAACACACACATACACAAACACACACATAGCCACAAAGACACACACACATAACCACGAACACACACATATACACACAGGCACGGACACAACACGGACACAGACACACATAGATGCACACATGCACAGACACACATAGACACAGACACACACAAACACAGACACAAACACACAGACACAAATACAGACACAAACAGACACATACACGCAAACACAGACACAGACACAAACACATACACATACACATACATAGACTGACACAGACACACACAGTCACATATACACACACAGTCACACACACATACACAAACACAGACACACACACACACACACAAACACACAGACATACATAGACACACAAACACACACATAGCTACAAACACACAAACACAGACAATAAATTTTTTTTATATTAGCTTCGCATTTTGAAAAGCTTCATTTTTAATCTGATCTTGCCATAAAAATATAATAGTTAATACAAAGACATTAAAATTAGGGTGATGTTAAAGGCAAACCAGAATTGGCTATTGGCAAACCAATTTCTATGAGTTATTACGCGCCTTTTGAAAATACGTCTTGTACATGCATTTTTAGGAAAATTGTTCAACACAAAAATTGTTGATCTCGTCTAGATCTACAATTTTCGTGTTGAACACTTTTCCTAAAAATGCACGCACAAGGCGTATTGTCACTCTGATTAACTATAGTGAATTTTTTAAAAATACGTCTTGTGCGTGCATTTTTAGGAAAAGTGTTCAACACAAAATTTGTAGATCTCGACGAGATCTACAATTTTCTTGTTGAACACTTTTCTTAAAACTGCATGTACAAAGCGTATTTTCAAAAGGAGCGTAATAACTCATAGAAATTGGTTTGCCAATAGCCAATTCTGGGTTGCCTTTAACACCACCCTAAAATTATGGAGGGAACTTAAAAACTTTTCCCCCCAAAATTTACTCAGGGCTAATTTATTCCAACAATTCTCAATCTATATACTCCCTCTCACATTTAGGTCTCGCATCGGCTCTTTGCTCGCGCGATTCTCTCCTTCCCGGCGTGCACAGGCGGACAAATCACCAGCGGCATCGTGAGATTCTCTTCTTCCATCTCCCAGCATGACTCGCGATTCTCGCCTCCTTCGCCGATTCGCCTGTAGTCCTGAGCATCACCCGCACCCGTCGCATACATTTCCGTCTCCATTTCCTCTCTCACGCTCGGAACTCCCCAGCGACATCAGATTTCGGCTCCTTCTTCGATGCTGAAACAGCCGCCTCGCCAACGCTTGTCGTCATCGTAACCCATCGTCACCGTCCGACAGCGTTTCTTCCAAAGCGACGCAAAAAGACTACCTTTTGGCGGCGCAACCTCTGCCCTCATTTCTTCCCAGATCTAGGTCCTCACATTCGCTAGCACTGCAGGTATCTTCTTCGGTTCTTCCTTCGATTATCCTCTTCTTCTTTCGATTTTCTGGAGTAAAAAGTCAAATTTCTGATTCTACTCAGCAGAGCCATCATTTGGATCTTCAATTTAGGGCTTGGATTTAGCTCCCGGTAATTTAGGGCTTCAATTTCTGATTTTTCTCTAGATGGAAGAATTATAAGTTTTGATGATTTTTTGTTGCTTTTGCCTGTAGCTTTATCATTGTTCAGTTCTAACCTTGGCCAACCATGTACCAATCATGGATTAGTACATGATCTTTGTATTTCTTTATTTTTTGAAGTAAAAAAAATATGCACGCATCTCTAAGTCCTTGATGAACTTCTCCTGACATGGTAACCAATGATTTTGGCCTAATTTTGCACCGGCAGATGAGAAAACTGCTTGAGTTACTTTGAAAGTACCAAAACAGGATTAAAAAGAAATAAAAAGATGACTGCAGTTGAGAGTACCAAAATGCCTAGTATTGGTGGTGTTTTTTTTAAAACACCGCGGCTATTGGCGGCGTTTTTTTTAAAAATGCCGCCGATTCCTGTAGTCGCACGCTTTTTTAAAAAACGCCGCCGATTCTTGTAGTCGCGCGCTTTCCAAAAAACGCGCAAAATTCTTTCGCGGCGATCCATACCGCGACGTTTTTGTCCAGATTTCTTAGAGAAATTGGACAGATTTCTTAGAGAATTCTGGACAGTTTCTCCTACAGAAATCTGTACAACTTTCTCTAAGAAATCTGAAGTGAAATCTATCCAGATTTGAGTTCCTTCAGTTTCACCTAATGCAGGGGATGGTGGATGTGTGTGAGTTTGTCTAGCTGCCTTTCTCATTTCAAGTAAATCATGCCCATTTATTGGACTCGTGGAAACAATTCTACTTATGTAAATAGATTCACATACCAATTAGACTTGCTATAATTGATTTCTGACATGTTAATGTGCTTCATATTTTGTTTGCTAAACAAACTTGTTGATTTCAATTTCTGCTTCATGTTAGAGTATGCATTTATTGATCATAGCTTTGCTTGGGTAAAAATCAGAAGCAAACACATTATTAATGTGTCAATTTCTTGTTCTAATATTTTTTTTTTCTGAAAACTCAACTCGTTGTTATGAATGAAGATAAATATGTCAGTGGCGTGCTTCACCTTTTTTCCTTTATTTATTTTCTGAAAACTCAACTTGCTTAAATGTTTTTGTTGGTGCATTAAAAGTTTGTAGTCTTTTATTTACAAGTTTCATTCTTGCGATCAAATCATTCTAGGATTTGGACATATGGATCATCTGTGCCAACATATAGAAATGCAATTATATACTGTGGGGCTGAGATATTGTTACTTGAATGGTAATGCAGATCTGTCCGCTTGGTAATTTAACTCATGCTATGAGTCCCTGTTGGATCGGTCGGCGCCCTTAGAGGGGGGGGGGGGGGGGGGGGGGTGAATAAGGGTTTTCAAAACTTTAGTCTTTATTTAGAATACACTTTGAAAATAAAGGTAAATGTTGTGTAGGTAAGATACTTGTGCAATTTTAATTCATTGTACTATTACAAAACATACACAAACATTCTTAGATTAAACACATAAGTAAACAATGCCAAAAAGGGTGAGTGAATAACTATCATTATCAAACATAAAATATTTACTCATACTTAGAGGCATGCTAAGCTAGATCCTACACAACTTTTAAACTATGAGTGATGCACATTTGAATAGATATTGCAAAGCATGAAGAAAGACAATGTTCAAAGTAGTTTGGAAAGATAAATTGTAACATTGTAAAATTTCTACATGGTAGATTAAATCATGCCTGAAAAAAAAATCATAGAGGTTTTTGATAGTTTTAAAGTTTTATATTTTTTGTATTTTGATTTTAGCAAATAAAAGCATATTTTTGTAATTTTTGCTTTTGGAATTTTTATATTTGATTTTTGCAAAAAGATGAATATTAACGAATTTTTTTTTTGTAATTTGGTTTTAATGGTTTTGTATTTAAAAATTTTTAACCATAAAACAAAAATAAGATGCAAAACATATTTTTTTTTTGTAATTTTGATTTTATATTTTTGTATTTTGATTTTTCAAGAATAAACTAGAATCAGAGTTGCAAAAACTAAATAGTACATATAGATTAAAATATTTTTAGGAATTTTTAGAATTTTTAAAAACACAGAAATTCGAAACTCGACGCTAGCGCTAGCGCGGGAAACAGTAAGTGATTTTTTAGGGTTTTGAAAATTTTGATGTTGGAAGTTGATTAGGTGTCCCAATAGTAGTTTCATGCTGAATTTGCAGAATTTTTGGAAATGTTTTGGATGGTGAAAAATGAAGAAAATTGTATTTGTGAGCTGTTCTAACTTGAAAGATCTAGGACACCTAATTCAAGTCGTAATAAACGAAATCGTGCATCGGGAAGAGGTTTAGTGAATATGTCAGCGAGTTGAGATTCTGTCCCAATGAAGCTTACTCTTACATTTTCTTTCTTAATGTGATCCCTAATGAAATGATGACGAACGTCGATGTGTTTGGATCTAGAATGGTGTACAGGATTATATGTGAGGTCTATTGCACTTTTGTTGTCACATTTAAGATCTATATTTTTGAGATGAAATCCAAAGTCCTCTAGTGTTTGGCTCATCCATAATGCTTGTGCACAACAACTACCAAGTGCGATATATTAGGCCTCCGTGGTGGAGAGTGCAACCGAAGATTGTTTTCTACTAGACCAGGCAACTAAAGAGGGTCCTAAAAAATGACACGTACCGCTAGTGCTTTTTCTATCTAGTGAACACCCAGCATAGTCCGAATCGGAATAGCCGTGGAGTGTGAAGGAGTCATTATGTGGGCACCATAATCCTAATTTAGATGACCCAATGAGATAACGAAAAATACGTTTTACCGCTTTTAAATGAGATTCTTTTGGATCGGCTTGAAAGCGAGCACATAAACATACGGCAAACATAATATCTGGTCTAGATGCACTTAAATAAAGAAGAGAACCTATCATTCCTCTATACAGTGTTTGATCAATAGAAATTCCAGATTCATCTTTTCCTAGTTTTAAGGAAGCACTCATAGGAGTAGAGGCTTGTTTAAGATTTTCAAATCCAAATCGTTTAAGCATATCGTGAACATATTTTGATTGACAAATAAAAATACCATCAGTTCTTTGTGAAATTTGAAAACCAAGAAAATATGATAGTTCTCCTACAAGACTCATTTCAAATTCATTTTTCATTATTAAGACTACTTCATTACACAACTCTTCATTAGTGGCTCCAAAAATGATGTCATCAACATATATTTGTAGAATAATTAATTCGTTATTTTTATGCTTAATGAAGAGTGTGTTGTCTGCACTTCCCATAACATAACCGTGCTCTAACAAAAATGATGTAAGACGATCATACCAGGCACGGGGCGCTTGTTTTAAACCATAAAGCGCTTTTTCTAATTTGTAAACATGATTTGGAAATCTTTCATTTATGAAATCGGGGGGTTGTTCTACATAAACTTCTTCTTTAATAAACCCGTTTAGAAAAGCACTTTTAACATCTATTTGAAATAATTTTATTCTTTTAAAACTCGCAAATGCCAAAAATATTCGTATAGATTCTAAGCGAGCTACGGGTGCAAAGGTTTCTTCAAAATCTATCCCCTCGATTTGTGAATAGCCTTGAGCAACTAAGCGTGCTTTATTTCTTACAATCCTAGATTCACCATCTAGCTTATTTTTAAAAATCCATTTTACGCCAATAATTGGATGATTAGATGGTCTTTCTACTAAATTCCAAACTTTATTTCGTTCAAATTGTCCTAGCTCTTCATTCATTGCCAAAAACCAAAATTCGTCATTTAAAGCGGTGGAAACGTTTTTAGGTTCAATTTCAGACACAAAGCAAATATTTGAAAATGTTTCATGAAGAGAGGACCGAGTTCTTACCCCAGTAGAAGGTTCCCCAATGACTAGCTCCTTTGGATGATTTTTGGAGAAGTTTAGAATGCTTGGAGGTACATATTCATCTTCTTTTGGCTTCTCCTCCTCTTCTTTGGACGGTTCTTCTTCGTCGTGCTCCAAAGATGGTAAAGGTTCATCATTGGTACCTGTAGGGAGCTTTTCTACACATGGAACAAACTCATCAAATCTGACATTAATTGACTCTTCAACCTTGCTTGATCTTTTATTAAATATTCTGTATGCTTTACTAGTTGAAGAATAACCAAGAAATATTCCTTCATCGCATTTTTCGTCAAATTTTCCTAAAGAATCTTTTGTATTAAGAATGAAGCATTTACATCCAAATACTCTAAAATACGATACGTTAGGTTTCTTTTGATAGTAGAGTTCATATGGTGTGAGAGATAATGATGGGCGAAGCATAACTCTATTCATTACATAGCATGCAGTGCTTACAGCTTCTGCCCAAAAATACTTAGGTAATTTATATTCAGATAGCATTGTGCGTGCAAGTTCTTGTATTGTCCTATTTTTCCGTTCTATAACACCATTTTGTTGAGGTGTGCGTGGAGCAGAGAACTCATGCTTAATACCTAACATGTCACAAAAAGATTTAAAATTTTCATTTTCAAATTCACCTCCATGATCTGAGTGAATGCATTTTATTTTTAAATCTAATTCATTTTGAATGCAAGTACATAATTTTGAAAATTCGCAAAACGCATCAGATTTGGAGGAGAGAAATGAAGTCCAACAATATCTAGAATAGTCATCTATGAGAACATAAGTGTATAATCTACCACCAAGACTCGCAGTGTTACGGGACCAAAAAGATCCATATGAATTAATTGCAGAGGTTTTGATGTAGAAATTTCGTTTTTGCTTTTAAAAGATGACTTAGTAAATTTGCCTTTTTGGCATGGAGAGCATAATGAAGATAAATTTCCTTTTAACTTAGGCAATCCTCTAATCAATTCTCTTTTTGCTAGTTTAAGATGAGCTTTGTACTAGCGTGGCCTAAGCGTCTATGCCATAATTCTAATTCATCATTTTTCGTTATAAAACATTTTATAGAAGATTTAGAAAGATCATGAAATGAGATTATGTAGACATTATGAATTCTAGGTGCAGTTAATAACACATCTTTTGTTTTAGGATTAACAATCTTGCAAAGATTAGTGGAAGATTCAAAAAGTACGTCTAAACCTTTATCACAGAGTTGACTTATAGATATTAGGTTATGTTTTAATCCTTTCACATAAAGCACATTTGATATAAGAAAAGATGCGTTACCCACTGTACCAATTCCCATGATCCTTCCTTTACTGTTATCGCCAAACATCACTATTCCTCCTTTCTTCTTTTCTAGGCTAAGGAATTTTGCTTTATTGCCCATCATGTGTTTGGAGCAGCCTGAGTCCAAATACCACATGTCTTCTGTTTCCTTAGCCTTCCTGCAAATCTAGAAAGAGGATGAGAGTAAAGACCCAGATACCCAAGAGGTACCACCCATAGAGTAAGTGGATTTCTTAGGTACCCAGATTTGTTTTAATGATCGTTGATTTATTATATTCCTGCAAGAGCCAGATGTGTGTCCAAATTTAAGACAATTAGCACACGAAATAAAGGGGGTTGAGACCCTTTTCTGAGTTTCTATGTTGCTCTTGCTGGATGATGTTTGTACATTAGAAAGACCAGAAAAATTTTTAACTTTAGAGCTACTGCCGGCGTTAGTAGCTAGCGCCGGGCGGTAGTGTTCACTTTTATATCCGAGTCCGATTTTTCCAGACCCAAAGCATTGATTACCTAGAAGCATATCCAGGGATTTTTGACCAATCCCGAATTTGGTTATGGCTAAATTGAGATTTTGATTTTGTTTTTTAAGAGATGTATTTTCTTGAACAATCATAACACATTTGTTTTCAAATCCTTTTTTGTTCTTTTCAATTTGTAATATAGAAGCCTTCAATCTTCTCTCTAAGTCCCCCTTCTCTTTTGCAATAATTTTGTTTTGTGAGAGGGCATTAGAGAGAGATACTTCAAGTTCTTTTAACTTAAATAAGGAGTGCTCACATTCTTGACATGAGACTTTTCTTTTTTTAAGAGAAACTAATTTTTTTGTGAGCTTACGATTTTCTTTTATAATAGATTCATTTTCAAGATTTAATAAAACAAATTTATCATAAAGTTCTTCAAAGGTAGGAGGAGATACCTCAGTGTCGCTAAGAACACTGGTGTCGTCATCGTCGCTTTTGGCCATCAGGCACAAGTTTGCATCTTCCTCGCTACTTGACTCAGATTCATTTGACTCTTCAGAGGAAGAGTCATCCCAAGTGGCGGCCTTCAACACTTTCTTCTTTTCTTTTGTTCTTTTCGTTCCTTTTGGTATTTTGGGCACTGGCTCCGAATGTGCCCGGTTTTTCTGCAGTGATAGCATTCTGGAGGCGGCCTTTCTTCTTCGTCATCGCTTCCTTTTTCTTTCCTCGATGAAGAGGAAGGTCCCTTTCGTCGAGTGTCCTTTTGGAAGAATTTTCTGAATGTGTTCCTTCTTTCTGGATTCCTGATGAACTTTTTGAAGTTCTTTAGCAGGAGTCCTTCTTCATCATCATCGTCCTCTTCGGTGCACTCCTTCTTTGATGTTAGTGCCAACGCCTTTTTCTTCGGCTCTTTGTTGTATTCTTCATGTTGAATTTGCAGTTCTACCTCATGAGTTTTGAGATTCCCGATGAGGTTCTCGATCTGGAGCGTTCTTAAGTTGTGCGACTCCGAGATGGCTGTCACCTTTGGATTGAACCTTGGGGGTAAGGAACGAAGAATTTTCCTCACCAAGTCCCCGTCGGAGTAGGTCTTTCCAAGCGCCTTTGATGCGTTGACAATCTTTGTGAAGCGAGTGTACATGGAGTTGATGTCCTCTTCCGTGTCCATCCTGAATTTCTCGTATTCAGATTCCAGTTGAAACAGCTTTGCATCTTTCACCTGCGATGTACCTTCGTGAGTTACTTCTAATTGATTCCAAATATCATAAGCAATAGTGCATGCAGAAATTCTATTAAACTCAGTCCTATTTAAAGCGCAATATAAGGCATTCATTGCCTTAGCATTATTTTTACATCTTAGTTTATCGTTGTCATCCCATTTATCCTTAGGTTTTGCAAGTGTCGCCTCTCCTACTACAGTTGTAGGCGGAGAGTACCGTACTTCTACCATGTTCCATACTTCTACATCCATGGTCATAAGAAAACACATCATTCGATTTTTCCAGTAGTTAAAATCAGACCCAGTAAAGAGAGGTGGTCGACTAACCCCTTGACCCTCAGGAAAAGCGAGATCATGAGACGCCATTGTTCCTGGTTGTTAAGCCGATTGGAACAAAACCGCTCTGATACCACTTGTTGGATCGGTCGGCGCCCTTAGAGGGGGGGGGGGGGGGGGGGGTGAATAAGGGTTTTCAAAACTTTAGTCTTTATTTAGAATACACTTTGAAATATTGCAATATAAAAACGAGAAGACAAGTAAAACAAAAAGGAGACAAGCTTTATTGATATTAAATAAGTTTTACAAAACTTGATCTCAATGTCGCTAGAGATCGAAGGTGAAAATAGAAGCTCTTTTCGTTTTCTATCCCGACTCGCTTCCCCACGAACCGGTGGCCCTAGCCTCCTCCTTCCCGGATTCGGCCTCAAGCCGCTCTAGCCAATCCTTCCCCGGATGTGGCCTCAAGCACCCCCTAGACCTAACCTAGATCTAGTCGCCAATACGAGGCGATTTTCAGCCCTAAGTCCTACCCCAGACCTAGTCGCCAACACGAGGCGATTTCACTACCGTTTACAAAGAAAGATGAATAAAATAATAAAAACTTTCCTTAAGATGAACTTCTGAATATGGAGGTGAAGATCCGCTGTAGAATCAGCGTTTGTCGAAGCGGACTTCGTTTGGCTTCGGCGTGATGGAATCCTCCTTCAGAATTTGGCAGAGCTTCGCCGGGACCTCAAATTTCGCCCAAGATAGGCCTCTGGAATTCTAGTACTCTCTCTGAGGTGTATGCAATTAGTGTCTGAAAATAAGAGGAGAGGGGGCCCTTTTATAGCCCAAGCGCTACCGCCGGCGCTAGCGCTACCGCCGGCGCTAGCCCGGATTAAGAAACAATTTGCGCGGCAGGATCTTCAATCCGAGGCAACATTTTGCTCTATGCCTCTTATGCGCCATGCTACCGCCAACGCTAGTATCTACCGCCGGCGCTATCCCTGATTAAGAAACTTCTAGCGCGACAGGATCTTCAATCCGCGGCAACGAGGCTTTCATTCCTTCTGTGTTCACCGATACCGCCTGCGCTATCCGCTACCGCCAGGCATTAGCGCCTTCCATAACAGTTCCCGGAAATGCGCTTATCGTCGCTAGCGCCCGGCGCTAGTTGCTACCGCCGGCGCTAGTGAGCCTCTTCGAATTTTGGCCTCAGTCATCATGTGTACTTCTTGAGTCATGTGGACCTAGTAGACCTGCATACTTGAACACACAAGATCAAATACACATAGGATTTATTATTCTCAAACCTAGGAGATGCGGAAGACCGTGTTCCAACAGTCCCCCCCCCTCTCTCTGTCTTATGCATTTTTGAATGCTTTACCTAATAAAGAGGATGCATGAAATTTGTATTTTTGGTTTTTCTACATTCTCTTTATTATAGCTGCTCATAGGGATAGCTGATGGAGGTATCAAAGCATGAAATGTCGATGCTAAGAGATTTGTCTGTGATCTAAATACCACTCAAGAATTCCCAAGGTTCTTTACTAGATAGTTTCTGAACATAATATGTGAAATTTCTTCTTATCACTTTAGCGTTGCAATGAAGTGTTGTGGACTCGAAGTGTAGCCCAGTTGAACCAATTTTTGTCTTTGCTTCTGCATCTAGGCGGTATTTACTTCACCGACTCTTTTCTTTTAGTTTCAAAAAAAAATCACATAAAAACTACAGCTAATACCTCCTTTAGTAACTTCTAACATTCTTTGGTTGTTTAATACCGCATGTGAGTCTCCAGCATGAGAAATGATCAAGTACTCTTTTTAAAACTACAAGAAGCATAATATTAGTAGTTGTGCCTGATTCATCTCCATTCTGAACCTGTTCCAGCCTTCCAAGAAGGAAGTTAATAGAAGAGAAAAAAATCAGGAGTTCATATGTTTAGATAGATCATGTATGTTGTCTCTTGTTTTATCTTCTTTGAATGGCCCTTTTGGTAAAAATAGTTCAGGCTTAAAGTAAATTCTAAAGCAGGAGTAAAAAGGCCTTTGAAAGTTCTATAGCAGTTTGAAAGTATGCCTTTGAAACCTGTAGGACTTTCCCCGTAGCTTGCTCTGGTGGGAATAGATGCTGATTAAGTACTATTTTTCCCCTCAAATTCAAATGATTAGTTCTGTATTGAATTAATGACCATTTTTCTGAATTGAATTTTGTGATCTTAATTGCTCTCTTTTATTTGTAGGGTGCTCGAGCATTGACCGGCAAGTGACGAAAGATTCATTAATCAGAAAGTGATGGACGATTCATTTTTCGAAAAATGACGGAAGATTTATTAGAAACATGTTGATCTTGTAATGTAATATTGTATTATTTTAGAAGAGATGATAATAACTTGTACTCTATGTAATACATTTTGGTGTGAATAAATACATGTTGATCTTGTTACGAAATATTAAATATATGTGTGTTTTCAAGATTATTATTTGTAATAAAATCTCAGGTACACAAAAAATAGAAATGGAATATTTTTGATATATAAATGAATTGGCTGTAGTAAGAAGAATGGAAAACAAATGTAACGATTTTTTCGTTACTATTGTTTAATCTATTGTAACGAAATATTGTTTATTATACTTTATTGTAACGAATTTAGTTTATTTTTAGTGAGGAAAAAATAAAATATTTGTAACGAAATAGTTTTAATCATAACTATTTTTTTGTGAGGAAAAAATAACATTCGTAACGAAATAATATTTATTGTGAGGAAGAATCTCTTTTTGGTGAGAAAGTATCATTTGTTACAATTAATTTATTTTTAACGAAATGCATACATTCGTTACAATAACCTTTAGCGTCGAGCTTTAGAGGAGGACCGTTACTTAAAGTTTTTTTCGTTACCAAAGAGTTTTTGTAACGAATTTTGGCACTTATTGTAACGAATTAGGTCCTTACTATAAGTGCAGTTTGTTGTAGTGAAGATTGGATAGCGTAGCTCAGCCTTCCTCAAGACCCTGCTCACATAGTAGATCGGGAGATGTTTTTTCCCTCTTCTCAGACCAACACCACGCTCACTGACTTTGCTCCTACCCCCAAGTAAAGGAAAATATCTTCTCCCTCCTGAGGCCCTTACATCAATGGTGTCCGTGTCAACTGGCGCTTTAAGCTTTGGAAATTTTCTTCACACTTTGTCATCCATTAAAATTTTCGGTTGTTCCGAAGAGTCTTATAGAACAGAGAGCACTTCTCCCCAGTTTTGGACAAGAACCTGCACGAGCCAGTCAACCTGTCGGTCAAGCGTTTCACCTCTTTGGTATTTCTTGGTGCCGCCATCTCAATGATGGCCTTCACTTTGTCAGGGTTGGGCTTTACTCCTGCTGAAGTTAGAAGATGTCTCAACAACTTTCCCTTTCTGGCTCCAAAAATGCATTTTGTTGGGTTGAGTCTCATTTTGAACTTTCACAAAGTTATGAAAGTCTCGATCAGGTCCTCGAGATGCTCTTGGATGCTTTTGCTCTTCACTATGAGGTCATCCACATAGACCACTAGATTCCACCAATTTTTCTCCTTAAAGACGCGATTCATCATCCTCTGGTAGGTTGCTCCCGCATTTTTGAGCCGGAAAAGCATCTTGTAGTTGTAGCAGTCATCATTTATGATGAAGGAAACATCATGACAATCAAGAGGATGCATATGAATCTGATGGTATCCTGAAAAAGCATAAAGAAAGTTCATTACAGAAAAACTAACATTGAATCAAGCAGCGAGTCGATCCGAGGAAAGGGGTAATAATCATTAGGATAAGCTTTATTAAGTAGTGAAAAGTCGATACACATCCTCCACTTCCCACTAGCCTTCTTTACCATTACAACATTAGAGACACAACCAGGATACAAAATTTGTCTCAAATAGCTTCTTCACCTCTTCGTGGATGGGCTCGACCAAGGTAGCATCCACCGCCCTCTTATTTTTCCTAATGGGGTGAACCCCCGAGTCGAGGTTGAGGCGAAGAAATGCCACATCCACATCGATGACATGCATGTATGCAGTGTTCAATGTGAATACACCGGCGTTCTTTTGAAGGAACGTCACAGTCTTTTGCGTGTCCTTCTATGTTAGCTCTTTACTGACCTTGACGCTTCTGGGCCTCTCGCCCACAACTTTCACTTCAACTTGAAAGTGCACAGTGTAACCTCTGAGTATTCTCTAGAAGGGGGTGAATAGAGAATTAAAAACTTTTACCCTAAATATGCACACATAATAAAAACTCCTCTAATAACTATGTAATCAGCAACAACCGACACAGAATAAAATAAACACAGAGAATAAAAAATAATATACAGTAAAGGGACAACACAGAAAAGCAAACACAGAAGACACAGATTTGTATAGTGGTTCCCCAAAATGTGGGTAGTCCACTCTTCTACCACCTTGGTAGGATTGCACTATCTAGTGCGTGAGTCTTTTGATAAGGAGATTCTCAGAACCATCACTCAGTCTTTTGATAAGGAGACTCTTAGAACCACTGAGTCTTTTGATAAGGACACTCTTAGAACCACTGAGTCTTTTGAATAGGAGACTCTTAGAATCAACTGAATCATTTGGAGAGGGATTCTTAGGACTCGTTTTCAGTTACAGAATAAAGATAGAGAAGTAAAGAAAAAGAAGAAGAGGAGGAGGATTCTGCTGTATGAATCCTTCTACAACTATCACACAAGATGATATCTTTTGATGTTCTTCAGGATCTGTATATAATGAACCCTTGCTTATGGTAGAGAAGAATGCAAGGGTTATGAGTGTTGAAACTGTTGAAGTGGAAGTTTGGAGGGTTTTTTGGACCTGGGCGGTCTGGGAGGAGGTCGGGCGGTCTGGCGTGACCGCACGACTTGGCGGTCTGTCTCTGCGGTCTGGCTTGTCTAAGCCTAGCTGCGGTCTTCTGGTTTGGCCGCTGGTTTCTGGTCCAAGGCGGCTGAAGGTGAAGGCCGTGCGGTCTGTCTCTGATCGCATGGCGGGCTGTTCGTCTTTAGGTGTGCGCGGTCTGTGCGTGACCGCATGGCGTGCTGTCCTCTTAAAGGCTGTGGCGGTCTGGTGTGACCGCACAACTTATTCCAGGTTTTCTCCAGAATGCGGTCTGGTGGCTGACCGAGCTTTCTGGTGGTATTCGCGGACTAAGGGTCTTAGTCGTGCGATCTCAGTTCGCGGTCTCAGGAGGAGGCTGGTATGCGAGCTGGTCGCTGTTCGTGGTCTCAGGTGGAGACCGGCATGCGGACAGGACTTGTTTGTTTTATCAACAAGTTCCTACGTCGACAAGATGAAGACGAATGATGGTGCCGTTATATGGCATGAGAGGTTGGGGCACGTAGGGATGGACAAGCTGAAAGCTATGGCGGTGAGAGGTCTGGTCAAGGGCCTGCCAAGTGTATCTTCCTACGGTGATGGTCATGTTTGCGCGGGATGTCAGTTCGGCAAGTCTCATCGACTACCGTTTGACAAGTCGCAGACAAGGAGTAGTGTGCCGTTGGAGTGCATCCATGGTGACTTGATGGGACCAACTGCTACCCCAAGCCTCGGAGGCAGCAGATATATGTTGGTATTGATCGATGATTACACCAGATATGTCTGGGTTTATTTCCTGAAGGAGAAGGCGGAGGCGTTTGCCAAGTTTGTGGAGTTCAAGGAGCTCGTGGAGGGTCGGCTAAGACTGCGGGTGAAGAAGCTGAGAACTGACAACGGAGGGGAGTTCACCTCCAGTGAGTTCTCTACTTTTTGCAGGAAGGCAGGCATCCGGAGGGAGCTCACTTGTGCATATACTCCACAGCAGAACGGAGTTGCAGAGCGGAAGATTCGTCATCTGACGGAGACCTGCAAGTGTTGGCTGCATGCCAAGAGTATCCCAAAGTCCTTCTCGGCGGAGGGAATGTCTTGTGCTGCCTATGTCATCAACAGGATGCCTCTGAGTCCCATCAACATGTTAACTCCACATGAGATGATGTTCAAAGAGAAGCCAAGCGTGGCACATCTTAGGGTGTTTGGATCCACCTGCTACGTGCATGTTCCCGATGCTCTTCGGACGAAGCTAGATGCGAAAGCAAGAAAGCTAGTCTTCATGGGATACGATGAGCGGAAGAAAGGATGGAAGTGCATGGACCCGGAGACGCGGAGGTTTGTTGTATCTCGCGACGTTGTGTTCGATGAGGTGACATCTTACAAGGGCTCTTCTGATGTGGAGCTACCAGAGAGCAGGGTGGAGGTGCCAGAGAAAGCTGTGGAGGATCTTCAGGTGGAGCTACCTGTGTCACCAGGTGGTCCATCTCCTTCTAGTTCCGAGACGGGGGCTACTGGTTCAAGGAGCAGGGGGAGCGATGCTCCTAGCACGTCTGGAAGAGGAGCTAGGGAAGAAGCAGCTGGATATAATGCGGTTCAGGGGAAGGAGCTGAGGAGGTCGAAGCGAGCGATCGTCGCCCCTGATCGCTATACAGGAGGAAACGCAGTGAGTTTTGTCTCATGTTTCTTTGCTGGTCCCTTGGATGAGAGGGAGCCGTCGAGCTTTGAGAAGGCCAGAGGTGTGAAGGAGTGGGACATTGCTATGCAAGAAGAGATGACAGCTCTTGAGAAGAATGAAACCTGGTCTCTTGTGCCCAAGCCCAAGGGCACCACTCCTGTTACTTGCAAATGGGTCTACAAGCTTAAGAAGAAGGCTGACGGAAGCATCGAGCGGTACAAGGCTCGCCTTGTAGCTCGGGGGTTCTCGCAGCAGTACGGTGAAGACTACGAGGAGACTTTCAGTCCGGTGGCAAAAATGACTTCAGTTCGATTTATCATTGCTTTGGCGGCGTTTAGTGGATGAGAGATTTGGCAGCTCGACGTCAAGAACGCTTTCTTGTACGACGAGATCGATAAGGACATCTTCATGGTCCAGCCACCAGGTTTTGTGTCTGAAGATTTTTCGGAGCATGTCTGCAAGTTGAAGAAGGCCCTATATGGATTGAAGCAAGCGCCGAGGGCGTGGTACGGGAAGATCGCAGAATATCTCCTATTTTGTGGATTTGTTGCTTCAGACTCAGACTCAAGCTTGTTCGTCAAGAAGAGCGGGGAGCTTCAAGTCATCGTGCTGCTATACGTCGACGATATGATCATGACGGGGAAATCGAAGTAGGAGGTAGCGCAGCTTCGGGCCGAGCTGTCTATCAGGTTCGAGATGAAGGACTTAGGTGAGCTTCACCATTTCCTTGGACTCGAGGTGCAGAGGAAGGAAGGTGGAGTGCTGGTGACCCAGGCCAGATATGCGGAGCGAATCGTGGAGCGATTCAGCATGAAGGAAGGGAAGTGCACTTCCACACCTCTGGAGAAGGCTATGAAGCTTCAGAAGGATGAGGGGAGGATTATGCAAGATCCGTTGGTATTCCGAGCTCTGGTTGGGAGCTTGATCTATCTGACAATCACGAGGCCAGATATTGCATATGCAGTTGGCAGAGTGAGTCGATATATGGCGGAGCCACGGGTACCTCATCTGCTAGCGGCCAAGAACATTCTGAAGTATGTCAAGGAGACCTCGGATATGGGTCTCCTATACAGGAGGGATGCGGGCTTCGAGGTGCACGGGTTCATGGATGCTGATTACGGGGGAGATTCGGATGATCGGAAGTCGACATCTGGATTCGTCTTCATGGCGGGCCCTACAGCTATATCATGGTGCAGTAAGAAGCAGGATTCCGTGTCGGTCTCCACCACGGAAGCGGAATACAAGGCTTCGGCCTTGGCAGCTCAGGAAGCCATCTGGCTTAGGAGGTTGGTGGGAGACGTCCACAAGGAGGTTCGGGAGCCGACTTTGCTACGCGGTGACAACGAGAGTGCTCTCAAACTGGTTACCAATCCAGTTTGTCACGCGAGGACCAAGCATATCGAGATCGAGCATCACTTCATACGGGAGAAGGTGTTGGAGGGATCTCTTTCGGTCGGGCATGTGCGGAGTGCGGACAATGTCGCAGACATCTTCACAAAGGCGCTGACAAAGGGGCCGTTCACACGGCTAAGGAGCTTACTGGGGCTAGTTTCAACTTCTCACTTCAATGGGGAGTGTTGAAACTGTTGAAGTGGAAGTTTGGAGGGTTTTTTGGACCTGGGCGGTCTGGGAGGAGTTCAGGCGGTCTGGCGTGATCGCACGACTTGGCGGTCTGTCTCTGCGGTCTGGCTTGTCTAAGCCTAGCTACGGTCCTCTGGTTTGGCCGCTGGTTTCTGGTCAAAGGCGGCTGAAGGTGAAGGCCGTGCGGTCTGTCTCTGATCGCATGGCGGGCTGTTCGTCTTTAGGTGTGCGCGGTCTGTGTGTGACTGCATGGCGTGCTGTCCTCTTCAAGGCTGTGGCGGTCTGGTGTGACCGCACAGCTTGTTCCAGGTTTTCTCCAGAATGCGGTCTGGTGGCTGACCGGGCTTTCTGGTGGTATTCGCGGACTAAGGGTCTTAGTCGCGCGGTCTCAGTTCGTGGTCTCAGGAGGAGGCTGGTATGCGAGCTGGTCGCTGTTCGTGGTCTCAGGTGGAGACCGGCATGCGGACAGGAGTTCGCGGTCTATTAGCAAACTGGCTGTGTTCGCGGTCTCGGGCAAACACAGGGGGGTGAACAGCTTCGGGCGGTCTGGCGATCTCCCTTGGAGTCGCGATCTGCTGTGAGAGTGGCGGTCTCTCATAGTCGATGTGGAAGCTGGCGAGTTCACCAAAATGAAGCAGGAGTACTATTGCTGATCGCGCGGTGTGACCGGTAAGGTCGTGCGGTCTGGGGGGTGGTGATCCTATCTCATAGGGTGGTGACTGGATCAGGTCTCACGCCTATAAATAGGACCCATCGGCAGCAATAATTAACACACACCAAGTGTAAGCTGAACTTTCTTCTTTCCTGCGGTCTGAGATTATCTGACCGGGCGGTCTGCTGATTGAACTTCTCTTGTGCAGCTTCTGCGGATAGTGCGGGCAGCAGCGATCACCTCTTCCTCTGAAAGTGTTCGGGCGGTCTGCGGCTTGGAGTTGTGGTGCTGGAGTTCGGGAGAATCAGGAGTTCGAAAGGAAGGGTGCGAACTGATCAGCGGTCTGGTGTTGTTCTGAGGTCGGCTGCGGTCTGCGGGTTGGCGAGTTGCTGAGGTCGCAAGGGGAGACCGCACGGTCTCGTGTTATCTTCAACTTTGTAATTTTTTCTCTTTGGTGTTTGTGCTGGCGAAATCATGTCTCGCCAAGCACGCCTTGCCTTGTAATTTGAAGTTACTTTCAATAAAGATCAGTTGTTTGTCTCCACTTGCTTCTGGTTGTTTGGCTTGTAACTCTAAGTTGACTAACTCTTGCTCACTTCATAAAGATTCGGAAAATTTCACAATGAGCTTGTGATCCTGTTAATTTCTGTACACTTGTTGGTTTGCTGCTGTGAGATGTAAAGAAGAAGCAACATCCTTGTTTATTGTTCCTGTACAAAGTTGTTCTTCTTTTTCTGTCTGAGGGAGAGAGCTTGAGGAAGAAGAAGAAGACAAAATAAATCTCTTGGTGGTTGTATCCTTTGGATAATAAGTATATCTTTCTATTTCTGTTTCCCGACCCATCAATCTAATTTGAATAACCTCCAGGAATGTCTTTGTTGTCTCTCTGGAGTACTCCATTCCATTCTTGGCAATAAATGAGTCGTTAGAAAACAGATTTTATCCTTGGATACCTTCTGGAAAAGCTTCAGAAAACGACAACAGGAAAACAAATTATTTCTGTCTGTATTCGACACCGCGTCGAATTCATGTTCCTTTATATCAACACATCTCTGAGTTCTTATAGAAGCAGCTTCAAAATCCTTCTTAGCTCTGACTGAACTCAGATGTTGACGTTGCGTCGAATACTTATTGACGTATCTGTCGAGTTTTAGACTTGGACTTGAACTTCATCTTCTGCGTCGAATTCAAATCGAAGTTGCGTCGAATTCAAATCGAAGTTGCGTCGACTTGTGATATTGCTTTAACAAGCTCTGTCTTCCGTGTAGAGACCATTTCGACGTTGCATCGACTTCACTTATACTTCGACTTCAGTCTGAGTTACTTCTACTTGTATTCGAAGTTGCTTCGATTTTTAGTCGAAGTTGCGTCGACTTCTATTCAACGCAAGTTTAACTCAACTGAATTTTGTGCTTATTTTGGTTAGATCTTGATACTCTAGTGTGAGTGTGATATCCTAGCACATCTAATGACCACATTACCCTTTTATACAACATGGGTAATACATCCTAGATTATGAAATCACTTTAAGATAATTTGTAAGATAAATCACATGGGTGTTTTTCCCAACAATCTCCTCCTATTTATCTTAACAAATTTTACAAAGAATGTAAGTGATTTTAAACATGCAGTTGAATAAAAGCAAAGTACATACAAATATATCATTAACATAAAATAACATTATTGCAAAGAAGCATAGATCAATATAATAGGCTTCCAATTGTTCAAATTGTCCTTCATAAATATATAACTTCAAATATGTTTACTGAGAAGTTATTATAGAGCTTGTTCACCTGTATTGTTCAACTCCTTTGGAGGAGTTTTCTTCTTCCTTGAGAAAAAATGTTGTGTTACCTTTCTTGGTGCAAACACTAGTGGCTCATCTTCTTCTTCACCAGTCTTGTTAGTTTCTTGATGAATGTGATCTTCTTTGGGAGGCTCCCCCTGAGATTGTGCATCCTTTTCAACAGTCAGAGCAGCCTCCTTAACAATCTTTGATACCTCTTCCAAGAGCTGATCATCTGGCAATGACTCCCTTTGCTCATTATTTGTGAAGAGCCCCCTTGAGTTGATGCAAGCATCTCCCTCTGAGTTGTTGTAGGAAGCTCCCCCTGAACTATTCCTGTCTGGAATATAGTAATTATGTTGGGGTCAGGAACTTCAACATCTGGGGCATTTTGAGCAGTCTCTTGTTCTTTCTCCTGGCAACCCACATTTTCTTGAACAATCAGCTCCTCCTCATGCATATTCTCCCCCTTCTGAACCTTACTGGCAAGGGAGGTTAAGAAAGATTTGGTCACCATTGAAGAGGACACAAAGGTTTTGAGTGTCAAGAGTGTCTCTTTTGATTCTTGTAGCTCAGACTCCATCTGAGAATACTTTCTGTTGAATTTTTTGGCTTGAGTCACCATCAAATCAACAAATGTACCAGTAGCCAGTCCTACTGCTTTGGAGATTATTTGCTCAGCATTAAAGGGAGGTGTAGAATGGGTGGTAGAAGCAAGAGATGTGTTATTTGAAGGTGTGGATATGATAACTGGAGGAGTTTCTATTGTAACAACATTGATATTTGTGGGATTGTGGATGATATGAGGTGTCATGTGGTGGTGTGGATAGGATAATTGGAGGGAGTGCTGTGGAATCTTCATTGAAGTCTGGGAGATTTTGGTGGATGGGGATTTGTGCTTGATTGTTTTCTGGAGTTAAGAGAGATTGTGGTAGAGGAGCAGAATGGATGTCTGAAAGATTTTCAACAGAGATGGTGATGGATGGTTGTTGTTGTGGTTGGAGAGAAATTTGTGGTGTAGATTCTGGAGCTAGAGTAGATGGAAAGGAATGGAAGTCTTGAACAGTGGCATCATCTGGAATGATATATTGTGGAACTAGAGAAGGAGGAGGAGAGGGGGAAGCTTGACCAGAATTCAAAATCTGCCTGGTCCACTTTGAGAAAATCCCTATATTCATTCTCTTACCAGGAGGAATAGGCACTCCCTTTGACTTGCAGACCATTGGATAATGATGGAGCAGAACTTGGCTCATCATTCTCATATATGCATTTTCCTTATGAGCATATTTATGTCCTATCAACTTCAGGAGGCATTTCCCTTAGTTGATCCTTTTATTTAGAACTAGAATTCTCATTATCTGAAGCTGCTGCTTAGGAATGACATCATGTGCTGAAATCTTGCATAGCAGCACCTTTCCTACTATATCTGCTAAAAATCTATACTCTTCAGATACATCATTCTTTTTTCAGATTGATGGTCTTCTCCTTTCTGAACTACATTATTTGTAATGTCTTACTAGTCTCTTCCCCTGTCAGTTCATCAGAGCCACTACCACTTGGTAGATCAAAGGTTTGACATAGCACTTCCTCTATAATGTTGATGTCATTTCCAGATATTTTTCTATTGAGGGAGCCATCATCTCCTATGTGAATGTTGTCCTTCAGCTCTGTCAACTCATCAAAAATCTTGCACCTTGTTGATATCAACTTTGTCAACCCAACAGTATGAAATAAGTCGAGAATGGATTTGAAGTTATCAGATGCTGCGTTGAATGATTCCACATCCACATCGAATCCAGAATTCACCTTAGGAGTGTTGGGTTTTCTATACAGGATTCGGATATCCGCACCCCTGACGCCTCGATCCCCCCCACCGACCTTAGTTTCCTATAAATAGGCCTCATTACTAAAGCTAACAACCGCATTTATCGCTCTCGACCTCTGCCACTTTCATTTTCGCGCATTCTCGCTTTCTCGTTCTCGCACTCGCTTCTGTCTTAACAGCCATGGGCGGCGACGGAGACACGGAAGGCCGGGCCAAGTGCGCGTTCACGTTCTGCGACCATTCATTCTTCACTTGCTCGCTCACGGAGAGAGAGTACCATTCTGTGGTGGCGAACTACATCTCACCGGCATTCTCTGCTCGCCATCCGACGAAGACAGAGGACATCAACAAACTTCACACAGATGAGCTCGCCATCTCCGCGTCCCACTTGACGTGGGCTTGCTGCTTGCCCTATGGACGAAGATCGACCAGGTATTTTCTCGCTACCTTTTCCCTTTCTCGCCTTCGCTTAGGACCTCTTTCTAACTGCCTTCCGCGAATCTGACAGGTGATGAAATACTACGGCGTGGTCCTAGGCCAGATGACCCCCAACTCTATCGCAGTCATGGTGGGGTTCGCCTGCTACTTGCGAGAGGAGCTCATCGAGTTCAGCTTGCTGGTCTTCCACAAGTTATTCTCCTTCCGGGCGAACAAGTATGAGACGGCCTTCTTTGCGAGCCAGCACGCCAAGGTTCACGAGACGGTGAACAAGAGCCACTACTGGACACAGAAGTTCGTTTTCGTCAAAGGACCCTTTGGCAACATCCCCTTCTCGCCAGTCCAAGCTCTGTGGCCACGAGGCCGAACTCTCCCAATACATGTCAACCAACTTCGAGGTCGGCTACCTCTGAAGGAATGTTAACTCGCTACTCCCCGTGCCGCCCGGGGAAGGTTAGACTCGCTTTCGCTCCTCAACCTTGCTCTGCATGTTTCCTTTGTTCCTAACCTTGGTCGCTTTTCATGGGGGAGCGAGATCTTCTGCTCCACCCCCTTTATGCGAAGGCCACGGCTATCACCCTGGGCCTCCAGCTTGCTTCCGCCGCTGTCGATGCCTGTAGCGACGCCCCCAACACCTTTGCCGCATCCAAGAAACAGCCCGCACCCGCGAGCCGCAGGTCATCTCTCCCGTCTCCGCCGCCAAAGAAGAAACGACCCTCGCCCCTTGCCAAGGGGAAAGGGCCCGTCGAAAGCCTGGTCGGGGCTGAGCCCCCAGCTGACCTACCCGCCGACAAGGGCGTCGGGGAGGTCTCCAAGGTGGTCTCCGGCGTGACGCCCGCACCCACACCGACGAGCCACTGAAACTTCTGTCTCGGCAACAGACTGTGAGACGAGGCCGGCGAACCCCTGTTGGATTGGGACTTGGAGTCCAACAGGGTTTCAGTCTCCTCCCTTCTCCCCTCCTGGGTGGAGCAGGAGACCGTCGGAGGGCAAGCCTTCGCCTTGTCCTTTGGTCTCTTCGGCGAGGAGGATGTTGTTGAGTTTGACACCCTCACCCCCCGGGCGCTCACGTATGATAGCTCGCGAGCTCAGCTTCGTGGGCTCGAGCTCACCCACATGGAGAGCCACCGCTACCTCCAGGAGGAGAAGAATTCTGCGGAGCTGAAGCGCGGACTAAAAGAGGCGACCGAGGAGCTCGCCATCCTGAAGGAAAAACAGGTGGTCTACGAAGGCCTTCTTGATAGCCTAAAGGATGGGATGGTAAGTTTGTTGAGAACTCGCTCCCTACCTTTCGCAACGCTCTTTCTTAACCCACTCGCCTTTTGCAGGACCCTGAGACTACGAGCTAGCTTCTTGCCCACACGACGGAGCTAGAGAATGAGGTCGCCGCATTGAAGACCCATAACCGGGAGCTTGTCCGGGCCGCCCTTCCTCCTACTTCTCGCAGCCCCAGGACCGTGAAAAACCTGAAGCGTGCGAAGGAGGAGATGTTGCGGGACAATGCGATCCTGGCGGCGAAGCACATTTTCAATACCTTAAAGGGTGCCGAGCTTCTCTCCGCCGAAGCGGTGGCTCACCGTCGAGGAGGTGGTCCCAGAGCTGTTCGAGCCGATCCCTCCCAGCGAAGATAGCGAGAGCGAGCAGTCTGCTGGCGATTCTCAAATGTAAAACCCTTTTTCTTTTTAATTCAAAATTTTTTGTAAGGCGAGAATCGCCCCTTTTGTGTAAATCCTTTTTGAGAATATAATGAAAGACATTTCTTGCCTAAGTTTCTTTTGCTTTCTTTCTTCGCTTTTCTTGTTGCCACTCGCTTACGTGCTCGCACCTCGACGACACGCATCACGCGCGCACCCGCGCTTTGCTCAAATGCTCGCTGACTCGCACACACACATAGTCACATACTCGCACACTTACGCACTCGCGTACTGGCATGCACCCCACGCGCACCTGCGCTTTGCTCGAGCACTCGCGTACTCCCCCTTCTCCGTGGGACTTGCCCGAATTTTTTTCCCTGCATTCTTTCCGAGGGGTCCTCACTTGTGAGTTCTCGCCGAGCGAACGCCCACTTGGGTAGGCCCACTCGCACATACTGATCGAGAGTCTTACCGTGAATTTTCTGCCTCCATTCTGGGGAGTTCTCGCCCAGGTGCTTTCGCCAAGCGAGTGCCCACTCTGGCTGGCCCACTCACAAATCCTAGCCGCCAAAGCCTTTTCTTGAATTTCTTTCCTTGCCAACGAGATAGCTTTCGACCCTGCCAGCTAGGTGAGAGTCTAGTCGAGGGACCCGTTCGAAACGATCCAACTAATCCACTTTCACTTGCCTTCCTTATCTAGGAATCAACCCGACCCCTCAGCTAGTGAGAGCCCGGCAGCGGAGTTGACCTGGGGAAGTTGAGCGCTTCCGGAAGCCTTGCCAGCCCCTCCGGAGATCAACCTGACCCACCGGCTAATGAGAGCCCGACAGCGGAATCGATCTGGGCAATCCAGCACCTTGTTGCTACCTTGTCAGCCTCTCCGGAGATCTACCTGACCCACCGGCTAATGAGAGCCCAACAGCGAAATCGATCTGGGGCATTCCAGCACCTTGTTGCTACCTTGCCAGCCTCTCCAGAGATCAACCTGACCCACCGACTAATGAGAGCCCGACAGCGGAATCGATCCGGGGCATTCTAACACCTTGTTGCTACCTTACCAGCCTCTCCGGAGATAAACCTAACCCACCGGTTAATGAGAGCCCGACAGCGGAATCGATCCGGGGCATTCCAGCACCTTGTTACTACCTTGCCAGCCTCTCCGGAGATCAACCCGACCCACCGGCTAATGAGAGCCCGACAGCAGAATCGATCCGGGGCATTCCAGCACCATGTTGCTACCTTGCCAGCCTCTCCGGAGATCAACCAGACCCACCAGCTAATGAGAGTCTGGCAGTGGAATCGATCTGGGGAATTCCAGCACCATGTTGCTACCTTGCCATCCTCGATCAATATGATCCATCGGCTAATGAGAGCCCGGCAGCGGAATCAATCTGGGGCATTCCAACACCATTTTTCTACCATGCCAGCCTCTCCGGAGATCAACCTAACCCACCGGCTAATGAGAGCCCGACAGCGGAATCGATCCGGGGCATTCCAGCACCATGTTGCAACCTTGCTAGCCTCTCTGGAGATCAACCTAACCCACCCGCTAATGAGAGCCCAACAGAGGAATTGATCTAGGGCATTCCAGCACCATGTTGCTACCTTGCCAGCCTCTCCGGATATCAACCTGACCCACCGGCTAATGAGAGCCCGACAACGGAATCGATCCTGGTAATTCCAGTACCTTGTTGCTACCTTGCCAGCCTCTCCGGAGATCAACCTGACCCACCGGCTAATGAGAGCCCGACAATGGAATCGATCCGGGGCATTCCAACACCTTGTTGCTACCTTGCCAGCCTCTCTGGAGATCAACCTGACCCACCGACTAATGAGAGCCCGACAGCGGAATCGATCCGGGGCATTACAGCTCATACTTTCCTCGAGGGCACGTTATAAAAAAAGGACATTGAAATCAACATAGTAATGATCCAATCATATAATCAATCAAATCAAAAAGTCAAGGATAGAAACGCTTTAAGTCATCCCAGCTCCGAGCTCGGCTGAGAGGTACCCCTTCCACATCCTGGAGGTGGTACCCTCCCGACTTGAGTACTTTGCCTACAATGTAAGGCCCCTCCCAGTTGGGGTCGAGCTTTCCTACCGCGGCCCCTCTCCCAGCCGCATCGACCTTTTTCAAGACTAAGTCCCCCTTCTCGAACTGCTTCACTCGGATATGCTTGCTAAAGTACTGAGCCGTCCGCCGCTTGACCTCCTCCTGCCGAATGGTGGCTAGGTCCCGGAGCTCTTCCACCAGGTACAAGGACAGCCTTTGCTCCCCTTCATTTTCCACTAGCCATTCTTCATGTCCTTCCCCCGCAGCGATTACCCTGGGGGACTTTACCTCAAACGCTACCAGGAGAATGACCTCGGACCCGTGAGAGAGCTAGAACGGAATCTCCCATGTGGCTGTGTTTGGTGTGGTTCTCAAGGCCCATAGGACTTAGGGCAGCTGCTCTACCCAATTACCTCTTAGATTTTCGACCTTCTTTTTTTTCAAGTTGACAATTATTTTATTCGCCGCCTCCACTTGCTCATTGCTCCTTGGGTGGTGGACCGACGCGAACCGAAGGTCTATGCCCAGCTAGGTGCAAAAGCAGACAAACTCGTCGCTGCCAAACTGCGGTCCGTTGTCCGTGACAATGGCTAGTGGGAGCCCATGTCAACAAATTATCTCACCCCATACAAAATTTCTGACTACCTGAGAAGTTACCTTAGCTAGTTCCTTCACCTCCAGCCATTTAGAGAAATAATCGATCATCACTAGCAGGAACTTTCTCTGGCCGCTCGCCTGGGGGAAGGGACCTGTTGGGAAAATGACCCTCAATGTTCCCTTGATTTGAAGAGACCTCACACTCAATTATAAGTACAAGATGTATTTGATAAACCCTATTTCTATCTCATAAGTATGCAGGACTAGGGCACACCATGGTGTAATGTATGATCAGCTGAGACGAGCTCTCTATCTGAGCTGAACCGCTGAGACAAGACTAGGAGCCTCTGAGAAGGTGTCTGGGCAAGCTGAGTTGCAGATAGAAGAAACCGCTGAGACAACTGTCTGTCTCAACGGATCCACTGAGACGGGATAGAAGCAACCGCTGAGACGGCTGACCATCTCAGCCCAACCATTGAGACAGAGTCAAACGTGATCTGGCGGGTTCTGCTTTTGGCGCAAGATGCAGAAAGGCATTGTGGGGGTCCACCAATCACTCCCATACCTGTCAGGAGGACAACTAAGAGCCGTTGAGGGTCAGTGGTGTATAAAAGGAATAAGTTAGGGTTGAGAAAATAACTTTTGCTATTGATCTTACTCTCAGAACCCAAAGGCTCCTACAAATGATACAATAAGGTTTACAAATTAAAGAAAGAAGAGTTCAAGCTTGTTCTTCTTCTTCTTGACAGCTGTTGTTGCAGACTTGAACTAGGGAAGAGAAATGCAGCTCCAACTTGATTCTTCTTGATCAACCCTTCAGAAGTTGGACTTGATCTACTTGCTCTATCTTGATATGAATCAAGATAAGCAATCTCTTTTCTCCTTGCAGCCTTGTGTGAACTCAGTTCTTGGCTGCCGACAATGGAACAATATGCTTTTGCTTCTTTGTGTTCTGGAGAGTAAGATCAATAGCAAAAGTTCTTTTCTCAACCCTAACTTATTCCTTTTATACACCACTGACCCTCAACGGCTCTTAGCTGTCCTCCTGACAGGTATGAGAGTGATTGGTGGACCCCACAATGCCTTTATGCAGCTTGCGCCAAAAGTAGAACCCGCCAGATCACGTTTGAATCAGTATCAGCGGTTGGGCTGAGATGGTCAGCCGTCTCAGCGGTTGCTTCTGTCCCGTCTCAGCAGATCCGCTGAGACAGACAGTTGTCTCAGCGGTTTCTTTTATCTGCAGCTCAGCTTGCCCAAATACCTTCTTAGCGGCTCCTGGTCTTGTCTCAGCGGTTCAGCTGAGACAGAGAGCTCGTCTCAGCTGATCATACATTACACCATGGTGTGCCCTAGTCCTGCATACTTATGAGATAGAAATAGGGTTTATCAAATACATCTTGTACTTAGCATTGAGTGTGAGGTCTCTTCAAATCAAGGGAACATTGATGGTCATTTTCCCAACAATATCCCCCTATTTGAAGAAGACAGAACACCCTCAAATGCTAGAGTACATAACTCATAAATTCTTGATATGTATCATTACTACAAAGAATTCATCATATCATGCTAAAAAATTTTATAACAGATAATGTTTATGAAAGTCATATTACCACAGAGTTTAATCAATCCATCAGTGTGATTTGATGAACATGACAATGCAACACAGATTAATTTAACCAATAATACCAGGGTAAAATTTAGATAAATCTCAGATTAACAATTCAGATAGAATAGTAATTCAAAGCTCAGTTTGCATTCATATATTCATAAAACATTTCAGAGAAATTATAGTTCAATTATCATCCAGCCATTCATAAGATATTTATGCATTCATTTAGAATTTTCTTTTCTTAGAAGAGGAGCACTCAGGAATATCAGCAACTGCTTCTTTTCCTTTAGCTGAGACCAGTTGGTCTGCTGCAGCATCCATGTCTTCAACAACCACTTCTTCTTGTGCTGGGAGCTCCTTATCTTCAACATCCATGTTTTCAGCAACCACTTCTTCTTGGACTGGAGGCTCCTTAGCTTCAGCAGGTACAACCTTGTCTTCAGGCAGATTTGTGGCTGTGTCCTTTTCAGCATTTGCTGCTTCAATCTCAGCTTTCTTCCTCTTGTTCTCTTGTCTTTTAAAATACATGAATGGCTTTGGGATGTATTTAGATGGCATCCTTCTCGGGTTATCTTTTCTTACAAGGTTTTCTTTGAATACTTTATCTCTTTTTGTTTTCCTCTCTAAATGCTTTATCCATTCCTCAGATGGATATAGCTTATCAATGTTTTTGCTTATTTGGCCATGACTTAGCCAGGCATTTAGGATTATCTCTTTGGAGTCATCACTCCAATATTCAAAATCAGGGTCTCTACTGTTTTCATCCCTTTGTTTGGTCATGAATTCCTCAGCGAGCAATACATGCTCTCTTTCTCTTTTCTTTTTCAATCTCTCATTTTGTGCTATTGCCTCTTGATGAGGGAAATCCCAGTCTTCTGCCCTATTAACATCTAATATAGGAAGATTCAGAGCTATCCTTGTACCTTGTAGGGCTTTCAGTGTGAGGTCAGAATTGATGACTGCATTTGATCTGTTGATGGAGGTCTTGCTTAGCTGTTGTTATTGTGCCAGAGAGAGTTTGGAATACATTCTCAAGGTCAGCTTGAAGTACATCTTTTATCTTGCCAACTTCTTCATTTAGACGGGAAGAGGTGGCTCTTGCAGCAATGGAATGAGAGACAGTTGCAATTTCTGCTCTCAGCTCTTCCTTGTACCTGTCAGCTTCTTCATTTAACGGCATAGCAGTAGAATAAACATACTCTTGGAGATGATTGGCTGACTTCTCTATCACTTCATCTGTTTAACTGACATAATTCTTGACATATCTCATGTCCTGTTCAGACAGCTGGAGATATTTGTCCATAGATCTTAAAATGGTATTCTGAGAAATTATAGATTTTTCAGCCAGATCAAACCATTTGGTCATTTGTTTGTTGAGAATTGCAGTGTTTTCCTTTATTTCCTTGACCTCAGTCATGATCTCAGCTTTCACATTCAAGATGGACTGATCACTGTATCCCCTGGCAGATGTAATTGATTGATCTACATGTGACTGCATGGTGGTGAGATGGGACTGTAGTAACAGATTTATGGCACTGAGAAGAGCCTCATTGGGTGAGGTGGAGGAAGAGGCTTGCTGAATGTTGATAACAGCAGCTGGGGCATCATCCTGCTCATCTTCAGTGTCAGCATCTTGATGATCACTCAGATTGACATCACCAACATTATCATTATCATTATTTCCTTGCTCCTCCCCCTCAGAGAGAGCATCCTTGTCAAATGAGTCCAGGAAGGCTGGGACAAATAGGTGAGGTTAGAGTTGAATTACCTAGAGATTCTTATGATAAGAATGTTAGATTTACCTATTATTTCATCTTTCTCTGTAGGTGGATCTTTCTACATCTCCTCCTTAGATGGATTAACTTGAATGGATGAGTCCAGGAATTCAAGAACTTCATCTTCTTCAGCATTTGTCCCTTGGTGCTTCTCCCCCTCAGATGGTGCAGTGGATGTTCATGGTGAAGGTAATGACCATAGGTCTGGTTCATTATCAGGAATGTTTCTTATTGTTTCTTCAAGATTGAAGATAATTATGTCAATCTGACCTTGTAAATTCTGAGGTGATGGTCTTGTGTTCACATCAGCATCATTGATTTTTGTAATATCAATGAGGAATGGTTCTTATTGATACTCCCCCTCAGATGGAGCACACACTAGTTCTTGAGGATCTGGGGTCCATATTATTTAAATGTCAGATTTGACTAACTATTATGATGAGCTATGATTAATTATTTTAATGAGTTGTGAGGAGTTGAATTAGTTACCAGAAGTTATGACTTTGTCCAGCTGCTGTGGAGGGACAGGTTCAGTTGGCAGGTCATTTAGTGAAGCCTCCTTGTCAAGAATACTGTGTGACCCAATGTAAGCACCAGCATCTTTATCTTTATCTGAGTGATCTGACTCAGAACTAGACATGATCAGCCTAGTTTTCTTAGAGGATTTGGGTGTAAGTTTCTCTTTTCCTTTAGCCTCAGAGGGCTGACTCATTGGAAGGACCCTGGTGAATCTGTCCAATGTCTTGATATCCATTCTTTTGAGATAGTGAAGGCTTGATCCTTTTGAGTTGTTGAACCTGTCTGGGTAAGATTGGATGAGATACAGAGACAAGATTCTTCCCAAATTAGGAGCATGCACACATTCCTTTAACCTTTGAAAGATCACTACACCCAGGAGGTTTGCTTCTTCAGAATTATCCTAGTCATGAGGTCAAACATGTACTGGGATATAATATCATGTGAACCAGGTTTGCATAGGATAGCTTTTCCCACAATGTCTGATAATAACTTCCCCTTTTGGTTGAAAAATTTCCTCTTCAATGAGCCAAGTTTGGCATCATTGTACTCAATCCATTTTAGAGCCTTTTTCTTGTCTTTTTCAGAGATGTCATCCTCCTTACTTAGACTGCAGGATGGAAGGTGTAATGCTTTTTGTAGTTTTGTTGGGGTTATCTTGATTCTATCTTCTCCACTCTTTGACTTGAGGGAGTATTTGGAGGTAGACAACTTGACATTACCAAACCATTCCAGAACTTCAGTTCTGAGAATGTCACAGGGTTCAGATAGTAGAAATTCCAGGCCTTGGTCTTCTAGGAGTTGAATCACTCCCTTAATTTCTTCTGGAGCATTGGCAAACCCATGCCTTACTATCTCATATCCTTCAATAAGATCTTTAGAGCTTTTGGGAGCCATTGCAGTGGTGGAGGAATGCGTTGGGACGGAAGAGTAGGTGATTCATCTCAGCGGCTGGAAGAGAAGGGTCGTGTGCTTTTCACTAATCAGATTGGTTATTTATATGGCTTAAGACTTAGGTAAAATTAAACATAGTAGTTGGATTTGATTGCCCTTCTAATTGTAAGTGTAAATGAAATTACATCATAAAGCTAAGTTCGTTGAACACAAACTGAGTTCGTCGAACACAAAGCTGAGTTCGTCGAACTCAAACTGGAGTTCGTCGAACACAAAGCCGAGTTCATCTGAAACTACATCATAAAGCTGAGTTCGTCGAACACAAAATGAGTTCGTCGAACACAAAGCTGAGTTCGTCGAACTGAATCTGGGGTTCGTCGAACTGAATTAAGTCGATGAACACAAAGCTGAGTTCGTCGAACTCAAACTGGAGTTCGTCGAACTCAAAGCTGAGTTCGTCGAACTCAAACTGGAGTTCGTCGAACTGAAGACAAAATCTGCTGAACTGGCTGGAAGACAAAATTCGTCGAGCTCAGAAGCAATTTTGTCGAACTGAGACACGACGTTCGTCAAACCCAGGAAAGAGTTCGTCGAACTGAGACTTTTCCTAGCTGTTTAAGTGCAAGCTGAAGCTCAGCTGAAACAGATTGTTTTGGTTAATCTGATCATACTACTTTAAGATCATTAGAGATAGGATTGCTTGAATGCCTAATCATGTCTCTCATAGGGTTGATGTGTCAACATTGTAAGTTATATCAAATCAAGATTGGAAGAATGAAGTGTTTTACATTATTCTACATTTAACATTCCTAGTTCAATCTTGAAGGCATTAAACTTGGCCTCATCCAATGGCTTAGTGAAGATATCAACCACTTGACTATCAGTGGGGACAAATTCAAGGCTGATATCTTGAGATTCTACATGTTCTCTTATAAAATGATATCTTATTTCTATATGCTTAGTCCTGCTATGAGAAACAAGATTCTTAGCAATAGAGATAGCACTGGATGAGTCACAATAAAGAGGAGAGTTACTTACCTTGAGGTTGTATCCTCTAGCTGGTGTTGAATCCATAATAGCTGTGCACAACAGCTCCCTGCAACAATGTATTCAGACTCAGTAGTGGAGATAGCCACACTTGTCTGCTTTTTGCTGCTCCATAATATCAACCTTCTTCCTATGAATTGACAAGTGCCACTTGTGCTTTTCCTGTCTTCTTTGCAGCCTGCAAAATCTGCATCTGAAAATCCAGTTAGTTCAAAATCATTGTTCTTAGGGTACCAAAGGCCAAAATGTAGGCTGCCTTTAAGGTATCTCAGAATCCTCTTTGCAACTGAGTAGTGAGATTCCTTAGGACATGCCTGGTACCTAGCACACACGCATGTAGCATACATAATATCTGGTCTACTAGCAGTTAAATATAACAGGGATCTAATGATGCACCTTTACATGGATTCATCAAAGGCCTCACCCTTCTCATCCTTGTCCAGTTAAATGTTGGACCCCATGGGAGTTTTCATGGTGGAAGCTGATTCCATCCCAAACTTCTTGATAAGCTCCCTAGTGTACTTGGTCTGAGAAATGACAATACCTTCATCAGACTATTTTACTTGGAGGCCTAAAAAGTACTTGATCTCTATCATGCTGCTCATCTCAAACTCCATCTGCATTAGGTTGGCAAACCTTTTGCAGAGGTTGTCATCAGTAGACCCAAATATTATGTCATCAACATATATTTGGACTAGGAGACACTTGCCCCTTGTTTCCCTAAGAAACAATGTGCTATCTATCTTTCGCCTCAAGAACTTGTTCTTGATGAGAAAGCTAGACAATGTCTCATACCAAGCCCTGGGGGCTTGCTTAAGACCATAAAGTGCTTTCCTAAGTAAGTAAACATGACTAGAGAGGGTAGGATGTACAAAACCTGATGGTTGCTCAACATATGCTTCCTCTTTCAGATTTCCATTTAGGAATGCTGATTTGACATCCATCTTGTTCCTGAAGATCCATTTGGTGCCTGTCATATGTCTTGAGCACCCACTGTCCAAATACCAAATCTGCCCAAGGCTGGTATTTGAACTACCCTGCATGATGAAATTAATTACCCTTAGGAGCCCAAGAAGCTTTGGGTCCTAGGTACTTGTTAGCATGATGAAATGACCTTACACTAGCTTCACCCTTTGCAGGAAGGCTCATCTTTGCACATGGCACATTAGGATTGTGCCAACAGTCTATGGCAAAGTGTCCTCTGATACCACTTGATAGTTTATGTATGATGTAGTCTTAAACACCTAGGGGGGTGGATAGGTTTCTTTTATTTTAGGCTGAGTGTTTTCTGAATTTAGGTTAGCAAATTATCAAACACAGAAAACACAAAGAGATTTATAGAGGTTCCTCAAGACAGGGTGTCTTGAGTAGTCCTCTTTCCCCCTTCACCTTTCTAACAATGAGTTAGACAAGGCCAACTTCTCCAAACTCAGCTCCAATAGCCTACATCACAGATCCCACAAGATCTCTCAGGTTTTCCCAAACCCTACCTCAGGCACAGCAGCCCTACCTCAGAGGAATCCACCTCCTACAACTCAGACCACCTCCTGGTCCTACCTCAAGCTGACCTCTCAGCTCTACAACTCAGGCCAATCAGCCTTACACCCTTAGGCAAGAAAGCCCTACAGTCTCAGAACCCAAAGGCTCATACAAATGATAGAATAAGGTTTACAGATTGAAGAAAGAAGAGATCAAGCCTGTTCTTCTTCTTCTTGATAGCTGTTGTTGCAGAAGAGATCAGAAGTTGGACTTGATCTACTTGCTCTATCTTGATATGAATCCAGATAAGCAATCTCTTTTCTCCTTGCAGCCTTGTGTGAACTCAGTTCTTGGCTTCCGACAATGGAACAGTATGCTTCTACTTCTTTGTGTAGCTAGTTCCTTCACCCCCAGCCATTTGGAGAAATAATCGATCATCACTAGCAGGAACTTTCTCTGGCCGCTTGCCTGGGGGAAGGTACCCACTAGGTCCAATCCCCACATTGCGAAAGGCCACAGAGCTGTGATGGTCCGGAGCCTCTGGGCTGGAAGGAGCTGGAGGGGAGCGTATAGATGGCACTTGGGGCATTTCTTAGCGAACTCCGCTGCATCCTTGCTGAGGGAGGGCCAGAAGTAGCCTTGCCTCAGCACCCTTCCTTCCAAGGTCCTACTCCCCGAGTGGCTGGCTCACTCCCCCGAGTGGTTGTCGCACTCCCCCGAGTGGATCTCCTCCAGGACCCTCGAGACCTCCTCCTCTGACACGCAATGGGCTAGGAGTCCCGAGAGGGTCTTTCGATACAGCTCACCTGCATGTAGGGAGTAGTATGCCGATTTATACATGAGTCGTCGCTTGTCCACATCCCCCTCCGGGAACTTCCCCGATGCCATGAAGGTGATGATGGGATCTATCCATGATGCTCGTTGATCTATCTCCATCATCTCCCCTTCCTCGATGGATGGTCAGAAGAGTTCTGATACCGTCCCCCCTGCCCGGGGACCGAACTTAGCTAGGAGGCCAGCCGAGACGCTCTCCTCTCTCAGCACATGTCAGATCAAGAAGGTGCAGAATTGCCCGATGACAGTTGCTGAGATCGTGCAAACCGTCGGGATCATGGCAGAAACAAATTTTCTCGAACAAAACTCATTTCGTCGAACGCGCTTTCGTCGAACGGAATCAAAGTTCGTCGAACGCCATCAAAGTTCGTCGAATGCAAGTTCGTCAAGCGAAATTTCATCGAGCGCAGGTTCATTTCGTCAAACGGAATCTCCTTTCATCGAACGCCTTCAGAGTTCGTCGAACGCAGTTTTGTCAGGTGCAATTTCATCGAGCGCAAGTTGAGTTCGTCGAACGGCTACCTTCTCAGCGGTTTCCTTCTCTGCGGTTTCGATGGATTCTCGATGGATTCATTCTCGACGGCATCCTTCTCAGCGGTTTCCTTCTCTGCGGTTTCGTTCTCAACGGTTGTTAACGCGGGGCGTTAACAACTAACGCGAGCGTTAGCTCTCTTTCCAGAGAGTCGCCTCCATTCAGTATACTACTCATATTGATGTGTAACTATAGTTCCTATACAACCTGCACATTATAAACACACAAAATACAAGATCAAATACAACACGGTATTTGTTATTCTCAAACCAAGAGATGCGGAACATAGGCTCCAATAATCTCCCCCTTTTGATAATAACAAATACCTGTATGAAAAATTAGTGAGATTAAGACCATTTGTGTTTATAGATAAGTGAGGTAATAATATATGCATGAATAACTGGTTAAAAGCACGATAGATTTGAAAGCGATAATGCACACTCTTTCTCTATGAAGTCCTCCCCCTACATAAGTGTTCTCTTATAATTTACTCCCCCTAAATTTCTCAATTTCTTCTCCCCCTTTTGTTATTAGCAAAAGTGGGTAGGGATGAGTGTATATCTATTAAGATTGATTAGGAACCACTTATTGAAGGATTGTCATGATCGAGCATATGATATTGCATGCACCTCCTATATGAATACTCCCCCTACATAAATACTTTCTTTGAGTTTGAAATCATTATAATGTACTCCCCCTAAATATTAGATTTATGTAATTTATTCTCCCATTTTGTTAGTATCAAAAGAAGGTTTAGGTGAGAGTGTGCAATAAGGAGTAATATGTTCTATGTCGAGAAGAAAAAATAGGATGCAATCAAAAGCTTGTTAAATACTACTTGTTGAGAAAAATATAAGCATGATGTAGCATAAAGTAGTAAGCAACATAACTGAAATGGTAAAGTAAGCATTCATATTTTAAGATATCACTTGTTGAAAAGAATACCACGGTGTTAAAAATAATAGACATGAATGAGCATAAGTGGTAAACTTAAGAGAAGAATATAATAAGCGCTCTTAAACATAACATCATTTTAGAATGTAAAATCATACAAAGGATAATGAGTTTTAAATTTGAAAAATTGATGTTTGAGTTAAAGATTGAAGAGATGCCATTCCATTAAGATAAAAGTGCAAGCATGATTTCATAATATCAAGAAAAGATACAAAAACTACAATTTAATAAAATTTGCATTTCAAGTAAACATAAACATTGTAGCGATCATGCTTTGTTATCTAGTGCATTTACTTAAGTTTGTAGAGATTTGAGTAGATGAGCATTAGGATCCAATTTTCATGAGTAGAAGTTTTATGAAAGATAATGATGTGTACAAAGTAGTGTTTTGATAAAGTATACACATGAATCAATCAAAAAACACATGACATATATAATGAAATAACGCAACATTAAAATACACAAATAATATTACTTCCACAATATTTCAATGCACATCAATAAAGAGTACAACTACCAAGGTGCTCTGCACACACAATGCTTATTAAGACTTATCAGGGTGCAAAGTAGTGCTTGGTGATCACATTTATACTTTTTAGCTTTATTTTCATTTTTATTGTGATCCGGTATGCTAAAGAGAAGTGGTGTATAAATTGTTTGCTACAAGACACTTTAGAATTATTTAGCCAAGGTGCTCAACCTCACAATGCTCATTAAGACTTATCAGGAGGCTTAGTAGTGCTTGGTGGAGTTTTCCTTATCATTTATTATTTTCTTTTTTGTTTAGTGACTAAGGACTCCGAATTCACTTGTTTTGCAAACATAGCATTTTAAACTACATTTCTCTAATGAATAAGTGCATGAAAGACAAAGAATTGTAATAACCAATTCAATGTTGTGTAGGTAATCTATTTAAGCATTTTAATTATTTATGTTATTACACTACACAATCATGTAAGAATAAGATTGTAAACACATGTAGGTTATCAAAAATAAGTGAGTGAATGAATCATTATCAAACATAATACATTACTCATACTTAGAGGCATGCTAAGCATTTCTACACATGTTTATATACAATCAATTTCATTGCACATAACAAGATAATATTCAAGGCATGATAAATACAAAATAATGTCTTTTAAGAAACTTGAAAGTTAAATTAAACATTGTATTTAATCTTTAGTTGATATAATTTATCATCCTTGACAATGACAATGAATAACAATCATTTTTTAATTTTTATATAAGTACAAAACAATAAACACAAATAAAGAGAAAAACATATTTTTATTCTTTGAAATTGTTTTGTAATTTTGTATTTTTTTTAAATATTCAAATTTAACTATTTTCTGGAAAACATAGAAGTATTTTTAACCCTATCAGTAAATGATATTCTATGCCAGAAAAATAAAAAAAATGCATGAGAAAAAACATTTTTTTAAACGGAAATAAAAAAAAATCTTGTTTTAAAGGAAATAAAAAGATAGAAAACTTTTAAAAACAGAGAAATAAAAACACACATTGCATTTAAACAATACCAGAAATCATTCAAAAAAAAATTTGGAGCAAAGGAGCTAATGCCAGATGTTAACTTCTTAACGCCGAGACAGAACACTACATTTTGACTTTTTGAAAAATCTTTTTCATGATTCATTTGTATTATAAAGAGACCTTCCTTCAGTTGAAATTTCAGAGTATATTGATTAGATTTGAAGGCTCTTTTAGCATGTTTTTAGTGATTTTTCAAATACTTGTGTTTTGTAAAATCATTAAAACTCAAAATAATAAAATATGCAAACATATGATGCAATGTTAGAACAAAAACAAATATGCATGATTTAAGTATAAAGAGTGAGATAATATTCATGCAATGAATATAATATGAGTATACCCAAGAATAATATACCCTAACTATATGTCTACACACTATAGCCCCGTACTAAGAGACGGATGGACATGAGGAGCTGCACACATGCCGTAGGTTAGGGTGTTAATCCCATATGCATACAAAAGATGACGCTCAACCTAGCACTCTTTCTCCCCAGTGCCTCGCAAGGCCCTACTGGAACCCTCCCCGGTTAAGGACAATACATGACTTAGAGGTTAGGTCTCTAATGCACCAACCCTACGCCCTCGCTATTGTGAGACACATGTCATAGGTTAATGATTATGGACATACTAAGCATGTAATCCTTAAATATATAAACTATGGTATAATTGCATGATTAGTTTTGGATTTACACTTATATCGAAGATTGTTGATTTTAAATCCATTTAGAAAATTTTTATTCATACAAATAACTACAAAGGAAAATATGATTTTCAGATTTTAGTAATATAATTTACTTTAGCATTGCAAGATATAACTAACATGGACATTGATTTATATTTATGGTACGTGATGATGCTAATATGATGAGTTAGGACAACATGGTGCAAAGCTATGTAAAGATGGACAAATATATAATTGAGTTGCATGTATACAAACATAGAGTTTTGAATTTTCATAGACCTAGAGACAATTCTATTTGATTTCATCTTAGGTCTAAAATTAATGAGATACATGCAAAAAATAGAGATGCACATTACACAGACTAAACAAAATATGAAACTATAATACCAATCACAATCATATATTTCATAATTCCTAAGGTTGATAGAATTAGTGAATTTAAGATAGGTCTTGATAGATCATGAATTATGATTATAGTGAATTTTAACATATGATATTAATAGATCAAGGTGGAGTGTGTGAAATCATATTCATCATTTTTGTAATTTTTCAATTATGATTTTAATTTGTAGAAATTAGACAAAACAAATACAAGGTATTTGAAAGTAGAAGATAATGATACTTAACATAGTAAAATAATTTTTAAGAAAAATGATAGTTAGAGAAATCAGAATTTTTAGGAAAATATGCTACCGCCAGCGTTAGTGATAACGCCTGGCGTTAGCAATAGAGTTACAATATTTGATTTAAAACACATTTTTTTTGATATTATTTGATTCAGATTTTTCTCGATTATGATTTTCAATATAAGGGCTATTATATGCAGCAACGAAAAATAGACAAATATGCAATAAGATGTGCATTTAATATTTTAGCCTAAGACCCCTAAAAGTCCATTTAAATCCAATTTTAAAAGTAATTTCATTAATCTTGATAATATCATTTAGCAAATTTAGCATTCAATTTATAATGATAATATAAGACATTTATAGGCAATTGATTTAAAAAGGATAAAACATAGAAAAAGAAAAGATAGATCACATAAAAAATTATGACTTTATGTTCAATTTAATTCAATTTGATTTGTTAAACATTAGGATTAAAATGAAAGTCATATCTCATGATATATAAAGTGATCATAGTGTGTTGGCTCAAAAATAAAAAATAAATAAAAGAAAAAGCAATTAAGCATATCTTGAAGTAGAGTAATGATATTTTATTTTTTAATTTATTTCTACTTCATGCAATACAATGATTCCTAGTGAATGAGAGATTTAGGTATCCAAAGGGGATCAAGTGTGATGGTTCCTTTGGGTACCCAAATACATCGTGTTGGCTTTTGGAGAGATAATGATGAATGGGCCTTTACAAGTGGAGATAGTGTTTCATTTTTTATTTTGGGCCTCCATTCATACTTTGGTTGTTTATCTTTTAAATTCATATTATGATTATTTGACATCTTCTTGGGATGAAAGTTGTTTGAAAGATAATTCATTTGGGATTTAAGTTTATTCAAACTATTTTTCAAAATACATTGATGTTGATAATCATAATGAATTTTATTATATTGATTCTTTGAGAGTATATAAGAGTGATGGTCTTTCTTAAGAATTGAATGTTGAAAGAGTGGGTTACAATATGTTTTAAATGATTGGTTCTTATTTTGATGATTTTTATTTCCACTCTTTCTTATAGACATACTCTTATAATATGAAGTTAAGCTTTTAGGCTTTTGATAATTTGATAAACTAGAAATAAAAGATTTTTAATTATATGAACAATTTTGAATAAACATTTTTAATGATTCTAGTTTATCCTTTAAATTATCATTTTCTTTTATCAACTTTTCATTATGCTCTTTTGAAGTTAAAAGACCTTTTTCCAAAACCTTGAGTTCTTCTTTAAAAGTATTATAATCAAAACAAGGTTTAGCATTTTTAATTAAAGAGCATGAATGAGAATTTGAAATATCAATATAAGATTCTACTTTAGCATTTGCTTTTAAAGTTTTATTTTCTAAATATAATTTGGAATTAGCATGTTTCAACTTTGAAATTTTACGTTTAGCGAATTTAAGCACACGAAATTTAGAAATAGAATTAGTTACAAAAAGAGAAGATTTGGATTTTCTTACCTTGCTATAGTTTCCGTCTTCTCTTTTGCTTGATGTTTTGCCATCAATTGAGTTCAATATTGTTTCTCTCTTAGATTGATCTTCCTCTAAGAATGAGTCCTCGTCGATTTATTCTCTTGGATCCATAAGGAATTCCTCTTGTTCATCATCTGTGGAAGGAAGACTATAAGTATTCTCAAGAAATTTCCTAACTTCAAAAGCAGTAGGAAGCGTATAAATAAGTTTGAAAATATTTTGATCTAGAACACAATATAGACTATTCATTGATTTGACATTTAAAAACATTTCATTTTTATTTAAAATTCTTGGGGGCATTTTAATAGTAATATTCCAAACTTCAATATCCATAGATTTAAGAAATTTTTCCATAAGAGTTTTCCACCCATTATAATTTTCATCCATAAATAATGGTGGACATAATGATTTTTCATTTTCATAAAAAGTATTCCCTCTAGAAGATGCGAGATCATGAAGCGCCATTATTCCCGGTTGTGAAGCCGTATTGGAATAACCTATGCTATAATACCACGTGTTGGATCTTACGGCGCCCTTAGAGTGGGGGGGGGGGGGGGTGAATAAGGGTTTTATGTAATTTAAATCTTAATTAAGAATATCAGAGTTTGCGACTGAAGTTTCAGAATATTTTATAAGAAAATATATTTAAATATTCCAGATAAGATTATATTGACGATTCCTTTTTAGAGAGAGAAGCAAAAATTTTTGTTAACTGTTGCTAACGCCGGCCTTAAGTGTTAACGCTGGGCGTTATCTCTCCAGAAAATATTCCTTAGCAAAAAAAGATTGACACAGTGATTTTAGTTATGAAATCTTAAATGAAATACAATTCCAGAAAATCAGAGATAATGAAAACGATTATTGTATTTCAAAGATAATTACACATGTTAATTTTAATACTTTAATGAAAATATAAATTAAAACATTCTTGAAGAGGAAATAAAATCAATTGTATAGAACATTAAAAGACATGATTTTATTTCATAATAAATTGAATACACAAATATTTAATTTCTATAACGCTAAAAATCAAGGCGAGAATATGTAAAAACACTTTTTGTTGTTTCACCGGTCCTTCTCCCAAGGACCGGTTGGCTATAGCCTATCTTACCCTAGATAAGGCCTCTAGCCACCCCCTAGATCTACCCTCGACCTAGTCGCCATGCACAAGACGACGAATTACCCCCTAAGCCGCACAAGGACCTAGTCGCCAACAACCGCAACGAATTTACCCACGGAATCCTTCCTGGAATCCGACGTTCTCCCCGAACGATTTCTCCACACAAATTACAAAAGGAAAAAGTAAATGATTACAAGATAAGTAAAGAGAAACTCCCCAAGAAATTCTGAAGGTGAAGACGAAGGCGATGTAGATGTTGGCATTCTTGAAACGATCGTCCTTCGTATGGGATATGCGTTGTAGACCTTCTCCTTCAAAATCCTCTTTAGATCTTCATGATAGCCCAATGGAGATATCTCAAATGTTGTACACGAGCCTCTCTTCAAAATATTAGAATTCTGGAATCATCATCTTTAAATAATGAGAGGGGCTGCTCTTTAAATAGGCACGAGAGCTAACGCGCGACGTTAAGAGTTAACGCCGACGTAAAGCATCGTGTACGGCAGTTGCTGAGATCGTGCAAACCGTCGGGATCGTGGCAGAAACCAATTTTGTCGAACGAAACTCATTTCGTCAAACGCGCTTTCGTCGAACGGAATCAAAGTTCGTCGAACGCCATCAAAGTTCGTCGAACGCAAGTTCGTCAAGCGAAATTTCGTCGAGCGCATGTTCATTTCGTCGAACGGAATCTCCTTTCGTCGAACGCCTTCAGAGTTCATCAAACGCAATTTTGTCAGGCGCAATTTCGTCGAGCGCAAGTTGAGTTCGTCGAACGGCTACCGCCCAGCGATAAGACCTAACGCTAGCGTTGTCTCTGGCTTCTCGACGGATTCGTTCTCGACGACATCCTTCTCAGCGGTTTCCTTCTCAGCGGTTGTTAACGCGGGGCGTTAAAAACTAACGCGAGCGTTAGCTCTCTTTCCAGAGAGTCGTCTCCATTCAGTATACTACTCATATTGATGTGTAGCTATAGTTCCTGTACAACCTGCACATTATAAACACACAAAATACAAGATCAAATACAACACAGTATTTGTTATTCTCAAACCAAGAGATGCGGAACATAGGCTCCAACACCCTTGACCTTCTCTAGATAGCATTGGAGGGTTGGCTCCTTTGCCTCGAACTCCCCCCTGATCTTACATGCCACCACCATGGAGTCCGTTGAGACCTCCGTGTCTTGCACACCCAACTCCCGAGCCATTTGCAGGCCCGCTATTACCGCCTCGTACTTGGCCTGGTTGTTGGTGATCGGGAAGTGAATGTTGATGGCTTGCTCGATTCTTGTCCCTTGGGGGCTTACTAGGATGACTCCCTCTCTGAAGGACTGCTTCCCCGACGCTCCATCGACCAACATCTTCCAGGCCGCCGAGTGGGGTGGTCCGACTTCTTCTACCTCGGTCACGTAGTCGGCTAAGAAATCTGCCCCCGCTTGCGCCTTTATAGATAGCTTGGGCACGAACGAGATGTTGAATTCGCTTAGCTCCACTGACCACTTAGCCAACCTTCCTGAGTGTTCCACTCATTCCATGATATTGCGAAGAGGGTGATCGGTCACCACCTTGATTGAGTGCGCCTGGAAGTAAGGATGTTGCTTCCGGGCCGACACCACGAGAGCGAATGCTAGCTTCTCTAAGATGGGATACCTGAGCTCGGCCTTCCTCAGGACTCGGCTGACATAGTATATCGGGAGCTATTTCTTCCCTTCTTCCCGTAATAGCACGGAGCTTACCGCTTCGGACCCTACCCCAAAGTATAGAGATAGGTCCTCTCCCTGCCTCGGACCCTAGAGCAAGGGAGCTCGAGTTAGCTGCCTTTTCAATGCTTGGAAATCCCCCTCACACTCCGGGGTCCTCTCGAACTTTTGGTTTCACCTCAGCACCTTGAAGAATGACGCACATTTCTCCCCTGCTCTAGAGAGAAACATGCTTAGTCCGGCCAGCTTCCCGATGAGGCGCTGGACCTCCTTTGCGTTCCTCGGGGATCCCAGCTCCAAGATCGCCCTTAATTTGTCAGGATTAGGCTCCACCCTGACTAGGGTGAGCAAGTGGCCTATGAACTTCCCTCGGCTAGCCCCGAAGACACACTTCTGTGGGTTGAGTTTCATTTTAAATTTTCGCAAGGTCCCAAAAGTTTCTTCGAGGTCCCGATGGTAGGACTCGAGATCCCGACTCTTGATCATGAGATCATCGACGTAAACTTCCAAGTTCCTCCCCTTCTGTTCTCAGAAGACCCTGTCCATTATCCGCTGATATGTCGCCCCAGCATTTTCAACCCAAAGGGCATCATCTTGTAGCAGTAGCCCCTATCCCCTGTGATAAAAGAGACATCCTTGACGTCGGGAGGGTGCATGCATATCTGATGGTAACCTGAGAAAGCATATAGAAAACTCATTAGAGAAAAATCGACGGCTGAGTCATCTAGTGCGTCGATTCGAGGCAGGGGATAACAATCCTTAGGGCATGATTTATTAAGCAAAGAAAAGTCCACACACATTCTCCACCTACCATCCCCCTTTTTTACCATCACTACGTTAGAGACCCATCCTGGGTACTGGATCTCAGATACAAAACCGGCTTTGAGGAGTTTGCCCACCTCCTCCCAGATGGGTCCTTCCAGCTTGTCTGCGATGGATATCTTCTTCTGGCGGATGGGGTGAGTGTCGGGCTCGAGGTTGAGGCGATGACAGGTCACATATGCGTCAATCCCGGGCATCTCTGCTGCGCTCCAGGCGAAAACGTCCACATTTTCCTGGATGCAGGCCAAGATCTTCTTTTGCTCCTCGGGGCTGAGCTCCCCGTTGATCTTCACTTTTTCTATTGTTCCCTCCCGGTAGGTAACCTCCAGCTCCACGACCTCCTCCCCGGCCTCCAGCCTGGATTGTTCCCCCCGGTCACTCTCCTTCTCACCACCAGCGAGCGCTTCGGCTTCTCCTTCCTCCATCTCTTCCTCCCGAACCACCAACAGCTCTGCCCCTGCCGCCTGGGCTTGACCTTCCCTTCTCCCTTCTTCTCCCATCTTTTCCACCTCGAGCCCTTCAGCAGCCCCTTCTGCTTCCTCCTACTTCAGCCTCTTAGGTGGTGTTGACCGCGGTGACGTAGCACTGCCTTGCTATCTTCGGGTCACCCCTCACCCGGACCTGGATTCCTCCTGCGCTGAATTTGAGGCATTAATGGAAGATGGAGGGGACGCATCGGAACGCACTGATGAGGGGCCGTTCGAAGATGGCGCTATAGCTGCTGGGGGCGTCTACGACGACGAAGCGGCAGTTCTGAGACTGCCCCCCTAAGATGATGTGAAGCCCAACTCCTCCTTCCACCTCCTTTCTTTCCCCCGAGAATACGAACAGCAGGCCATCCGAGGCCAGCACCCTTCTTTCCTCCACCTTCATCTCTTCGAACGCCTTCTTGAAGATGATGTTGACCCAGCTCCCATTATCCACGAGGATCTGAGAGACGGTGAAGTTCTCTATGGCTGTCTGGATGACCAGCGCATCGCAGAACGGGTCCTCATGACCCAACATATCCTTCTGAGAGAAGGTAACTTTTTCCGCTGGGGGTGGGGACTGGGAGGTCGAAGTCACGCTCTGACGGTAGATGGTATGGAGTCTCTCCTTTCAGGTAGCCTCGGCCCCCACTCCCTCGTGGGTCACTCTAATCCCTCCTCGGGTCCCTACTTCGACCCTGTCTTCACACCTCTCTTCCTCCTCCTCTTGGGGTAATACTTCCTCAATCCTTACCGACCGATGCTGCTGCTGCGCCAGACCACTCACCCCTCTCATTTCTAGGAACTCCGGGCAAGTGTCCGTCGCATGACATTCCTCCTGGTGGAAGTCACAATAGGGCAACGCCACCCCCTCCCCTCGACCTCCGCCCCCTATTCCTCCTCCTGAGCCCAGCTCCTTCGGCTCCTGCTCCTTTTCCTCTCCCCGCTCTTCCTCGCCCAATCACCATTGCTTGCTGAGGCGGGGGATGAGTTGGCCTGGGTCCCTGCCTCCATCCTAGCTGGTGGGGTCTCCCCTGCCCCCTGGTAGTTACCCCCACCTTGGGCAAAACCTCTCCCGGGGCCTTGCATGCCCCCTCCCTGCTGCCTCCACCCCAACTCCGGGGCTCGTGCCTCCTCCCTTCTCTGAATCTCTGGTTGTCTGGCCTCTGGATCACTCAGCTTTGCGAGCCTCCTTGTGAACTCGGGGTTGGCCGCCTCCCCTTCTATTTCCTCTGCTACCCGCTCCATCAGCTCCTCAAATGACAGAGGGGCCTTCCTATTAAGGTTCATCTTGAAGAACCCCTCCCGCAGCCCTACCGTGAAGGCAAGATGGAGGGTGAACCCTGGCACCTCCTGGATGAGGAGGACCTCCTCCTGAAACTGGTCCACGTAGTGGGCCAAAGACTCTCCCGGCCACTGCTTGATATTGAAGAGCGCCTCGGGGTCCTTCTTCCTCTTCTTCGAGGTCGAGAAGAGCAGCTGGAAGCTGCGTCGCAGGTCTTCGAAAGCATAAATCGACCCCACGGGGAGCTATTGAAACCAGTCCCGGGCCTCCTCCTTCAAAGAGGTGGAAAAGAGTCGGCACTTGAAGGCATCCGACATAGGGCTGATGGGGGACATATCTTCGAACCACTGCAAGTGCTGGATGGGGTCGTCCTTGCCGGTGTAGAATGTCATGGATGGCACAATGAATCCCTCGGGGAGTGGTGTCGAGAGCACCAACTCACAGAAGGGGCTTCCCCCACTCGCACTCCTGGCCTTCTCTACTCGCCCCACTAGCTCTCCGGTCGGGCCTACTCCCGCATGCCTCACGCTCGCTGGGGTATCGCTCGCCGGAATGGAGCTCGTCGGGACTCCACTCGCACTCGCCGGACTGGGGAAGAGCTCCCGCCAGCGAGGTCTCTCCCTGGCGCCTCGTCCATCACTTATTTTCTTGACCTCTGCCCTCGGGCATTCTCGCCTACTCCTGACAGCATAACCTCCTGGGGCGCCGGAGTTGCGAAATCCCACTGAGCCGCGGCGAGTGCATATTGGATCACCCCGAGCAGGTCTCTTCGGAGGTCCGCCACCATCTCCACTGTCGCTGGCGCACCGGAAGGTGGCAGACCGCCAAAGTCGGTGTCTCAGTCATCTTCTCCTGCCATGCCGCTTCCTCGAGACTTTCTTGTACTAACCGCGCTCCACGCTCACCGCACCAAAAATGTTGGAACCAGGACTTGGTCCCAACGTGGAGATCGGACCCCTTAGAGGGGGCAGGTAGCACCTATTGATCCCGCGAAAGAGGCAGACCGGAGACTAAGAGCTCAACACAGACCCTTGGCTACAGCGCGGAGGTCCCACCACACACTCGGAAGATCTTAGAGCGCTTCCCCTCCCAAGTCAAAGCGGAAGCTGGGCACCTTGGAGAGCCTGAGAAGTTAACCAAAGAACTTAGGGAGGAAGAAGCCTGAAATTTGAATCCTCTCCCAAGGTTCCCTTCAAAGTATATATATAGATTTTTAGTCTGGTATGCGAATAGCGCAATCCCGCCTTTTGGTTTTGCTGTACGTACCACAAATTGGTCTGTTAACAGCCAAACTCCGCCGTTCTGAAGGGCTATTGGCAGCCCACCAAGGGTATCATGTTAAATTCCCATGTGGACCCTTGTTGGGCGAGTGGCCCGTGAAGGCAACACTCGCCAGCCTCTCTGCGAGCTGGGACCGCGAGAGTTCTTCTTGCGAGTGGAGGCGAGCACCCACTCATCTCGCCGGCCTGGAAATGCGAGTCCTCCCCTGACTCGCTCTAGCTAAATGCACCCCATAACGGTTCTTAAAATGCGCTACGCCGTCCTCGCTCGCTACTCGCGAGTGAGATCCCTGGTCCGCCTCGCCTTGCCCTGGCAGGATGCTCGCCGCGAATCGGCGAGTGCCCTCTGATTCTCCTGTAGCTGCTTTCTCCGTGAGTCGGCGAACACTAGGTTGTACATCTCTCTCTCTCTTTCTCTCTCTCTTTCTTTCTCCCTCCCTCTCTCTCTTTTACTTCACCTTGAGTAGATGAAAAGTTTGGGCTTTTGGGCTCTCTTGAACGGTCTAGATGCAATCAAACCTATATCTTTATAATAGATAAAGATATATTGGGGAAAACTATATTGGGGAAACGCTGGAGTCTAACCCGTGTACCCTCAAACAAATTAAGGGATCTGGTCGGCACCAAATCGACCCCGTGGTTTTTTCTATTTCCAGGGTTTCCCTAATAAAAATTTTTGTCGTCTCCGTTGTTGGTTCTCTTTTAACTGTTTGCACGCTTGACTCACTCTCGAGCTAAGGCAGTTCGATTCTCCCGGACCATGAGAGCGCTAAGCGACCCACAACAGTTTGACGTCGTATGTGGGAAAATGTTCCCGAAAGCTCTGAAGTATTTCTAAAGACCGTGCTTGTTCTACGCAAGTGCTCATGACCAACAACAATGGCAAGAAGATGCGCACGCGCCACCAACGGGGATGCTCCCGAGGAGCGGGCCGACCAAGCCCCCGCCAAATTTCTCCCCAGCAATATGACACATCTCGAAGGAGCCGCTCACTTCAAAAATCCTGCGTCGGATAGGTTTCCCGATGCCGCTAACTCCGTGCGCCCAACACCACCCGGCGGGAACCCTAAACATGTGTAGGGTTTTTCTCGATCAACATCAGATGCTCGCAGTGGAAAGAAATTACGAGAAACCTTAGAGAAATGATCTTTGTGAAAACCTTGGACCAAAAAGGGCTTTGGATCATACCTGCGACGGAATCAAATTCCGAGAAGGGCTGTTGATTGAGTCATGAAAACGCAGAAATAGATTTGCGACTCTAGGAGTATCCACACAGATGTCGAAACTTCCTTACTCTCGTCGAACGATTGCAGGATGGAGGACAACCAGATTCTTTGTCTCCACAAATTACTAGGTTCATTTCCAGGAGAGGATTCAACACTAGGTTTCAGAAACCGGTTGCTTGCAATGTCTGAAAATCGGGAAGTGCTCGCCGTCGCTAAGTGTTCCATCTCATTCTATCTCTATATATTCCGAACCCTAAAATTAGGTATTTATAGAGTTCCGGAAATCTATATTCAAGTCGATACGCTATCGACATGGATCAAGTCGATATTATCATATAATATCGACTTGAGAACGAAGGAAGATCAATCCAGCAGATAATATTCAAGTCGACAAGAGCTCTAGTCGACAAACACATTTGTCGACTAGACTTTCAAGTCGATAAGCTCTTTCAGCCGATCAAATCGACAAGCCTAACAGAATATTGAGCTGATGCATCATGTCGACTAGACTTCAAGTCGACAAACGATTTGCCGACTAGAGCTCAAGTTGACACAACAATTCTGTCGACTAGACCTTCTAGTCAATATTGAATTCTGCTATTCAAGCTGATATGAATCATGTCGACTAGACCTCAAGTCGACAAACAATTTTGTAGACTAGAGTTCAAGTCGACACAAACACTTTGTCGATTACACATTCAAGTCGATACAGACAATCTGTCGGCAAGCCTTCAAGTCGATATTTGCAGTCTGTCTACTAGAGCTCTAGTCGACAAATACTTTGTCGATTAGACTTCAAGTCGACACAGAAAGCTTATCGACTAGACTTCAAGTTGACACCGATTCCAGTCTTATGCAATCAATTCAGACATGTTCCTTTACTCATATCCAATATGAGTAAATCTTATCAGATCATTCATCCTTCTTCCGTACGTCCTTATGTGCAATCCCATATGCTCATATTACGTTGGTAGTGAGACTAAGCCCTTTGATTACTCCTAGATCATAGAAGATTCCAACAGTCTCCCACTTGAGCTAGAACGTATCAAATATAGTCTCACAGGCAATGAGCGACATTTAACATTGCATCATTGCAACCCAAGTAATACAAGAGTTCATAACTCAATGAAACATATCAGTGACCAATGTATCAGTGTTGTCTAGTCCCTTTGTCCCATATATCATGATTGAACTAGAGGCATGGAGCGTGCCACCCTCTTAATAATTCAATTTCAGTTTCTTGATCGAGAGTAGACTATTAAAATTAGGTGAGCCCAATATCATATATTGACTCAACCTAGCATAACCATGCATTTTATAGTCTCATTCCATCAAGGGGGCCATGGTTGTAACACCTGTCATATAGGAGGACAAATTTCATCTACATCAACTCACAATCACCTACATGATTCATAGGATACCCAATAACCACCCTTATCATCAACATTTCTCAAGAAAGACTTTAGATGACATCAAAGTAAGCTCCTCCTCACATAAAGAGTGTAGTGACTTCATGTCAAAGAACCACAAACACCATTGTCACTATGAGATCTACTTGTGATACGTTCATATAACAATCCACAAAGTAGTCTCATGGTGGGTCTGTACAGGACAACTTATTCTTTAATAAGTACATGCGTGATGACTTGATATCCAATATCATGACCTATGTGACTCGGTCATTAGTTAATCCCACAAACTAATCTCAATGTATCATCATTGCACTAATTTCTATGATGATACCTTGACCAGGGACTATTTAAGAATGACACTTTAAATAAACACAGGATCTCACATCCAAGTCACGTACTTGAATTCCAATGAAAGCAAACATTCCAAGGGCATTTATTATGATCAAAATTCTATGTATATAGCATTCAATGGACATAATAAAAGAACATGTCATAAAAATAAATGAAAAACATACAGTACAATTCATCACATGAATAAATAACCTATATAGCCAGAATCTACAAGTTTCCCACTAGAGTTGATCATTTATGTATCGAATACCGAATGATCTAGTATAACAATCATGCTTCCTCTGCGGTATAGGAATTGTCAGTCGAGCTTCTATATTATCATCGATCGGTACCCTACATATGTACACATTTTCTCGATTGACAATCTCTCGAATAAGATAGAACCGCCAAAGTATGTGCATGGAGCGCTGTGTAATGACACCGTTGTTGTCACAGTAAAGAGTTACCAGACCAACAATGCTAGGAACTACATCAAGCTCGCTGATAAATTTCCTAATCCATACAGCCTCCTTTGATGCATTAGCAGCATCGATATACTCAGCCTCTATTGTAGAATCGATAAATGTTTCTAACTTTAAACTCTACCATCTCATAACGCCTTCATTAAGGCAAAACACAAAACCTGACTGGGACTTTGAGTCATCCCTATCAGTTTGGAATCTAGCATCCGTGTAACCCTTTACAACGAGCTCTTCCATTCCACCATAAATCAAGAATACATCCTTAGTCCTTCTCAAGTACTTTAGTATATTCTTAACTGCTGTCCAGTGACCATCACCCAGATCAGACTGATATGTGTTGGTCATGCTTAAAGCATATAAGACATCGGGACAAGTAGATAACATTGCATACATGATTTATCTAATTGCAGAAGCATATGGAATCAACTTCATGCGATCCTTATCTTCCCAAGATTTAGGATACTGGTCCTTAGAGAGACTCACACCATGTGACATGGGTAAGAATCTTTTCTTGGACTCAAGCATGTTGAAATGTTTTAATACCTTCTCAATGTATGTACTTTGGGTCAAACTCATCAACTTCTTTGATCCATCTCTATAGATCTTAATACCAAGTATATAAGTCACTCTCCCAAGTCTTCATATCAAAGCAATCCCCTAGCATGTTCTTAATAGCTTGCAGGGTCAGAATGTCATTCTCAATCAATAGTATGTCATATACATACAATATCAGGAATACAATAGTGCTCCCACTAATTATTTTGTAAACACAAGACTCATCTTCATTCTTGATGAAACCAAACTCTTTGATTTTCTCATCAAAATGAAGATTCCAATTTCGAGAAGCTTGCATCAATCCATAAATAGATCTCTGCAACTTGCATATTTTGGTGGCTTTATTTGGAGATACAAAACCCCCGGGTTGTGCCATGTACACTTCCTCAGAGGTTTCCATTAGGGAAAGCCATTTTGTCAATCATTTGTCAGATCTCGTAATCATTATACACAACAATAGCAAGCAGAATCCTAATGGACTTTACCATGACAATAAGGGAAAAAGTCTCATCATAGTCAACGCCATAAATTTGTGTGAAACCTTTAGCCACAAATTGCCCTTTGAATGTCTGCACATTCCCATACATGTCAGTCTTCTTCTTAAAGACCCACTTGCACCCTTTGGGTCATACCCCTTCAGGTGGTTCCACCAAGCTCCAAACTTGGTTTACATACATGGAGTTCATCTCAAATTTCATGGCATCAAGCCACTTTCAGAGTCTGGTCCATTTATAGCTTCTTGGTTGGTTGCAGGTTCATCATCATGATCCATAAGCAACACATTACCTATTTGAGATATGACAAATCCATATCTCTTAGGCTCAAAACATGGTCTACCAGATCTACGTAGGACTTGCGTTTCTTGAGCAGGTTCTCTGGCTACAACAGTTTGTAGTCCTTGCTCAGGTTCCAATTCTGGTTCATTCATTATTTGTGGTTCTTGAACCTCTTCAAGTTCTATCTTAGTATTCTTTCTAGATATGAACTTTTTCTCTAGAAAGATACCAGTCTTCACGACAAACACTTTGCCCTCTGAGTGATTATAGAAATAGTATCCTTTAGTTTCCTTAGGGTACCCCACAAGATAATATTTATCTAATTTTGTCTCTAGTTTGTCAGACATTTGACATCTCACGTATGTCTCACAACCCCAAATCTTTATGAAAGACATATATGACGCTTTCCAGTCCATATCTCATATGGTGTCTTTTGAACCATTTTAGTTGGAACACAATTTAGTGTTTGAGCAGCTGTCTCTAGAGCATATCCCCAAAAGAAAATAGGCAGATCTACATAACTCATCATTGACCGCACTATGCCCAACATAGTATGATTTGTCCTCTCAAAAACACTATTATATTGTGGTGTTCTAGGTGGAGTGAGCTGTGATACAATACCACTCTCTCAGATGATCACCAAACTCCTGACTCAAATATTCGCCACCTCGATCAGATCAGAGTGCTTTAATAGTTTTTCCTAGTTGGTTTTGTACATCATTCTTGAACTCTTTTAACTTTTCAAAGGATTCAGATTTGTACTTTATAAGATACACATATCTGTATCTACTGAAATCATCAGTACATGTAATGAAGTAGTAAAACCCACCTCAAGCCATATAGCTCATGAGTTTGCATACATCACTATGTATTACACCAAAAAGATCATCAGCCCTCTCAGTATGATCAGTGAAAGGAGCTTTAGTTATTTTGCTTAACAAACAAGACTCACATCTCTTAAATGATTCATAATCAAATGAGTCCAATAGTCCATCCTTATGGAGTTTGGATATGCGTTTCTCATTTATATGGCCTAAATGACAATGCCAAAGTTACATAGGATTCAAGTCATTTGTCTTTAGTCTTTTAGTATTATCAACGTTATAGATGGGCAGGTCTAAGTTCAAAACATACAGACCATAAACCATTTGTGGTATGTTATAACAAACATCATTCAAATATATGGAACAACAATTGTTCTTAATAATGAAAGAAAAACCTCGCATGTCCAAACATGAAATAGATATTATGTTTCTAGTTATGACATGTACGTAATAACAATTCTCTAATTGTATTACAAGTCCAATAGGCAAAGATAGATGATAAGTTCCTACGGAAACGACAACAACTCTTGCTCCATTTCCAACACGTATGTCTACCTCACCTCTAGTCAGCATTCTTCCCCTTCGCAGTTCCTGCATATATATACAAATGTGAGAACCACATCCGATATTTAATAACCAAGATGAAGGAGTATAAATGTTGATTTTTATAACAAAAATACCTGAAGTGAAAGTCAAACTTCCTTTCTCATCCTCCTCCAGTGCCCTACCTTCCCGCAATGGTGGCAATTTTTTTCTTTGATCAGTCTCTTCAGCTTCAGTGCAGAAGATTTGGGATCAAGATTAGACTTAGATCACATCTTAGTCCTCTTAAATCCCTTGGCCTTGGCCTTATCTTTATGCACCATCAGTATGGGGTTAGTAGGCTTGACCTTCTTCATATTATTCTCGACAGTTCTTAGCATGCCTAAGAGCTTGGGCAGTATCTTGTCAATTTCATTCATATTTTAATTCAAGACAAACTGCTTGTAACTGTCTGACAATGATTGCAGGATCAGATCCATGGCCAACTCTTGGCCCAAGGGAAAACCCAATCTTTCAAGGTTTTCAATGTACCCAATCATCTTGAGTACATGAGTTCATACTAGGTCCCTATGTATCATCTTACATTGAAACAATGTCTTGGATACATCAAACCTCTCTTGTCGAGCATGCCCTTACAAAAATTTCATGTGCTCGATCATCTCATAACCACACAACGTCTCATGTTGCTTCTGAAGCTTAGAGTTCATGGTGGCTAGAATGAGGCATTCAACACCCAAGGTGTCATCTTGATACTTCTAGTAGGTATCTTTTTCTGCTCCGGAAGCAGTTCCGATTGGCTCTTATGGGGATCTTCCTCTAGGAAATAGAGCTTACGCTCTTTGTTGAGGGCAATCTTTAGGTTTTTGTACCAGTCCAGGAAGTTAGTCTCATTCAACTTGTCATTCTCAAGGATAGCTCTTGAGGACAATGTGGAGTGTGTATTACTTGCATGGATATTCTACAATAATCATGCAATGTCTATTAGTACTTAGTTTCAAAATACATTTTATTTAATAATAACTTTTATTAAATTCTCCCACTATTTTCTTTGAATTAACAACCCTTAATGTCAGTTCATAGAGTTTATGCGAGCTACTCTCTAGTGGACAAGATCCATATTTCACCCCCATCATGAGTCAGCTTTAGCTGATCACCCACAATGTAGATATTTAGGTAGACAATATTTGTCAATTGTATCATATACAACTCTTGTATGGTCGGTGAATAACTGTTATTCGCATCCATCATATGGCGCATGCTAACCCTATGCCTCTAGGCACTCAACCGTTGAGGTCACCTAGTTAAGTTAAACCCAAAGTCGACAGCGAGATATCACAATTATCCACTCGCACCCTGCCGAGATAGATTGATGCACCTTGCTTTGGCAAGCCCACACTTCATCGATCAAGGTAGAAAGAGTGTCATCCATCGAAAGGCATCCGAACACTTAGTATAAAAGTCAAGGGATTTTTCACGATCATTGATTAATCTTTAATCATGATTAACACTTAATCATTTGTACATGCTAAAATAATCATGAAAATACATTACAACAATCGCATTGCAGATACATCCCAGATATACACATATATAAAAAAGAAATCAACCCTCCTTAGACAGTAGACAAGCTCACATATCCGTGCTTTAGTTTCACAAACTGTGCAGAGAAAGACGGTTACTGCTAAGGGAGGAACTTCTGAAAACAAGGTAATCGCTAAACCTCCCTCTGACACCACTGTAGGGTTTTTCTCGATCAGCATCAGATGCCCGCGGCGGAAGAAAATTATGAGAAACCATAGACAAATGATCTTTGCAAAAACCTTGAATCTAGAACGCCTTTGGATCATACCTGCGACGGAACCAAATTCCGAGAAGGACTGTTGATTGAGTCATGAAAACGTAGAAATAGATTTGCGACTGTAGGAGTATCCACACTGACGATAGAACTTCCTTACTCTCGTCAAACTATTGTAGGATGGAACACAATCATTTTCTTCGTCTCCACAAATTACTAGATTCATTTCCAAGAGAGGATTCGACACTAGGTTTCAGAAACCCGCCGCTTGCAATGTCTGAAAATCGGGAAAAACCCTTTCGGCGTGCTGGTCGTCACTGAGTGTTCCGTCTCGTTCTGTCTATATATATTATCCTAAATTAGGTATTTATAGAGTTACGAAAATCTTGATTCGAGTCGATACGCTATCGACATGGATCAAGTCGATATTATCATATAATATCGACTAGAGAACGAAGGCAGATCAATCCAGCCGATATTCTTCAAGTCGACAAAAGCTCTAGTGGACAAATATATTTGTCGACTAGACCTTCAAGTCGATAAGCTCTTTCAGTCGATCAAATCGACAAGCCTATCAGAATATCGAGATGATGCATCATGTCAATTAGACTTCAAGTCGACAAACGATTTGTCGAATAGAGCTCAAGTCGACACAATAATTATGTCAACTAGACCTTCTAGTCGATATTGAATTCTGCTATTCAAGCCGATATGCATCATGTCGGCTAGACCTCAAGTCGACACAGACACTTTGTCGACTAGACATTCAAGTCGATACAGACAATCTGTCGGAAAGCCTTCAAGTCAATATTTGCAATCTTTCAACTAGAGCTCTAGTCGACAAACACTTTGTCGATTAGACTTCAAGTCGACATGTAAAGCTTATCGACTAGACTTCAAGTCGTCACATATTCTAGTCTTATGCAATCAATTCAGACATGTTCCTTCACTCATATCTAATATGAGTATAGCTTATCAGATCATTCATCCTTCTTCCGTACGTCCTTATGTGCGATCCTATAGGCTCATATTACATTGGTAGTGAGACTAAGCCCTTTGATCACTTCTAGATCATAGAAGATTCCAACAACAAGCTCATCATAATACCCTCCTGGTGGGAGTAGACGTCGGACAACCTGATAGAAGGATTACCCACGAGGAAGTGCACAAAATGATTGAAGAGGAGTATGAGCGAGGCGGAAAATGGATCATGTATCCACAACGACCCTTTCGCCACAACTACATGTTAACTCTGCAAGTTCTAGTGCACCCCATTCCACATAGATTCAAGCTGCCAAGTATCAAGACCTACGACGGTACCAATAATCCCATGGAGCATATCAACCACTTCGCAACGATCATGCATATTTATAATGCCCCCGATCAACTACGGTGCCAGGTGTTCTGGACAACTCTGAAGGGACATGCTCACACATGGTTTGATTCTCTGTGTGAAGAAGAAGTTAACAACTTTGCAGAGTTAACTCAACTATTCACCGATCAGTTCATCGCGAATAGAGTGTTTGGATATCCAAAATGGAGACTCCGGCCTCTCCCAACAGAGTGTTCAGATATCCTAAATGGAGACTCTGATCTCTCCCAACATAGTGTTCAGATATCCCAAGCGGAGACTACAACCTCTCCCAATAGAATGTTTGGATATCCAAAGCGAAGACTCGGGCCTCTCCCGGCAAAGTGTTCGGATATCCCAACCGGAGACTCGGGCCTCTCCCGATAGAGAGTTCAGATATCCCAAGTGGAGACTCCATACTCTCCCGATAGAGTGTTCAGATATCCCAAGAGGAGACTCTGGTCTCTCCCGACGGAGTGTTCAGATATCGTAAGCGGAGACTCCGGTCTCTTACGACGGAGTGTTCGGATATCCCAAGCGGGTACTCCGGTCTCTCCCGTCATAGTGTTCAGATACCCAAGCAGAGACTCTAGCCTCTCCCAATAGAGTGTTCAGATATCCCAAGTAGAGACTCCGGCCTCTCCAGACAGAGTGTTCAGATATCCCAAGTGGACACTCCAGCGTTTCCTGACAGAGTGTTCAAATATCACAAGAGGAGACTCCGGCCTCTCCTGACATAGTGTTTAGATATCCCAAGCGGAGACTCCGACCTATCCCAATAGAATGTTCAAATATCCCATGCGTAGACTCTGACCTCTCCTAATAGTGTGTTCGGATATCCCAAGCAGAGATTTCAGCCTCTCCCAACAGAGTGTTTGGATATCCCAAGCGGAGACTCCGACCTCTCCCCACAGAGTATTTGGATATCCCAAGCAGAGACTCTGGCATCTCCTGACAGAGTGTTTAGATATCCCAAGCAAAGACTCCTGCCTTCCCCCATAGTGTGTTCGGATATCCCAAGCAAAGTCTCCGACCTCTCCCAATAGATTGTTCGGATATAATAAGCAGAGACTCCGGCCTCTCCCGACAGAGTGTTCGAATATCCCAATTGGAGACTCCGACCTCTCTGGATAGAACATTCAAATATCCCAAGCTGAGACTTTGGCCTCTCCCAACAGAGTGTTCGGATATTCTAAGCGGGGACTCCAGACTCTCCTAACACTGTGTTCAGATATCCCAAGCAGAGACTCTAGCCTCTCCAACAGAGTGTTCGGATATCCCATGCAGAGACTCCAGCCTTACCCAAAAAGGTGTTTGGATAATCCAAATGAAAACTCCAGCCTTTCTAAAGGACTCCACATCCATTAGGAACCAAGTTCCCCCGTTCCTCACACAAACGTGACTCCACCCATAATATCTCGGGAACCTCAACCCGAAAGTTCATTTATGCGCCTCCCTTCGACATGATCGCGAGCTCACTGCTCACCCGCACACAGCCATGCAACATGTCCAAGTCTGCACAATCTCTCAGTATTTTAATGTGCATACCACTATGCAACACATTCATGTACGTACGACTCCTCATAAGGTACCCTCTCTCAATGAAGAGCGCCAAACAAGTCTCGCACCACCCTCAAAAGGGCCAAGCATTCACTGATCAAAGAAAGGTCGTTCCCCTCCACGATAATTCAGGAATATCATTCTCCCCCATATCACAAATGGATATATCATCCTCTGGTTAAAGCCAAACGGACGCTCCTAAGCACACCCACGAAAAGGGAGGGAAAATGCCCTCATACGCCAACCGAGTGTCAACCCCCGACACCAACGCCGAGCGACGTCCACTAGAGACAATCTTGAGCAACAAGCTTACCAGCCCTCGGTAAGGGCAGACAAAAGTCCCTCTACACTACATCTGAACGTCTATCTTCGACATCAATGCTGAGCGACGACTTCCGGAGCTAAAGAACAAGTTAACCAACTGGTAAGTGTGGATAGAAGTCCATCAATGCCACATCATAGCGTCTACCTCCAACACTAATGTCGAGCGACGACCTGCGGAACTAACCTTAAGAGACAAGCTTGCCAAACCCCGGTAAGAGCGGACAAAAGTCTCTCTACGCCATATATGAGTGTATACCTCTGACACTAACGCCTAGCGACGACCACCAGAACTAACCTTAAGCGACAAGCTCGTCGACCCTCAGTAAGGGCGGACAAAAGTCCCTCAATGCCACAACCAAACATCTACCCCCGTCATCAACGCCGAGCGGAGAATTTCAGAGCGAAACACCAAGTTAACCAACCGATAAGAGCAGACATAAGTCTCTTTACGCCACATTCGAGTGGATACCTACGACATTAACGTCGAGCGACGACCTCCAAAACTGACCACAAGTGAGTAGTGACAAGCTTGCCAACCACCGGTAAGGGATGGCAAAGGTTCCTCAACGCCATCTGAGCATCTACCTTCGACATTAACGTTGAGCGCTGACATCCGGAACTAACCTTAAGCGACAAGCTAGCCAACCCACGGTAAGGGGGCAAATAAAGGTTCCTCAACACCATCCATGCGTCTACCTCCGGCAGTAATGCTGAGCGACGACTTCCGGAACTAACCTTAAGCGACAAGCTCACTGACCCCTACATGGACGGACGAAGGTCCCTCAAGGCCATCCGAGCGTCTACCTCAGGTACTAACGTCGAGCGACGACCTCCAAAACTAACCTTGAGTAACAAGCTCGTCGACTACCCCCGACAAGGGTAGACAAAAGTCTCTCTACGCTACATCAGAGCGTTAAACTCTATTGTCAATGCCAAGCGGCAAGATAAAAAATGAGTGACGGCCACCAACGGCCACACTGAGCAGCAGGCCCACACAACCATCCCAAAAGGGGACGGAACTTTGGAGCACATCAACAAACAGCTACAATGTTAGAGGCTCAAATAAAAGAGCATCTTTATAAACTCAAAAAAGACCACCGAGGCTACACAAAGACATGCATGCTACAGTGTTATACCACACCTCCTGCATTAAATACAAAACAACAAACATAAGGAAACGTCAGGGCAATCAACCACAATAGTCACCCCTTTATGTCAACATCTGGATCGTTGTCCTCAGAGGCTAGCGTTGCGTAGTGAGCTCAAAGCTCAAACACTGACTTCGGGAACCTGCGCAAAATGTTAAGCTCGTAACCGGACAGGGTACGACAATCTGCCTAGCTAAACTCACAAAGTGACCTGCATGGAACAACGATTCTAATACAAAGGTCGAACAAAAAACTCGCGCGCCCACAAACATGCGATCATCATGAAAGAGTTCCGAGCTCATTTCCTATGAAAAATGACCTCCGGAAATTGGGGGGCATTTGATGGGGTTCCCCAAAAATCGTTCCTGTTTAGGTCGTCCTTCTCGAAATCATGTCTTCGACTGGATCGCCGAAATTGACCGCCTCGACCAAGTGAAAAAGCTTGGGAGCCGGACATGCAATAAACCCAAACCAGACGTAATGAGCATGCTTGAAGGGTCGCGCGCCCGTGCATGGAAAGCACTCATGCATAACACGTACGTGCCACATACACACGTGTAGAACACGCCCTCGCGCATCACAACAAATGCGCCCACTCGTGCATGCTCGTGTGCCCTGCGAGTGCGCGTGCGTCTTGCGGAACCAAGGGAGGGATTGAAATGGCTGGATTGCATGAAAGGAGGCATCATCGCCATAGGTGGTGACAGAGCACTTAGCCTCCATATTTAGGTGGTGAACAGAGGCTAAGTGCATGAAAGGAGGCAACATCGCCATAGGTGGTTTCAGACCCCATATTTCTTGGGCTAAGTTTCCAACATTCTTAGATATAGGTAACCCTGTTCATAGGCTTGATCTTCAAAAATAGTTTGTCTCCAACTTCAAACTCTACCATATGACGCTTTGTATCATAATACTTAGCTTGATGGCTATGCGCCTCTAACATCCTCTCCCTTATCAACCTGATCGCCAAATCCATGTCAATGATGTACTGGATGCCCAATACCTTTGGATTCTCATTGTGTACCCATGATAGAGGTGTCCTACATCTTCTGCTGTACAAAGCCTCATAAGGAGCCATGCCAATACTAGCATGGTGGCTATTTGTAGGGGAACTCCACCAGTGGCAATAATATCTCCCATGGCTTGCTGTAGTATATGATGCATAGTTGCAGTAAGTCCTCCATAGTCTAGTTCATCCTCCCGATCTGGCCGTTTGTCCGAGGGTGGAAGGACACATTGAATGCTAGTTGAGATCCCACGTAAACCTAAAACTTCCTCCACTCTCTAGATGTACACCAACCATCTCGATCTGAAGAGGGACTTTAGTATCTTGTGATACCACACAAATTGCTCAATGAAAAGCCGAACTAGGACATCAATATGGTCACCTTGATGGTTTGGGATGAACCGAGCTACCTTCGTCAATCTATCAAAGATCACACATATAGAATGATTTTCGTACCGGGAATGTGGCAACCCATGAATAAAGTCCATGGAGATATCCTCGAACTTCCACTCCAGTATCGATAGCGGTTGTAACATCCCTCCCGGGCTTCTGCACTCAACCTTGACCATCTAGTAAGCCTCACAGTGCATCAGAAACTCTATGACATCTATTTTCATCCTGAGCAAAAATAGTGTCTGCTTCAAATCTGTGTACATCTTCGAGATGTCGGGATATACAGAATATTTTGTGTAGTGGGCCTCTCTCAGTATGTCGTCTCGAATTCCTCCTACCACAGGGTTATATAACCTGTGCTGGAAGTGCAACAATCCATTCTATAATTATAGTATCCTGTGGTCCTTCTTGTAGTGCTCCAATAATCATATTAGTAGTCGGGTCCTCCTTCTGCCCATCCCTGATCCTGTTCCGGATAGTGCATGGAATTTCTGTCCATCTAAATACTCCTGAAAACCCTCAGGATAGGATCGATGTATATGTGTAATATCCACCTAATCTAACATGTGTCTCAGATCCATGGCCATCAACTCAATCCCGCTACTAGAGCTGGGCAATCTTTGGCTCAAATCATCTGCTATGATGTTTTCCTAGCCTGGATTATAGTGCAAAGTGAACTCATAGTCACACAAGAACTCTAATCAACGTCTCTGCCTAAGATTCAGTTCCTTCTAGGAGTAGATGTATTTCAGATTCCTGTGATATGAGAATATCTCACAGTGCACTCCATAGAAGTAGTGTGTCCACATTTTCAAAGCAAATATTCCTGCTCCCAGCTCCAAGTTATGTACTATCTAGTTCCGCTCATGCTATTCAACTGCCTAGAAAGGCTAGAAGCATGTGCTATGAATTGGCCATGTTGTATCAATACTACACCCAATCCCTGATGAGAAGCGTAAGTGTAAATCTAAAATCCTTCCTTCCCGGATGGTATGGTAAGAATGGGTGCTGATGTGAGATGGTCCTTAAGCTCTGTGGATGTAGCTTCACACTCTGGTGTCCAGATAAATGTAGTGTCCTTGTTCGTCAGTGCGGTGAGTGGGAGAGCAATTTTTTAGAATCTCACTACAAACTTGCGCTAGTAGCCTGCAAGCCCAGGAAACTCTGGATATCTGCTATTGACTTTAATGATGTCTAGTATCTCACTACCTAAATCTTGATGGGATTCACCGCCACTTCATCTCCACTGATGCTATCCCAAGAAGCTAACTTCCTTGAGCCAGAAGTCAAACTTACTGAAATTTGTGTACATTTAGTGCTCCTGCAACTTATCCAGTACCAGCTTCAAATGAGATGCATGGGCCTCCTTGGACTCTGAGTAGGCTAGTATGTCGTCTATGAAGACGATGATGCGTATGTCTGAGTTTGGCTTAAAACAGAGTTCATGAAACTCGTGAACACTGAAGGTGCATTTGTGAGACTGAAGGGAATCACCGTGAACTGAAACAAACCATATCTAGAGATGAATGCCATCTTCGGGGATGTCCTCCTCCCAGATCCGCAGTTGATAATAAGCAAACTTGAGGTACAGCTTTAAGAAGATGTGAGCTCCTCGCAGTTAGTTGAAGAACACGTCGATGTGGGGGAGCAGATAAGTGTTCTGCACTATTAGTCTATTGTGCTCTTGATACTCTATGCAAAGGCGGAGATACCCATCCCGCTTCTAGATGAAGAGAATCGATGCTCCCCCTGGCGATGAGCTGGGAAGAACAAACCCATCTTTCACTAGCTCCTGAAGATGCACCTGAAACTCCGCTAACACCTTGAGTGCCATCCTGTATGGGGTGCGAGATACAGGTTGTGCTCCGGGAATGAGCTATGTATGGAAGCCTATCTCTTTGTACGGTGGATGTTCTGGTAGCTTAAGTGGAAATACGTTAGGAAAGTCTCAAACGACTGACATGTACAGGATGTCTACTTGCACCTCTGCTAGGTCGAAGCAGATCATGGATACCTCGTCTCCCTGGGCAAAAGCCTTGGCGTCTTGGACAAATGTCAATAAAAATTGAGAGGTTGATCGCATACCTCAGAATGTCATATTTATGTTCGCCAAAGGTCTCAAAGTGACTTCCTTGGTCACATAATCAATCTGGGCTCCATGTTTGTCCAACCAGTCCATGCCTAGAATTTAGTTGAAGTTGGAGATCTCCTGCACAGTCATTGTGACCTCGAACAACTCTCCATTTAGGCACACCCCACTTCTTCGAAGATAACATCTCTGACCCATCACGGAGACATACTCGTAGTATTAGCCCTGCGAAATGATCGACATCATCCATATCTTGAATGTAGTCCTCTGACATAGACGAATGCATGGCCCTACACTCGAATAAGGTGTGAGATGTCTTCTCACTTACAATGAGTATAAATGAGGGTTACTAAGGTTAATGTTTAAACCTACACAAAGGTTTATCAAGTTCTACTAAAAGTAAGATGAATCAAATAATGAACTTAAACTTAAATTGCAGACTTACCAGTGACAACATCTTGGGGCTCATGAACCTGAACAAGATCCAGTGCATAGGCCTGCTGCTGAGCGGGCCTAGGGTTCCACTGGTCTTGCCTTCCATGGTGACCACCACCACGACCTTGTACTCTCCCCCCCCCCCCCCCCCCCCCCCCCCCCCCCCCCCCCACACACACACACTTTGTTGCAAGGCTTCTTGACACACTCCTCTCCATGTGAAATGGGCCAGTATGTGTCCCAACTGATGGTAGTAGAAGCAGTTCTGGATGAAGGCTCTACCAGTCCTCACTAGAGCCTGAGATGGTTGCATAGGTGCCACTAGACGAGGTTGCTTATTCTGCCTCTGCTTTGGATGACCTTGTCCAAAGTTCCTCCGCCTCCTGGAAAACCTTCCTCGATCTGGGTGTGTCCTCATCCTCCCTCCTCATGACCTGTGGGGAGGAAGTCTCAGCTGGTTACTTTTTTCGCCTTGGATTGTCAGTTGGTCAGCCTCCAATGTCTTAACCACCTCTATGATGTGGGCAAGGATGGAATGAGATGCATGATGATCAGATGTCTAAATGAATCTTAGAGACCTTTGAGAACCTATTCACTCTATCGTCATCGTTCACCATGTAGTTACCCGCAAAACAAGCCAAATGACCAACCTCCTGCTAATATTGCATCATAGGTGTAACCCCCTGCCTGAACTGCAAGAATCTCTCCTAGAGCTCTCTTTGTCAATGGCTGGGATGAAATGCTCCATAAAGGCATCTAAGAACTCATGCCAGATGATGTATCTATATGGTCATCATATGAATATAGTGATGGAAGCAGATCTCCACAATAGGCGGAAAGGTCTCATTTTAGGAAAAAAAATTCCATGCGTTTTTATGAGATCCCACATGGGCTCACGAGCTTCCGCTACACAAGTTCACCCTCGAACTGGCAAGCTGCTCTAAGAATTCATGTGTGTTGCTAGTTACTTCCTTATAAATTGATTGTGTTTTGCCCTGATATCAATTGTAGGACTCCCCACTAGAGAATTAGGCACGACCCAAGCGAGATCCTATGCCTAAAGCAACCACCCTATGAAAGTAGCATATGGGCTAACCCACATCACATGATTCTTACCATGTCACTCAATCATCATCACATCACATTCCAGATTATAATTAACGGAAGTAAAATTGATAGGAAAAGCAACTAGCATCACATAAATCATAAATAGTCCACAAAGTATAAGTGCGTTGAAAATAAAGGGGCTAATAGGAATTCTCTACAAAGTCTGTAAGAACTAATACTAGAAGGTAGATCCTCACATATATCAATATGTCCTCTAGGGTGATAGTGTAACATCTCGATTTTTATTGGGCCACTAGGACCCTAGATGACTCAATAAAAGTGACCTGCCACAGGTATAGGACCATAAAGCTAGAAGGTGACCCATGTTGTATTTTGAGCATACGTGCTCTGAATTGAGTTCTATCAGTTGCAATAGACTCGTATAGTTGATACGAGTGCAACAAAACTCGTTTCGTTTCGATCCGAGGTCATATGGAGAATATGACCATTTTGAGTATCGTAGCGCGTCACGACGACGCAGTTTTAGAATATGGAGCATACGTGCTCCGAATTGAGTTCTGTCAGTTACAATAGACTCGTATAATTGATACGAGTGCAACGGAACTCGTTTCATTTCGATCCGAGGTCATATGGAGAATATGATCATTTTGAGTATCGTAGCGTGTCACGACGACATAGTTTTAGAATATTGAGCATACGTGCTCCGAATCGACTTCCGTCAGTTGCATTTGATTCGTATAATTGATACGAGTGCAACGGAACTCGTTTCGTCTCGATCCGAGGTCGTTTAGAGAAAAGGACCATTTTGAGTGTCGTAGCGCGTCATGACGACGCAGTTGCGCGTCATGACGACGCAGTTTTAGAATATTGAGCATATGTGCTCCGAATCGACTTCCATCAGTTGCATTAGACTCGTATAATTTATACCAGTGCAACGGAACTCGTTTCATCTCGATCCGAGGTCGTTTAGAGAAAACAACAATTTTGAGTGTCGTAGCACGTCACGACAACGCCGTTTTAGTATATTGAGCATACATGCTCCGAATCGACTTATGTCAGGTGCATTAGACTCGAATTGTTGATACGAGTGCAAAGGATCTCGTTTTGTCTTGATCCGATGTCGTTTAGAGAAAACAACCATTTTAAGTATCGTAGCGCGTCACGACAACGCCATTTTATTAAATTGAGCATATGAACTCGGAATTGACCCCAGTTAGTTGCATTGGACTCGTATGGCAAATACGAGAGCAACGGAATTCGTTAAGCTCGATTTGGATGTCGTTAGTCAATTTGGTAAAATCAGGCTTTACGGTGCACCAAAAGCATGCACACACTGATATTACTAAAATGCCCCAACATTGACTTATCTCTCGACGACTTGGACCCACTTTGACCTTGACCCACATGGGGGGCCCACCCCATGGTTGACTTTGGTCAAACCTCTTTAAAATGCAATTTTGATTATTTTAAAATTAAAGCCTATCCACCACTCCCCAAGCTCAAAACCAACCAAGCCACCATGGGCTCACCCTTTTCCTTAAAATGGGCTTTGGTTTTGAAGCATTAATAGCTGAACCCAAGGCTAAAGAGAGAAAGCAAAGGGCCACTCTCTCTCTCTATCTCTCTTCCTTTCCCTCACATGGCTAATGACCTAGCTAGCTAGGCTTATAGGTTGTACAACCCACCATTTAGGGGCTTCCACCTGTCCTAGACTGCTGGGAGGAGCTCATCTCTTCTCCTCCATGGGAGAAAAATCCCACATCGGAGAGAAGAGGAGGGGGGCACATCAAACTCCTATATAAGGACCCCTCCCCCTCTAGTTAGACTCACTCATCTCCCTAAGCCCAATCAAACTGCAGCCACACCTCTGCCGGAGCTCCACCTCGCTCGAGAAAGAGAAGCCAAGCTCCGCCACCTCCACCACCCTCCCATGGAAACTTCGTCGGAAGGCTTCCGGAGGAGCCCAAACAAGGTGGAACCTCCTCCTCTCCTTCCTCCCTACCTTTTGGACGTGTTGCATGTGCACTTTTTGTAACAGTACTGGCTAGCCTGACCCGGGCCCCTAGCCCAGTACTGCCGGCACCGACGGCCCAGGCCCGTCAAACGACCTACTGGCACCGCCGGTTCAGCCTGACCACAACTGGTCAACAATAAGCCTGCAGGCCGTACACCCCAACGCCTCTCTGGCCATGTTTCTCAGGCGCAGCGCGTTGTTGGAGGGGGGTCTCGAACCCACAACCTCCCTTGATAAGAAACAGGGCCAGAGAGGCGTTGGGGTGTACGGCCTGCAGGCTTGTTGTTGACCAGTTGTGGTCAGGCTGAACCGGCGGTGCCAGTAGGTCGTTTGACGGGCCTGGGCCGTCAGTGCCGTCAGTACTGGGCTATGGGCCCGAGTCAGGCTAGCCAGCACTTTTTGTAACTGTACTGGCTAGCCTGACCCGGGCCCCTAGCCCAGTACTGCGGGCACCGACGGCCCAGGCCCGTCAAATGACCTACTGGCACCGCCGGTTCAGCCTGACCACAACTGGTCAACAACAAGCCTGCAGCCCGTACACCCCAACGCCTCTCTGGCCCTGTTTCTCAGGCGCAGCGCGTTGTTGGAGGGGGGTCTCGAACCCACAACCTCCCTTGATAAGAACCTCTTCAAACAGGTCTCATCACCAACTGAGCTGCAGTTCAGTTGGTGATGAGACCTGTTTGAAGAGGTTCTTATCAAGGGAGGTTGTGGGTTCGAGACCCCCCTCCAACAACGCGCTGCGCCTGAGAAATAGGGCCAGAGAGGCGTTGGGGTGTACGGCCTGCAGGCTTGTTGTTGACCAGTTGTGGTCAGGCTGAACCGGCGGTGCCAGTAGGTCGTTTGACGGGCCTGGGCCGTCGGTGCCGGCAGTACTGGGCTAGGGGCCCGGGTCAGGCTAGTCAGTACTGTTACAGGTGCCCTGCCACCAATGGAGTTTTGATCAGGTGTCCACACACCAAGTGAGCTTTTGATCAGGTGCTCTAATCCAACTACATGTTTTTGATCAGGTCCCCTGCCACCAATGGCTGTAACTTTTGAAGGGAGTTATAACCCTTTATACAGGTAAAAGAAAACAGAAAATATATTGTTCTTCTCTTTCTAAGAAGACTCTAGACATTCAGATGGTGTTGTTGAGAGTGGATCTTGATGATGTTGAAGAGCTCCCCCTGATTTGATTAGTGTTGATGTTCAGGTGAGGAAGCTTCTTCTTTTGGATGTTGTAACTCTTTTCTTTTTCTGCTGTTAAGATCCCTGAGCAAATGATCTGGATAGGTGTCTCAGGGTAAAGATGATCTGTAGAGAAGAGTTAACAAAAAGAAGATAAATAAAATATGTTGTTCTTATCAAGAACTCTGTATATGTGTTGCTTCTTTTTGCTTCTCTGTATTTCTGTATATTTTCTTCTTCATGTTCCGGTTCTGCCTTCTTAATATTCTTCTCCGTACTTCTCTCTGTATATTTATTCTGGAGATGGCTTTTGGGCTGATTTGAATTCTTGCCCGACAAGAGAGGAAAGAGATAATGTCTCTTTAATTTCCTAGACTCCTCGAGAAGATAAATTGTCGTCTTTGGCTTTTCTGCAACGGCTATAATATTTATTGTCTGCAACGGCTATAATATTAATTTATAAAGAAAAGACGTTAAGCAACATATAAATAGAATTAAATCAGAATATTGCTGAGAATATTAGTCGAGCTGAGAATCTCTAAATTATAAAGCTGATAGAAATTCGTCGAGCTCCGCTTCAAGTTCGTCGATCTGAGAATTGAATTCGTCGTTCTGAGCTTCTGTTGAAGATTCGTCGAACGCAGACTTGAGATCGTCGAACGCAGCTTTTTGTCGACCGCTGAGACGGGCTGGATTTCGTCGACCGCTGAGACGGGCTGGATTTCGTCGACCGAAGAATGAATATAATTCGTCGACCGCAGAGCGCCGTTCGTCGAACGCAGAGAGCCGTTCGTCGAACGCAGAGAACTTGTATAGTTTATATATATTATTTTCTCCTGTATATTATTTATATATTTTTTTCTCAGCCTTCTATCTTAATGGGATTTGATCGATCACAGAATGAATGTAAATGTGGATCACGACTCAAATCAAAAACTAACGTTCCAACAGTGTACAACCCCGTGTTCGCCGAGGGGTAAAATTGAGAATCGGGCATATGCGAAGCGAGTGAGGGCTCGTCGCCTCGCGACGAGCTGGTCACGAGGGCGGGACGAGCCAGACTCACCTCCTTGCGACGACCGGAGTGCGGGGGCGAGGCTAGTGTATGCTCGCCGCTTCGAGGTGCGCTTAGCAATAGCTAGGGGAGCGGGGCTCGCCGCTCTGCGTAAGTGACTCAAGCTAGTAGAGGGTGGCGAGCGCAATCTTCGTTCATCAAGCACTCGCCCGCCCAAGAGTGCGGATGCGCGGGCCGCGAGGCGAATGGGGGGGAACCCCACTCGCCCGGGTGGCCAGGGATCTAGCGAGTGGTGCCTTCACGGACCACTCGCATAGTAGGAACTCGTGAACCCGGCTCGCGGGAAGTCTAGCGAGTGGTGCCTTCACGAGCCACTCGCCCAGTGAGGTCTAAAGGCGAATTTACCTAGATACCCTTTGTGGGATGCCAATAGCCCTTCAGAGCAGCGGAGTTTGGTTATTAGCAGACCAGTTTGGGGTGCGTTTAGCAAAACCAAAAGGTGGAGTTACGCTATTTGCAGACCAGTAGAGAAAAACTATATATTGACCTTGAATGGCACCTTTGGGGAGACCCCAATTTTTGGCTTCTTACTCCTTAGGACATCTTTGGTTAGCTCCTCAGGCTCTCCAAGGTGCCCGGCTTCAGCTTTGGCTTGGGAGGGGAAGCGCTCTAAGATTTTTCGGGTGTGTGGTGGGACCTCCACGCTGCAGCCAAGGGTCAGTGTCTAGTTCTAACTCTTCGGTCAAGTTCTTCCACGGGATCAGTAGGTGCTACCTGCCCCCCTCTTGGGGGTCTGAACTCCTCGTTTGGTCGATTGACGGTTTCAACAGCGTGAGTACATTATTTGGGGCTAACTTGGGAGGATTAACTCGACTCGTGACTATCCACAACTAACACACAAATAGAAATCCAAACGCTCGTTAGAGCAGGGCCCGAGCTTAAAGATACAGAAAGAGTAAATTGCAATAAATAAGTGCGGTAAGAGAATGCTGCTAAATAAACTGCAAAATCGAAGTACTGAAATAAGGTACTGGAGTAAACTGCAGTAAGTAAATGCTGAACTGAAATGCTTGAATGAAGTGTTGAAAGGAACTGGACCAGTACTGAACTGGAATAAAAGAAATACTGAAGGAAAGTACGAAATTTGAAATAAAAAAATAAGAAAGTTAGTAGTCCTTCAGTTCCATCTCCATCACAGGAGGCAAGTTCAGTTCTCTCCGTTCCCAGGAGGCTTCTTCGTCCAAGGAGGCAGCTCCGTTCATAGGAGGCTTCTCCGTTCCAAGGAGGCAACTCTGTCCATAGGAGACTTTTTCATTCCAAGGAGGCAAGTTCACAATTCTGCGGCGAGTTCTTAGTATTTTACCGTGTTGGGGTCCGTCGATTTATTTGAATCTGATAGTCACTTTAGTTGCACCTGTTACGACAATTTATCGGATTTTGCGTTGATTTGTATGAGCTTCATTATAATTTCAAGTCCTCTGGTTATAATCACTTGATTTAATTAACGAGACTTCGATTCTCCGCAAGAGGTCTAACACGAGATCTTTTAACCTCAATTGCTTGCACCGGGACGAATCAAGCTCTTGTTTTACGACCGATATTAATTCTTCCAATTTAAATTTCTTTTGTTCAACAAATACGAAAGAGAGTCAAAAATTTAAGAAACTTGAACCAGAGGTTGTATTTGCCCTAACATAATCCCCATAATTTTCTCAAATCATTTTAAGCTTGTTTTGGCCTCCGATGAATTATTCGCCTCGAATAAACCCCTATATTAAAATACCAAAAATACTTTTGCTAACCCAAAAATTGCCAAATTTTGAATGAGGGTTTATACTAAAACAAGGAGGCTTCCATAATTTTATCAGACTCATTTCACTAAGTAGGAGCTCTCTGGAATATTTAAAATAAAGAAGAGACCAAAAATTAATTTCTCAAAAATAGATAACCTTTCAATAAATCACCAAACTTTTTCAGTGGGTAATCACCAGATCCAATGTTATCTAGAGATTTTCTCAGATTTTTATAACAAAGTTAAAAGCCTCTGATATTATTAAACCAGCAATTTCTACCTCATTTAAATCTTTAAAAATATCAGTAGTTCATAATAAAATCTGATTATTTTTGAGGGGCTATGTAATACTCTATTAATCACCATATAAAAATTACAGCAGTTTTAATCGAGTACATATTACCCTAGAATTTTTATAATCAAAGGAACTATAATAATTAAATCACCAAAATGTCACATAATTATTAAAAATTCTCAAATAATTACAGTGGGTAAATTTAAGCCCCGGTCATCACCTCAAATTTTCCAGAATTTGTTTCTCAGAATTAAGAGTCTCTGTTAATTCAAAAACCTCAAATATCACAGTATTTTAATTATTAAAAAAACTAAATTATGACATAAAATTCTCCATTTTTTTTTGGATATGCTCCTCACTGATATGCACAACTTCCATGTTCAAAGTTTCTGCATTTGAGCTTCCTATAAGGCCCAGAAAAATAAAATACTATAATAAATAAAAATTATAAAAACTAAAATCCAAAGCATTTTTCCTGCACGCACCGCCGCCCCTTGTGGGCCTTCCCCTCCCGCGTCCGGCCACCAGCCGGTCGTGGCTCGGCCCCCGACCGACTCACTGAGGGCGGGCAATGTAACGGTACTGGCTAGCCTGACCAGGGCCCCTAGCCCAGTACCGCCGGCACCGACGACCCAGGACCGTCAACAGACCTACTGGCACCGCCGGTCCTGGGATAATTACTACAGTCCCCATGTTGGTCTAAGCTCCAGATCCTAAGTCTTGTATTAACCATGGGGTGTTATCCTTAGTTACCATTTATTACATCTGCTAGATGTACCCAAATTTCCTACATCCTTATGTCCAAAACTCCAACTTGAAGTTCAGAGAATTTCCACTCATGCACATGGGTTGAATACTTAACTAGAGGTGGTTGTTATCATGCCTAAGGCATGGGCAAGTCTTCAAGGTATTAGTATGAGTCCAACTCACTAAACCCGCCAGATGCACTTATACACGTCTTACTAGATGTGACCAAAAAGGGGCTACCCCTAATCAAGGTCATGAAATCAGTGGCATATGAAAGGTAACTTCAAGCCCTACATTACTCATGCTGATTACAAACTCCAGAAATGTATTTAACCTAGGTGTATTCAACTTACAAGTGCTGTACAAGGTGTACAATTCAGCAAAACACTATTGTAGACATGTCACACTAAAAATGACATAGAAGGAGTTGTACTAATCCAAATGACATAAAGTCAGTGGCATTTTAAAGGTAACCTAAAGGGCTACAATGTTCATGTTGATTACAAACTCCAGATATGAGTTTAACCTAGGTGAATTCAACTTACAAGTGTTGTACAAAGTGTAAAATTCAGCAAAGCACTATTGTAGACATGTCACACTAAAAATGACATAGAAGGAGTTGTGCTAATCCAATTGACATAAAGTCAGTGGAATTTTAAAGGTAACCTAAAGGGCTACAATGTTCACGTTGATTACAAACTCCAGATATGTGTTTAACCTAGGTGAATTCAACTTACAAGTGCTGTACAAAGTGTAAAATTCAGCAAAACACTATTGTAGACTTGTCACACTAAAAATGACATGGAAGGAGTTGTACTAACCCAAATGACATAAAGTCAGTGGCATTTTAAAGGTAACCTAAAGGGCTACAATGTTCATGTTGATTACAAACTCCAGATATGTGTTTAACCTAGGTGAATTCAACTTACAAGTGCTGTACAAAGTGTAAAATTCAGCAAAACACTATTGTAGACATGTCACACTAAAAATGACATGGAAGGAGTTGTACTAACCCAAATGACATAAAGTCAGTGGCATTTTAAAGGTAACCTAAAGGGCTACAATGTTCATGTTAAATCAACCAATTCAAGTTCCATAGTATATCAGGGAGTACTTATCATAACTACTCACTAATCAACAATTTATCCATGGAAGATATTTCAGAACTTGAAAGGAACTAAGCTAAATTTTTATCTAGGCCACATGAGATTATTTCTACTGATGTGCCTCATCATAAAGCTACACATTCCAGAAAATCATCATTCTTCATATATAAATTCCTCACTTATTAATTAAGTTTCCCATCGAGGGCAATTCAAAATTGTAAAGGAGCTACCCTAAATTTTAACCATACCACATGAAATTTTCAACCAAACCACATGATATGGTTCCTAAGGGTATTTAATATCATAAAGGACTATGCCTAGAAGGTGGGATTTTTGCTAGTTGTTTTAATCTTATAATTTTCATTAATCTACGAGTGTGACCATTTTCCTTTAATTAAAAACTTTAGGGAAATAACTTCCAAAAATCAAGAGACTTATGACAATCATGTATAACCATATGACATACACTAACCCCAAGGTTTCAGAAGCATGCAAGGTGATCCCCACCTTCCACCCCATCAAAAAGCTCAAAAACCCAAATTGACTAATAGCACCCCAATTTTCCTCTTAAGACCCTAACTTCATTTTGAAGTTCAGAGAAAAATACTCATGCATATTAGATGATATTTTAACCAGTGATTTAGATATGTAGGAAGAGCTCACCCCCCAAATTAGGGGGTGTTTGGAGTTACACAACTCCTTAAATACCAAAAATTTACTTTTACTAATAAATGAAATAACCCAATGGGTACACCTCCAAAAATTCTCAAATTAAAATCCTAGGTGTGTCTTCATACCATTCATGCATGTTAGAAAAATCAAGGGATTTGGTTAAGCCAATTGAAAGATATAGCCTTTTTAATTTCTGCCCTACACAAGGAGCAGTCCTAGGAAAGAGGGTGCCCTTATGTCCACAGTGCACCAAATCAGATGATTAAGGTGTCAAATGAAAGTGAACCCATAGGGCTACAAAAGTTGTCTCTGCCCCTTATTGGAAATATGGCCTCTAAGGCCTTCAAAAATTGCATGCAAACTACTTAAAAATCCTAGGCAGAATTATTATGGTTTGCCAATAGACATAAAGAGCAGTCTTAGGAAAATGGGTGCCCTGGTGTCCACAGTGCACCAAATCATATGATTAAGGTGGCAAATGAAAGTATACCCATAGGGTTACAAAACTTGTCTCTGCCCCTTTTTGCAAATATGGCCTCTAAGGTCTTCAAAAATTGCATGCAAACTACTTAAAAATCCTAGGCAGAATTATTATGGTTTGCCAATAGACATAAATAACAGTCCTAGGAATATGGGTGCCCTGGTGTCCATAATGCACCAAATCATATGATTAAGGTGGCAAATGAAAGTAGACCCAAAGGGCTACAAAAGTTGTCTCTGGAGATTTTTCCATTTTCGGCCTCTAAAGGCCTTAAAATCAGGCCTGAATATACATATAAAAGTGTGACATTAATTAATTTATATGTATTAATAAATATTTGGGCTGCGGTTAAGGATTTCGCGCGAAATCTACGGCCAGGATTGTGTCTTCCTCGATGAGCCAAGGGTCCCGATCGCTGCGCCTGGGCGGTTTTGCAGGCAGTTTTCCGGCCAACCCAGGCCGTCTCCGGCCAAACGCTCCCGCCACCACCACCAGTCGACATAGGGCTATCGACTGGTGGTGGCCGATTGACCTGGGGCGTCCGGAGTAGGGCTCCGGCATCTTCCATTTTCCGGCTTGGAACATTGAAAACTCGAGTGGCGATTTCGCCATTCGACAATGAATTTGAAAGGGGAAGAGTGGGGGAAGCTAGCACAGGAGGAGGGGGAGAGGAATATGCTGAGTCTTATAGACTGACGGTCGGTGGACCCTTTTATTACAGGACAACCAGGTCGAGCAGGTCAACCCCCAGAGGGTGGGGGTTGATGTAGTGCCTAGGCCCGGAGTCGGACTATCAGCAGCTGCAGGGAGGCTCCGGTAAGCAAGACTCCTCACCTGCCAACCTTGCATATTTACCCAGGGCCGGTGGGGGAGGGAACGCAGCTTGAACTGGAGGAACTTCGCCTTGCAGTGGGGGAACTGTAGCCTGTATCGGGGGAACTTCATCTTTTACTGGGGGAACTACGTTCTGCACCGGGGGAATTATGTTCTGCACCGGGGGAATCGTGTTCTGCACCGGGGGAATCGTGTTCTGCACCAGGGGAATCATCCCTCGGGCGGGGAAGTTCACCGGAGGCGGAGCTCTCCCTGCAGCTGCTGATAGTCCGACTCCGGGCCTAGGCACTGCATCAACCCCCACCCTCTGGGGGTTGACCTGCTCGACCTGGTTCTCCTTTAATAAAAGGGTCCACCGACCGTCAGTCTATAAGACTCAGCATATTCCTCACCGCCTCCACCCGCGACTCCTAGGCACCGTGCGGGGAGGAGGAAGCGGAGGACAACAAGGGGTAACAAAAGTGAGCAGATGACAAGTGCAGAGAAAAGAAGTAATAATACGGTAGATAAATCGTTCTAGCAGTTCTATTGTCAATCTCATAGTAGAGTAAGAAAACAGAGAAAAACTACTGTAGCAGTAACAAGAGCGGGTAGAGCAATAAGTAAGCAGCAAGGAAAACTAACCTCAACTTATATGTGTACGCACAAGGCATATAAGTCAAGGGATCTGGCAAGAAGTAAACTCATCGTATAAAAGAGCCTATATAACTTTATACGATGAGGTATCTATTTGTACAGTCATGCGATGCTATATAATATGTAAGCAGCTAGGAAAATTAACCTTAACTTATATGCGTACACACAAGGCATATAAGTCAAGGGATCTGGCAAGAAGTAAACTCATCGTATAAAAGAGCCCATACAACTTTATACGATGAGGTCTCTGTATGTGCAGGCATGCGATGCTATGACGTGCAATGCAATGATGCAATGATTGGATTATGATTTCATACACATGCAACTCACCCACGCGACTCTGTACGTACAGACCTTTAGTTCCCACTTTTCAGAGGTAGCTAACCTCTCGGGCACCTCCCGTCGTGGTCAAACGATGGCAGAGGAGCGGGCGTCTCCTCACCTAGGTGGGTAAGTCACACTACCAGACCTAGGCCCTAACGTACGCTGTGATACCTGTGTCCGGTACTCACGAGCTCCTGCGTACTCTTGCTGGATCCGAAGAAACCAGACCTTTATTTGGCCAGGCAGAGTTTTGGGGAATCAGTCCCGTCGGACGCGCAGTAAACAACCTGGCCCCTTCATAAACCTCTAGCACTGCCGAGTCAACGAACTGCTGTCGGTGTGACGACTAAGTCAGAACCGAAGACCCACCACAATCTATGCATATGCATGTATATACAAATTTATAATTCTTACCACTGAGCCTCCAGCTCGAAGTGCTGGTCTGACCTTGTAAGCATCGAGTCTACCGCTTGCCAATCTATATCAGCCTTATGTTAAGCTTCGAGCCTACCACTCGCTAAACTACAACCATCTTATAATATGCTACGATCCTACCGCTCGCTAAGCTACACCAGCCTTATATTAAGCTATGAGCCTACCGCTCGCTAAACTACACCAGTCTTATATTATGCAACGAGCCTAATGCTCGCAGGACTATCCCAGTCCTTCCATATAACTGTTATGGTTGGGGTGAAAGTTAGCTTATCCAGTTCTCCTACTTAGCTAGTCTTGGCTATAATTTAATTGATCTTAGAAGCTTGGGGTGAATCCTGGACTTCCCGCGGTTACCCGGTGAAGGGCTCGCAACGGTACTAGGGGATACGCAGGTGACTAAAGCCCAAATTCCCCCTTTCCACGATGTTTATTTTATTTGGTTACTGCCCGTTCTTATATGCCCGCTTGCTCTCCAGTTGCTCTAAAGTCCTAGGGTGGATTACCTTTTCGACTTAGGCAGTCATGTGGCGGTGATCTATTGAACACCGAACCATATCATTCCTAGTGTCTGACTATTCCCCGAGTTGCTAGTTTCACTAAACGCACACCGCCCCTATTTCTAATGGCAGTCCATGGCGAGTAAGTCCTTAACTCAATTGGGCATCCACTACTTTTCCTGAGATTAGTAACTCTGGGGTGGTGACCATAAGGTATGGGTCCGAATCTATGTTTCAGTTTCTACTGTCTGCAGACCAAGGTGAGACTGAACTAAGTTGACTTTCAAGGCGCTATCTTAACCCTATCATGTCTAAGAGGGTTCCAAGTCTTGTCCTATGTTCTCAATGGGTAACGATCCAGAACCCCAAGTCTTGGTCTTCATGATTTTTTAGGGGGTATTGTACGTTGAGTATCAGTTAGGGGTCTCTTTAAGTTCTATATCTGAGCCTCGATAAATCTTGGGATAATTACTACAGTCCCCATGTTGGTCTAAGCTCCAGATCCTAAGTCTTGTATTAACCATGGGGTGTTATCCTTAGTTACCATTTATTACATCTGCTAGATGTACCCAAATTTCCTACATCCTTATGTCCAAAACTCCAACTTGAAGTTCAGAGAATTTCCACTCATGCACATGGGTTGAATACTTAACTAGAGGTGGTTGTTATCATGCCTAAGGCATGGGCAAGTCTTCAAGGTATTAGTATGAGTCCAAATCACTAAACCCACCAGATGCACTTATACACGTCTTACTAGATGTGACCAAAAAGGGGCTACCCCTAATCAAGGTCATGAAATCAGTGGCATATGAAAGGTAACTTCAAGCCCTACATTACTCATGCTGATTACAAACTCCAGAAATGTATTTAACCTAGGTGTATTCAACTTACAAGTGCTGTACAAGGTGTAAAATTCAGCAAAACACTGTTGTAGACATGTCACACTAAAAATGACATAGAAGGAGTTGTACTAATCCAAATAACATAAAGTCAGTGGCATTTTAAAGGTAACCTAAAGGGCTACAATGTTCATGTTGATTACAAACTCCAGATATGAGTTTAACCTAGGTGAATTCAACTTACAAGTATTGTACAAAGTGTAAAATTCAGCAAAGCACTATTGTAGACATGTCACACTAAAAATGACATAGAAGGAGTTGTACTAATCCAAATGACATAAAGTCAGTGGCATTTTAAAGGTAACCTAAAGGGCTACAATGTTCATGTTGATTACAAACTCCAGATATGTGTTTAACCTAGGTGAATTCAACTTACAAGTGATGTACAAAGTGTAAAATTCAGCAAAACACTATTGTAGACATGTCACACTAAAAATGACATGGAAGGAGTTGTACTAACCCAATTGACATAAAGTCAGTGGCATTTTAAAGGTAACCTAAAGGGCTACAATGTTCATGTTGATTACAAACTCCAGATATGTGTTTAACCGAGGTGAATTCAACTTACAAGTGCTGTACACAGTGTAAAATTCAGCAAAACACTATTGTAGACATGTCACACTAAAAATGACATGGAAGGAGTTGTACTAACCCAAATGACATAAAGTCAGTGGCATTTTAAAGGTAACCTAAAGGGCTACAATGTTCATGTTAAATCAACCAATTCATGTTTCATAGTATATCAGGGAGTACTTATCATAACTACTCAATAATCAACAATTTATCCATGGAAGATATTTCAGAACTTGAAAGGAACTAAGCTAAATTTTTATCTAGGCCACAAGAGATTATTTCTACTGATGTGCCTCATCATAAAGCTACAGATTCCAGAAAATCATCATTCTTCATATATAAATTCCTCACTAATTAATTAAGTTTCCCATGGAGGGCAATTCAAAATTGTAAAGAAGCTACCCTAAATTTTAACCATACCACATGAAATTTTCAACCAAACCACATGAGATGGTTCCTAAGGGTATTTAATATCATAAAGTACTATGCCTAGAAGGTGGGATTTTTGCTAGTTGTTTTAATCTTATAATTTTCATTAATCTACGAGTGTGACCATTTTCCTTTAATTAAAAACTTTAGGGAAATAACTTCCAAAAATCAAGAGACTTATGACAATCATGTATAACCATATGACATACACTAACCCCAAGGTTTCAGAAGCATGCAAGGTGATCCCCACCTTCCACCCCATCAAAAAGCTCAAAAGCCCAAATTGACTAATAGCACCCCAATTTTCCTCTTAAGACCCTAACTTCATTTTGAAGTTCAGAGAAAAATACTCATGCATATTAGATGATATTTTAAACAGTGATTTAGATATGTAGGAAGAGCTCACCCCCCAAATTAGGGGGTGTTTGGAGTTACACAACTCCTTAAATACCGAAAATTTACTTTTACTAATAAATGGAATAACCCAATGGATACACCTCCAAAACTTCTCAAATTAAAACCCTAGGTGTGTCTTCATACCATGCATGCATGGTAGAAAAATCAAGGGATTTTGTTAAGCCAATTGAAAGATATAGCCTTTTTAATTTCTGCCCTACACAAGGAGCAGTCCTAGGAAAGAGGGTGCCCTGATGTCCACAGTGCACCAAATCAGATGATTAAGGCGGCAAATGAAAGTGAACCCATAGGGCTACAAAGGTTGTCTCTGCCCCTTTTTGCAAATATGGCCTCTAAGGCCTTCAAAAATTGCATGCAAACTACTTAAAAATCCTAGGCAGAATTATTATGGTTTGCCAATAGACATAAAGAGCAGTCCTAGGAAAATGGGTGCCCTGGTGTCCACAGTGCACCAAATCATATGATTAAGGTGGCAAATGAAAGTAGACCCATAGGGATACAAAAGTTGTCTCTGCCCTTTTTTGCAAATATGGCCTCTAAGGCCTTCAAAAATTGCATGCAAACTACTTAAAAATCCTAGGCTGAATTATTATGGTTTGCCAATAGACATAAAAAGCAGTCCTAGGAAAATGGGTGCCCTGGTGTCCACAGTGCACCAAATCATATGATTAAGGTGTCAAATGAAAGTAGACCCAAAGGGCTACAAAAATTGTCTCTGGAGATTTTTCCATTTTCGGCCTCTAAAGGCCTTAAAATCAGGCCTTAGTATACATATAAAAGTGTGACATTAATTAATTTATATGTATTAATAAATATTTGGGCTGCGGTTAAGGATTTCACGCGAAATCTACGGCCAGGATTATGTCTTCCTCGATGAGACAAGGGTCCCGATCGCTGCGCCTGGGCAGTTTTGCGGGCAGTTTTCCGGCCAACCCAGGCCGTCTCCGGCCAAACGCTCCCGCCACCACCACTAGTCGACATAGGGCTATCGACTGGTGGTGGCCGATTGACCTGGGGCGGCCGGAGTAGGGCTCCAGCATCTTCCGTTTTCCAGCTTGGAACATTGAAAACTCGAGTGGAGATTTCTCCATTCGACAATGAATTTGAAAGGGGAAGAGTGGGGGATGCTAGCACAGGAGGAGGGGGAGAGGAAACTTGCCTGGATGCGGCCTTGGCGGCGGGTGTTGCGGCGGAGGAAGAGTTGATTTCCATTTCCGGCGTCCATGGTCGACTGGGTGCGGCTGAGCTCAATTCTTCCAGATAGCAGGGGGTTTCTCTCCTCTCTCGATTCTGAAGCTAACTGTGAGGACGAATTAGGCTGAGGGGGTTTTGTTCCTTGCCAGCCATTCTTGGCGATTTCTGCAAAGTCGACACCGCCCTCAGCAGCCACTGCTACAACTCCAGTTCACCAGGAATTTACTCCTGAGCTCGCACTGATGTCAGAGGAGAGGGAATTTGGCTGTATTGCTTTGGAAAGGGGGAAAATCCATTATGGTGGCCGGCAAGGTGAGCTCCTTCTCATCTCCCCACCCCTTCAATGGCAGCCAGCTCAGCCTCTCCCCCTGCTGAAATTCCTTGGGAATGCAGGAGCATGCCAGGTTTTAAGGAGTGGTGGCCAAGTGGCCACTCCTCTATGAATTCACTTGAATTCATGTTGGAGGTGGCCGGCCACCCCTTGGTGAACCTCCTCCTTGGACCCAATTGGGTCCAAGGCAGACCAGCCCCCTTGTGGGTTTGATTAGGTGAGGTTGAGCCAAGTCTAATGGCTTGGGCTAGGTTCAAGCTTTCTTGATCAAGAATTGACCAAATTGAAGAATTGGGTTTGGGCTTGACCTAATATCACACCACCAAGTGTGACTAACTCACATTGTTACTTTAGGTGCTATGAACTCATCCCAAGAGAAATTGAGTTAAGGTGGGGTCAAATGGGGCTTGATTGCACTTGTTTGCCTCTAGGGGCAATTTGGGTATTTTGTGGATTTTGCCCTAATTTTCCAAAATTGACTGGGCACCTTGGTTCATTTGAGTCTCTTTTACTCCCCTTAGTGTTTATGGGTGATCAATTTGATCATACTAGGTCAATTGGAGATTAATTTGGGTTTTTAGCACATTTAGGTCAATTTGTGGTTTTTTTAGAAATTGGCCCAATTTCCCCAAATTGATGGACCCATGATGGGGCTTTTGGGTCCATTAGGTCCCCTAGGGAGGTTGTCATATGAGGGTGGGTCCAATTTGACCATTTGGAGTTCAATTGCCCTTATTTATGGAGGTTTGACCTAGGATAACTTAAAGTTGACTTTTGGTCAATTTGACCAATTTGGTTGACCCTAAGGGTCTCTAGTGGCCTACTTACCCTCCTGGATGGTCATAGGGATCATGGTGAGGTTATGTTGGCTTTTTTTTCTTGAAGTCTTTTGGTCACCTCTAGGCTAGGACATCAAATTTGCTATTTGCACCCCCACGAAGCATTCCTTCCTATCTTAATGAGTTCATGAGGCCTCTTTGGCCCACTTTGTGTACCTAACTCATCCTAGGAATATATTCATGGTTATGTGGGGTGCATAAGATATTTTAGCTTCCTTTTCAGTTTACTTTTCATTTGAGTGGCCCATGGTGGTTGAGTGTACACCATGTGTTTTTCACTCCTTCCACTATCATTCTAGTGTTCTATGTCACTTGTCCTATTATGTCACTTGTACGGGTTTTGAGATTAAGTCAAAATAAATAAAAAGGAAAATCAAACACATTCTAGCAATCAGATGTTCCCTGACTTAAATAACTCCGGGTAGCGTTGCTGCATCAGATCCAGTGGTTCCCAAGTATGCTCCTCCTGTCCGTGGTTGGACCAAAGGACCTTTACTAAGGGCACCGTCTTTCGCCGTAGGACCCGGATACTGGAGTCGTCAATCCGGATAGGCTCCAAACGGACTGACCGATCTGTATCTACCGGGCCTGAGGCACGAGTGATCTGTTGTTCTGGCTTAAGCAGCGCCCTCCGGAGTGAAGAGACGTGGAAGACGTCGTGCAAGTTCTCCAATTCTGGTGGGAGCTCCAGTCGGTATGCCTGGGGGCCAATCCGCTCCAGGATTCTATAAGGTCCCATATACCTAGGACTGAGCTTCTTTAGCCTCTGTACTCGTGTGACACCGTGCACTGGACGTATCTTCAGAAAAACTTTGTCTCCCACCCGAAATTCTACCTTACGATGCCGCGCGTCGTAATATTTGGCCTGTCGACTCTGGGCTTCTAGCATCCGCTCCCGAATTAGTCGCACCAGAGCGTCCGTGTCCTCTTCAAACTTCGACCCCGACACTCCTGGATAATCATCCTGAACCCATGATAGCGGGGTTCTACATTTCCGACCATATAATGCTTCGTAGGGGGCCATGCCGATGCTGGACTGATGGCTATTATTGTAAGAAAACTCGGCGAGTGGCAGTAACCTCTCCCAAGGTTCTTTGCGGTCTAGAATGCAGAGGCGTAGTAGATTTTCCATCGTCCGAATAGTACGTTCAGTTTGACCATCTGTCTGAGGGTGGAAGGCGGTGCTGAAGGTCAACCGAGATCCCAGATAGGCTTGAACAGCCTTCCATTCCCGAGACGTGAACCGGCCATCCCGATCGGACACGATCGACTTAGGGACTCCGTGGTACCGAACAAATTTCTCTACAAATAGTCGTACTAACGTTCCGACCGGAGCACCCTTCCTGACTGGAATAAACCGAGCCACCTTTGTCAATCGGTCTACGATCACCCACACAGAATCATTCCCAGAGTGGGAGCGGGGCAATCCATGTACAAAGTCCATAGATATGTCCTCAAATTTCCACTCTGGTACTGGTAGAGGTTGTAAACGAGTTGGTGGCTCGGCAGTCTTGTTGGTTTGCAGAACCTGTACATCGATATAGATGTTGGTAGTGGTAGCCTGTTGCATCGTGGTTTTATTTATAAATAGCCTGCTTGATGTCGTTCACACCAAGTCCTTGCTAAATGATCCCTTGTATGTTGTGTGCTTGAGATTAAATCACAACATAATCAGTTAGACTGATATAGTGATTTTTGAAATAGTGTGTGTCATTATTAGTTCGTATGTCTTCACAAGGAAAGAGTGCACATGCAATCTAGTTTCTATGTATAAACCACAACAATTGAGAATGCATATATAAGCTTGAAATTATTATGGGTGAAGTGCCCATGAATGATTATGATGAGTATATTTTACTCTCATCTAGAAAATCCTCATAGCCTCAACCAAATATTTCGGGGACGAAATTGTTTCTTCGTTTATTGGATTTGTAACATCCCGTCTCCAGCTAGACCCCTTGTGCGCGTTTTTGAGTCAAGCGAGTTGACTCGGGCTCGGGGTGTACTGAGGGCCAGGCATGCACCTGAGCCAGGGAAGTACACTCGACGAATGCGGCGAGTATCATTTCTATTCTTTGTCCCGATGTTTGTTGTATCGGGATCCGAGCCGTCCGGAGAGCATAATTTTAGCAATAAAAACTCGAAGGAAGCGTGCCGCATGGAAGGAATTATAGTGTGTACGTTAGATCAAATGACATGATTTTCAAATAGCGTAATTATCTAAAAGGTGAAATCGAGTAAACGGTCTTGGAATTCACCTCAGTCAGTTTTGTTAGACTCTTGAAGCCCATTCGAGGCCAACGAAACTGTCTGCGCTCGATTCCAATAAGTATCGAAGAATTTGCCATTCTGGCATGGTCTGCGAATAACGTATTTATCCACGATGGTGAAATTGACTAAACGACCCTGCATTTGACCCCAATCAGTCTTGTTAGACTCGTAACAATAGTATGAGTTCAACGGATTTATTTGTTTGCGATTCCGGCGTCGTTTGAAGGGTTTTTGACATATAAGTAAATTAGGCCGTTAACGCTCCGGAGAGCGCAAAATGAGCAAACGAACTCGGAATTAATCTCGGATCGTCCTGGTGGATGCGTATCGGCGAGACGGTCATAACGAGCCCGTCCAGGACAAATTCCGAGATTCTTAGAGAAATCTACACTACTTTGAGTGAAATCCAATCAATCCTCTTTAAATAAAAATAGAAATAATAATAATAATAATAGTAATAATAATAAATATTATATATATGTATAAATATATATTTTATAACTTAGGTTAGAAAATTTCTTACCCGATACCCCCCCTCCTCCCTTGCGCCGTCAGCCAGCAGGTCTCTAGCTTCCATGGCCGCCCCTATACAAAGCTCCGGCCACCTCTCCTCTTCCTTCTTCGGCAAGGTCTACACCATCTTCTGCAGATCCGACCTCTCCCCGCTGCTCTCTCTCTCTCTCTCCGGCAAACTCCGCCAAGGCCGGCGATCTCCTTCATATCCTCTCTCTCTCTCTCTAACCCCATCCATGGCCGAAACTCCTCCCTCCATTTCGAGCCGTCTCTCCTCCCTACCCGAGAGCAGCTGCTCCTACACTCCAAGCTTCAGCCGCCCACTTCTTCTCTTGCTCCGACCGTCAACCTCTCCGATCTCCGGCGATCTTCTCCTCCGGCAAAGCCATCTCCATGGCCGAGACCTCCTTGTCTCCTAGCTCGGTGACCTTTTCCTCCGACAAACTCTTTTTCCAGCCCAGATCTGGACATGGACATCTAGATCTCCTTCTTCTCGGCAAGCTTCCACCCGAGAGCTCCAGATCTTGACTTGTCTTGTTCCATTTCAGCAAGTCTTGACTATTCAGGCCGAGATCTCCGAGTTTCTCCCTCCAAACAGAAAACAGCCCACTCAAGGTGCCGACTCCTCTTCGAAGACGTCCGACGAGGTCCGGATCGGCGAGATTCGACCATGATCGGGAACGACGGACAAATGTCGCGTACGCGGCTATTGGGTAGCATGCATGGACACTCGGTGAGCTTCCTCCCCTCTCCCTTGGTGCTAGTTTCTTAGATCAAATTAGGCGAGATGTCGAACTCAATTGAGTTGATTTGAGAGCAAGTCATGGAGGGATGACTGAAATCTGTGTTCTGATTATTTATTCCGGTCACCTCCGGTCACCGATTCGCCGCCCGTCGATGAACCTCATATACGAGAAAGGGGTGGAGGTGTTGGTTGGTCGGATGGGAAATAAGGTGGCTGATGTGGGAGTTTTTATTAGACTCCAGGTCGGGCAAATAACAGCCCCAGGTTGGAGGAAGAAGATGACCGGACGTTGTTCGATCAACACTTAGATCCGTGTAGTTTTTATTAGTTATTGGTAAATAACCTGTTTAGTGCGTGTCGAGGTAGGCATACAGATTCATAGTATTTTGGCGATTTACCCTATTTGGTTTATCGGAAGCTGTTTGGAAGTGGTAGTGAAATATTTGATGACAATGTGGACACCCCTCTTAAATTTCATAATTTTCGGATATGGGCTTGCTGTGATTTGTCAATATTATGTTATAAAATTATTGTGCCGCGAAAAGTTATCATGATTATTCTGAATGAACTGAGATTTGGCGTAAACGCTCAAGATGCTAACCATGACATATAGTAGAAATTTTAGAGGTCTTGGGTTTGATATAGCCACTCGATTAATCACTTGTTTAGTGACGCTCTAGGACAATAAGTATGTGCATGAAACTTTAGGCAAGTAGTGATTTGAACAGTGCTCCCATTTACATTGTATGTAAAGGTTATTATTATGATTCTAATACGATATTGGAGGTGATTGATCTAAATATTGGGGCAAATCATGTAATGAACCTAAAACTTGCTAATTGGAGGTCGTTTGTACATGTTCTCATGATGGTAAGACATGACTTGACTGTACTCGTAGAAATAGAATACTTAACCGTCTACTTCATGGTTGATTCTTCAATGATATGAGACTTGTAAATATCAGTGTTTATGATCAGCTTTTTATACACTCCTACCAGTCAACTAATGCTGACTATAAGACATGCGAGTTGCCACTAATGTGGAGGATTATATTTATACGAGGTCGGGATATGCACCTGGGGATCATACTGTTCGTGATGTGTCGTTAGATGAATAACTACATTATAAAACCACTCTTTTTACCCAAGTGTTCGGATATGATGAACGATTGATGGCGTAGAATGAATTAGCATTTAAATATATATGTTGAATCTAACAGAGTTGAGTAAGAAATAACCCTTGACTAAAAGTAGAGCTTAGTCATTGATCTTTAGTTTTGAGGACATGATATTGTGCTCAAGTAGTCCTTAGGTTAGCTTCGTAGGAAGTGAAATCTCAGGATTTGTGAGTCTCACTGCTTAGAGTATGCTAACTCCCTACGGGTAGCATTGAGGGCTTGGTTTAGTGATTGGGATGGGTCGACATCCTAAGTTAATGTGGGAAGGGACTCGGTTTGGAGCCCTTGCTTGCTTAAGAGAATTGAGTTAGTCTTGCGAGCGATAGACTCGAGATCCTATTGGGAGGACTAGGGTTATCCTGCAAAAGGTAGGTTCCATGTTATATAAGGAGGACTGGTCAAGTCCTCCGAGCTAAGAGTTTGGTGTTTCACTTAGAGGCATTGTTGTATCAGATAGTACGCGGATACCCTGTGTGTTCTTAGGGGCGTACAAAGGTCTAGGTAGGGTGGTGTTACACAAGCCTAGAAGTGGACAGCCCGGTCCACTGCCCTGTTGCCTCAACTGGGTACCTGAGCGGAGACTCGAATAGAGGGATAGAGGTGGTGCTTACCAGTTAGTACGCGGATACCCAGTGTGTTCTTAGGGGCGTACAAAGGTCTAGGTTGGGTGGTGTTACACAAGCCTAGAAGTGGATAGCCCGGTCCACTGCCCTGTTTGCCTCAACTGGGTACCTGAGTTGACACACTCAAACAGAGGGAACTACAAAAGGTCTGTACGTACAGAGTCGTGTGCGTGAGTTGCATCATTGCATTGCACATCATGGCATAGCATACTTGCATAAAATAGAGACCTCATCGTATAAATTAGTATGGGCTCTTTTATACGATGAGTTTACTTCTTGCCAGATCCCTTAGCTTATGTGTTTGTGTGTATACACACATAAGTTGAGGTTACTTACATAGCTGCTCTAGTTGTTTCTTTATTTGATCTAGTTTACTTTATAACTACTTTGGTTTACTCTCCCAGCTGCTTAGACTCTTTTATAACTGCGGGTGTATACTCGCTTTGACGCTCGTTTATATATATATATATACTGCTCGGCTTCATAGTAGCCTCTTGAATTATTATAATAGATTTGCTATAAAGGTGTTTGATGTATATATATACATGTTGTTAGTTATGGATATATAACTACTAGGTTAGTAGTACCTCCTTGTCACCTGCATATTGTACTTACTGTTATATTGCAGCTTTTCTTCCTTTCCTTCCACACGGTGCCTAAGAGTCGCCGGGGTGAGAGAATGTGAAGTCACTTAGTTTTTATGACTAACGGTTGTTACACCACTATTTTTAGGAGCACACCCAGCTGGAGCAGTACCGGACAGATCAGAGTGATAGGACTTGGAGACATGCTGCAGCTTTTGCAACAACACCTTCTGATACGGTTGTGAGGGATTGTAGTTCTTGTTGTAGACTTCCGCTATACCTTGTTATAGTATATTTGGGAGCTCTTTTTGCTTCCTGTCATTATTACATTTTGTGGACATTTATACTTTGTGAATTATGGACTCTTGAAAAATATTCAATTTATTGATGGGTTGGCAAATGATATTGGTAATAGCCGGCAGAATAGACGACTTATGGTACAGGTTAGCCCGTGTGCTGAAGCTACCGCAAGGCGGATGTTCTGGGCATAAGACTCCCCTCGGCCGTGTTTTGTGTTCCGGGAGGGGGATCTTACAACACCTGATCAACAACCTGTAGTGGACTCCTACCAAGTGTGGTAGAAGAGTAGATGTACCCAGGTTTAGTGGGGAACTATTATATTTCTTTGTGTCGTCTGTGATGCTTGGCTTATATTTTATTTCTTTATTGTTGTGCTGTGATATCTGTGATAAATATTGTAGTTTGAAAGTGAGGTTAGATCTTAAATTAACTCCAGAGGGGGTGGGGGGGGGGGGGGGGGTAGGGGTGAATAGAGTATTAAAACTTTTTATTAGTTTTATTGCGGAATTAAAAATACTGATATATATATATGTGTAGCCGAGTGATTTATATGAAACTGAAAATAAAACACAGCACAACACAAGCACAGAAAAGTAAAGCAATCACAGAGGACACAAGGAGCTATAGTAGTTCCCCAATAAACCTGGGTACGTCTACTCTTCTACCACCCTTGGTAGGAATCCACTAGGATTTTTGATCAGGTGTCCTAACACCAATGAGCTTTTGATAAGGTGCCCAAAAACCAAACAGGATTTTTTGATCAAGTGTCTTGCCACCAAGAGGTAAACTTTTTAATGGAGTTTTAGCCCTTTACAGAATGGGATAAAGAGGATTTAGAATGGTCTTCTCTGTCAATAATCTGAGAGAAGACAAATGAAAATTGATGTTGCAAAGCTCCCACTGTCTGATGTAGAGTTGTTGACAGCTTGAGGATGGAAGCTTCCTTTTGAATCAATGATCTTCTTGTAGCTGATTAAACTGAGAGAATAATTTCTTCAGTTTGTTGTTGCTCTTTTGAAGATCTAAACTTGCAGCTGATCACTGAGAGATGAATGTAGATGTTCTCAGAAAATGAATGCTGCTTGAGGAGGAAGAAGTTCTGTTAAGCTTTTTCTGTTTCTTCCTTCGGTATATCTTTTTCTTCATTCTTTTTCTCTGTACAGCTATTCTGATATGTTCTGTAATGATCCTGCCGTGAAAAAACTCTGTGTATATTGATACTGTATATCTTCTTCCTTATTCACTTTTGAAATCTCTAACAGATTTTAAATGCAAATCCCTTAAATTAAGAAATATAATATTCTGAAGAGATATACTGGGAACTATAAATCTGACACGCCGTTTACCTTTTTCCTTTTCCATGGACATGTCCTTTTCCGAGAAATGTCAACGGCTATAATCTTGGAATAATAAAAGGAAATATATTAATCTTACTTATCTGGAAGAATAGAGCCGTTGCAGAAGATATCTGAGTTCAGAGAATGAATAATATGATCTGTCTGAAATTCTGAACTAAAATAAGAAATTTCGTCGATCTCAAGAATTTTCGTCGAACACAAAATTAAGTTCGTCGACCTCAACTGAATCTTGTTGGAAGAATTAAATTAGTTGAGCTGAGAAGAATTTTCGTCGATCTGAAGGTATTCGTCGAACGCAAACTGAGTTCGTCGAACGGAAAGATTCGTCGACCGCTGAGACTGGATAATTTCGTCGACCGCTGAGCCGCTGAGACTGAAGATCGTTGACCGCTGAGACGAGCTTGAGACAAGTCGTTCGTCGAATGCAGAGTGTAAGCCGTTCGTCGAACGCAGAGAGCAGTTCGTCGAACGCAGTGTGGAGTTCGTCGAACGCAGAATCTGAATGTTTTCTTGAGTTCTATCAGCCTAAACTCTTGACCCATTGACTATACATTGGGGTCAACTTGATCCTAGTCAACAGATAGTGATCCTAGCCCAAATCAGTAATAGGGTTGTTCCAACAATCTCCCCCTATTTGGGTTAGGACACTATTTACAAAAAATGAATAATAAAACAACAACAAAACGACAGAGCATATATATCTGATAGATTTTGAATAATTCAGCAGATATAAAATATGATACTCTGAGTTTTGAAATTACATTGAAAACAAATAAATAAGTTAGAACCTTTTATTTTTCTGAATTCTGCTTTCTGTATTCTGAATTCTGATATTGTCTTTCTCTGATTTTTTTGAATTCTGATTTCTGAACTGAATCTGCTATATTTCAGCTTTCTGAATTGTTGATCTGAACTGAATTTTTATAATCTGAATTTGATATCTGCTCTTTCTTAATCTGCTTTGCTACCAATCAGTATTTGAATCTGCTTTAACATCTGTCATAATCTGAATCTGAATTTGTTTCTTTTTCTATATCAAAAAGTTGTATCTGAATCTGAATTTGATCATGAAGACTTTATCTGAATTTTTCTTCATACAACTTCTCTTTTTGAAACAAACTGCTGTGGGATTTTTCAGCAACTCCCCCTGCCTAGTTCATAGAATATCTCCGCCTGAGCAACTGCATCATATGGAGCTTCTTTAAAGAACTTCTCAGGAGTTTCTTCAGAACAACTCCCCCTGTCAAAGGAAAGTGTCTCCCCCTAACAAAAAGGAGCTTCTTCAGGACATCTCCCCCTGCCTAGTTTCAGGAAAGCCCGAGGCTAGGCCCCTAGAAGAAGGGACATTTGAGGAGGCAGGGAAGGATGCCATCTTTATATTGCTATTGTTCCTGCAAAATGAAATAGAGATCAAGTGCAAAGGGAACTAGAAAGAGAAGCAATTATGTAGGCATTCAGATAATCAGAAAAACTTAGTTTGATATTGAAGGGAATGAGGGGATAAATAGAAGATTTAATTTTTAATTGATTGAATCTCCATCTATCATTCCTAGCTGATTTATAAAGAAGATATGTTTCTTTTCATCCAAGGGTTTGGTGAAAATATCAGCCCTTTGCAAATCAGTAGAGATGAATTGTAGGCAAATTTTATTTTTATCCACATTATCCCTAAGGAAGTGGTGCCTAATCTCTATATGTTTAGTCATACTATGGAGAACTGGATTTTGTGCAATAGATATTGCACTAGTATTGTCACAAAATATAATTGAATTATTTAGACTGATCCCATAGTCTAGGAGCTGATTTTGTATCCACAACATCTGTGAGCAGCAACTGCCAGCAGCTATGTATTCAGCTTCAGCTGTTGATGTGGACACAGATGCTTGTTTCTTACAAAACCAAGACACAAGCCTATCACCAAGAAACTGACAAGTTCCTGATGTGCTTTTCCTGTCTACTCTGCATCCAGCATAATCTGAATCTGAGAATCCAGTTAATTCAAATTCAGATGTTGTTGGATACCAAAGTCCTAGATTTGGACAACCCTTTATATATCTCAATTTTTTTAAATAAAATTAGGTGAGATTCTTTGGGGTTAACTTGAAACCTAGCACAAATACAAGTAGCAAACATTATATCAGGCCTACTTGCTGTTAAATAAAGTAATGAGCCAACAATTGCTCTATATACTTTTTGATCAACAGGTTTCCCTGATTCATCATTATCAACAACAACATTAGAGGGCATGGGTTTTCATGGTGGAAGAATCGGACATACCAAATCTTTTCATTAATTCCTTAACATACTTAGATTGTGATATGAAGATTCCATTTGGAGTTTGTTTCACTTGAAGACCAAGGAAGTATGATAGTTCACCCATACTACTCATTTCAAATTTAGATTGCATCAGGTTAGAAAATCTTTTGCATAAATTTGAATCAGTAGAGCCAAATATGATATCATATACATATATTTGAACTAGCAAAGTTTGATTTTTATGTATCCTGAAAAATAGGGTTTTATCAACTATGCCTCTACAGAATTTATTCTCTAAAAGAAAACTAGCTAAGGTCTCACACCATGCTCTGGGAGCTTGTTTGAGACCATGGAGAGCTTTATTAAGCTTAAATACAAAAGAGGAGTGAGTTGGAGAGATGAAACCTGGTGGTTGTTCCACATAGACTTCTTCTTTGATTTCTCCATTCAAGAATGCACTCTTCACATCCATTTGATAAACCTTGAACTTCTTGAATGCAACAAATGCAAGGAAGATCCTGATTGCATCTAACCTTGCAACTGGTGCAAAAGTCTGATCATAATCTATTCCTTCTTCCTGTGAGTATCCTTGAGCTACTAGTCTAGCTTTTTTTCTCACAATATTGCCATCTGCATCTAGCTTGTTCCTGTAGACCCATTAGTTCCAATGTCTGGATGATTCTTTGGTCTAGGAAACAATTCCCAAACTTTGTTTGTCTCAAACTGATTGAGCTCCTCTTGCATAGCAATGATCCAGTTGGGATCTTGTTCTGCATCTTGTAGGGATTGAGGTTCAATCTGAGAGAGAAAACAAGTGTGCATCAGATTCTGATTAGCTTGATGCCTTGTTTGGACACCAGTTGATATGTCTCCAATTATTTGAGATCTGGGGTGATCTCTAATATTGACATAATCAACAGGCATAGTGGGATCAGCATTATTTGTAATTAATTCCTCTTGTGGAATATTACTTAATGCTTCCTTTTCAGGTACTGTTTCACTGATTTCTTCATCACTTTCTTCACCATCCTGCTGTATAGGATTTAGAGATCCTTCCTTCTGTAGAGCTAATTGATCTAGCTGCTCACAGAGTGTAGGTACCTGCATGTTTTCTTTGGTAGAAGAATTCTTCTCCTTGTAAAACATATTAGTTTCATCAAAAGATAGAAACATGCATAGATTCTTCAATTTTAAAAGAGGATTTGTTAAATATCCTATATGCTTTGCTGATTAATGAATAGCCTAAGAAAATTCCTTCTTTAGATTTTGGTTCAAATTTCCTAAGATATTTTTTGTCATTATTGTGAACAAAATATTTACAACCAAATGTTCTAAAATAGTTAACTTTAGGTTTCTTCCCTTTAAGTAACTCATAGGGAGTCTTACCCTTAAGTTTATGTATCAAACTCCTATTCAACACATAATTTGCTGTGCTAACAGCCTCTGCCCAAAAAGATAGGGGCAAATTAGCATCTGCAAGTAATGTAGTTGCTGATTCAATTAGGGTTCTATTTTTCCTTTCAACTACCCCATTTTGTTGAGGAGTTTTAGGAGCTGAGAAGCAATGCATGATACCTTCCTTCTCACAGAATTCTTGCATGAGAAGAGACTCAAACTCAGTGCCATGATCACTTCTGATCAATGCAATCTGAGTAGAATACTAAATCTGAATGCTCTTAAGAAAGTCTGTAAGAACTTTAAAGTTATCTGACTTTTCTCTCAAAAAGAACACCCAAGTGAATCTAGAGAAGTCATCTACAATAACTAGAGTGTATGACTTCCCCCCTAAACACTTTGTTGTTATTGGTCCAAAAAGGTCCATATGTAGCAAGTATAAGATTCTAGGTGAATCACTTTTAGATAATGATTTAAAACTGTTTTTAGTTTGCTTGCCTAATTGACATGCCCTGCAAAGACCTTCCTTCTTGTATGAACCAGAAGGTAATCCTCTAACAAGATTGTCTTTAGATAATTTAGCAATGGTCCTAAGATTTACATGTCCTAATCTCTTATGCCAAAGTTCACTAGGTTTGCTTAATTGATTAAATAAACAGATTTCTGATTTTGATGAGTTGAAATTTACTAAATAGATATTTCCTTGTCTAATGCCTGATAAAACAGTAATATTATCAGAAGACTTAATAAGGCATTTTGATTTATTAAAAGTTACCTGATACCTTTCATCACATAATTGGCTTATGCTGATGAGGTTGTACTTCAGTCCCTTGACATAAGCTACCTCTTTGAAGGTGACTTCTCCAACCTTGACTTTTCCATATCCTTTTGTTTGTCCACAGTTGGAGTCTCCAAATATCACTTTGGTCCAAGCTTTGCCTTGTAGTTGTTCAGATTGGACTTGTTTCCTGTCATATGCTTTGAGCATCCACTATCTAAGTACCATTGTTCTTTTATTCTTGGATAGTTGTGTACCTGCAAAAACAGAAAAACAATCTATTTGTTCTTGACCCAGACTACCTGGGGTGTTGAAACCGATTTCTCGATCTCTTGTGGAGCTCGGGGCCCTCACCGAAATGAGAGGCAGCTAGCCCTTACCGGTCCCTCGGGAGAGGTAAGGCCGACGATTCGAGCAAAGAACAAAGACCCTAGTCTCAGCGAGGAGGTCCCTCCACTAACCCGGAAGATCGTTGAGCGCTTCCCCTCCCAAGCCAAAGCTAAGACTCGGGCACCTTGGAGAGCTAGAGGGCCCAAACCAAAGCGACCTAGGGAGAGAAGAGCTCAAAGATAATGAACCGCCCTCTACCAAGGTGCCCTTTGAGGTCTATTTATAGATTTTAGTTTTGTGGTCTGTCAATAACCAAATCCCGCTGTCCATTCTCACTATCCGCACACCGGATTGGTCTGCAAACAGCCAAACTCCGCTGTTTGGAGAGGCTGAACGCAGACCACCAGGGGCCTCTTGGTAAAAAATCCCTTCCTGGACTTTTACGGGGCGAGCCAGCCCGCTTCGCGACCTCCCTCGCGAGTGGAGCTCGCGAGCCTCTGGGTCGGCGAACCCCAGGGGTATTATCGGCACATTACATGGCTCGCTCGCCCGCACTACCTCGGCGAGTCCCCGGATGACTATCTGCTCTCCCGCTAGGCGGGCTCGCCTAGCGAACTCCCTCGAATGGTTGGGCTCGCCAATAGCGACCCGGCCAAGCCGACCTCCCTCGCGAGTGGAGCTCGCGAGCCTCTGGGTCGGCGAACCCCAGGATGGCTATCCGCACCCCAAAATGGCTAACTGTACCCCAAAACGGCTAACTGTACCCCAAGGTTCCGGGCTCGCTCGCCTGCGCAGTCTTGCTCTTCCTTGGCCTGCCTCGCCGGAGTTCAGGGTTCGCCCCTCCTGGCTCGCCTCCTCGAGCGCGAGCTGCTGATTTCTTCCTGGCGAATATCGGGGTTGTACACAATCCCCGCTCTTCGCGAAGACTAATGTCCTCGCGAAGAATCGTCCAACCACAGATATTCGACCGCCCCCAGATGACCTGTCAGGAATCTTTGGTGGGACCCACCATGCAGGTTATAAATACCGTCCCGAGCCCCCACCGGTGCGCGTCGCTTCTTTTCCTTCCTTCCCTGTCTTAGCTGCCGGGAGATGCCGATTTCCGAAGAAGCAGAGGCTCGCCTGAGGGCTTTGATAGCCGGCGGGCTACCTTCCACGACCAAGGTACCCGCCTGGATGAGCCGGCCGCCCCCCGCCCAGTCGCCAAAAGTCAAGAAGGCGAAAGCGGTTCGCCTCTCTGGGGACGACTCCGTGGTGCTGGACTCCTCTCCGGACGATCGCCGCCCCGAGAAGGTATGAGTTATTCGAATTCACGCCGATAAGTTGCTCTTCATTCTTTTCCCCTCGCAGGATACTTTGCCGAGCGAGATCGTTGAGGAACGTGCTGAGGGGTCTCGGAAAAGCCAGCAGGTGGACACGAACCTCGCTGGGAAAGACACCACCGGTACGATCTGGATCTCGCCTGCCGTAATACTTGTCAACCCTATATGATCTCCTACCCCTTTCTTACAGTCTCGCCCCTGAAATCCCCGATCCGCCCGTCGTCGCGGCCTCCATCTCCGGCCCCTCCAGGTAGGATCGCTGACAAGCCCGGGTTCCAGCTTCTGACGAGCGAGGAGACCGGTGGCTCCGCCCCTCTGAAGATTCTCCCAACCAATAGCACGGCTTATCCTGCCGGCCTGGGCAAGTCTCTTTACCCCCATTATGGAAACGTGTTCCAGGGCCGTCCTTCGGGTTCTCGCCCCCCTCTCGGTAAGCGTTATGGCCTCACCGACCTCCTGCGTGACCTCGTGCTCATTATCTGACGTGAGATCTTGCAGATAATGCCGAGAATCCGCACACCGATTCTGAACTAGGCGACGACGAGATGTCCCCCCTCCCTGATCAGGTGGAGGAATTTTTAGGTGATCCGCGAGATCCCGAGACGATGAAACAGCGAGCCGCGAAACTCTTGAGGAAGCATGGGCGAATGCTGATGGACCTCAATATGCAAGCGAGGCGGGATAGGGAAGCCGCGGAGGATAGGCACGCGGTCCTGATGGAGGAGTGTGCGAGGCTCCGGCAAGCGAGACACCGCGATCAGGATGAGGTCGCCACGACGCCGGAGGTACACATAGCGAGGATGAGGGACTACGCCTTCCTCACAGATCGGGAGGGTCGCCTGGCGGAGGAATATTATAATTCTAGGGCACCGCCGAGATCAGGGTCGCGGGGTGGTGGCCGGTGGAAATGGCTCCCCCACGATTCTCGCTAACTGCTTTGTTGTGCTCTTTTTATCATTAATGGGTATTGCTGTTTTAGACAATCTCGCCATGGCTCGCAACTCGCATCTTTGCCACTTATATGTTGGATTTATTTCTTCTGACAATTATTATTAGCTTTTTATTGTTTCTCGCTTGGTGCTAGCGAGTCTTTCATTTTCACATTATGTTGTGCTTGGGCGGACCCTCTGTTCTCGCCAAATTTATCTCTCGAAAGTGTCGTTCGTACTAACCTCGCAGGTTTCTTTTTCTCGCCCGCGGACATGACGTGATCTTTTCATTGATACTCGTGCTCGCTGACGCTTGGGCTTCTTCCCGTCTTTTTGTTTTGGCTATAAATAGGCGGTCTTTATTGAGCCAACCACCGCATTTATTCTCGATCTTCTTCTCCTTCTGCTGCAGAGCTCTCGCTCTTTCTCGTTCTCGCGTTCTTCCCCTTCTCGCAGATCTTCCAGATGGGCGGCGACGCGGAGTCAGAGGGTCGGCGGAGGGTCGCAAAGGCCTTTGCTGAACACAGCTTCTTCTCTTGCAATCTGACCGACGAAGAATACTTTAGCGCGATCGCTGATTTCGTTCTTCCCCCGTTCGAGGCACGCCGCCCTAGCGAGGACGACGTGATCAATGACCCGTTGGTCGACGAGTTGGCCATCCCGATCGCCCACTTCGCGGTCGGTCTGCGCCTTCCTTTGTGGCCCGAAGTTCGCCAGGTAACAATCGTTCTTGTTCGTTGTTTATTTTGCCACTCGAGCCTCGCTCGCTGCGTGGATTGATCTTGTTCTCGCTACCTGTTAGGTGCTTAAGCATTATGGCGTGGTTCCCGGCCAGCTCACACCCAATGCCATGGCGGTGGTCATCGCCTTCGCCTGCTACCTCCGCGAGGAGCGGATAGAGTTCAGCCTTCCTGTCTTCCGGAAGCTGTTCTCCTTCCGCGCCTACAAAGATGGGACAGCTTATTTCGTGGGCACAGGCCCGAAAGTGGTTGAGACCGTCAACAAGGCCCACTTCTGGGCCCAAAAGTTTGTCGTCGTCAAGGGGAACTTCGGCAACATTCCTTTCTCGCCGATTCAACATAGCGAGACCACCTATCGGCCCACCGCCCTCGGCGGCCATGACGCCCTCCTCCATCAGTTCTTCTGTAAGAAGAACTTCGAGGTCGTTTACCTCCGCCGCAACCTAGACTCGCTGCTTCCGGTCCTCGCCGGAGAAGGTAAAGATCTCTGTCTAACCTATTCGTCTCAATTCGCAAGCCTATCGTACTCATCCCTATGATTCTGTTTCTAGGAGAGCGAGATCTCCCCCTCCATCCACCTTACGCGAGCAACCGGAAGACCGATGCCACAATGGCTCTCGCTACCATGGGGGCGGAAGCCTGCCGAGGAGACGTCACCCCGGCCGAGCCCTCCTCCCGCAAGAGATCGGGGGCCTCCGGCAGTCATGGTGCCGTCCCGAAGTCTCCGCCAAAAAAGAAAAGCAAGAAAAACGCGGCCTCGCTCGCTTCGTCGAAAGGTAAGGAAACTCGCGAGGCTGCCTTCGACGAGTTTGACCTTACCGGCCTTTCGACGGGCGAGGACGAAGATCATGGCCAGGAGGCGGTCAGGGCCTCGGTCCTCCCCATCCCGGTGAACCATTATAACTTTGGGCTCGGCCAGAGGCGTCGGGACGAGACTGGCGAGCCCCTTGTCACCTGGAAGCCAGAGACAAACAGGGTGGACATCTCTTCTATCCTCCCCTCCTGGGTGGAGAAGGAGACTGTCAGTGGTCAGGCCTTTAACTTTTCGTTCGCGCTTTATGGCCGCGAAGATGCAGGGTCTTACAAGGATGAGACCGCGAGGACCCTCGCTTATGAGAGCGCGAGGTCCCAGCTGCGTTCTGCCGAGCTCGCCCATATGACTGGGAGGCGTTGCTTACAGCTGGAGCTTCAGAATGTGGAGCTCGCGAGGGCCTACCAGGGAGTTCTCGCCGAGAGCACGCAGCTGAAAGAGAAGCTGCTCGCCGTGGAGGCAAGGGTGGTGAGTCATCTAGACTTCCAACTTCGTATTTTCCCCAACCTCTTCATCTCTCTAACCTGACTTGCTCGCAGGATGTCGAGGTCGCCGGGAGGGCCAACGCTCGCATCAAGGACTTGGAGAGCGAGGTGGCCGGGCTGAAGGCCCTAAATAGCGACCTTACTCACGCCGTGGTTCCCCCTTCGCCTCGCCGTTTAAAAGAAGACCGGCGGGCGCGAGACGAAGAGATTCGTGTGGGGTCGATAGAGTCGGCTCGCTACTTTTTCTCGGTGGCGAAGGCGATCGGCCTTTTGGCGGATAATGCGGCTGACATGACTCTGGAGGATATTGTTCCAGAGCTCTTCCTTCCTCTCCCGCCGGTGAAGGACAGCGATGATGAAGAAGGGTCTGCGGGCGATTCCTGAAGCTCGCCGCCCTTCCCCCTTGTGTTGTAACGTGTTGTAATTTTTGATCGGCGAGATCGCCAAGGATTGTAACTGAATTATTAAACATCGAATGCAGATTTTGTTTTCACTGTGCTCTCCTTTTCTCGTTGTTATTTTCATTTTTCCGACCGTCTCGCCCTTGCTCATCTCGTGATTCGTTTTCGCGGAGGTCATTCTCGCGCCACTCGTTATTGGATAGGTGCGCGCGGGACGCTCCGGCTGCTCGGGTCTCTCGCCGTCTGCCTTGGGCTCGTTGCGCCTTTAGCTACGCGTATTTTCTTTAGGTTTCGTAGGGTATTTTTCCTCTTGGCGAGAGCTAGCTTCTTACTTAGTGCAGGCAACCTTTCTGCCGAGGACTAGATATTGGGGATCGTATGAGATTAATCCTTGTTACTTGCGTATTGTCGCACGCGACCTCTCTTAGCCGAGGGAGCACGCCCGGCGAGCGAGAAGGAGTTTACCAGCATAAGACTTATCACCCTATCATTTTCTCCAGAGACTGTCCTGAACCACCCGTCTAGTGAGAGCCCGGGAGCGGAATCGATCCGGGGCATTCCAGCACCAATACTTGTCCAACCCTGCCAGCCTCTCCAGAGATCAACCTGAACCCCCCGTCTAGTGAGAGCCCGGGAGCGGAATCGATCTGGGGCATTCCAGCATCAATACTTATCACCTTGCCAGCCTCTCCAGAGATCAACCTGAACCCCCCGTCTAGTGGGAGCCCGGGAGCGGAATCGATCTGGGGCATTCCAGCGTCAACACTTATCACCTTGCCAGCCTCTCCAGAGATCAACCTGAACCCCCCGTCTAGTGAGAGCCCGGGAGCGGAATCGATCTGGGGCATTCCAGCATCAATACTTATCACCTTGCCAGCCTCTCCAGAGATCAACCTGAACCCCGCGTCTAGTGAGAGCCCGGGAGCGGAATCGATCTGGGGCATTCCAGCACCAACACTTATCCAACCCTGCTAGCCTCTCCAGAGATCAACCTGAACCCCCCGTCTAGTGAGAGCCCGGGAGCGGAATCGATCTGGGGCATTCCAGCATCTATACTTATCCAACCCTCCAACCTCTCCAGAGATCAACCTGAACCCCCCGTCTAGTGAGAGCCCGGGAGCGGAATCGATCTGGGGCATTCCAGCACCTATACTTATCCAACCCTGCCAACCTCTCCAGAGATCAACCTGAACCCCCCATCTAGTGAGAGCCCGGGAGCGGAATCGATCTGGGGCATTCCAGCATCAATACTTATTACCTCGACACAGCAGCAGTTAAAAGCATAACAAATGAAAGTGAGACATTGATTTAAACAACATAATAAAACTTTCAAGGGTAGAATCATTTCAAATCATCTCCACTCTGAGCTCGGTCGAGAGGTACCCCTTCCACATCCTGGAGGTGATACCCCCCCGACTTGAGCATCTCGCTTACGATATATGGGCCCTCCCAGTTGGGGTTAAGCTTACCCACCGCGGCCCCTCTGCCAGCCGCATCAACCTTCTTTAGGACCAGGTCCCCTTTCTGGAAGTGCTTGATCCGGATGTGTTTGTCAAAATATCGAGCCATCCGCCGTTTGACCTCTTCCTGTCTGATGGTAGCCAAGTCTCGAAGTTCTTCCACCAAGTCCAAGGACAGCTTCTGCTCTGCATTGTTACCTTCTAACCACTCTTCATCCCCCTCGCTTGCGGCGATCACCCGGGGGGTCTTCACCTCAAACTCTATGGGGAGAACGGCCTCGGACCCGTGAGAGAGCTTGAATGGAGTCTCCCCGGTGGCGGTATTCGGAGTAGTACGCATGGCCCAGAGAACGGAGGTTAGTTGTTCCACCCAACTTCCTCGAAGGTTCTCCACTTTCTTTTTTAGTAGGTTGACGATTATTTTGTTTGCCGCCTCCACCTGCCCATTGCTCCTCGGGTGGTGGACCGAAGCGAACCTGAGGTCGATGCCGAGCTGAGTGCAAAAGCCGACAAACTCTTCACTCGCAAACTGTGGCCCATTGTCCGTCACTATAGCTAGAGGGAGTCCATGCCTGCAAATTATTTCTCCCCACACAAAATTCCTCACCACCTGAGAGGTTACCTTAGCGAGTGCTTTTACTTCTACCCACTTAGAGAAGTAGTCGATCATGACCAGCAGGAACTTCCTCTGGCCGCTGGCTTGGGGGAAGGGACCGACCAGATCCAGCCCCCATATGGCGAAGGGCCAGGGAGCCGTGATGGTCCGGAGTCTTTGGGCTGGGAGGAGCTGGAGTGGAGCATAGAGCTGGCATTTGGGACATTTCCTCGCGAACTCGGTCGCGTCTTTGCTGAGAGTGGGCCAGAAGTAGCCTTGCCTCAATACTCTTCCTTCCAGGGTCCGACTCCCGGAGTGACTGCCGCACTCCCCGGAGTGGATTTCTTCTAGTACTCTCGGGACCTCCTCCTCGGAGACACAACGGGCCAGGAGTCCCGAGAGAGTCTTTCTATATAGCCCCCCTGCATGCAAAGAGTAATAGGCGGACTTATACCTGAAGCGTCTTTTATCCACATCATCTCCAGGGAACTGCCCAGAAGATAAGAAGGTGATGAGCGGATCCATCCATGAGGCTTGTTGATCTACCTCCATCAATTCTTCTTCCTCGATGGAGGGCCGGAAGAGTTCTGAAGTCGTCCCCCCCGCTCGGGGACCGAACTTGGCTAGGAGGTCCGCCTGGGTGTTCTCTTCCCTTGGCACGTGCCTGATGGAGAAGGTGCGGAACTGCCCGATGACTCCTTTGACTTTTTCTAGGTATAGCAGGAGGGTTGGGTCCTTTGCTTCAAACTCTCCTTTGATCTGGCATGCCACCACCATGGAGTCCGTGGAGACCTCCACGTCCTGCACACCTAGTTCTCGGGCTAGCCGAAGGCCCGCTATCACTGCTTCGTACTCGGCCTGGTTGTTGGTGATTGGGAATTGGATGTTTAAGGCTTGCTCAATCCGAGTCCCCTGAGGACTCACCAGGACTATTCCCCCTCCATAGGAGTGTTTTCCCGACGCTCCGTCCACTAACATTTTCCATGTTTCTGGGAGAGGTGGCTCGTGCTCCCCCACTTCGGCCGCGTAGTCAGCCATGAAGTCTGCCACTGCTTGAGCCCTGATGGATGTCCTGGGTACGAACGTGATGTTGAATTCGCTTAACTCCACGGACCACTTCGCCATCCTTCCTGAATGCTCCACCCCTTCCATGATTTTGCGGAGCGGATGGTCCGTCACTACTTTGATTGAGTGGGCTTGAAAGTAAGGCCGGAGCCTCCGGGCCGACACCACCAATGCGAAGGCTAACTTTTCTAGGATCGGGTACCGGAGTTCCGCCTTCTTCAGCACTCGGCTGACGTAGTAGATTGGGAACTGTTTCTTCCCCTCCTCCCGGATCAGCACGGAACTTACTGCTTCGGATCCTACCCCTAGGTATAGGGACAGGCCCTCCCCTGGCTTCGGTCCCTGGAGCAGAGGGGTTTGAGTGAGCTGTTCTTTCAGAGCCTGGAAGGCCTTCTCGCATTCCGGGGTCCATTCAAACTTCTTGTTTCCCCCGCAGTACTTTGAAAAAAGGTGCACATTTTTCTCCCGCCTTGGAGAGGAATCTGCTGAGCCCAGCCAATTTCCCCGTAAGGCTCTGAACCTCCTTCGGATTTCTCGGCGACTCCAACTCCATCACCGCTTTAACTTTGTCTGGATTGGGCTCCACTCCCGTGGGGGTGAGCAAATGGCCTAAGAACTTCCCTCGGCTCGCCCCGAAGACACACTTCAAGGGATTGAGCTTCATCTTGTACCGCCGCAGGGTCCCAAATGTCTCTTCGAGGTCGCGGAGGTGAGTCTCGAGGTCTCGGCTCTTAACCATGAGGTCGTCGACATAGACTTCTAAATTTCTTCCTTTCTGCTCGCGGAAGACCCTATCCATCATCCTTTGGTACGTAGCCCCTGCGTTCTTGAGCCCGAAGGGCATCATCTTATAGCAATAACATCCATCCCCCGTGATGAAGGAAACATCCTTGATGTCCGGGGGATGCATGCGGATTTGATGGTAACCTGAAAAAGCATCTAAGAAAGACATTACAGAAAAACCGACGGCTGAGTCAACTAGCGCGTCGATTCTGGGCAGGGGGTAGCAATCTTTCGGGCATGATTTATTAAGAAGTGAGAAGTCGATACACATACGCCACTTACCTCCTCCCTTCTTTACCATAACGACGTTGGAGACCCAGCCTGGATACTGGATCTCCGATACAAATCCGGCCTGCAGGAGTTTGCCCACCTCCTCGCGGATGGGCCCTTCTAGCTTGTCTGCGACAGCCCTCCTCTTCTGACGGATGGGGCGGGCACCGGGGTCGAGGTTGAGGCGATGCACGCCACATCCGCGTCGATCCCGGGCATTTCCGCGGCGCTCCAAGCGAAGACGTCCACGTTCTTCTGTACGCAAGCCAGAATCTCCGCTTGATCTCCTGGGCTGAGTTCTCCGCTGACCCAGACTTTTTCTACCACCCCCAGCCGAGTGGTGACCTCGAGCTCCACGACCTCGTCCACAGCCTCCAACCGGGACTGCTCTCCCCAAGCCCTTTCCTCTTCGGCACAAGCGGGAGCCTGGGTCTCTTCCTCGACTTTTCCCTCTACCACCATAAGCTCTTCCGCCGTTCCCTCCGGGGCCTTCTCCTCTCCTTCCTTTCTCCCTGCCCGGGGTACCTCAGCTACCCCTTCCTGGGTATGAACTTCAACTCCCTCCTTCTCTTCGGCTACCTCCAAACCTCCGACTTCGGCCGCCACCTCCATCGCCTTATCCCACTCCTCAGCTTCTCTCATCCAGGAGATGGCGTTGACAGCCGTCACGTAGCACTGTCTTGCCACCTTGGGATCCCCCCTGACCCGCACCTGGACCCCTCCGTCGTTGAACTTGAGGCACTGATGAAAAGTGGAAGGGACGCAGCGGAACGCGCTGATGAGGGGCCGTCCGAAGATAGCGCTGTAACTGCTCGGGGCGTCCACTATGACAAAGCGACAGTTCCGAGACTGCCCACCCAGGGTCACATGGAGCCCCACCCCTCCTTCTACTTCCTTTCTCTCCCCCGAAAATCCGAACAGAGGGCCATCCGAGTCCAACACCCTTCTGGGTTCCACCTCCATCTTGTCGAATGCCTTCTTGAAGATGACATTGACCGAACTCCCATTGTCTACTAGGATTCGGGAGACGGTGAAGTTCTTGATCGCCGTCTGGATGACCAGCGCGTCGCAGAACGGGTCCTCGTAGCTCGGCATGTCCTTCTAGGTGAAAATAATTTTTTCGGCCGGGGGTGGAGCGGTGGATGTTGATGCTACGCCCCGGTGGTAGATGGTATGGAGACTTGCCTTGCGGGTTGCCTCCACCCCGACCCCCCCATGGATCACTCCGATCCCTCCTCTATTCCCCAGATCTGCTCTATCCTCACATCTTTCCTCCTCTTCCTCTCGAGGTTCCACCTCCACGATCCTTAATGGCTGCTGCTGTGGTGGCGTGGGCGCTCTGCCCCTCTTCACCTCCAGGAACTCCGGACAGGTGTCCGTTGAGTGGCCTTCCACATCGTGGAAGATGCAATATGGCACCGCCACTTCCCTTGCCCCGGTCTCTGCTATCCTGTTCCTTCTTCTCCTAGCGGCCGTTGTCTCCGCTTCTCCTCCCCTTCCCCTTCCTCTTCCCCGACCAATTGCCATGGCCTGTTGAGGTGGGGGAGGTAACTGCATCGGGCCCTGCCTCCACCCCAACTGGGGGGGTCTCCATTGACCTTCGAAGCGGTTACCCCTTCCTGGGCCGTAACCCCTTCCCTGCCCCTGCATTCCTCCACCTTGCGGCCTCCATCCCCCCTCCGGGGCCCGGGGCTCTTCCCTTCTTCTGACCTCTTGCTGCCTCATCTCCGGCTCACTGAGCTTTGCTAGCCTCTTGGTGAGCTCTGGGTTGGCTTCTTCGCTTGCTACTTCCTCCGCCACCCTCTCCATCAGCTCCTCATAGGAGACAGGGGCCTTCCTTTTCAACGCCATCTTGAAGAAACTTTCCTTCAACCCGACCATGAAGGCGAGTTGAAGTGCAAACCCGGGCACCTCCTGAGTGAGCTGCACTTCCTCCTGGAACCGATCCGCATACTGAGCCAACGTCTCCCTGGACTCCTGTTTCACCGCGAAGAGGGAATCAGCGTCCTTCTTCCTCCTTTTTGAAGTTGAAAATCTCAACAAAAAACTTCGGCGCAGGTCCTCGAACGCGTAGATAGAGCCTGCCGGAAGTGAATGGAACCAGTCCCTGGCCTTCTCCTTGAGAGTGACGGCGAAGAGCCGACACTTGAAGGCATCGGACATCGGCCTGATGGAGACCGAGTCCTCGAAAGACTGCAGATGCTGAACTGGGTCATCTCTGCCATTGTAGTACACTCTATCCCATTCCCCGAATCCCGCTGGAACGGGTGCAGACAACACTAATTCGCAGAAGGGGCTTCCCCCTCCTACCATCTTCTCTCGCTCGGCTCGCGGACCTAGCTCGCTCGCCAAGCTTGGGATCGCACTCGCGAGGGCGACGCTCGTCTGAACCACCCCGACTGTCTCCGCATCTTCCTGGCGCGCGCTTGCCTGCGCCGCGCTCGCTGGGGCAGAGCTTGTCGGCACCGAACTCGCCGGCGCGGAGCTCGCTAACACCGGGCTCGCCGGACTGGCGAACAACACTCGCCCTTCCCTGTCATGTCCTGGCTCAACGGCAACTTCTTTTCCAGCCCTTCCTCCTGGTGCCCTCTCGCCGACTGCTGTTGGGGGAGTGGTCGCCTGAGGTGCCGGGGTCGCAAACTCACTTCGCAGAGCCGTGACCGTGAACCCCAAGGTGTCGAGCACCTCCTTCCTGAAATCCGCGAACATCCTAGCCATTGCTTCCTGAGGGGTCTCGCCGAACTCCTCGCCCTGCTCTTCATCCCCAGCCATAACTCTTGAACCAACCGCGCTCCACGCTCACCGCACCAAAATGTTGAAACCGATTTCTCGATCTCTTGTGGAGCTCGGGGCCCTCACCGAAATGAGAGGCAGCTAGCCCTTACCGGTCCCTCGGGAGAGGTAAGGCCGACGATTCGAGCAAAGAACAAAGACCCTAGTCTCAGCGAGGAGGTCCCTCCACTAACCCGGAAGATCATTGAGCGCTTCCCCTCCCAAGCCAAAGCTAAGACTCGGGCACCTTGGAGAGCTAGAGGGCCCAAACCAAAGCGACCTAGGGAGAGAAGAGCTCAAAGATAATGAACCGCCCTCTACCAAGGTGCCCTTTGAGGTCTATTTATAGATTTTAGTTTTGTGGTCTGTCAATAACCAAATCCCGCTGTCCATTCTCACTATCCGCACACCGGATTGGTCTGCAAACAGCCAAAGTCCGCTGTTTGGAGAGGCTGAACGCAGACCACCAGGGGCCTCTTGGTAAAAAATCCCTTCCTGGACTTTTACGGGGCGAGCCAGCCCGCTTCGCGACCTCCCTCGCAAATGGAGCTCGCGAGCCTCTGGGTCGGCGAACCCCAGGGGTATTATCGGCACATTACATGGCTCGCTCGCCCGCACTACCTCGGCGAGTCCCCGGATGACTATCTGCTCTCCCGCTAGGCGGGCTCGCCTAGCGAACTCCCTCGAATGGTTGGGCTCGCCAATAGCGACCCGGCCAAGCCGACCTCCCTCGCGAGTGGAGCTCGCGAGCCTCTGGGTCGGCGAACCCCAGGATGGCTATCCGCACCCCAAAATGGCTAACTGTACCCCAAAACGGCTAACTGTACCCCAAGGTTCCGGGCTCGCTCGCCTGCGCAGTCTTGCTCTTCCTTGGCCTGCCTCGTCGGAGTTCAGGGTTCGCCCCTCCTGGCTCGCCTCCTCGAGCGCGAGCTGCTGATTTCTTCCTGGCGAATATCGGGGTTGTACATGGGGTCTTTTTGAATTTCCACAAAAATCAGAAATAAAGGATATTTCAGGCTGATCCTTAGAGCCTTTTGGATGATATCTCCTTGGAGGAATTATCCATTCAGTGAAAGGATTCTTAGTATGTTTAGAATAAGAATTCTTTAAATTTTCTGTATAATTTCTGCGACGAACTGGCTGTGTTCGTCGATCGTCGTTCGACGAATGAATGAGATTTCATCGAGCGCCGTTCATATAATGACTATACTGAAAATCTGTCTTCAGCTTTCGTCGATCTCCGTTCGACGAATTGAATTCATTTCGTCGAGCTCCGTTCGGCGAATTCTGCTGAATTCTTTTATTCTTAACAGCCTTGCTTGAAATATCTTTATTTACTTCTACAACCTCTTTGTCCTTAGCAGAAATGAATTTTATAGGTGTAGATAGTATGTTTTTCTTAATGAGATGTGTCTCACTTGATGAAGCACCCAAACCCAGTTTGCTATTAAGTTTAGCATTAACAGTGCTTGTGATGTCCATCAGTTTGATGCTTCTCCCATTGAGGGATTCTTCAAACTTCTTAGCTTCAGACAACTTATTCTCAATGAGAACAATGTGTTCCCTGGAGGAAGCCAAATCTTTCTTAAGATTTACATTTTCTTCACTTATTTGATTCATTTCAGCCAACTTATATCTGAGAGAGATTATTTCCTTCTCAGATTTGAGTAAGTCTAAGCAAAGTACTTTGAATTCATCTTTGAATCCAACTGAATTGAAATCAAAATTAGATATTACCTGATCAGCATCATTTTCAACTTTTGATTCTGATTCTTCTTCATCTGAGTTGTTTGCTGAGGCATTGATAGCCATCATACAAAAGTTCTTCTCTTCTTCATCATCTTCATCATCAGAAGAGCTGGATGAAGATGCACTTGCTGACTCACTTCTTGAGTCATAAATGGCCATCAAGCATTGATCATTTTCTTTTGATTCTTCTTCATCTTCAGAAGAACTGGATGAATATTCTGATTCTGTTTCACTCCAGGTTTCAGCTACAAATCCTCTTCCCTTCTTTTTGTGTTTGTGGGAGGAAGACTTGCTGGAGTGTCTTCTTTCTTCTTTTCTTTTCTCTTTTCCTTCTTGTCCTTCTTGTTTTGATTCTCTGGACAGTCAGGTACAATGTGTCCTGGTTTCCTGCAACCAAAACATATAACTTCTTTAGATGGAGCTTTGTCATACCTTGGTTTTTCATAGCTCCTGGATGACTTTCTCCTGAAGTCTTTTCTTGCCATCTTGTAGAATCTTTTGGCAAGTAGACTCATCAACTTCTCATTGTAAAGAGTCTCTCCTTCTTCTTCTATAGCTTTGAAGGCAATGTTCTTTTCCTTCTTTGTTGCTGGAGATGAAGTGGATTGTTCAGCTTCTCTGGATTTGACAAGCTGCTCATAGGATTTGAGCTTGCCTAACAATGTCTCAGTAGTAATCTCATTGAGGCTTCTGGCTTCCTTGATAGGCCAGATCCTAGAGTCCCATGTGCTGGGGAAGCACATTAGGATCTTGTCATTGATCTCAGTGATAGAGATCACTTTGTCCAAAGATTTCAGCTCATTGATGATGAGACTGAGCCTATTGTACATATCAACCACTGTCTTAACTTCTCCTTTCTTGAAATTCTCATACTGAGAGATGAGATGTGATCTTCTGTCCTTTCTTTCATCAGCAGATCCTTCAACCATATTGTTGAGAGAAGTCCAGATCTCTCTTGCTGAAGTGCATTCCATCACTTTCTGAAAAATGTCATCAGACATTGTTTGAGCCAGAATGTTCATGGCGTTTGCATCAGCACTTCTTTGCTTCTTTTGAGCATCTGTCCACTCAGGAGGTGGGACAACATTGTTATTTGCTGCTACATCAGTACTTTTGATGCTGAGAGAGTAGGAGGTCCTGTCAAAATAACATTGAATATTTCTTCATCAATAGAGTTCATATATAACCTAATCCTTGCTTTCCATATTGCAAACTTATTTAGATTGCATATATGAGGTCTTGTGCTTGAATACTCTTTGTTTTATGCCATGAGTTTTTAAACAAAAATAAATAAAATAAAAACTCTGAAAGAATTTAAGATCTAATTGATCTTTGTGATTCAGGTGTTAGCCTGTAAAGAATCAACTACCATCTGATACCAATTGAAAGTGAGGTTAGATCTTAAATTAACTCTAGAGGGGGGGGGGGGGGGGGGGGGGGGGGGGGGGTGAATAGAGTATTAAAACTTTTTATTAGTTTTATTGCGGAATTAAAAATACTGATATATATATATATATATGTGTAGCAGAGTGATTATATGAAACTGAAAATAAAACACAGCACGGCACAAGCACAGAAAAGTAAAGCAATCACAGAGGACACAAGGAGCTATAGTAGTTCCCCAATAAACCTGGGTACGTCTACTCTTCTACCACCCTTGGTAGGAATCCACTAGGATTTTTGATCAGGTGTCCTAACACCAATGAGCTTTTGATATGGTGCCCAAAAACCAAACAGGATTTTTTGATCAGGTGTCTTGCCACCAAGAGGTAAACTTTTTAAGGGAGATTTAACCCTTTACAGAATGGGATAAAGAGGGTTTAGAATGTTCTTCTCTGTCAATAATCTGAGAGAAGACAAATGAAAATTGATGTTGCAAAGCTCCCACTGTCTGATGTAGAGTTGTTGACAGATTGAGGATGGAAGCTTCCTTTTGAATGAATGATCTTCCTGTAGCTGATTAAACTGAGAGAATAATTTCTTCAGTTTGTTGTTACTCTTTTGAAGATCTAAACTTGCAGCTGATCACTGAGAGATGAATGTAGATGTTCTCAGAAAATGAATGTTGCTTGAGGAGGAAGAAGTTCTGTTAAGCTTTTTCTGTTTCTTCCTTCTGTATATCTTCTTCTTTATTTTTCTCTGTACAGCTATTCTGATATGTTCTGTAATGATCCTGTCGTGAAAAAACTCTTTGTATATTGATACTGTATATCTTCTTCCTTATTCACTTTGAAATCTCTGACAGATTTTAAATGCAAATCCCTTAAATTAAGGAATATAATATTCTGAAGAGATATACTGAGAACTGTAAATCTGACACGTTGTTTACCTTTTTCCTTTTCCATGGACATGTCCTTTTCAAAGAAATGTCAACGGCTATAATCTTAGAATAATAAAAGAAAATATATTAATCTTACTTATCTGGAAGAATAAAGCCGTTGCAAAAGATATCTGAGTTCAGAGAATGAATAATATAATCTGTCTGAAATTCTGAACTGAAATAAGAAATTTCGTCGATCTCAAGAATTTTCGTCGAACACAAAATTAAGTTCATCGACCTCAACTGAATCTTGTTGGAAGAATTAAATTAGTTGAGCTGAGAAGAATTTTCGTCGATCTGACTGTATTCGTCGAACGCAGACTGAGTTCGTCGAACGGAAAGATTCGTCGACCGCTGAGACTGGATAATTTCGTCGACCGCTGAGCCGCTGAGACTGAAGATCGTCGACTGCTGAGACGAGCTTGAGGCAAGTCGTTCGTCGAACGCAGAGTGTAAGCCACTCATCGAACGCAGAGAGCAGTTCGTCGAACGCATTGTGGAATTCGTCGAACGCAGAATCTGAATGTTTTCTTGAGTTCTATCAGCCTAAACTCTTGACCCATTAACTATACATTGGGGTCAACTTGATCTTAGTCAACAGATAGTGATCCTAGCCCAAATCAGTAATAGGGTTGTTCCAACATAGTTGAATAACTCACTCTGTGTTATACATATTTTTATATATCACTATTTTGAAATAACCCAAGAAGAGTAAATCTAAGATCTAACCTCCACTTTCAATTGGTATCAGAGGGTAGTTGATTTTATATACAGGCTAACACCAGAATCATAAAGATCAATTAGTTCTTAAGTTTTTTTTAAAAGGTTTTTCTAAAATCTAATGGCACAAGTAGAATTTTCAAATCCACCAATCTGTAATCTAAATAGATTCTCTTTATGGCAAGCTAGAATTAGATTATTCATGAATGTCATAGATGAAGAAATTTATAACTCTATTTTGACAGGACCTCCATCTTCACAAACATCAACAGATGCTCAAGAGAAGCTGAAAAGTGCTGATGCAAAGGCTATGGACTTATTAGCTCAATCAATGTCAAATGACATTTATCAAAAAGTTGCTGACTACACTTCAGCAAGAGCAATCTGGAACTCCCTCACAAGGATGGTAACTGAACCTTGTTTCACTAACTGTATTTATGATGCAGAACCATCATCTAGTCTAAGTGAAGAAGAAGAAGAAGAACAAAAGGCCAGAGAATTCTGCATGTTGGCCATATATGGCTCACACCACAACTCAGATGCAGAATTTGAATCTAATGAAAATGAGGTAACTGAGGTAATTTCAAATTTTAATTTTACCTCTAATCAATTTAAATCTGTTTTCAAATTACCATATACAGATTTAATAAAACCTGAGAAAGAAATAAAATCTCTCAGAACAGAGTTAACAAATATAAATAATTTGACTTCTGAATATAACAAACTTAAAGAAGATTTAAAAATATCAGAAGAACAAAATATTTCCCTGGAAAATAAATCTGAACAAACTTTTAAGGAAAAAGAAGTAAAAGACTCTGTAGAAATTACTGAATTTCTTTATGTTAAAACAGAATATAGAAATCAGTTTAGTTTTTCAAATTTATATTTTAATGAGATAAAAAGGCCAATATATCTAATTATAAGGCATTTTTTAAATCTATTTTAAACTTTTATGATTAAATAAGCAGTTATATGATTCATTGGAATTTCCTATCTTAAAAACAAAGTCAGATAACTTCAATGTTCTTACAGACTTTCTCCAAAATCATGTTGAGCATTCTACTCAGATTGCATAGATCAGAAATGATCAGGACACTGAGTGTGAGTCTCTTCTGATTAAGGGGATTCTATAGAAGGAAGGTATCAGGCAATGTTTTTTTCTGATCTTAAAATTCCTTAGAATCTTTTAACAGCTGTAGCAATTCATCATATTATTAAAATCCTATTAAAACAAAATCTAGGAATCAGAATTGCTTAAATGTATTTTAAAAGAAGAAGAAATAATATAATTTATGGTTAATTTTTTTTATAAAGAACAATAAATTCTTCTATAATCTCTGACCCTAATGCTTTAAGTTATTCAATATCCTTCTTATGCTTAGGTACCCTAAACCAAATAGGGGGAGATTGTTAGAACACCTAGTCTTGATTTGGATTAGGATCCCAACTCAAATAGGGGGAGATTGTTGGAACCTTAGTTTTTGATTTGAGTCGTGATCCATATTTACATTCATTCTGTGATCGATCAAATCTCATTAAGATAGAAGGCTGAGAAAAATATATATATAAATAATATACAGGAGAAAATAATATATATATAAACTATACAAGTTCTCTGCGTTCGACGAACGGCTCTCTGCGTTCGACGAACGCCGCTCTGCGGTCGACGAATTATATTCATTTTGCGGTCGACGAAATCCACCCCGTCTCAGCGGTCGACAAAATCCAGCCCGTCTCAGCGGTCGACGAAAAGCTGTGTTCGACGATCTCAAGTCTGCGTTCGACAAATCTTCAACAGAAGCTCAGAACGACAAATTCAATTCTCAGATCGACGAACTTGAAGTTGAGTTCGACGAATTTCTATCAGCTTTATAATTTAGAGATTCTCAGCTCGACTAATATTCTCAGTAATATTCTGATTTAATTCTATTTATATATTGCTTAACGTCTTTTCTTTATAAATTAATATTATAGCCGTTGCAGACAATAAATATTATAACCGTTGCAGAAAAGCCAAAGACGACAATTTATCTTCTCGAGGAGTCTAGGAAATTAAAGAGACATTATCTCTTTCCTCTCTTGTCGGACAAGAATTCAAATCAGCCCAAAAGCCATCTCCAGAATAAATATACAGAGAGAAGTACGGAGAAGAATATTAAGAAGATAGAACCGGAACAGGAAGAAGAAAATATACAGAAATACAGAGAAGACAAAAAGAAGCAACACATATACATAGTTCTTGATAAGAACAACATATTTTATTTATCTTTCTTTTGCTAACTCTTCTCTGCAGATCATCTTTACCCTGAGACACCTATCCAGATCATTTGCTCAGGGATCTTAACTGCAGAAAAAGAAAAGAGTTACAACATCCAAAAGAAGAAGCTTCCTCACCTGAACATTAACACTAATCAAATCAGGGGGAGCTCTTCAACATCATCAAGATCCACTCTCAACAACACCATCTGGATCTCTAGAGTCTTCTTTGAAAGAGAAGAACAATATATTTTCTGTTTTCTTTTACCTGTATAAAGGGTTATAATTCCCTTCAAAAGTTACAGCCATTGGTGGCAGGGCACCTGATCAAAAACCTGTAGTTGGGTTAGAGCACCTGATCAAAAGCTTACTTGGTGTGTGGACACCTGATCAAAACTCCATTGGTGGCAGGGCACCTGATCAACAACCTGTAGTGGATTTCTACCAAGTGTGGTAAAAGAGTAGATGTACCCAGGTTTAGTGGGGAGCTACTATATTTCTTTGTGTCGTCTGTGATGCTTGGCTTATATTTTATTTGTTTATTGCTGTGCTGTGATATCTGTGATAAATATTGTAGTTAAATAACTCACTCTATGTTATACATATTTTTATATATCACTATTTTGAAATAACCCAAAAAGAGTAAATCTAAGATCTAACCTCCACTTTCATACACAATCCCCGCTCTTTGCGAGATTATCCTAAGCTCGTAAAGAAATGTCCAACCCCTGGTGTTCGCCGGCAGTTGCTGACCTGGAAGGAATCTATTGGTGGGCCCCATCCCCAACGTTATAAATACCACCAATCATGGGCGTGGGTAACCCCTCGACCCCTTCGCCTTCTTCGCCTTCAACTACTTTAGCTACTAAAATGCCTCTTTCAGAAGAAGCCCAAGCTCGCATGGACGCGTGAAGAGAGACCAGACGGTCCTTCACCATCGAGCTCGCGCCTTGTGCCGGACGGTGGACCCCTGCGGCTCTCCCGAGGCTTTAGAGAGCGAAGACGGACAGGTGACATCCCGGGGGAGATGGGTCCTCACTCTCGGACCCGCCACCGGACGTCGGGCTCACCCAACAGGTATTCAAATTGATGGGTCTTGTCCTCCCGTGAAAATAGGCTAACATCATTCTCATGCTCGCAGGATGCGCTTCTCGAGGGAGTTGTCGCGGGTGAGGTCCTGATGGGAACTCACCCTCCAACCCCTGGGAGGGCTGATTCAGCGACCACAGGTACGGGCATCATCGACATGCGCGTCTTCTCGCCGCGACTCGATGAGCTACTCGTTTCCCTCCCTGCTAACCAATTTTCCTCGACCATTGACTTTCCTACTCCTTCGCCTCTTTCAGAGACCCTCCTCACGACCCCCGGGATGTGAACCACTCCGGCGGGCTCGCCGACTCCACCGGGTGAGACCGTCCCCACCCCAGCATTTGGTCTCCTATGCCAAAAGAGCCCTGGCGGCTCGCTGCCTGCCACCTTCCGGGTTGCCAGCAACGCGTCGCACCCCCTGGCCTGGGGAAATCTGTCACGCTTGCTCACACCGAGTCCTTCCAGGGACAGCCAAGCTCCTCTCGCCAGCGCCCCGACAAAGCGATTACAGCATCGCCAGGTTGGTTGGCACTAGCGATTATTTGTACCTTGTTGTTGCCTGTCTGATTGCCATTTTATAGGTGTCCGCTAGACCTCCCATGCCGATCCCGACTATGGGGAAGAAGAGATGTTCCCTCGCCTTCGCCGGACAAGATCGATGACTTCCTGGGTGATCCCCAAGACCCCGAAGTGCTGAAGAGGCGGACCACCGAGATGTTCCAGAAGTACGGCCATATGCTGGGGGACCAGTACGACCATACGCGGGAGGACAGAGCGTCCTATGAGGAACGACTCGCCGCCCTCAAGGATGACTACGCGCGACTTCTTGCCGAGCTGAGGCTGGATGCCCGCGGCGAGGTCACCTCCCCGGGAGTGCACATCCCGCGAGCGGAGGACCAGGTGAGCTTGCTGCATCAGGAGCTCCGTTCCGTCCGCGCCTACCATTATCCTCGCGTGCCGCCGAGGTCGGGGGTGCGAGGCTGAGGCCGATGGAAGTGCATCCAGTATTGATCCCGCTCGCGCTCGCACCCACTCGGAGACCCTTGTAATGTACTTTTTATTCCTCTCTTAAGCATCCTGTGAACATTATTATAACTATTAGCTTGGTACTTCCTGCCCGCAATTGGGCTTTCGTTGTTTTTACTCGCGGTGTGATAATACCGCTTGTGTCGTGTTCGCTTGCTATTTTATTTTTTCTTTATGCTTTAGCACGTAAATTATATTGGACTCGCCTCGCCTATAGCGTGTTCGCTTCGCCTGCGAGCGTGCTCGTGTTGTCTTATTTGTTGCGAGTGGATAAGGAAGACGGTCCGGCTCGAGGATCGAGGCGCATCGTAATGAGATTCTGCTAACCGCACCCTTCGACGCTTCGATTCCTTCCCACCTTTTCTGTTTTTCCTATAAATAGGTCTCGTCGCCATGCCCAACTACCGCATTTATCACTTTAGCCCTCTGCTACCTTCATTCTTGAGATCTAGAACCTTCCTTTTCACGCTCGCTTCTTCAGCTCTCCAACGACTTTCACTATGGGTGGTGATGGTGGTGATGCTGAGGGCCGAGCCAAGTGCGCTTGGACCTTTTCAGATCACTCTTTCTTCAACTTCTCGCTCACCGAGAGTGAATACCACGCCGTGGTCGCCAATTACATCTCACCCGGGTATACCGCTCGCCAGCCTACGAAGACAGAAGCTATCAACGAGCTCTCGCAGTACGCGCTCGCCATCCCCACAGCTCACTTTGACGTCGGCCTGCGGTTGCCCCTATGGCCGGAAGTTCGCCAGGTACTTATTCACTTTGTGATATTCCTACTCGCGTTCGCATAAGGCTTCTAACCTCGTGGTCGTGAATTTGCCAGATATTCAAATATTTTGGCGTAATTCCGGGCATGATGACCACCAACTCAATCGCCGTCGTGGTAGCTGTCACGACCCGTCTCGACAAGAGTCAGAGCGCGCTTCGGGCGGGCCGTGATGCCACAGGCATGGGCGGAAGGAAAACCATGCCTGCTAAGGCGCAAGCAGAGATACAAAATAATAGTTTAAAAATAGTTACTTTTGAGTAGAAACAGGTTGTTTTGTTGCGGAAGCTTTAAAATATGCTAGTTGAAACAGGTGCACATGCATTTAGTAAAAGCTCAAGATACAAGTTTTGAAACAGATTTTTGTGCAGTGTTCATCGCAGATAAATGAGCATGCAAAACATGATAAATTCTAGTACATATAATATTTAGCCTAGCAGTTGTCCATGAAACAAGGGAAAATGGCTGATCGTAATTACTACATAGCCTAAATATCTGACAGTAAAAGAAATGAAACATAAATACAAAACCTGAAACTTGACGCAGATCGGCCTCAGCGAGCAGGCGGCGCATGCGCAAACACTAAGGCAAATCCAAAATAAGAAGGAAAAGCCTCAGAACATTGATATAAACAGGAGTAAAGCTAAATAAAATACGAGCAGGAGAAACAACATATTGAGTACCACTTTTCATGAAGCTGAGCTAACAAAACAGGCAAGCAAGTGAGACAAGCAGAAATATCTAGAGTTATTAGACTACTCCGAAGTATAGCATACATAGATGATCAAGTAATAACTTAAGTTGTAACAAGTGAAAGTGTGGGTATTTTTGGTTGACGCACAGGATTCGTGATTCAGACAGATTCAGATTCAGATGCAAGTCTTATCGGAAATTCAGGATTTCTACCCGTAGCCTCTAAGGGGCGGCTCTTTCGAACCCTCACCCTTGAGCCAGGGAGTTCATGCTTGCTATGACCGGTCCTTTGTTCCCGTTAGGGATTCAAGAGGGAACCCAAGTCGAGGAGTTGCATCGATTAAACACCACCTTTCATTGTTTACTTAAGTTATTAATGAAACAATTCATGATTGAGTGATTCAAATATATCAAGACATGTAACCAAATTTTGATTCAGATATACGATAGTATATTTTACAAACGTGAAACGGGAGGAATCAAGTTATAGAACATTATTTACTCAAGTCTTAGAACCAGACATGCATAAGAAACAAGATTCGATGACTCAGAGAACTCGATAAAGAGTTTTGAAACTTGCGGATTCAAGAGGCTGAAGGTTTTATTAACAAGAAGATTATTCAAGTAAAATGCACAGGAGTAAGTTGACAAGCATCGATTCTGGGATAAGTACGCATTTAGATTAAGACATTTTATGGCACAATTAACTCCCAAATAAGATGTGTACGATACGAGCATGATAGAAAAACACCGATCATTTATTTGCTAACCAGAAATTATTACTATTATTATCATGACGCTTCTTACTCATGCTCAACGACCTTTCATTCCTCGAATTATTCATCAATTAAGAAATTTATTCATCTAGGGCTATCCAAATAAAATCATTCATGTTCACAGATTCGTATCATCTCAAATGCGTAAAACCTCAAACTACTAACAAGTCATTTCAACGTTCGAGATCTAAGTTTATATGATGAAACAAGCATTCAAAAGTGAAGTCATAAATTCAAAAGAGCAGACAAGGTAATCTACGATCAATGTTTGCAAGAGAGGATGATCTCTACTTGCCTTAAATGAGGCTGAAGCTGACGGCGGCGGCGAAGCGGCGCAAGCAAAAGTCGGAATTCATATTTTCGAACTTGATCAAGCACAACGAAGGCGACATAGCATAAATTACTACGCTAATGCAAGTATTCTATGACGCGAAAATTTAAATAACGAGGGCTTAGCAAAATTACTTCCTCAAAAGTGAGGGGAGAAGAGATTCCACGCGGAGACGGAGACTTGGCGACGCTTAGGTTGCGGAAACCCTAATTCGGAGAGGGCTTTAGAGAGATCCGCCAATTAGGGCGACGAATGGCACTAGGAAGCACGAAAACCTATAAATTAGATAGTTATAACGGGGGCAAACATGTTGGATCACCAATATATGCAACTTAGGGCATGAAAATTGCGAAGGATTCAAAAGAAATCTGAATAAAGAGGAAGGAGGAAGAATTCTTACCCAAAGGAAGACAAGGTCGGGCTCAAGGAGCCGAATCCGAGTCCAAAATCTGAGCGGAGGAAGGTTCAAGCAAAACCCTAGGCGTTCCTCTTGCAAGCACCGACCAAACAATGAAGGAGAAGAGGGATTAGGGTTGCAAAACCCTAGAAGAAGGGAGGAACAAGGCTGCTGGAGGGAGGAGAGTTGCTGACGTCCTCAAGGAAGAAGGCTGCTGCCGTCCAGAATAGGGGGAGAGCAGGAGGCTGCCGACATTGGGAGGGAGATCCCGTCGGCCTGAGGGAGAGCAAGGGGGCGGCGGCCACGGCTGGAGGAGCTGGAGGCGGCGCCGGCAAGGGAAGCAGGAGCGGCAGGCGGCGTCGGCTCTGCGCGCGGGAGACGGGAGCGGGAGAGGGAGACGGGAGGAGCGGCTTGCGGGATATTTGCGAGAATCCCTAGCTGATGCGGGAAAATAGAGAGGAGCGGGGTTTAAGCCGGGGGGGGGGAGACTTGGGTTGCGGCTAGCCAAAACAAATATATATAGGTATATATATAATTACATATTTAAGTAGGGGAATAGAGGGATTTTTAGCAAATTTTTTACAATTATGCCTTTAATTTAACCCCCCACTTGACTTTGATTTAAAATCATGGGTTGCGCCTAGAAAAAAGAGGGAGGGTTGTTACAGTAGCTTTCGCCTGCTACCTGAGGGAGGAGCGGATCGAGTTCAGCTTGTCGGTCTTCCACAAACTCTTCTCCTTCCGGGCTTACAAGCATGGGACCGCATATTTCGCGAGCCAACACGCCAAAGTTTGCGAGACGGTAAATAAGAGCCACTGCTGGCTCCAAATGTTTGTTTTTGTGAAGTGGCCCTTCGGCAACGTCCCCTTCTCGCCCATCCAACATGACGAGGCGACCTACCGTCCTCCCACGTTCGGCAGTCACGAAGTCGAGCACTTCAAGTTCTTCGCGCTGAAGAACTTCGAGGTCGCCCACCTTCGACGAAATGTCGACTCGCTACTACCCGTGTCGCCCGGAGCAGGTTCGACTCGCGTTCGCTTGTTACTTTAAATTCTGCTTTTCTTTCGCTAGCTAACCTGACTGTTATGTCATTCGCAAGGGAGAGAGACCTTCCACTCCACCCCCTTACGCGAGGGCCAGGACTATCCTCCCTGGCCTCACGCTTGCGACCTCATCCGTCGCCGCTTGCCGAGATGCTCCCAGCACTTCCGCACCCTCTGGCAAGAAGAGAGCCGCGGGATGCCTTCCTTGCTACCGGGGCCCAAAAAGAAGAAAGCCTCCGCCCCGGCTAAGGAAAAATAGGTTCTCGAGGACCTTCCAGGAGCAGACCCTTTGGCGAGCCTCCCTGCTGATAAAGAGGCTAGCGAGGTTGCAACTGAGATCGCTGGTACGTCGGGCTTGCCCGCTCCGGGGAGCCATCGAAATTTCAATCTCGGCGCAAAGCACCGGGATGAGACCGGCGAGCCCCTGCTGCGCTGGGATCCGGAGGCCAACAGGGTCTCTGTGTCAACCCTCCTCCCCTCCTGTGTGGAGGAGGAGACCATCGGAGGTTAGGCCTATGCCCTCTCCTTCGGGCTTTACGGTCGGGAGGATGCTGCTGATTTTGACGAGCTGACGACCCAGGCGCTCGCTCACAAGAGCGCGCGAGCCCATCTCCGCGCCCTGGAGCTCGCACGCATGACGGGTCGGCGATGCTTTCGGCTGGAATGGCACTATGAAGAGCTCGAGCGCGAGCTAAAGGCCGAAGTGACGAGATCGCGAGCTTCGAGGAGAAGCAGAACGTCTCAGTTGACCTCCTCGCCAGCCTTCAGGGCGGGATGGTTAGTTGTTGAAGAATTCTCCCCCCCCCCCCCCCCCCCCTTTCCTCCGCAGCTTCTTTTGACTAACTCACCTTTTCTCTCGCAGGATGCCGAGACCGCTAGTCAGCTTCTCGCCCGCACCTCCGAATTAGAGAAGGAGGTCCTCGGGCTGAAGACCCAAAACACCGAGCTGACCCGGGCCGCCCTCCCTCCGCCTCCTCGCAGCGACAAGACTCAGACATATTCAGAGCATGAGATGGAGAAGATGATGCAGAAGAACGTGATCGCGGCGACAAAGCATATCTTCCACATTTTGTGGGGAGCAGGCCTGCTGTCTGGCGAGGCGGCGCAGCTCACCGTCGAGGAGGTGGTTCCGGAGCTCTTCTTACCGTTGCCAGAGTCTGACGAGAGCGAGAGCGAGCATTCCGAGGACCACTCTTAGATTCTAATGTATTTTGATATTCTGATTTTTGGCTGGCAAGATCGCCGCGACATCTGTAATAGAACCTTTTGATGAAATGAAAAGAAATTTTACTTAGTTCTTTTTCTTGTCATTCTTTTATTTTCATCTCGCCGCAACGTACGCACATACTTTTCACACGGCACTCACGCACCTTTTATACGCAGATACTCGCTAAGAACGTGTTCACTTACCCCCATCCGGCAGCTCGTGAGTGTCACCGCTCTTTCAACGCATCGCGTGCCCCTAAGGCAGCGATTTCCTCGGCCGTCTGACACATCTCACTCTAGCGTTAGACCCGACTCGCTCGCCCTCGGATACCGCAAGCGAGGCTTCCCCCGCGCTGTCTTGTGCGAACCATTTACCTTGACCGATTCATTTCGATCTTGCCCATCATCTCTACATGCGAGCCCTGACTCGCTCATCTAGGTATACTGCCATCTACCCTTGCGTAGATTCCTGCAAGCGAGGTCCTCCCCCGCAGGAGGCCTTGTATCGCTGATTTGTTTTGCCGCCATCTCGCTAGACGAGCTCTGTTTTGCCTCGCCCTCTGAATGGCTTACCGACCCTGCCGGCTAGTGGGAGCCCGGTAGAGGTATTCCCGGGTCATGTCACAACCTTTACCTTGTCTGCCTCTCCAGAGATCAACCTGACCCACCACCTAATGAGAGCCCCGCAGCGGAATCGATCTGGGGCAATCCAGCACACCTTTACCATGTCAGCCTCACCAGAGATCAACCTGACCCACCATCTAATGAGAGCCCGGCAGCGGAATCGATCTGGTGCAATCTAGCATACCCTTACCGTGCCAACCTCTCCAGAGATCAACCTGACCCACCGTCTAATGAGAGCCCGGCAACGGAATCGATCTGGGGTACTCCAGCTCAACATTACATTGCCAGCCTCTCTAGAGATCAACCTGACCCACCGTCTAGCGAGAGCCCGGCAGCGGAATCGATCAGGGGCACTCCAGCTCAACATTACTTTGTCAGCCTCACCAGAGATCAACCTGACCCATCGTCTAGTGAGAGCCTGGCAGTGGAATCGATCTGGGGCACAACAGCTCAACATTACTTTGCCAGCCTCTCTAGAGATCAACCTGACCTACCGTCTAGTGAGAGCCTGGCGGCGGAATCGATCTGGGGCACTCCAGCTCAACCTTACTTTTCCAGCCTCTCCAGAGATCAACCTGACCCACTGTCTAGTGAGAGCCCGGCAGCGGAATCGATCTGGGGCAATCCAGCTCACCATTACCTTGCCAGCCTCTCCAAAGATCAACCTGACCCACCGTCTAGTGAGAGCCCAGCAGCGGAATCGATCTGTGGCACTCCAGCCCAACATTACTTTGCTAGCCTCTCCAGAAATCAACCTGACCCACTGCTAGTGAGAGCCCGACAGCGGAATTGATCTGGGGCAATCCAGCTCACCCTTACCTTGCCAGCCTCTCCAGATATCAACCTGACCCACCGTCTAGTGAGAGCCCGGCAGCAGAATCGATCTGGGGCACTCCAGCATTCAAGCACATTGTATGGATATATAATAGAAAAGAACAACATCAACTTATAACAAACTAACATACATAATAGTTAAAGGGTAGAAATGCTTTAAGTTACCCCCCCCCCCCCCCCCCCCCCCCCCCCCCCCCCCCCCCCCCGCCTCCGAGCTTGGCTGAGGGGTATACCATCCACCACGTGCTGCCTCTCCATCTCCCTATCCATCTCTTCCGCCTCCGCTTTCCAGGTGATGGCGTTGACCGCGGTAACGTAGCATTGTCTCGCTGCCTTTGGGTCTCCCCTAACCCGGATCTGGACTTCGCCCACGCTGAACTTGAAGCATTGGTGGAATGAGGAGGGGACACATCGGAAGGCACTGATGAGGGTTCGTCCGAAGATGGCGTTGTAGCTGCCCGGAGCATCAACGATGACGAACCGTTAGTTACGGGACTGTCCCCCCAAGGTCACGTGGAGTCCTACTCCTCCTTCCACCTCCTTCCTTTCTCCTGAGAACACAAACAGGGGCCCGTCCGATGCTAGCACCCTCCTTCCCTCCACCTTCATCTCGTCGAACGCCTTCTTAAAGATGGCGTTGACTGAGCTCCCGTTGTCGGCGAGGATGCGGGAGACGATGAATTTCTCAATGGCCGCTTGGATCACCATTGCATCGCAGAACGGGTCCTCGTGGTCGGGCATATCCTTCGAAGAGAAGGTGATATTTTCTTCTGGGGGTGTGGCTTGGGAAGTCGAAGCCACGCTCCGACGATACATAGTGTGGAGGCTCGCCATTCGGGTCGCCTCAATCCCCACTCCCCCATGGATCACCCCAATCCCTCCTTAACTCCCCACATCAGCCCTGTCAACGCACCTATCCTCCTCCTCTGCTCTCCCGGTCACCTCCTCTATCCTCAATGGTGGTTGTAGCTCTCCAGGGCCTCTCTCCCTCCTGATCTCCAAAAACTTCGGGCAGGTGGTCGTTGCGTGACTCTCCTCCTGATGGAAGTCAGAATATGGCAACGCCACCCCCTTCCCTCGGCCTCCGCAGCTCGATTCCTCCTCCTTCCTCCCGCTCCTTCTTCTCCTGCTCCTACTCTCCTTCCTCTTGCTCGGCCGATCGTCATGGCTTATTGAGGTGGGGGAGGGAGTGTCCTCGGGCCTGTTGGATCGTGAGGCGCCCTTAGAGGGGGGTGAATAAGGGTTTTTTGAAACTTAATTATCTAATATAAAAACCTTTGTTGTTTTTCTTTAAATCAACTTGAATCAAAATTAAAGATGAGTGAATCAATTAAAACAAACTAGAAAGAACATGATTTTCATTATAATTTATGATTACAAAAATGTGATTTCTATAACGCTAGAAATCGTAGGCGAAATATGAAATCTTCTTTTTGTTTTCTATACCGACTCTTCTCACCAAGAACCGGTTAGCTTTAGCCGATCTTTCCCAGATCAGGCCTCAAGCCGCTCTAGCCTTTCTATCCCCAGAAAAGGCCTCGAGCACCCCCTAGATCTACTTCCTAGACCTAGTCGCCAACACGAGGCGAGTTACCCCCTAAGTCATGCCCAGACCTAGTCGCCAACACGAGACGAATTTACTTCCATGAAAATAATAAAAAGGTTACAAATAAATATTTGAACACAAATTTAAAAACTCCCTATGAAGAATTCTGGAGATGGCGAAGGCCGCTGAAAGTTCTTGAAGTCGAAGCGCTCGTTCTTCGCGTTGATGAAGCGTTGATCTGGTCCTCCTTGAATTCTTCGCTTGAATGTGTGCGGGAGATGAACGACTGGAAAATACGGCCCTGATTGAGTTTCTGGAGTGTTGGAGTTGGGCTCTGATCAATCAGTAGTTGGAGAAGACGAGGTCCACCAATTTATAGAGCTGAAGGCTAACGCCGGCGTTAAAGCTAACGCCTAGCGTTGACCCAACTTGGAATTGTTTTGATGGATCAGATCTTTAAAATGGGAAGGAGATATTGCACTTTAGGAAACTTTTATTTTAGGCAACCCTAATGCTTGCGTTGAGGCTAACGCTGACGTTAGGTCAAATCATTCCTAAAGTGCTCCTAGAATCACGGCTGCTTCCCACCTTCCAAAATCATCGTGATGGAATCAAGAGTCACCTAGCGTTAAGTCCTAACGCCTGGCGTTAGATCCATCCTGTCGATCGACAGGCCATCCCGTCGATCGGCAGACCATCCTGTCGAATGACAACGCCCGACGTTAAGGGCTAACGCCTGGCGTTATACATTTTTCATTCTTTCTGCTTGTGGACAGTTTCAGACCAATATTTCAGCAACCTGGTGTCATATCTATTCAAACCTGCATGCTAAAAACACAATGACAAACAAGATTAAATACAAGTAGGATTTATTATTCTCAAATCAAAGGGATGCGAAAGAACTGTGTTCCAACAATCTCCCCCTTTTGATAATAACAAATCCAATAGAGATAAATCAGATATAAGATAGATGTGTTTTTAGAAGGATGTATTGTAACAACCCTTAAATATAGACTTAACAATAATAATAATAATAATAAGAATATAAAAAAAACAATTTCCCCCCTTTATTATTATAAGCCCCAGCCGACCGGCCCCCCGTCTCCTGATATTTTCTAATCGCGTGCGGCTAGGGCTGCCCCGTTCTCGTGCCGCTCCCGTGTCGCTCCCGTCTCCCGCGCATAGCGCCGCCGCCGCCTGCTCCTCCTCCCGCTCGACTCGGTGACGCCGCCTGCTCCGCCTCCAGCCGGCTTCTGCGCTTCCTCCTTCCCTTCTCCCGGCCGATGGAAGCAGCCTTTCTCCTCCAAGGATCGGCAGCAGCAAGGAGCCCCTTATGTGCCTCCTTCTTCCCCTCTTCTAGATGTCGGCAGCAGCAAGGAGCTTTTCCTCCTCCTCCAAAGACGTCGACAACCCCTCTTCCTCTCCGTTTCGGCCGGCGAATTTCAAGGGAACTCCTAGGGTTTTGCTCGAAACCCCTCCTCGTGGATTCTTGAGCCCAGATCTGGTCTCCTTGGGTAAGGATCTCTGCCAAACTTTCATTTTCTGTTTTTCCCTAATCTGTCATGGTGATTTTCGCTCTCCGATCGACGTAATTTCGTCGGTCCCTCTTGTGTTCGTCGTATAATCGCCTAATCCCGTATTTGTTTGTGTGTCCGGTACCGCTCGTCGGATCTAGTGGTGGAACCTCTCCAAAACCCTCTTTGATTTAGGGTCTCCATCGCCTAAGCGCCGCCAAATCTTCGATTTGTTCGTGGTAACTCCTCTCCCCTCATACTTGAGGGAGGTAAATTGCTAATCCACTCTTGAGTTAGTTTTTTCAAAAATAACTGTCTTTGCTAGCGTATGGTTTTCGGCTTGTCACGTATCAAATATTGCCTGCGATTATTCCTGAACAAGTTCAATAGTGCCTTTGACTTTGCTTGCGCCGCTAAGCTGTCGCTAGTAGTTCCTGCTTCACCTTAAGGCAAGTGGAGAAATTCCCTCTCGCTTGCAAATTAAGAATTTAAGTTTTTTTATACCTGTATCTAAGTTATTAAATGTATCTGATTACGCAAAAATCATATCTCGTGAGTATGTCTTGTTATGACAGAAATTTCCACGGAAAAATCATGAATCACTTAGGTCTTGCGTGTCATAAGCAAATCTTGGAAACTAGGGTTTAGGTGGTGCATCCTCTTGTTTGCATGGTCACGGTAAGCAGGAAATACTCTTATTCTAGTAAGACTTACACTTGGACTTGAGTGTGAACCATGCGCACCCACTATAAACACCTACGCATTTCATCGATTATAGCTTATGTCGTTGCAAACTAAATGTTTAGGCTATACTCCGGAGTAGGCTAATAATTTTAGATAGTTCTGCTTGTTTCAGCTACTTGCTTGTTTTGCTAGCTTGCTTCAGGATGTTAATTGGTACTTTAGAATTATTTCTGCACGCACTTAAATTTATAGCCTGCTTTCTGTTATTTTTCTTGTTCTGAGGCATTTTCCTTCTGTTTGGATTTGCCTTAGGGTTCGTGATCGCGCCGTCTGCTCCCTGAGTTTTCTTCGTTCAGATGCAGTTTTGCTTGGAGGTTTTATTTTGATTACTATGTCAGTTGGTTCTATGTATTTTGTTTCAATTATTGTTGGATTTACTTTTCATGTATTAGTTATTGTCAGCCATTTTCTCTTGTATTGTGGACAACTCCTAGGGTGTTTTGATGTATCAGATCATTTTGTTTATGACATTTTACTATTGTGGCTTATAACATGTTCACCGTTTCAGCATTGTGTGCAACATTAGATTTTATTATAAATGCATGAGGATCAACCTTTCCTTTCGGCTTCCGCATATGTATAAAATACACTAAATTCTTTTCAAAGTAATAAATTCATATATATTGTAGTATTTCTGTTTTCGCCTTAGCATGCATGGTTTCCTGTTCGCTCATGCGTGTGGCATCACGGCCCGCCCGAAGTGCGCTCTGACCCTTGTCGAGATGGGTCGTGACAGTTGGTATCAGAGGGAGATTGAGCATCTAAAGATAAAGTATTTTAAAATTTCATATATTTTGAAATCTATTATGTAAAAATATGTGCATGCATCATTTCCTCACTCACTTTGTCGTTGTCTGTTGTTCAAGGTTGAAACACGCACACACTCACTCATAAGCATGAGTAGTATGCGTACAAATGTTAAGGGAGTATGGGAAAACTTAACATTTATATGCATATGAATTTCCACTAGGATATACACTCCTTGCGAATATTAAATTGTATGGGTGGTTTAATATTTTTAAGTGCGCTGACATTAGAATCATCATGCGCGTGACATGTTAAGTGATATGGGCGCTTAACATGGCATGTGTATCCATTCATGAACATTCTTAAGGATGCATTGTAGGCATAAATACATTGCATGCATGACAACTCATTGCACGAGTGTTAAGCTGAAAGCAAAATATGACGATTGTACACACATGGATTCTTCAAATCATTTTTTCTATCGCACGCGATCTTATCATCGCATTTGCACTTGCATGACTGCCACCTAGAGTTGTCCAATGAAAATGTTGTAACTATTACATGATTTACGTATTCAACAGTATTAGAATGCTAGAACCTGTAGTCTTAATCCTTTATGCTTAACTTGACTGTTTCTCTTACTTGATTCCTTGTGTCTCCTTCTAGATGGCTTCTAAGCGATCGCAGCGCAAGAAGGCTACCTCTTCAGCGGGAGGAACATCTGGACATGCCACTGCCCAGCTGCTGAGGCAGATTCTGGAACGTCTCACCCGACTGGAAGAGGATCGCCAAACTCCTGACCTGGCCCTTGGTTCCGGTAGTGCAGGGACAACTGGAGTTACTAACACTACTGCCCTTCCTGGATCCACCCCTCCTGCAACTGATTCTGGGACCGGCTCGCCTACCGTCACCATGGTGCCCCCGCTCGTGACAAGCCTGACTGCCCCGCCCGTGGCAATGTCAGATACTCTGGCATTCAAGAGGCTGAGTCCGCCATCTTTCGATGGCAATCGAGACTACTTCGTGATCACTGAATGGATCTCCCAGATGGAGAAGCATTTTGAGTATGCTGGAGTTCCCGAGACCCAGAAGGTCCTCCTTGCGGCCTATCAATTGTCTGAGGATGCTTATACTTGGTGGCTCCAGCGCCGCAGCCTCCCCGATTCTACCACCTTATCTTGGGGACAGTTCAAGGATGCTCTTATGGAGAACTTCCTCTCTTCCGTGGAACGGGACAAGTTAGCTGAGAAGTTCCTGTCCCTTCAGCAGCCTGGTAAGACAGTGACCGAGTACGCGAGAGAGTTCTCCCGCCTTTCCCTCCTTGCTGCGGAGTTCGTGCCGGATGAAGACAAAAAGATCAGCCGTTTCGTGAAGGGGCTCCGTCATGACTTCCGCCAGCTTGTGGAAGCTCATGGCGCCACCACCTACGCGGAGACCGTGGGAGCCGCCTTGCAGGTGGAAGCTATTGAGCTGGATTGTTCTGCCAAGAAAGCCCAGCATGGAACAAGCAATGTCGCCGCTTCCGACCTCAAGCGCAAGGATGCTCCATCTCAGCAGCAAAGCCCCATGTCCAAAGAGGTATGTGCCTTCTGTCACAAGGTGGGCCATGTCGCCCAAGTCTGCCGCTCCCTCCTGAAGAAGCAGAAGATGGTTACTCCTGCGCAGCAACCTCAGATGACGCTTGCCTCTGCTGCCTCCGTCTGTGCTTTCTGCAAGAGGCCGGGCCACTTGGCAAAAGACTGTCGTCGTAAGCAGAAGGCCTGTTTCAAATGTGGGCAGGTTGGGCACCTCATGCTCGACTGCCCCATAAAGGAGAGCCCGATCCCCGCTCAGCCTCTGCAAGTTATCCCCGGAGCTCAGGGCAAGGCTGTGCTGAACGTTGTCACTCAGGGCGAGGCGCTCGCATCTACCGACGTCATCTCTGGTACGTTTCGTGTAGAATTTTAAATTTTTCTGCATTCTTAAATCTGGTTGCCTTAGTCGAATAAACTTGTTATGCATTATGTTTTCCTTTTTAGGAAGTTTTAGGGTCAAGAATAAGTGGATGCAAATCTTATTTGACTCTGGTGCATCACACTCTTTTATCGCCCGCCGCATCGTGGACCTTTATAGTTGGCATACTTCGCCACTTGAGGTTCCTTTTGAGATTTCTGTACCCGGTCATCTGCATCTCTCAACCAGAGGCGTTCTCAATTGCCCGATCCTGCTTGGAGAATTGCAAGTCGTCGCTGACCTCATAGTTCTGGATATGACAGAGTTCGACGTAATCCTGGGAATGAATTGGTTAGTCGCGTATCGAGCAAAGCTGGACTGTGTGGCGAAGAGGGTCAATCTCAGCATCGATGGCAAGGACTACAACGTTCATGTTCAGACCCGCAGTCACCTGAAGGTAATATCTATTGTACGTGCCACTCGACTTCTTAGCCAAGGATGTTCCGCCTGCTTCGTTTATGCTTCGCACTCGGATGCTATCTCTCCTCAACTCGAGTCTATTCCTGTTGCTTCGGAGTTTCCTGACGTGTTCCCCGCCGAATTGCCTGGGATGCCTCTTGATCGAGATGTAGAGTTTTGTATTGATGTAGAGCCTGGAACGCGCCCCATATCTAAAGCTCCTTACCGTATGGCACCGCGTGAGCTAGAAGAACTCAGATCGCAGTTAAACGAATTGCTTGAGCGTGGGTACATTCGCCCTAGCTCGTCACCTTGGGGAGCCCTTGTAGTCTTCGTGAAAAAGAAGGATGGATCCATGAGATTGTGCATCGACTATCGAGATCTTAATAAGGTGACCATCAAGAATAAGTACCCCCTCCCGCGTGTGGATGATCTATTCGATCAGCTCAAGGGCAGTATAGTCTTTTCCAAGATAGATCTCAGGTCGGGTTACCATCAGCTGAAGATCAAGGACTCCGACATCCCCAGAACGGCCTTTCGAACTCGGTGTGGGCATTTCGAATTTTTGGTGATGTCTTTCGGGTTGACTAACGCCCCTTCTGAATTCATGGACATGATGAACCGTGTCTTCCGTGAGTACCTGGACAAGTTCATCATCGTTTTCATTGATGATATCTTGGTCTACTCCAAAACCCGCGAGGAGCATGCAACACATCTTAGACTCACTCTCTCCACCCTTCGTCAGCATCAGCTTTATGCAAAGTTGGCAAAATGTGAGTTCTGGCTGGATCGTGTTGCCTTCTTAGGCCACGTCATTTCAGGAGATGGACTTTCTGTTGATCCTGCCAAGATTTCCGCAGTTATGGACTGGAAGCGACCTCTGCCCCTACCGAGATCCGCAGTTTCCTTGGTTTGCCTGGCTATTACCGACGCTTCGTCAAGGGTATTTCCTCTCTTGCTTCTCCCCTGACTCGACTAACACAAAAGCATGCTAGGTTCGAGTGGTCAGATCAGTGCGAGCAGTCCTTTTCTGAGTTGAAGCAACGTCTGTGTTCAGCGCCTGTTTTAGCTCTTCCGTCAGAAGGGTTGGAATTTTCGGTTTACACGGATGCTTCCGGAGTTGGTTTGGGTTGTGTCCTGATGCAGGATGATCGTGTTATTGATTATGGGTCGATGCAGTTGAAGGTTCATGAACGCAACTACCCCACTCATGATCTGGAGTTCGCTGCGGTGGTGTTTGCTTTGAAGCTTTGGCGTCATTATCTCTATGGCGTGAAGTGTCACTTTTTCACCAACCACCAGAGTTTAAAGTACATCTTTGTTCAGAAGGACCTCAATCTTCGTCAGAGGCGTTGGCTCGAGTTCATGGCAGATTATGACTTGCAGCTCACGTATGTTCCTGGTAAAGCCAATCCAGTGGCAGATGCGTTGAGCCGACATGCCTCCGTAGCCGCTTGTGAACCCATGTCAGTTATTCTAGCAGCCTTGATTGATGACCTCGATCGGATGGATATATTCATCGCACCCAAGGGTCATGGAGAGGTTTCTGTTCCATTGTGGGTAGAGTAGGTGAAGGATTTGCAGCCATCTGATCCCGCACTCCAGCGCATCCGTCGACAGGTTGAACTTGGGATTCTTCTGGATTTCTCTGTCTCTGACGATGTTCTGCGTTTCCGAGGCCGCCTCTGCATTCCTGATGTTCCCGAATTGCTCGATAGTATTTGCCGAGAAGCTCACGAGTCCCGCACATCTGGTCATTCAAGCAATAATAAAATGTATCATGACTTGAAGCAAATCGTTTGGTGGCCTGGTATGAAAAATTATATAGCTCGCTTCATCTCTCGATGTCTGACGTGCCAGAAGGTGAAAGCTCAGCGTCAGCGTCCTGGTGGCCTTTTGCAGCCTTTGCCTATCCCCGAATGGAAGTGGGAAGATGTTTCTATGGACTTCATCACGGGTTTGCCCCGTACTCCGAGAGGGCATGATGCGATTTGGGTCATAGTGGACCGCATGACGAAAGTGGCTCACTTCATCACGTACAATGAAGGTCACTCCACCGAGAAGATGGCCCGGATTTATGTTTCTGAGATAGTTAGACTCCATGGGATTCCTCTGCGGATTTTTTCTGATCGTGACTCGAGGTTCGTTTCGCACTTTTGGAAGGGTTTTCAGCAAGCTTTGGGTACCGAGCTCAACCTGAGCACCGCTTATCATCCAACTACCGATGGGCAGACCGAAAGGGTTAATCAGATTCTTGAAGACATGCTTCGGTGTTATATTCTGGACTTCAAGGGAGCTTGGGATGAGCACCTACCGTTGGTTGAGTTCGCCTACAACAATAGCTATCGGGAGAGCCTCAAGATGGCCCCCTTCGAAGCATTGTATGGGCGTCGTTGTAGGACTCCTCTCTATTGGTCAGAAGTTGGTGAGAAGGTGGTGTTGGGCCCCGAGTTACTTCAGGAAATGGAAGAAGCCACCAAGAAGACTCGTCTTCAGCTCAGTCGTGCCATTGAAAGACAGAGGAAGTGTGCCAATCAGCGCCGCCATCCGTTGGAGTTTGTCGTAGGCGATCAGGTGTTCTTGAAGGTTTCTCCTACTCCTGGGGTGAAACGGTTTGGTCGCCATCATAAGCTCAGCCCGATATTTGTGGGGTCGTACACCATCTCAGAGCGTGTTGGAGGATCTGCTTATCATTTGGAATTGCCAGATTCATTGTCCGGTGTTCATGATGTTTTCTATGTCAGTCAGCTCCGGAAATACATCCATGATCCTAATCGTGTTCTTGAGAAAATCCCGGTGGTTCCTGAAGCTAATTTGTCTTATCCGATTGAGCCCGCCAAGATAGTGGAATATCAAGAACGCAAGCTTCGAAAGAGAACTATTCCGATGGTGAAGGTACTTTGGATGCATGGCAAGTCTGAGGAGTTCACTTGGGAGCTCGAAGGTCACATGCGTAGCAAGTATCCGCACCTTTTCTCCTGATCCTGGTATGCCTCCGCTCTTGTTCTCTTCTCTTTTTGCTATTTTTCATTGTTAGCTTCCAAGCTTTGATTTGCAAACCTTGTCGGTATAAATGACATCTGAATCTTCGTCATATTAGCCCCAGCTAGGAAATCCTAAGAAGTTTCGGGACGAAACTTTCTAAGTAGGGGAGAATGTAACAACCCTTAAATATAGACTTAATAATAATAATAATAATAATATAAAAAAACAATTTCCTCCCTTTATAATTATAAGCCCCAGCCGACCGGCCCCCCCCCCCCCCTCTCCCGATATTTTCTAATCGCGTGCGGCTAGGGATGCCCCGTTCCCGTGCCGCTCCTGTGTCGCTCCCGTCTCCCGCGCATAGCGCCGCCGCCGCCGCCTGCTCCTCCTCCCGCTCGACTCGGCGACGCTGCCCGCGCCTCCTGCTCCGCCTCCAACCGGCTTCTGCGCTTCCTCCTTCCCTTCTCCCGGCCGACGGAAGCAGCCTTTCTCCTCCAAGGATCGGCAGCAGCAAGAAGCCCCTTCTGTGCCTCCTTCTTCCCCTCTTCTGGACGCCGGCAGCAGCAAGGAGCTTTTCCTTCTCCTCCAAAGACGTCGACAACCCCTCTTCCTCTCCGTTTCGGCCGCCGAATTTCAAGATAACTCCTAGGGTTTCGCTTGAAACCCCTCCTCGTGGATTCTTGAGCCCAGATCTGGTCTCCTTGGGTAAGGATCTCTGCCAAACTTTCATTTTCGGTTTTGCCCTAATCCGTCGTGGTGATTTTAGCTCTCCGATCGACGTAATTTCGTCGGTCCCTCTTGTGTTCGTCGTATAATCGCCTAATCCCGTATTTGTTTGTGTTTCCGGTACCGCTCGTCGGATCTAGTGGTGGAACCTCTCCAAAACCCTCTCCGATTTAGGGTCTCCATCACCTAAGCGCCGCCAAATCTCCGATTTGTTCGTGGTAACTCATCTCCCCTCATACTTGAGGGAGGTAAATTGCTAATCCACTCTTGAGTTAGTTTTTGCAAAAATAACTGCCTTTGCTAGCGTATGGTTTTCGGCTTGTCACGTATCAAATATTGCCTGCGATTATTCCTGAACAGGTTCAATAGTGCCTTTGACTTTGCTTGCGCCGCTTATCTGTCGCTAGTAGTTCCTGCTTCACCTTAAGGCAAGTGGAGAAATTCCCTCTCGCTTGCAAATTAAGAATTTAAGTTTTTTTATACCTGTATCTAAGTTATTAACTGTATCTGATAACGCAAAAATCATATCTCGTGAGCATGTCTTGTTATGATAGAAATTTCCATGGAAAAATCATGAATCACTTAGGTCTTGAGTGTCATAAGCAAATCTTGGAAACTAGGATTTAGGTGGTGCATCGTCTTGTTTGCATGGTCACGGTAAGCAGGAAATACTCTTATTCTAGTAAGACTTACACTTCGACTTGAGTGTGAACCATGCGCGCCCACTATAAACACCTACGCATTTCATCGATTACAGCTTATGCCGTTGCAAACTAAATGTTTAGGCTATACTCCAGAGTAGGCTAATAATTTCAGATAGTTCTGCTTGTTTCAGCTACTTGCTTGTTTTACTAGCTTGCTTCAGGATGTTAACTGGTACTTTAGAATTATTTCTGCACGTACTTAAATTTATAGCTTGCTTTCTGTTATTTTTCTTGTTCTGAGGCATTTTCCTTCTGTTTGGATTTGCCTTAGGGTTCGTGACCGCGTCGTCTGCTCCCTGAGTTTTCTTCGTTCAGCTGCAGTTTTGCTTGGAGGTTTTATTTTGATTACTGTGTCAGCAGGTTCTATGTATTTTGTTTCAATTACTGTTGGATTTACTTTTCATGTATTAATTATTGTCAGCCATTTTCTCTTGTATTGTGGACAACTCCTAGGGTGTTTTGATGTATCAGATCATTTTATTTATGACATTTTACTACTGTGGCGTATAGCATGATCACCATTTCAGCATTGTGTGCAACATTAGATTTTATTATAAATGCATGAGGATTAACCTTTCCTTTCGACTTCCGCATATTTATAAAATACACTAAATTCTTTTCAAAGTAATAAATTCATATATATTGTAGTATTTCTGTTTTCGCCTTAGCAGGCATGGTTTCCTGTTCGCTCATGCCTGTGGCATCACGTCCCGCACGAAGTGCGCTCCGACCCTTGTCGAGACGGGTCGTGACATGTATGACACAAGCAATATTTAGACGTTTATAATAATTATAGATTATTAAATTTGGCTCCCCCTACTTAAGTGCTCCCCCTTAGTGTATGCACCCATAGACTAGATTCATGCTCCCCCTTAATCTAGTGAATCCTACTCCTTGTGATTTATCATTTTATTCTCCCCCCTTTTGTTATTAGTAAAAGTGGGTGGAGTGAAAACAAAAAAAGAGAGAGCAAAAGGTAGAACATAACTAAGAGAGGAAGTAAGAGTTTTGTTGTAACATAAGTTAAGTCGTGATCGAGCTAAAGGAGAGAGTATCACAGCGGAAAGATAGATGATAAGCGTGAACGAACAGCAGTCAAAGATTATACCAAAGGAATGTAATCACTTGCTTTATTTTAAGAGTGATATTACTTGTAAGAGAGTTGCAATGTTGTTTGACAAGCACAAGTGAAAATAGAATGTAGAAATAAGCATGAGAGCACATGGTATAAGATAAAATTTTAAAAAAATATAATTATTTAGAGTAGTCAATTTTTTGTTGTTATAGTTTGGTTATTCCAACAATATATTTAGACTTTTCACACGAGCAATTTTCAAAAAAAATTCAAAATAAATAGGCAAGCATGATTTAACATATTCAAAAAGATAATAGCTACAATGTGACCAATTCGTATTTCAGGTAAAGAAAACACTGTAGAATACATGCATTGCAATCTAGTGAGTTTACTTAATTTTTAGAGAATTATGTAATTTTGCATTAGGATCCAATTCTCATGAGTAGAAGCTTTATGAAAAAACAATGATGTGTGCAAGGTATTTTGATAAAAGTATACAAGTGAAATAATCAAAGCACGTGACATATGTAATGGAATAGTAACAACAATATTAAGATAGTAATCTTATAATTACTTCCACACATCACATCTAGGATAAAATTTCAAAGCACAAAACATAAGTACAACTACCAAGGTGCTCCGCCCACACAATGCTCATTAAAACTTATCAGAGAGCGAAGTAGTGCTTGGGGGATCACATAAGCATATTTATAATTTTTTTAGTGATCCGGTGTACAAATAGAAGTGGTAAAAGGAAATATGTTTGCACAAGACACTTTACAATTCTTTCTAAGATGCTCAACCTCACAATGCTCATTAAGACTTATCAGGAGAGTGAGTAGTGCTCTCCTCTAGGTTGGTTTGTCGCTGGTGGTGCTCCTGGTGTGGTGTCAACTAAAAAGTTAGTCAATTCGACTAAGTGGTTCCCTCCTTCTCCCCTAATGCACCCTAAGGCATGGGGAAGGAGGAAGAACAAAAGTTGCAGCTTAGCATAATCAAGAGAGATGTATATATGAACAAGTAAGAAAAATTATTGCAGGCAATAAGTAAGACAAGAAAGGTAACCTAACATATAAGAGTTCCATACAAACTTATATTTTAGGGATCCAATTGCAATATAGTAAAGAACAAGTAACTCATTATATAAGAATGCTCATACAGACTTAAATGATGTGAATTTGCAAACGCAATGCAATGCAACTCAATGTATGCTAAGTTTATGTATGATAATTCACATACCCAATCTATGTCGTCATAGACATGACCACTTGTTAAGTTTGTTGCTAATCTCACATGGCTCATCATCGTGGCAAGATGATAACAATGGAACTGTCAACTCTATTTTTATGATTGCGACTCATTTTAAACCTGGGCCCATTTAGTATAGCCAATTTCATGTATTATGTTGGAGTAACAACTACCATGCCAACAATGTTCTCACTAAAATTAGCTAAAGGATGTGGTCATCCGAGCTCTAATACTAGGAAGAGAACCTAGATAACCTATAGGACAAACATCCTCAGCCCAAGAGTCTAACACAACTCCCCGTCAGTGAGCTTTTTTTGGAAGAGCCGTTAGACCCACATTCAACCATCAACGCATCACTATCAACTAGTGCGTGGATCTAATTGCAGTACGATAAAACTTACCTTTAAGTTTTAATGGTACTTTATGATCACATAAGATCCCAAACGTGCCTCTCCACTTCAACCAACCTTCTTGGATTCTATGTATCACATCTTTATCTACACCTCCATCTTTTTGAATTATCGATCCCAGATATTTAAAGCACCCACTGCAGGAAATATCTTGGTCATCCAATTTAATGACAGAGTCACCCATCCTTCTTGCACTATTAAATTTAAGCTTCATATACTCCATTTTTGTCCTTCTCAACCTAAAACCCTTCTTTTCTAAAGTGTCTCGACATGATTCAAGCTTCGCATTTACACCCTCATGCGTCTCATCGCTAAAACAATATCATCTGCAAATAATAAACACCAAGGAATTGCTTATTGGATATGTCCGGTGAGCTCATCTAACATAAGGGGAAAGAGATAAGGGCTTAAAGCTGACTCTTGATGTAAGCCAACAATGATAGAAAATTTCTATATTAATCCTCCAGATGCCCTCACCCTTATCACTGAATTTGTGTACATATCTTTGATTACGTCAATGCATGATACATTTACACTTTTCTTTTCTAAGACTCCATAAGACCTCTTTTGTGACCATATCATAAGCTTTCTCAAGATCGATAAACTGCATATGTAAATCTTGTTTTTTTCGATAGGTGCCAATGAGTCTCCTCAAGAGCTGTATAGCTTCCATGGTCGATTGTCATGTCATGAATCCAAATTGATTCTTCGAGATGCCAGTCTCTCGTCGTACTCTTCTCTCTATTACTCGTGTCTATAGTTTCATGGTATGACTCATTAATTTAATATCCATGTAATTGACACAATTTTATATATCTCTTTTGTACTTATACAAAAGTACCAAAATACTCTCTCAAATAGTCTGGCATCATATTTGTCTTCACCATCTTATTGAAGAAACATGTAAGACACAAAATTCTTTCCTTCCATAGGCATTTTCAAACTTCGATTAGTATATTGTCTGGCCCAATCTCCTTTCAATTTTTCATCATCTTCAGAGCATCATTTACCTCTGATGCTTGAATTTTAAAATAAAAAGGTATGTTCCTATTCTCCTTCGATTTACTTAACTCTTTCAAGCTCAGTTCATTGTCTTTTTTTGTTAGTGTATAGTTGATAATAATATCTTTTTCATCGTTCCTTAATAGTCACATCATTCGTCAAAAATGTATTTATTTCATCCTTTATACATTTAACTTTGCTTAAATCCCTTGTCTTCCTCTCTCTAGCTCGAGCAATTTTATATATATCATACTCTCCATCTTTGGTATCTAGTCGCTTGTAAAATTCTTCATAGTTTGATTTCTTGATTTGCGTACTACCTTTTTAGCTTATTTCTTTGCGACTTTATAGCTTGACAAGATTCATCATTCATATAAGCATAAAGTGTTTTATAGCTAGCCCTCTTTACCCACACTTTGTCTTGCACTTTCTCTTTTCACCACCAAGATTCTTTATGTGGGGGCGCACACGAACTTTTGACATTTCAAGTACGTTATTTCCACTAATCCTTAAATGTGAAGACATAACTTCTCATGTGACACTAGAATCAACATAAGGATCATCACCTAGTTGTTTCATAAGAGTTGTCTTGAAACCTGTTTTTTTAACTTCAAGTTTCACCACCTAATTTTTGGCAACACTTTTGTCATTCTCTTAAATTTTCTCTATTTAATTTGCACATACAATACTACTAGCATGTGTTATATTGTCAAACTTTCTCCTGGTATGACTTTACAATCCTTACAAAGTTTTCTATCCATTTTGCGAGTCATAGAATAGTCAATTTTTGACTTATTTGGTCAGCTCTTAAACGCAATTAAATAATCTTCTCTCCATGGGGAGCGTATTTGACACAATTTGCGCATGTGCTATGATAAAATCTAAAATGGTTTTCATTTTCATTTCTTTCTCCATACAAAATCCTCTATGAACGTCTGTATAATTCGTATTTTCCTTTCTAATATGTCCATTTAAATCTCCTCCCATGAAAATCTTCTCGCTTTGTGGGATTTCTCTTACTAAATCATATAAGTCTTCCCAAACACTTTAATAGCTTCACTTAATCCTACTTGTGGCGCATAAACACTAATCACATTAATAGTTTCCTTTCTTACGACTAATTTAAGAGCTAAAATTATATCACATTTTTCTACTTACCCCAGCAATTTCATCACTCAAAGTAATATCCACAATAATATATATTATATTGCTTGTTTTATTTTTTTTCTATGTACCATAATTTAAAACTTGAATTGTCTAGAAATTTAGTTTTCTCACATACCCATTTAGTCACATACAGACATAAAATATTTATCCTTCCCCTAATCATCGTATCTACTACTTCCATTATATTTCTCGCTAGCATACCAATATTTCAAATTTCAAGCCTAAGTCGATCACAAATCCTACAATATACTTTCCTAGGACGTCAAATATGTGAGGGCTCTTGCATATTTAACACTACCCTCAAGTCCTCTTGGAGGTGTAACAAACCTTGCCAAGACCCCGCATTCGAACCATACGACGAAGACTCTTACATATTTAACACTACACTCAAGTCCTGGTGATGTAGAAGGTCCTTGTCGAGATACCGCATTCAGACTATACGATGTGTTCCTTACGAGGAACAACTTAGTTTTTACACAATTTCTCAAACGATCTGTATTCATAAGAGTGACTAAATTTTACGCTGACTGTTTACCTAAAACAACCCTTACCATTTTACATCCGGTCTTGAGACCATTTTTCTTCTTTATTAGAATGAAATACTACGAAGGGTCAATGATATGCCAATTTCATAGCTTCATTCTAATTCAAATCTCAACAATCTCAACAAGTAGATGAAAATAAATTTTGGAAAACACATTCGATGGTAACTGCCGAATCGATTTGATCAGGTTATGCAAGAACAAAATTCAAATCTCTCGGCATGTTAGGAAGATCTTCTCGTCAACACGAAATTCATTTACAGATCGCTTCACGATATAATTCGAGATCAGCGGGGGTTCAATAGAGGCTCCAAAGGACTATCGACCAACACAAGGGTTGAGCTGCCTGTTTGAAATATGACCCTCAATGTTCCCTTGATTTGAAGAAGCTTCACACTCAATGCTAAGTATAAGTTGTATTTGATAAACCCTATTTCATCTCATGTCCATGCAGGGTTAGGTCATTCCAAGGTGTGAAGTAAGTTCAGTAGGTTTGCTGCCAAAACCGCTGAGACAAGCTCTCAGTCTCAGCTGAACAGCTGAGACAAGGCCAGGGCCGCTGAGAAGGTGTCTGGGCTAGCTGGGTTGTAGATAGAGGAAAAGTGCTGAGACAACTGTCTGTCTCAGCGGATCCGTTGGGACGGGATAGAAGTAGTCGTTGAGACTGAAAGCCGTCTCAGCCCAACCGCTGAGACAGATTCAAAAGCTCTGGCGGGTTTGCTTTTGGCGCGACATGCTGTAAAGCGAGATAGGATGTTCCAATCTCCTCCATGCTGTGTCAGGAGGACATCTGATAGTCGTTGAAAACTGGAGGAGTATAAAAAAATCAATTAGGGCTTGGTAAAAGCACACTCTCTCACTCACAAAAGCAGGAAACTACTGTTCCATTGATGACAGCCAAGAAAGCTTTCATTTCCTGCTTCCTGAAGCTGCAAGGAGAGAATAGATTGTTCCTCTTGATCAACTCAAGATAGAACAAGTTGATCCTCATTCATTCTCTAAAGAATAGGATCAGAAGAATCAGAGCTGAGGTCATTGGACTCATCCCAGATTCAAGACTGCCACAGCAGTTGTTCAGCAACAGAAGACCAAGGATTGATCTATTCTACCTTCTGTTGTAATCATCTATTATTACTTCTGTAGGAACTTAACAGTTCTGAGATTGTAGGGCATCTTTGTCTGAGGGTGTAGGGATGTCTGGCCTGAGTAGTAGAGCTGAGAGGTCAGCTTGAGTGTAGGATCTTCGTGAGATCTGAGATAGGGCTGTTGAGCCTGAGGTAGGGTTGTTGAGCCTGAGGTAGGGTTTGGCAAAAACCTGAGAGATCCCGAGGGATCTGAGTTGTAAGCTCTTGGAGCTGAGTTTGGAGGTGTTGGCCTTATCTAACTCATTGTTAGAAAGGTGAAGGGGGAAAGAGGACTACTCAAGACACTCTGTCTTGAGGAACCTCTATAAACCACTGCGTGTTTTCTGTGTGCTTGATTACTAACATAAACTCAGGAAAACAGCTAGGTTAAAGCCCAAATTAAAAGAGACATATTCACCCTCCTCTAGGTGACTAAGACTACATCCTAACAAACTATCAAGTGGTATCAGAGGGAGGTTGGTCAAGAAGGACATAACTGTCTGACCAGATCCTATAAAGGAGTAGTCATATCTGAATCCATGGCCTCCACTGGATTGTAGAAGGAGATGGGATCTATGAAGTTGCCCATATGCAACAAAGAAAACTTTGGCATATGGAAGCAAAGGGTTAGGTTGTTTATGGAAGCATCAGACCCAAGGATCTACATCACTGTAAAGCAAGGGCCTTTCACTTTTCAAACTGCCTCCACCATAGATCCAACTAGGAGAGTGGTCAAGGCTTTTACTGACTTGACCAAGGATGAACTTGCATTGTTCACTATGGATAAAAGAGCCCAAAACATCATTGTCAATGCAATTGATGACTACACTTTTCAGAGCTTGGTGCACTACAAAACAGCCAAGGAAATGTGGGATACACTGGTGGTGTATATGGAAGGGACAACTGAGGTGAGGGATGATAGAAAATCACTCCTCAACCAAGAATATGAAGCTTTCAGGCAGCTGAGCCAGGAAAGCATTTCTATTTGCTATGAAAGGTTCTTTAGGATAGTCAATGAACTAAGAACCTATGAAAGAGTGTTCAGTGACTATGAGTTTAATGACAAGTTCCTAAGATCTCTAACTAGAATCTGGGACACAAAAATATGTGTCACCGGGGAAGTAGCCAAGCTTGGTGAAACTCATACTCATACACTGTTTGGGAAGCTGCTCTCTTATGAGATGCAGTTATCTACAAGGAAGGAAGAGGACACTTCAACAAGGGCTCATGCAAGGAAGAGATCTGTGGCCCTCAAGGCTGACAGCTCCAAGAAGAGCAAAGGCAGGACGGTGTCTCCTCCAAGGAGGACTGCTGAATCTGAGAAATCTGAGAACATCACCTCAGACAGCTCTTCATCTGATGAGGAGTTTGTTGCCTTCTCAAGGCAGTTCAAGAAAATGATGAGAAGGAAGCAGTGGAAGAACAAGCCCTCCTCCTCCTCCTCACATTCCAAAAGGGATCACAGCAGCTCTGAAAGACAGCACACCAAGGGTGACAGGTATGAAACTAAACCCAGTAAACACGTTTCAAATAACATAATATGTTATTGTTGCAGCAAGCCTGGACATGTCATTGCTGACTGTCCAGTCAATAGGAAGGAGAAGGATGATAAGAAACATCACCACCAAAAGGATAGGAAGGGTGAAAAATCCTTCCTAGAAAAGAAAGGAAAGAGCTGAAGTGAATCTGAATCCTCAACTTCAGATTCAGATGATGAAGAGGAAACCTATATTGGGTTGTTTGCAGCAGAAAGGGATGATGATTTCCCTGCTGCCAAGGTTGGAATCAGGGCCCCTCTATCACATTTTGACAGTGATATTGAGGAGGATGAAGAGGACAAAGTTCTGCTAGGCCTTATGGCCATCACTGATAAGGAAGCAAGTCAGAGCAATTCTGAAAATGAACAGGTACTAATTCATTCCATCTCTTCTTCTGATTATGGGACAAGCCCAGACACTGAACCACCTTCATCAAATGGTGAAAGTGATTCAGAATTTGAGGAAGATGCCAATCAATTGATTGACAGATATGGTGCTCTCTTGAAAGCTCTGAAAAAGAGCAAGAAGCTAGCCAAGAGGCAAGCCCAGGAAATTGCTTCCCTTAAGTCGGCTGAGAAAGAATGCACTGAGTCACCTACCATGGTGGCACAGATGAGTAGACAAATAAGTCATCTAAAGGGGATAACAATTGTGCATTTGAAAACCATATCCCAAAAGAACAAGGTCATCAAGTACATTGAAGAGAAGCTTGTAAAAGAAAAGAGTCAAGTGGCTCAATTCTCCAAGCCCAAATCGGTGCTTCCTATTATTGACACATTTTTCTCTCAAACCAATAGGAGAGGACTAGAGTTCAATAAAATGGAAGTAGGAGAAGGGAGTGGAGAAAAGAGCAAGGACAAGGTATGCCTCATACCACCTTTCATAAGGCGTTACTTCCATCTAACAAGTATGATCATGACAATATTTATGGTCACTGGAAAAATGGAAGCTCCTATAGGAAGGAAAACACTCCTTCCCATAATGGAAGAAAAGGAATGGGAATGAGTGTCATGAAGGCTCCCCGTGAAGAAATTCAAATGGCCCAACCTGGACCATTTGTATTTGGTACTTCAGCCCCATCATTCAAGAGTAAGGAAGCTAGCTCTTCCAAGTTCTGTCCAGCAAAGAACATGGCTGATGTCAAACCTGTAGGCAAGTCCTGTTGCTCAGTGTCTGATGCCATCCAATCTTGCCTGGCTCCCAAGACAAAGCAAGTTGATGCCATTAAGACAAAGGGTGCCAATACTGTATAGAGGTTAACATTCAGCCAGATCATTGTTGAAAGGAATAAGAAAAATGATGTTGTCTCCCCTCCTGAACACAAGCATATTAATGCTCTTTCCTCAAGAGGTGTTCAGAAGAGGAGATACAATATTCATGAATGTTGGTACTGTTGTAAGGTGGGACACTTTGTCATAGATTGTTGGCACAATCCCAATGTGTCAAGTGCAAAGAAGGGCCTTCCTGCAAAGAGTGTTGCAGGTGTAAGGTCAGTTTATCATGCTAACAAGGACCTAGGACCCAAAATCATTTGGGCTCCTAAGGGTAACTAAATTCCTTCTTGCAGGTTAGTTCAAGTACCAATCTTAAACAAATATGGTACTTGGACAGTGGGTGCTCAAGGCACATGACAGGTACCAGAAGGCTTCTACAAGAGTACACAACTGTGAAGAATGGACCTAAAGTCATCTTTGGTGGATCTGAAAAGGGAATCACCAAAGGATATGGTATGATCTCCAATGGCATAGTGTCAATCACAATGGTAGCTTATGTTGAAAGGTTGCAACACAACCTGGTAAGTCAACTATGTGATTTAGGCTATGTCATTGAATTCCACAATGACAAGTGCTTGATCAAAAAGTCTAATGACTTAGAGACCATTCTCTCAGGCACTAGGAGTGGAAATGTTTATTGTTTAGATTTTATATGCAATAATTCTTTATCATCTGTTTGTCTTGTGGCTAATGAAAGTGAGTCTCTTTGTGTTCAATGGCACAAGAGACTTGTCCACATTAACTACAAGATAATGTATAGACTATTTTCTAAAAACCTTGTTAGGAATAGTCCAAACTTAAAATGTATTAAAAGTGGTCCCTATCATGCTTGCCAAATGGGCAAGTAAACAAGGGTCACCTTTAAAAGTATTGGCTCCAAAGACACTGAAAGATGTCTATATCTATTGCGCATAGACTTGTTTGGTCCTTTGCCAATTCAGAGCCTAGGTAGGAAGTTGTATACTTTGGTGATTGTTGATGTAACTCAGTATACATGAGTATTTTTCCTTAAGAAGAAGTCTATACTTTAAATATCTTTATAAACTATGTCAAGGCAATTCAGAATGACTTGCAATGTTCTGTGGTCAGGACTATGACTGACCATGGCACAGAATTTCAATCTGAAGCCATGACAAGGTTTTGTCAAGAATTTGGTATCTCCCAAGAGTTCTCCTCCCCAAGGACTCCACAACAAAATTGTGTGGCTGAGAGGAGGAATAGAACCTTAATAGAAGCTGGGAGAACATTGTTTAGTGACTCCTCACTCCCAGAATACTTCTGGGCTGAGGCAGTCAATACTACATGTTATGTTCTTAATAGGGCTTCCATCAATAAGGTTCATGGAATTACTCCCTATGAGATTATGAAAGGCAAACAACCTACAATTTCATACTTTAGAATCTTTGGTTTAAAATGCTACATCTTAAATAATGAAAAATCTCAATTAATAAAGTTTGCAGAGAAATGCAATGTGGGGGTTCTTGTTGGCTAAGCTCACATAGTAGAGTTTATATAGTTTATAACAAGAAAACTCATGTTGTAGAAGAGTCTATGCATGTGGTATTCGATGAGACCAGCCTAATCTATAAGGGCTGGTCTAGTTCTAATGTTTTGACAGGAAATGAAAAGAATATGGAAAAGATGTATGTGCAAGATATACCCAGTAGTAGCAAAGCATATACAGATGCAGCAATTCCTAAAGAGGAAGAGGTCCAGGGTGTTGAAGACACTGCTGAACTAGTAGAAGTATTACAACAAGCTGGGGACAGATTGTCTGCAGCTGTTAGACACCTAAGGGATCATCCAAGAGAACAAATCATTGGAGATCAGAACGAAGGTGTACTAACCAGAAGCAGGGCTCATAATGAGGCCCTATTCTTGAGCTTCTTATCATAAATGGAGCCCAAGAAGTTTGAAGAAGCCAACCAAGACACCTTTTGGATTCAAGCAATGCAAGAAGAACTTCTTCAATTCAAAAGATGCAAGGTATGGAAGCTGGTGCCAAAACCTCAAGGACACAATATTATTGGCACCAAATGGATATACAGGAACAAACTGGATGAAAATAGAGTAATCATCAAAAACAAGGCTAGATTGGTAGCCGAGGGCTATAGACAAGAAGAGGGAATAGACTTTGATCAAACCTTTGCCCCTGTTGCAAGGTTAGAAGCAATTAGGCTATTCCTTTTCTATGCTGCCCACAATGAGTTCAAAGTATATCAAATGGATGTCAAATCAGCCTTCCTCAATGGTGACTTGAAGGTACAGGTATATGTTGAACAACCATCAGGTTTTGTGCATCCAACCCTCTCTAATCATGTATATTTACTTAGGAAAGTTCTTTATGGTCTAAAGAAAGCCCCTAGGGCTTGGTATGAGACTTTGTCTAGCTTTCTCATCAAGAACAAGTTCTCGAGGGAAAAGATAGATAGTACATTGTTTCTTAGGGAAATAAGGGGCAAGTGTCTTCTAGTCCAAATATATGTTGATGACATAATATTTGGGTCTACTGATAACAACCTCTGCAAAAGGTTTGTCAATCTTATGCAGGGGGAGTTTGAGATGAGCAGTATGGGAGAGCTCAAGTATTTCTTAGGCCTCCAAGTGAAATAGTCTGATGAGGGGATATTCATCTCTCAAACCAAGTACAATATGGAGCTTATCAAGAAATTTGAGATGGAATCAGCTTCCACCATGAAAACTCCCATGGGGGTCCAACATCTCCCTGGACAAGGATGAGAAGGGCAAGTCCTTTGATGAATCCATGTACAGGTGTATCATTGGATCCTTGTTGTATCTAACTGCTAGTAGACCAGACATTATGTATGCTATATGTGTTTGTGCTAGGTACCAGACATGCCCTAAGGAATCTCACTATTCAGCTGCAAAGAGGATCTTGAGATACCTTAAAGGCAGCCTACATATTGGCCTTTGGTACCCTAAGAACAATGATTTTGAACTAACTGGATTTTCAGATGCAGATTTTGCAGGATGCAAAGAAGACAGGAAAAACACAAGTGGCACTTGTCAATTCCTAGGAAGGAGGTTGATATCTTGGAGCAGCAAAAAGCAGACAAGTGTGGCAATATCCACTGCTGAGTCTGAATACATTGTTGCAGGGAGTTGTTGTGCACAATTATTATGGATCCAACATCAGATAGAGGACTACAACCTCAAGGTAAGTGAGTCTCCTCTTTATTGTGACTCGTCCAGTGTCATCTCTATTGCTAAGAATCTTGTCTCTCATAGCAGGACTAAGCACATAGAGATTAGATATCATTTTATAAGAGAACATGTTGAATATAAAGATATATGCCTTGAATTTGTCCCCACTGACAATCAAGTTGTTGATATCTTTACAAAGTCATTGGATGAGACCAAGTTTAATGCTTTCAAGATTGAACTAGGAATGTTAAATGTTGAATAGTATCAAATATTACCCTCTTTGAATCATATATGATATTATGCATGTTATGTTATGATTCAAAATATTGTCCTATCACATCAACTCATAGTGACATGATTAGGTCTTAACACATTCAGACCTCAAAAGGATTCATGATAAGGTAGTAAGGTCAGCTAAAACAGACAAGATTGTTTCAACTGAGCCGCTGAGAAAGCTGGGAAAAATCTCAGCTGAGCCGCTGAGACTGCTAAACTCTCCCAGCGGTTGACAGTGCTCTGTCCCAGCGGTTTAGGTCATCGTCTCAGCGATTCCGTTGAGACGGGCTGGTCTCATATCAGTTTGGCTAAATGCAACCCCAATTGACATAATTCTACTTGCAACTATAAGTTCACTTAATTCTACTTATTAGGGCTAATCATAACACAGATTTAAGCCCTATAAATAGACAATCATTAATTAGTGAAACATACACAATCCTTCCTTCCTAGCCGCCGAGAGGAATCACATTCTCTTCCGTCCTAGCGCACTCCTCTACAGCACCAATGACACCCAAGAGTTCAAAGGACCTTCTGGAGGGGTATGAGATAGTCAGAAATGACTTTGCCCATGCTCCAGAAGACATAAAAGGAGTGATTCAACTCCTAGAAGCACAAGGTCTGGAATATACCCTTTCTGAACCTACTGTCATTCTCAGAACTGAAGTTCTGGAATGGTTCAGTAATGCCAAGTTATCCTCTTCCCAGTCCACCTTAAAGTCCAAGATAGGAGGAGAAAGAGTGAAAATCTCCTCAGCAAGAATTGAACAAGCTCTCCACATACCCTCATGACATAAGGATGAAGAGGAAGAGGTTTCTGACAAGGATAAGCAACTAGCTTTGAAATGGACTGAGTATAGTGATGCCAAGACTGGCTCATTAAAAAGGAAATTCTTCAATCAAAGAGGAAAATTACTGTCAGATATTGTGGGCAAAGCACTCCTTTGCAAGCCAGGGGTCTCATGATACCATTTCACAATCAATGTTTGATATCATGGCAAGGATCATTCTGACTAAGAGAACTTCCTGGGGAGAAGTCATCTTTCAGAGATTGAAGGAATGTCTGCAATCACCAAATATGGGTAGAATTCTATCCCTATATCTGTTCCAGACCTATTCTGAAAGGTTTATGGGATTAAAAGGTTCAAATATTCATTACCTGAAAAGAATGGATATAAATACATTAGATAGGTTCACCAGGGTGCTCCCAATGAGCCAGCCCACTGACTCAAAAGACAAAGGAAAAAAGAAATCCAAAGCAGTGAAGAAGCCAAGAATGGTTTTATCAAGTTCTGAGTCTGACCACTCAGATAAAAATTAAGATGTTGGTGTTGATCTTGGATCACACAGTATTCCTGACAAGGATGACTTGCCTCCTGACACTGTCCAACCAAAGGACCTGGACATAGATAGCACTTCTGGTAATTAATCCTTAAACTCCACATTACTCATAATGTTATTTAACCATAGCCAATCAACTAGTTAGTCACTAATGACACTTAACTAATGTGGACAACAACTCCTCAAGCCCGGATGAATGCTCTATCTGAGGGGGAGCACCACCAAGAAACATCCTCCTTGGATGTTACTCATATCAATGATAATGATGAAGCTGAAGCTCACAAGATTAATGAGAACAAAGTACCTTTACCTCGGGATTTGAAGGTCAGATTTACAGATTTATTTTCAATCTTGAAGAGAGAATTAGGCTTAATCCTGATAATGAACCAGCCCTCTGGGATTTACCTACAACAGGACATTCTGGTGCCCCATCTGAGGGGGAGAAGCAAAAAGAGCCACCAGCTGGTTCTAATGATGTTCTTGGTAAGACCAACTAACCATCTTTAGTCTACCTAAGCCATTAAATCTAACTCCAAATCATTGTCCCAGATTTCCTGGACTCATCAGATCAAGATGGTCTATCTGAGGGGGAGGAACCAGAAAATGTTGATATTGATGATGAGGATAATGACATTGATGTTATTGCATCCCTTGCTAAAAAGATGGATGACCCTGACCAAAGGGATACCATACATCCAGATCAGGTGATGCCTGCAGCTGAAGTGCACATCATACCTCAAATGGTCACTCCTCCAAATCCAAAAAGGCTCCCAGTCCCAATTATTCCTGATCAGCAAGCCTCCACCTCCACTTCCTCCCAATCCAATGAGAGCATTTTAAATGCTATTCAGATCATGTTAGAGACTCATTTAACATATATATAGAACTATATAGACCAGTTAGTTTCAATAGTCAAGACATATATTGATCAGCCCATCCTAAATGTGAAAACTAAAGTAATGGCTGAGGTCAAAGAGATCAAGGAAGACACTGGAATCTTAAGCAAACAAATGTCAAAATGGCTTGATCTGGCAGAAAAGACAGTGATCTCTCAGAACACCATTCTCAGATCAATGGACAAAGACCTCCAACTCTATGAACAGGATATGACATATGTCAAAAGGTATGTCAGCAAGACAGATGAGGTGATAGAAAATTCCTCAAATCACACCCAAGAATATGTATACTCCACTGCTTTGCAGTTGAATGGGGATGCTGACAGGAACAAGGAAGAGCTGAAATCAGATACTGCTAATGTTTTCCAATCCATTGCTGACACAGTCACTGCTATACAACTAAATGCTGAGGTAATCAAACTGAAAGATGAGCTCCAAGCTGATTTTGAGAATGTGTTCCAAACCTTATCTGGCACAATCACAACAGCTAAACAAGATCTACATCAACAAGTGTTTGAAGAAGCCGGAAAGGGAGAGGATACAAATGCAATCATAAATTTTGATCTAACTCTCAAGGTACTACAAGGTACAAGGCTTGCCCTAAGCCTTCCTCTACTGAATGTAAATAGAGCAGAAGATTGGGACTTCCCCAATCAAGAAGCCATTGCCCAAAAGGAGAGCTGAAAAAGAGAAGAGAAAGGGAAAAGGTAATGCTGGTTGAAGAATACATGGCCAAGCAAAGGGATGTGCAGAATAGAGATCCTGACTATGAGTATAGGAGTGATGACTCCAAAGAAATAATATTAAATGTCTGGATAAGCCATGGACATATCTGCAAAGATATTGATAAGATTTATCCATCTGAAGAATGGATAAAGCATTTAGAAAGAAACACCAAGAGAGATAGGACATTCAAAGCCAATTTGGTAAGAAAGGACAACCCAAGAAGAATGTCTTCTAAATATATCCCAATGCCATATCTATATTTCAAAAGGCAAGAGAACAAAAGAAAAATAGCTGAAATTGAGGTTGTTAATGCAGAAAAAGACACAGCCACCAATCTTTCTGAAAACATGGATGTGGCTACTGAAGAGAAGGAGATTCCAACTAAAGGAAAAGAAGTGGCTGCTGACATTGCTGAATGCTCCACTTCTTCTAAGAAGAGGAAAATTTAAATGAATGTATTTGAGTGTTATGGTCTTATAAGTGTATATTGAACAATATCTCATTTTCTAATATGAAATGCAAATAAATGAATTGTTGAACTGATTATTTTTGGCATAAGCTAATCTGAGCCATAGCTTAATTTCACCCTGTATTATTGATTAAATAAATATGTGATGCATTGACATGATTATCTAATCATATTGTAGGGCTGATAAACTATGTGGTAATAAGACTGTCATAAACATTATCTGTTATAATATCTTTGATGCCATGATGAACTTCTTCTAGTGAAGCTACATGTCAAGAATTTATGTGTAATGTACCTTAGCATTGAGGGTGTTCTGTCTTCTTCAAATAGGGGGAGATTGTTGGGAATATGACCCTCAATGTTCCCTTGATTTGAAGAAGCTTCACACTCAATGATAAGTACAAGTTGTATTTGATAAACCCTATTTCATCTCATGTCCATGCAGGGTTAGGTCATTCCAAGGTGTGAAGTAAGTTCAGTAGGTTTTCTGCCAAAACCGCTGAGACAAGCTCTCTGTCTCAGCTGAACCGCTGAGACAAGGCCAGGGCCGCTGAGAAGGTGTCTGGGCTAGCTGGGCTGCAGATAGAGGAAAACCGCTGAGACAACTGTCTGTCTAAGCGGATCCGCTGGGACAGGACAGAACTAGCCGTTGAGACTGGAAGTCGTCTCAGCCCAACCGCTGAGACATATTCAAAAGCTCTGGCGGGTTTGCTTTTGGCGCGACACGTTGTAAAGCAAGATAGCATGTTCCAATCTCCTTCATGCTGTGTCAGGAGGACATCTGATAGACGTTGAAGACAGGAGGAGTATAAAAGAATCAATTAGGGTTTGGTAAAAGCACACTCTCTCACTCACAAAAGCAGGAAACTACTGTTCCATTGACGGCAGCCAAGAAAGCTTTCATTTCCTGCTTCCTGAAGCTGCAAGGAGAGAATAGATTGTTCCTCTTGATCAACTCAAGATAGAACAAGTTGATCCACATTCATTCTCTGAAGAATAGGATCAAAAGAATCAGAGTTGAGACCATTGGACTTGTTGAAACCGTCAACCGGTCTCTTTAGTTCGGACCCACAGGGGGGTATAGCCCGTGCCTACTTCTCCCTCACTAGACTCTCTTGATTGTGGATGGAAATTTTGGAACAGACCCAAGGCTGTAGCGAGGAGGTCCCGCCACACACCTGAAAGATCTTAGAAAGCTTTCCCTCCCAAACCAATGCTCAGTCGGGCACCTTGGAGGGCACTAGCAGCCAACTCCGAAACTAGCCTGGAGGGGAGAGCTCAAAAGATCTGGTTTCCTCCAAGGTGCCCTTAAGGGTCTATTTATAGATTCTCTAGGCTGGTCTGCAAATAACATGAATTCGCCTTTTGGTTTTACTAATCGCACCCAAATTGGTCAGCTAACAGCCTAACTCCGCTTTTCTAGAGGGCTATTGGCAGCCCACAAGGGGTATCCAGGTAATTTTATCCTTGGATTCCACTGGGCGAGTGATCCATGAGGGCACCACTCGCCAGGCCTGGGCGAGTGGTCCGTGGAGGCACCACTCGCCACTTTCGGATCCCCTGCGCGAATGGGGTTCCGACCTTCCTTCTCATGTCTGTCCTCGCATCAGGACTTCCTCATGGGCGAGTGCTACTTCATCCCTCCAGGCGAGTGCCCTTTTGGGCCTATGCGGATGCTTGCTTACCTCACTCGTCTCTCCTTCTGGCCTCCTTGAGGCTAGGGGACCCACTCGGCGAATACGTGGTTGTACACAATCCCCGCTCTTTTCGAGCAGGTTTTACGCTCGGAAAGAACAGTCCAACCCGGTATTCGATGAGTGCATACTGACCTGGACAAAATCTTGTCGTGGGTCCCACCACTGCGTTATATATATACCTCTGATCTGAACCTTTTCCTCAGAATGCTTCATTTCCTCCGGTAGAATTTTCTCCTCCGCTCCGAGCTTTCGCCACCCTGAAATGACTTCTATGAAACCATCTCCGAAGCCGATCTCGTAAGAGATGTTGGACTGTCTGGCTGTGGCCCAGGAGAAAAATGCCCCCAAATCCGCCAGGTTCGCCCCCTGACGTTCCTCGAAGAGGGGCCCTAACTCTCCCTTCCGCTCTAGGAGGGCTATAGTGGTTCGGCGGGACCGGGTGGAGGGCGGGTCCACCTCAGAATCTCCCCATCCGGCAAACAACCCTCCCCCATATATCCAAATGCAGGTATTCATCTTTCACCCGATTTCCTCGCTAATTCTTAAGACAATACCCTCCTGAGGGTCCTGACCATTCGCAGGAGGCATCAGCTCAAGAGGAAGATCTCGGGACCATCCCGGCGAAAACCGCAATGCTCCCGCCTGCGGATGCGAGACCTCCACTGGTCCAGAGCCTCGTTCCTTCGAACACCCTGGGTGAGACCCTGCATCAAACTGGTAAGCTGCGAATAGTGTAATTACTCTCCACATTGCACGCTCCTGATCTCTACTTCTCGCAGCCCTTGATCCCGGTACCATGGGACAGCCTTCTACTCCTCACCGCTCTCCCCTTCGCCAGAGAACTCCCACTCCCGCGAATAAGCAAGGGGGCTCGCCTAGCAGGGACCTCGACCGTACTCGCCCCGCCCCTGATTCAGTCGCCATTCCTGTTGTCAACCCGGAACTCTTCCGCCCTGGAAGAAGAAAATCTTTGCATCCTTCCGCCAGCCTGTTCGATGGAAAACCTTCTACGTCGCGCCCTCCGAAGCATAATGAGCATGTACCGGGTTAGTGACCTCACTTGCTCTGACATGATCGCCTGAACTGTCGAGACCAATAACCCTTGTTTTCGCAGGTCACCGGGAGGCCTCCCCTATGGGATCCTACTATGAAGGGGGAGAAGGGATGGTCTCGCCGCCTCCTTCCCCTAGAGAACTTTCGGACTTTCTTGGTGACCCTTCCGATACCCAAACCATGAAGGAGCGAATGAAAGAGGTCCTTGGAAAGCTCATCTTCATGCAGCGAGACCTTGCGGGTCAGATGGATGGGCAGCGGATGGATACGGCGCGCGAGATAAAAACTCTTCGACGAGACTATTCGCGCCTTCTCGCCGAGGTGGAGCGCCTGGGTGCCGAGGGCGGGGAGCTTTCTCCCCGGAGGCACGCTGCGCGGGCCAGGGACCAGCTACACTTGGCCAACCAAGAGATCACCGCCATGAACGCTTACTATTACCCGCAAATGCCCCCGGCTGCAGGGACACGAGGTCGGGGACGATGGCATTGGATCGAGCACTAGCCTACCGAAACTCGCCCCCCCCCCCCCCCCCCCCCCCGCCCTTATCTCCACTGCTAGTGTTTCGAAAAACTCTTTGGTTTTGTAATAATCTGCTAACTGTGTTCTGCGAATGGTTCTTCTCCTTGTTATTTTGCTTTAATTTCTTATGGCTTTCCTGCATCTGCCGAATGTTATCGGCTCGCTCGCTATCTGTTTAACTAATTAATTTTTTGTCATCCCGCGTTCCACCGGACAATCACTCGCCTGGCTTTCGCCATTAACGGGCGAAATGAGCCGGCTCGGATTCCGAGGCGTCGGAGAGGCGCGGTCACTATCCGCACACCCGCTGCCCAGGAAACCCCTCGGTTTCTCTACTTTTCTATAAATAGGCGACCCTACCAACCTCATTTATTACTTTTCAACCCAGCTCTCCTTCTCTCTCTTTACGCTAGCACTCGCGCCTCTCTCATCTGCGCGATCTCGACTCTTCTTAGCTCTCGCAAGATGGGAGGCGAGCCGGATGGTAAGGGTAAGTGCGCAAACGGATTCGTTCAGCAAGATTTCGATCCCTGTGACCTCACCGAGGAGGCCTACATGACTACGGTCGCGGATTACATTCCGCCAGGGTTTTCCGCGAGCCGCCCAAGATCGGAAGACCGCATCAACACTTTCTCTCCGGGCACCCTTGCGGTCCCGCTGGAACACTTCGAGGTGGGGTTCCGCATCCCACTCTGGTCGGAACTTCGTCAGACGCTCCGCAACTTCGGAGTCGTTCCCGCTCAGCTCAACCCGAACTCTATCGCCATGCTGGTAGGGTTCGCCTGCTACTTGCGCGAAGAAGGGATAGAATTCAGTCTACCCGTCTTAGGCAAGCTTTTCACCTTCCGGGCAAAGCACGGGACGACCTTCTTCTCGGGCCAGAATCCGCTCAAGGTGACGGGTCTCGTGAACAAGAACCATGACTGGGTTCGCCGCTTTGTCTTCGTCAGCGGAAACTTCGGTAATGTTCTTTTCGCGCCGGTGCAGGACGAGGAGTCAACCTTCAAGCCCCCGACACTGGGGGGTCGCGAGGCTAAACTCCATCAATTCATCCTGGAGCACGGGATGGACGTCGTCTATCTCCGGAAGAACGTCAACTCGCTTCCGCCTATCCCTCCGGGCGAGGGTAAGTTCGGGCGGTTTCCGTGTGCTTGAGCTCGCCCTTTCTTCTCGCTTCATTGATGAGTAAACTTCTTTGGGTGCAGGTGTGCGCGACTTCACGCTTCACCCTCCACATCCGGCGGGGGCGGTACTGGGACCTTCCCTGTCCTCCGCGCGGGCCTCCGCTGACGCCTGCCGGGAGGACTTAGCATCCTCCAAGCCTGGCGGCCAGAAGCGGAAGCCGGATGCACCCCATTCCCTCCTCTTCGTCCAAAAAGCCGAAGACTCCCTCATCCGCGAAGGATAAAGCCCCCCCCCCCCCCCCCCCCATCCGCGAAGGGTAAGGGAACCTTGAGTGAGGCTCCGGGAGCGAATGTTTCGGCCGGGACCTCAGCTCCACCTGGAGGAATTTCCTCGAGGCCGTTGTCGAGGGATCATCGAGACTTCGCGAACGGCGAGAAGTTCGTGGACGTCGCGGTAGCTCCACTTGTTCAGTGGGACAGGAACGCCAACAGGGTTTCGCTCTCCACCCTCCATTCGTCCTGGGTCGAGACTGAGATTGTCAGCGGTGAGGCCTACGTTATCCCTTATGCTCTTTACGGCCGGGATGATGCTGAAGTCTTTGATGCCGAGAAGACTCAAGTACTCGCTCACGAGACTGTGCGGGCACTTCTACGGGCGCTTGAGCTTGCGCACATGTCTTCCCGTCGTAGCATCAACCTGGCGCGGAGCCTTAGCGAAGTGGAGACAACACGGTCCATTGTCTCTGCCGAGATCCTAGAGTTGAAGCCTAAGCTAGAGGCCACCGAGACCCTCCTTGCCAGTCGCCCTGTTCGGGAGGTAAGCAGTTTCCCGCGGATGCTTATGTCGTAGCTTCCCCTTGCCTTCGTCTTACCATCTTCTTTTTCGCAGGACACCACCAGCGATGAGATGCTTCGTGTGCGGGTGGCTGGTCTCGAGGACGAACTCCGAGAGTCCAAAGCTGAGATTCGGCGCTTGCGAGAGGCCGCAGCTCCGGTCCTTGGGGAAGGGAGTAAGAGGCATTCCTACTCCAACTACGAATTCGAGGAGCTGATGCAGGAGAGCGCGCAAGATGCTGTGGAGCACACTTCGTGACGTTGGGTATTTGAAGGAGGGCGTCGAAGTACTCTCAGCCTGCCATGTCGTGTCGGATATCTTCGTCCCGATTCCAGTCCCGGATGATGAGGGCCATCCGCAGAAGGAAGGGGTCATCCTCTTGGGCTCAGACGAAAGTGGTGGCTCCCCCGACAGTAGCCCTAAGGATTCTAAAGGATTTTTGTAGGACATATTTGAGGCGAGACCCCTTTTTGTTAATGATGGCTTTTGTCAATTATCGCTTTTTTATTCTGCTTCCGCATCTCGCTAGGCTCTTAGGACGCTACGTTGTTGTGTGATTGCCACGCCCGTTCGACGAATTATAAAGGAAACCTAACTTATCTCGCCGATGCTGGCAAATTGCAGATCGTTCCACTCGCCTCCCTGGGTCACTCACCAGGGACGGTTGCATTGTATGAGTTAATGTTAAGCGAAAGATGGATCATTTATCTCGTGCGTAGTCCTCGCCCCCATACTAGGTGGCTTCACCCCCAGGCGCTCTCGCTGAGACATTCCTAACGCGCAGGAGCGCTATGTGGTTACAATATTTTCGCTCTCGCTCCAGTCATGCTAGGACTTGGGCAGTTCCTTCGATTTCTATCGGGAACGTTGCTGAGTTGTGAACACATCGAGTCCTGATAACTTCTCGCGGCCCTTAGGTCGGCCAACGTCTTGCTTCACACTCGCCGGCCGAGTGTCTTTCTCGATCTATATCATTTGCTGGCGAGTGTCCCCTTTGATCAACACCATTCGCTAATGTCATGCCTAGAGTTGCCCTATGTTAACTTTCCGCATTGGATTTTTCTTTCTTACTTCGCCTTCTTCACGGGTCACCACCGAGCGAGCCTACGGCCCTTCCAGCTAGGTGAGAGCCTGGACAGCGGGTCTGCTCGTTGCCAACCTTTCAATCTTTAGAACCTGCCCCCGAGTGAGCCTACGGCCCTGCCAGCTAGGTGAGAGCCTGGTCAGCGGGTCTGCTCGGGGCCAACCTTGTAATCTTTAGAACCTGCCACTGAGTGAGCCTACGACCCTGCCAGCTAGGTGAGAGCCTGGTCAGCGGGTCTACTCGGGGCCAACCTTGTAATCTTTAGAACCTGCCACCGAGTGAGCCTACGGCCCTGCCAGCTAGGTGAGAGCCTGGTCAGCGGGTCTGCTCGGGGCCAACCTTGTAATCTTTAGAACCTGCCACCGAGTGAGCCTACGGCCCTGCCATCTAGGTGAGAGCCTGGTCAGCGGGTCTGCTCGGGGCCAACCTTGTAATCTTTAGAACCTGCCACCTAGTGAGCCTACGGCTCTGCCAGCTAGGTGAGAGGCTGGTCAGCGGGTCTGCTCGGGGCCAACCTTGTAATCTTTAGAACCTGCCACCGAGTGAGCCTACGGCCCTGCCAGCTAGGTGAGAGCGAGTCTGGTCAGCGGGTCTGCTCGCAGCCAACCTTGTAATCTTTAGAACCTGCCACCGAGTGAGCATACGGCCCTGCCAGCTAGGTGAGAGTCTGGTCAACGGGTCTGCTCGGGGCCAAACTTGTAATCTTAGAACCTGCCACCGAGTGAGCCAACGGCCCTGCCAGCTAGGTGAGAGCATGGTCAGCGGGTCTGCTCGGGGCCAACCATGTAATCTTTAGAACCTGCCACCGAGTGCGTCTACAGCTCTGCCAGCTAGGTGAGAGCCTGGTCAGCGGATCTGCTCGGGGCCAACCTTGTAATCTTTAGAACCTGACACCGAGTGAGCCTACGGCCCTGCCAGCTAGGTGAGAGCATGGTCAGCGGGTCTACTCGTGGTCAACCTTGTAATCTTTAGAATCTGCCACCGAGTGAGCCTACAGCCCTGCTAGCTAGGTGAGAGCCTGGTCAGCGGGTCTACTCGGGGCCAACCTCGGAATCTCTTCAACCTTACTTAGTAAACCATTACGCCGCAGATTTTAGAAATAAGAATTTTTCAAAGGATAAGTCTTTTCATTACATGAATTTAAGGATAAAAACGATTCAAGTCATCACCACTCCATGTATGACTAACGGACTCGCCCTCCACGTTCTGGAGGCGATGTCCCCCTGACTTTAAAGCTTCTTCCACGACATAGGGGCCCTCCCAATTGGGATTGATCTTTCCTACCGCGGCCGACCTTCCGGTCGCGTCGACCTTTTTCAACACGAGGTCCCCCTTCTCGAATTGCTTGATCCGGACGTGCTTGTCAAAGTATTTGGTCATCCGCTGCTTGACTTCCTCTTGACGAATGGCGGCAAGATCTCGGACCTCCTCGATCAGGTCCAAGGAGAGTCGCACCTCCTCCTCGTTTCATGTTCTCCATTCTTCATCACCATCTGATGCGGCCCTTACCCGCGTCGTCTTAACTTCAAATTCCACGGGAATGACGGCCTCGCAACCGTGAGAGAGCTTGAAGGGGGTCTCACCAGTGGCGGTGTTGGGGGTAGTCCTTAGAGCCCATAGGATCGAGGGGAGTTGCTCCACCCAATTCCCCTTCAAGTTCTCCACCTTCTTTTTGAGTAGGTTTACTATGATCTTATTCGCTGCCTCCACCTGCCCGTTGCTCCTGGGGTGATGGACGGATGTGAACCTGAGGTCTATCCCAGCTGGCTGCAGAAGCTGATAAATTCCTCGCTGGCGAATTGCGGACCATTATCTGTGACTATGGCTTGTGGAAGCCCATGTCGGCAGATGATCTCCCCCCGTACGAACTGCGGATCACCTGGGAGGTGACCTTGGCTAGAGCCTTGACCTCCAACCACTTCGAGAAGTAGTCGATCATAACCAAGAGAAATCTTCTTTGCCCACTTGCCTGGGGAAAAGGTCCTACCAGATCCATCCCCCATATGGCGAAGGGCCATGGTGTTGTGATTCTCCTTAGCCTTTGAGCCGACAAAAGTTGAAGCGGAGCGAACAACTGGCACTTCCGGCACTTCTTGGCGAACTCCGTCGCGTCCTTGCTCAGGGTCGGCCAGTAGTATCCCTGCCTCATTATCCTTGCTTTCAATATCCTGCTCCCCGAATGACTACCACATTCGCCGGAATGAATCTCCTCCAGAACCCTCGGGACCTCTTCCTCAGAAATGCATCGCACCAAGAGTTCTGAAAGAGTCTTCCGGTGCAAGTCCTCTTCATGAAGCACGTAGTAGACGGACTTGTACCGAAAGCGCCTTTGATCCGGAACCTCTTCCGAAAATTTGCTCGTCGCTAGGAAGGTCACGAAAGGGTCCTTCCACGAGGGTTGTTGCTCTATGTCCATGAGATCCCCTTCCTCAATCGAAGGGCGGAACAGATCTGTCAAGGTCCCTCCAGCCCGAGGGCCGAACTTGGCTAGCCGATCTGTCAGGACACTTTCTTCCCTTGGTATGTGCCTGATGGAGAAGGTTTTGAATGCTCCAATGAGACCCCTTACTTTGGCCAGATACCTCATGAGTGTGGGCTCCCTTGCCTCGAACTCACCCTTGATCTGTGAGGTTATTACCATTGAATCGGTGAGGACTTCCACGTCATGAACCCCCAACTCCTGGGCTAGACGTAGGTCGGCGATCACTGCTTCGTACTCCGCCTGGTTGTTGGTGACGGGAAAATATATCACTAGCGCTTGCTCAATTTTCACTCCATGAGGGCTTTCCAATACCACCCCTCCTCCTAAAGAATTCTTGCCTGAGGCCCCGTCGACCAACAACTTCCAGGGGACGTGACGAAGGGCTTGTTCCTCTTTCATTTCGACCACGTAGTCCGCCATGAAAGCTGCAACAACTTGAGCCTTCATCGACAACCGGGGGACAAAAGTGATGTCAAATTCACTTAACTCCACCGACCATTTTGTGAGTCTCCCCGAGTGTTCTACCCCCTCGAAGATTTTGCGAAGGGGGTGGTCAGTTACTACTTGGATTGAATGAGCTTGGAAATACGGCCTGAGCTTCCTGGCCGAGATGACCAGGGCGAAGACCAGCTTCTCCAAAATCGGGTATCGGAGCTCTGCCTTCTTCAAAACCCTGCTCACGTAGTAAATGGGTAGCTGCTTCCTACCCTCTTCCCGGACCAAGACGGAGCTCACGGCTTCAGCCCCGACTCCGAGATACAAGGCTAGATCCTCTCCCTCTTTAGGACCTTGGAGCAGCGGAGCCTTGGTGAGTTGGCTCTTCAGGGTCTGGAAGGCCTTTCGCATTCCTTCGTCCATTCGAACTTCTGATTGCCTCGCAAAACCTTGAAGAAGGGGAGCATTTCTCTCCAGCCCGGGAGAGAAATCTACTCAACCCCGCGAGTTTCCCAGTTAGGCGCTGGACTTCCTTAGTATTTCACGGCGATCCCAATTCCATTATAGCTTTAACTTTGTCCGGGTTAGGCTCCACCCCCGCTGGGGTAAGGAGGTGACCCAGAAATTTCCCCTTGCCGGCCCCGAAGATGCATTTTGAAGGATTCAACCTCATCTTGAACCTTCGCAGGGTGGCAAAGGTCTCCTCGAGGTCCTGGAGGTGGGAGCTCACATCCTTGCTCTTTACCATTAGGTCATCCACGTACACCTCCAAGTTCCTCCCTCTCTGTTCCTGGAAGACTCGATCCATCATCCTCTGGTACGTTGCCCCTGCATATTTTAGTTCAAACGACATCATCTTATAGCAGTAGCACCCTTCCCTTGTGATGAAAAAGACATCCTTGACGTCTGGGGGGTGCATCCTGATCTGATGATAACCTGAAAAAGAATCTAAAAAACTCATTACAGAAAAGCCGACGGCTGAGTCAACCAGCGCGTCGATCTGAGGCAAAGGATAACAATCCTTAGGGCAGACTTTGTTTAAAAGAGAAAAATCAATACACATCCTCCAGCGGCCATCGCCCTTCTTTACCATGACAACATTGGAGACCCAGCCTGGATATTGGATCTCCGATACAAAACCTGCTTTGAGGAGCTTCTCCACCTCCTCGCGGATCGGCTCCTCCAGCTTGTCGGCGATGGCCCTCCTCTTCTGTCTGATGGGCGGGCCCCTGGCTCGAGGTTGAGTCGGTGGCAGGCCACGTCTGCATCGATGCCCGGCATGTCCGCCGCGCTCCATGCGAAGATGTCCACGCTCCTCTGGATGCACTCCAGCATCCTCCTCCTGTCCTCCGGGCCAAGGCCCCAGCTGATCCGCACCTTCTCCACTCTCCCCTCCTGGGTGGTGACCTACATCTCGACCACTTTTTTCGCCGCCTCAAGCAGGGTCGGCTCTTCCTATCTGCCCCTTGCCTCCATTCCTTCGGTCATGGTCTCCTCTTCTACCGCAACCTCCTCCTCCATTGGCTCGACACGCTCCTCCTGAACCACTTTCATCTCATCTCCTCGGGTGCTGCTCTCTCATTCTCCTTCTCCCTCCTTTTCCTCTCCTTCTGCCCCCCCCCCCCCCCCCCCCAACCCCCTTATCTCTCTATCCACCTTTTCATCCTCCGCCATCCAGGAGATGGTGTTGACGGCAGTCACATAACACTGCCTCGCCACCTTTGCATCCCCCTGGATCCGGACCTGGACTCCTCCACTGCGGAATTTCAAGCATTGATGGAAGGACGAGGGAACGCACCGGAAGGTGTTGATGAGAGGGCGTCCGAATATGGCATTGTAGCTGCTTGGAGCGTCGACAATGACAAACTGGCAGTTCCTGGGAACCCCTACCAACGTCACCTGGAGGCCGACTCCTCCCTCGACCTCTTTCCTCTCCCCTGAGAACCCATACAAGGGACCATTTGAGGCTTGCACCCTCTTTGCTTCTACCTCCACCGCGTCAAAGGCCTTCTTGAAGATCACATTCACGGAACTCCCGTTGTCGACCAAGATTCGGGAGACTCTGAAGTTTTCGATCGCCGTCTGGATCACCAAGGCGTCACAGAACGGGTCTTCGAAATCCGGCATATCCTCTGACGAGAAGGTGAGCTTCTCCGAAGGGGGTGGGGTTTGGGAGGTCGACGCGACACTCCTCCTGAACATCGCCTGGAAGCTTCTCTAGCGAGTTGCCTCTATCCCAACCCCACCATGGATCACCCTGATCCCTCCCCTGGCTCCCACGTCTGTCCTGTCTTCGCATATATCTTCCCCCTCCTCGGGTAGCACTTCAATCCTCACAGGTCGCCGATGTTTCTGACCTCTTCCCCTCATCTCCAGAAACTCCGGGCAGGTGGCCGTTGCGTGACCTTCCTCCTGATGGAAGTCACAATAGGGCAACGCCACCCTGCCTCCTCTTCCTCCTCTTCCTCTTCCTCTTCCTCCTCTTCCTCCTCTTCCTCGGCCTACTGCCATGGCTTGCTCTCGCGAGGGTGAGGGGGTCTGGGGCCTTGCCTCCATCCCAGATGATTGGCCCTCCCTTCCCCCCCTCCTCTGGTGATCTCTTTCCTGACCTCGCGTCGGTCCCTCCTGGGGCCTCCAAGCCAGACGGTTATTGGAGTCCTGATACCCCCAATCCCGTTGCTACCCCCGAAACCCCTAACCTCTGGGTTCGTCCCTTCTTCTTCTCTCCTGCCGCCTCACCTCCGGCTCGCTCAGCCTCGCCAACCTCTTTGCAAACTCTGGGTTGGTGGCCTCTCCCTCAATCTCTTCCGCCGCCCGCTCCATCAGCCCCTCGAAGGATAGAGGGGCTTTCCGCTTCAGGTCCATCTTGAAGAACCACTCCCGTAGCCCCACTATGAAGGCTAGCAGGAGGGTGAACTCTGACACCTCTTGGACTTGCAGGACCTCTTCTTGGAACCTGTCCACGTAATGGGCCAGCGACTCCCCTGGCCCTTGTTTGATCTTGAAGAGTGCCTCAGTGTCCTTCTTCCTCTTCTTTGACGTTGAGAAACGCAACCTGAAGCTCCGGTGCAGGTCCTCGAAAGTGTAGATGGAACTCACGGGGAGCTGGTGGAACCAGTCCCTCGCCTTCTCCTTCAGAGTGGTGGCAAAGAGCCGACACTGGAAGACATCTGTCATCGGAAGGATCGAGACCATGTCCTCGAACCATTGCAGGTGCAGGACTGGGTCATCCTTGCCGGTATAGTAAGACATCTCTGGCCCTCTGAACCCCTCTGGTACCAGGGCCGAGAGGATCAACTCACAGAAGGGGCTCCCTTCCCCTGCTCGGCGAGTGGTCCTCTCGCGTGGAGTCAGCTCGCACACCTCTGCACTCGCCGGGCAGCTGAACAGCTGCCGCCCGGGGAGATCTCGCGCGCTTGCTTCCGCTGCTACCTCCTTCCCAAGCCACTGGCCCGGAGCGTTCTCGCCAGTCTGCTGGGGCGGAACCACCGGAACCACAGGGGTCTCGCACTCGCCTCTCCCGGCGAGAGCCACCTGCATGGTCTGCATGACCTCCCGCTTGAAATTCTCGAACATCTCCAGCCACTCCATTGTTGTCGGTGGCTGCGAGTGACCCGGGTCGGAACCATCTCTTCCATCTCCTACCATCAAGCTCAGCTTGAGATTTTCTTGCACTAGCCACGGTCTCACCGCACCAAAAATGTTGAAACTGTCAACCGGTCTCTTGAGTTCGGACCCACAGGGGGGTGTAGCTCGTGCCTACATTTCCCTCACTAGACTCTCTTGACTGTGGATGGAAAATCTGGAACAGACCCAAGGCTGTAGCGAGGAGGTCCCGCCACACACCCGGAAGATCTTAGTGATCTTCCCCTCCCAAACCAATACTCAGTCGGGCACCTTGGAGGGCACTAGAAGCCAACTCCGAAACTAGCATGGAGGAGAGAGCTCAAAAGATCCGGTCTCCTCCAAGGTGCCCTTAAGGGTCTATTTATAGATTCTCTATGCTGGTCTGCAAATAGCATGAATCCGCCTTTTGGTTTTACTAATCGCACCCCAAATTGGTCTGCTAACAGCCTAACTCCGCTGTTCTGGAGGGCTATTGGCAGCCCACAAGGGGTATCCAGGTAATTTTATCCATGGATTCCACTGGGCGAGTGATCCATGATGGCACCACTCGCCAGGCCTGGGCGAGTGGTCCGTGGAGGCACCACTCGCCACTTCCGGATCCCCTGCGTTAATGGGGTTCCAACCTTCCTTCGCCTGTCTGTCCTCGCATCAGGACTTCCTCGTGGACGAGTGCTACTTCATCCCTCCAGGCGAGTGCCCTTTTGGGCCTATGCAGATGCTTGCTTACCTCACTCGTCTCTCCTTCTGGCCTCCTTGAGGCTAGGGGACCCACTCGGCGAATACGGGGTTGTACAGGACTCATCCCAGATTCAAGACTGCCACAGCAGTTGTTCAGCAACAGAAGACCAAGGCTTGATCTATTCTACCTTCTGTTGTAATCATCTATTATTACTTATGTAGGAACTTAACAGTTCTGAGATTGTAGGGCATCTTTGCCTGAGGGTGTAGGGTTGTCTGGCCTGAGTAGTGGAGTTGAGAGGTCAGCTTGACTGTAGGATCTTTGTGAGATCTGAGGTATGGCTGTTGAGCCTGATGTAGGGTTGTTGAGCCTGAGGTAGGGTTTGGCAAAACCTGAGAGATCCTGAGGGATCTGTGTTGTAAGCTCTTGGAGCTGAGTTTGGAGGTGTTCGTCTTATCTAACTCATTGTTAGAATGGTGAAGGGGGAAAGAGGACTACTCAAGACACCATGTCTTGAGGAACCTCTATAAACCACTGTGTGTTTTCTGTGTGCTTGATTACTAACTTAAACTTAGAAAAACAGCTAGGTTAAATCCCAAATTAAAAGAGACCTATTCCCCCCCCCCCCCCCCCCCTCTAGGTGACTAAGACTACATCCAAACAAACTATCACTGCCGCCTCCCCTGTCGGGCACAGTCAGCGAACTTCTCCACGAGCGAGGCGCAACTCAAAAGAGATAATCCTAATTAACTAGATAAACGGGTACGCAACCCATAACATAATATCTACTCATGAAGTACAATGAGATGCCTTTTCTTTCTAAGGTCGTCCTGTACAGCATGACAATCTACTCAAATATATTTTGAATTCTTAGTGAAACCTGGATTATAGCAACACTATTGTCACACCACAATCGTGAGGACGAGTCATAGGGATGCCCTACTCAACAATGAGAGAGAAGACCTCACGCAACATCAATCATCACTCGATATTTGATTCGGTAAAAGATCATGATACCGCCTTCTTCCTCTTGCCTTTCCATGACACAAGATTACCACCCGCAAATACAAATAGCCTGAAGTAGAATGCCCAATGTCAAAGTAGCCACTATAGTCAGTATCTGAATATCCCTCTGTTATAAACGTCATTCCTTCCTTAAAATAGACCTTTTCCAAGAGTCCCCTTCAAATAATCCACACAACTCTCCAATGCGGGAGCCTCAAGGCTTCCATAAGCCCACTAAGATTACTCACAAATAGAGTAGATTCCTGCGACACAAAGATAGGTTAACTTCACAATAAATCGTCGATATTGTGCTATCATTTTCATTGTCTAGCTTCCAAACAACTCCCAATGGATTATCAGAAGGCTCTCAACTCATTATCTTTTATCTCTACAAGTCCAATGCATATTTGCGCTAGTACAAGCTAATATCCTACCTTCTTCGAGCCAGCTCAATTACCAAAAAATACTTTAGAGGGACTTAAATCCCCGCGCTAAAACTTATTTTTTGAAGATGTGTTCAAAGAATACATATCTGCATAACCACTTCTTGTAATAATAATAGCATCCACATAAATAACCATCATAACACAGCCAGAGTCGGTATACTCATAAAAACAAATTGTCCAAATCATGCTTTAAGGACTTTTTCGGTCCATAAAATGATTTTCGCAATCTACAAACACTGCAAAACATAGGCTTTACATGTGCATACTTCGGTCCATATAAGCTTTATATGACTTATGAAGGTGAGTACAAATTTTTGTAACTTCACGAACATCAATTGGAAAATTAGGTGAGTGTCAACATAGTACAATCTGGTATTATCCAAATAAGTGTTGGGGCAGAACTACCATCGATAATAGGCCATTTGATGCAGTGCCATGTAATTTTTAAATGTCATAAAAAACTAAAATTGCAACACTAATTTCCGCAGTGCAATTTAATATTAATGATGGACAATTTTAAGAAAGATAAATGAATTCGAAGCACAACACAACCACAAATGATCAAAATAAAATAGTAAATAAATGCTAATTAACAACAACCATGTACTGAAATGAAACAATTATACGAAAAGTATATACAATCAACCACAAATTTCCCTATGTTAATTCTAGGTTTAATTTAATTTTTGCTAAGCAAAGGCAAGCCAAGCTAAGGTGAAATCTCATGGATAAAGGAAAGGCAAAGTAAAATGGTTGGTAGAAAATCCAGAGGAAGTCGGAAACTCCTCGCAAACGCGGCAATGAAGGCAGGGGCTCGCAAGGAGATCGGCACAATGTGGGGAAAAAGAATAGTCAGTGATGTCGGGTACCATGGAAGGAAGGAGAAAGAAATTTGGAGTAGGAGAGGAAGAAGACGGATCGAACAAACTAACGGGATGTGCATTATTTTTTATTTTAGAACCTTTATTTTCATGTGTTTTACTATTTCTGTGTAATTGATGTAATCCCCCCCCCCCCCCCCCCCCCCCCCCCCCCCCCCCCCCCCACACACCACTAGGGCTTAAATACTATGGCTTGTATGTGTGTTTGGATGAGTGAATTCAAGATCCTTGGGCTGGCCAAGAATGTTACTTGGTGTCTACCTTCTATTTCCTTCTTCCTTCATTTTGTGCAAGATCCCCAAAAACCTAAAGAGGTAACATTGGTCTGATGTGCCGTCTCCAACAACACCCCTGCCACTGGTTCGAATTTGATCACTTCAATCACACGTAAAAGTGGTTTGCTCCTTTGCTTTTGCTTTCATCATGAGCATTCATTTGGTTCCCAATCGTGGAATGGATAGAACACGACAATGTCACTTCTACCTAAAATCAAAGGCAGCACGACATCCTGCCACTCCTCCCTCTCGACACGTTGGGCGGCACTACTCCAACCACAACCTAATCGTTGCGTCTTTCGTTTTGTGGTACTCGTCTATAGCACGCTGCTACATTTTGCACTGACCACTACATGAATCCCAATTGAGCCTGCTTCTAATAAATCATCCTGAGTCATTTAGTTATTGCAGGAAGCTAGACACTCTCTCTGAGGACTTCGAGAAGCACTTGCATGTGATTACTGATTAAGTCACTTGCCCTGCATGTCCTCCCTCAAGGTGTTGGAGGGGTTATTCTCTAGGCTCTACCCGCCAGTGGCCACCTTAGAATAAACACACACTGGTCTTTATCACCTCACTGTCCAAGCATGTGAACTCGACGCAAAAGGTCCAAGCTCTTGCACAAATTGTGCTCTTCTTGTGTCGTGCAACGGGTAGTGCGGGCTTGTCCACTGGATTTTCGTTGCTTCGAGATGCTCGTTGGCCTTGGACTCTTGGCATGTAAGGTCTCTTGATTGTCAAATCTATCGGCGCAATCCTCCTAACATTCAATGCAATTACTCTCCATCTAGGCCCAAATTGCGGGAATGTCTGGTCTAGCTCGCGTCGGCATTGCGTCATCTCACGGATTTGACCTATAGTTTTGTACCTTGCATTTTCCCTTCCATGCACTTGGCCCGTATAATAAAATACTTCCAAGACTGATGTGAGTAATACATACTAGTGTTTAATTTCTCATTTGCGAAGGACAATGCCTGGCCTCCAACCCACACATATAAATAGGACAGTTTACTCCCGCAAACATCTTCCCTACTTCTAGGCTCCAACTCAGGTATGTGTTCTCCCGAGCTCTCATAGAACTCTTTGAGTCACTCATGATTAAATGGAGGATACCGTGAGAACTCACGATGTCGAGTTGTAGTAGCTTCAACGAGTTCATGCCCTCGATAGTGGGCCTTGAGGCTTTAGCCAATTTTATGGCTAGCGACCCCCTTGTCGAGAGGCTTCTTGATCCAAATCGCATCGTTGGGAAAGAGGATTAATATCTTGGAAAGGAAAATTTGTGCGCTATATCAACAATTTTCATTTTGGTCGATATTCTGAACCACTATGTCATGGTTCCCCCGCGGGTCCGTGCTAACTATCACTCGTTGATCATGGAATATTTAATATAACAAAGATGAGAGTTTACTAGAGTCTGAAGGAGTTTCGCAAGATCTAACATGTACTACCCCAAAAAGGTGGAACCTTCGTCTTCAAAAGAACGCACATCTCCCCATAAAACATGGTGAATAAGGCCGATTGTTGGGCTTAACGATTTGTCTTTGTTAAAGATGATTTGTGTCATCCTTACTCATCCGGAGCCTCCGTGCATTTCCTTGCATCCCGCAACAGGTAGTGCAAACTCATCCATCGGGGTAGGGACGGTCACTACTTTGGGATGCTTGCTGGCCTCGAATCCTGGTTGGCAAATCTATGCGATCACAACAGTACCTGTGATAATTCGCATCACTCGTAGCCTGTAGGCAACGCCAGACGACAACAATGTGTGGCAGTAGTAGTTTTGTAGTCATGTACAGTTTTTTATCTGCAACGACAGTTCACCATGGTTCAAGTGCACACTTTTTTATCTGCAGCAAATGTACTGACTGCAGCAGATGTTCTAAATGTGCAATGTCCGACGACAAGAATATTCTCATCTGACACAATTTTCTCATGTGACAATATTTTTAGTTTTCTTTTATTAATACGCTTTGAGTTTTCTCTCCCCATTTTATATATTATTTATGTGCACCCGTAGACTTATAGGCACTCTCGGGGTGCGTTTAGAGGAGGCTCCACTAAGGAGAGGTGGAGTTAGTGGGGTCAAAGTCCAACCCATGATCATGGAAGTGGAGGAATCCACCGGCGCGCGATTCGCGCCTTATCAGCGCCAGGCGCGATCAAGGCCGCACCCCACTACTGGGGTGCGGCCAAGCCACACCCCCCATAGTGGGGGGTGCGGCCTAACCGCACCCCCCATAGTGGGGAGGGTGCGGCCAAGCCGCTCTCCCCCATGGTGGGGTGCAGCCAAGCCCCCCCCCCCCCCCCCCCCCCCCGCCTTGTGGGGGATGCGGCCGAAACCGCACCCCCTTGGCGGGTGCGGTCGGAGCCCACTTTCCCTTTTAGGGGCGTGATTTCCTATTCCCCAAGTGCAAGCCGCGCGTCGAATGCCTCCGCGGTCACCGCGAGCTCAGAATGCCTCCGCGGACACCGCGAGCTCAGAACGCCTCTGCGCTCACCACGCGCTTAGAACGTTCTCGTGTTCGTTGCACGCTCAGAATGCTCTCGTGTTCGTTGCGCGCTCAGAACGCTCCCGTGTTTGTTGCGCGCTCAAAACGCCTCCGCGCTCACCGCACGCTCAGAATGCACTCGTGTTCGTTGCGCGCTGAGAACGCCTCTGCGCTCACCGCACGCTCAGAATGCTCCCGTGTTCGTTGCGCGCTCAGAACGCTCCCGTGTTCGTTGCGTGCTCAGAACGCTCTCGTGTTCGTTGCGCGCTCAGAACGCTCCCGTGTTCGTTGCGCGCTCAGAACGCTCCCGTGTTCGTTGCGCGCTCAGAACGCTCCCGTGTTCGTTGCGCTCTCAGAACGCTCTCGTGTTCGTTGCGTGCTCATAATGCTCCCGTGTTCGTTGCGCGCTCAGAACGCTCCCGTGTTTGTTGCGCGCTCAGAACGCTCCCGTGTTCATTGCACGCTCAGAATGCGCTCGTGTTCGTTGCACGCTCAGAACGCTCCCGCGTTCCCAACGCGTGCGCAGTTAACCTTTCCTAATTTCTTAGATTGCATGTCTCGTTCGTCGCCTTCATCACCTTCAACGAAGCTGCCCGAATTGCCCGAAGGGCGAGATGGTCATTTACGAAAAATGGCGATTCATGTGCTCCAAACCGGCGAACATGATTCGCCCGTCAGGTGGTTACGGTGGTTACGACGGAAAAATTACCGGGCTACCCCCGACCAAAGCTATAAAAGGAGCCCAGGGCCTTCATTTCAAGGGACCTTGCCTTCTGCACCCGAGAGAGCTCTGCGAAGATTTCCTCTGAGTTCTCCTTCGGTGCTCGAAGATCTCTTTCGGCCTTCGAAGATCTCCTTCGTGGACTTGGAGATTTCCTTCGCTCCGGAAGTCTATCTTCCTAAGTGATATGAGAATCTTCGGATCCCGAAAGGCGACTCAGCATTCTCACTTTTGTTCTCACTACTGTTCTCAGAAGAAGAAGTACTTAGCTTTCCGAGAGGTGGTCTGTCACCCTCGGAGTTCTCTCTCTCTCTCTATCATTGTAACGAGCAACGGCCTGTCGCGCTCAAATTCTAAGTTTCCAATTGTAATCCCCAGAAGATAGTGGAAGTTGGTCGGCACAGCTCCGACCGCGTGATTTTTCACCCTTTCCGGGTTTTCCACGTTAAAAGTCTTCGTGTTACTTACTAATTCACTCATTGACTGTTTGCGCGCTTGGTTCGCTTCCGAGCTAAGGTGGTTCAATTCGACCGGTCTACCAGAGCACCCGAGCGATCCCCAACAATTATAAATATTTTTACTTTGTTTTACTATTTGTTTATATTTTAATAGTTTAGTTTATCTTGTTTAATTTTAATTTTTTTTAATATCAAGCAGGCACTCAACATTTGGCAATGGGGAGAAACCATGGTAGATCTCCCAAGGAAGAAAGCCTAGAGCGATGATTACGAAGGAAACATTCAGGTCTTCTCGCCAAAAAAATGGAACGGAGAACATTATAAGCTGAACACATTCTGCACAAGGTAATATTTCCCCCCACCATAACAGAGCTAAAAAGCTCTTCAAATCGGTGGTGGTTGAAGGACATTGATGCCAAATTGTTATGGGCTCGCCATAGAACGACGATGGCGTCACCATAAGTGACTGGAGGTGGAGATGATGGTGGAGATGTGGGGATATTCTGGAGTCGGAACTGCAGCTACCTAAGCGGGGTGTGCTCAAGAGAGAGAGAGAGCTACTACGATCTCATAACTTGGGACAAGAGAATAAGCTTAAATTCATGCATAAGTGTAAAGACATTCTTCATATTATCAAAGTCAAACTTCTTCAACATTTCTTTCACGTATTTGCATTTTATTGATTCTTGTTTGCATTTCAATACATAATTAATGTTTTGTAACACAAATAATCATACATAAACAAATGCTAGTTTAATATTGTTTTGTGCTTGCAAAATATTAAGCGGTAAAGCGGTACTTGTGCAAAATATGACGAGAAAATAGATCTTCGAGTAGAAACCCCCAGTAATGGATTGACAGTGGATCAATGGATGTATGAGTATGTAAAAGGCTTAAATGAGATCATCACTAAACACATCACCTTACCAGCGTGTTGAAGTTATTAGATTAGTGTAGAGGCGACGACAACGAAGGAGATGAAGTTGGGGAGGTACTTGATTTGTATGAGTCAGACTTTTAAAGACCGTTCTTTGTCAAGAACTTCTATCGCCTAGCCGATCCATACCACTTTCACTATCTATACTATTTGGTGTAGAGAGTTTAGATGTCAAATTGTATAAATAAGGGATATGGTGAAGCTTGAAAAGATTGTAGAGGACACCTAAAAGAAACTTTAGCTCGTTTGGCACGGCGGTGGAGGTCATGAACGCGGTGTTTATGAACCGTCGTTCATGAACGCACGATCTCACTTAAGAAACTTATCCACTTTTATGTTCAAAACTAGTTTTCTTTTCTTGGTGGCGGTCATAACCTTTGTCATACATACATTCTATTGTGATGACGTTTTTATCCAAACTCACAAGAGCAAAAACGCCGCACCAAATGGAGCCTTTGTTTTTGAAAGTCTGATCTCATACAAATTAAGTAACATTAAAATTACATAAAAGGCACACAATGAAAGTTTATAAGAATCAAGTGATTAAAAGCACAATATCATTCTAACAAGAAATAAGCAGATATACACCTTGGGGTCGTGAGTGGGTGTCGAAGCCAATCCGTATCGGGTATATGGTTAAAGGGATCTGAATCGACTTGGGGAATTTCTGGACTGAATATTGGAGTGGGGTAAAGGTTCTGGTGTGGCTCGAATCTGGTGTAAGGGAGGAGTGAAGTGACTGAGAGGAGGGCGATATGGCTGATGTATGGCTGGAGCGGTGAAGGGGAGTGATGGGTTGTCGGAAAAGAGAAACGGTGGCCGCACGGCGTCGGAAAAGGCGTCTGTAGAACACGGTGAGGCTGGTGGTGTCGATTCAGGCAGCTGGAGTCTCGGCCTTCACAGATACGATGGGGGTATCGGGTCGAGACTCGCGGAAATCCACAGGGAGAGGCTCTTCGGAACCAATGACGGCGGCGGCGGGGACAGGGAGATCGATGGGCTGAGTCGTCGAAGAAGGAGATGGGATCTGGGGAGATTGGCGTGTGGGCTTATTGAATAGCCGCGGAGGAGTTTTTTCTCTTCGGTTTGGCAAATTTTGGAGTCGTGTATATAGGAGGAAATTTTTTGGAGCCTAAGGAGCATTACAATTGGGAGGCCGACTAAGAAATGCCGGCGAAAAGAGCTTCTAGGGCTTCATGCGCCGGCAAGATGGAGGTGTCGAGCGGCGTTTGCGATTTGTCGGGATCCGACAAAGGGGAGGCGGAAGGTGGAGTGCGCTTAAGTGAGGAAAGCGTGTTTTAATAATAGGGTTTGGGCCAAGATTTTGATGTGATATTAGCCATTTACGGTGTGCTTATAACATTGCCCAACATCCCTTACACTTTGATATTTCTAGGAAATTCAATATTCTATGCATGAGTTAACAAGATAGGAGCAATGCATGTAGGAGGATTATGGAGAACCATGCATGCACTGGGATACAGCCCTCTTTTATGGCATTTGGCGCGGTGTTTTTGCTCCGGTGAGTTTGGACAATAACGTCATCATTATAAAATGTGTTTGACGTGGCAATGGTTATGACCGCCGCCCCCAAAAAAACTAATTTTGAGCAAAAAAGTGGATAAAGTTCCTTAGCCGAGGTCGGGCATTCACGAATGACTGTTCATATAATCATTACGCTCATTACCTCCACCGCCCTGCCAAACAGACCCTTTAGCGAGATAGTCCGCACAAAAATTCTCTTCACAAAGGGTATGACGAAGGGAATAACTCCAAGATAGATTTGTAAGAGATCGGATGTCTTCAATAATGCTTCCCCAATCTAAGACAAGCTTAGAGTAGTTTTTATAATGACATCGTTCAAAGAGTGTGGACTTCTAGCAAAGGGGTCTGGAATCTCCAAGGTTGTAGTTTTTATATTCCTAGTAAAGCTCGCCAAGTCCCATTGTTGTTCCTCCGTTCCCAAGGTGAGCTTACATCCCCAAGTCCAAGGTTGCCAAATTGTAGCAACAAACATAACTTTCCAGTAGTTTTTCGCAGCCTCATACAATGTTTTTTGTTAGACATTGATGCACCCGTTGTCGTATCTGAGGACGCATGATGCCGTCAAGCGTTAGTTTTTTTTTTTCATTTTAATTTCTATCATGTATTTTTCTTTTCACACACGTTATAGTTTTGATTTTTTTGTCTCATTTGTTTGACCACCTTATGAGACCGTAAATAAATAGCCCGACAATTTTGAATAGCTGTGACGAAAAAGGCAAACAATAAATAATTAAGAACGCATACGACTAAGTAGAAGATAATTAACTTAGATGATTTTAAATTTTATTCTCAATCAATGAGAATCAATTGGAAGAATATTCTAAGAAATATATTACTTAAGTTTTGGAAACAAATCATTTTGTCCAAGTTTGTCCTTCTCATAAAAGGGACCCAAATCAAAAGGAAAAGGTAATCGGGAAAAAGCAGATAACGAAACAGAAGTTTCATCTCTCTCTATATACCGGAAAACTTCGTATAAACCAAGTCCTGTTTGCCACCTCCGATCGTGAATCATTCCACTCTCGTCGGACTCAACCCAGGAACGATGACGCACAAGCATTCGACCCTCTTCGACAGAAAACATCTTCCTTTTCCTCTCTTAGAGATTCTAACTCCTCTTCCTCACCCATCGCCAATATTTCCCTCAGGTCGTTGTCGACTCCGGTGCTCTATTCCGTCAAGCTGAGCTATTGTCACCGGCCTACCTTGGATTGTTGTTGACTGCCAGGAAAAAGGCCAGCCCTCGGGATTTTTTCGCATCCTTCCGACAATCCACTCGATCGACACCTCCAGACTACGTGCGCGTGTGTTTAAGGATCATTCCTGGCCGTAATTTTGCATATGCCCGGGTAAACTCTACTCTACTCTTGCTCCATTTCTTAGCTTAACCATATGCGATTCAATTAATTATCTCATAACTTGTTTCGAACAATCTCGCTATTTTCAAATATTCTTTTTATCCATAAATTAATTTCTGTGATTAAGCTCGTGGGTATAAAAGGATGCCTATTTGGTTCGAACTGTAACCACTTGTGGTTGTCACTCTCAAATAACGATTACTGAATCATGAAATTTCAAACGTCGAACGTGATTACGCGCGCAAAACTCAGATGTTCTCTCTCGATTTACATTTAACAACTTGTATTCGTCGAGGTTAGGCCCGGCCTAGTTATAGGTCCCTGACATGAAGGTTGATCGTTGACCAAGGAGGACATCAACCAAGATATACAGAAAGCAGCCAAGTGACAAGATAATTTGTCTGCCCAGGTCGCCCGTAGGCGAGCTCCTCTTGAGATCGCCCATAGGCGAGGTCCAACTCAAGGTCGCCCTAAGGAGAGGTTCCTCTCGAGGTTTCCCGTAGGCGAGGTCCCTCTTGAGGTCGCCCATAGGCGAGGTCCATTTCAAGGTCGCCCGTAGAAGATGCCCCTCCGAGATCTTCCATAGGCGAGGTCCGTCTCAAGGTCTCCCTAAGGAGAGGTTCCTCTCGAGGTCTCCCATAGGCAAGGCCACTCTTGAGTTTGCCCATTGGAGAGGCCCCTCAGGCAGCTCACCAAGAAGTTTGCACCCATCGGCATCGAGCTCGCGAGGTCGCTCCAAGTGGCCTCATCCAGCTCTTCCAAGGTTCTACAGAAAGACGGATCCAACATTCTGCGTGGCTGGATATTTGCAGACCATAAAAATCCTCCATTCTGCGGTGGTGGCACGCTGACCCCCCTCCCCCCCCCCCCCCCCCCCCCCCCACACACACACACACCCAAGGTTCCCCATTTTGCCAATCTTGTGTTTTCCTAGTGCCTAACACAACCTTAGTTTTTGATGGGAAGTTTCTATATACTTCTGGGCGTATGGTGGGACCTCCTCACTGCAGCTTGGAGATTCTGTTTATCGGCAGTTCAGCTTTTAGCCCTTAAAAATTGTCTCTCTTGCCATCAAATCCGTGGCGTTAGACCGCATGGTCAATAACCTCAGGTTGCCGACTTAGGTCTGAATTTTGTGAGCTGGTTTCTTGGCTCCAACATTTTTGCTGCGGTGAGCGCGAACAGTAGTAAGAGGAAGAAATTCTTGTGAGAAAACGTCATGGCCCTTTGTAACACCCCAAAACTTCATGTGCTGCGAGCTAGCCGAAATTCGTCCATTTTTATGAAAATTAGTCTAATGGATATAACAGAATTAGTTTAATGGATATAGCAGAATTAGTCTAATGGATATAGCAGAATTAGTCTAATGGATATAGTCGAATCTGCCATAACATTCGTCGAATACGGACAGAAAGCTGTATTTTCGCCTGTTTCGATTTTTACGGGTTTTGACGGAAATTTCTAAGTCCGTGTGACTACGATCTTGATGAAAACCAAATCGGACGACTAGGATTATTTCGAAACCCTTTAAGGAGGCTTGGGAGATAAATTTTAGATCATTCTTACCTATACGTTCTCTCTCCAAGCCGAGAAAAACTGCAAGCAGTGAGGAAGAAGAAGAAGGCATCTTCCGCCATTGCCGGAGCTTCGGAGCTCCAAATCGCGAACCGTTTTCAGATCTGGAAAGAGCAGCCCGTTGTGGTTCTTTCTATCCGAGTGAAATCTCAGATCTATGGCCCCGAAGAAAGCTCCAAGGGTAACAATCCTTCCTCCCGGTCTTAGGACGTGTTTTTGGTCCTCTCATGACTTTTCTATGCTTGCATAAGGCATCCCTTTCACCAAATGGGTGAAGTGTAGGATTTCCTTAAGTTCTTCGGAACTCCGGGTCGATTGTGTCCGTCCCCGACATATTTGCATGTAGAAATCCGGTAGACGTACGGATTTAGGCATTTTGTGTGAAGCATATTCGCGGTCGTGAGCCCGAATCGGTGATGCTTGAATTGTGACGTTGCATTTAGGTTAAGCCTAGAATGCGTGCCGGAGAATGACTCCGTATGATTGACTATCGTATTGCGGGACATAAGATTAGGCATCTTTTGAGATACTAACGGAAGCCCCATGCTTTGATTGAATGCAAACATTCACCACGAAGTTCGAAGTGAGTCGTCTTGTACCTCCTTCGCTGTTGTGTTAGTGAAGCCTAAGCCCTTGTTTGGATTAGGTGCGTAGCTTGTTGATTGATGACACCCCTTTGGTGTTTGTTAGCGAATGGGCCGAGGTAAATTTACACCTGCATCATGCTGTTAACGCGATGGTTTGAGCAACGGGCATAAGCTTGTACCGAACCCGCACCATGCAGATCGGCGAGAGGGGGAAACTCCGGGATGTCGTGTGATCATGGGATAGACCTGTTTGGGAGAGTTTTCTCTGATGGGTAAAATGCTCAGGCGATTACTAAGCTCTTTAGCTCAGTCCGTTACGTGCGGTCGTGAGTACCCACGGTTGTGATTTATGGATTGATGTTATGTTAGCCTGATGCGTTGCTTAGGCGGTTGTGGGGAACCTTCGGGTGAACCCAACTAACATCATATGCATGCCTAGGTTCAACTTTATTTGATGCTACACCTAAAAGATTGATTGTGCTTGAAACCTCACTCTGTGTAGTGTAGTTGCACTTTCTTTTGGTTTCACATTGCATGTACGGCTTGCTTGCAGGTTAGCGGTGACTCGCCCCCGAGCCGGCTAGATGGCCGAGGGGTGGGGTGGTTACGCGGTTTGTGGTCAGCTCATAGCTGACCCTCGTTTACCTCTTATTGGATGTTGGTTGCAGGTGCTGGTGAGCCGAGCCGAAAATAGCGGTTGGTTGCATGTTGCTGAGTTGGCCCTCGAAGGCCAGCCCCCTTTTCTGCTTTTCATGTATTGTCGGTCTGCGTGTCGATGTATGTTTATGGGGTTTTGTGCATTTTGGAATGTGAGGCCTTAAGGCCGTAACTCTACATATTATTTCCTTCCCGAGATAGTGGACAGTTCTAAAAGAAATGTTTAAATCAAATGCTTCCGCTTACGCTTTGAGTACTCTCGTGTAGTTATTATCTGTGTATCACCTTATAACGCATAGCTATTGTCTTTTATATGGCGTGGGGTCCCGGCCGGACCTACTGTTATATTATTTATACTGTCAGGGAGTTACAATTTGGTATCGGACTTAGCGCGTCGATCTGTAGTTTTGCGAATTCAGGACGAATTCCTTTTAAGGGGTAGTGTGCACGGGATGTGCGCTCACCTAAAATGACAAAACTAATATGAATGTCCACTTAGGAAGGGAAAAAACATACTTGTTTGCGGAACCTGAGCATTCCATGATTGTTGTTAGCTATGTTTTCGGTCACTAAATTGTGTCTTGCACGATTATAGGTGACTAGGAGTGGTGTGGGGCAGTCTCGACCCCGTAACACCGCTGAAAGAAGTGCGTCGGCTGAGGTGCCAGCGACCACTCCTTCGGTTGAGATGATCAGATTAGTCGCAGAAGCTGTCTTCATGATGATCAACACTCAACCTCATAGGCTTGCACAGCCTGCTACGCCTACTCCGGATGTGGCCCCGGAGGCAGCTGCTGCAGTGGAACCTACGATGGAACCGAGGGTGGAGACCCCTGCGCCAGTGGCTGCAGTGGAACCTGCAGTGGAGCCAAGGGTGGAACATCGAGTAGAGCGAGTAGCTGTTGCGCGAGCGCGTGATCAACAACTTCAACACTTTCTAAGTTTGCATCCTCCAACCTTTTCGGGGACTGGATCCCCAATGGAGGCGGAGGACTGGCTGTCAACAGTTAGAAAAAATCTAAAGGCGACACCAACGGAAGAAGGTATGATGGTCACCCTAGCCACCTTCCTCCTTAACGGAGAAGTAGAGCTTTGGTGGGCCGAACAGGAAGTGCATAAGTTTGGAGGTAAAGATATTACCGAGATCACTTTGGCGGAGTTCTCAAAGTCATTTCTTTAGAGATATATTCCATCTGCCCAGCGCATTGCGTTGCTGAACCAGTTCTTGAAGTTAACTCAAGGCGATAACTCGGTGGATGAGTACTTGCACGAGTTCACTAAACTGGGCCGATATGCGGGGTCTTTGGTGGAAGATGAGGAAACGAAGACGAACAAGTTTTATGAAGGTCTTCGAGATGAGTTGAGGCTGCTCCTTGCAGGCCCAATGACTTTTGGTTTCCATGTGATGGTGCAAACTGCCAGATCTCTGGAATTGGACATGAAGAGAATGCAAGCAAAGGGCGTGACCAAGAAACCTGAATTTCATGCGCCGGCCTCTCAGTCCAAATCTTAGTTCAGGAGGAACAAAAGGAAGTTCAAGTCTGCGGAGCCAACTCGCTCTAATATGTCAGGAGCTACGACAGCACATGGTCCTATAACATGTTTCACTTGCGGGAAATTGGGTCATAAGGCACGTGCATGTCGAAGTGGTCTTCCGAGGCCGGAGAACCGAGCGATGGACTATGCTCGTGATGCAGGTCATGCGGAAAAAGGCAAAGCTGCGGAGTCTTCTGCTTCCCAGCACATTCCGACCCAGCCGAGAGTTTACTCGCTTGGCCAACAAGAATCCATACGACAATCTGATGTCGTCACGTGTACGAATTAGAAGTTAGCTTTTATAGCTATACATAATTCATACTGTTGTGCGACTATATACTTTACTTGTGTACAATTAGGCTTCATCTTAATTTTTAACTATCCGACGAGAGCTCTATTCAATACGGGTGCATTGCACACTTTTCTGTCTGAGGACTTCGTGACGCGAATCTAAGTGTCGTCTACCTTAGTAGAGGATAGATTGGAAGTAGTGCTACCCAATGGATCTCACATGAGTGCGGATAGGAAGAGTCGTGTGAAGGTGCGGATTATAAATCAAGACTTCGACTTGGAAGCATCGCTATTACCATTAGCTGAATTTGACGTAATCTTCGGCATGGACTGGCTCTCGGAGCAGCGAGCATGCATAGATTGCAATTCAAAATAGATCACTCTGGGAAAGAACACCGGAGACGAAACCACATTCGCGGGCATGCGAGGAGCGAGCAAGACACTGATGTCTGCTCTCCAGGTGGTTAGGGCGGTGAGAAAGGGCACAGAGTTGTTCTTCACTTTGTTGGAGGCTTCAGAGCCAAAACGCAGATTATGTGATGTCCCAGTTGTAGCGGAGTATGCCGATGCGTTTCCTAATGAACTCCCTAGGGCTCCACCTCAGCGAGAGATTGATTTCTGTATTGAGCTGGTGCCAGTGCCAAGCCTGTAGCACGCTCACCGTACCGGATAGTGCCAAAGGAATTGGAAGAGCTTAAGGTTCAGTTGCAAGAGCTACTAGAGCAAGGCTACGTACGTCCAAGTTCATCACATTGGAGTGCATCGGTCCTCTTTGTGAAAAAGAAGGATGGGAGCTTGCATCTATGTATTGATTATCGAGAGCTGAATAAGCTGACCGAGATGAACCGTTATCCGATTCCGAGAATCGATGACTTATTCGACCAACTGGTTGGGTCAACGGTATACTCTAAGCTAGACTTAAGGTCCGGCAATTATCAGCTTCGTATAAGGGATTGTGACATTCCAAAGACAGCGTTCAGTACCCGCTTTGGGCACTATGAGTTCACTGTTATGTCGTTCGGTTTGTCTAATGCACCATCGGTATTCATGGACTTAATGAATAGAACGTTTCGAGAGTATTTGGATCAATTTGTGATCGTCTTCATCGACGACAATTTGGTATACTCTCAGTTGGAGGAGGAGCATGCAGAGTATCTGCACGCAGTTTTGAGCACCCTGAGGAGGAGTCAACTATATTCCAAGTTCTCCAAGTGCGAATTTTGTCTATCGTCAGTAGCGTTCCTGGGTCATGTTGTTAGTGGGGATGGAATAGCAGTTGATCCGTCGAAGATAGAAGCGATCCGAGCTTGGCCTGTGTTGAAAAACGTAGCGGAAGTCCGAAGTTTCTTAGGACTTGCCGGCTATTATAGGCGCATTGTGGAGAACTTCTCGAGGATTGCACTTCCTCTCACTAAACTGACTAGGAAAGATCACAAGTTCAACTGGTCGCCTGAGTGCGCATGAGCTTTTGAGGAGCTGAAGAGCCGTCTGACTACGACGCCCATTCTATGCTCGCCATATCGATCAGAGGGCTACGAAATATATAGCGACGCCTCGGGGAGTGGCTTGGGTTGCGTCTTAGTGCAATTCGGTAAGGTAATTGCCTATGGCTCCTGTCAATTAAAGGTACATGAGAGGAACTACCCGGTCCATGATTTGGAGCTAGCGGTCGTGGTATTCACTCTTAAACTCTGGAGGCACTACTTATATGGCGTGAAGATTGACATCTTTACGGACCACAAAAGCCTCATGTACCTGCTAGATCAAAAGGAGTTGAATATGCGACAAAGGAGGTGGATGGAGTTCCTTGGGGACTACACCTTCGACATTCGATACACTCCTGGGAAAGGAAATGTAGTCGTGGACACGTTGAGTCCTCGGGCTCTAATTGGATTCTGATGCACGATGACCATCTAATCCGCGAGCTAGAAGCCATGGAGATCATTTGTGTTGAAATTGTTGAAGTGGAAGTGAAGGAGGCTTTTGGACCTGGGCGGTCTGGGAGGAGGTCGGGCGGTCTGACGTGACCGCACGACCTGGCGGTCTGCATCTGCGGTCTGGCTGATCTAAGCCTAGCTGCGGTCTCCCGGGTTGACCGCTGGTCTTGTCCAAAGTCTGCTGAAGGTGGGGCCGCGCGGTCTGTGCGTGACCGCGTGGCGTGCTATCCTCTTCAAGGCTGTGGTGGTCTGGTGTGACCGCACAGTTTGATCCAGGTTCTCTCCGGAATGCGGTCTGGTAGCTGACCGGGCTTTCTGGGGGTATTCGCGGACTAAGGGTCTTAGTCGCGCGGTCTCAGTTCGCGGTCTTATGAGGAGACTGGTATGCGAGCTGGTTGCTGTTCGCTGTCTCAGGAGGAGATCGACATGCGGACAGGAGTTCGCGATCTGATGGCGAACTGGCTGTGTTCGCGGTCTCGTGCGAACACAGGTGGTGAATAGCTTCGGGCGGTCTGGCGAGCTCCTTGTGGAGTCGCGGTCTGCTGTGAGAGTGGCGGTCTCTCATGGTCATTGTTGAAGCTGGCGTGTTCACCAAAATGAAGCAGCTCTGTTGCTGATCGCGCGGGTTGACCGGTCTGGTCGCGCGGTCTAGGGGGGTGGTGATCCTATCTCATAGGGTGGTGACTGGATCAGGTCCCACGCCTATAAATAGGAGGCCACTGTAGCAGCAATGAAACACACCAAGTGTAAGCTGAGTTCGCTCTTGTTCTTGCAGTCTGTTTATTTCTGACCGGGCGGTCTCTGATTGAACTCTTCTTGTGTAGCTTCTGCGGATAGTGTGGGCAGCAGCGATCACCTCTTCCTCTGAAAGTGTTCGGGCGGTCTGCGGCTTGGAGTTGTGGTGCTGGAGTTTGGGAGAATCAGGAGGTCGGAAGAAGGGAGCGGTCTGTGCAGCGGTCTGGTGGTGTTCTGTGGTCGGCAGAGAGTTGCGGTCTAGCAACTATCAGAGATCGCAGGGGAGGTCGCGCGGGTTGGGCGGTCTCCAGTTATCAGTTTTTTCTGTACTTCTCTTTGGAGTTTTGTGCTGACGAAATCATGTCTCGTCAAGCATGTCTTGCCCTGTAATTGAAGTTTGCTATCAATAAAGATCGGTTGTTTGCCTAAGATTGTTTCTGGTTGCTTTGGCTTGTATCTCTAGTTGTTATTCCTGCTTGCTCTCACAAGGTCCGAGAAATTTTCACATGGTATCAGAGGTAGGTTGGAGTGGATAGAGCAGCGAATAACTTAGAGTAGCCATCGCCTTTGTGAAGAAGGAACCAGAGGAAAAACAATAGAAGGTGGATTTGCAAGAGGTCTTGGGATTGAGATGCTAACATCGACTAACTTTAAGAAGTGGAAGTCGTGTATGCAGAGCTATCTTCTAGGGGAGGACCTCTGGGAGGTTGTTGGAGGAGATGCGACTGAAGAGGTGAAGGCAACAGAAGCGGGTGACAATGGTCCGGCCGTGAGGGCGTGGAGAAAGACCAATGCTAAGGCCGAGTTCACTTTGAAGCGTGCCATTTCACCTGATCTATTTGATCACATCTTAGGGTGTGGATCAGCTGCCGAGATCTGGAGAACCCTGGATGGGTTGTTTAACAAGAAGAATGTAGCTAGGCTACAGTTCTTAGAGAATGAGCTGGCAAGGTCGGCTCAGGGTGATCTTTCTATCTCAAATTTCTTTCTGAAGATGAAGAACCTCTGCGCTGAGATATCAGCACTGGATCCTGATGAGCCAATTTCTGAGGCGAAGCTGAAGAGGCACATCATCCGCGGCCTGCGGAAGGAATATGTGGCCTTTGTGACGTCGGTGCAGGGTTGGGCTAATCAGCCGTCTTTGATAGAGCTGGAGAATCTGCTAGCGTCGCAGGAAAGTCTGGCAAGGCAGATGGCGGGGGTGTCCGTGTCTGGGGGAGATGGCGAGGTTCTCTTCTCAGGAAAGAAGAAGAAGTGGGATAAGAAGAAGAAGACCGCTGGAGGCCATGTGCCTTCAACTTCTGGACAGCAGGAGAGGGGCTATCCTCCTAAGGCTGAGGAGAAGAAGAAGAAGGAAGGTCTCAAATGCTACAAATGCGAGAAGGTTGGGCACTTCAAGAAGGACTGCAGGCTGAATACTCAGCCAGGGCATGCTTCTCAGAAGGAGGAAGCACCGGCCAGTCATATTGATGGAGGATGGGGAGGAGCCTTCTCGGCTTCTATTGGAGTCTCGGTTCCTATCAACTATCAAGAGGACTGGATCGTGGACTCGGGGTGTGGTCATCACCTCACCGGGGATGGATCGAAGCTTTCTTCAGCGGAGCCCTACACAGGTAACAATGCTATTATTACTGCAGATAATACTGTGCATGCAGTCGAGAAGGTCGGGGTTGTTTCCTTGGGCAGTGATAGAGGGCCATTAACCTTGAAGAGTGTCTATCATGTGCCCGGTATGAGGAAAAACCTCTTCTCCGTGACCAATGCTGTTGACGCTGGGTATCACGTTCTGTTCGGCCCAACAGAAGTGAAATTTCTACATAATGTAGAGGCCGTGAAGGCCGAGGTCGTCCATGTCGGGAGGAGAGCGAAAGACTTGTTCGTTTTATCGACAAGTTCTTATGTCGACAAGATGAAGACGAATGATGGTGCCGTGATATGGCATGAAAGGTTGGGGCACGTAGGGATGGATAAGCTGAAAGCTATGGCGGTGAGAGGTCTGGTCAAGGACCTGCCAAATCTATCTTCCTATGGTGAAGGTCATGTTTGCGAAGGATGTCAGTTCGGCAAGTCTCATCGACTGCCGTTTGATAAGTCGCAGACGAGGAGTAGTGTGCCGTTGGAGTGCATCCACGGTGACTTGATGGGACCAACTGCTACCCCAAGCCTCGGAGGTAGCAGGTATATGCTGGTGTTGATCGATGATTACACCAGATATGTCTGGGTTTATTTTCTGAAGGAGAAGGCGGAGGCGTTTGCCAAGCTTGTGGAGTTCAAGGAGCTCGTGGAGGGTCGGCTGAATCTGCGGATCAAGAAGCTGAGGACGGACAACGGAGGGGAGTTCACCTCTGCTGAGTTCTCCAGTTTTTGCAGGAAGGCAGGCATCCGGAGGGAGCTCACTTGTGCTCATACTCCACAACAGAACGGAGTTGCAGAGTGGAAGATCCGTCATCTGACGGAGACCTGCAAGTGTTGGCTGCATGCCAAGAGCATCCCAAAGTCCTTCTGGGCGGAGGGAATGTCTTGTGCTGCCTACGTCATCAACCGGATGCCTTTGAGTCCCATCAATATGTTGACTCCTCATGAGATGATGTTCAAGGAGAAGCCAAGCGTGGCTCACCTTCGGGTATTTGGTTCCACCTGCTACGTGCATGTTCCAGATGCTCTTCGGACGAAGCTAGATGCGAAAGCAAGGAAGCTAGTCTTCGTGGGATACGATGAGAGGAAGAAAGGCTGGAAGTGCATGGACCCGTAGACGCGGAGATTTGTTGTTTCTCGCGACGTCGTGTTCGATGAGGTGACATCTTACAAGGGGTCTTCTGATGTGGAGCTACCAGAGAGCAGGGTGGAGGTGCCGGAGAAAGTTGTGGAGAATCTTCAGGTGGAGCTACCTGTGTCACCAGGTGGTCCATCTCCTTCTAGTTCCGAGACGGGGGCTTCTGGTTCAGGGAGCAGGGGGAGCAATGATCCTAGCACGTCTGGAAGAGGAGCTAGGGAAGAAGCAGCTGGAGATAATGCGGTTCAGGGGAAGGAGCTGAGGAGGTCGAAGCGAGCAATCGTTGCCCCTGATCGCTATACAGGAGGAAACGCAGTGAGCTTTGTCTCATGTTTCTTCGCTGGTCCCTTGGATGAGAGGGAGCCGTCGAGCTTTGAGAAGGCCCAACACGTGAAGGAGTGGGATGTTGCAATGCAAGAAGAGATGGCAGCTCTTGAGAAGAATGAGACCTGGTCTCTTGTGCCCAAGCCCAAGGGCACTACTCCTGTAACATGCAAATGGGTCTACAAATTGAAGAAGAAAGCTAACGGCAGTATCGAGCGGTACAAGGCTCGTCTTGTAGCTCGGGGGTTCTCGCAGCAATACGGTGAAGACTACGAAGAGACTTTCAGTCCGGTGGCAAAAATGACTTCAGTTCGGTTCATTATTGCCTTGGCGGCGTTCAGTGGATGGGAGATTTGGCAGCTCGACGTCAAGAACGCTTTCTTGTACGGGGAGATTGACAAGGACATCTTCATGGTCCAGCCACCAGGCTTTGTGTCTGAAGATTTTCCGGAGCATGTCTGCAAGCTGAAGAAGGCCCTGTATGGGTTGAAGCAAGCGCCGAGGGCGTGGTACGGAAAAATCGCAGAATATCTCGAGGAGCGATTCGGCATGAAGGAAGGGAAGTCCATCTCTACACCTCTAGAGAAGGCTACGAAGCTTCGGAAGGATGAGGGGAGGATTATGCAAGATCCGTTGGTGTTCCGAGCTCTGGTTGGGAGCTTGATCTATCTGACGATCACGAGGCCGGATATTGCATATGCAGTAGGCAGAGTGAGTCGGTATATGGCGGAGCCACGGGTACCTCATCTGCTAGCGGCCAAGAACATTCTGAAGTATGTCAAGGCGACCTCGGACATGGGTCTCCTATACAGGAGGAATGCGGGCTTCGAAGTGCATGGATACATGGATGCTGATTACGGGGGAGATTCGGATGATCGGAAGTCAACATCTGGATTCGTCTTCATGGCGGGCCCTACGGCTATATCATGGTGCAGCAAGAAGCAGGATTCTGTATCGGTCTCCACCACAGAAGCGGAATACAAGGCTTCGGCCTTGGCAGCTCAGGAAGCCATCTGGCTTAGGAGGTTGGTAGGAGACGTCCACAAGGAGGTTCGGGAGCCGACTCTGCTACGCGGTGACAACGAGAGTGCTCTCAAACTGGTAACCAGTCCAGTTTGTCACGCGAGGACCAATCATATCGAGATCGAGCATCACTTCATAAGGGAGAAGGTGCTGGAGGGATCTCTTTCGGTCGGGCATGTGCGGAGTGCGGACAATGTCGCAGACATCTTCACAAAGGCGCTGGCAAAGGGGCCGTTCACACGGCTAAGGGAGCTACTTGGGCTGGTTTCCACTTCCCACTTCAAGGGGGAGTGTTGAAATTGTTGAAGTGGAAGTGAAGGAGGCTTTTGGACCTGGGCGGTCTGGGAGGAGGTCGGGCGGTCTGACGTGACCGCACGACCTGGCGGTCTGCATCTGCGGTCTGGCTGATCTAAGCCTAGCCGCGGTCTCCCGGGTTGACCGCTGGTCTTGTCCAAAGTCTGCTGAAGGTGGGGCCGCGCGGTCTGTGTGTGACCGCGTGGCTTGCTGTCCACTTCAAGGCTGTGGCGGTCTGGTGTGACCGCACAGTTTGATCCAGGTTCTCTCCGGAATACAGTCTGGTAGCTGACCGGGCTTTCTGGGGGTATTCGCGGACTAAGGGTCTTAGTCGCGCGGTCTCAGTTCGCGGTCTTAGGAGGAGACTGGTATGCGAGCTGGTTGCTGTTCGCTGTCTCAGGAGAAGATCGGCATGCGGACAGGAGTTCGCGATCTGATGGCGAACTGGCTGTGTTCGCGGTCTCGTGCGAACACAGGTGGTGAATAGCTTCGGGCGGTCTGGCGAGCTCCTTGTGGAGTCGCGGTCTGCTGTGAGAGTGGCGGTCTCTCATGGTCGTTGTTGAAGCTGGCGTGTTCACCAAAATGAAGCAGCTCTGTTGCTGATCGCGCGGGTTGACCGGTTTGGTCGCGCGGTCTGGGGGGGTGGTGATCCTATCTCATAGGGTGATGACTGGATCAGGTCCCACGCCTATAAATAGGAGGCCACTGTAGTAGCAATGAGACACACCAAGTGTAAGCTGAGTTCGCTCTTGTTCTTGCGGTCTGTTTATTTCTGACCGGGCGGTCTCTGATTGAACTCTTCTTGTGCAGCTTCTGCGGATAGTGTGGGCAGCAGCGATCACCTCTTCCTCTGAAAGTGTTCGGGCGGTCTGCGGCTTGGAGTTGTGGTGCTGGAGTTCGGGAGAATCAGGAGGTTGGAAGAAGGGAGCGGTCTGTGCAGCGGTCTGGTGGTGTTCTGTGGTCGGCAGAGAGTTGCGGTCTAGCAACTATCAGAGATCGCAGGGGAGGTCGCGCGGGTTGGGCGGTCTCCAGTTATCAGTTTTTTCTGTACTTCTCTTTGGAGTTTTGTGCTGACGAAATCATGTCTCGTCAAGCATGTCTTGCCCTGTAATTGAAGTTTGCTATCAATAAAGATCGGTTGTTTGCCTAAGATTGTTTCTGGTTGCTTTGGCTTGTATCTCTAGTTGTTATTCCTGCTTGCTCTCACAAGGTCCGAGAAATTTTCACAATTTGTTTCGATAGGAGAGCGTCTCCTTCAGCGTACTTGAACTGGACTGAGGTTCAATATGACCTGGCCGACCGAGTTCGTCAAGCATTGGAGCTGGATACGAGCATGAAGCGATATAAAGCGGAGACCGTTGATGGGTCAACATTGATTTCTCCTTCGAAGATGGTCTTATGTGGAAAAATGACAGATTGTGCATCCCAAATGTTGGTACATTACGGGCGGAATTGATGTACGAGGCTCATCATACCAAGTACTCGATCCATCTGGGGAGCACAAAAATGTACATGGATACGAAGAAACTCTTCTGGTGTCCGGGTATGAAGAAAGACATTGCCCTCTACATGGCCAAGTGCCATACTTGCGCGTTGCTGAAGGCTGAATGTCAAAGACCTGGTGGGTTTCTGAAGTATTTGCCGATTCCGGAATGGAAGTTCGACGATATTTCGATGGATTTCGTGCACGGATTGCCGAGATCACAAAATGGAAATGACGCCATCTTGGTAATCGTAGATCGATTAACGAAAGTATCGCACTTCATTCCGAACCAGAAGGACGAATCTGTGGAAAAGCTAGCAAAGTTATACGTTGATAACATCGTACGGTTGCACTGGATTCCCCGTAGCATCGTTAGTGATCGTGATGTGTGGTTCACATCAAACGATTGGAGGCTGATTCATCAATTATTGAGTACCAAGCTAAAATTAAGCACAACCTTCCACCCGCAAACGGATGGACAGACCGAAAGGACCAATAGGACGATGGAAGACATGCTAAGGATGTGCGCCATGGACTTCGGAAAGAGATGGGAAGATCATCTCTATATGATTGAGTTTGCCTACAACTACAGTTACCAAGCAAGTATAAAGATGGCACATTTCGAGGCTCTTTATGGTAGAAAATGTCGTACACTGTTGGCTTGGGATGAAACGGGCGACACGAAGTTGTTGAAACGCAAGGACGTGGATGAAGCAAATACATCAATCCGGGCAATACGAAAGCGCTTGCTCATTGCCCAGGATAGGCAGGCAAAGTATTACAATGTAAATCACTGGAACGTCGAGTTCGCCATTGGTGATTGGGTTAACCTAAAGATCAAACCGTTCAAAGGAGTATCGAGGATCCGACGCTTGAAAAAGCTAAGTCTGAGGTACTTAGGACCGTTCGAGATCTTGGAGCGCATTGGTGAAGTTGTCTACCGGCTTGCTCTATCTTCGAAGCTGAGCGGGCTGCATGGTGTATGTCATATCTCTGTGTTGCGGAAAGTTGTTGAAGAGCCTAATCTTGTTGTTGCGGTCAACGAAGTGTCGGTAGATGTTGGGCTAGCGACGAAAGTCAAGCCCATTTGCATTGAAGACACCAAAGTGAAGCAGTTGCGGAACAAATCCATTCGGATGGTAATGGTCCGTTGGAATAATTGCGGGAGAGAGGAACTCTCTTGAGAAAGGGAGAAAACGATGCTTGCGGAGTACCCCGAGCTATTTCTCTCAGGTAATTTATCCTTTAAATTGGCTGCTATTGTTTTTGTAATTTCGGGACGAAATTCTTTTAAAGGAGGTGGAGTTGTAACACCCTAAAACTTCATGTGCTGCGAGCTAGCCGAAATTCGTCCATTTCTATGAAAATTAGTCTAATGGATATATCAGAATTAGTCTAATGGATATAGCAGAATTAGTCTAATGGATATAGCAGAATTAGTCTAATGGATATAGCCGAATCTTCCATGACATTCGTCGAATACGGACAGAAAGCTGTATTTTCACCTGTTTCGATTTTTACGGGTTTTGACGGAAATTTCTAAGTCCGTGTGACTACGATTTTGATGAAAACCAAATCGGACGGCTGGGATTATTTCGAAACCCTTTAAAGAGGCTTGGGAGATAGGTTTTAGATCATTCTTACCTATACGTTCCCTCTCCAAGCCGAGAAAAACTGCGAGAGCGAGGAAGAAGAAGAAGGCATCTTCCGCCATTGTCGGAGCTTCGGAGCTCCGAATCGCGAACCATTTTCATATCTGGAAAGAGCAGCTCATTGCGGTTCTTTCTATCTGAGTGAAATCTCAGATCTATTGCGCCGAAAAAAGCTCCAAGGGTAACGATCCTTCCTCCCAGTCTTAGGACGTGTTTTTGGTCCTCTCAAGACTTTTCTATGCTTGCATAAGGCATCCCTTTCGCCAAATGGGTGAAGTGTAGGATTTCCTTAAGTTCTTCAGAACTCCGGGTTGATTGTGTCCATCCCCGGTATATTTGCATGTCGAAATCCGGTAGACGTACAGATTTAGGCATTTGTGTGAAGCCTATTCGCGGTCGTGAGCCCGAATCGGTGATGCTTGAATTGTGACGTTGCATTTAGGTTAAGCCTAGAATGCGTGTCGGAGAATGACTCTGTGTGATCGATTATTGTATTGCGGGACATAAGATTAGGCATCTTTTGCGATCCTAACGGAAGCCCCATGCTTTGATTGAATGCAAACATTCGCCACGAAGTTCGAAGTTAGTCGTCTTGTACCTCCTTCGTTGTTGTGTTAGTGAAACCTAAGCCCTTGTTTGGATTAGGTGCGTAGCTTGTTAATTGATGACACCCCTTTGGTGTTTGTTAGCGAATGGGCCGAGGTAAAGCTAAACCCGCATCGTGATGTTAACGCGATGGTTTGAGCAACGAGCATAAGCTTGTACCGAACCCGCACCATACAGATCAGCGAGAGGGGGAAACCCCGGGACGTCGTGTGATCATGGGATAGACCTGTTTGGGAGAGTTTTCTCCGATGGGTAAAATGCTCAAGCGATTACTAAGCTCTTTAGCTTAGCCCGTTACGTGCGGTCGTGAGTACCCACGGTTGTGATTTATGGATTGATGTTATGTTAGCCTCATGCGTTGCTTAGGCGGTTGTGGGGAACCTTCAGGTAAACCCAACTAACATCATGTGCATGCCTAGGTTCAACTTTATTTGATGCTACACCTAAAAGATTGATTGTGCTTGAAACCTCACCATGTGTAGTGTAGTTGCACTTTCTTTTGATTTCATATTGCATGTACGGCTTGCTTGCAGGTTAGCGGTGACTCGCCCCTGAGCCGGCTAGATGGCCGGGGGGTGGGGTCGTTACACGGTTTGTGGTCAACTCATAGCTGACCCTTGTTTACCTCTTATTGGATGTTGGTTGCAAGTGCTAGTGAGCCGAGCAGAAAATAGCGGTTAGTTATCTGTTGCTGAGTTGTCCCTCGAAGGCCAGCTCCCTTTTCTGTTTTTTCATGTATTGTCGGCCTGCGTGCCGATGTATGTTTATGGGTTTTTGTGCATTTTGGAATGTAAGGCCTTAAGGCCATAACTCTACATATTATTTTCTTCCCGAGATAGTGGACAGTTCTAAAAGAAATGTTTAAATCAAATGCTTCCGCTTATGCTTTGAGTACTCTCGTGTAGTTATTTTCTATGTATCACCATATAACGCCTAGCTAGTGTGTTTTATATGGCGTGGGGTCCCGGTCGGACCTACTGTTATATTATTTATACTGGCAGGGTGTTACACCCCTGATGGCGAGCAGGAGACCAACGCCAGCAACTCGTGCATAGATAACGTTCGTCATGTGAGCTGACTTCACGGACTTTCGTAGGATGATCGAAGATGCTTTCTGAGCTCTGCTCCCACTTCAGGTCGAGGTCGCGGTGACCTCGTCTCAAAATGTCACGCCCTCAGAAGAACCAGAGCTATCTCGGCGACATGGCAAGGGGATCGGCATAGTAGAGCCCGAGCAACTTTTGTAGTCGTGAGCTCCTCTAGTAAGCTCGCACATAATTCAGTTTTACAAGCACGCAATGCACTTGCTATCACAAGTTCGAGCAGGATCACCGCCTTAGTTCGCTTGAATAGACTGACGAGTCCATTTTGTGACCAAATCTTGTCTTCCCCAGTCTCTAAGGGGTTCATGGATCTAGCTCCGAGTTACTATACGGGGTAGGATGACCCCATCCAACACTTGTTATGGATCAAAGAAGTGGTGCCCATTCAGACCATGACCGATGCTTTTAAGTGCAGGTTCTTCACGATCACCTTCAAAGGGAAAGCGAGGGGCTGGTTCCACCAGCTGTCGGCGAGTTTTATCTACTATTTTGAGGACTTGCGTCGATGGCTTATGTTGTGATTCACAACTTGAGAAAAGGAAGAAGGGGCATACGACTCTTTTCATTCTTAAACAAGGACCCCAGAAGACGCCGGGAAGTTACATCGATCATTTCTAGAAGGAAATCCTGGGTATCCAAGAAGTTGACAATTTTACTTTGCAGCTTAAGTTGACTTTTGGCCTATAGGAGGGCTTGTTCAAGATGGAGGTGTTCGGAGACCCGTCGGTGTCCTTCAAGGACTTGATCGACCGAGCAGGTCGATTCATTGAAGAAGAAGCTATGAATAGTAACTTTCTAGCCTCGCTCACGAAGCTGAGCAGAGTTAAGGAGATCAAAGACCCGGAAGGGGGATGAAGGCCAGAGTAAAGATGGAACGGAGCAGAGGAGTCAAGAGGTGAGAAGGCCATTCATGGCTCCGTAACCTCGGGGGCCTGATAGGAGATTTCAGGTCCCAGTAGGCTGCCATGGAGGCCGGCAGGAAGACATTTCACTCCCAAGCGACAAGCTCGATTCAACCCTCCTGGAAGACCGCATGGAGGTGAGAGCCAAAATCGGCCTCCTCCCCGGGAAGATATGGTATTATCCCATCAAGGGGACCAAAACCAGGGAAGAAACCAGTATTAAAGATGTCAACGTAGGAATGTTCTTCCCTACTGTGATTTGCATCAAGTAGAGGAGCATGCTACTACACATGCCCAAAGTTTTTGGAAGTGATAAGGAGAGTCGGAGAAGGAAGATTCCATGGAGGAGGTCAAGATGATCAGCAGCGATGAGCTCCTGCTGAAGGGAAGTTGGTTCCAACACCGACCCGAGGAAGGTATAAAGACCAGGTAGATACTGGGATGTGTGGAGGGATCAATTCCATTCATGGTGGAGTCAGAGCAAAGGCCTCTTGAAAGGGAAGTCTTCATGCCATCTATCGTCGGACTGTCGCTTCATCCTCCCAAGTGCCTCCCTCGAAGGGAGGGATAACTTTCTCCAGGAGGATATGTTGGGTAATGAAAACCCATTTCATAACGCCGTCGTCATCCAGACAGCAATAAAAAATTTCACAATTTCTCAGATCCTGGTGGATAATGTAAGTTTCGTTAACGTCGTTTTCGAAAAAGAGTTAAAAGAGATGAAGGTAGAAGCCAAGAGGGTCACGACGTCGGATGGACCGCTCTTTGGGTTTTCAAGATAAAGGAAGGAGGTAGAAGGAGGAGTGGAGCTCCTCGTTACCCTGGGAGGAACTTCAAAGAACTGTTGGTTCTTCATCGTTGACTATGAGTTGTTATAATGATATATTCGAGTGGCCCTTAATCAACTCTTTCCAATATGTACCCTCCTCTTTGTTGAAACCGATTTCTAGGTCTTTTGTGAAGCTCGGGCCCTCAACAAGTTGAGGGGCAGCTAGCCCTTACTAGTCCCTCGGAAGGAGCAGACTGGGGACTCAGAAACAGACTAAGACCTTAGTCACAGCGAGGAGGTCCCACCACAAACCCGGAAGATCGTTGAGCGCTTCCCCTCCCAAGCCAAAACTGAGAATTGGGCACCTTGGAGAGCTAGAGAGCTGAACCAAAGTAACCAAAGGAGGAAGAAGCACAGAGAACTGAGATTGGAATCCCTCCCAAGGTGCCCTTCAAGGTCTATTTATAGTTTTTTGCTCGTGGTCTGTCAATAGCGGAAATCCGCCTTTTGGTTTTACTACACACACCCCAATTTGGCCTGCTAACAGCCAAACTCTGTTGTTTGGAAAGGCTAACGGCAGACCACCAGGGGCTACTTGCGAGAGCTCCTGCAAGTCCCCTTGCGAGTATGGCTAGCAAAACCCTTCTTGGGCAGGCGCTCTGCGAAGACACCCGCTCGCCCTTCCTCTCGCGACGTTCGCCGCTACCTGGTCTCGCATTCACCCATGCGAGTCCATTCGGCCCTACTAAATATGCTAAACTGGCTGGACGTCTGAACTCGTCGAGCTGAGAAATAATTCCGTCGAATTGAACATCTTGTTACTCGCACGTCGAACGCAGAGCTGGGATCGTCGACCTCAAGCTAGAGTTCGTCGATCGGGGAGATCTGGCTCGCCCGCCTTCCCTCGAGCGGTCGGCGAGTGCCCGACTCACCCGCCTTCTGGCGAGCGAACTCTGAGACTCTGGCCCGCAGGGACATTACTCGCGTGCCTTCCCGCGAGCTTCCCTTGGCCTTGTGTAGATATACTTAACTGGCTGGACGATTGAGTTTGCCGAGCTGAGAAGCCCATTCGTCGAACTATGGGTGTGACGCGAGTTCGTCGAACTCAGAACAGATTTCGTCGAACACTGAGCTGAGTTCGTCGATCTCAACTGAAGCCGGGCGTTCGTCGAACGCAGAATGGATTTCGGCGAACGCGGATTGGAGTTCGTCGAACACGAAAACTTGGAAAGAGTCCGACTCGTCCAGAAGACCGCTGCGATCGGACAGCGAAGGTCTGGCTCGCCTGTTTTCTTTCGAGAGGTCGGCGAGCACCCGGCTCCCCCGCCTACCTGCGAGCGACCCTTGGAGTTCTGGCTCGCCTTCTTTGTCACCTCCTCCTCCTGCTGACTTCTCAAATCCACGCCCACTCCCGGCGAATATCGGGGTTGTACACAATCCCCGCTCTTCGCGAGGCTACCTGGGCTCGCGAAGAATCATCCAACCTCAGATATTCGCCGGCCTTTCGACGACGTGGCGCGAATCTTTTGGTGGGGCCCATGCCCGCCACTATAAATACCACCCTTCCCAGCTGGTGTTCAAACTTTTTCTTCCTCTCTCCCTTTTCTTGCTCGCCGCGAGCCCTGACGCGATGTCAAAAAAGGAGGAGATGTTGGCTCGCCTGAAGGCTTCGCTGGCGGCGCAAAAAGGGAAAGCCTCCGCACTCGCTTCCTGGGCCTTTCCGCCGTGTGCGCCGCCTCCGCCCTCCATCAAAATGGTGAAGACCATCCGACGCTCGCCCCGCGAGGATAGGTCCTCTTTTTCGTCTCCATCTCCTTCCGACGAGCTCGCCTCGCAGATACTATTGTCAAGTTCGTCGATTTAATGCCTTTCCCCTCTGACATTGATTCTTCACTCACAGAACGCTTCCCCGGGGGAGAATACCCTGGGGAAAACAATCATGGAGACCCACATTCCCACCCTTGGCGGGGCTAGTACTCTTCTCGCAGAAGTGGGGGTCGCCGACCTGCAGGACCCGCCTTCGCCACGGGGTGAGTAGTTCTCCTCGCTTTCCTACGTAACATATTTTCTTACTCGCTAAGCTTCCCTTTTTATACAGTGTCTGATGCCGCAAATTTGGAGGACCAGATTCCTCCTCCCTCGGACCCGCTGGCCCCGTCGAATCAAACTATCATCACTCCTGGATTCGGCATTCTGGGACCAAGGAGCCCCGGAGGGACATTACTTCCCGAGCCAGGACTCGCTGCGAAAACCGCGTTCCCTCGCGGACTGGGGAAGGCCGTCACCCCTGCCTTCGTCGAAGCGTTCCAGGGACGGCAGGTCACCTCTCTCCAGTGACCCAGTACCCAAATTTCTCCATTATGTTAGTCTGTCCCCGCAGAGTGTCATTTTCCATCTCCTTGCTGATTTCTACCTCGCAGGTGATCCCCTGACCCCGCCTGTCACAACCCACATTTTTCCCAACATTTAAAATGCTATAAGAGTAGGGAAAACTACGCATTGTGATGCCACGTCACGTAGGGGACACCTACTGACGTTAAGGCAACTCATCGTCCCTCGCAGTTCAAAGAAATTATTATTATTAACTCAAAATAATTCAAATATTATTTATGCAGAAAATTAACAAAACCGTGTCCCTCGACTAGGTGGAAAAACTAGTTCACGCTTTTAAAGATATAGTTTTACGCAGCGGAGAAATACTTGATTTAATTGCTTAGTGGTCTAAGTTTACATGAAGACCAAGTGAGGTGCACCATGCATGATCGAATGTGTAGATTTACTATATATAAAAGTAGATTTATCACGCGCGGAAAGTAGTGAGATTAACATTTCAAATCATGATATGTAATGCTACAATTACCTTAGCATATCTAAGCAAGGGGCTATAAAGCCAACCCGCATCTAACCATTCCAGAACAAGTGTTCAAAAGTAAACAACAACTAACAACAACAGTGAAACAAAAGTCTAACCAAATGGCACCGCGTGCGTCAACACCTGACACGAACCCATGGGCCGACAAGTCCACATAATACCCTACCTCAAGAGAGTCAGAAGACGGCAACTAAAGCAACTCCGCACTAACACCTGCTACTGTCCAGAACCCGAGGCATTCAAAGAAAGAACACCTCAGAAACAAGTTACAAGTGGTGCATAAAGCAAGAAAGTAAGCAAACCTCCGCGAGACCGGAGGGAAACAGTAGCTGCAAGGATCAGTGTTAACAAAGCTATCCGCAAATAATCAACAGGAAAGAAAAGTAACAGCAGAAGTAGCTGATAATCAACAGAAAAACACTCACCAAACATAGGTGGGAAAACAGGCAAGGTCAAACCTCGCCCTCAGCAATTAACCATCAACATTCACATTATTAATCATGTTACTCTTGTTCAGAATTATAGAGACTGATCAGCTCATCAGAAAAAAAAAAAAAAAGAAGCCGTGCGGGGATAATACCATCCCACAACGTCACGACCCTCAGATCACCGCACCGGTGGCATCGCCAACATCGTGTACGACCTCCAACAGAATTTATTAAATTAAAAGAGCATCGCACCGGTGGCACCGCCAACATCGTGTACGACCTCCAACAGATTATTCACATTTTCATGATTCTTTCAAGGAACAAAGGGCGAGGCCCAACAGAACATATCATACCATATTGCAAGTAGAAAATGAGAAGATCAAGGGGATATGGTACCGACCAAAAATTTCTTTCATTAACTGGCAAAATGCCAAGTTATAAGCAGAAATAATTAGAAGATAAAAAAGGAAAATGCAGCACAGCTAGATCAGCTGTTATATGACAAAGGGAAAGAGCAAGAGCAAGAACACCACTTGCCTTAGGTTTTGCTGGAAAAATTTTCTGAATCGCCCCACGTTGTAGATCGGGGTAAGAGAAGGCGAGAGGAGTCAAGATCTACAAGAGATCGGGCTAAAAGAGGTTATGGCACAAAAGACCTAACGAAAAAGTTTCACGAAGCGGAAGGAAATTACCACGAGAACGAAGCTCTCGTCGAGAGCTTTCCGGATCTATGCTCGGTTCGCGATTTTGGCCACCGGAGCTCCGTCGGCGGCGCCCGGAAGATTCAAGAAATCGTCACCCCCGTCGCTCGTTTTTCTCTCTGGTTCGGACAGAATGAAGAGGAAGAAAGGGGGCTGGGTTCGTTTTCTTTTATGCAAGATAACATATTTTAACAATAATAATAATATTATTATTATTATTATTATTAATAAAATAGTAATGAGGCTCAGAAAGGAGAACGGCGCTGCTTTTGATGAGCGAGCAAATTTGTCGAGCGGGGCAGAAGCTGGTTTGTCGAGCGGGGCAGAAGCAGATTTGCCGAGCGGAGGTCGACGAATGCAGCGTGCATGCATATGCATATATATATGTATATACAAATAAATGATTTTATATAGCACAAATCGACAAATGAGGAGATTTGTCGAGCGGAGGTCGTCGAATGCTGTATTGGAGGGGGTCGAAGAATGCACTTGCATGAATGTATATATATAAATATATACGATTAATTATCATCATCATAATAATATTATTATTATGATTATCAATAAAAATTAAACGAACGCCGAATCCAACGAAAATTTCGCCTAAGGTGAACGGCGGCGCTACGAATCCAACGGTGAAGTCGGAATCAAAATCCGACGTGCCGCTCTCGAGATATAAATGGCCGAAGTTTTCGGCAAACTTTAAATACATACAAAACTTCTAAAATGCGCCGAGACTCCAAAATGACTCGGATTGCGACGAAACTTGACGGGCAAGTCTAAAATTAAATAATCTAATTTCCTAACGTAAAAATTTCCGATTTCGGGTCGTCTCAAAAATTGGTCGATTTGACCCAAACGGACGCGAAAACGCACAAACGGTGACGCGCCGCTAACTCAACGTTAAAAGTAACGCCCCGACGTCATAAACACGCCATCACCGAATTAGATAATTACCGAAAAATCAGGGGCGTTACAGCCCACCGAGTCGGAGCAGGGTGCGTTGGAGATGTCGCCACCCCCATCGCTGATTCAAGTCGCGGATTTTCTAGGGGACCCCGGTAATCTAGAGCAAATGAAGAGGCGGGTCACCGAGATATTACAGAAGCATACTTCCCTGTTGTGGGATCTTCACGAAAAAAAACGGCTGGATCGGCTCGTGTTTGAGGAAATATTTGATGCGATGGAGGACGCGAACGCGCGCGTCCTCGCCGAGGTGCAGTCGGTCGATCATGGCGAGGTGACCTCCCCCGGGGTGTATATTGCTCGGATTGAGGATTACGCGCGGCTGATGACTCAAGCGGTCCGGTCGGTTAGCAGTACCACTACCCGCGAGTTCCCCCTCGCTCAGGTGTGTGAGGTCGCGTTCATTGGAAGTGGTTGCGCTACTAAGGAGCCTTTCTTCCCAGTTCGCTTTTTATTTATTTTTCTTTACCCTCCCCTTCGTAGGGAGGGGTAGCAAACAACTCAATGGTCTGTAATAATGATACTTTGACTCGCCTGCGAGCCCGTATTTTCCGTTTTTATTTATCTGTTTCTTCGCTATGTCTGGCTCGCTTGCTCACTGATTACTTCTGCCGATTATTATACTTTTATCGCTCGCTGTCGTGACCTGCTCTCGCATTTCGCTTTATTTCTTTATCTGGCCCTAGCTCGCCGGTGACTAGTGGGAGGGACTTTGGCGAGACGCTAACTCGCTAGGAGCGGATAGGGCCCCTGGAGGCGGAAAAATACCGCGCACATCCGCTATCCGCAGCTACCAGCGCTTCGAATTCTTCCCGCTCCTTTCTTTTCTATAAATAGCCTGCCTCTTTACTTTCTAACCACCGCCTTTATTATTCTTCCTTTGCGTTTCTCTTCTTCTAACTCTCTCGCGAGCCCTAGCTCGCTCTCGCAAATTCTCTGGCTCGCAGCCCTTCAACGCCATGGTCGCATACGTGGAGACAGAGGTGCGAGCCAAATGTGCTGGAGCCTTTCGCGAGAACCCCTTCTTCTGCGCCAACCTCACTAAAGAGGAATACCTAGCCACAGTGGACAGATACCTGCACTCTGGGTTTGTGGCCCGCTGCCCCTCTGATAGAGATACCATCAATGATCCCCCCGCCGACGAGCTCGCCATCCCCATTGCTCACTTTGAGAGTGGATTGCGACTCCCGATATGGCTTGAAGTGCGCCAGGTATACCTTTCTCGCTCGCCTAGCGAAAAATGTTCTCAGTATTTTCTGACTCGCTGCGCGAGCAGCGTTCTAACCCTTAAGGACTCTCCAAGGTACTCAAGTATTTTGGCGTCCTGCTCATCCAACTGACGCCGATCGCGATCGCCGTCTTGGTTGCATTTGCCAGCTTCTTGCGAGCCGAGAAGATTGAGTTTAGTCTACTCGTCTTCCGCAAGGTGTTTTCGTTCCGCGCATACAGGGATGGGACGGCTCACTTCGCGAGCCAACACGTCACCCTCTGCGAAACCGTCAACAAGTCCTACTACTGGACGCAGAAGGACGTCCTGGTGAAGGGTCCCTTCGACAACATCTCCTACACTCCACTCCAGCGGGACGAGGCCACCTTCCGCCCTCCCGCAACGCTAGGGGCGATGACGCGACGCTGTACCAATACCTTCACGGAAAGAACTTCGAGGTCGTTGATACGTGGAAAATGGTTTTATACGCAAGTGCACGTGTCGATCAAGTAATAAAGAGTGAATAGAGATCGTTCCCACGGAGAAGTGACTATTCTAAGGTTCGCAAATACTAGCTACACCGTTTCTTTGAAATTCAAGTGAACCAAATTAGGTGATTTTGTTCAAATTTATAATTTCTTAATCAAAGATTTAAACTAAGGAAACTATTCAAAATAACTTTCGAAATATATGTCGGAGAAAATAATCTTGTATAATGATTTCCTACGATGATTGTGATGAAAATTCGAATACCTAATACTTTATTTGAATGCTTTACGAGTTTCTTTCAACAGATTAAACGGAGACAACCGTATCTCTCGATATCGGCGGTCTCAATATCCTAGATTCCCTTAGTTATCTCTAACATAAGAGAGGTGAAGAATATTGTGCAAAATAACAACCGTAGTCGCAAGCCAGAAAAGGAATTCTCTTTCACTTTCCTCCACTAGAATGAGATTATGAAACGCATACACCTCTCCTCTCTCGACTCTCGAAGTGATGCGTAAAATAAAGAAATTTGGATTAAAGATTTACAATGCTCCTCTCTCGACTCTTGCGGTGTAAAAAGATAGAATTTTTCCTAGCACTATGCCCCTCCTCTCTCGACTCTCGGAGCGCAATAGTAGATAAAATTCATTGCCCAAGATTTCAACAATAAATTCATAACTCAATAAAGAACACTCATCAAACATTCATAAAAGTTAAGTAGAAAACTTCATCAAAACGACCGTAGTACTTTCACCATACAAGATCAATGAAAATTAGTTCATGACAACGGAGGAGAACAAACAAATAAGAGTGATCTTACAAAACATGATGTTGGAATTCCGGATCCCTTCTTCCTCTTCAAAATCGCCCAAAACATCTCCTCCTCCTTCTCTTTTCAAATTGACCAAAGATGCTTTTTCTCTCTCCATATTCCTCTATATAGTCATGCTTCCCTCTTAGGAAACTCCAATGGACGAATAGATGCCTCCTTTCCCATCTGTAACCACCGATTTGCGTGAAATTCGAAATTTAAAAACTCAGATTTTCGCCAGTAAGTCATGACTTATTTTCTGAAAGTCATGACTTATTCTCTGAAAGTCATGACTTATTTTCCTTCTTCCATTTCCTGTTTGAAATCAGCATTAAGGTTGTTGACGAATTGTTGTGGCATGACTTTAAAAACTGTGAAGCTGCTCCAATCTGACGTTAACTTAACTTCCTTTGCACTTTGCCTTCGACTCATCAAGATGATTTCTTTGGAATTTCTATAGTAAAATCATGTGAAAATAGCGATAATATTCATGTTTGACCAAAATAATAAATAGTTTAGATTTAATTCATTTAAACTTATATTTATCAATCATAATGAATAATTTGGTCAAAATAATGGATGAAAATCACTTCCATTTGAGAAGTTATCACACCCCCACACTCAGTTCTTTGCTAGTCCCTAGCAAAGATAATTCAATATAAATACTTGAGTAAGCCCCAATCTATCAAATTGTAAATTTGATGCACCTAGCTCTTGGACTTAATCAGACAAGAATTATTCAAGACATTCACATTGTTAATTGATAAACTAGTTAATCACTAAAATTTCAAAAATTCACAAGTCCATTAGTTTAATAAAAGAAAGAGCTCCATCAAAATTTCTAGTGTAGTGTGTGTTATTCCTTAAAATTATTCGCTCCATACCATTTATTGCCTTAAACTTCCTTAATAATGAGAAAGAATGAGACTAGGTTGGAGTTTTGATTTAGCCTCCACAAAAGCTTGGTAGCAAATTGAAATAATCAGAAGGATAGAAATTTGGATTTGCTTTGGATTCAATGATCACAATTTTGTAGCGATAAGAAATTCCCTCTGATAGTAATCTCAATATCTGTCCATATAATGGGGTTTATTTTCCAAACATTATTTTCACACATTTTTTTTTGATATTTTGAATCATAGTTGGGATCATTCCAAGCATGTGTACACAAACTTAGGCCACATATCACTATGATTTATATAATAATTTTTTTTGATATTTTGAATCATAGTTGGGATCATTCCAAGCATGTAAACACAAACTTAGGCCACATATCACTATGATTAATAATTTTTTTTATATAATTATTTTTCAACCAAACACCCATAAATAGAAAGATTACTAAGATATCATCAATCGGAATGTGGGGAAATAAAATATTGAGTGATAAGTGTCCAACTGAAAAGGAATAGGCTCAAGAGAGTAATGAATAATCTATATCAAAGATAGGCTTAACAGTACGAGATGATTCACGAATGGCTCTCAGTACCTACTTTTAATGTTTTGGCATGCATCATTTACTCGGTACTAGCTCACTCTTTCAACATTACATGTAGAAGTCAATAAAATTAATTAATAGGAGGCGAACTCTTTTAAGGAATATAGTGCATGAAAGAAATTTTTAAAAGAACTCTAACCTATCTTTCTAACTTCAAGTTCATAATTTGACAATTTTGGATTAAATAATCTATCAATCAAAGCAAATAGAATAGCTAGAATATTTTTTTTAAATCAACAGTTATAAAAGTTAGACTTGACAAATTAATAACCGATAGCATGTGCATTACCCAATAGGTGGAGGTTATCCCACCCCCACACTCATAAATTTGCTAGGCCCTAGCAAATATAAATCATGCAGACAAAGAATCATATTTTCATAAAGAAGTAAGTACGGAATGAAAATTAAAATAAATACTCCCTTGATTGTCCTATCTGAAAAGGTATGCCGTAGACAGTTGGTATATTCCCTTGAGTCCAGTCCACTTGCAGCAAATGTTGAAATATTATAGCAAGACGAGCTTCACCTGCATAGTAATTATGGAGAAGAATAACACAAACTATGGCATACAAAATATGGCATACAATCATTAACAAGGTAGACATAAGCGCTTCCTGAGTGAGTAGTTAGATTGTAGTAATTTAGGCAAAATGTTTGATAGTATGCAAAAATAAAGAAATAGCACGCATAAACACAAATCGGTATTTGTGTGACTTCACACATATGACATTGTCCATAGGAGCATAATATTTGTACTAAGATAAGGTAAGCAATAGCTCAAAGCAGATGCAAAGCTAATCATCATCACTTCCAGAAGTAGGAGGGTCTTCATCCGCCCAAGTTGTTCTCTCTCCATCCGAATCTAGCATATAGCTGTCTGCATCGAATCTAGATTGATATGGAAAGGAATGGTCTTCAACAGGAAAATTTGCCTTCTGGAGTAGCTTTACGTGATCCTTGCGCAGGGCCTCGAGCCTAGCTGTGAAATTAACATGTTGAAACTGCAAAAAATGTTGAATGTAATCAAAGCTGGACAAAGTCTTCCCCTTTCTAGACTGTTTGGTGGCTGCCTTTGTTTTCTTTACGTGCGTGGTAGATTGTAGCATGTCATCCGAACTATCTTCAGGATCTCTAGCGGCAACTTTTACGTATTTGGAAATAACTGAATAAGTAATATGATGTCCCACACGAGTTACCATATCATTTGGTCCCATAGTGACCCCAACGTAGCAGCATAATTCCGTGATCAATGTAGGAAACCATAACTGTCTAACTCCCACTTTGGTTGCTAACGAACGTATATGATTGCTAATGATTCGGCCCACGTTAATCTTCGTGCCCATCAAGATTCCATAAATCAGGAGTGCACGCTTCTAAGGAACGTGATTTGTGTGCTTGGTGGGCATTACTAGCATTGATAAATAACAACCAAACTTTTGCCTCTCGGCCGAAAGTAGAAGATTTGAACACTCATTTTTTTTATTTGCCCAATCGGGGCTGCCATCATACATAATAAAGTCGCCACATCACCTCGATCGTCTTCTGTGTCCAAACGTAAATATTCATCATCAAAGTCAGTCCCGAGATCAAAGAAGTCATTTATCGCCTCCGCGGAAAAATTTACCTCTTTTCCACGCACGAAAACCTTGTCATCCTTATGAAATTGTAAGTTTGAGTAGAACTCAAACACCCTTATGAAATTGTAAGTTTGAGTAGAACTCAAACACCCATGGTAAAACTTCTTCGACCCGTGGATGACAAAAGGTAGTCCAACTCAGCATTTCAATCTGATTGACATAATCCAGACTCCAAGCCCTTTTTTAAATCTCAAAACCTCTTTCAAAAATAGCAGGCTTCATTTTGATTAACTCGTAACGATCATGAGCCTCATCGTTAATGAATCGCAGATCTTTGTGTGCAAGTGACTTTTGTTTCCCTTTTTTACTAGACATCTCTATCATATAGAAGAAATAGGTGCAGGTGAAACCCAATGTGAGGAAGATAAATACTAATGTGATTTACAAAGAAACGTAACAAGGTAGATAGGACTTACTGCAAAGTTGGTATTAGGTTAACCTCGAAAACGCCCTTTGTGATCGAGAGTAAGCCCCGCAAGAACTGGAGGGTGAAATCAGAACTGTAACTGGAGGTGTACACAGAAGCACTGGACATGGAGAGTAGATCTGGAAGCCTTGGATCGATTCGTCGAGAACGCCCAATGGAAGCGTCTGCCGGTGACGTTGTTCGCAGGTAGGACGAAGGGGAGGAAGTGGAGTCGAGAGCGATGTGGGGGTTGCGGTCGATGATAGGTTTAGGGTTTAAGTGACGCGCGGAAACTGGTTCATTTAGACCGGCAGTGTAAGCTATGTTGCGGTCGACGATAGGTTTAGGGTCATATTGCGTTCGACGAAAAATGGTTCAGTTAGACCGGCAGTGTTAGTCATGTTGCGGTCGACGATATGTTTAGGGTCATATTGCGTTCGACGAACGTTTGCCATGTTGCGGTCGACGAATTTTTGAGATCGACGAATTCGATGCGCCATGTTGCGGTCGACGAAAATGGTTCAGTTAGACCGACAGTGTAAGTCATGTTGCGGTCGACGATAGGTTTAGGGTCATATTGCGTTCGACGAGCGTTTGCCATGTTGCGGTTGACGAATTTTTGAGATCGACGAATTCGATGCGCCATGTTGCGGTCGACGAATTTTTGAGGTCAACGAATTTGATGCGCCATGTTGCGGTCGACGAATTTTTGAGGTCGACGAATTTGATGCGCCATGTTGCAGTCGACGAAAGGTTTACGCTCGACGAAATTTTTGAATTTTAAGCTTTTAAGAAGGAAATGACAGAAGAAATTAAGTCATGACTTAATTGCTCTAAAAAAATTTTCCGGGGCAGAAAATGGAGAAAATCGTGAAGTTTGACCCTATAACTGAGATTAACCATTTTGGGGACATTCCAACACTCCCTTAATATGAACGTTCACTAAAATTGACACTTGTTTACAATACAAATTTGGGTTGACTCCCAATAAGCGCCTGATTTCATGTCCCGGCAGGACATGAAGTCTCTTTTTTTTATTCAACGGTTGAGATGCAATACATCTGAATTACTCCTCTAATATAACTATCATTTTTCCGCAATACGGTCCGAATATTAATCTGCACCGTTGGGTCTCGCGATCATACGGTCGGATCTACTCGCGCACCTCCGAGAGGTGCGCATACGTAGTTCAAATGATTTCGATCATCCCTTTTGATTGCTATTTTAATTAATAAGTGGGATGAATGATGATCGTTGTTCATTTTCATTTCCTCTATTGATTTTTAGTCGCTCGCCATTGACTTTAAATTCTGAGTTATCTATTTCATTCAAAACCGTGACTGCACCATAAGGATGCACTTCTTTTACACGGAAAGGTCCTGACCATCTAGACTTAAGCTTACCGGGAAATAATTTCAAACGGGAGTTAAATAATAATACCAATTGACCCAGTTCAAAATATTTTTCTTTCAGATGCTGGTTATGCCACTTCTTTGTCCTCTCTTTATAAATTCTTGAACTTTCGTATGCATTCCTCCTGATTTCCTCTAACTCATTGAGCTGTAATAGTCTTTTCTTTCCTGCTTCATAAAAGTCATAGTTAATCTTTTTAATGGCCCAATGAGCTCGATGTTCCAACTCCAGCGGTAAATGACATGCCTTCCCATATACTAGTCTATAAGGGGTACATCGAATTGGCGTTTTATAAGCGGTCCTATAAGCCCACAAGGCATCATTCAGCTTCTGAGACCAATCCTTGCAATTGATACTAACCGTTTTAGCAAGTATTTTCTTTATCTCTCTGTTTGACACCTCAGCTAAGCCGTTCGTTTGAGGATGATAAGCCAATGCTACTTTATGAGTGACTCCATATTTTCTCAATAAGGTAGTAAATTGATGATTACAAAAGTGACTCCCCCCATCACTTATGATAGCTCTTGGGGTCCCAAAACGATTAAAGATGTTATTCTTAAGAAAATTTTAAACTACTTTAGCATTATTTTTAGTGGTAGCAATAGCTTCAACCCATTTTGAAACATAATCTACGGCTAAAAGAATGAAATAATTACCGTTGGAATTAACAAACGGTCCCATAAAATCTATCCCCCATACATCGAAAAGCTCGACTTCTAAAATGGTGTTCATTGGCATAGATTCATTCTTTTTTATGTTTTCATCCCTTTGACAACGATCGCATTCTTTTTCAAAGTCTCTAGAATCTCGGAATAAAGTTGGCCAAAAGAAACCGGCTTCTAATACTTTCATTGCCGTCCTATTTCCCATGAAATATCCTCCATAAGGGGAACTATGACATTTTTCTAGAATAGGTCTCTTATCTATTTCCGGTATACATCTTCTCACCACACCATCCGCTCCAACTTTAAATAAGTAGGGGTCATCCCATAAGTACGAACGGACTTGATGCATAAACCTTTTCTTTTGTTGGTAAGACAACTCCGGAGGATAAATTTTACTAACAAGATAATTGACATAATCAGCATACCAAGGCAAGGAACTTTCAGAAATAGCCAAAATACATTCATCAGGGAATCTTTCATTAATCTCGGACGGGACTATTGAATTTGGGGAATCAATCCTAGAAAGATGGTCGGCGACCGGATTATCAACACCCTTTCTATCTTTGATCTCTAAATCAAATTCTTGTAATAGTAAAACCCAACGAATTAGCCTAGGTTTAACATCTTTCTTTTCCATTAGATAACGGATAGCTGCATGATCGGTAAATACTATAACGTTTGTGCATAAAAGATAAGATCTAAATTTTTCAAATGCAAAAACCACGGCAACTAGTTCCTTTTCGGTTGTGGTATAATTAATTTGGGCCTCAATTAGAGTTTTACTAGCATATGCAATGGTATGGAAAACCTTCTCTCGCTTTTGTCCTAGAAATACTCTGACAGCGTAATCACTAGCATCGCACATGAGAATAAATGGCTCTTCCCAATCAGGAGCTACTACAATAGGTGTTGTAGTTAATCGGGTTTTCAATTCATTAAATGCATCTAAGCAGTTTTCATCAAAGTAAAACTGTATATCCTTCTCTAACAAACCACTCAAAGGTTTTGCAATCTTTGCAAAGTCTTTGATGAATATACTATAAAATCCTGCATGCCCCAAGAAACTTCGCAATGCTTTTACATTTTTAGGGGGAGGTAATTTCTCAATCACTTCTATTTTTGCCTTTTCTACTTCTAGCCCCTTCTTAGATACATGATGCCCAAGTACTATACCTTCTCGCACCATGAAATGACATTTTTCCCAATTTAAAATGAGGTTTGTTTCAACACAACGTAAAAGCACTCTTTCTATACACTTCAAGCATTCATCAAATGATTTCCCAAAGATGGAAAAATCATCCATGAAGATTTCTATGTCATGATCCATAATATCTGAAAATATAGCAATCATACAACGTTGGAAAGTGGCCGGTGCATTGCACAAGCCAAATGGCATTCGTCTAAAGGCAAATGTTCCATAAGGACACATGAACGTTGTCTTTTCTTGGTCCTCCGGATCTACCGTAATCTGATTATAACTGGAATACCCGTCTAGAAAACAAAAGAAATCATTTCCGGATAATTTATCTAAGACTTGATCTATAAACGGCAACGGAAAATGATCTTTTCTAGTGGCTTTATTTAATTTACGGTAGTCCATACATATACGCCATCCCGTGATCGTTCTAGTTGAAATTAATTCATTCTTTTCGTTTCTTATTACGGTCATCCCCCCTTTCTTAGGAACACATTGAACTGGAGAGACCCACGAACTATCTGAGATGGGGTAAATTATTCCTGCATCTAGCCATTTGATAATTTCTTTCTTAACAACCTCTTTCATAGGTGGACTAAGACGTCGTTGAGGCTCTATAGACCCTTTGAAAGATTCTTCTAGAAGAATTTTATGCATGCATAGTGAACAGCTAATTCCCTTCATGTCCGCGATATGGTCCATCCTATAGCGGGTTTATATTGCTTTAAGAGAGTTAATAATTTGTGTTGTTGTTCCGGTAATAATTTGGAATTGACTATGACCGGTAATGTATCATTCTCTCCTAAATATGCATACGATAAATGTTCAGGAAGTGGTTTTAATTCAAGAACGGGTGGATTGATAATAGAAGGTTTATCTACACAAGACCTCTCTTGTATGTCTAATGGTTCCAGTTTACGAGTGAATACCGATTGAAGTGCAAATGCTTCCAAACACTCATGAATTTCTTCTTCGTCATCAGATTTTTCTTCATAGGTTGAAATATTCGTCACTGCTTCATCTTCCAATTCTTGGCTCTTGCCAAGACCATAATCATAAAGAGTCATGCATTTTACCTCTTCCATATTATCCTCTTCCCTATGAGGGAATTTCATTGCTTTAAGTACATTGAATGTGACTTGCTCATCATTAAATCTCATGGTTAACTCTCCCTTATGAACATCAATCAAAGTTTTTCCGGTAGCTAAGAAAGGTCTACCTACAATAATAGGTACCTCTTTGTCTTCTTCCATATCCAAAACCACGAAGCCCGCTGGAAAAATAAACTTTTCTACCTTGACTAAGACATCTTCTACGATTCCTTTTGAATAGGTAAGAGATTTATCGGCCAATTGTAATGTAAGCGATGTTTTGGAAATCTCTCCCAAACCCAACTTCTTATAAATTGATAATGGCATGAGGTTGATGCTTGCCCCTAAATCACATAAAGCTTTTCCCTCAAATTGATACCCAATAGAACACGGGATAGTGAAACTTCTGGGATCTTTTAGTTTTGGTGGTAATTTCTTTTGAAGAATCGCACTACACTCATGAGTGAGTGCAACCGTCTCATTTACACCAAATTTTCTTTTCTTATTTAGGATATCTTTCATGAATTTTACATAACTTGACATTTGCTCTAAGGCTTCGGCGAAGGGTATATTAATTTGTAGTTTTTTGAATATTTCCAGAAATTTCTGGAATTGTTGATCTAGTTTGCTCTTTCATAGCCTTTGAGGAAAAGGTGGAGGGGGGGGGGGGGGGGGGGGGGGGGGGGGGGGAATTATTGTGTTTCCCTTCTTACCCCTCATATCTACTTCATTTCCATTCTTACTTCCTCCTATTATTTCTAGTTCCTCTCTTTCATTGTTATTACACTCCTTACTCCCTTTTTCATTATTATCCGCTTGTTTAAGATCATTATCTTTTTCAAGTGAATTATTGTCATGACCACCTATTAACTCTCGCCCACTCCGTAAGGTGACTGCCTTACATTGATGATTATCTCCCTTAGGATTTGGTGTGGTGTCCGTCGGAAGTGTACCTTGAGGACGAATGCTCAAAGCGGATGATATTTGTCCTAGTTATGATTCAATTAATCGCATTGAACCTTCTAAACTAGAGAAACGTGTTTCATTCTTTTGCATGGATTCTATAATGAAATCGTCGGTTAATTTTCTTGAAGGTCCCGCTTGATTAGGATGATGATTTTGATGTTGAGGGATAGGATTAGAATTAAATAGGTGTGATGGAGTTGAACCGGAATTATTCTTCCAAGAGAAGTTTGGGTGGTTTCTCCATTCAGAATTATAATTATTTGGATATGAATTATGATTTTGTTTGAATTGCCCTCCAATATTATTTACTTCTTCATTGTTACCTACAAGTTGCTCAATTATTAAAGTGGGATTAGATGTAACCGTAGGAGTGACTATGTTATTGACTTGTGGAGTCATTTGATTTTGGTATAGAGTCAAAGCATCTAACCTCTTATTGATTGAATTAAATTGAGATGTCATTTGGGCTGCAAATGACGTGAATTGGTCTACTTGATATATTCCTGCCGTAGTAGAAGGATGTCCTTGACGTTCAATAGAATGATAATTGTTAGAAGATAGGTCTTCTAAGATTCCATATGCATCTTCTGGGTACTTATTCATGAGAGAACCTCCCGTAGCTCCAGCTACTTGGATCATGGTAGATGTCTGGAGGCCATTGTAGAAGGTCCACACCTGTTGGTGGATGGCTAAGCCATGATGAGGACACTTCCGCAATAATTCCTTAAAACGTTCTCATGCATCATAAAGGGTTTCTCCATTCACTTGCATGAACGTAGAAATATCTCTCATTAATTTAGCAGTCTTGGATGGGGGAAAATATTTAGCTAAAAATTTTTCAATCAAGATAGCCCAAGTGGTAATGGACCCATTAGGTAAGGAATTCAACCAGTCTTTTGCTTTTCCTTCTAAAGAAAAAGGAAACAGAAGCAATTTGATGGCTTCCTCCGATGCGCCATTAATTTTGAACGTGACACAGATTTCTATGAACGTTCTTAGATGAGAATTAGGATCTTCATGATTATGACCACTAAACTTATTATTCTGAACAAGTTGCATAGCAGTAGAGTCAATTTTAAAGTTATTGGTTTCGACAGCGTGCCTAGCAATACTAAATAGGACCCATCCCCTAAAAGGCATATTATAGTCGCGACATGTTCTTCTATTTTCAGCTTGATGTCCATTATGTTCTACTTGTCCTCCTAAATCTTGACCTTCTTGGTGAACTTCATCTTCATTATTTGGATTCATTGTGGGTTGATTATCTTGCTCCAACCTAGTTGATTTCCTATTTCTTCTACAAGTTCGTTCAATCTCAACGTTTAGTGGAAACAATTCAACCGATCGATACCGAGACATACACTAACAAACTCCCAATAAATAGTAAAGACAAATACAATAAGCAAAATAAAAAATAAAACTTGACCTCTCAATACTAAGGTTCGCTAATATTGCAAAAAAAAACACAAAGATTAGTTGTTCTTCCCCGGCAACGGCGCCAAAAACTTGATACGCGGAAAATGATTTTATACGCAAGTGCACGTGTCGATCAAGTAATAAAGAGTGAATAAAGATCGTTCCCACGGAGAAGTGACTATTCAAAGGTTCGCAAATACTAGCTACACCGTTTCTTTGAAATTCAAGTTAACCAAATTAGGTGATTTTGTTCAAATTTATAATTTCTTAATCAAAAATTTAAACTAAGGAAACTATTCAAAATAACTTTCGAAATATATGTCGGAGAAAATAATCTTGTATAATGATTTCCTGCGATGAAAATTCGAATACCTAATACTTTATTTGAATGCTTTACGAGTTTCTTTCAACAGATTAAACGGAGACAACCGTATCTCTCGATACCAGCGATCTCAATATCCTAGATTCCCTTAGTTATCTCTAAAATAAGAGAGGTGAAGAATATTGTGCAAAATAACAACCGTAGTCGCAAGCCAAAAAAGGAAATCTCTTTCACTTTCCTCCACTAGAATGAGATTATGAAACACATACACCTCTCCTCTCTCGACTCTCGAAGTGATGCGTAAAATAAAGAAAATTGGATTAAAGATTTACAACGCTCCTCTCTCGACTCTTGCGGTGTAAAAAGATAGAATTTTTCCTAGCACTACGCCCCTCCTCTCTCGACTCTCGGAGCGCAATAGTAGATAAAATTCATTGCCCAAGATTTCAACAATAAATTCATAACTCAATAAAGAACACTCATCAAACATTCATAAAAGTTAAGTAGAAAACTTCATCAAAACAACCATAGTACTTTCACCATACAAGATCAATGAAAATTAGTTCATGACAACGGAGGAGATCAAACAAATAAGAGCGATCTTACAAAACATGATGTTGGAATTCCGGATCCCTTCTTCCTCTTCAAAATCGCCCAAACCCTAGATCTCCTCCTCCTTCTCTTTTCAATTGACCAAAGATGCTTTTTCTCTCTCCATATTCCTCTATATAGTCGTGCTTCCCTCTTAGGAAACTCCAATGGCCGAATGGATGCCTCCTTTCCCATCTGTAACCGCCGATTTGCGTGAAATTCAAAATTTAAGAACTCAGATTTTCGCCAGTAAGTCATGACTTATTTTCTGAAAGTCATGACTTATTCTCTGAAAGTCATGACTTATTTTCCTGCTTCCATTTCCTGTTTGAAATCAGCATTAAGGTTGTTGAAGAATTGTTGTGGCATGACTTTAAAAACTGTGAAGCTGCTCCAATCTGACGTTAACTTCCTTTGCACTTTGCCTTCGACTCATCAAGATGATTTCTTTGGAATTTCTACAGTAAAATCATGTGAAAATAGCGATAATATTCAAGTTTGACCAAAATAATAAATAGTTTAGATTTAATTCATTTAAACTTATATTTATCAATCATAATGAATAATTTGGTCAAAATAATGGATGAAAATAACTTCCATTTGAGAAGTTATCAGTCGTCTTCCTCCGGCAGCGGGTGGACTCGCTGATGCCTGTCCCCCAGGGGAAGGTCTGACTCGTACTCGCAAATTTCCCTACTCTCCCTCCCCCTTTTTGTTAGCTAATGTTCTTAGTCATATTTGCAGGAGAGCGCGATCTTCCGCTCAACCCACCGCATGCGCCTTCTTCCTCCCTCGCCACTGGCCCGCTCGCGAGCGTGGCCGCCAAGGCATTTTGCGACCTCCCGGGCTCTTCATCGGGAAAGAAGTGTCCTCGTCCTCTAAGCCGGCCTGCCTCGCAGGGACAGGCGAAGAAGACCAAAAAGGCCCCCTTTGCTACTAAGGGGAAAAACATTGTTGATCTGTCCGAATCAGAGCCCCCTCTTTCCCCGCCGACGAATCAGGAGCCCGCCTATGAAGGTGGCGAGCCAGAAGAAGCGATCGGCAAGCCTACGCTGACGATCCACAAGAATTTTGGGCTCGACGCGAAGCTCCCGGACGCGGTTGGCGAGCCGTTGCTCGCGTGGGACCCTGAGCAGAATAAGATCATCTGCTCCTCCCTCCTCCCGTCCTGGGTGGAGAGTGACAAAATTGGAGGCGAAGCGTTCTCCCTCGCCTTTGGGATCTACGACCGCGAGGATGCTTCCCTCTTCAAGACCTTCACGCCGAAAGGGCTCATTTATGAGGCCTTGCGAGCCCAGTTCCGGGCAACGGAGCTTACCCACATGGTGGGCCGCCGGTACTTCACCGCGGACAGGGAAATCAGAGAGCTCAACGTCGAGCTCCGGAAGTCCGCGGATGAGGTCGTGGAGCTTAAGGGAAAGGAGGTCTTGTCTGAGGGCCTCCTCGCCAGCCTTCAAGGCGGCCTGGTAAGTAATGCTTGCAAAAGTCGTTTTCGGTCTTGCTTCGCTTTGCCTTTGCTAACTTCCTTTCTGCAGGATGCCGAGTCCGTGAGCAAACTAACCATGAGGATCTCCGACCTGGAGATGGAGAACACTTGCCTCAAGGCCCAGGTTTGCAACCTGACCCTGGTGGTGCTCCCCCCTGCCCCCTCCGCGAGCCGGGACTCAAGGCCCTTCGCGGGGTGAAAAAGAGGCGGCCCGCAAGAACTCGATAGGGATCGCCGAACTCGTCTTAGACACCCTCAAAGGAGCGGGTCTGATCGTCCCTGACGCCATGGACCTCACCGCCGAGGACGTCGTCCCTGATCTGTTCACGCCGGTCTCTGAGGTGGAAGAACGCGGGAGCGACTACAGAATTCTCCGGCGGGCTGCTTTGGTGTTTTTATTTTTTGCCAAATGTAAAAAACGTTTGATTTTTGTCCGGCGAGTTCGCCGTGAGCTGTAAACATCTTTGAGCAATGAGAGAAATATTTTGCCCATCTTTTAAGTGTACCTTCCTTTTTATCTTTTACTCGAGCCCGCACATTTTTATGCTAGCGCGATTCCAACGCTCTGTACTCCTGCTTTCCCTGCGCTCACGTCTTAACGTTTTCATTTGGCACTCGCATTCGCATCTCCTCGCTTAATAATTCCCCCATCTCGTTGTTTTCACTTGTCTTAATATTGCGAGCGAGGTCAATATTACCTCGCCCCGCTCGCCCTCGCTTCTCGCGAGCTTTATTTGTGGCTCATGGGTTGGCGCCGCGACGCGCCCTCTCTGATTCGCCGTTTTTACTTGCACCACTGAAATTTACTAGTAAATTTGCGAACTCGGGTCGTGTTTAGCGCGCCTTGCGAACAACAAGCTCAGTCGTTCTGTCGCGGCCTGTTCTCTCACGCGAATGGATTCCTGGTCTCGCCTCGCCTGGGCCTTGAGGTTGTTTGCGAGCCTGGTCCCCTACTAGGAGCGACTTACTTTCCAGCCCCTCCCAAAATCATCCTGACCCACCGTCTATGAGAGCCCGACAACGGAATCGATCTGGGGTATTCCAGCACCAAAGGACTTGTAACCTTGCCAGCCTCTCCAGAGATCAACCTGACCCACCGTCTATGAGAGCCCGGCAGCGGAATCGATCTGGTGCATTCCAACACCAAAAGACTTGTAACCTTGCCAGCCTCTCCAGAGATCAACCTGACCCACCGTCTATGAGAGCCCGGCAGCGGAATCGATCTGGGGCATTCCAGCGCCAAAGAACTTGCCACTCGCCAGCCTCTCCAGAGATCAACCTGACCCACCGTCTATGAGAGCCCGGCAGCGGAATCGATCTGGGGCATTCCAGCGCCAAAGAACTTGTAACTTTGACAGCCTCTCCAGAGATCAACCTGACCCACCGTCTATGAGAGCACGGCAGCGGAATCGATCTGGGGCATTCCAGCACCAAAGGACTTGTAACCTTGCCAGCCTCTCTAGAGATCAACCTGACCCACCGTCTATGAGAGCCCGGCTGCGGAATCGATCTGGGGTATTCCAGCGTCAAAGAACTTGCCACTCGCCAGACTCTCCAGAGATCAACCTGACCCACCGTCTATGAGAGCCCGACAGCGGAATCGATCTGGGGCATTCCAGCGCCAAAGAACTTGTAACCTTGACAGCCTCTCCAGAGATCAACCTGACCCACTGTCTATGAGAGCCTGGCAGCGAAATCGATCTGGGGCATTCCAGCACCAAAGGACTTGTAACCTTGCCAGCCTCTCCAGAGATCAACCTGACCCACCGTCTATGAGAGCCCGGCAGCGGAATTGATCTGGGGCATTCCAGCACCAAAGGACTTGTAACCTTGCCAGCCTCTCCAGAGATCAACCTGACCCACCGCTATGAGAGCCCAGCAGCGAAATCGATCTGGGGCATTCCAGCACCAAAGGACTTGTAACCTTGCCAGCCTCTCCAGAGATCAACCTGACCCACCGTCTATGAGAGCCAGGCAGCGTAATCGATCTGGGGCATTCCAGCACCAAAGGACTTGTAACTTTGTCAGCCTCTCCAGAGATCAACCTGACCCACCGTCTATGAGAGCCCGACAGCGGAACCGATCTGGGGCATTCCAGCACCAACGGACTTGTAACCTTGCCAGCCTCTCCAGAGATCAACCTGACCCACCGTCTATGAGAGCCCGACAGCGGAATCGATTTGGGACATTCCAGCACCAAAGGACTTGTAACCTTGCCAGCCTTTCCAGAGATCAACCTGACCCACCGTCTATGAGAGCCCGGCAGCAGAATCGATATGGGGCATTCCAGCACCAAAGGACTTGTAACCTTGCCAGCCTCTCCAGAGATCAACCTGACCCACCGTCTATGAGAGCCCGGCAGCGGAATCAATCTGGGGCATTCCAGCACCAAAAACTTGTCACCTTGCCAGCCTCTCCAGAGATCATCCTAACCCACCGTCTATGAGAGCCCAGCAGCGGAATCGATCTAGGGCACTTCAGCACCAAAAACTTGTCACCACGTTAGTCATAATATTGCATGTAAGAAAAAACTAAGTATGGAAACAAACCATCGCACTACATGGACCTGATGGAGACCATGTCCTCCAACCACTACAGGTGCAGGACTGGGTCATCATTGCCGGAGTAGTAAGACATCTCCACCTCCCTGAACCCCTCCGGGACAGGTGCGGAAAGCACCAACTCGCAGAAGGGGCTTCCTCTACCTGTCGTCCTCTCCTGCTCCACTCACCCCCCGAGCTCCCTCACCTGGTTTGAGCTCGTTGGGACACTGCTCATGAGAGCCACCCTCGCCGGAGCCGCTCCTACGGGTGCCGCGCCCACCTGGATCGTGCCTGCCTGCGCCGCACGCGCCTGCGTCGCACTCGCCTGCGCCATGCTCGCCTATGCCGCGCTCACCTGCACCACGCTCGCCTGCGCCGCGCTCGCCTGCCCTGTGCTCGCTGGCACCGCACTCGCCGGACTGGCGAACAACACTCGCCCCTCCAGATCCTGCACTGACCCCCCAGCTACCTCCTTTCCAGCCCTTCCTCCTGGGGCGTTCTCGCCAACCGCTGCCGGAGGTTGGGACACCTGGACCGCTGGGGTCGCGAACTCGCTTCGCAGCGTTGCGACCGTGAACCCGAGGGTGTCGAGGACTTCCCTCCTAAAATCCGAGAACATCCTTTGCATCGCCACCGGGGGGGATCCGTAGAACTCCTCGACCTGCTCTTCATCTCCTGTCATGTCCTTTCTCTGGAACTTTCTTGGACAAGTCACACTCCACGCTCACCGCACCAAAATGTTGAAACCGATTTCTCGGTCTATTGTGAAGCTCGGGCCCTCAACAAGTTGAGGGGTAGCTAGCCCTTACTAGTCCCTCGAAAGGAGCAGATTGGGGACTCGGAAACAGACTAAGACCTTAGTCACAGCGAGGAGGTCCCACCACAAACCCGGAAGAAGCTCAGAGAACTGAGACTTGGGCACCTTGGAGAGCTAGAGAGCTGAACCAAAGTAACCAAATGAGGAAGAAGCTCAGAGAACTGAGATTGGAATCCCTCCCAAGGTGCCCTTCAAGGTATATTTATAGTTTTTTGCTCGTGGTCTGTCAATAGCGGAAATCCGCCTTTTGGTTTTACTACACGCACCGCAATTTGGCATGCTAACAGCCAAACTCCGTTGTTTGGAAAGGCTAACGGCAGACCACCAGGGGCAGAGGGGTCATTTCCCCCCTTTTTGTCTAGGGGTAAGTGGTCTGCGATAGAGCTACTTGCGAGAGCTCCTGCAAGTCCCCTCGCAAGTATGGCTCGCAAAACCCTTCTTGGGCGGGTGCTCTGCGAAGACACCCGCTCGCCCTTCCTCTGGCGACGTTCGCCGCTACCTGGTCTCGCATTCACCCCTGCAAGCTCCATTCGGCCCTACTAAATATGCTAAACTGGCTGGACGTCTGAACTCGTCGAGCTGAGAAGTAATTCCGTCGAATTGAACATCTTGTTACTCGCACGTCGAACGCGGAGCTGGGATCGTTGACCTCAAGCTGGAGTTCGTCGATCGGGGAGATCTGGCTCGCCCGCCTTCCCTCGAGCGGTAGGCGAGTACCCGGCTCAACCGCCTTCTTGCGAGCGAACTCTGAGGCTCTAGCCCGCAGGGACATTACTCACGTGCCTTCCCGCGAGCTTCCCTTGGCCTTGTGGAGAACTGCTTAACTGGCTGGACGATTGAGTTTGCCGAGCTGAGAAGCCCATTCGTCAAACTATGGGTGTGACGCGAGTTCGTCGAACTCAGAACGGATTTCGTCGAACACTGAGCTGAGTTCGTCGATCTCAACTGAAGCCGGACGTTCGTCGAACGCAGAACAGATTTCGGCAAACGCAGATTGGAGTTCTCCGAACACGAAAACTTGGAAAGAGTCTGACTCGTCTAGAAGACCGCTGCGAGCGGACAGCGAAGGTCTGGCTCGCATGTTTTCTTTCAAGCGGTCGGTGAGCACCAGGCTTGCCCGCCTTCCTGCGAGCGACCCTTGGAGTTCTGGCTCGCCTTCTTTGTCACCTCCTCCGCCTGTTGACTTCTCAAATCCATGCCCAACTCCTGGCGAATATCAGGGTTGTACACTCTTACCATCAATGCTTGAAATATATCTTAGGAGGGGTTCAGATATCGATCTGTAGTGATCCCAAGGTAGCTCAGGAGTGCTACCTCAATGCTATTAGCACCGTCAACTGTAAGGAGGAGGCGGCGGAATTTGATAAGGTTCTAGAAGGAATGACATGCTTGGAAGAGGCAGAGGAAGTGGAAAAAGTTGTGTTGGGAAAAACACCCTTGTGATTTATCTTACAAATTATCTTAAAGTGATTTCATAATCTAGGATGTATTACCCATGTTGTATAGTAAAGGTAATGTGGTCATTAGATGTGCTAGGATATCACACTCACACTAGAGTATCAAGATCTAACCAAAATAAGCACAAAATTCAGTTGAGTTTAACTTGCGTCGAATAGAAGTCGACGCAACTTCGACTAAAAGTCGAAGCAACTTCGAATACAAGTAGATGTAACTCAGACTGAAGTCGAAGTATAAGTGAAGTAGATGCAATGTTGAAATGGTTTCGACACAGAAGACAGAGCTTGTTAAAGCAATATCAGAAGTCGACGCAACTTCGATTTGAATTCGATGCAACTTCGATTTGAATTCGACGCAACTTCGAGTTGAATTCGACGCAGAAGATGAAGTTCAAGTCCAAGTCTAAAACTCGACGGATACGTCAATAAGTATTCGACGCAACGTCGACATCTGAGTTCAGTCAGAGCTAAGAAGGATTTCGAAGCTGCTTCTATAAGAACTCAGAGGTGTGTTGATATGAAGGAACATGAATTCGACGCGGCGTCGAATACAGATAGAAATAATTTATTTTCTTGCTGTCATTTTCTGAAGCTTTTCCAGAAGGTATCCAAGGCTAAAATCTGTTTTCTAACGACTCGTTTATTGCCAAGAATGGAATGGAGTAGAGACAACAAAGACATTCCTGGAAGTTATTCAAATTAGATTGACGGGTCGGGAAATAGACATAGAAAGATATACTTATTATCCAAAGGATATTCCTTCTAAGGACAGAACAAAAGCGGAAAGTAATTCAAACACTATTCGACCAAAAATAAATATACAGAAGAAAGAAGAGAACAACAACCAAGATATTTATTTTGTCTTCTTCTTCTTCCTCAAGCTCTCTCCCTCAGACAGAAAAAGAAGAACAACTTTGTACAGGAACAATAAACAAGGATGTAGCTTCTTCTTTACATCTCACAGCAGCAAACCAATAAGTGTACAGAAATTAACAGGATCACAAGCTCATAACCCTTGCATTCTCTACCATAAGCAAGGGTTCATTATATACAGATCCTGAAGAACATCAAAAGATAGCATCCCGTGTGATAGCTGTAGAAGGATTCATACAGCAGAATCCTCCTCCTCCTCTTCTTCTTCTTTACTTCTCTATCTTTATTCTGTAACTGAAAATGAGTCCTAAGAATCCCTCTCCAAAGGATTCAGTTGGTTCTAAGAGTCTCCTTGTCAAAAGACTCGGTGGTTCTATGAGTCTTCTTGTCAAAAGACTCAGTGTGTAGTTCTAAGAGTCTCCTTATCAAAAGACTCAGTGCTGGTTCTGAGAGTCTCCTTATCAAAAGACTCGGGCACTAGATAGTGCAATCCTACCAAGGTGGTAGAATAGTGGACTACCCACATTTTAGGGAACCACTATAAAAATATGTTTCTTCTATGTTTTCTTTTCTGTGTTGTCCCTTTACTGTTTACTGTTTTCTATTCTCTGTGTTTATTTTATTCTGTGTTGGTTGTTGCTGATTGCATAGTTATTAGGGAGTTTTTATTATGTGTGCATATTTAGGGAAAAAGTTTTTAAGTCTCTATTCACCCTCCCTGTAACACCCCAAATCAGTTGAAGCAATTTGTGCTGCTGGGAGCTAGTAGCTAACGCCTGGCTCTAGCCAGTTCGACGAAAGCTAGCCAGTTCGTCGAACGCTATCCAGTTTGTCAAACGCTAGCTAGTTCGTCGAACGCTAGCCAGTTCGTCGAATACTAGCCAGTTTGTCGAACGCTAGCCAGTTCGCCGAACGCTAGCCAGTTCGCCGAACGCTAGCCAGTTCGCCGAACGCTAGCCAGTTCGACGAAAGCAAGCCAGTTCGACGGTTGCTAGCTAATCGGCGCTAGCACGCGATACAGATCCGTGATTTGAAATCGTGGCCGTCAAATCCTTCTGTTTTTAGATCTGATGGCTGGGATTTATTCCGGGATTCCTTAAGCCTTGACCAGCAAGATATTTCCTCATTACTTTAGGTCTTATCTCTCTCTTCAAGCTTGAGAAAGAATAAGCCAAGATGGAAGAAGGAGTCATCTTCCGCCATTGATGGAGCTCCAGAGCTCTGAATCGCGAGCCGTTTACAGATCTGCGGAGAGTAGCCCAGTGCGGTCCATTCCATCCGATTAGAATTTTGGATTCTCATGGCGAACAAGAAAACGACAAGGGTAACGATCTTCTACTTGGACAAGTGAAGTCCTCCTTTTTATGGCATGTTTGCATGGAAAATCCCCCACCGATTGGTGAAGAAAGGGAAGTTTTCTAGCGGGTTGATCATTTCGATCCCCTTTGGTTACTTGCATATAGCATCCGGAATTGTAGTACGGACATAAGCATTGTGTGTGAAACCCATCCGGACATGTTGGTCTGGATTGGTGATGGCTATATTGTCGATTGTGCCGGAGAAGACTCTGTGATCTTGTATGCGCTATTTTCGGGTTCTGTGTGCTGTAGGGTACTACAGGGAGTCCTGGAGTTAACCTCCAGGAAATACCCAAAGTTTTGGGTGGATTCGAAGATCTGCCACTACCGCCCGGCGCTAGGGCTAGCGCCGGCGGTAGCTCCCAGGGAGCTGTTTGTTGTGGTGTGAATCCTCATTTTCGTTGCTCGGGCTGAGGTGAAGCCGTACCCGCGTCGCGACGATAGATTCCGACGATTTGAGCATGGGCAAAGCTGATCCGAACCCGCTCCCATACCGAATCGGTGAAGAGGTAGCTCCTCGGTGCACCGTATGATGTTGGGATTAGTCCGTAAGGCAAGGTGGTCTTGACGGTCAAAGCTCATGCGAACTCTTTGTTAAAGGTGTTGTTAGGTGTAGCTCGGAGAGTACACCGTGAGAGTGCCTTGAGAGCACAAAATGTGTGGTCGTGCGTGCTAACGTTGGTGTTGATTGTTTGTACATGCGGTGCTTGAACGCACCTTGACAATCTATGTCTATATTGTATGCCTGCAGGGAAGGAGTACCACCACCCCGGCTTTAGGGGTGGGGTCGTTATAATATTGGTCAGCTTTAGCTGAGCGGTTACTTGTTGCCACATTTTGGTGGATCGTTGTTGCAGGTGCAGGTGAGCCAAGCGGGAAGTAACTTGTTGGAGCTTATGCTGTGTTGGCCCTCGAAGGCCAACCTCCCCTTTTTTGCTTTCCTTAAATTGTCGACCTGCGTGTCGATGTATGTTTTGGAGTTTGAGACATTGTTTAATGTAAGACCTTAAGACCATAACTCTTTTATTTTATTCCTAAGATAGTGGAAAGCTCTAAATGACGTTTTAATCAAATGCTCTCGCTTACGCTTTAATCACTCTCGTGTAGTTGTAGTTCTTTTCCGATTATCACCTTATGATGCTTAGCTAGTGTGTATAGTATGGCGTGGGGTCCCGGCCGGACCTACTGTTATATTATTTGTACTGGCAAGGTGTTACAATTTGGTATCGAATTTAAGGAATCGATCCGTAGTTTTGTGAATTCGTGGCCGAAATCATTTTAAGGGGTGGAGTGCACGTGTTGTGCGTTCACCTAAAACGATTTAAAAACTAACAAGAATGTCCACTTAGGAATGAAAAACGTGTTTGTTTGCGGAACCTGAGCGTTCTTTGCTTGTTTGTTGTTATGCTTTCGGTCCCTAATCCGTGTTGCATGATTATAGGTGACTAGGAGTGATGCGTGGCAGTCTCAACTCTGTAACACTACTGAAAGTAGTGCGTCTGCTGAGGTACCAGCGACCATTCATTCTGCTGAGATGGTTAGATTGGTCGCTGAAGCGGTCTTCGCGATGATCAATAACCAAGTTGTACGGCTTCCACAGCCTACTACTCCTACTCCAGAGGTGTCCCCAGTGCCTGTTACTGCAGTGGAACTGAGAGCGGAACCTGTGGTAGAGCCCAGGGTGGAACCGAGAGTGGAACATGTAGTTGTGGGGCGAGCGCGTGACCAGCAATTGAATCAATTTCTAAGCTTCAACCCTCCAACCTTTATTGGGACCGAGTCCCCAATATAGGCTGAGGATTGGCTAGCAATCGTAAAGAAGACTCTAAGGGCAACAACAGCTGAAGAGGCGATGAAAGTCACCTTAGCCACTTTCCTTCTGAATGGAGAGGCGGGGCTTTGGTGGGATGAACTGGAAGCGCACAAGTTGTACGGTAGAGTTATTACCGAGGTCTCGATTGCAGAGTTCACAGGTCTGTTCCTCCAGAGGTTTATTCCCTCTGCCCAGCGTCGTGCATTGCAAAATCAGTTTCTGTGGCTAACTCAAGGCGACCGTTCGGTGGACGACAACATGCATGAGTTCACGAGACTGAGTCGCTATTCGGGATCTTTGGTAGAAGATGAGGAAGATAAGATGAATAAATTCTATGAAGGCCTTTGTGATGAGTTAAGGTTGCTTTTGACAGGCCCTATGACTTTTGGCTTCCAGGTTATGGTGCAAACTGTCAGATTACTGGAACTAGATATGCAGAGAGTGAAACACACAAAAGGCCTCAGCAAGAAGCCAGAATCTTTCGCGCCGGCCTCTCAATCAAAGTCTGAGTTCAGGAAAAATAAGAGGAAGTCTAGGTTCGCGAAACCAGCTCCTTCAATTGTATGGGGTGCAACTACTGCGCGGGGTCCTATTATGTGTTTCACCTACGGGAGGGTGGGACACAAAGCCACGGTGTGTCGAAGTGGTCCCCCGAAGGCAGGAAACCGAGCGGTGGACTATGCTCGTGCGGCGGGTTCTTCTTATACGGAGAAAGGCAAAGCTACGGAATCTTCTGCTTCCCAGCAACCTCCGACCCAGCCGAGAGTCTATTTGCTTGGCCAGCAAGAAGCCATCCGACAAAATGACGTCGTCACAGGTATGAATTACAGCTTAACGTGATTTATACTGCATGTACGACTATATATTGTTTGATGCGCTTTTAGGCTTCGTTCTAATCTTCAACTATCCGGCGAGAGCTCTCTTCGATACGGGATCATCGCACTCCTTCTTGCCTAAGGACTTCGTGTTGCAAATCAGAGTACCGTCTATCCTGTGAAGGATAGACTGGAGGTAGTGCTGCCCAATGGATCTCGGATGAGCGTGGATAGGTTGAGTCGTGTAAAGGTGCAGATTGGGAATCGGGATATCAACTTGGAAGTGTCACTACTACCACTAGCTGAGTTTGACGTAATCTTTGGCATGGACTGGCTCTCGAAGCAGCGAGCATGCATCGATTGCAATCGAAAGGAGGTTACTCTAGGAAAGAACACCGGTGACGAGACCACATTTGCGGGTATGCGAGGAGCGAACAAGACGCTGATGTCTGCTCTCCAGGTGGTCAAGGTGGTGAGAAAAGGCGGGGAATTGTTCTTCACGTTGTTGGAGGCCTCGACGCCTAAGACCAGTATAAGTGATGTCCCAGTAGTGGCAGAGTCTGTGGGCGTGTTTCCTAACGAACTCCCTAGGGCTCTGCCCCAGCGAGAGATCAATTTCTGTATCGAGTTGGTGCCAGGTGCCAAACCTGTGGCCCGCTCACCGTACCAGATTGCGCCAAAGGAGTTGGCAGAGTTGAAAGTTCAGTTGCAGGAACTGCTAGAGCAAGGCTATGTACGTCCAAGTTCATCCCCTTGGAGTGCACCAGTCCTCTTTGTGAAAAAGAAGGGTGGGAGTTTGCGTCTATGCATAGACTATCGAGAGCTGAATAAGATGACCGAGAAGAACCGTTATCCGATTCCAAGAATCGACGACTTATTCGACCAACTGGTTGGGTCGACGGTATACTCGAAGCTAGACTTAAGGTCTGGCTATTATCAGCTTCGTATAAGGGAATGTGATATTCCAAAGACGGCGTTCAGTACCCGTTTTGGACATTACAAGTTCACAGTAATGTCGTTCGGTCTCTCCAACGCACCGTCGGTATTTATGGACTTGATGAATAGAACTTTCCGAGAGTACTTGGACCGATTTGTGATCGTCTTCATCGATGACATTTTGGTATACTCTCAGTCTGAGGAGTAGCATTCAGAACATCTGCACACAGCGTTGAGCACCTTTAGGAGGAGTCAGCTATATGTCAAGTTCTCCAAATGCGAGTTTTGGCTACCATCAGTAACATTCCTGGGTCATGTCGTTAGTGGTGAAGGAATAGCAGTCGATCCGTCAAATATAGTGGCAATCCGAAGTGGCCTCTGCTAAAAAAATGTGGCTGAAGTCCGAAGTTTCTTAGGACTTGGCGGGTATTATAGGTGCTTTGTGGAGAACTTATCGAGGATCGCACTTCCTCTAACTAAGCTGAATAGGAAAGATCAGAAGTTCGGTTGGTCGCCTGAGTGTGCACGAGCTTTTGAGGAGCTGAAGAGCCGTCTGACCACGTCACCCATTCTATGCTCGCCGTGTGGAATGGAAGGCTATGAAATATATAGCGACGCCTGGGGAGTGGCTTGGGTTGCGTTCTGGTGCAGTTCGGAAAGGTGATCGCTTATGTCTCCCGACAGTTGAAGGTACATGAGAGGAACTACCCGGTCCATGACTTGGAGTTAGCGACCGTGGGATTTGCTCTTAAGTTATGGAAGCACTACTTATATGGCGTGAAGATCGACATCTTTACTGAACACAAAAGCCTCAAGTACCTGCTGGATCAGAAGGAGCTGAATATGCGACAAAGGAGGTGGATAGAGTTCCTGGGGTACTATACCTTTGATATTCGTTACACTCACGAAAAGGGGAATGTGGTTGCAGACGCGCTGAGCCGGCGGACTCCCGCGCAGGCAAGTTGGATTTTGATGCATGATGAGCGTCTAATCCGTGATCTGGAGTCCCTGGATATCACTTGTGTCGATAAGAGAACGTCTACTACTGCATGCTTGAGCTGGACGGAGGTTTAATACGACCTTGCCGACCGAGTTCGCCAAGCTTTGGAGCTAGATGAAAGCATGAAACGTTACAAAGCGGAGACTTTGGATGGGTCTAGCACTGAGTTCTCTTTTGACGATGATCTTCTATGGAAAGGTGCGAGATTGTGCGTCCCAAAAATGGCAAATTTACGGGGAGAATTGATGTACGAGGCTCACTTTACAAAGTACTCGATTCACCCAGGGAGCACGAAGATGTATATGGATATGAAGAAACTCTTCTGGTGGCCAGGTTTGAAGAAAGACATTGCTCTCTACGTGGCAAAGTGTCATACTTGCGCGTTAGTGAAGGCCGAATGTCAAAGGCCTGGTGGGTTTCTGAAGTCTCTACTGATTCCTGAGTGGAAGTTTGACGATATCTCGATGGATTTCGTGCACGGGTTGCCGAGATCACAACATGGAAACGACGCCATCTGGGTGATCGTAGATCATTTAACAAAGGTATCACACTTTATTACGAATCAGAAGGATGATTGTGTTGAAAAGCTTGCAAAGTTATACGTTGATAGTATCGTATGATTACACGGAGTTCCCCATAGCATCGTGAGCGATCGCGATGGGCGTTTCACATCAAATGACTGGAAACTGATCCACCAACTATTGGTTACCAAGCTGAATTTTAGCACGGCCTTCCACCCGCAAATGGATGGACAGACCGAGAGGACCAATAAGACAATGGAAGACATGCTCCGGATGTGCGCCCTGGATTTCGGAAAGAGATGGAAGGATCATCTCTATATGATTGAGTTTGCTTACAACAACAGCTACCAAGCAAGTATCAAAATGGCTCCGTTCGAAGCCCTTTATGGTAGGAAATGTCGTACGTTGTTATCTTGGGCTGAAACGGACACGAAGTTGTTGAAGCGCAAGGATGTGGATGTAGCGAACACGTCAATTCGGGCAATACGAGAGCGGTTGCTCATTGCTCAAGATATGCAGGCAAAGTATTACAATGCACATCACTAGAACGTCGAGTTTGCCGTTGGTGATTGGGTGTACCTAAAGATCAAACCGTTCAAGGGAGTATCGAGGATCCGACGCTTGAAAAAGCGGAGTCCAAGGTACATAGGACCGTTTGAGATTCTAGAACGCATTGGTGAGGCTGCATATCGGTTTGCTCTATCTGATGAGTTAAGCGGGCTGCACGACGTATTCCACATATCCATGTTGAGAAAGGTTGTGAAAGAGCCTACGCATATTGTTGCGGTTGACGAGGTGCCAATTGATGTTGGGCTAGAGACGAAAGTCAAGCCCATGCGCATCGAAGATACCGAGGTGAAATAATTACGGAACAAAGCCATCTGAATGGTAAAGGTCTGTTGGGACAACTGCGGAAAAGAGGAACTCTCTTGGGAAAGAGAGCAAACTTTGCTTGCGGAGTACCCCGAGCTTTTCCTTTCAGGTATAATCTATTTTTGTACCTTTCTGTTTTCGGAATTTCGGGCCAAAATTCTGTTAAGGGGGGTGGAGTTGTAACATACCAAATCAGTTGAAGCAGATTTGTGCTGCTGGGAGCTAGTAGCTAACGCCTGGCGCTAGCCAGTTCGACGAAATTTATCCAGTTCGTCGAACGCTAGCCAGTTCGCCGAATGCTATCCAGTTCGCCGAATGCTAGCCAGTTCGATGAACGCTAGCCAGTTCGTCGAACGCTAGCCAGTTCGCCGAACGCTAGCCAGTTCGACGAACACTAGCCAGTTTGACGAAAGTTAGCCAGATCGTCGAACGCTAGCCAGTTCGATGAACGCTAGCCAGTTCGACGAACGCTAGCCAGTTCGACGAAAGCTAGCCAGTTCAACGGTTGCTAGCTAATCGGCGCTAGCGTGCGATACAGATCCGTGATTTGAAATCGTGGCCGTCAAATCCTTATGTTTTTAGATCTAATGACTGGGATTTATTCTGGGATTCCTTAAGCCTTGACCAGAGAAGATATTTCCTCATTACTTTAGGTCTTATCTCTCTCTTCAAGCTTGAGAAAGAAGAAGCCAAGGAGGAAGAAGGAGCCATCTTCCGCCATTGACGGAGCTTCGAAGCTCCGAATTGCGAGCCGTTTACAGATCCGCGGAGAGCAGCCCGGTGCGGTCCTTTCCATCCGATTCAAATCTTGGATTCTCATGGCGAACAAGAAAACGACAAGGGTAATGATCTTCTACTTGGACAAGTGAAGTCCTCCTTTTTATGGCATGTTTGCATGGAAAATCCCCCACCGATTGGTGAAGAAAGGGGAGTTTTCTAGCGGGTTGATCGTTTCGATCCCCTTTGGTTACTTGCATATAGCATCCAGAATCGTAGTACGTGTTGGATCGATAGGCGCCCTTAGAGGGGGGTGAATAAGGGAATAAAAATTCTTTTTAATAATGTTATGAAAATTACTAAATTGTTTTATAATTTGAGAAAGGCAAAATAACAATTTAGCTAATTTGTGAGCATATCATAAAAACCAAGTTTATGAACAAGTACTAAATTGTTTTAAGATGAAAGAAATTGAAATAAACAATTTAGATAAAGTAATTTGAATTGAAGACTTTGTAACCAATATTTTAGAGATAACGCTAAAGGAGAGAAATCAAGTAAACACAAATAGAGACATGATTGTATTTATATAAAAGAAAGGTGTTTACATAAATTTGATTTCAATATCGCTAGAAATCGGAGGCGTACAAAAGTAAATTTCTTTTCCTTTTCTATACCGACTTGTATCCCCACAAACCGGTTGGCTTTAGCCTATCCTTCCCCGGATAAGGCCTCAAGCCGCTATAGCCAATCCTTCCCCGGATATGGCCTCGAGCCCCCTAGATCTAATCACCTAGAACTAGTCGCCAACACAAGGCAAATTTACCCCTAAGTCCTACCCAGACCTAGTCGCCAACACAAGGCGAATTCCTCCCTAAGTCCTACCCAGACCTAGTCGCCAACACAAGGCGAATTCTCTAAACGGTTACAAAAAGTACGGAATGAAAATAATGATAACAATTAATAAAACTCCCTATATGAGACCTTCTGAAGTCGGAGATGAAGGATCGTTGTAGTATAAGCGAGGTCGAAGCGATCGTCCTTCGGATGTAGCGTGACGTTGTCCTCCTCTAGAATTCTCCTTAAGCTTTTAGTGGGAGATCCATCTTCGGCAGCATAACAGCAATAGAATTGTGGGACTTGCAACCTCTCTGGGATGGATTCGCCAAAACGAGAAAGAGCCCATCAATTTATAGAACTTGCAGATAGCGCCTGCGGTAGCTCCTAGCGCCTGCGGTAGCGTTCGTGTGGAGCGATTGTGAAACCGTCGGTGGCGTGGCGCTGTGCACAAACTTGAGATAGAGCCAGGCGGTACCGCTAGCGCTGGCGGTAGCGTTCGTGTGGAGCGGTTGTGAAACCGTCGGCGGCGTGGAAGAACAAACTTTCGTCGAACGAAATTCGTCGAACGAAATTTTCGTCGAGCGGAGCTTCAAGTTCGTCGAACGGAAATTTTCGTCGAACAAAATTTTCGTCGAACAAAATTTTCGTCGAACGGAGCTTCAAGTTCGTCGAACGGAAATTTTCGTCGAATGGAGTTTTCGTCGAACGCAGGCAAATCCGTCGAACGGAACCTGAGCTAGCGCCTGGCGGTAGCTCTAATGCTGGCGGTAGTGCATTCTTCCAGATTGTTGAATTTAGCTGCTTTCTACCTGTGGAGTATTGCACTTATAGTTCCTGCACACTATAAACACACAAAATACAAGATCAAATACAATTTGGGATTATTTATTCTCAAACAAAGGGATGTGACACACATGTCCAACAATCTCCCCCTTTTGATAATAACAAATCCTCTTAGCAAGAAATCAACAATATTGTTTATAGTATATGATAAGCAAGATGATAGTGCAACTGTAGTATATGATAAGCATGATGATATGCATACTCCCCCTATCTTAATGCCCCCTACATAAATGCAATTTATGTTTTACTCCCCCTAAATAATAGATTACATGAATTATTCTCCCCATAATCTTCTATATTTCTCCTATATAGATTTCTTCAATTAATCTCCCCCTTTTGGTATTATCAAAAGAAGGTAGGGTGAGGGTAGTAAGGAGGCATTTCTTATAGGCTAGTTATAAATCATGATCGAGTTTTTGTAATATATGAAATGATAAAGAATTTAAGTATAGTATATATAAGAGATTTCAAATAAAAAGATAAGAGTTGTAAGCAAGCGAAAGATTATAAGAAACATCTTTTTGTAAGCATGTAAAGCATAATAAATAATATTAGTTTTAGTTCAAAATTGAAAGATGTTTTAACCTTTTTGAAATCTCAAAGTTTTTCATAAAGATACCAAGCATGAAATCAACATATCAAAGAGAGATTATACTACAATGTTACTTAATTTTAAGTTCAAGAGATACCAAAACATTGTAGAGATCATGCTAGGTTATCTAGTGCATTTCTTATATAAAGAGTAGTATAGATAAAACATTAGAATCCAATACTCATGAGAAGAAGTGTTATGAAAGATAATGATGTGCACATAAGTGTATTTTGGGCAATGTTACCAGTTGATTTAAATCACAAAATACAAGACATATGTAGAGTAAAGTGCACAATAAAACACAAGTATATTACTTTCACACACTTTAATGCACACTATTTTTATAAAAATATGGTGTATTAATCAAGGGTTGCACAAGATAATTTACTATTCTTTCCAAGGTGCTCAACCTCACAATGCTTATGAAGACTTATCAGGAGATTCAAGTAGTGCTTGGTGGAGTTATAGTTGTCTATATATAATTTTTTGTTCACATTTGTGAGACAACATTCTCCGAATACACTTATTTTGCAAACCCAATTTTTTAACTTAACCACTTTTCTAAATTTCATAAGTGCAATTCAAATGTAATGTAGGCAATAAACTTTTGCAAGTTTTAATTCAATGTACAAATACAATACACAAGCAAGCATTTTAGATTTAAACACACATGTTGATTACCAAAATAAGCGAGTGAAATGTATCATTATCAATCATAAAATATTTACTCATACTTAGAGGCATGCTAAACTTGGTTCTACACATTTTTCAATACAATTGATGCACTTTAAATAGATATATCAAAGCATGATAAACAAAACAATGTTCATAGTAATTTGAAGGAATAAATTTTAACATTGTAAATAAGTCTAAATAATAGAATTCATTCATGCTTGATATTAGCAATAAAGATCATACATATTTTTTTGTTATTTTGAAAATTTTTAATGAAATAAAAAAATAGAAAATCACAAAAACATATTTTTGTAATTTTTGAATTTTTGTAGTAGATTTTTCATAATATGAATAAAACACAAATATCAAAAACATATTTTTGTATTTTTGAATTTTGAATTTTTGTAGTTGATTTTTCATAATATGAATAAAAACAGAAAACCATAAAACATATTTTTGTATTTTTGAATTTTGAACTTGTATAGTTGTTTTTTTATATAATATGCATAAAACACAAATAACAAAAGTCAGAAACACAACAAATAAGTAGTAAATATGAACTAATATATTTTTATAGATTTTTAGAAATTTTAAAAATCAGAAAAATCAAACACCCACACTAGCGCCGGCGCTAGTGATAACGCGACAAACAGTACGTGATTTTTTGAGAATTTTAAATTTTTTATTTTTGATTTTGATTAAGTGTCCTTAGAGTAGTTCCATGCTGAAATTTCAAAGTTTTTGGAGATCTCTAGGTGGATCAAATTTGCATGAAACTTTGGCTTTTTAAAATTCTTGTGTTTTACAAAAACATTTAAACATGAAAATATAAATTATGAAGACACAAGAGGACATTTTTTATTAAACAACCCAAAAGATGCATGATTTAAGTGATAAGTAAATAAAATGATCATGCGAAGAGTAATATAAGTATGTCCTAAGATTATAGACTGCCCCGACTAAATGTCTACACCCTAGCCCCGTACTAAGTAACGGATGGGCATGAGGAGCTGCACGCATGCCGTAGGTTGGGGTGTTAATCCCATATGCACACACTAGAGAACGCTCAACCTAGCACTCTTTCCCCTAGTGCCTCGCAAGGCCCCACTGGAACCCTCCCCGGTTAAGGACAAGACATGACTTAGAGGTTAGGTCTCTAATGCCTACAACCCTACGCCCCCGCTATTGTGAGATATGAAGTCATAGGTGAATAATCTTTGGACAACCTATGCTTTTAAACTATGGGTTGATATATAAACTATGGGTTTTGTTTAATATGATGAGTTATATATTGCCGCATAGTTTTTCTACTATTATGAGATGACGATATGAGATAACTAGCACAATTACTAATATTCAATAAGTGACAATGCTAGTATGATGAGTTTTGGGTTTAATGTCAAGTCATAAGATTAATATTAATGTTGCATGTATTCCAAAATAGAGTTTCAAAGTATAGATCTAGAATAGAGTGATGATTAAGTTTGATTTATACTTTCATTACAAAGTTGATTCTAGAGTCTACAAATATGAGAGATACATGCAATCACTAGCAAAGCAGATTCATACATCAAATAATGGAAAGAAATACATTATTCGTATTTTTATCATAAGATTCATAATTCCTAGGTGATAGACATCATTGATTTGAGACATTTCTTGATAGAACATGAATTATGAATTATGATTATAGAGAATTTTGCATAGAATATATGTTAGATCATCAAGATGTATGTGAATTCTATTCCTTCTAGACTTATGACAAAATGATTTGGTGATTTTCTTTTGAATAAGCATGTTTGATTTGTAAGTCTAGAAAAAATGATGATTATCCAATCATACCAAAGACAAAGATCACATATATAACATTTTGAAATTTATAATAAAATTGCATTGGATAATTATATTTATTGATCTTTGGTTTTGCATGACGATATATATACTAATGATCAAACCATAAACTATGTGTTTGTTGGAATTTTAGTATTCTATTATAATTTCAAATCACATAGTTATCATCAAATTTAAATAACATTGTACATGTTATACCTAGCATATATATATAAGCATAGACCAAAAAGTGATGCTAGGATGATGAGTTTGAATGCAATGTTATTACATAGGATTAATGGAGATAATGTTGCATGTAATATTAGAAGGTTTCAAATTAATTTTCTTTAGACCTAGAATGAAATGATTAAACTTTTGATTTGATCTTAATGATACAAGATGATTCTAAGGTCTAAATTACATGCAAACATTGGTGACACACATCACACACATAATATCTAAATTAATATATGAAATAATTATACTAAGGATAGCATGTGATGAAAAATCCATAAACACAGAACTTTCCAAATCAAGCAAACTAAGATAGCTTTTAAAACGGAGTTGAAATTGGGCAAATTGACAGCACCAAACGAACTCAAATGGGCAAGCCTAGTTTGTCGTTGGATGGAGATTTCTGTGCTCTTTCCGAAAATATATTAAACGCGAAAATCGGCGAGCGGATCAAAAGATATGGCTATTTGAAGTTTTGATCGTAAACTCGCATTTTTGAAAGATTAAACATGCGTTTAGATGAATTTATGTTTTCAATTTTTCTAGATAATATTCTTCATTATAAGGGTTATCATATGCAGCAAACAAATATAGAAAAGAATAAAAAAAATGTTGCGCATTTTAATTTTTAGTTTAAGCCCTTTAATAAACCATTTAAATCTGATCATTAAAATAGTTTTAATAGTCTTGATAATATTTTCAATATTCAATTTCTAATGATAATTCAAGGCAATTAAGGGTAAAGGATTTAAAAGGATAAAGAACAATCAAAGATGAGAGATAGATCACTTTGAAAAATATATGACTTAATATTCAATTTTAATTCAAATTTGATTTGATAAACATTAAGCTTAATATATGAAAGTCATATTTCATGATATATAAAGTGATCATAGCATGTTTGTTCAAAAATAAAAAATAAACAAAAGAAAAGAGACAATAAGCATATCATGAAGTAGAGTAGTGATATTTCATTTTTAATTGTTTCTACTTCATGCAAATGATAGGATACTAATGAATGAGAGATTTAGGTATCCAAAGGTGACCAAGTGGGATGGTTCCTTTGGGTACCCAAATACATCGTGGTGGCTTTTGGGAAGATAATGATGTCATTTTTCTTTATGGGTTTCCATTCATACATTGGTTGTTTATCTTTTGCATTCATATTTTGATTATGTGACATCATTATATGATTATATTTGTTTGAAAAATAATTCATTTGTGATTTATGTTTATTCAAATTATTTTTCAAAATAGATTGATGTTGATAATCATAATGAATTTTATTATATGGATTCTTTGAAAGTTTATAAGAGTGATTGTCTTTCTTTAGAAGTGATTGTTGAAATAGTGGGTTATAATATGCTTTAAAAGATTGATTATTATTTTGATGATTTTCATTTCCACTCTTTCTTATAGACATACTCTTATAATATGAAGGATAATATTTTGTACTTTGATTTTCATGTAAATGAGCTTTTAAATTTCAGTCATGATTGAAAATATATTGAGACCTATAATAGTGACTCTTAAGAATATTGTGAGGATCATGATTCCTTTTGAAACTAAAGTCCTTTTGAGTTGATGTATGAAAATGATCTTTTGTAGAAATGATTTTGTAAGTTAATTTATCTTTGTTATTCAAAATCTTATGATGAAATTCATTACTTGACATTTGAAATTTTTCAACAAAAGATCTTAAAAGTCTTAACTTACAAGTTAAAGTATCATTTTCAATTATCAATTTTTCATTATGCATTTTAGAAATTAAGAGCCCTTTTTCAATTTCTTTGAATTTTTCTTTTAATAAATTGCAATCAAAACAAGGAATATGAATTTTAACTAAAGAGCAAGAGATAATATTTAACACATCAATATTTGATTCTACATTATCGTTTGCTTTCAAAGATTTATCTTCTAAATGTAATTTGGAATTAGCAATTTTTAACTTTAAAATTTTACGTTTAACAATTTTAAGCATACGAGAAGTAGAAATAGAATTTGTTACAAAAAGAGGAGTTTTTGATTTTCTTACATTGCTATGAGATTAGGCAAGATTTGGACCAACGATTCCTTTGACATCTTCTTTGCATTCCTCTTCCATAGTTGAATTTCTGTCTTCTCTTTTGCTTGATGTGTTGCCAACAAATGAGTCCAATATTGTGACGTTTGTTGAAACCGATTTCTCGACCTCTTGTGAAGCTCGGGGCCCTCACCGAAATGAGGGGCAGCTAGCCCTTACTGATCCCTCGGAGAAGGTAGACTGAAGACTAGGAAGATGACTAAGACCTTAGTCACAGCGAGGAGGTCCCTCCACTAACCCGGAAGATCGTTGAGCGCTTCCCCTCCCAAGCCAAAGCTGAGACTCGGGCACCTTGGAGAGCTAGAGAGCTAAACCAAAGTAACCAAGGGAAGAAGAAGCTCAGAGATCTCTGAATGGAAACCTCTCCCAAGGTGCCCTTCAAGGTCTATTTATAATTTTCTGCTCATGGTATGTCAATAGCGGAATTTCGCCTTTTGGTTTTACTAAATGCACCCCAATTTGGTATGCTAACAACCAAACTCCGTTGTTTGGATAGGCTAATGGCAGGCCAACGGGGATAGAGAGATAATTTTGTCGAACATAGAAGATCAGCGGATTCGTCGAACGCAGCCCGCACTTCGTCGGGCGCCGGGCTTAGTTCGTCGACCTCGACGGAGATTCGTCGATCACGGAGACTTTGGAAGAAATCCGGCTCACCTGTCTTCTCGTGATCATTCGGCAAGTTTCTGGCTCGCTCGCCTCCTTGCGAGCATTCGGCGAGCACCTGGCTCGCTCGCCTTCTTGTCGGTCGACCTTGAGGCTCTGGCTCGTGGGAACTTGACTCGCGTCTCTTCCCGCGGGTAACCTGTGATATATTTGGTTCACCTCCTTTGGGCGAATGGTCTGTGAAGATCAGAATGCTTTCCCGCCCCGCTCGCATCCTTGACTCGCTTGCCTCCTTGCGAGCAGCCGGCTAAGTGATCGTCCCATCGGATCTGCTGAGATGGGATCGCCGAGCGCTGCTTGGATTTTGCCGAACGCAGCTTTGAACCTTTTCGTAGAACGTAGAGCGTCGTTCATCGAACGTAGAGAGCATATGTCAATTTTGCTCTTTCTCTTATTTTCTGCCTATTAACATATATCCCTCCCAAAAACCCGGTTCGCATTACTTTTATTTGGTCATCCATTAGGCGAATATCGGGGTTGTACACAATCCCCGCTCTTCGCGAGGCTATTTAGGATCGCGAAGAACCATCCAACCCTTGATATTCGCCGGCCCCTTGGTGACGTGGCGAGAATCTTTCGGTGGGCCCCATGCCCACTACTATAAATATCACTCTCCATGGCCGTCATTCGAAATTTTTATTCTTCTCTATCTTTTCTTACTCGCCGCTGGCCCCAACGCGATGTCGAAAAAAGACGAGGTGTTGGCTTGCCTAAAGGCCTCGCAAGCGGCCCAAAAGGGGAAAGTTGCTGCCATCGCCTCCTGGAATTCCCCGCGGCGCTCTCCGCCTCCGCCCTCCCTAAGAACGGCAAAGTTCGTTCGGCGCGCGGCTGGAGGGGGAGGGTCTTCTTCTTCGCCGCACTCTCCTGATGACGGGCTCGCCTCGCAGGTATTATCCCCAAGCTCGCCCGTTTGATGTTCTTCCTTTTCGACCTTATTTATCCTATTCGCAGAATGATCCCCCGGATGAGAGCGCCTCGGGAAGGCCAATCACAGAGACCCATCTCCCTTCTATGGGTGGAGCTGACGCTCTTCTTTTGGATGCGAGGGCCGTCGGCCGACGGGACTCGCCTTCGCAACGAGGTGAGCGGCTTACCTCGTCTTCCTTCACGTCTCTCGACTCGTTAAATCACACCTACTTTTTGTGCAGTGTCCCCTCTCGCGGCCCTAGTGGAACAAGTTCCTCCTCCGGCGGACTCGCCCACCATGCCGAACCAGACTATCCTTACTCCTGGATTCGGCCTCCTAGGTCAGAGGAGCCCGGGAGGGACGTTGATCGCCGAGCCTGGGCTTGGCTCTGGACCCGCGCTCGCCCCCGGTCTAGGTAAGGCCCTCACCCCTGCCTTTATTGAAGCATTCCAAGGCCAGTCGGGCACCTCCCGCCAGCGGCCCAACACTCAAATTCCTCCACTAGGTTAGACTGTCGCCATTGGGTGTTATTTTTCACTTTGTCGATGATTCCCACTTCACAGGTAATCCCATGACCCCTCTCTCCGAATCAGAGTCTGGAGCATTGGAGATATCTCCACCTCCCTCGCCGAGTCAGGTCGCCGACTTTCTGGGGGATCCCAACGATCTCATATAGGGAGTTATTATTATTATTTTTCATTATTTCCATTCCATACTTTTGTAACCGTTTAGAGAATTCGCCTTGTGTTATCGACTAGGTCTGGGTAGGACTTAGGGGGAAATTCGCCTTGTGTTGGCGACTAGTTCTAGGTGATTAGATCTAGGGGGCTCGAGGTCATATCCGGGGAAGGATTGGCTAGAGCGGCTTGAGGCCTTATCCGGGGAAGAATAGGCTAAAGCCAACCGGTTTGTGGGGATACAAGTCGGTATAGAAAAGGAAAAGAAATTTACTTTTGTACGCCTCTGATTTCTAGCGATATTGAAATCAAATTTTGTAAACACCTTTTTTATATAAATACAATCATGTCTTTATTTGTGTTTACTTGATTTCTCTCCTTTGGCGTTATCTTTAATATATTGGTTACAAAGTTTTTCAATTCAAATTACTTTAACTAAATTGTTTATTTCAATCTCTTAATCATAAAACAATTTAGTACTTATTTCTAAAGATAAAAAATTATGATATTCTCACAAATTAGCTAAATTGTTATTTTGCCTTTCTCATATTATAAAACAATTTAGTAATTTCCATAAAATTATAAAAAGATTTTTTATTCCCTTATTCACCCCCCCCCCCCCCTCTAAGGGCGCCGTAAGATCCAACAAGTGGTATCAGAGCTAGGTTATTCCAAACGGTTTAAAAACCAGGAATAATGGCGTCTCATCATCTCGCTTCTATTTATGTGGAAAACTTTCTTAAAAATGAAAAATCTTTAGCACCACCTTTATTTGAAGGGAAAAATTATAATGGGTGGAAATCTCTTATGGAAAAATTTCTTAAGTCTTTGGATATGGAAGTATGGAATATTACTATTAAAATACCCCCAAGTACTTTAAATAAAAATGAAACGTTTTTAAATGCCAAATCAATGAATAGTCTATATTGTGCATTGCATCAAAATATTTTCAAACTAATTTATACACTTCCTACTGCTTATGAAGTTTGGAAATTTCTTGAGAATACTTATAGTCTTCCTTCTACAGATGATGAACAAGAGAAATTCCTTATAGATCCAAGAGAAGAAATCGACGAGGAATTCCTTATGGATCCAAGAGAAGAAATCGACGAGGAATTCCTTATGGATCCAAGAGAAGAAATCGATGAGGATTCATGCTTGGAGGAAGAAAAATACGTCACAATGTTGGACTCATTTGGTGGCAACACATCAAGCAAAAGAGAAGACGGAAACTATAGCAAGGTAAGAAAATCTAAATCTTCTCTTTTTGTAACAAATTCTATTTCTAATTCTCGTATGCTTAAAATTGCTAAACGTAAAAATTTAAAGTTAAAAATTGCTAACTCCAAATTACGTTTAGAAAATAAATCTTTAAAAGCAAAAGATAATGTAGAATCAAATATTGATGTGTTAAATTCTCTTTCATGCTTTTTAGTTGAAATTCCTATTCCTTGTCTTAATTGTAATTTATTAAAAGAAAAATTCAAGGAAATTGAAAAAGGGCTCTTAGTTTCAAAAGAACATAATGAAAAATTGATAGTTGAAAATGATGTTTTAACTTGTAAGTTCAAACAATTAAAATCTTTTGTTGAAAAATTTCAAATGTCACCTAATAAATTTCATCATAAGATTTTGAATAAAAAGGATAAATTAACTTACAAAATCATTTCTAAAAAGGACCATTTTCACACATTAAATCAAAAGGAGTTTGGTTTCAAAAAGAATTATGATCCTCATAAAATTCTTAAGAGTCACTATTATAGGTCTCAATATATTTTCAATCATGACTCATATTTAAAAACTCCTTTTCATGAAAATCAAAATTCAAAATATTATCCTAAGAGTATGTCTATAAGAAAGAGTGGAAATGGAAATCATCAAAATTATAATCAATCCTTTAAAACATATTGTAACCCACTCTTTCAAAAATCACTTCTAATGAAAGACCATCACTCTTATAAAATTTCAAAGAATCCATATAATGAAATTCATTATGATTATCAACATCAATCTATTTTGAAAAATAATTTGAATAAACATAAATCTTAAATGAATTATTTTTCAAACAACTTTCATTCCAAAAAGATGTCACATAATCATAACATGAATTTAAAAGAAAAACAACCAAAGTATGAATGAAGGCCCAAAATTAAAAACAAAACACTAACTCCACTTGTAAAGGCACATTCATCACTATCTCTCCAAAAGCCTACACGATGTATTTGGGTACCTAAAGGAACCATCCCACTTGGTCCCCTTTGGATACCTAAATCCCTTATTAATTAATATCCATTCATTTGCATGAAGTAGAATCAAATAAAAATGAAATATCACTACTCTACTTCATGATATGCTTATTGTCTCTTTTCTTTTGTTTATTTTATATTTTTTTTAAACAAACATGCTATGATCACTTTATATATCATGAAATATGACTTTCATATATTAAGCCTAATGTTTATTAAATCAAATTTGAATTAAAATTGAACATTAAGTCATATATTTTTTCAAAGTGATCTATCTCTCATCTTTGATTGTTCTTTATCCTTTTAAATCTTTTACCCTTAATTGTCTTGAATTATCATTAGAAATTGAATTTTGAAATTATTATCAAGACTATTGAAATTGGATTTAAATGGTTTATTAAAGGGCTTAAGCTAAAAATTAAAATGCGCAACAGTTTGATTATTTTTTATGTTATTTGCTGCATATGATAGCCCTTATAATGAAGAACATTATCTAGAAAAATTGAAAACAAAAATTCATCTAAACGCATGTTTAATCTTTCAAAAATGCGAGTTTACGATCAAAACTTCAAACATCCATATCTTTTGATCCGCTCGCCTGATTTTCGCGTTTAATATATTTTCGGAAAGAGCACAAAAATCTCCATCCAACGGTAAACTAGGCTTGCTCATTTGAGTTCTTTTGGTGCTGTCAACTTGCCCAATTTCAACTCCGTTTTAAAAGCTATCTTAGTTTGCTTGATTTGGAAATTTCTGTGTTTATGGATTTTTCATCACATGATATCCTATGTATAATTGTTTCATATATTAATTTAAATATTATGTGTGATGTGTATCACCATTGTTTGCATGTAATTTAGACCTTAGAATCATCTTATTTCATTAAGATCAAATGAAAAGTTAAATCATTTCATTATAGGTCTAAAGAAAATTAATTTGTAAACTTCTCATATTACATGCAACATTATCTCCATTAATTCTATGTAATAACATTGCATTCAAACGTATCAATCTAGCATCACTTCTTAGTTTGTGCTTAAATTTATATGCTAGGTATAACACTTACAATGTTATTTAAATTTGATGATAACTATGTGATTTGAAATTATATAGAATACTAAAATTCCAACAAACACATAGTTCATGGATTAATCATTGGAATATATATATGAATATTATATCATAAATCATATATTATCATGCAAAACCAAAGATCAATAGATTCAATTATTGAATGCAAATTTTATTATAAATTTCAAAATGTTATATATGTGATCTTTGTCTTTGATATGATTACATAATCATCAATTTCTAGACTTAAAAATCAAACATGCTTATTCAAAAGAAAATCACCAAATCATATTATCATAAGTCTAGAAGGATTAGAATTCTCATACATCATGATGATAACATATATTCTATGCAAAAATTCTCTTTAATCATAAATCATAATTCATGTTCTATCAAGACTTGTCTCAAATCGATAATAGGAATTATGAATCTTATGATAAAAATTATGAATAATGTTTTTTCTTTGCATTATTTGATGTATTTATTTGCTTTGCTAGTGATTACATGTATCTCTCATATTTGTAGACTCTAGAATCAACTTTGTAATGAAAGTATAAATCAAACTAAATCATCACTCCATTCTAGATCTATAATTTGAAATTCTATTTTGGAATACATGCAATATTAATATTAATCTTATGACATGACATTAAACCCTAAACTCATCATGCTAGCATTGTCACTTATTGAATATTAGTAATTGTGCTAGTTATCTCATATCGTCATTTCATAAAAGTAGAAAAACTATGCGGCTTTATGACTCATCACATTAAACAAAACCCATAGTTTATAAATCAACCCATAGTCTAAAAGGCATAGGTTGTCCAAAGATTATTCACCATTGACTTCATATCTCACAATAGCGGGGGCGTAGGATTGGATACATTTGAGACCTAACCTATAAGACATGTCTTGTCCTTAACCGGGGAGGGTTCCAGTGGGGCCTTGCGAGGCACTGGGGGGAAAGAGTGCTAGGTTGAGCATTCTCTAGTGTGTGCATATGGGATTAACACCCCAACCTACGGCATGTGTGCAGCTCCTCATGCCCATCTATCACTTAGTACGGGGCTAGGGTGTAGACATTTAGTCAGGGTAGTCTTTAATCTTAGGACATACTTATATTACTCTTTGCATGATCATTTTATTTACTTATCACTTTAATCATGCATATTTTGGGTTGTTTAATAAAAAAAATGTCCTCTTGTGTTTGCATAATCTATCTTTTTGAGCTTAAATGTTTTTGTAAAACACATGAATTTGAAAAAGCCAAAGTTTCATGCAAATTTGATCCACCTAGAGATCTCCAAAAATTCTGAAATTACAGCATGGAACTACTCTAAGGACACTTAATCAATATCAAAAATAAAAAATTTAAAATTCCTAAAAAATCGTGTACTGTTTGTCGCGCTATCACTAGCGTCGGCGCTAGCGTGAGTGTCTGATTTTTCTGGGTTTTAAAATTTCTAAAAATCATTAAAAATATTTTAGTCTATATGTACTACTTTGTTTTGTATTTCTTACATTTGGTATTTTTATTTTATTCACATTATGAAAAATCAACTACAAAAATTTAAAATTCAAAAATACAAAAATATGTTTTTTTTGTTATTTGTGTTTTATTCATATTATGAAAAATCAACTATAAAAGTTCAAAATCTAAAAATACAAAAATATGTTTTTGTTATTTGTGTTTTTATCCATATTTTGAAAAATCAACTACAAAAGTTCAAAATTCAAAAATACAAAAATATGTTTTTGTGATTTTCTGTTTTCTTTTTCTCATTAAAAATGATAAAACAACAAAAAAACTGTATAATCTTTATTGCTAATATCAAGCATGTATGAATTCTATTATTTAGAATTATTTACAATGTTAAATCATATTCTTTCAAATTACTATGAACATTGTTTTGCTTATCATGCTTTGATATATCTATTTAAAGTGCATCAATTGTATTGCAAAATGTGTAGAACCAAGCTTAGCATGCCTCTAAGTATGAGTAAATATTTTATGATTGATAATGATACATTTCACTCACTTATTTTGGTAATCAACATGTGTGTCTAAATCTAAAAATGCTTGCTTGTGTATTGTATTTGTGCAATGAATTAAAACTTGCATAAGTTTATTGCCTACACTACATTTGAATTGCACTTATGAAATTTAGAAAAGTGGTTAAGTTAAAAAATTTTGTTTGCAAAACAAGTGTATTTGGAGAATGTTGTCTCACAAATGTGAACAAAAAATTATATATATGTAGACAAATATAACTCCACCAAGCACTACTTGAACCTCCTGATAAGTCTTCATAAGCATTGTGAGGTTGAGCACCTTGGAAAGAATAGTAAAGTTACTTGTGCAAACCTTGGTTATTACACCACTTTGTTAAAAATTATGTGCATTAAAAGTGTGTGAAAGTAATTTACTTATGTTTTATTGTGCATTTTACTTTACATATGTCTTGTATTTTGGTGATTTAAATCAATTGTTAACATTGCCCAAAATATACTTATGTGCACATCATTATCTTTCATAAAACTTCTTCTCATGAGTATTGGATTCTAATGCTTTATATATACTACTCTTTATATAAGAAATGCACTTGATAACCTAGCATGATCTATACAATGTTTTGGTATTTCTTGAACTTAGAATTAAGTAACATTGTAGTATAATCTCTCTTTGATATGTTCATATCATGCTTGGTATTTTTATGAAAAACTTTGAGATTTCAAAAAGATTAAAACATCTTTCAAATTTGAACTAAAACTCATATTTCTACTTATGCTTTTCATGCTTACAAAAAGATGTTTATCATAATCTTCCGCTTGCTTACAACTCTCATCTTTATATTTGAAATCTCTTATATATGCTATGCTTAAACTCTTTATCATTATTTATATTTCGAAAAGCTCGATCATGATATATTAATGCCTCCTTACTACCCTCACCCCACCTTCTTTTGATAATACCAAAAGGGGGAGATTAATTGAAGAAATCTATATAGAAGAAATATAGAAGATTAAGGGGAGAATAAATTCATGAAATCTATCATTTAGGGGGAGTAACACATAAATTGCATTTATGTAGGGGGAGCATTAAGATAGGGGGAGTATGCACATTTTCATGCATATCATTTACTATAGTTGCATTATCATCTTGCTTATCATATACTATAAACACTATTGCTGATTTCTTGCTAAGTGGATTTGTTATTATCAAAAGGGGGAGATTGTTAGACATTTGTGTCACATCCCTTTGTTTGAGAATAACAAATCTCATATTGTATTTGATATTGCTTGTAGTGTGTTTATAGTGTGCAGGAACTATAGGTGTAATACTCCACAGGTAGAAAGCAGCTTGGAACAAACTTTTGAAAGGAGCAGCGCTACCGCTAGTGCTACTGCTACCGCCAGCGCTATCTCCTGCTACCGCCAGCGCTATCGATACCGCCAGGCGCTATCTCGAGTTCGTGCACAGCGACAGTTTCGCAACCGCTACCGCTACCGCTACCGCCAGCGCTATCTCCCGCTACCGCCAGCGCTATCGCTACCGCCAGGCACTATCTCCAGTTCGTGCACAGCGCCACGCCGCCGACGGTTGCGCAACCGCTCCACGCGAACGCTACCGCAGGCACTAGCCACTACCGCCGGCGCTAGCTCCAAGTTCTATAAATTGGAGCTTTGCTTCTCGTTTTGGCTATCCATCCCAGAGAGGTTGCTTGTGCCACAAAGTCCAGTGTTGTTATGCTGCCGAAGATGGATCTCCCACAAAAAGCTTAAGGGGAATTTTGGAGGAGGACTACGTCAAGCTACATCCGAAGGACGATCGCTTCTACCTCGCTTATGCTACAACGATCCTTCATCCTCGACTCCAGAGATCTCATATAGGGAGTTTTTATTATTATTTCAATTCCATACTTTTGTAACCGTTTAGAGAATTCGCCTTGTGTTGGCGACTAGGTCTGGGTAGGACTTAGGGGGAAATTCGCTTTGTGTTGGCGACTAGTTCTAGGTGATTAGATCTAGGGGCTCGAGGCCATATCCGGGGAAGGATTGGCTAGAGCGGCTTGAGGCCTTATCCGGGGAAGGATTGGCTAAAGCCAACCGGTTTGTGGGGATACAAGTCGATATAGAAAAGGAAAAGAAATTTACTTTTGTACGCCTCTGATTTCTAGCGATATTGAAATCAAATTTTGTAAACACCTTTTTTATATAAATACAATCATGTCTTTATTTGTGTTTACTTGATTTCTCTCCTTTGGCGTTATCTTTAATATATTGGTTACAAAGTTTTTCAATTCAAATTACTTTAACTAAATTGTTTATTTCAATCTCTTAATCATAAAACAATTTAGTACTTATTTCTAAAGATGAAAATTATGATATTCTCACAAATTAGCTAAATTGTTATTTTGTCTTTATCATATTATAAAACAATTTAGTAATTTCCATAAAATTATAAAAAGATTTTTTATTCCCTTATTCACCCCCCCCCCTCTAAGGGCGCCGTAAGATCCAATAGTACATTGCCCGTATCGATGATTACATGCGGCTGACGAGTCAGGCAAACCGGTCACTTCGCGAGTATCACTACCCGCGAGTCCCCCCTCGCTCTGGTGTCTGGGGTCGCGGTCGCTGGAAGTGGCTGCGATATTGAGGATTCTTGTATTGCTTTTGATTTTTTTTCTTCCCCCTCCTCTCTGATAGGAGGGGTCGTGAACAATTTTTATAAGTTTGTAATAATGATACCTTGACTCGCTTGCGAGCCATTTATTTTCTCTGTTTATCATCTCTTCTTTCACCCTACCTGGCTTGCTCTTACGCGGATTATGTTTGTGTTTATGTTAATCGCACTTGCGTATTGCCCTGGCTTTTCATGTTTTATTACTTAGCGCCAGCTCGCCAATGATTAATGGGAGAAAGCTTTGACAGGGTGCCGATTCGCTGGGAGCGAATAGATCCCTTAGGGGCAGAAGAGTACTGCGCGAATCCGTTATCCGCAGATTCCGACGCTTCGACTTCTTCCCGCCTTTTTCATTTCTATAAATAGTCGACCCTTTTTCCTTTCCAACCACCGCATTTACTGTTCCTTCTTCGCGCTCCCTCTCTTCCTGACTCTCTCGCGGACCTAGCTCGCTCTTGCGGTCTCTGCGACTTCACAGATCCCAGACATCATGGTTGGCGAGACGGAAGCTGAGGGGCGGTCCAAATGTGTCGGGGCCTTCCTCGATGGTCTTTTCTTCAGTGATAACCTCACGAAGGAGGAATATCAGGCCACCGCCGACCAATACATTCATTCTGGTTTCATGGCTCGCTGCCCTACCGAGCGGGACACCATCAGCGACCTGCATCCTAACGAGCTCGCTATCCCCGTTGCCCATTTCGAGAATGGGTTGCGACTCTCGCTTTGGCCGGAAGTGCGCCAAGTATGTTTATTTCTCGACCCTTGCATTCCTGACTCGCTTCGCGAATGACGCTCTAACTCTTGTTGGCTTTTCTAGGTGCTCAAGTACTTCGGCGTTCTGCCAAGTCAGCTAACGCCAAACGCGATCGCCGTGGTGGTCGCGTTCGCTAGTTACCTCAGGGCGGAGAAGATCGAGTTCAGCCTGCTCGTCTTCCGCAAGGTCTTCTCGTTCCGTGCGTACAAGGACGGGACAGCTCACTTTGCGAGCCAGCACGTCATCGTCTGTGAGACTGTGAATAAGTCCCATTATTGGACGCAGAAGTTCGTCCTGGTGAAGGGTCCTTTCGGCAATGTCTCCTATACTCCCACCCAGCGAGACGAGGTCGCCTACCGCCCTCCGACCTCGCTAGGGGGTTGTGATGCGGCCCTGTACCAATACCTCAAGGGAAAAAACTTCGAGGTCGCCTTCCTTCGAGAGCGAGTGGACCTCCTGACACCCATCCTCCCAGGAGAAGGTTTGACTCGCACTCGCCAACTTTCTTACTCCCTCCTCCTTCGATTGTCTGACGTTCCCCGTTATCTTCGCAGGAGAGCGTGAACTCCCCCTCAACCCTCCTCACGCGCCTCCTCTTCCCTCACCTCCAGCTCGCTCGCACGCGCGGCCGCCGAGGCCTGCCGCGACGTCCCGAGTTCTTCGTCAGGAAAGAAGCGCCCTCCACCCCTACGCCGGCCTGCCTCGCAGGGGCTGACGAAGAGGACCAAGAAGGGTCCCTCTGCTGCCAAGGCGAAGGAGGTCGTGGACTTATCCGAATCCGATCTCCCCTCTCCGTCCGCAGCGGGTCAGGAGCTCGCCAAAGAGGGAGGCGAGCCAGGGGTGATGGCCGCCAAGCCCAAGCCGACGAGCCATACTAACTTCGGGCTCGGCATGAAGCTGGCGGACGCGGTTGGGGAACCGGTGATTTCGTGGGACCCCGACCAGAACAAGGTCGTCTGCTCCTCTCTACTCCCTTCCTGGGTAGAGGACGACAAGGTCGGGGGTGAGGAATTCTCCCTCGCCTTCGGCCTCTACGGTCGCGAGGACGCCTCCCTCTTTCGGTCCTTCACGCCGAGGGGGGTCGTATATGAGGCAATGCGAGCCCAATTCCGGGCGATGGAGCTAACCCACATGGTGGGTCGCCGGTACTTTACGGCGGATAGGGAGATCAAGGAGCTGAATGTTGAGCTCCAGAGGTCTGCGGATGAAGTCGCGGGGCTCAAGGGGAAGGAGGCCTTATCGGAGGGCCTCCTTGCCAGTCTTCAAGACGGACTGGTAAGTAGTGCTTTGCAAAAGTCCTTTCCCGTTTGGCTTCGCTTTTCTCTCGCTAACCCGCTTTTTGCAGGATGCGGAGTCCGTCAGCCGGCTTCACGCGCGGATCGCTGACTTGGAGCTGGAGAACACCTGCCTCAAGGCTCAGGTCCACGACCTGACCTCGGCGGTGCTTCCTCCCCCTCCTCCGCGAGCTGGGGCTCACGGTCAGTCGCGGGAAGAGAAAGAAGCCGACTGCAAGAGGTCGATGGAGATCGCGGAGCTCGTCCTCGACACTCTCAAAGGAGCGGACATGATTGTTCCCGATGCTATGGAGTTCACCGCGGAGGAAATTGTCCCAGACTTGTTCGCGCCCATCTCCGAGGCAGAGGGTCGAGAGAGCGACTAAAACACTATCTGGCGAATCGCCTTAAAAATTTTTGTTGTTTATAATGTAAAAGGTTTTTCCTTTTTGCCGGCGAGCCCGCCGTTGGACTGTAATCTTTTGTGAGAAATGAAAATGAAATATTTTGTCCATTTTTTCAGTGTGATCTCCTTACTTTTCGTTCGCATGCACTCTTTTATTCGCGCTCGCGCGATCTTAGTTTTCCTGTGCTCGCGCTTTTAAGACTTTCGTTCTGATGCTCGCATCTGCGTCCTTTAATTGACGATTCTCCTTTCGTCGTATTATACCTAAATCGCTCTCGCCCCCATTCCTTTCTGAGGCAGTGGTAAGACTTAGGTCGCCGAGCCTTATCCTTGCTTAGGAAGTACCTTGTTGAGGTACTTTGCGAGAGAGGCCGGTTATTTGCCTGCCTCGCTCGCACTCGCCTTTTGCGGGCTATTTCGTTATCCAGGGACCACCGCGGAGGCGGGTCCTCTTTGGTCCGCCAACATCACTCGCGCCATCGAGATTCACAAGCAGCCTTGCGATTCAGTGGACTCAGCCGTTCTGCCACGGTCTATTCCCTCATGCGATCGGACCCTTGGTCCCGCCTCGCCCGGATCTTGAGGTTGCTTGCGAGCCAAAACCCTTGCTATGAGTAACTTGTTTTTCAGCCCAAGCCACATGTAACTCTACCCGCCCTTCCCGAGATTAGCCTGACACCCCCCGTCTAGTGAGAGCCAGGGAGCGGAATCGATCTGGGGCATTCCAGCACCAACACTTGTCACCTTGCCAGCCTCTCCAGAGATCAACCTGAAACCCCCCGTCTAGTGAGAGCACGGGAGCGGAATCGATCTGGGGCATTCCAGCACCAATACTTGTCACCTTGCCAGCCTCTCCAGAGATCAACCTGAAACCTCCCGTCTAGTGAGAGCCCGGGAGCGGAATCGATCTGGGGCATTCCAGCACCAATACTTGTCACCTTGCCAGCCTCTCCAGAGATCAACCTGAAATCCCCCGTCTAGTGAGAGCCCGGGAGCGGAATCGATCTGGGGCATTCCAGCAACAATACTTGTAACCTTGCCAGCCTCTCCAGAGATCAACCTGAAACCCCCCGTCTAGTGAGAGCCCGGGAGCGGAATCGATCTGGGGCATTCCAGCACCAATACTTGTCACCTTTCCAGTCTCTCCAGAGATCAACCTGAAACCCCCCGTCTAGTGAGAGCCCGGGAGCGGAATCGATCTGGGGCATTCCAGCACCAATACTTGTCACCTTGCCAGCCTCTCCAGAGATCAACCTGAAACCCCCCGTCTAGTGAGAGCCCGGGAGCGGAATCGATCTGGGGCATTCCAGCACCAATACTTTTCACCTACTTATCCTCGCATTACAGTTATATTTATCGAGTGAAGAAGTAAAATGTTCAACCAATATCATAATAAAACTCTCAGGGATAGAACCGCTTCAAATCGTCCCCATTTCTGGCTCGGCCGAGTGGTACCCCTTCCACATCTCGGAGGTGATACCCCCCCACCCCCCGACTTGAGCACTTCGCTTACAATGTATGGACCCTCCCAATTGGGGTTGAGCTTACCTACCGCGGCCCCTCTTCCGGCCGCGTCGACCTTCTTCAAGACCAGATCTCCCTTCTGAAAATGTTTTACTCGGATGTGCTTGTCAAAATATCGGGCCATTCGTCGCTTGATTTCCTCCTGCCTGATGGTTGCCTGGTCTCGGAGTTCCTCCACCAGGTCTAAAGATAGCCTTTGTTCATCGCCATTAGCTACTAGCCACCATTCATTCCCTTCACCGGCGGCGATCACCCTGGGGGTCTTTACTTCAAATTCTATGGGAAGGACTACTTCGGACCCATGAGAAAGTTTGAACGGGGTCTCCCCGGTGGCGGTGTTAGGGGTAGTCCTCAGGGCCCAGAGAACGGATGGTAGTTTCTCTACCCAGTTCCCCCGGAGGTTCTCCACCTTCTTCTTTAGTAGGTTGACGATTACTTTGTTTGCCGCCTCCAGCTGGCCGTTGCTTCTCGGGTGGTGAACCGATGCGAACCTGAGGTCGATGCCAAGCTGGGTGCAGAAGCTAACAAATTCTTCGCTAGCGAATTGCGGCCCATTATCCGTCATTATAGCCAGGGGAGGCCGTGCCTGCAAATTATTTCTCCCCATACGAAATTCCTCACAACTTGAGATGTTACCTTGGTGAGCGCCTTAACTTCTACCCATTTGGAGAAGTAATCGATCATGACCAGTAAGAACCTTCTTTGGCTACTACCTTGAGGGAAAGGGCCAACTAGGTCCAACCCCCATATGGCAAAAGGCCAGGGAGCTGTGATGGTCCGAAGTCTCTAGGCTGGGAGGAGTTGGAGTGGAGCATAGAGTTGGCACTTTGAACACCTCCTTGCGAACTCGGTCGCATCTTTGCTGAGGGTGGGCCAGAAATAGCCTTGCCTCAACACCCTCCCTTCCAGGGTTTGGCTCCCAGAATGACTGCCACACTCCCCGGAGTGAACTTCCTTCAGGACTTTCGGGACCTCCTCCTCGGAAACACAGCGGGCCAGGAGTCCCGAGAGAGTTTTCCTATATAGCCCTCCTGCATGCAAGGAATAATAAGCTGACTTATACCTGAAGCGTCGCCTATCTATGTCTCCTTCGGGGAACTTCCCTGATGATAGGAAGGTGATGAAAGGATCCATCCACGAGGTCCGTTGATCTATCTCCATCAGTTCTCCTTCATCGATGGTGGGTCGGAAGAGTTCCGAAACCGTTGTGCCTGCTCGGGGACCGAACTTGGCCAGGAGGTCTGCGGGGGTGCTCTCCTCCCTCGGCACGTGTCTGATGGAGAAAGTGCGAAACCGCCCGATGACTCCCTTGACCTTCTCCAGGTACCGCTGGAGAGTCGGATCCTTCGCTTCAAACTCTCCCCGGACTTAGCATGCCACCACCATGGAGTCCGTCGAGACATCCACGTCTTGCACTCCCAGTTCCTGGGCCAGCCGGAGGCCCGCTATCACCGCCTCGTACTCAGCTTGGTTATTGGTAATCGGGAAGTGGATGTTCAGCGCTTGTTCGATCTTTGTACCTTGAGGACTTACCAGGATGATTCCCCCTCCATAGGAGTGCCTTCCTGACGCACCATCCACCAACATCTTCCACGCCACTGGGGGAGGCGGTTCCTGCTCCCCCACTTCAGATGTGTAGTTGGCCATGAAGTCCGCCACTACTTGGGCCTTGATTGACGCCCTAGGGACGAACGTAATGTTGAACTCACTCAGCTCCACGGACCACTTTGCCAATCTTCCCGAGTGTTCGACCCCTTCCATAACTTTGCGAAGCGGGTGATCTGTTACCACTTTGATTGAATGTGCCTGGAAGTAGGGCCGGAGCCTCCGAGCCGCCACCACCAATGCGAAAGCCAACTTCTCCAAAATTGGATACCGGAGCTCCGCCTTCTTCATCACTCGGCTGACATAGTAGATAGGGAACTGTTTTCTTCCTTCCTCCCGGATCAATACTGAACTTACCGCTTCAAGTCCTACACCCAGGTACAGGGATAGGTCTCTTCCCGATCTCGACCCTTGAAGTAGGGGGGTTTAGGTGAGTTGCCTTTTCAAAGCCTAAAAAGCTTCCTCGCACTCCGGGGTCCATTCGAATTTTTTATTGCCCCTCAGCACCTTGAAGAAAGGCGCACACTTCTCTCCCGCCTTGGAGAGGAACCTGCTAAGTCCGGCCAGCTTCCCCGTGAGGCTCTGAACCTCCTTCGGGCTTCTCGGCGACCCCAACTCCATTATCACCTTGACCTTGTCTGGGTTAGGCTCCACCCCCGCCGGGGTGAGCAAGTGGCCTAGGAACTTCCCTCGGCTAGCCCCGAAGACACACTTCAAGGGGTTGAGTTTCATCTTATACTTCCGTAGGGTCCCAAACGTCTCTTCAAGGTCTCGGAGGTGAGACCCAAGGTCCCGGCTCTTTACCATGAGATCATCAACATAGACCTCCAAGTTTCTTCCCCTTTGTTCGCGGAAGACCCGATCCATCATCCTTTGATAGGTGGCACCTGCATTCTTGAGCCCGAAGGGCATCATCTTATAACAGTAGCATCCATCCCCCATGATGAAGGAGACATCTTTGATGTCCGGGGGGTGCATGCGGATTTGATGATAACCTGAAAAAGCATCTAAGAAAGATATTACAGGAAAACCGACGGCTGAGTCAACCAGCGCGTCGATTCTAGGCAGGGGATAGCAATCTTTCGGGCATGATTTATTAAGTAGTGAAAAGTCGATACACATGCGCCACTTACCTCCTCCTTTCTTTACCGTGACTACATTGGAGACCCAGCCAGGATACTGGATCTCCGACACAAAACCTGCTTGTATGAGCTTTTTCACTTCCTCGCGGATGGCCCCTCTAGCTTGTCCGCTGTGGCCCTCTTCTTTTGGCGGATGGGGAGGGTGCCAGGGTCGAGGTTGAGGTGGTGGCAAGCCACATCCGCATCGATCCCAGGCATCTCCGCGGCGCTCCAAGCGAAGACATCCACATTCCTCTGCACGCAGGCTAGGATCTCAGCCTGCTCCTCCGAACTAAGCTCTCCGCTGAACCGGACCTTCTCCACCACCCCAAGCCGAGTGGTGACCTCAAGCTCCACGACCTCCTCCACGGCCTCCAGCCTAGATTGCTCTCCCCAAGCATTCTCCTTCTCTCCGCCGCAAGTGAGCGCTTGGGCTCGCTCCTCCGTCTCTTCCTCCCCTACCATCATCAACTCCCCCGCCCCTCCTTCCTGGGCACCCTCTTCTTTCTCCTCTTCTTCTCCTTCCTCCGCCCTGGGTCCTCCAGCGACCCCTTCCTGGGCATGAACTTCCTCTTCCACCATCCTTTCCTCTTCTTCCTTCTCGCCTCCGGCCTCTGCCGCTTCCTCCATCACTTTGTCCCACTCCTCCGCTTCTCCCAGCCAGGTGACAGTGTTGACAGTCGTCACTGTCTCGCCACCTTGGGGTCTCCCCGGACCCGGACGTGGATTCCACCCGCGTTGAACTTGAGGCACTGGTGGAAGGGACGCATCGAAACGCATTGATGAGAGGCCGTCCGAGGATGGCGTTGTAGCTGCTCGGGGCATCCACTATCACGAAGTGGCAGTTCCGGGACTGCCCTCCGAGAGTCACATGGAGTCCCACTCCACCTTCTACCTCCTTCCTTTCTCCCGAAAAACCAAATAGGGGGTCATCCGAGGCCAACACCCTCTGGGCCTCCACCTTCATTTCGTCAAATGCCTTCTTGAAGATGACGTTGACCGAACTCCCGTTATCGACTAGAATCCGCGAGACGGTGAAGTTCTCGATGGAGGTCTGGATGACCAGCGCATCGCAGAACGGATCTTCATATCCTGGCATGTCCTTCTGGGAGAAGGTAATTTTCTCCGTTGGGGGTGGAGCAGTGGATGTTGAGGCCACGCTCCGCCGATAAATGGTATGGAGGCTAGCCTTGCGGGTTGCCTCCACCCCTACCCCCCCATGGATCACCCCAATCCCTCCTCTACTCCCCACATCAACTCTGTCTTCACACCTTTCTTCCTCCTCTCCTCGAGGCTCGACCTCCTTGATTCTCACCTATTGTTGTTGCCTCGGCGCGGGTACTTGCCCCCTTTTTGTTTCCAGGAACTCTGGACAGGTGGTCGTCGCGTGACCTTCCTCATCGTGGAAGTCACAATACGACAACGTCACCTCCCCTGCTTCGCCTTCCGCCATCCTATTCCTCCTCCTTCTCCCTGCCCCTGCTTCCTCTCTAGTCTCTTCTCTTCTTCCTCTTCCTCCTCTTCCCCGCCTGATCGCCATGGCCTGCTGAGGTGGGGGAGGCAACTGCCTCGGACCCTGCCTCCATCCCAACTGGTGGGGTCTTCCTTGCCCTCCATAGAAGTTACCCCTTCCCGGGCTGTATCCCCTTCCCTGACCTTGCATTCCTTCGGCACGCTGCCTCCACTCCCCCTCCGGGGCCCTGAGCTCTTCCCTTCTCCTCACTTCCTGCTGCCTGACCTCTGACTCACTGAGCTTTGCTAGCCTCTTAGTAAGCTCCGGGTTGGCCTCCTCACTCTCAATCTCTTCTGCCACCCTCTCCATCAACTCCTCGTAGGAGACGGGGGCTTTTCTCTTCAAAGCCATTTTGAAAAAGCTTTCCCCGAGCCCGACGGTGAAAGCGAGCTGGAGTGCAAACCCCGACATCTCCTGAGTGAGCAGCACTTCTTCCTGGAACTGGTCTGCGTAGCGGGCCAACGACTCCTTCGGCTCCTGCTTCACTTTGAAGAGGGACTCGACGTCCTTCTTCCTCTTCTTTGAAGTGGAGAATCGCAACAAGAAACTCCGGCGCAAATCCTCGAAGGCGTAGATCGACCCTGTAGGGAGTTGATGGAACCAGTCCCTGGCCTTTTCTTTAAGGGTGACGGCGAAGAGCCGGCACTTGAAAGCATCCGACATCGGCCTGATAGAGACCGAGTCCTCAAAGGATTGGAGATGTTGGACAGGGTCATCCCTGTCGTTGTAGTACACCTTGTCCCACTCTCCGAACCCTGCCGGGACAGGTGCAGAAAGTACCAACTCGCAGAAGGGACTTCCCCCTTCTGCCACCCTTTCTCGCTCTGCACGCCCCACGAGCTCTCTCGCCAGACTCGAGCTCGCGGGGACTGTGCTTGCGAGGACGGTGTTCGCCTGTACCACTCACACGGTCGTTACATCCTCCGGGCGCGTGATCGCCTGCGCCGCGCTCGCTGGCACAGAGCTCGCCGGCAAAGAGTTCGCCGGGCTGGCAACAGCAGTCGCCCCTCCAAGTCTTGAACTGAACTTCCCGCGACTTCCTTTCCGGCTCTCCCCCCTGGGCATTCTTGCTGACTACTGCTGGGGGAGGGGTCGCCTGAGGTGCTGGGGTCGCGAACTCACTTCGCAGCGCCGCGACCGTGAGTCCGAAAGTGTCAAGCACCTCCCTCCTAAAATCCACGAACATCCTTGGCGTCACCACCTGCGGTGACTCGCTGAACCCCTCGCCTTGATCCTCACCTCCTGTCATATCTGCTCCTTGGAACTTTCTTGGACCAGCCACGCTCCACGCTCATCGCACCAAAATGTTGAAACCGATTTCTCGGCCTCTTGTGAAGCTCGGGGCCCTCACCGAAATGAGGTGCAGCTAGCCCTTACTGATCCCTCGGAGAAGGTAGACTGAAGACTAGGAAGATGACTAAGACCTTAGTCACAGCGAGGAGGTCCCTCCACTAACTCGGAAGATCGTTGAGCGCTTCCCCTCCCAAGCCAAAGCTGAGACTCGGGCACCTTGGAGAGCTAGAGAGCTAAACCAAAGTAACCAAGGGAAGAAGAAGCTCAGAGATCTCTGAATGGAATCCTCTCCCAAGGTGCCCTTCAAGGTCTATTTCTAGTTTTCTGCTCATGGTCTGTCAATAGCGGAATTCGGCCTTTTGATTTTACTAAATGCACCCCAATTTGGTATGCTAACAACCAAACTCCGCTGTTTGGATAGGCTAACGGCAGGCCAACGGGGATAGAGAGATAATTTCGTCGAACATAGAAGATCAGCGGGTTCGTCGAACGCAGCCCGCACTTCGTCGGGTGTCGGGCTTGGTTCGTCGACCTCGACGGAGATTCGTCGATCACGGAGACTTTGGAAGAAATCTGGCTCACCTATCTTCTCGCGATCATTCGGCGGGTTTCTGGCTCGCTCGCCTCCTTGAGAGCATTCGGCGAGCACCTGGCTCGCTCGCCTTCTTGCCGGTCGACCTTGAGGCTCTGGCTCGTGGGAACTTGACTCGTGTCTCTTCCCGCGGGTAACCTGTGATAGATCTGGTTCACCTCCTTTGGGCGAATGGCCTGTGAAGATCGGAATGCTTTCCCGCCCCGCTCGCATTCTTGACTCGCTTGCCTCCTTGCGAGCAGCCGGCTAAGTGACCGAGTCCTTGTCGATTTCTTCTCTTGGATCCATAAGGAATTCCTCTTGTTCATTATCTGTGGAAGGAAGACTATAAGAATTCTCAAGAAATTTCCAAAGTTCATAAGCAGTAGGAAATGTATAAATAAGTTTGAAAATATTTTGATCTAATGCACAATATAGATTATTCATTGATTTGGCATTTAAAAACATTTCATTTTTATTAAGAATACTTGGGGGCATTTTAATTGTAATATTCCATACTTCAATATCCAAAGATTTAAGAAATTTTTCCATAAGAAATTTCCACCCATTATAATTTTTGCCTTCAATAAAGGTGGTGCCAATGAATTTTCATTTATAAGAAAATTTCCCCCACTAGTAGAAGCGAGATCATGAGACGTCATTATTCCTGGTTTTTAAACCGTTTGGAATAACCTCCCTCTGATACCAATTGTTGGATCGATAGGCGCCCTTAGAGGGGGGGTGAATAAGGGAATAAAAATTCTTTTTAATAATGTTGTGAAAATTACTAAATTGTTTTATAATTTGAGAAAGGCAAAATAACAATTTAGCTAATTTGTGAGCATATCATAAAAACCAAGTTTAAGAACAAGTACTAAATTATTTTAAGATGAAAGAAATTGAAATAAACAATTTAGATAAATTAATTTGAATTGAAGACTTTGTAACCAATATTTTAGAGATAACACCAAAGGAGAGAAATCAAGTAAACACAAATAGAGACATGATTGTATTTATATAAAAGAAAGGTGTTTACATAAATTTGATTTCAATATCGCTAGAAATCGGAGGCGTACAAAAGTAAATTTCTTTTCCTTTTCTATACCGACTTGTATCCCCACAAACCGGTTGGCTTTAGCCTATCCTTCCTCGGATAAGTCCTCAAGCCGCTCTAGCCAATCCTTCCCCGGATATGGCCTCGAGCCCCCTAGATCTAATCACCTAGAACTAGTCGCCAACACAAGGCGAATTTCCCCTTAAGTCCTACCCAGACCTAGTCGCCAACACAAGGCGAATTCCTCCCTAAGTCCTACCCAGACCTAGTCGCCAACACAAGGCGAATTCTCTAAACGGTTACAAAAAGTATGGAATGAAAATAATGATAACAATTAATAAAACTCCCTATATGAGATCTTCTGAAGTCGGAGATGAAGGATCGTTGTAGTATAAGCGAGGTCGAAGCGATCGTCCTTCGGATGTAGCGTGACGTTGTCCTCCTCCAGAATTCTCCTTAAGCTTTTAGTGGGAGATCCATCTTCGGCAGCATAACAGCAATAGAATTGTGGCACTTGCAACCTCTCTGGGATGGATTCGCCAAAACGAGAAAGAGCCCATCAATTTATAGAACTTGCAGATAGCGCCTGCGGTAGCTCCTAGCGCCTGCGGTAGCGTTCGTGTGGAGCGGTTGCGAAACCATCGGTGGCGTGGCGCTGTGCATGAACTTGAGATAGCATCATGCGGTAGCGCTAGCGTTCGTGTGGAGCGGTTGCGAAATCGTCGGCGGCGTGGAAGAAGAAACTTTCGTCGAACGAAATTCGTCGAACGGAATTTTCGTCGAGCGGAGCTTCAAGTTCGTCGAACGGAAATTTTCGTCGAACGAAATTTTCGTCCAACGGAGCTTCAAGTTCGTCAAATGGAAATTTTTGTCGAATGGGGTTTTCGTCGAACGCAGGCAAATCCGTCGAACGGAACCTGAGCTAGCGCCTGGCGGTAGCTCTAACGCTAGCGGTAGTGCATTCTTCCAGATTGTTGAATTTAGCTGCTTTCTACCTGTGGATTATTGCACCTATAGTTCCTGCACACTATAAACACATAAAATACAAGATCAAATATAATTTGGGATTTGTTATTCTCAAACAAAGGGATGTGACACACATGTCCTACAGTACGGACATAGGTATTGTGTGTGAAACCCATCCGGACAGGTTGGTCTGGATTGGTGATGGATATATTGTCGATTGTGTCGGAGAAGACTCCGTGATCTTGTGTGCACTATTTTCGGGTTCTGTGTGTTGTAGGGTACTGCGGGGAGTCCTGGAGTTAACCTCCAGGAAATACCCGAAGTTGTGGGCGGATTCGAAGATCTATCACTACCGCCCGGCGCTAGGGCTAGCGCCGGCGGTAGCTCCCAGGGAGCTGTTTGTTGAGGTGTGAATCCTCATTTTCGTTGCTCGGGCTGAGGTGAAGTCGTACCCGCGTCGCGACGATAGATTCCGACGATTTGAGCACGGGCAAAGATGATCTGAACCCGCTCCCATACCGAATCGGTGAAGAGGTAGCTCCTCTGTTGGGGAAATGATTTATCTTAACCCCTAGAATTGAGTAGAATATAACTTCTAAGAATGAAAAGTTAGTCTAAGTAAATATGCGTCGAATAGTATTCGACGCAACGTCGAAATATAGTCGACGTTTCTCTCAGAATGAGTCGAAGTAACTCTAAGAAGAATTCGACGTAATCTTAGTCGACGTACCTCTGACTTCTAGTCGACTCATGTGATAATGTTGACGCATCTTAGTCGACGCACCTTCCTTATTCTCCTCTCGACGTCCAGCCAGGATGAAATCGACGTTTACGTCGAATAGTAATTGACGCACGTCGATATCTATAAGTAATTCAAAAACACGCCAGATCTCTTTCTTCCTTTCTGTAGATCTGATTTATATGGAATGATATTATTCTTTTATAGCCGTTCTGAATCAGCCTTTCCTTCTATTTGATTCTTGGCTAATTTGATTAAGATTATTATGGATATTATCTGAAATCAGAATGAATTCCTTTCCTTCTACAGAAATATTAATTATGGAAACTCTTATCTCTTTCTAATTCTCTGTCTGTTAATTGATTATTCTCCTTTAAGCAATATATTTTAAACAGAGCTATAAATAAGAAGGAGGTCGGCAGAGAATGACAACCAGTGATCCACCATATACATTTGAAAAAGAGGAAGAGCTTCCAAGTAAAGAGTGAGAAAGTTGAGAAAAGAGATAGTGTGCTGCAGCAAAAGAAAAAGCCTTCATCTTTTCTCCTTCTTCTGAAGCCATTCTGCTGCAAATTCTGAAAGCTCTCACAAAAGAGAGAAAAGCTTACAATCTCCTTCTCACTATAGAAGAGAGATCCTATTCACTATACTTGTGCTTCTAATCTTCTTGCTAGGAAGAAGATTCTTTCTTACATATATTGTTTTCTGTTCTTCTACTTGTTCTACCTCTTCTTCTCATTCTTATTTCATTTTCAAACTTTGTAAAAGAGTTTTTAGAATCTCTCTTCAAAAAAATCAGTTGTAGTGGTTCTAAGAGTCTCCTTATCAAAAGACTCAATCTGGTTCTAAGAGTCTCCTTATCAAAAGACTCAGTGCAAGTTAGTGAATTCCTACCAAAGGGGGTAGAAGAGTGGACTACCCAAAGTTTGGGGAACCACTATATTTCCTTGTGTTGTGCTGTGATTTTCTACTTGTTATTTTTCTTCTTTATTTGCTTAATTCTTGTTGGTGTGTGGGAAGTTTAAATCTGTGATTATTACACATATATATATAATTGCACAAAGTATTTTTAATCTCTATTCACCCCCCCCCCCCCCCCTCTAGAGAATTCTAGTGAGGTTAACTGTGCACTTTCAATTGGTATCAGAGCTAGGTTGATCTAAAAAGGTTAACTCCTTGATCAAAAAGATCCTACCTCTTTTATACTTATATATATATTTCTAAAAATATTTTTCACATGGCACAAATCAAAGATTATGCTTCCACCAGACCACCAATTTGCAACTTTGAAAAGTTTGCACTTTGGAAAACAAGAATTAAAATTTATCTAAACTCTATTGATGGAGAATTTTTTGATGTTATCATGACAGGTCCTCCCAAGCCATTCAAGAAGGACTCAAGTGCAAAGGACACACAAACACTTGCTCCAAAGGCTGAATGGACAGATGAAGAAAAGAAAGCTCAAGCATGTGATGCCAAGGCTATGAATATCTTAGTCTCAACTCTCTCAGATGAAATCTTCCAAAAGATTGCTGAACATGAGTCAGCTAAGGAAATATGGGAAGCTCTCAACAAAATGGTAGAAGGAAGTGCTGATGAGAGGAAGGATAAAAAGGCATTACTTATCTCTCAATATGAAAACTTCCAGAAGAAAGAAAATGAAAGTGTTGCTGACATGTATGCCAGATTCAGCCTCATAATAAATGAGCTAAAAACACTGAGAAGGACATATCTCTCACTGAGATAATGACAAATTGCTGACTTGCTTCCCTAGCTCTTGGGATTCAAGAATCTGGCCAATTAAAGACTCCAGAAGTCAAAAAGAAATCTCAACAGATGTCCTGTTGGGTAAATTAAGATCTTATGAACAGCTGCTGAAAACAAGAGTTGAGAAAGAAGAGAAAGAAAAGGCTCCTCCACTCTCAAAAGAAAAGAGCATTGCTTTGAAGGCTACTGAAGGAGAACCCTCTACAAATGATGAAGAGATGATCAGTCTACTGGCCAGAAGGTTCAAGAAGTGGATCAAAACAGAAGGATCCAGAAGGAGAGACTCAAGAACCAGGTATGACAAAACTCCTAATAAAGAGATTATATGTTACTCTTGCAGGGAACCTGGACACATTGCACCTGAATGTCCTAAAGAAATCAGCAATAAGAAAGATCTGAAAAGAACAGATCTAAAGAAGAAGAAGAAGAAAGAGAAAGGATTCATTGCTCAATCATGGAGTGATTCAGAATCTGAAGTGAGTACATCATCTGAAGATGATCAGGAAAAGGCTAAGCAAGAGGAAACCTGCTTGATGGCTACTGAAAAGCCTGAAGATACATCTCTGGTAAATATATTTGATGATATAGATTTCTATTCCACTGATTTCAAAAATAGTTTCAAAGAACTCTGTTTAGATCTAGTCAAATCTGAGAAAGAAGTAAAGGAACTAAGAAATGAACTAAACAATCTCAAACAAACAAATACACAACATAAAAGTTGTGAGCTCAGTCTAGGACTCTCAGAGGAACAACTAAATAAAATCAATACTGAAAATCAAGCACTAAGAAATGAGCTAGCAAAGGCAAAAGCTTTTGAAGACTCTCTAAATGGTAGAAGTCAGAAGCTCAAGAATATCTCTAACAATCTCACTGATAGATTTAGACAACTTGAATATAACACTGAACCCAAACCTCAATCACCCAGCAAATCTGTCTGGAGACATCCTATTCACTTCACTAGGGAAAATCATTTGACAGGAGAAAGATCACAAGAAAATTCAGAAACAACCACTGTGTTTAACAAAAATAGTCTCACTATGTATGAAGGAATCCTAGGAAAATATCCTCAGAAAAGAAACAAACTTGCGTCGAATTATTATCGGCGTGCGTCGAATTCTACTCAACGCAACTCAAATAATGCATCGATTTCTCATCAACGCAGACACCAAAATACGTCGACTCCCAATCGACGCAATCTCTCCTATGATTCGACTAGAAGTAACCACAGAATGAAGGAAGCATCGACTTTCACTCGACGCAACTTTAAACATACGTTGAATTTATATCGACGCAACCAATCTAACAGAAATGTCTCCTCTTCCAAAAAGTCTTCTCAATCCATTTCCTTTTATTATGAACACTACTTCTGCAACATTACCAAAGACAATTGGTATGATAAGCCAATACCCCTAAAGGAGGAAGGATATTCTGAAAAACCCTCCTATTCTTTCATCAAACCTACCACTGATGGGAGGAAGGGACCCCAGCTTAGGAGGGTCCAAACTAATGTTTAAAATTTTATGTGCAGATGTATCACATCTCCAGGCTGGTGTGGTACTTGGACAGTGGATGCTCCATGCACATGACAGGATACAAAAACCTATTAATCAACTTTGAGGATAGACTTGGACCACCAGTGACTTTTTGAGATTCCAGCTGTGGCCAAACCAGGGGCTTTGGAGATTTCAAAGAAGGGAAAGTCACCTTCAAGAATGTGGCAGTAGTCAAAGGACTGAAGCACAATCTGATAAGTATAAGTCAGATATGTGACAGTGGTAAGTATGAGGTAAAATTCACCACACTATTTTGCCATATTATTGATATCAAGACTGGTGCCATAGTACTCAATGGAATTAGAAAAGGGAAGGTATATATAGTAGACTTTAGCTCCTCACCCACAGAAGTCTGTTTGTTCAACAATATTATTAATAAAAGTGAACTATGGCATAGGAGACTAGGTCATCTAAACCACAAGACCATTAGTAAATTATCAAAGAATAACCTAGTCAGAGGCCTACCAAAGGGTAGATTCTCTAAGGACTCTCCATGCAGACCTTGCCAACTAGCAAAACAGACCAAGTCATCCTTCAAACCAATTGGTAAGGATGACTCCCCTAGGATCCTCTACTTACTGCACATGGATCTCTTTGGTCCCATATCCACTCAAAGCTTAGGTGGAAAATCTTATACCTTAGTCATTGTAGATGACTATTCTAGGTTCAGCTGGGTATTCTTTCTAAGGGCTAAGTCTGAAACCCATAAGATTCTCTCAAAATTTATAAGACAGATTCAATCTGAGTTCAATACTCATGTTTCAATTATCAGGAGTGATCATGGGACTGAATTTGAAAATCAGTCAATTAGTAGTTTCTGTGAGGATATAGGTATTAAACAAAGTTTTTCAGCCCCTAGAACTCCTCAACAAAATAGAGTTGCTGAAAGGAAGAATAGAACTTTAATTGAATCAGGAAGGACCTTACTTGCATAATCAGGATTACCAAAAACCTGCTGGGCTGAAGCAGTCAACACTGCAAACTATGTTCTAAATAGAAGCCTCATACACAAAACTAAGTCAAAAACTCCATATGAGCTCCTGAAGGGAAAAACACCCATTGTTAAATACTTTAAAATATTTGGATGTGCCTGCTTTATCTTAAATAATGGGAAAGATCATCTTGCCAAGTTTGACAAGAAGTCTGATGATGGAATATTTCTTGGGTACTCATCATCTAGCAAAGCTTATAGATGCTATAACAGGAGAACTCTCAGAATTGAAGAATCTATGCACATTATATTTGATGAAACTAACATGCTGTTTAAGGGGGAGGAAACTTCCACCAATCCTTTTCCACAGGAAAATAGCAGCATAGAGACTCAACTTGAACAACTGACTTTAGAGAACACAGACACTGGGAAAGAAAACCTGCTACAGGAACCAAGTGAGGAGTCTGAACAAGAGCATGAAGAAGGATCAGAGAAGAGCAATCAAAACCAACTCCCACAAGAGAACATGGTTCAGGAAGAACAAGTGGACAATGATCCCATTGTTAATGAGGAAGAAGAGCATTTGACAAATCCAAGCAGGACAGGGATCAATTTGAAAAATCATCCACAATCCCAAGTAATTGGAGACCCCAATACTGGGGTAAGAACAAGACACCAAGTCTCCAATGGGATGATGCTCCAATGCTTCTTATCTCAAGTTGAACCAAAGAAGTTTGAGGAAGCAAATTGTGATCCTCACTGGATTATAGCCATGCAAGAAGAACTAAGCCAATTTGAGAGAAAAAAAGTGTGGAACTTAGTTGAGAGACCAAGAAACTACCCAGTTATTGGTACAAAATGGGTATACAGAAACAAACTAGATTCCACTGGAGTAATTGTCAGGAACAAGGCAAGACTTGTAGCACAAGGATACAGACAAGAAGAAGGAATAGACTACAATCAAACCTTTGCTCCAGTAGCCAGATTGGAAGGAATCAGACTCTTTCTTGCTTATGCAGCCTTCATGAAGATGAAAGTCTACCAGATGGATGTCAAGAGTGCTTTTCTGAATGGTGACCTTCAAGAAGAGGTGTATGTAGAACAACCACCAGGTTTTGTCAATCCCTCCTCACCTAACTTTGTTTATAGACTTAACAAAGCACTTTATGGTCTTAAGCAAGCACCTAGAGCCTGGTATGAAACTCTCTCCAACTTCCTTTTAGAAAATTCTTTTGAAAGAGGAAAAGTAGATAAAATACTCTTTACTAGAACCCATAAAAATCAACTCCTTCTTGTTCAAATCTATGTAGATGACATCATCTTTAGCTCAACTCATGCCAAACTTTGTCAAAGATTTGCTAATCTAATGCAATCAAAATTTGAAATGAGTAGTATGGGAGAACTCTCTTATTTCTTAGGGCTACAAGTGAAACAAAGCAGTGAGAGAATCTTTATCTCACAATCTAAATACACTAAAGAATTAATCAAAAAGTTTGGTATGGAATCAGCATCTACCATGAAAACACATATGGCAACTAATGCCATTATAGAAAAGGATGATAAGGGAAAATCTGTAGATCAAAAGACATATAGGGCAATCATAGGATCCCTTCTCTATCTAACAGCTAACAGACCTGACATTATGTTTGCAACATGTATATGTGCTAGATTTCAGGTTGATCCAAAAGAATCCCATCTCACCTCTGTAAAAAGGATTCTTAAATACCTAAAGGGAACACCTGAACTAGGTCTGTGGTACTCAGCAGAAACAAATTTTGAATTAATAGGATTCTCAGATGCAGACTATGCTGGATGTAGGGTTGATAGAAAAAACACATCTGGTACTTGCCAATTCCTAGATGACAGATTAATATCATGGTTCAGTAAGAAACAAACTTCAGTCTCAACCTTAACAGCTGAAGCTGAATATATAGCTGCTGGGAGCTATTGTTCACAAATTCTCTGGATGCAAAATCAGCTTCTTGACTATAAATTGGAAGTCAATAACTCTAAAATTTATTGTGATAACTCCAGTGCCATATCCATAGCATCCAACCCAGTCCTTCATAGTAGAACCAAACATATAGAGATCAGACATCACTTTCTTAGAGACAATGTAGAAAAAGGTAAGATAACCTTAGAATATATTCCTACAGATAGTCAAAGAGCAGACATTTTTACCAAGCCCTTCGATGAAACTAAGCATACTTACTTTCTCAACACCTTGGGAATGCTTGATGGAAGCTTGTAAACATCATCGTTGGAGAAATTTAAAAGAGATCAGAACAACTAAGCAAATACTTACAGACACGTCGATTACTTATCGACGCACCGTCGAGAGGAACTTGACGCTAGCATTAATTTCTTAAAGACAAACTTACGTCGATCCCTTATCGACGCACCGTCGATCTAATCTCGACGCAAGTCTGTGACCACGTCGACAGGACATTAGGCTGGCAATGTTTCGACTGAGCGTCGACTCCATATTGACGCATACGTCGACATCAATGACCATCGACACAGCTGCTTCGACACATCGACCATGCGTCGACTCCAACTCGACGTACCGTCGACTTCATAATAAAACAGGAAACAAATATTCCCTTCTTCTTTTGACGATTGGTTAACTAATATACCTTGATTTTTGTTTCCTTTTCAACGTTTCACCTCCTTTAAATAACACCTCTTATTTTATAACTCATACTCTCCCAACCCGCCAAAATCTTCGTCTTCTACCTCTCTCTCTCTCTGCATCAATGGCGCCAACCCCTGCTCAATCTGCTCTCCTCAAAACAATGAACGATGCTCTGGCACAACTTCTGAATGACTTCCAAACACGTCTGACCACCTTCTCCAATGAGTGCGCCAACATGCTCACCACCTGTGAAACCAAATTGGCCAACCTATCTGCTTCTCTTCCTGAGCTTCACGTTCTTCTTCAAGAACAACCTCTGTCGCCAAAAGGGTTTACATCCTTTCTGAAGGATATAAACCAGGGGGAGAGTTGCTCCAGAAACCCCCCTATCCAGGTTTTTTTCTTCAAGCTCAGGGCTAACTTTTCTCCAATCTCTAAATACTATCTTTAAGTATTAAACCAACCTCATTTTTTCTTTTACCATAGGCTCAAATCTTCTCCAATCACTCTGACTACACTTTCAACAAACACCTTGGTGAATCCTCCTCCTGTCATACAGAAGGAAATCATGCTGTGGATTCAGCATTCAGAATTGATGCCCCACATGTTCAGGGGGAGATTGTTGCAGTACAGAATATAGAAGTCCAGGGGGAGGAAGAAACAGCCTTTTCTGATGACCAAAAAGGGCAAGTCTGGATTGAGGCACACTTGTGTATGGAAGAATATCAACATCATTCTCCTGGCTTCTCTGCCAGCTATATCAAACTCAAGACACCCTTACTTGAGGATATTCCTCCAGAGGACATTTTGCCTGCTGTTCCCTCTCCTACAAAAGTACCTTCTCCACCTTCTCCTTCTAAAGAGAAAACTAAATCTCCACCTCTGCCTCTTCCACCACTTCAACCTCCATCTCTACCTGCTCTACTACCTTTACCTCCACAAATGAAAAGAAGAAGTGAAGTCATCCCTCATTGGCAAAGATTTTCCAAAGAAGAAAGAAAAGCACATGCAAAGGAAAAGAAATATAGAAAGGCTGTTGAGGAGATAAAGAGGTTTGGAAAAATGCCTAATATCACTCCTAACAGTCCTGTAAAGGATTATCATGATCCTGACATGGAAAAGATGCATGAAGAAATAAGAGAAAGAGAGCTGTATGAATATGAAGCAGCTATGAAAGAAGTAGAAGATAAGAGGAATGTCTGGTTGGAAAAGATCAAAAAGGGGATGACTAAAGAACAGATCCTTGCAGAATCTTCCATCAAACTTCCAAAGAAACTGTTTGATGTTGAAGCTTATCAAAAGAAAAATCCTCAGGCAGGACTCATCCTAGAAAAGGGACAAAATCACAAAAGGGGTGTAGGGTGTTCTGAAGATACTTACATTCCCTATAAGAAGCCCAAAAGACCTGCAAGATTAGACAAATGGCATGACTCACCCTGAAAAGGGAAAGGAAAGATGACTGAGATCCCTGAGAAACATCAATCAGAAAAGAGAAAATATAGGCCAAAGGTTGACAACAAAGGACCACCTGAGCCCAAGCCTACTCAAAAGAAACCTCAAAATATTACAATTGAGATGATTGATGAAAAGGCAGCAATCATCATCAGCAAGGGCTATTCTCTAAATGACACTCTCCCTGATGCTGACAAAGTCCTGGAGAAATTGCACACAATCATCAGAAATGTCCAGGAGCATCCAGATAGAGCCAGGGGCTATATTTTTGATGTTATTGAAAACTTATCTAGAAAACTTTATTCTGCCTTTGTCAATTTCATGTACAACAAAAAGTTTCTAGTTTAAATCTTGTGAAAGACAATTACTTGTTATATGATTTCTTCTGATTGCTTAGCATATTTCTTCTCTATATAAATGCTTTATTGAGATGATTAAATACTGATACAATTTCTCTCTAAATAGGGTTAAGACAAATAGGGGGAGATTGTTGGGGAAATGATTTATCTTAACCCATAGAATTGAGTAGAATATAACTTCTAAGAATGAAAAGTTAGTCTAAGTAAATATGCGTCGAATAGTATTCGACGCAACGTCGAAATATAGTCGACGTTTCTCTCAGAATGAGTCGAAGTAACTCTAAGAAGAATTCGACGTAATCTTAGTCGACGTACCTCTAACTTCTAGTCGACGCATGTGATAATGTCGACGCACCTTAGTCGACGCACCTTCCTTATTCTCCTCTCGACGTCCAGCCAGGATGAAATCGACGTTTACGTCGAATAGTAATCGACGCACGTCGATATCTATAAGTAATTCAAAAACACGTCAGATCTCTTTCTTCCTTTCTGTAGATCTGATTTACATGGAATGATATTATTCTTTTATAGCCGTTCTGAATCAGCCTTTCCTTCTATTTGATTCTTGGCTAATTTGATTAAGATTATTATGGATATTATTTGAAATCAGAATGAATTCATTTCCTTCTACAGAAATATTAATTATGGAAACTCTTATCTCTTTCTAATTCTCTGTATGCTAATTGATTATTCTCCTTTAAGCAATATATTTTAAACAGATCTATAAATAAGAAGGAGGTCGGCAGAGAATGACAACCAGTGATCCACCATATACATTTGAAAAAGAGGAAGAGCTCCCAAGTAAAGAGTGAGAAAGTTGAGAAAAGAGATAGTGTGCTGCAGCAAAAGAAAAAGCATTCATCTTCTCCTTCTTCTGAAGCCATTCTGCTGCAAATTCTGAAAGCTCTCACAAAAGAGAGAAAAGCTTACAATCTCCTTCTCACTATAGAAGAGAGATCCTATTCACTATACTTGTGCTTCTAATCTTCTTGCTATGAAGAAGATTCTTTCTTACATATATTGTTTTCTGTTCTTCTACTTGTTCTACCTCTTCTTCTCATTCTTATTTCATTTTCAAACTTTGTAAAAGAGTTTTTAGAATCTCTCTTCAAAAAATTCAGTTGTAGTGGTTCTAAGAGTCTCCTTATCAAAAAACTAAGTCTGGTTCTAAGAGTCTCCTTATCAAAAGACTCAGTGCAAGTTAGTGAATTCCTACCAAAGGGGGTGGAAGAGTGGACTACCCAAAGTTTGGGGAACAGCTATATTTCCTTGTGTTGTGTTGTGATTTTCTACTTGTTATTTTTCTTCTTTACTTGCTTAATTCTTGTTGGTGTGTGGGAAGTTTAAATCTGTGATTATTACACACATATATATATAACTGCACAAAGTATTTTTAATCTCTATTCACCCCCCTCTAGAGAATTCTAGTGAGGTTAACTATGCACTTTCATCCTCGGTGCACCGTATGATGTTGAGATTAGTCCATAAGGCAAGGTGGTCTTGACGGTCAAAGCTCATGCGAAATCTTTGTTAAAGGTGTTGTTAGGTGTAGCTCGGAGAGTACACCGTGAGAGTGCCTTGAGTGCATGAAACGTGTGGCCGTGTGTGCCAACATTGGTGTTGATTGTTTGTATATGCGGTGCTTGAACGCATCTTGACAATCTATGCCTATACCGTATGCCTGCAGGGAAGGAGTACCACCACCCCGGCTTTAGGGGTGGGGTCGTTATAATATTGGTCAACTTTAGCTGACCGGTTACTTGTTGCCACGTTTTGGTGGATCGTTGTTGCAGGTGCAGGTGAGCCAAGCGGGAAGTAGCATGCTGGAGCTTATGTTGTGTTGGCCCTCGAAGGCCAACCTCCCCTCTTTTGCTTTCCTTAAATTGTCGGCCTGCGTGTCGATGTATGTTTTGGAGTTTGAGACATTGTTTAATGTAAGGTCTTAAGGTCATAACTCTTTTATTTCATTCCTGGGATAGTGGACAGTTCTAAATGATGTTTTAATCAAATGCTTTCGCTTATGCTTTAATCACTCTCGTATAGTTGTTGTTCTTTTCTGATTATTACCTTATGATGCTTAGCTAGTGTGTATAGTATGGCATGGGGTCCCAACCTGACCTACTGTTATATTATTTGTACTGGCAAGGTGTTACACTCCCTCTACAGAATACTCAGAGGTTACACTGTGCACTTTCAATTGGTATCAGAGTGAGGTTGATCATAAAAAGGCTAACACCGTGATCAAAAGATCACCTCTCACATATTTCTATATTTAAAACTATTTTCGTAAAAATGAGTTCTAAGAACTATGCATCAAGACCACCAATGTGTAATCTTAATAAGTTTACACTCTGGAAGGTCATAATACAATTATATATGAACTTCTTTGATGAAGAAATTTTTAATGTCATTATCTCAGGTTCCCTTGCACCAGTCAGAAAGGATGCCAGTGGATCTGTGACTTAGCAAGTGCCTAGAGATGAATGGACAGATGCTGAAAAGAAGCAGAAGATATGTGATGCCAAAGCAATGAATATTCTGGTATCTACAATGTCTGATGATATTTTTCAGAAGGTGGCAGATTGCAACTCAGCCAAAGAAATCTGGGAGTCTCTTTCCGGATTGGTTGATGGAAGTTCTGATGAAAGAAAGGACAGAAAATCTCTTCTCATATCCCAATATGAGAACTTTCAGAAGAAGACTGAAGAGAGTGTTGCCGAAATGTATGATAGATTCAACACCATTATTAATGAGCTAAGAAATCTGGATAAGGAGATTTATCTGACAGAAATCAATGATAAGCTTCTCATGTGCTTCCCAAGTACATGGGACTCAAGAATCTGGGCCATCAGAGAGTACAGATGCCATAGGGAGATCTCCACTGATGCTTTGCTAGGAAAACTCAAATCCTATGAGTTACTCTTGAAGAGCAGGGCTGAGATAGAGGCCAAAGAGGTATGTTCAACTCCCATCCAAAGGAGTATTACCCTGAAGGCTGTTGAAGGAGAGCCTTCCACACCTGATGATGAAATGTTAAGCCTTCTAGCAGGAAGATTCAGAAAGTGGGTCAAGACAGAAGATTCAAGAAGAAAAGAGTGGAGCTCAAAACCCAGATTTGATAAGAATCCAAAGCAGGAAGTGATCTATTTTTCCTGCAGAAAACTAGGACATATAGCTCCTGAGTGTCCTGAAGAGCAACAGGAGAGGAGCAGTAGTAGAAAGGAGCACAAGAAGAAGAAATCCTCCAAGAAAAAGGATAAGAAGAAGGGAAATGGTTTCATTGGTGAAACCTTGAGTGATACAGAATCTGAATCAAGCTCTTCTTCATATGAGAGTGATGAAGAAACTGCTGCTGAAGTTGCCTGCCTGATGGCTTTGGAGACTTCCTCTGATGATGAAGAGGATCAGGTAAGTCTCTTTGATGATTTTGAATTTAATTCAGAGGAATTTAAAAATTGTTTTAAGAAATTTTGTAATGATTACCTTAAAGTTCAAAAAGAAATAGAAATAGTTAGGGAAAAGTTAGAAGACTTTAAGAAAGATGATCAATATTCAGTGAATTATGATTTGAGAAATTAAATTTTTAAAAGGAATCAGAACTAACTAATGAAAATTTACCTTTAAAAGAAGAGCTTACAAAGGCAAAAGCCTTTGAAGATTCACTCAATGGGAGGATTCAAAAGCTCAAAGATATTACACAAAATCTCTCCATGAGATTTAAGCACCTAGGTCTAGGAGAAGACCCATCCACTAGCACAGAAGTCCACAGTAGACCTGCCCTGAAAAATTCAGTTATATTTGTTAGACCTAGTGACTATCAAACAAGTGAGAGGAGTGTAGTATTTAAGGATCAGGACAATAATAAACCTGATAAAATCACTGGATTTAATAAAGTAAATTCTAATAGTGAGAAGCGACCTCTAGGGAAAAATAGTTCAAAAAAAACCAATAAATCTAAATCAAAAGGTTAGAGTCAAAAGTAGAATCATTAGACATTCTACAGATTTATTGTATTTAGATACATTCTATGCGCTTTTCCAACACCAAGGTAATAAACCTAGATTTAATAAACTCATTATCTGTCATCCAAAAGGATATCATGAAAGACCATTCTATTCTTTCATATCACCTTATAATGGTAAAAACAAAGGGCCCAAGGTAACCTGAGTACCTTCTAATGTTTGAGTTACATATGCAGGAAATTTATGGTTATTTCCTCAGAAATTATGAAGGAAAAGAGAGAACTCAATCTTCAATAAAGAACTACAAATATTCAAAGGGGGTGATCTTGTCTCTAAAATCCTATGATGTGTTTTCATAAAAATAATCTTATAAATATTATTTTCTATAAAAATAATTGTTGGGAAAAATAGTAGAAATTTTCTAAAGAAGCAGAACTGTTAATTCAGAGCCGCGTCGAATATAATTCGACGCACCATCGTGTTCTACTCGACGCTAACTTCGAGAGCCACCTGAATTAGACAATTCGAATAGAATTCGACGCAGCGTCGATTATATATCGACGCATGCGTCGACTTTAATAGTGACTGAATAATCTCGAAGATACGTCGATTTCTAATCGACGCAACGTCGACATGACAAGCGCGCGGAGTTTCGCTTCTAGAAGCTGCTTCGACACATTTTGGCGCGCTGAATATTAATCTTTGTCGACGGTGCTTCGAATAGAACCCTAAGTTGCGACGAATCGTCTTCTTTTAAGCAACTTAGACATCAAATTTGTTACGCTTTCGAATTCTCTCTTTCTTGCTCACGTGCTTTCTTTCTCTTCAACTATCTTGTGTTCTTGCTCTTGTTTCTCTCTCCCTCTCCTCTTTGCAGGTACATTACTGCAGATCCTATGACACCTCCTTGTTGGTGTTTCCAAGGTGATCTCAAAGCAGTCAAACAATTAGTCTTACTGCCAACGCAATATGAGCCTATATGGTCGCACATAAGAGTGTTGGAGAAGTTGGATGAAGGATTGTGTTGGCCTTACTCATATTGGATATGAGTAGAGGAACAATTCTATAACTGATTGGAGTTGCGTCGAGAATGTCTCGATGGGAAGGGAAGTACACGACAAATCGTCGAGAGTGTCTCGACGAATTGAGTTGTACTCAATGAATCGTCGAATTGTCTCGACAAAATATGTGTTAATTCGTCTCGTCGAAATTCGTCGAAATGACTCGACGAATTAGTGGTACTCGACGAATCGTCGAGATTGTCTCGATGGAACACGTATTAATTCATCACGTCGAATCGTCGAATTGTATCGACGAATTATATTGTACTCAATGAATTCGTCGAATTGTCTCGACGAATTTGGTCACTCGACGATATTCTGAGTTTAATCCAATAAAGTCTCTGGTCTGCGGATAGCGTATTTTATGCCTTGAGTATAAAACAGGATGAGATTAGGTTTTCCTGTACGACTTCTCTTTTTGCGAATCTGGAAGAGACGAATCGGAAGGGTTCCACATAGGTCTCGCTCATTCTGCCGCATCCCGTGAGAACGCCACCGGCGCTTCTCCCTGTCGTCGGATCTAGCGGTCCGTGGGAGACGTAGAGGGCATTCCTTCTCCATCCCAGATCTTGTTGGACAATAGTCGTGGGGTTCTTCTTCACTCGTGTGGATCTCTATAGAGGCGCTGATCGATTTCGGCGCTAGGGACTCAGAGTTTGTCTTCGAGATTTCTTCTTGGAGCATCTTGGTTGAGTGTTGACTCAATCCCCTTAAGGTACTTCATTGTTGTTACCTTTCTTATTTCTTGATTCATGAAATCGCAAGATCCGTAAACTCTTTTGGGTTATTCTTGTTTGTTATTTTCGCCGCGTATATATGATATGTTGTTCATCTTGATATGGCACGCCTCGGGACTTGAACCCACCCACTCCCAGAGAACTCGCAGCGATGCAGCAAGGATGGTTCGTTGTCAGGCAAGGCGAGTCCCAGGCAAGCCGCGAGAAAAAGGCATTGAATAAAGTAACCGACGAATACTATACAGACAACAATTACGTAAAGCGGGTAATAATAAAGAAAGAAAAATCCCGCGATTAGTCGGGGGAATCAATTTAGCATCATTGTTCGCAGACTGTCAAAGAGAAAATAAAGACGGAATAATTACATAGTTCGCCAGACGGGTGCGAGCACGGGAAGGATCAATACTGGATCCACTTCCATCGGCCTCGTCCTCGCACCCCCGAGCTCGGCGGTAAGCACGGATAATGATACGCGCGGAGCTCGCGCTGCAACAAAGGGATCTGATCCTCTGCCCGCTAGAAGTGCACCCCAGGAGAAGTGACCTCGTGGCGGGCGTCAGTCTGCAGCTCGGCGGGAACTCTTGATAACTCATCATCAATCGCGGCGAACTACTCCTCGGAGGCCGCTCTGTCCTCTCATGCCTGTTTGTACAGGTCTCGCAGCATGTACCCATACTTCTGGAGCACCTCGGTGACTCGCCGCTTCATCACTTCATGGTCCTGGGGATCGCCGAGAAAGTCAGCAATCTTGTCTGGCGAGGGCACAAGCGACATCTCCTCCTCTCCAAGCTCCAGCTCGACGGAGGACTCCTGGACACATTCGAGAATAAAGTTAGCGAAGAAGGAGAGACAGTCTATCGATAATAGCTGACCAACCTGACGGGGCCATGGCCACTTTGTCGAGGCATTGGTGGGAGGAACTCGGCTGTCCCTGGAAGGCCTCAGTGAATTTCAGCGTGACGGACTTCCCCAGGCCCGGGACGCGTAGGGCGTTGCTCGCAACCCGGATATCGGCGGGAGGCGAGCCACCAGGGCTTTGATGGCCCAGAAGGTTGAATCCGGGGACGGGGATGTGCGAACCCGGGGAAGGCTGCGTGTCCGGGACGGGGACTTGCGAGCCTAGGGAAGGCTGCGAGCCCGGTGGGGGCTGCGAGCCCGGCAGGGGCATCGCCCCCGGTGGAGGCTGCGAGCCCGGCGGGGGTAGCGAATCCAGAGGGGTTGGCGAAGCCGGTGGAGTGGCGCACCTCCCGGGCGTCGCAAGGAGATTCTCTGCAAAGAGTACGGAAAATTCAGTTGGGGAATTCGCGAAGAGCATAATATCAGAATCTTACCAGCTCGCGGCGAGGGGCGCAGGTTGATGACGTCCATGTTGGCGGACGCCGAATTGACTCCCCCGGGAGAGGGAAGGCAAGTACCATCCAGGGTCTCACTCGCAAGGACTCCCGCCAGCGACGCACTCTGAAGGGGGGATATGTTAGCATAAAAATAAAAATAGGGGAGAATAACTTTCGAATCCAAGTACCTGTCCGGCGAGTATGGAATCATGAAGCATGTCCCTGGGGGAGGACCTGCCCGTCCCAAAGGGTCGTCACACCGCTTTCGCCTTCTTCACGTTGTGGCGGGGGGGAGGGGTCCGTCGGGAGGCCCAGGGGACGAGCTGGTTCGTGACTGAATGCTCCCTCGCGCGGGACACCACCAGGCGGGCTTGAGCTTTTTCTGAGAGAGGCATCTTTAGCAAATGTGGTAGCGAGTAGAGAAGAAAGCTGAGGAGAGAAAGGGTCCCCCATCGTCCAGAGATGTTGGTAATTATAGCGATGGGGATGGGGCCCACCAAAGATTCATGCCAGCTAATCCTCGTCTGGCAAACACGGAGGGTTGGATGTTTCTTCACGAGCTTAGTATAACCTCGCGAAGAGACGGGATTGTGTACAACCCAGTGTTCGCCGACTCACGGAGAAAGCAGCTACAAGGGGATCAGAGGGCACTCGCCGATTCGCGGCGAGCATCCTGCCAGGGCAAGGCGAGGCGGACCAGGGATCTCACTCGCGAGTATCGAGCGAGGATGGTGTAGCGCATTTTAAGAACCGTTCTGGGGTGCATTTAGCTAGAGCGAGTCAGGGGAGGTCTCGCATTTTCAGGCTGGCGAGACGAGGGGGGGCTCGCCTCCACTCGCAAGAAGAGCTCTCGCGGGCCTAGCTCGCAGAGAGGCTGGCGAGTGGCGCCTTCACGGGCCACTTGCCCAGCAAGGGTCCACATGTGAAGTTACCCTGATACCCTTGGTGGGATGCCAATAGGCCTCCAGAACAGCGGAGTTTGGCTGTTAGCAGGCCAATTTGGGGTGCGTACAGCAAAACCAAAAGGCTGGATTGCGCTATTCGCAGACCAGACTAAAAATCTATATATAGACCTTGAAGGGCACCTGGGGAGAGGATTCGGATTTCAGGCTTCTTCCTCCCCATGTTATTTGGTTAGCTTCTCAGGCTCTTCAAGGTGCCCAGTTTCAGCTTTGGCTAGGGGGGAAGCGCTCTATGATCTTCCGGGTGTGTG